>OZ014525.1:248298625-249551913 GCA_963966055.1 Lathyrus aphaca | reverse complement strand
TTGTAATAATTGTGAAAATATGTTTCTTCTTTATTTAAAAATTATTTAAAGGTTATTATAGAATATTAAATATATAAATATTTTGACATAAACTATAAAGTTAGAGTAATAATTATATAATTAATTTGATAATAAGTTTAATGAAAAATTTGAAAAAATTGTTTATACTGTCACTAAACAAAATTTTAACCTTCTTTTTAAGAGATATTAAAAAATAATAAGGTAAGATGCATATAAGTTGAATAGTATTGTAGAGAAATAACTATTTATTAAAAATAATTGTTTATTATAATTGTTTAAATTTAATATTTTTGTAGAGTAATTTAATAAGTATGGTAGAATAATTTAATGTTTTTTAATTGAAGATAATGTTAATACAAATTGTATATTTAGAAGATTAAAAATATATTTATTTCTATGATTTAATGTTATTAAATGATAAATTTTTCAAAAAAAAAACTTATTTAATATGATTGATTAAAATTAATTATGTAAAGCAATATGATTGACTTTTTCTTTCTTCAAATGAAACATTAACGAAAAATATGAGGTATAACTTGATCATTTTAAACTTGATTTTCATTGCAAAGAAATTAAGTGGGAGTAAAAAGTGGTGTACAAAAAATTAAGGTAATATTTATCATAATTAATTTAACTGATTGTAATTACTTTTTTTTATAACTAATATGATTAGTTTTTATTTTA
The DNA here is from genome assembly GCA_963966055.1 of Lathyrus aphaca. Lineage (NCBI taxonomy): Eukaryota > Viridiplantae > Streptophyta > Magnoliopsida > Fabales > Fabaceae > Lathyrus > Lathyrus aphaca. The sequence goes on along the minus strand of OZ014525.1, from coordinate 249,551,208 downwards.
TAACTAATATGGTTATTTTTTATTTTATAACTAATATGGTTATTTTTCAAAAAATTAGAGTATATATATATATATATATATATATATATATATATATATATATATATATATATATATATATATATATATATATATATATATATATATAAGCAACACAAAAAGTTGAAATGTTAGCTGAACAACAAAACTCGTGTCTATAAATTTTTTTGTATATAAATAATATTTGAATCACTTAATTTTTTTATAAAAATATTTGTTCCAAGTTTATAAAAGTAATATTATCTATTTTTTTTATACTAAATCACTTTTTATATAATGTTTTATAATTTATTTTTAATTGAAGGTAACATTTAATATTTTAAAATAGAAAAATAAAATATACATTAGAAAATGAAAAACCTCCATACACTCTAATTAAAATAGATTATTAAAATGGATTATTTTGAAGAAGAGAGAAATATGAAAGAAGTTGTTATTAAAATAGTTTAATTATAACTTTTTTTAATTCTATAATAATGTGTCAAAATGATTTATTTTAAATGGATAATTTCATGTACTCATTAATATTCAATATAGTTTGATTAATAACTCTATGCAATATTGCATTTGATCATTAATTAATAACGTCATGTTCTTGTTAATATTCGATATTTTAATTAGTAAATTGATGTTATCGTTATTATTCAATATTTTGATCAATAACTTCCGTAATATTCAATATTTTGATAAATATTCAATATTTTGATTATTAATTTCATATTCCCGTTAATATTCAATATTTTGATTATTAATTTCATGTTTCCGTTAATATTTAATATTTTGATTAGTAATTTCATGTTCCCTAAATATTTAATATACTAATAAATGGATTTATTCTTACTCGTAGTCGTAAGTATTTGACAATTTGTTATAATTAATTATTGATTATTTTCCAATCATTGATTTAATGATCATGATGTGGAAACTTACTCTTTTTGAAATAAGAATATCCCCGGTACATATTTCATATTATAATATATTACGTTATGTTATTGTACTCTTTAATACACTTGAATGAATAAAACTAATTCGATACTTTTGAAACCTGAATGAATAAAACTAATTCGATACTTTTGAAACTTCGTTGGTGAATATTAATGAAATAGTTATTCATATATGAATATGCAACAAAATCTACGTTTGGTATTCATCAATATTGCAAAGAAAGATGATGCATAAGCAGTTGAGTTTTTTTCGCACAAAATAGATGATAAAATCAATTTATTTGTTCCCAAAATATAATAAAGATAAAATGAAATCTTTTTAAAAGAGATGATAAAGTGCCTATAATTATTTTAATATATAAAAAAATTGAATTAATAATATATATATTTTATATAAATATTATTTTTGTTTTAAAATTATTCTCAAAATTATTTAAATCAATAATAAAATTATTCTATAATTATTTAATGTTTTGATCAGTAACTTTATATTTTTCTTAATATTCAATTTGATCAATAACTTTTCCGTTAATATTAAATATTTTAATTAGTAATTTCATGTTCTCATTAATATTCAATATAGTTTGATTAATAACTCTATGCAATATTTGATCAGTAACTAATAACGTCATGTTCCTGTTAATACAATTTATTATAATTAATTATTGATTATTTTTCAGTCATTGATTAAAAATGATTTAATGATCATGATGTGGAGTAAGTTTAATAAACTTACTCTTGAAGTAAGAATATCCCCACTCCATATTTCATATTATAAATATAATTTTTATACAATTTTATTCATACATTACTTATCTATTAATTTTAGATCACAATACTATAACAACATAGTTTATTAATTTTTTAAGAAAGATATATTTTTTTCGTCAATATATATTAAACATTTGAAAATTAATCATTGATGAATTTGTCCCGTTAAAATTTTAAATTTTATAAATGACAAATATATTATATGATTAATAAAAAAAATAGCATACAATTTTATACTATATATTCATATATTACTTATATTTCGTTCTATTATTAATTACATTGAATTTCATTTAATTCATTTAGATTGTATGCTTATTTTGTAACCAAAAAAATTATATGATTATTGATTTACTTATACAAATTGATTATCTTCTGCGCGTGCACACACACACACACATATATATATATATATATATATATATATATATATATATATATATATATATATATATATATATATATATATATATATATATATATATATATATATATATATATATATATATATATATATATATATATATATATATATATATATATATATATATATTAAAAAAATTTACATCAATATAATATGTGATTTTTCTATTAACTCATAGATTAAAAACTCTCTACACTATTTTATGTATAGTAATAAACTATCTTATTCCCGTTTATAAATATGTAATTGTGTTTATAAAGTTTTTTATATATTGTAATAATTGTGAAAATATGTTTCTTCTTTAGTTAAAAATTATTTAAAGGTTATTATAGAATATTAAATATATAAATATTTTGACATAAACTATAAAGTTAGAGTAATAATTATATAATTAATTTGATAATAAGTTGAATGAAAAATTTGCTTATACTCGTCACTAAACAAAAATTTAACCTTCTTATTAATAGATATTAAAAACTAATAAGGTAAGACGCATATAAGTTGAATAGTATTGTAGAGAAATAACTATTTATTAAAAATAATTATTTATTACAATTGTTTAAATTTAATATTTTTGTAGAGTAATTTAATAAGTATGGTAGAGTAATTTAATGTTTTTTTAATTGAAGATAATGTTAATACAAATTGTATATTTAGAAGATTAAAAATATATTTATTTCTATGATTTAATGTTATTAAATGATAAATTTTTCAAAAAACAAAACTTATTTAATATGATTGATTAAAATTAATTATGTAAAGCAATATGATTGATTTTTCTTTCTTCAAATGAAACATTAACGAAAAATATGAGGTATAACTTGATCATTTTAAACTTGATTTTCATTGCAAAGAAATTAAGTTGGAGTAAAAAGTGGTGTATAATTTAACTGATTGTAATTACTTTTTTTTATAACTAATATGATTAGTTTTTATTTTATAACTAATATGGTTATTTTTCAAAAAATTAGAGTATATATATATTAGTTGAACAACAAAACTCGTGTCTATAAATTTTTTTGTATATAAATAATATTTGAATCACTTAATTTTTTTATATAAAAATATTTGTTCCACGTTTATAAAAGTAATATTGTCTATTTTTTTTATACTAAATCACTTTTTATATAATGTTTTATAATTTATTTTTTATTGAAGGTAACATTTAATATTTTAAAATAGAAAAATAAAATATACATTAGAAAATGAAAAACCACCATACACTCTAATTAAAATAGATTATTAAAATGGATTATTTTGAAGAAGAGAGAAATATGAAAGAAGTTGTTATTAAAATAGTTTAATTATAACTTTTTTTAATTCTATAATAATGTGTCAAAATGATTTTTAAATGGATAATAGTGTAAAAATATTTAACAAATCAAATGCATATAATATTATTGTTTCATGGATTGTGAGGTGTAATAACGCTATTATAATCACAAAAATGCTAAATATAGACAAATTAATAGAACTAAATAAAGAAGATTTTACCCCGCACCCCCCACCTATACCCGTACCCCACATTTTTTAAAAAATGCCCATTTTAACCTTAGATTATTTTATTATATTATTATTATTATTTTTTTTTTACCATTTGTGTCAGACCGTACGGTTAAAGTAAAAATTTGTCCAAAAATATACGTTCCGGAAGACTTTGGTAATGAGTTCCGGTACGTAAATTAACATACCGGAAGACTTAATGTAAGTCTTCCGGTATTATGCTGTTTGTACACCGGAAGACTTAATAAAAGTGTTCCGGTACGGAAGACTTTTATTAACTCTTCCGGTAGTAATGAATATGTGTACCGGAAGACTTTATGTAAGTGTTCCGGTATTGTAAGAGCACAATACCGGAAGACTTTCATAAAGTCTTCCGGTTTGATTTTTTTTTTATTATTTAAGTTTTTTTAATTCTTTTTTTAAAAAAATATTTTTATTTTGTAGGTGCAGTACCTTTACACGAAAAAGAACCGATATGTGTGAATACATCAGATGTATTTACAACGACAGAGATATTTGGTACACGAGAAGAGGTGATAAGATGGGTCAAAGACACCGGATTACGAAATAAAGTGACGGTCGTCATCACTCGTTTAGATACACAAACAGGCAAGAGAGGAAGAAAGAACAAAATAATATTTGGTTGCGATAAAGGTGGGAAATACAAGGATATTCGTAGTGGAATAGAAAGTGCGACGAAAAAATGTGGATGTCCATTTAAGATCAGGTCGATTCCGACAAAAGATGGATCTGGATGGAAGATTGATGTAAAATGTGGCGTTCATAACCATGATTTACCCGATAGATTAGAAGGTCACTCATTTGTTGGTAGGTTGACAGCGGATCAGAAGCAACATGTTGCTGATTTAACAAAGAGAAAGGTTGCACCCAGAAATATATTGCATTCCTTGTACGAGCTTGATCCAGATTGTGTCACTTGTATCACACAAATATACAAGCAAAAGAGTATGATGGAAAAAGAGATAAGAGGTCCTAGAAGTGAGATACAACATTTGTTTAAGCTTATCGAGGCTGCAGGTTATGTTTATTGGAGTAGAAAAAGAGATGACTCTGAAGTTATTAAAGATATATTTTGGGCACATCCAGATTCAGTTAAGTTGTTGAATATGTTTCCTATTGTGTTAGTTATGGATAGCACTTATAAGACAAACAAATACAGACAACCTTTGTTTGAAATTGTTGGAATGACATCTACCGAGTTGACTTTTGCTGTCGCATTTGCGTATATTGAGTCTGAGCAGACTGAGACTTTTTGTTGGGTGTTAGATAAGCTTAAAAAATTGTTTGTGAAAAAAGATTTATTTCCACAAGTTATGATGACAGATAGAGATCTTGCTTTGATGAAAGCCATTGAAACTGTGTTTCCGAAGACAAATAATTTTCTATGTCAGTTTCACATTAACAAAAATGTTGGTGCAAAAAGGAAACTATTAGTGGATCCTGATAAGCAGGAGTCAATTGGCAAATTATGGACGGATGTTGTATGGGCTAGTGATGAGGTTGAGTATGCACAACATTTAAAAGAACTTGAGCAAGAGTGTGTTGATTGTCCTAAATTTTTTGAGTACGTGAACGACACATGGTTGACACCACATAGACAAAGGTTTATTTGCGCATGGATTAATCGAGTCCTACATATGGGTAACACGACGACTAATCGGTATGTTTTGTTTTAGATCCCAAAATATACTTTTTGTGAATTTTTTATTTTTCTTACTTAGTTTAAATATGTATTATTATAGGGTTGAGTCTGCTCATTGGAAGTTAAAGCAGATGTTGGGTAACAGTATTGGTGACATGGTCAAATGTTGGAAGGCCATGAATGACAACTTAAAGATACAAATTAGCAACATTCGAGCTTCTTTTCAAAAGAGTGTGTATGAAGTTGCACATGTCCATTCAAGTCCATTTTACACATATTTACGTACTTCAGTGTCGCGAGCTGCATTGAGGCGCGTTGCTGAAGAGTTAAAGAGAGTTGATTATATTGGAACTAACAAAGACAGATGCCGATGTACTCTTAGATCCACCTATGGATTACCTTGCGCGTGTGAGTTGGCAGGGTATAGAATTAGTGGTATTCCGATACCAATTGAGGCTGTGCATGTACATTGGAGGAAACTAAGTATGGAAATTAAGTTGGAAGAAGACTTAGATGAGGAATCAGATGTGGGTATGAAATCTGCAATGGATGAGTTATGGAAAAGGTATAGGTCACAAGATGTTGTTGGAAGAAGGGCATTACATAGTAGGGTTTATGAACTTGCATTTCCCACAACGACTTCTTTGTTAGCACCACCTGAAAAAATAAAGACAAAGGGTGGAGTCAAGAAAAAAGACAAAAAACCTGAAGGGTATGATGTTTACAGGGATCCTTCGTATCATGAATATATTGATCAAGCATCACAATCTTCACAACGACAATCTCAACCATCACAAAATTCAAAAAAGAAATCTCAACCATCTCAACCATCACAACCTGTGAAAAAGAAGTTAAAATTAACACAAACTTCACAGTCATCTAAACGGTTCATCCTTCAATTTCCTTATCATATTAGGTCATTTATTGATGACGTTGTCAACGTAATGTCAGATGGTAATTGTGGATTTAGAGTGATTGCTTCATTGCGGGGTTATGCCGAAGATGGTTGGCCAATGGTTCGTCGGGAATTAGAATTGGAAATTATACATAATGAAAGATCAGCTTTATATGCCAATTTATTTGCTGATCGGTTAGCTGAAGTGAGAGATTCTTTGAAGATAGAGGGAAGTGGTTCTCAACCAATAGAGAAATGGTTGACTCTACCAGATATGGGTTACGTGATAGCGAATCGGTAAAACGTGGTACTTGTCTGTCTAGGAGTCGAATGTTTGACTTTCTTCCCTATGACAACTACATTCTCACCCAATGTCTCATTTTATTGCATTGGATTTGTAAACTCAAATCATTGGATTCAGGTAAACATTGTTATAATTTGATATTATTAGTAAATTATTTGAGTAACATTAAATAATGTATTGTTTAATTTTGAATATAGGTTAACATGAAAGAAGGATTTCCATTGCCACCAGTGACAACAGATTGGAGGAACTTTCGTTCTCCAGCAGCAACATCGTGGATGGTAGGATTTGCTGCGCGTCTACAACATTGGCAACAACTTACGCCTATATTACAAACTCATTATAAATTATAAACTATGTTATTCATTTTTATTCATGAATTATATTATATGTTTTAATTTCATTATGTTTTTCATTTTTATTTTCACTTAAATAACATATAACATAAAAACTATAAATAACATATAACATAAATATCAGTTCAAATGTCAATATATTAAGAAACAAAGTCTAAGAAATAATATGACATAAACATAACTATACATCACTGTGAACGAGCAATACGTAAAGCTGCAAACAGATCAGCAAAATGTGGATCATCCTCTTCAGCTGCATTCTGCTGAAGGTAGCGATGAATCAAGGTGGACACAGAACCCCATGCAGGATCAGATGGTCCCGCATCGTACTCAGGAATAGATGCAACTGGCGGCTCATCATAGGTAGGAGGTACCAATCGAGGATGCGAAACACGATAATACCACTCAAGGTATCCATCCTCTACCTCAAATGGGATAGTCGCCCGTGCAGCAGAACGAATCACCTGGCCAGCGCTCTGGGTGTAACTAATCCACTCAACATCAATGTCACCAGCCATCCTAGGATCAATGGGTGCAGGTGGAATGGACTGACGATATCCAAACTGTCGAAGACACCTGTCAGGCATGTATGGAACAATAGTATCTCCCCACCTCAAACAACCCCTGAATAGAGAAATCTCATCAAAACGACGATGAACTCTATGATCCTCGAACGGCCTCCATATGACATCAGTCGGTGTCAGCTCATCCATAATGGGTCGCAACTCATCCACCTTTAACGCCCCTGTTTGTACGTCCACCTCATCGCTCGCGGGAGTCCACAGTTCTGAGCAGGTATCCAATTATCTCCTTTTTTCCCAAGTGTAGGAAAATACTCGTGAATCCAGCACTGTTAAAAAAACAATAACATAATAATTAAATAGAACATAATGAACATAATAAAATTAAAATTAGAATTAAAAGAAAATCAATAAACTAAATTTAATATATAACTTTAACATAATAAACTGAATTTAAATATATACCTGTAGGAGAGTCGGATAACCACCAAGCTGTTTGCAGCTAAACATAGACGCATCTCCAAGAAACCTATACAATGTCACCAATGCAGCTGTTGCCCAACTATAGGTGGACAACGCATCCAGGTCCCTAAATAATGCCAAGTATCGCGCCTCCACGAGTGTAAATGACTTATCCGCAAAGATGGTGCAGCCCACTAACACCATCAAATAACATCGGGTCGCAAATGCCCAACGTGAAGCTGCTCGATGCTCTACGAATCGATCATATAACCACTCTATCTTGAAGTACGATCCTCTGCACTCACGAACCTGGAAAAGTGTCACTCTCGATGTCACTCCAAGATAGTCAACAGCCCACTCAATGGCTAACTCCTCACTGATGGGTTGAGGGTTCTAGAATACCCCCTAATAGGCAAATGAAGCAGACATGCCACATCATCGAGAGTAATCGTCATTTCACCGAACGACAGGTGAAATGAAGATGTCTCTATATGCCATCTCTCCACAAATGCAGAAACCAAGTTTGCATCAATCTTCTTCAAACTCGATCTCTGTAAGGAAGCTAAACCGGATCTCGATATGATACCCTCAATCTCCGGTGGAAGCTGCTGTGGAACCATCTGGGTCAACTTCAACCCATGTCCAGCCACCTTCAGTTCCTTCTTCGCCCCCCTCTCCTGAAATCAAATAAAATTAAACAAATTAGATAAACAAATTATATAATTTCGGTTATTATTCAAAACTAAATAATTATAATTTCCTTACCTCACCCAACCATACACATCTCGCCACGTGATGCTCGTACGAAACCAAAAGACTGGTATCGTACGGACCACCAGGATACCCCACAGGGTCAGCTGCAGCTGCAGATGTACCAGCATCATCTGCGCGTGACCTACTCGTCTCGCCCCGTCCCATCGATCGCACTGGAATCCTCCCATCTCTGCCGCGTGATCGCACCACTGAAAAAAAACAGAAAAACAATTATTTAATAAAAAAAAAATTAAATTTCCGGAAGACTTTCTTGAAGTCTTCCGGTACACACAAAACCATTCCGGAAGACTTCATCAAAGTCTTTCGGTAGGCAATTTTTAAAATAACATTCCGGAAGACTTTGATGAAGTCTTTCGGTAGTCATTTAAACCATTCCGGAAGACTTTCATAAAGTCTTCCGGTACCGGAAGACTTTCACAAACTCTTCCGGTACAAAATTTTACATTCCGGAAGACTTACTTGTAGTCTTCCGGTAAACACGTGCGAAAATCAAAAATTTTTTTCTCTCTGTAACTTTTGGACGAACGGTAAAAATGGAAAGTGAATTTGAATTAGTAACTATTTATATGAGGGCATTTTGGTCAAAAAAAAATTGCTGGGGGGTACAGGTATAACTGGGGGGTGCGGGGTAAACTCTTCCTAAATAAATCATGAAATTTTAAATATGAAAATTGGACTCATTTTTAGTATTTGGCCCATTTTATTCTTTGTATTTGACTCATTTTATTTAATTCCTAATGAAATACATTCAATGAGAGTTATGTGATGCATATTAAAAGAAAAAATATTTTATATTATATTAAATGAATTATTACTTTTAGCATTTTCTACTAAAAAACAATTATTTTAAAATAAAGATTATTTAAAATATATATTCAATCAAATTTTTTAATTTGTCTTTATATATTTAAAAAATATATATTCAATAAACTTATTATATTCCTCTTGGAATAAGAATATCATCCTCTTATTTAATTTATTGATATTTTATAATATAATAGTTTATTAATATATCACTTTTCATATTTTAAAGATTATAATATAATACATACACCATTATAATAGAAACATAAACATCTTTCAATATTCTCCAGATATCATATCAAGCCATACAAAATAGTTCACTTTTCAACTGTTACATAATACATGAATACATTTATAACCATGTTACATAATACATGAATATATTTATAACCATGAAACTTAATTAAAATAAAAGGTTTAAATATACATAATTACAATGAGTGGTTCATAGCATGTGATGGTTACTCCAATTTGTTGATGGTTGTTGCAATCTGGAGATTCCTAAGCGGACGACCTACAATCTGGAGCAATCTGTCGTCCCTAAGCGGACGACCTGATGAAACATAGGGAAAACAAAGTATATTAATATAATATTATATAACATAAGTTATAATCAAATTAAATATATATAACATAAGTTATCATATATATTTTAAATTATACATTAATATAATTTGTGTATCTTAATTAATATATTTTAAATTATATATTAATATAATTTGTATATATTAATTAATATATTTTAAATTATATTTAAATATATTAATTAATATATTTTAAATTATATATTAATATAATTTGTATATATTAATTGATATATTTTAAATTATTAATTATTATAATATCTATATATTAATTAATATAATTTGTATATTATTGATTGATATATTTTAAATTATTAATTATTATAATATATATATATTAATTAATATATTTTAAATTATTAATTAATATAATTTGTATATATTGATTGATATATTATAATAAATGATTGACTTTAGAGAGCGCTTTTTATAAAGAGCGTTTTCTAAGGTCTTTTGATAGATTAAACTTAGAGGGCGCTTTTTGTTAAAAGCGCTTTCTAAGATCTCTGAAATAATATAAAATAAAATATTTTAATAAATAATCTTAGAGAGCGTTTTCACATGAAAGCGTTGGACCCAAAGCATTCACATAAACCTCCTTAACTAGTGGTACTACGCCCTCATCCATTAATTATAATCATATTAAATTTATATAACATAAGTTATCATATATATTTTAAATTATATATTAATTTAATTTATATATATTAATTAATAAAATTTAAATTATATATTAATAAAATTTGTATATTTTAATTAATATATTTAAAATTAAATATTAATATAATTTGTATATATTAATTAATATAGTTTAAATTATATATTAATATAATTTGTATATATTAATTAATATATTTATATATTTAAATTTATTATTTGAATATATTATTTAATTATATTATTTGAATATAATATTTGAATATATTATTTAATTATATTATTTGAATATATTATTTGAATATATTATTTTAATATCTTACTTAATTATATTAATTGAATATCTTATTTGAATATATTAATTTGTATATATTATTTAATTATCTTATTTGAATATAATTTGCATATATTAATTAAATATCTTATTTGAATATATTAATTTGTATATATTAATTAATATATTTTAAATATTTAAATATATTAATATGTTTTAATTAAAACATATATATTTAAATATATTATTTGAATAAATACAAATATAACTTTTTTTTTGTAAAAATTATCAATATAAATATATTATTTAATATATTAATTATATTTTGATATATTAATATAATTTCAAATATATTTTAAATTAATATATTTTAAATTATATATTAACATAATTTTTATATACTAAATATAATTTTAATAAATTAAAATGTTTTTATTTAAAATATATATTTGATCAAATTTAATTTAATATGATTTAAATATATTAAATATAATTTGATATATTAATTTAATTTAAAATTTTTTCTCTACCTAAAGGGCGTGGGTTCGATTCCACATTTTGTCATATTTTGTGATTCTTTATATAGTCCAGTAATATTGCGCCAAGCAAAAAAGACAACGTTTTTGTTATAAAGCGCTGCTATAGGTCTTTTATAAAATAATTTAAAATAAAGTGCTTTCTTAAATTATACCTTAGACAGCACTTTAGATGAAAGCGCTCTCTAAAGTGGTAACCTTAGAAAGCGCTTTCTAATGTGCCCTTTAGAGAGCGCTTTTTTTGAGCGAATTTTCAAGTAACCTATAGCAGCGCTTTTCATTTAAAGTGCTATCTTTTGTGCTACGAAAAGTCAGTTTTGGCGTAGTGTTGTATTCCCATATATTGAAGAAAATTGTAATAGATTATAAATAATTAAAAATGTAGGTTATTATAAAGTTAAAATCAACCCTGTAATAAGAATTTTAAGAAGAAAAAAAAGTTCACATGTAAAATTTTGGAAGACAAAATAGAATAATACTTTAGGGTGTGTTGTTACACAATACAAACGATGTATTATGTATTACAACAAAATATATAACAATATTCACAAAATATATAATAATATTCATGAGGTATTACCATAGTGGACAACAAAATATATAACAATATTTATGAGGTATTACCATAGTGGGGTTGTCAGAAAGAGTTCACCATAATACAATCACGTGACTTTTTCCAATTTCATAACTTTTTATAGGAAAAAAAAATTACTTCCAATAAATATATATTTAAATCAATAACAATAGCCTTACAATTAGCTATTAATATTTTTTTTCTTTCTAATTAGCTATTGTATTCATTTACCATATTAGTTTATTATCTACACTTATATCAAATTTATTGATTAATAATCATAAGCTACATTTAAAAAAAATTATACAGTATCATTAATTTGTAGTACCATGTAATTTTATTTTATTTGATTTTTTTAATTTCATATATTAATGATGCATGCAATACCAGATTCATTCATAAAATTTATTAAGAATGAAAACTTTCAATTAACTTTTACAAACATTTGTTAAATAACTTTTGATGAACTTTTAAAATTATTTCTTTGATTAAAAAATTATAGTTTTAATTAAGATTTTTAAAATTAAATATTAACTTTTTTTTTATAATATATATGGTTTTATACCAATTATTTTAAAATCCGATATAAAATCATGACTTTAAAAAAATTAAATTAAAAAATAAAATCTTGACTAGTTGAAAGGTCCAAATTTTACAGTTTTATTTGAGGGTTTAGTTTTTAATTTTTTTTTCAATACCTGATATTTACGATATTTATAATATTCAATTTCTTGTCCAATCAATATATTTTCCAATGAATGACTATTCAATATCTTGCCTAATGATATTTTTAGTATTTAATAAATTTATCCACTCTTATTATAATCATTTATATCTCTTTCTCTAAATAATAGAATAATTATAATAATTATGATAAAAGACATTAAATTAAAGTAAATTATAAAGTATTTTTCTAAAATAAACATAACTACAAATTTCATTGATTCTCTCTTACTATTTTAACTCTCAATTTAAATATATATATATATATATATATATATATATATATATATATATATATATATATATATATATATATATATATATATATATAAAACAAATTACATAATAGAAAAAAGAAAATTTAATTAATAATAAATAAAATAAGTCATTACTAAATTATTAATATTATTTAAAAAATTTCATCTTCTTATTAATAGATTACCACCCGAAAAAATAAATGAAATGAAAAAGATATCAAAAAACTTAATAAAATTTATTTCTCTTCCATATATTCTTATGGTAATATATAATAATAACATTTAATAATAATAGAATAATATAATACTAATAATAATAATAATAATAATAATAATAATAATAATAATAATAATAATAATAATAATAATAATAATAATAATAACATAATATAATAATAATAATATAATAATAATAGTTTCATAAGAATATTTTTGACCAAATATAAGAGAAAACAAAATACATACTAACATATGAATATGAATATATATATATATATATATATATATATATATATATATATATATATATATATATATATATATATATATATATATATATATATATATATATATATATATATATATATATATATATATATATATATGAATCGGTATTATAGTTCAAGTTTGCAAAATATTTGAAAAATAAATAATAACCTATATGAGTATTCAGATCTTGAAAAAAAAAAAACAAACATAATGAAAATGAGAAAAAAAAATGGAAAGAAAAACACATTATCCTTGTTTTCTTTTTTCTTATCTCCTGATCTATCTACAAAATGAAAAGAAAAAAAAAGAGCTTGAGAAAAAGAGAGAATGATAAGAGGACTGAAAAAGAGCTTGAGAAAAAGAGAATCATAATCACTCATGAATGGGAAACTGAAAGAGTTTGGAAAATAAATATTTGGGATTTGAGAAAGGTCATCTACGTGTCATGTTGTTAATACAAAGGAGTGAGTTTTCTTATATTATAGATTTTATATTTTAGATTGAAACCAATATAATAAAAAATATATAAAAAATTGTATTTTAATAAGAATTCAATGAAAATACACTGATAGTGTAAAGAAATTTTACATTATTTTTAAATCATAATCGTTAAAGTTTTATAAATGTCTCACTTTTTTTTTAATCACAAATAAATTATCGCTTCTGAATGGTTGTGATGTATTGTTAAAGTTATATATATATATATATATATATAGAGAGAGAGAGTTTAAGGTTTAGGGTTTAGGGTTTAGGGTATATATATATATATATATATATATATATATATATATAGTTTTGGATTGGGCCTCTAAGGCATTTTTGGGTAGAAGCCCAAACATATTGGGCAGAGGTCCATCAGTCGGGCCGAAGCCAGACTTTACGAGCAAAGATCTAGACCGTCGGAAAAATCCCATGATCCACTAGAATTGGCACTGCGTTTCCCCCATGTACGCTACGTCACCCAACTGTCCACTATTATCAAGACCACATGCTAGGTCTTACACGCTTGACAGTTCTTCCTTGGGCCTAGCTGATCCAGCACAAGAAAGGACATTGGCCTAGCGCTGGGGGCACACTATAAATACACTTTTTCACTAAAGGACCAGGTATTTTGAACTTATCATCATTCACCAAACTTTATGTATCCATACTCACTTAAGCATCAGAGTGCCTTGGAGGTACACTCCATCCTCCTTTCATCCATCCCGCACAATCTCTAGAAGGCCCTTCTGATTAGATAAGATCAGTGGCGCCTGTAAACACCCCAAATTTGCCCTCTCACTTTTTTCTATACTCTGGCTTATGATCTAACATAATACATAGCATATCACTACATCTTTCATTGCATATTCACCATTATCATCTCATTGCACCCTACACAGCTAGGGTTTGTGATCAGATGAATCTTGAAAAGAGTATGAGGCATCCAGATGGCCATGAAGAATGACAAGAAGGTCTTTGAGTGTTCTAAGATCATATTACACCCCCAAGGGTTCTTGAAAGTCAAAAGATCACAAGAGATTGCAGAGCCACCCAGGCAGGCTCAGGGCTCCTACACAGATGACCAAAAATTAGAGTTTTGGGTTTGAGGCCCTTACACTCAAATTTTTTGGCCATTCTTGATTCTATTGGTCTATATATGTTATAAGGAGCATGTGTATCAAATTTGAAGCAAAAATTCCTTGTGGAAGTCATATGATCAAATGGTAACTTGTTGTGCAAGAAAAGTCAGAATCAGGGCATCTAAGGCCACCAACAAGGGTTCCAAAGGGTCATCATCATCAATTTGAGGTCCTATGATCTTTATTTGATCTTAGTAATGCTTTTAAGTTCACAAGATTGAAGAATTTTGAGCCATTTGAAAACTTTCTATTTTTGGACATGACTTGTAATGAAAACTTTCCATTTTGGGAGAGAATTTCAACCTCCTCTTTCTTGACCAAAAAGGCTTCAAATGAAATTTCTTTGAACATGAAAGTTGTAGATTGGATCTTCCCCTTTCTAAAAAGTACAAGAACTCATCTTGATTCATCCTAGAACTCAAGATATGATGGATCAAAGTTGGCAAATTTCACATAATTTTCAAGTTTATGTCAAAGGGGGAATTTTGCAAGATGGACTTCTAAGCATCCTAGTGACCTATAATTCACTTCTACACTGCATAACATTGATGAGAAACATCTCAAGACCAAAAAATCATGCCTTGCTTCACAAGTTTCATGGCCAATTTTCACAAAATTCTCAAAGTTGGCAACTTGCAAAACATGTTCAAACTTTTGCCACAAGTGTTACAGCTCACTACAAATGTTCCAAGGGCCATCCATGAAGTTAGCTGATGTAGAACAAGCATTCAAAATATCTCTGTCCCAATCCCATACCTCAAGTACAAAATCTTGACTTTTTTTGCATTTTCACCCATGTCAATCGCACAGTGCACAACCACTCTTCTGATCAATCCCAATTGTTTATACAAACCCTAAGCATCATAAAACATATCACAACAAGCCTTGAACAAGGACACACAAGCTCAGACTAACAAAAATCCTCTCAAACTTTCTCTCTTTGAAACTCTCAATCCAGCCAACAAAAATCACATTTTCTTTCACCATTCAACTCCTTATCACTCAAGGAACAAAACCCACCCATCACCATGACCTGAAACAGCCTTCAACACAAACACAATTTTTGTCATATCAGAACTGTATCTCACGAACTAGCCAAAATAAACTTCATCCAAGCATCTCAATAACTTCAGGAGGTCCAAAGGAGTTGGTTTGCACAAAGGGAAGGCCTTGAAAGCTCCAGTTTAAAGAACTCCAGCTCATGTATCCTCAAGAACAATTTTTCTAGAACCTTAATATCTTGTTAAAATGTGAATCTACATGTTATGCTGGTCATGTTGATGTGTTTAAAACTGAAAATGAGTGAAAAATAAGCATGTTATGATGTTCTGAAAGTTTGACCTAAAAAATGTTTGGTTTCGATTCAGCTTGTTCATATAATATAAATGGTTTTTGTTTGTGAATTCGTGTTCTATGATGTTTGGGGTTTGATTCTGGGCAGGTTTGATGCGTTTTAGTTGCTTGTAGGTGAAGTTGGGGTTGGGAGCTCACCGGAGAAGACGACCGGAGCTTATCTCCGGTCGCCTGAGATTAATTAGGGTTAATCATGTTTATGTTTCCAGTTTGAATCTGAGCCATTGGATTGTGATAAGGGCTTGCTCATAAACGGACCAGATTGCATCATTAATCCTTAATTTTAATTATTTAATATAATCAGGTTTATTTAATTTAGAAGCGATGTGAGCCATTAGATCACGCGCGCTTTGTAACTTTAAACCCAGGCCCTTGATTGTGAGTACCCTGGGTCTTGCTGACTCTCATCCTGGACCACTAATCTTGCTCTCTTTGCATCTGGACCCTCTGTTGCGCATACTTTCTATTTTCTTTTATTTATTTCCTTTTGTTTATTTTATTTAAAATAGCAAATTAATTTCTAAAAATCTGATCTTTTACATTCTTTCTTTAAATAATTTTAAAAAACCCAAAAACATTTTTATTTTTATTCTTTATATTCAAAAATCATTTTTAAATCATTTAATTATATTTTTAATTAATTAAAAATACTTTTAGGTATTTAAAAATCACCAAAATAATCAGAGAACCTCTTTTAACATTTAGAACAATTTACAAACTCATCTCACAAATTTATTTTAGGGTTTGATCATGTTTTGACAAATTTCTTTGAATTAGGGTTTTGAAAATCTCATTTTTCATAACCCTAATTCAAAAATTCATATCTGCCTAACTAAAATGAGTTTGTACATGGTTCTTTTTGCAAACTTTCACACTTTATGTCTATTGTCTAATATATTTTTGGTGTATTTTTACTTTACATTTTCAATTTGTTTTGACTTTTTCTTTGCAAAATGTCC
The DNA here is from genome assembly GCA_963966055.1 of Lathyrus aphaca. Lineage (NCBI taxonomy): Eukaryota > Viridiplantae > Streptophyta > Magnoliopsida > Fabales > Fabaceae > Lathyrus > Lathyrus aphaca. Next base: position 249,533,720 of record OZ014525.1, on the reverse strand, counting down.
AAAACCCTAGCCTAACTTAGAAAAACCATAACTTGACTTTGGTATAGCTTCTGACCTCCATCTTTGGGGAGTGATCTCATGTGTGTTTAGGGTTCATTTGGTTGCATTTTCAAATTTTTATCATGTGTTATCCTTCTGTTGTGGACATGTGCATCTAATACTTTCTTAAAACCCTAATTTGCCATGTTCATTTGCATTCATCTTTGCATACCTTCATCATATGGACTTGGCATGACATATCATGCATTTGTATGTCATCTTAGATACCTTAGGACATGTATGAACATTGGTTGATCATTGTTGCATCCATTTGGTATGTTTTGCATTCATTACTTCTTATGTGTATTCATGTGATTTCAAGCTTCTAACATGCCTTCCTTTGCATCCCATCTCTTGTATGATCATGCATAAACATTGTACATGTCTTTGCATTATTTAATAACACATTTGCATTGTGTTTTCACTTCTGGTCTTGATCATTGCATCTTCATTTGCCTTATTTCCTTTTGTTTCACATCTTATGCATTCATACTAACCATTTCAGAGGCTTCAGGTAAGTTGTTTAGGATGTGGATTTGTCTCCAAATTCAACCTCTTCTTATCTCTTCATTTGCATATTTATTTGTCTTTGAAGTGAGTTTGACTCACTTATTCTCTTTCTTGCTCCCTTTCTTTATCTTAGGTTACTTAGCTTCTTCAGGAAGTAAGTAACCTATTCTCCTTTCTCTTCTCTTTTCATTTGCTTTTTCTTCCTTGGTGGCCATCTGAAGACTTTCTGAAGATCTTTCTCTAAGCCTCACAAACCATAGGAATATCCAAGTATGATAACTTTATGGTTTTACATAGTCTCCCCTAGTTTTTACCTTTAAGACTCCTTGAGTCTTTGCTTCTCATCTCATAATCAAGGCTAAACAGTTAAAGTTTTAAGACTCTGAATTAGGGTTATGCCTGTATCCTTATCTTAGGATGGAGTGTATAACTTTAATACTTAGTATTAAACCTTTAAGTTGTTTACACCTCCTAATCAAAATACCTAATAATCATTAATACTTAAGCTTGTAACTTGGGCCTTATATTAGGGTTACATCTCTGCCTATTGGTTCAGAGGGACTAACCCTAGTGTTCAATGGATAAGTCCCCCTCAGGTTTAGTCTTACAAACATAAAATTCACTTCTTAATACCATATTTAATTAAAATCTACTTTAATAAAGGCTTGTTATATAATTATTTTAATCCCTAACCATGGATTAAGTTGAGGAGTCTTCCTCATCTTAAGTGTTCTCATCTATTATCCTTCTCTTAGGATAGTGTAATGAGTTCACTAATCCCTGATTAGAGATAAAACTTATTACTTAACACAAAACAAAAATACAAAAACACTTAATAATAACAAGTAGGTTAATGATCTCAATCCTGCATCATTAGGGTAATTAAGTTGAGATTTTCATCTCATACTTAAGTAGACTCATTATCCCTAATCAGGGGTGATATAATGAGTTTACGACCCTTGATTAAGGCTTAAGCTCATTATCCTATGCAAAACACCAAAAACAATAAAAAGCTGAAAACACAAAAACAAACAATAAACGTCTCCTCCGAGATTCTTTTCTCATCACACTCACTCTGAAAATGAGAACCCGCTTCTTCCGTCTAATGCGAGACAATTAGCACTCGAGCCAGACGAGTCATACACTTGAGCAAAGACAAGCAAGCATTTCACAACAAAAACACTAAGTCTCTTTGAGTCGAACTACGGTATTTTGACTTCCTCATTGCACAAGAGGATACGTAGGCATAACTTAACGGTTATCTAACAAAAGTCTCTTTGTCCCCCCCTCCTCCTTCCAGTTCTCTTTCCTCAGCATCAGTTTTGAGCACTCACTTTCTTCTTGCACTGACACTCTGTACATCCATTCCTCCCTAGCCTTTTATAGACAATTTAGCACATACACTATCCCCTTTTAACACAATCAGGTATGAGTGGATCCCTTCGAGTACGACAGACGATCTGGGTGTTAATACCTTCCCAGGTCGTAACCTACCCCCTTACTCAGTCTCTTTCGTTCGCAGCCTTCTTATCCATCTCATTCTAGGTTTATGCAGCAGTACCTTTCCTTCGGGATAAAAATGCCTAGCTGGAGACTCTATTCAACCTCAACCTTCAACATCGTCGACACCAGTTCGTGTTTGCACTGGGATGAAAATTCGGGGAGCGACAACTTGGCGACTCTGCTGGGGAGTTGGCAACCAGGGCTTCTTGTTCTCTTGTGGGTTTCTCCTAGTGCTTGTTTGTTTGTGTTTATTGGGGGTGTTATGTGCTATTTGTGTTTATGTTTTTTCTTTATTTATTGCTTCATGTACAACTTTATTTATTGCATTTACTTTATTCCTTTTCATTTATTGATTTCTGCATTTCTTTTATTATTATCATATCATTGTGCTGGATTTCTGGTGTTCTTTGGTGGGAGGGGTATTCCAGTGAGAAAGGTCCAACACAAAGGCCTGAGTGACAAATAGGTTTGGAATGGTTTTGTATTCTTTCCCATTCCATTTCGGTCTGGTACGGGAATATGAAAACACGGTTCAAACATGAGTTTCCTTTTGAGAACTCGGTGCTACGGATTTTCTGTAGTGCTAGGGCTATCTGGGAAGCCTGCTAAGTCTGGATGACCTTTTTAGATGATCTTCAGCATCTGAGGTGAATTAGAGGAGGATCCTTTACGATTAAGGTAAACACTGTACCTCCGGGTTAGAAGTGTTTACACTTCTCATAATAGATCCGAACCTGAGGATCCTTGTTCTAGAACAATACTTGTGAGTAGGTTGGGTTGTTTACAGGTTTGCAGGAACCCTTGACCTCAACATACCTTTCCACTGGAATTTGTTCTTAAGGTTGTACTATTTTGGACTAGTTCGTTAAAACCCTGGATTATTGACTTTTTATTTGAGTCCCCCACCTGGTTACTAGTCCTCAAGCCTTCATCTGAAACTCTAAACACTCAAGGATCCTACCAAGAGCAACTAATAATCCAGCACATGATCACAAACCTTTGCATATCATAAGCATACATCATATTGCATCATTTAACATTTGTCTATTTGTTTTACACGGTATCCATCTTCCTTTGGTTTGGTTTTGACCGTTCTTCTGCTCAACTTATCTGCTTCAACACTTCTTCAGCTATCTTCTTCAGTCATCCTCTTCAGTTACCTCCTTCAACACACATCTTCAACATGGATTCAACCAGGAAAAGTAACATCACCTACCACTTATTTGAGTATCCTCTAGCAGGCATCAGACAGATACATGCCCTTATCACCCCTGGTCATGTTCCCTTATTCAGAGAGCATTATGGTGGAATCTTGGGCATGATCATGGACTTGGACACATTTCAGAGGAGCATGATTCAAACATGTCTTCAGTTTTATGACCCTCTTCCACGTTGCTTCACTTTCCCAGATTTTTAGATAGGTCCTTTGCTGGAAGAATACTCTATGCTATTGGGTGTCCCTATCAGAAGAGGAATTCCTTTCAATCCTGAAATGACTCCTCCAAAGAATGAAGACATAGCCAAAGCATTACATCTGGAAGGAACTATCATTGATGAGCACATGACTTCCAAAGTTGGAATCCCAGGCCTTCATCTGGATTTCTTGATTACTCAGGCTACAAAGCAAGTTGCAGTATGGAATTGGGAAATTGTGTGTGCTCTCCTGGCTCTCAGCATTTATGGTATCATTTTGTTTGCAGACGAGCCTAAGTTTGTAAGCAAAAATTCCATCCACATCTTCATGCTAAAGAATCCAGTTCCCACCTTATTGGGAGACTTCTACTACTCAGTTCATCAGAGGAATGAGAAACAGGGAGGAAGACTGGTAAGGTGTTGTGCCCCTCTCTTCTACAGTTGGTTGATGAAGCATATGCCAAAGACGAAAGCTTTCTTAAATCCACACCAGTCAAGGAATTGGGCTAAGAGGATGATTTCCCTTACTTTAGAGGATATCAGATGGTGTACTCAGAACACCAAGGGCCGAGACATAATAACAAGCTGTGGGCAATACCCAAATGTGCCACTTATTGGAATAAAGGGTTGCATCAATTACAATCCTTTACTTTTCAAAAGAAAGTTGGGGTATGCCTTGATACATCCACCTAGGGAGCATGACTTAGCAGAGTCTCTTTATTGTGCTATTCAGAACAATCATGCCATTGTCCGACAAGCAGCCTGGGCTTGGGACCACATACAGACTAGAAGGACTACTATTCTGGGGAAGTGCAACAACATAGCCTCTGCTCAGTACATTGAATGGTGGCATATCAGAGGATAAATCACTCGCATTCCATTCACCCTGGAGGCTGTGCCAGGGCCATCAACAGTTGAGCCCATAGCCACAGTCAGTCTAGAAGAATTTGAGAAGATGAAAGAAAGAAATACTCAGCTTGCCGAAGCTTTAAAGAAGACCCTTTGGGAAAGAAATGATGGTCGTCTAGACATTGAGAGGTTAGAGAAGCTGCGCATCGAGCATATAACCAAAATTGAGAAGACTGAAGACTTCATCAGGAAAGCCCGATCAGGGGAACTTGTGTTGAAGAATGCATGTAAGGAAGCAAAGATTCAAAGGGAAAGAGTTGAGCATTATCTGGAGGAGAGTCAGGATAGATGGGTCAGGATAACTGAGGCTCGTCTGAAAGAAGACCAGAAGATGCAAGCCAAGATAGAGCAATTAGAGTCTAATGAGAAAAGAAGCCAAGAAGCACTGCTAGCAGCTCAGAAGGAGATCTTAGAGTTGAAACTCCGGGCGGGGTTAAAGAGATCCAAAGAACAAGATAAGTATCAGAAGATGACAAATGTCATTGAAACTAGAAACCTTCTCATCATGACCATCACAGAACACCCAGCTGGACCTGTGACTGATGCTCTCCTGAAAGAAGTCAGGGATGATGCGTATGGATTGGACGTTTGATTTTCTTTGTACTTGTTACTTTTTATATTTCGACTCGCCATGGGAGTTTTGTTTTGTTGTATTCGTGAACTGATTATATTATAGTTTATCGTTGTATTTCAACTCACCATGGGAGTTTTTATTGTTGTTGTTGTATTCATGAACTATTTATATTTTGGCATTGCCACTTGTATTTTTATGGTTATGTATTGGATTTTCTTATGGACTTCGTTTGCTTTAACTTCATCTCCCAGAGGTCTGGAAGGTCAAAACCAAGAACCAAACCAGATACCCTCTGAAGACAAATACACATATTGAATTGCATGCTAACCGCATACCTTTTGTATTTGTAGGTGATTTGTTGTTGTCTTCTCACTTTGTTGATTGTTTCAGGAAATATTGCTTGCAGAAGGGTCTTTTCCGTCAACCGAGTCCACAAATATCCAACTCGACACAACCTTCAGAGTCTACAAATGGATCAACTACAGTAGGAACTGACAGATGTGAGGACTCAAATGACAGATGTGAGGACAAAGGTGATGACCCAAATTAATCAATTCATGGCTGTGATGACTGGAATAGCCCAGACCCAGGAAAGATTGAGGGAGTTGGTCGAGCGGAAAACTCCGGAAGATAACCATGCAGGCACTGGAGGTACTAGTAATAATGAGCGTGAGCAGTCACGAACGAATCTAGTAGTGTTCGGACCTGACAACAATCCTGAAGCTAATATCCTTGGACATGGCCAAAGGAACACTGGAGACCGTATTCTACAGGAAGATCCTCAGGATGAGTAGTTTATAGTGTTAGGTGTTGGGGCAGATGAAGCTTATGACCGTCGGCTGGACGAGATCTCAGAAAAGCTAAGATCCTTGGAATCCCAGAACTCCTTGGGATTTGATGTGATGGATATGGGCCTAGTTGAGGGAGTAAGGATTCCTCACAAGTTCAAACCTCCATGCTTTGAAAAGTATAATGGTACCTCCTGTCCTAGTACCCATTTGCAATCTTTTCTGGGAAGATTGAAAGCATATAAAATGGATGAGAAACTATGGATGTTTTACTTTGAAGAGAATTTAACCGGGGCATCCAGAGAGTGGTATTCACACCTATCAAAGGCTACTATCAGGAACTGGAAAGACTTAGCTGAGGCCTTTATACGCCAATATTAGCACAACCTGGATATGGCACCCAATAGGACTCTCTTAATGGGAATGTCTCAATTTTCGATGGAAAGTTTTCGTGAGTACGCTCAGAGATGGAGACAACTGGCTGTGGCTGTCCAACCTCCAATGTCAGAAAGGGAAATGGCTGATATGTTTATGAATACCCTGCAAGGGACTTACATTGAGAGACTTGCTGCCTTCTCTTCTACCAGTTTTGCTGATGTGGTTATAGCAGGCGAGAGAATCGAAAGCCTATTGAAGATGGGTAAGATTTCTGACAATGGTGCTAGCTCTAGCAATGCAAATAAACCCTTCTCAGGACCTAGAAGGACATGGGAGACTAATGAAATGCATGTTAGTAGAGGTAGACCCCAGTACTTGCAAAGATCAGTGGCTGCAGTCACCATCCCTACTCCAGCACCTCAGCAACAACAGTATCCTCAACAACAACAAAGATCTTATAATAACAACAACCAACAACAACGTCCTTTCCAACATAGGCCTTCTCATATTAATAGGGTGATCGATCCCATCCCGATGCCCTATGCAGTCTTACTCCCGCAACTATTGAAGCTTAACCTGATTGAACTAAGGACTTTGGCTCCACCAGATCCTTTGAATCTTCCAAGGAATTATGATGTCAATGCCATATGTGCTTTGCACTCCAATGCGCCTGGTCATTCAATAGAGAAGTGTAGGGCCCTGCACATGAAAGTCCAAGATTTGATTGACTCCAAAGCTTTGAATTTTGCACCTCCACCAAATTTCACAAGGAATCCAATACCAAATCATGGTGAGCCAAAGATCAATTCCATTAAGGAGGACCAACCAGTAATTATGATTGATGACATTGCAAGTATTCAAACACCACTAGCCGAAGTAAAAGCTTGACTATTGAAATGCCAAGTGTTTCCGGGTTGTGAGGCCCGTTGTGAAGTTTGCAAAGTTTCTACCAATGGTTGTGCAAATCTAAAGAATGGTATTAGCAGTCTTATCAAAGAAGGCATCCTGCAAATCACATCAACAGTTCCATCTTTCACAAAGGCAACAAAAATCTCTCATACAGCACCAGCAAACATTATCTCAACAGAATCTTCTACAACGCCAGCAGAAGTCATTCCAACAGAATCGACTATAACAACAACTAACACCAGTGACGACATCTCAATGATTACCATCTATTATGATCCAACAACCATCCATGTTCCGGATTCTCTCAACAACAACTTTCAGCAACACCCTCATCAACATCAACAACTTCCTGCACCTGCATCATCTTCAATCAGACCTCCTGTCACCATCTACTATGATCCACAGACTATCACAACTCCTTCTTCCGTTGCAATTAGTCTGGTAACCATCACGGTGCTTGGGCCAATTCCCTATGACATCAACAGTGTCGTGCCTTGGCACTATGGCTCAGATCCTTACCGCCACGGAAGGAAAGTTACCCTTGACTCTTCAACTTCTACACCACAAATTGACAATGTCGGGGGAGGCGGAGGCTTCACTCGGAGCGGACGTCTCTTTGCTTCATAGTTTCCAAGAATTAATGCTGAAGCAAAAACTACTGCCAAAGCAAAAGGAAAAAGTGTGGTGTCAGAAGAACCAGCTGCAAAAGAAACTCAGAAGACTTCCTTTGATCAGGATGTGGACGAGTTCATGAGGATTATCAAGAAAAGTGATTACAAAGTTGTGGATCATCTCCACCAAACACCCTCCAAGATCTCCATACTATCTCTGCTCATATGTTCCGAGGCTCATCGAAATGCACTACTCAAGGTCTTGCACGCAGCTTATGTGCTTGAAGAAATCATTTTCAATCAGTTAGAAACGGTGGTCGCAAATGTCAATACTAGTCATGAACTAGGTTTCACCAATGTTGACTTGACTACGGAGGGGCGTAACCACAATAAGGCTTTGCATATCACTTTGGAATATAAAGGTACTGTACTTTCTCATGTCCTTGTTGATATCGGATCATCACTCAATGTGTTGCCAAAGAAAGCTTTAGTCAAGCTGGAATATGATGGTCTTGCACTCCGTCCGAGCAACCTAGTTGTCAGAGCTTTTGATGGTTCTAAGAGATCGGTTCTCGGAGAGATTGAGCTACCCGTGGCAATTGGCCCACAAGTTTTCAAAACTACCTTCTATGTGATGGACATACAGCCTGCCTACAGCTGTTTGTTGAGTCGACCGTGGATTCATGCCGCTGGCGCGATAACGTCTACCCTTCACCAGAAGTTAAAATATGAGTAGGAAGGACAAATTATCACCATCTGTGGAGAAGAAGACATCTTTGTCAGTCACCTGGCTACATACAAATACATAGAGATGGATGGGGAAATCCATGAGACCATGAGCCAAGGTTTTGAATCCTTGAACCTCAATGAAGCTACAACTGAGGTGTTTGTTGCATCTCAAGAGGAGAGGATGGGTACCTCAATTGCTTCCTACAAACAAGCTCGGAAGGTTGTGGAAGAAGGGAATGCCGAAGGATGGGGCAAGCTGCTGAAGGTTCAGATGATAGAAGACAAATTCGGTTTGGGTTATAGACCATCCCGACAAGTTCCAGAGGAGGCTGCTGAAGCTCCCAAGTTCATAAGTGGGGGAATGCTGACCCCGAATGTTGTGAAAACTTTGGAAGACGAGGCTGAGAGCGACTACAACCTGGAAAGCTAGATCCGTCCAAGAGTCCCGGGCCAACAAGTCCTCAACTGGTCTTCCTAGGAAATTATAAGGGTTACTGTTGCAGAGTAACTATTATTTCCTATTTTAAGCATGCATCAAAGTCCTGCATCTTGCCCAAGATGTCGGGACTCATTTTGTAATAGGGCCATATGTATTTGTGCAAATTGAATATTAATGAACAATGGACATCTTTTTGCAAACAATCTTTTTCGCTCAATGTCTTTTCATTTTTTTTATTTTTCGCACAAAACAATAAATGGCAATATTTTTCTCAATAATAAATTCATTCACCTTTTTCTAAATAAGATAAAATCAATCACTAAAATGAACCAAATCTCAACCCTTGCAGAGATAGCCCTCCAGATTGCACCGACAATGACACTGCTATGACCTCGTATGACTTCGACAATCCGTTTAATCAAGCAGATGAAGGGGTTGAAGAAGACTACAATTTACCTGAAGAGCTAGCCAGGTTATTGAGACAAGAGGAAAAGGTGATTGCTCCTCATCAGGAGGAGGTTGAGACTATCAATCTTGGCACCGAGGAAGATGTGAAAGAGGTGAATATTGGAGCTAGTCTGCAAGTTCTAGTGAAAGAACAACTTATCAGTATGCTGCGAGAATATGTCGATATGATCGCTTGGTCCTATCAAGATATGCTGGGTTTGGATACAGATATTGCCATGCACAAGCTGCCATTGAAAGAGGATTGTCCGCTAGTTAAATATAAGTTGCGCCGTACTCGCCCAGACATGGCCATGAAAATCAAAGAAGAAGTACAAAAGCAGTGGGACGCCGATTTTCTTGCTGTAACTAGTTACCCGCCGTGGATTGCTAACATTGTACCCGTACCTAAGAAGGATGGCAAGGTGCGTGAAATTCTGTAATGAGATGTCCTAAGAGATGTTCCAACACTTAATAGGACATTTGACAAGTTTAATCAAAACTTAAACAGCAGGAAAAATAAACAACACAGAAGTTTGTTAACCCAGTTCAGTGTATAACCACACCTACATCTGGAGGCTACCAAGCCAGGAGGAAATCCACTATTAGTAATATTAATTCTAGACTTAAACCACCCTGTTTAATCTATCACTTAATACTTACCCAATGCAATTTCTACCTAAGACTCACTTAGATAAGAGTACCCTACTCACTCCCCCTCAATCACCCAGTGATCAAGTTTACAAGTTTACAGAAATTGAAGACATCCTTCAAACAATACAGCTTGATCTTACTTCACAGTTTCAATCAAGTCACAAATGCACTTTTGCTTAAAAGCTCATAAAGTGGTACATAAAAATAACCTGCTATTAAAACACTAGACACCCTATTTAGTCTTCTGAAATTCGTACTCAATTCTATGAGTTTCTGTTGTTTAAATAGGTATCTGAATTTTGGGCTTTCTGTAGAATGATCCAGCCCTAATGTGCAGCAACTGTCACCTTGAATTTAGGGTTTGTTACCTCCTATATTCTAGGTGCATTAGGTCTTCTGTTTTAATCTGAATCTTCAATTTAAAACTCCCTACAGATGCGCCTTGTTCTGTTTTTATCCAGCATTAATTAATTCCAGATAGTTCTCCTTAAATATCTCTGATCTGTTAATCAATAATTAATTCTGGTAGCAGGTCTGAGATGTCTCAACATCTGTTGGGACATCCTGACAAAACTGAACTTAGTCATTTACACAATGTCCCAACATCTGGTAGGACATCCTGAAATAAGTTCACATACTCTGTTTGCTAATGTCCCAACATCTGATAGGACATTCTGAACTGAATTTAACATTTCTTGTTTGGTCAAAAATTCTGCCAATTCTTAAACATCTACAAACTCCCCCTTTGGCTAATTTTTGGCTAACATCTTTTCTGGATTTCAGAGTGCAGCAGAAGTTCTTTTTATCAGAGTATAGCATTACTTTTCTGTTGATTCTTATTTGAGATTACTCCCCCTCAAACAAATATGTGTCCAGTCTTGTTGCAACAGAAATACACACTGATTCAGTTCAGACAGAAACAAACAGATTTCATTCAATTAAACAGCAATTACATTTGATGTTGTTCTCCCCCTTGGTAGACACAAAATTAGGGGCCAAAGACACTATTATCCAGAATTATTGCTGTCATTACAAATGCCTCACATACACAGATCACTCAGATTCATCATTCTCAGTAGCTTCCTCCACTTCAGTGTCTTCATCTTTATCAGCTTCACTTTCAGCTTCACTGTCTTCATCAGATGCAGCTGTCTGATCTTCTTCACTTTCCAACCTCTTTATTATTTCCTCCAGCTTCTTCTTTCTAGCTTCAAGCTCTTTGCAGGTGCACTTTAGCTCAGCAATTAATTCTTTCTTGGAGATTGGATTCTTAGCATAGGAGGGACCAGCAGATGTCCCAGCAGGTGTTTCAACATCTGCAGCATGGTGACTGAGGAATAACTTGTAGTGAAAAGCCAGGGGGCTCTCTCTTTTGCAGACTGTGTCCTTCTCAGTTAAAATCCCAGGATATTGGCTTAATATTATACCACATAGCAATGAAGGAAAAGCTATTGGTAGCTTTGTTGCAGAGGAGCTGGCATGCTTCATGGTTTGATCAAAGATAAAAGCTCCAAAGTCCAGCTTGGTTTGAGTCCCCACAACATAGATGAATCTGGCCAGACCAGTTGAGATTGATGAAGTGTGATTGGTAGGCACCCAGTTTGCAGTTCCAATCCTGTTAAGCATGGCATACTTTCTAGTAAGCATGCTCACAGAGAGCTTTCCCTTCACAGGCCAAGCTTTGACCTGGTTTGCAGTGATCACCTTACAGATTTGATTATCTGTTTTCCCTAGCTCATTGGGTCCATCTGTTTCTCTTTCTAGATACTCATTGATGATTTGAGGAGAAAACTGTACACATTTACCTCTAACAAAAACTTTTCTAAACTCAGAAGACTTACCATTTGAGCAATCCTCCTGAAGATTCACAATGAACTCTTTGACAAGAAGTTCATAACAGGGAGAGAACTCTGAGACTGTCTTGAATAGTCCTGCAGCAGAGATTAGGTCAATGAGTTCTGTGCACTCAAGTGCATTGCTGCTTAGTTCTCTTTCCAAAGCAACCCTTCTTTGGTACACATATTTCCATCTGTTGACACTGGAGACATGATGGAAGGATATATTGTCCAAGGGAGCTTCTGGAACAACAGTTGAAGCTCTAGCTGGTGCTGGTTTCTTCTTGGGAGGAGATGTTGGGACATCTGATCCAACATCTGAATCTGATGGTGTTGCAACTTTTCTCTTCTGAGTTTGAACCTTGCTCCATGGTTTTGCTGGACCAAAGGTAGCTTTAGCTTTGCCTTTCTTTGGACTAGCCTTCTTAGTCTCAGGGATGACAGGTTCAGCTCGTATCTTTCCTTTCCTGGACCTTAGTCTTTTAGCAATGCTGGGTTTCACAGATGATATGATCTCTGCATCAGAATCCTGTTCCAGATTGACTATTGGAGGGGATTGAGCAGTCTCCTCATCAGCTTGTTGATCAGTAGAAGATTGATCCTCATTTGAGTCTTTATCCTGTTCCATAGAAACTTCTTTATCACTTTTACTTGAGACCTCTTTCTTGTCCTCAGTCTGTTCAGTATCAGCATCAGATGAGTTTGCTTTCTCATCTGCATATGTTCCAACATCCGTTGGGACATCTTGTTCTGCAGCAGTGTTCTTTGTATCTTGAGCAGGTTCTTCTTGATGTGCAGGAATGGTGTTCAAAGGAACAGAGATACCTTTCACCACTCTCTTTTTGGTGTTCTTGCCTTCTTAGTGTGAGAGGCATTTCCCTTGAGCTCGTCTAATGGTGTTGATTGCATTGGCACTATAGAAATAGGAGTGGCATGAACCACGTCTTCCTGGTTGAGAACTTCTTCAGCTGTTTTAGGGTTTTGAGACATTGTTGAGGAAGATGAATGTGCAGCTTTAGGATTTAAGATTTCTGAAGGATTACTAGTTAATGTGATTCGCTTGTGATGATGTGATGAGACTCTTGATAGCTGCTTATAAGGAATTACTAAATAAGTAGCCGTTACAGTCCAAATGATTAGAAATGAAATTCCCAAGGATCTAGTCCAGACTAGCTTTGCCATCTGGAACTTATGCCATGCAATGTCATATGACATGTTGGCACATCTCATTAACTGCTAGATATCACATACACAGATTCCAAGTTTGCCCCTTAAGCTCTCAAATTGTGTAGCATCCAATGCTTTGGTAAAGATATCAGCTAATTGCAGATCTGTAGCAACATGCTCCAATGAAATCACCTTCTCTTCTACAAGATCTCTGATGAAATGATGTCTGATATCAATATGCTTTGTCCTGCTATGTTGAATGGGATTCTTTGATATGTTGATTGCACTTAAGTTGTCACAGTACAATGTCATGACATCCTGTGGGACATTGTACTCAGTGAGCATCTGCTTCATCCAAACCAACTGAGAACAACTGCTACCTGCTGCTATATACTCAGCTTCAGCTGTAGATAATGACACACAATTCTGTTTCTTACTGAACCAAGAAATCAGATTGTTTCCTAGAAAGAAGCATCCTCCTGAAGTGCTTTTTCTGTCATCAGCACTTCCTGCCCAATCAGCATCACAGAAGCCAGTGAGAATAGGTTTGCAACCATGAAAGTACATTATGCCATAGTCACAAGTACCATTAACATATTTAAGGATTCTCTTGACTTGATTGAGATGACTGACTTTTGGATCAGCTTGATATCTTGCACAAACTCCTACTGCAAATGCAATGTCTGGTCTGCTAGCAGTCAAGTATAACAAGCTCCCAATCATGCTTCTATATAAACTATGATCTACATTCTCACCCTTCTCATCTTTAGTCAGCTTTAAATGTGTAGGAGCAGGAGTTCTTTTATGAGAAGCATTTTCCATTCCAAATTTCTTCACTATGTTCTTGGAGTACTTGCTTTGTGAGATGAACATTGAGTCTTCCATTTGCTTAACTTGCAGACCAAGAAAATAGGTTAATTCACCTACTAGACTCATTTCAAATTCAGCTTCCATCTGCTTGACAAAATGTTTGACCATCTTATCAGACATCCCACCAAACACAATGTCATCAACAAATATTTGTGCAATCATGACATTACCTTCTTCATCTTTAACAAACAGGGTTTTATCAATCCCACCTTTTCTGTATCCTTGCTTGATAAGAAATGTGGTAAGTCTTTCATACCATGCCCTTGGAGCTTGCTTCAGACCATAAAGTGCTTTCTTGAGTTTGTATACATGATTTGGACAGCTTGGATCAACAAATCCTTTAGGCTGTTCTACATATACCTCCTCATTAAGATAACCATTAAGAAATGCACTTTTCACATCCATTTGAAATAGCTTGAACTTTAAGATACAAGCAATTCCCAACAGTAGTCTTATTGATTCAAGCCTTGCTACAGGTGCAAAGGTTTCATCAAAGTCTACTCCTTCAATTTGAGTGTATCCTTGAGCCACAAGTCTAGCTTTGTTCTTTGTAACAATTCCTTGTTCATTTGACTTGTTCTTATACACCCATTTTGTACCAATCACATTTATGTCATCAGGTCTAGGTACAAGATTCCACACTTCATTCCTTGTGAATTGACCTAATTCCTCTTGCATAGCACAAATCCAGTATTCATCAGTGAGAGCTTCCTTGACATTTTTAGGTTCTATTTTGGAAACAAAACAAGAACCTGAAATCACTTCTCTTGATCTAGTGCTCACACCTCTGTTGGGATCACCAATTATTAAATCTTTGGGATGATCCTTCTGTATTCTGATGGAGGGAGGTTTGCTTGAATCTTCTGACCTTGTATCATTTTGAGTGAAGTTATATTGATCATTCTTTTCTTCAGCTTCAACCTTGATATCAGCAGATGTTCCAACATCTTCTGGGACATCTGTAGGAGCATCATCAATTATCACATTTATGGACTCCATGATAACATTTGTTCTGTAGTTAAATACTCTATATGCTCTGCTGTTTATAGAGTATCCAAGGAAAATTCCTTCATCACTTTTAGGATCCATTTTTCTCCTTTGCTCCCTATCTGCCAGAATATAGCATTTACTTCCAAATACATGAAAATACTTAACAGTGGGTTTTCTGCCCTTCCAGACTTCATATATTGTGGACAAAGTTCCTTTTCTCAAGGTAACTCTGTTATGGATATAGCAGGCAGTGTTCATGGCTTCAGCCCAGAAATACAGAGGTAGCTTTTTAGCATGTATCATAGCTCTTGCTGATTCTTGAATGGTTCTATTCTTCCTTTCAACAATCCCATTCTGTTGAGGAGTGATAGGAGAAGAATACTCATGATTGATTCCTTCTGAAGAGCAGAAATCTAAGAACTTTTGATTCTCAAATTCTTTTCCATGATCACTTCTTATTCTGATCACACAGCTGGATTTTTCCCTTTGCAATCTTTGACATAATTCTTTGAATACATCAAATACATCTGACTTTTCTTTGATGAAGTTTATCCATGTATATCTTGAAAAATCATCAACCACAACATAGGCATACCTCTTACCACCAAGACTTTCAACCTGCATAGGTCCCATAAGATCCATATGTAAAAGTTCCAAAACTTTGGAAGTTGTCAGATGTTGGAGCTTTGGATGGGACATCTTGGTTTGTTTGCCTATTTGACATTCACCACATATTTTGCCATCATCAATCTTCAGTTTGGGAATACCTCTTACAGCATCCATAGATATGATCTTCTTTATGCCTCTAAAATGAAGATGACCTAGCCTTTGGTGCCATAGTTTTACTTCTTCTTCTCTAGCTAGAGAACAAGTTGAAGTGGGACTGAAGTCTAATGGCTCCCACATGTAACAGTTGTATTTTGACCTTGCACCTTTCATGACAACTTCTTGCTCTTGGTTAGTCACTATGCATTCAGTTCTTGTAAAGTTTACACTGTATCCTTGATCACATAGTTGACTTATACTGATCAGGTTAGCAGTTAACCCTTTAACTAGCAATACATCATCTAGTCTTGGAACATCTTGACAGTCCAAGGTTCCAACTCCTTTGATCTCTCCTTTAGCTCCATCTCCAAAAGTTACATACCTGGATGAATGTGATTTTAAGTTCACTAGCAGATTCTTCAACCCAGTCATGTGCCTTGAACATCCACTGTCAAAATACCAGTCTTCTTTAGCTGATACTTTCAGTGATGTATGTGCTATGTATGCAGTACTTTTCTTTGACCAGATGAGTTGAGATTTCTTTTGATGCCTCTGCCCTGTGTGTTGTTCAGCTGATCTCAAGGCTTGATTGTTGATCTGGTTCTTGGGACTGTGGCTTTGATCAGTCTGAATGTCAGCTTTTGGTCTCCAAACCTTCTTGATGACCTCTGTCTTCTGCTTAGGAGGTTGCTGATTTCTTTGATGTCTATGCAGCACCTTTTTGATACCTTCTACTTTCTGTTTGGAAGGTTGCTGATACATCTGATTTGGATATCCATGTAGCTTATAACAGTGAGGTTTGATATGCCCAAATCTTCCACAGTGATGGCATCTCCATCTTTGATACTTCTTCTTCATTTTGTTCTTTCCAGAATGTTGAGACATCTGTTGGAACATTATGTTTGTCTTTGTGTTCTGATGTTGAAGCATTTGTTGGGACATCTTGTTTGACTGTGTAATTTTTGAAGTAGCTTTGCTAGAACTGGCTTCATCTCTGTTATATCCCAGTCCACTTTTGTCCCCTGAATGTTTATTATTGCAGAGAATAACATCCAGTGTATTTGAGCTGTTGTTCATCATTCTAACAGATTTGGACATATGTTCCAGCTTAGAATTGAGAAGAGTTACTTCACTTTTCAAGGTATCAATGATTACTTGATCACTTGCTTTTTCCTCTTCTAGTACTTCATTCTGCTTCTTTAGCTTTATAACCTCACTACATATTTCAGAGCTTCTTTTGTATAGATCTTTGAATGCTTGCTCAAGTTGTTCATAAGTAAGCTCTCCACAACTGGAATCACTATCATATTCACACAGTCCAGCTAAAGCAGTAATATGCTTAGCTGATTCTTCTTCTGAATCTCCTCCTGAGTCTTCATCAGACCAGGTTACAGATAGTCCCTTCTTTTGTCTTTTTAAGAAGTTAGGACATTCCTTCTTGATGTGTCCATATCCTTCACATTCATGGCACTTGATTCCTTTTTCTTGACTGGTCTTTTCAGCAAGATTTGATCTTCTGTTAGCATCATAGGTTCTCTTGTTTTCAGAAGAGTTTGTGAATCTTCCACTGGAATTTGATTTACCTTCCATACCTCTGAGAATCTGTTTGAACTGTCTTGCAAGCATAGCAATGTTGTCTGACAGGCTCTTATCATTTTCTGGTTCATTATCTTCTTCTTCATCAGTATTTGACACCAATGCTATGCTTTTGTTCTTTTTAACATGTGTGTCATTCATTCCCATCTCAAAAGTTTGAAGGGAACCAATGAGTTCTTCAGCTTTCATGGAACAAATGTCTTGAGCTTCTTCTATTGCTGTGACTTTCATGTCAAATCTTTTTGGCAAAGATCTGAGAATCTTCCTTACAAGCTTTTCATCAGTCATCTTTTCTCCCAAGGCTCCAGAAGTATTGGCTATATCCAAGATGTTCATGTAGAACTCATGAATTGATTCATCTTCCTTCATTCTCAAGTTTTCAAACTTGGTGGTGAGAAGTTGAAGTCTTGACATTTTTACTTTTGATGTTCCTTCATGAGTTGTCTTGAGGGTATCCCACACATCTTTGGCCAGCTCACAATGATGCACCAGTCTGAAAATATTTCTATCAATGCCATTGAATAAAGCATTTAGAGCTTTTGAGTTGCCTAGTTCTGAGTCTTCTTCCTCTTTACTCCATTCTTCTTCAGGTTTCAGAACTTTTGATCCATCTTTGGTGTCTTGGACAGGATGTTTCCATCCAACATTTACTGCTCTCCATGCCCTGTTGTCAAGAGATTTTAAGAATGCAATCATTCTTGGCTTCCAGTAGTCATAATTAGATCCATCCAGAATAGGTGGTCTATTTACTGACCCTATATCTCTGTCCATGTTACAGAATTTGTTTTCCCTAGATCTCACCCAGTATAAACAGGCAGGGTGCCTGCTCTGATACCAATTGAAATTCTGTAATGAGATGTCCTAAGAGATGTTCCAACACTTAATAGGACATTTGACAAGTTTAATCAAAACTTAAACAGCAGGAAAAATAAACAACACAGAAGTTTGTTAACCCAGTTCAGTGTATAACCACACCTACATCTGGAGGCTACCAAGCCAGGAGGAAATCCACTATTAGTAATATTAATTCTAGACTTAAACCACCCTGTTTAATCTATCACTTAATACTTACCCAATGCAATTTCTACCTAAGACTCACTTAGATAAGAGTACCCTACTCACTCCCCCTCAATCACCCAGTGATCAAGTTTACAAGTTTACAGAAATTGAAGACATCCTTCAAACAATACAGCTTGATCTTACTTCACAGTTTCAATCAAGTCACAAATGCACTTTTGCTTAAAAGCTCATAAAGTGGTACATAAAAATAACCTGCTATTAAAACACTAGACACCCTATTTAGTCTTCTGAAATTCGTACTCAATTCTATGAGTTTCTGTTGTTTAAATAGGTATCTGAATTTTGGGCTTTCTGTAGAATGATCCAGCCCTAATGTGCAGCAACTGTCACCTTGAATTTAGGGTTTGTTACCTCCTATATTCTAGGTGCATTAGGTCTTCTGTTTTAATCTGAATCTTCAATTTAAAACTCCCTACAGATGCGCCTTGTTCTGTTTTTATCCAGCATTAATTAATTCCAGATAGTTCTCCTTAAATATCTCTGATCTGTTAATCAATAATTAATTCTGGTAGCAGGTCTGAGATGTCTCAACATCTGTTGGGACATCCTGACAAAACTGAACTTAGTCATTTACACAATGTCCCAACATCTGGTAGGACATCCTGAAATAAGTTCACATACTCTGTTTGCTAATGTCCCAACATCTGATAGGACATTCTGAACTGAATTTAACATTTCTTGTTTGGTCAAAAATTCTGCCAATTCTTAAACATCTACAGTGCGAATGTGTGTCGATTACCGGGATCTGAACAGAGCAAGCCCGAAAGGTAACTTCCCATTACCTCATATTGATGTATTGATGGATAACACAGCTCAATTCTCGGTATTTTCTTTTATAGACGGATTTTCTGGATACAACCAGATCAAGATGTCGCCTGAAGACATGGAGAAGACAACCTTCATCACACCATGGGGAACATTCTGCTACAAAGTAATTCCGATTGGTCTGAAGAATGCCGGTACAACATATCAACGGGCTATGGTAACATTATTCCACGACATGATCCACAAAGAAATCGAGTGCTACGTGGATGACATGATTGCCAAGTCCCTCACAGAAGAAGACCATTTGATAAACCTGTTGAAATTGTTCAAGCGTCTGAGGAAGTATCAGTTAAGGTTGAACCCTAATAAATGCACATTCGGGGTACGTTATGGTAAGCTGCTGGGTTTTATTGTAAGCGGAAAAGGAATTGAGGTTGATCCCGACAAAGTCAAAGCAATTCAGGAAATGCCTGCACCTAAGACTGAGAAAGAAGTTCGAGGGTTCTTAGGTATATTAAACTACATTTCAAGGTTCATATCTCATCTCACTGCAACCTGCAAGCCCTTGTTTAAACTGCTAAGAAAGGAACAAACAGTCAGGTGGAATGATGATTGTCAAAGAGCTTTTGACAAGATCAAAGAGTATTTGCAAGAACCTCCAATTCTCATGCCTCCAGTCGAAGGAAGACCTCTAATAATGTACCTGGCAGTATTAGATGAATCAATGGGGTGTGTGATGGACCAGCATGACAAGTTTGGTCGAAAAGAGTATGCAATATACTACCTAAGCAAAAAGTTTACCGACTGTGAACAATGTTATTCACTGCTCGAGAAAACTTGCTATGCTTTAGCGTGGGCTTCTCGCCGACTAAGATAGTATATGTTGACTCATACTACCTTGTTGATTGATGGGCTAAAGACGTGTCTACTTATGCGTCTAGCGGTATCTTACTGCAAGTGCACAGCCTATCGAAGTAATATTTAAGATTATCGATCCACAGGGATTCTATGGTTACCTAGTGCTAGATGAACTTCTAGTTTAGCTAAGGCGAATGGTTGTCACGATTTTTGTTGATTTTAGAATATTAAAGGCGGAATTAAATTTAAACTTTAATTAAGTAGTTTTAAGACGGTCGGTATGTAATTATATTAACTTAGGTGGGTCAATCTAACCTAGGCTTATTTAAGATGTTCACTTAATCTATTCGGTAGGGATTACCAGTTTAAATACCCTCAACTCACACTCTCGTGGTCTTATATCAGATCTTATCCCTAAAGCCCTATGCCTGCTCTCGCTAGCCCATAAGTGTTTAGAGGTAATTTTTGGAAACTAAGTAATTCTAATTTATCTTAAAGCGCTCTCGCTGTGTTTAATTTAAATGCCTAACTTTAGCTATCTGGTTAAAATCTCACACTTTCGTGGTCTTGACCTAACCTAATACTCTTTTCTTACTCTCGTAACAAAAAGGTCTATTTAATTAAAAAGTCTCAGCCAGAAATGTTAAGTGATTAATTATTTTTAGCCTATGGTTATATTTTACCGGTTAAGTTTGTTCTAACTACATACCGCCCTAAGGTGTTTAGCTACTCATCGATGTTGAACCAGACAGAGACAGAAAATTAAATAACAAATTACTCATGGCAGAAAAATAAACAAACATTATAAATAATTAAATTTCAATATAATAAAACCTGGTTAACAATATCAGAGCGGACTCCTTCTTCCACAGACCGGAAAGCTCGGAGTTGGCGAAATCAAAAATAAACGAATGATGAAGGCTTAGAAAAAATAATAAACGTATAACAATTTCCTGATATTGGAAATTGTTATATGGCGGGTTTGGATACAATAAAGCGAAAAAGAAAATAATGCAGAAAATAAAAACGGGTCGTAAATCAGTTCGGCAGAGCTTCCGCAGGAAATTGAATAGAAAAATGCTCTGTCATTCTTCATAAAACTGGTGCTATTTATAGAACTCCAAATGGGCTGGATTTTTGGACTTTAGTTGGTATGGGCCTTGCTGAATTTGTGGAGAAAATGTAGGTAGTGGCAACAAAATAGGTGGAAATGGCCTTCACGTAATTCTTTGACGACGTCTTGGTCAAAAACCTAGAATATCCTTTGTCACGGTCGTGACAATGCTTTTACGCTCGTGACTTGTGACTTTTAAGTGTCACGGTCGTGACACATATCTCACGGTCGTGATGCTTCATTTTGGGGTGTCACGGTCGTGACACCCTTGTGACGGTCGTGACTGCTGCAAAATATGCAGTTTTGCAGGAAGCTTCATTTCTTCCTCTTTTTATGATCGATTTTGTTCCTTTTTGTCTTAGTTCATGATTTAGCTCCACATAATGGTGTACCTGCAAAATGGTAAGAAAAACTCGAGAAATCGAGTGTTAAAACGACGATTATTCGATAAAACGTTAATGAAACCTAGCAATATAATCGATACGTTTTCTCGTTATCAAACTTCCCCAAACTTAAACCTTTGCTTGTCCTCAAGCAAATAGTCGGTTGAAAATCGGCGGACAAGATGTTATTCACATATACTCATAACAAATCAAACGAGGGATCGTTTTGTCGGATAATCCGATACTTTGATAGAACACTACCGATACACTAATGACGCAAGCAACAAGCTATGTCGTCGACTTCCCGTTAAATGAGCCAATCGGCAATTACTTTACGATTTCACCTAAAGTTTTTCGATCTTATTTCGCCCGGTTTCATTCTAGCGCAATCACATTAAGCCCTTTGCCTTACCACGCACGTAGTGGAGTAGCCGGTTAGCGACTTTGATCCTTTTTTTAAGCACGGGGCCTGGTACACGAGTGTGGTAACCCTACATTTTGTATCCGATTTGGAGGTTGTGGGGGATCGAGCCGTAGCACGCCCTACCGAGTTCAGAACCAGTACCTCTGAACCAACCCGCAATGGACTCCTTCTCATATTTCTCGTTTCTTGTATGCGACCGTGTACTTTGGTGCAATTTCTTTTCATTTTGCGTCGAGATATGAAGGATCATTATTGATTAGGCATCAAACGCTTATATTCATCGGCTCCCCACGTGGTTTGTGTTCAGACGGTGCTGACTGCTAGTATAAACTACTCGGGGTTACTTTTGAACTGAAACTAAAAGTGTACTCGTAATGGTAATCGGGATAGAATCGCTTAAGTAGGAAGTTAAAGGTGTCAAGATTGTATTGGTCTTGTTTAATCGTTCTCAGCTTCCTATTTACGATTTCGTAGGTAAGTCGGGTAATGCGAATAATTAAAAATTTTTCGGTTATGGCTAAGTAAGCGGGAAAATTCGAAACTAAAGAAAATATCATAAAGATTTTGCACGCTTCATTAACTTGCTAAAGGGAAATACAATGGAATTGAAAATACAACGAAATGGAAAAATGCGAAAAGGGAAAAATACGGAAATGAAAGGTACCTCTCCCACACTATATCAGACATTGTCCCCAATGTTGTGATATAAATGCGGTTAAAGTACAGTACAAACGACAAAAACGAAAAACAAACAGAAGAAAAACAAAAACTATGGCTGCTGAGGACCGCGGGGTCGGCTTCTGGTGCAGGAGCGGCGTCTGGAAGGAGTCGCTTCAGGATCAGAACCGGTGCTGGTGGTCCCAGTGATGTCGATACGCAAGGCGTCTAACTCGCTGAAAATCTCGTTAAACCTCTCATTAGTAGCTGCCTGGTTAGCTGCAATCGTGCCGAGTAGAGCGTCGTACTGTTCCTTCTGCCTGCGCTCTAGTGCGGCATTCATCTGGTTCTGCTGATGAATCGCACGGAGGACATCCTCAAGAGTGAAATCTGGTGCAGTAGGCTGTCGGGTAGATGACTCTGGTATATCCTGGACAGGCTCACCTGCATCCATAGCGTCCTGCATCTCATCCGCAGGGAGGTCTGCCTGATCATGGATAGGAGCGTGGTCAGCAGCATCAGGTAGAACAAAGAGCCAGTTGGCTCGGCTGGATGGGTCGATGCGGTCGCGGGACGGCAGAATGATATGATGAAATACGGTGCCATGGACAACAGGGCTGTACCTGCCATCCTCTCGCTGTGCAATCAGGTGAGCGGACCTGCAATAACTCTTGGTGAGGTATTCGGCGGCTAGATGAGGCTGATCTGCGACCAAGTCACCAAGCCCCAACTGAATAGCCAGGGTGGTGACAATGCCGCCAATGAAGAACGGAGTGGATCCTCTGTGCGCAATAGCCTGGATGTGGTAAAGCATGAAAGGGGCAGCATTGATCGGCTCGGCATTAAGAGCACAATGCAAGAATAGAAGCTCCTTAGAGTTGAGCTTATGGTTGCTTTCTCGAGCGAAGATGGTGTTGCAAATGACTCGGTGGAAGTAGCGGATGGCCGGATTGTGAATGTGCGTGGCGTTGAGGCTTTGGAAGGCGGATGCACGGGTGTTTGTTAAGTCGTGCCATAGAGTGAAAGCTTGTTCACTAAAATTATCGGGCACGCGACGGTGAGCCTCAGTTCCGTGATCGAAGCCTAATAACTCGACGATCCTGTCTTGCGAAAGGTTGAACTCTTGGCCATGCAATCTGAATTTTGCGAAACCAGTGAGCTGACTCAGAGAACCGGTGCCAGTGATGTAACTGAATGAACTTAAGAACTCCAGTGTCAGAAGTTCGAAGGTTGGCTGAGGTTGACTGCAAAGGTCCCAGAGCCCGACTTTGCGAAGCAGGTTCGTAACACTGGCCAGCATTCCGAGTTCCCTCAAACACACAGTGTCAATGTAACGCGTAGGTTGCACACCGCGGCTTTGGAAGCGGAGAAATCGTTCTCTCTGAGTTTCTCCAGCATCACCTTCTCTAAAAGTGATAGTATCCATTGCATGCAAGAGCTTAGAGTGAGGAATGAAGAATTTTGAAGTTTTTGTGAAAAAATGGTAAAATGGGAGAAATATTGATTCGGGATAAATAATGGAGAGTGAGAATGTAGTAGGTTGTGATAATGGGTGGTTAATGAGATTAAAGATGGTAAATGGGGTGTTACGGAGGTTATGGAGAAGATGGGTAGTTTTTTAGGAAGTTATGGAGAAGAAGAAGAAGAGGCACGAAGAGAAACAGTTCTGTTTCTCACGATTTCTGGTATAAGGGTCGTCACGGTCGTGACAGGGGTACGACGATCGTGAGACTCAAAAAGAGCGCGTCACGATCGTTATGGGGCAGTGACGACCGTGAGGCTTGCTACGTTAAATAATTTCCAGAAAAACACTTTCTCTCTTATTTCACATATTCTATATTAATGCATTTTCTTCACTAACACTCATAATAAATTATAAACACCATATAGTATATAGTTTCAACACAGTACTTCAATAGCTTGCAAGGCATGAGAGATTTGTATATATAATGAATAAATGCAAGCATAACAGGACATAAAATTAAAAGTACATAAATTGCTAAAAATGGAGAATTTTTGGAATTAAAGATGCATTGCATAATGTAATTGAAAATGAAGTTACATAAACGGAAATTTGCGGTAAGAAATTGGTGCGAAAATTAAATCTAACTAGAAACGAAAACAATGAAAAAAATAAACTAAATCACTTATAACATTATCAAAAGCGTTTCTTCAAGTCTTCGATGGCGGAATTCAAGTGATAGAACTGTTCGCATGTTATGTCAGTCAATCCTATAATATCCAATCGCATGCTCTTAATGTCTTCTTTAAATAGGTTAATGTCAGTTTGGTAAGCATTGAGAGTGTTCATGATGTTTTGCAAGTTGTTAGCATAATCTCCTTGATTCACTTCAGGGGTTTCATAAACTTCTTCAGTTTCGACATCGGTCATTGTATCATCTTTTATCTTGTAAGACTGAGGTGTTTCAGGAGTGGGTGGATAATCAGGTGGGTTTAACTCATAAAGCCAGTTATCCTTATTGTGAACACTTACTTTAGCATGGTTAGGCAATGTGAACAGGGTTACTACCTCGTTCCGGATTAGGTACTCAAAAGGTGGATGTCCTAAATTCCTTATGATATGTCTATTAAAGCAGAAGTTAAGATCCATAGGACGTATGTTACCTAAACGGTTGCACCTGTGCAATTGGTACCTAAGTCCTAAAGCATCAGCAATCATGGTTACAAGACCTCCTACTAAGATAGGTAATTCAGGTTCTTCTTGGATACGGGTGAAGGTTTGCATCATGAAAGGTACACCATTAACAGGCTGTCCAAGAGTGAAACATGACATAATAAATATTTCATCTTTAGAAACTCCGGTAATGTTTTCTTCTTTTCCAAAGAATGTGTGGGCAAGGAATTTATGGAAGTAACGGAGAGCAGGATTATGGATCTCATCATTATTCATGCCATTTGGTTCAGGGTGGTAGTTTCCGGTTAAAGTTCCCCAAAAGAAATCTAGCTCAATATCCATCAATTCTACCTGTGTGGTAGTAAAAACAAATGGTCCACTAGGGAATCCTAACAAGTCAGCTAGTTCTTTATGGTTAAAATCATATTCTATTCCAAACAGGCGAAAACTAATAAATCCTTTCCTAAATCCAAAACCGCGCTCAGGTAGGTAAATTAAGGAGCTAAGGAACTCAAGGGGGAGCTCGCGGTAAGTCACAAACTTATGTTGGATCATTGAATTCTCCCATCCGATTCGGTTAAGCAAGTACATAATGCTATCATGTATTCCTAAGGTTTCCATAGTCCGATCATCCGGGTACAGGGTCAAATCCATTTGCCTCTGTGATAACTCTTCAAATTTCATTCTTTGGTTCCTACCCCTAAATTTGGTTTCCATGTGGTTAATTGGTTGGTTAGCCATAGTCAGTGCAAATATGGAGGAAACAAATCAGGAGAAGAAGGAAAGTGGAAAAGACTTTTAGAAAATCTGTAAAAAGTGATTTAAAATAAATATAAGAAAATGAAATGCATAATGTAAAGGCAATAATAGTAAAATAAAACTATGAAACGACAAAACAAATAAACAAATAGTAAACGATAAAAAAAATAAAATGATGGAGAGAATAATTTAAATAGTTAAATGAGTAAATGGGTTGCCTCCCACTAAGCGCTGTTTTTATCGTCAAAAGCCTGACGTAATGCTTAGGTTTAGATTAATCAGGGGATTCAGTGGACAATTCTAAAAGCTTTAGATTATTCGCATAATCTCGATTTTCAACTTTATGATAATGTTTTAAACGTTGTCCGTTTACTATGAATGGTTCACTATTCCTACCCTTAATTTCTATTGCTCCACTCGGGAATACTTTAATTATTTCAAAGGGTCCTGACCATCTAGATTTTAATTTTCCAGGAAAGAGCCTAAGTCTTGAATTAAAGAGGAGTACAACGTCTCCCACACTAAATTCTTTCCTAGATAGGCGTTTATCATGCCATCGCTTAGTTCTTTCTTTATATATTTTAGCATTCTCATAAGCATCTAGCCTTAATTCTTCTAATTTGTTAATGTCTAGGATTCGCTTTTCTCCTGCAGCATTATAGTTTATATTGAGAGTTCTAATCGCCCAATAAGCTTTGTGTTCTAGTTCTACTGGGAGGTGACAAGATTTTCCATAAACTAATTTGAAAGGTGTAGTACCTATGGGTGTCTTGTAAGCGGTCCTTGTAAACACCCCAAATTTGCCCTCACCCATTCACACCATGGCTTGTGATCATCTTCATATGCATAAACACAATCATATCATCTCACACTTCATTTTTGATTCACTGGATAGTCTCTAAGCCATCTGCACTTAGGGTTTGTGATCTGAGCAATCCCAATGCTTCTTGAGCCATTCCAGAGGCCACCAATCAACTCAAAGAGGTCCATGGGTGTTCTTGTATCATGTTACATCCTCACAAAGTCCAAATTGCAGAGGAATCACAAGAACTAAGGTTTGGGTGGATGCAGAGCCAGGATGAACTGCACAGTTGACTGAAAATTAGGGTTTTGGTTTTAGAGGCCATAACTCCAAATTTTTTGGTCATTCTTGTTTCCATTGATCTCTATATGGTATAGGGAGTGTGCATATCAATTTTCATGAAGAAATTCCATGGGGAAGTCATCTGATCAAGAGTTGACTTTTCAGACAAGTCAGTGCAAAATCAGGGCATCTGAGGCCCCCAATGACCCAACCAATGGGTGATCTTCATCATTTTGAGTGTATATGATCTTTATTTGATCATGGAAGAAGGTTGAAGTTCATAAAAATCAAGAATTTGGAGTTTTTGCAAATGTTGACTTTTTGGGCATAGTTGACTTTTCAAGAATGCACCATTTTAGGTCAATTTTCAAGCCTTGATTCATGATCCAAAAAGGCTTCAAATGGAAAAACTTTGGTCATGAAAGTTGTAGATCTCATCTTTCCCTTTTCAAAAAGTACAAGAACATGATCAAATGCTTCTTGGATCAAAAGTTATGACCATGCAAAGTTGCCAAAAATCACTTATTTTCAAGTTATGCATCAAGTGGAAATTTTGCAAAGTCTTGGATCAAAACACATTGCAGCCTCTAATTCATCTCAAATCAGCATGTGAACATTCTCTAAGTTACAAAAATCAGATTTGAACTAAGTTTGCCCTTGGTTTCATGCTTGGTTATGCAAAGGATCACATGTGAAACATAAGCCAACCAACTTGCAAAACTACTCATTTCACTTCCTACAACTTGGTGCATTGGCTGCTGAGCTTTGCTAGGCCTCTCCCTCACCTTTGCTGCGCCAGCCATGCCTTGTACTTGCCTAGACCTTGCCCATGCCCTATCTTACACAAAGTTGACCTTTTATGCAAAAGCAAACTTACCTATCACAGCTGCACAAGTCACATCCTCTGGCCACTTGGATTAAAATATGTTATCAATTTGCAAGCTAAAGACATCAAGGACCAAGGCTGAAACACAACCATTCACCACATTCACACAAAACACTCTCAACTGCAACTTGCTTCGAATCTGCTTCAATAGCCATCAAACACTCAAGCCAACTTCACCCATCATCTCACCTTACTCCACAGACCATCCAGCACCCAAAGCACAAGCCTAGAGCAGCCAAGAAACCCCACTGCCATCTCTCACTTCAGTTTGCAAAAACTTTCGAATCTTCCATCCTAACTCACAAACACACAAACCAACACCACAGATCTTCTCTACACATTGTATGGACCTCAAACAACCCATCACCATGACCTGAAAGTGCCAAAATCACCATAGCCATTGTTGACTGAGCTTGAAGCAGTTCCATTCGAATCTCCTTCTCCAGCCAACACAAACTCATTTTGAGCATTCAAACACATTTGGGGGATCAAGTAGAGCAGCTTGCATCAAAGGAATTGGCCAGAAAGTTCCTAAACTGAAAGCTCCAAATCTCAGGTAGCTCGAAATTAATTTTTCCAGAAATGGTTTTTTATGTTACAAACTTGTTCCTCATGATGCACTGATCATTCTGGTACCTTCAGTTTTTGAAATGGTTTTGTTTTGAGCATTTAATTTGTGTTTGAAGCTCACGAACCCTAGAACTTTCCCTCTTCGATTCAGCTTGTTTAGGTAATATAAATTTGTTTTAGGTTAGGGGTTTGATTCGTGAGGAGGAGAGGAGCATTTCTCTGATCTTAGATTTCATTTATGTTACGTTTTTAGGAAGTTTGAGGATTCTCAGGTGAGGGCTGGCCGGAGAAGACGACCGGAAGTCTTCTCCGGCAGCCTGAAAGTGATTAGGGTTAAGTGTAATTAATTAGGGCAAAGTTCAAACGTGGACCATTGGATCATCTTTCCCGCGCGCGTGTGTGTGGTCTGGATTGCATCATTAATTCATAATCAGGTTTAATTAAATTAATTAATTAAGTTTTAGGAGTTTGAATCTAGGCCTTTCATTCTGGCGCGCAGTCAATGCCTTTGAACTCATGAGCAATCTCATCCATCCATTCTGTTTACTTTCATTTTCTTTTAATTCTTATTCATATTTATTTCATTTAAATTGCACAATTTATTTAAAATAGTTAAAAATTCATAAAAATTATGAAACTTTTTCTTTGAGGTTTTATTAATTTTTATGACACAAAAATATTTTTATTTTATTTTTTATCATAAAAAAGTATTTTTAAATATTTAAAAGATTATTTTTAATTGATTAATGGGAATTAATTAATTAAAAATACTTTTAGGTATTTAAAAATTACAAAAAAATTCATGAAATGTTCTAAGACATTTAGAAACATTGTCCAACCTCCAAACCAAATTTCTTTTTTGATCTTGATGCATTTTAAGAATTTTTCATGGAATTAAATCATTTTTTATGCATTATTTTGATCACAAGTTTAAAAATTCATTTCTGCCTATTGGTGAAGGTTGAGACATTGATTCTTCTTGCATTGTTTTCCATTTTGCATGTATTTTCAAGGATAAAAAGGCCCTGATTTGATCTTGCATTTCTCAATTGATTGGCATTTCTTTTGTTAAGAACCCTAAAAAACCCTAAGAACATAGAAAAATCTTAACTTGAGTTTGGTTAAGAGTTGGGGGCTCCCCTTTGGGCAGTGGTTTGTCATAGGCCTAGGGTTTCTTTGGGTGCCATTTCCCATTTTTTATCATGAGGTTTGCTTCTGTTTTTGGTTTGTGCTTGATGTTTGATCCATAAACCCTAATTTGGGCTTTCTCTTGCATCCTTCTTGCATTCTTTTGCATAAGTTGACTTGCCATTGCATTTTGTGCATTCTTATGATTCATTTGACATCTTAAGACATGTATAAAGCATCTTTGATCATTGTATTACATATTTGCCATGTCATTTGTCTTGTATGATTCATAACTTTGCATGTTTGTTCATGCTCCTTAGCTTGCATCATTTGCATTCATAATCTTGTATGAACATCTCCATTGCTTTGCCTCATGTTTGCAGCATCTCATAGCATCATAATCATCATCAACATGCTTCTGGTTTGGTCTAGCATCATGTCATTTCATTTCATTTAGCATTGCATTGCATTTCTTTCTAACATTTCAGGTGGTAAGTAAACTTGAGAAGTGGATTTGCCTTCACTTCTCATACCTTTTCTTTTCATCTCTCTTGCATCCATTGCTGCATTCTTATATGTGTTTGAGTTTGAGCTTGCTCATTCTTCTCCTCCCCACTTTCTTTCTTCAAGTGACTTGACTTCTTGAATGAAGCAAGCCACTTTGCTTCTCTTGATCCTGTTCTTCTGCTTCCTGGTGGTTCTTCTGAAGATTTCTCTTGAAAACCTCACAAACCTTAGGACCAACCAAGCATGATAATGAATTAGGGTTTTGATTAGTCTCTCCCCACTTAGTTTTTACCTTTGTGTCTCTCTTTGAGTCCTCTCTTCTCATCTCATAATCAGAGACTAAACCCTAAAGGTTTTAAAACTTTGTGATTAGGATTATGCCTGTATCCTTCTTTTAGGATGGAGTGTATAACTTTAATCCTAAGTATTAAACCCTTAAGGTGTTTAAATCTCTTAATCAATTCACCTAATAATCATCAAGACATCAAGCTTGTAACTTGGGCCTTGCATTAGGGTTCTAATTCTTCCTTAACTGGTTAAGAAGGACTAGCCCTAATGTTAATGGACAAGTCCCCCTCAAGTTGTCTTACAAATCATAAAAATCATTTCTTCATCTTACCATTAAATAAAATCCTCTTAATCAAAGGCTTGTTTTGTCATGGGTTTAATCCCTAATCATGGATTAAGTTGAGGAGTTCTTCTCAACTTAAACATTCTCATCTATTATCCTTCTTTTAGGATGGTGTAATGAGTCTGTTTAACCCTTGGTTATGGCTTAATCTCATTACTTAACACTAAACAGAAACCACAAAAACATCTAAATAATCACAAGTAGGTTAATAATCTTAATCCTACACCAAAGGTGATCAAGTGTGAGAATCTGACTTCACACCTAAAGTATTCTCATTACCCCTAATCAGAGGGAAGATGTGATGAGTTTACTAACCCATTGGTTTAGGCTTAAGCTCATTAACTTATGACAAACTTCAAAAAGCAATAAAAGACTGAAAACTCAAAAACAAACAATAATCGTCTCCTTCGGGATTCTTTTCTCATCTCATTCACTCATAAGCGAGAACTTGCTTCTTCCGTCTAATGCAAGACAGTTTGCATCTGTGCCAGACAGATCATACACTTGAGCATAGGCAAGCAAGCAGTTCACAAGTCAATTCATCTTTCAGTCTCTTTGGGTCGAACTACGGTGTTCTGACTTCCTCATTGCACGAGAGGATACGTAGGCATAACTTAACTGTTATCGAACAAAAGTCTCTGTATATCCCCCTTCTTTCCAGCTTTATTCTCTTAGCCTCATATTCTTGAGCACTTCATTCTTGTTCTCACACTGACACTGTACATTTATACACATCACATTTCTTTACACTGACACCTGTACATCCTTTTCCAGCTCTTTGACACACAAATTGCACTGACACTACCCCTTTATAACACAAATCTTTAAGCGTGGATCCCGTCGAGTACGACGGACAATCTGGGTGCTAATACCTTCCCAGGTTGTAACCAACCTCCTTTCTCAGTCTCTCTGGTTCGCAAACCGTCTTATCCATCTTTTTCTAGGCCTATGCAGCATTGCCTTTCCTCCGGGATAAAAATGCCTAGCTGGCGACTCTATTCATCTCCAGTGAGTTCACGGCTGTGTGTTCTCACTGTTCCCTTCGCCGACCGTTCGCGCTTGTACCGGGATGCAAATCTTTGGGAGCGACAGTCCTATAAGCCCATAAAGCTTCATTAAGTTTATATGACCAATCTTTCCGAGATATGGCGACAGTCTTTTCTAAGATTTGTTTAATTTCTCTGTTTGAGACTTCGACTTGTCCGTTTGTTTGTGGATGATATGGTGTAGCCACACGGTGTCTTACTCCATACTTAGATAGTAATTTGTCAAATATTTTTGAGATGAAGTGCGAGCCACCGTCACTTATGACGAGTCTGGGCACACCAAATCTGGGAAAGATTATATTTTTAAAAAGCTTTATTACTACTCGTGTATCGTTTGTAGGAGAAGCTATGGCTTCAATCCATTTCGAAACATAATCAACAGCTACGAGTATGTAATTATTACCGAAAGATGATGGGAATGGTCCCATGAAATCTATTCCCCAGACGTCAAAGATTTCTACTTCTAATATTCCTTTTTGAGGCATTTCATCTCTTCTTGAAATATTGCCAGTGCGTTGACACCGATCGCAATTTATAACAGCGATGTGGACATCCTTCCATAGATTAGGCCAGAATAAACCGGTTTGCAAGATTTTTGCACAAGTTTTGGAAGTGCTTGCATGTCCACCATAAGGAGATGAATGGCAATGAGCAATGACATCTTCTATTTCTTCTTCGGGAATACATCGGCGAAAGATTCCATCTGGTCCTCTTTTGAACAATAATGGTTCATCCCAATAGTAATGTTTCAGATTATGAAAGAATTTCTTTTTCTGCTGATAGGTTAGATCGGGTGGAAGAGCTCCTGCGGCTAGGTAATTGACAATGTCAGCGTACCATGGCAGTCCTACAGTTGTCTGGATTGTTTCCACGGATTCTGGTTCATTTATATCTAACCGAGCGAGGTCGCTTCCTAATTGTGCTATCAGCTGTTCATACGGAAAATCATCGTTAATCGGCACTTGTTCGGGTTTAATACCTTCTATTCTAGATAAATGGTCCGCTACGACATTCTCAGTACCTTTCTTATCTTTTATTTCTAGATCAAACTCTTGTAAAAGTAAAATCCATCTTAAGAGTCTTGGTTTAGCATCTTTCTTTGTTAATAAATATCGGATAGCAGCATGGTCTGTGTAAATGATTATTTTCGCTCCTACTAAGTAAGAACGAAATTTGTCAAGCGCAAAGACAACTGCTAATAATTCTTTTTCGGTAGTGGCGTAGTTCATCTGGGCAGAATCCAAGGTTCTACTGGCATAGTAAATCGCATGAAGTTTCTTTTCCTTCCTCTGGCCTAGAACTGCGCCTACAGCATAGTCACTCGCATCGCACATGATTTCAAAAGGTAATCTCCAGTCAGGGGGTTGCATGATTGGTGCGGTGATGAGGGCTGTTTTTAGAGTTTCGAATGCTTTAAGACAATCTTCATTGAATATGAACTCAGCATCTTTCATTAACAAACCAGTAAGAGGTTTAGTGATTTTCGAGAAATCTTTGATGAATCGTCGGTAAAAACCGGCGTGTCCTAAAAAGCTTCGTATTTCTCGAACGGTTTTAGGGGGTTGAAGATCTTTTATTACTTCAATCTTAGCTTTATCAACTTCAATTCCCTTGTCTGATATTACATGACCTAATACGATTCCTTCGTTGACCATAAAATGACATTTCTCCCAGTTAAGTACGAGGTTTACTTTTACACATCTTTCTAATACCATTTCTAAGTTCGATAAACATCCTTCAAAACTTTGCCCACATACAGAGAAGTCTTCCATGAACACTTCCATGATGTTGTCTATAAAATCTGCGAAGATTGACATCATACATCTTTGAAAGGTTGCAGGAGCGTTGCATAATCCAAAGGGCATTCGTCTATAGGCGAACGTTCCATAAGGGCATGTGAATGTAGTCTTCTCTTGATCATCTGGATGGATAGGGATTTGGAAAAATCCCGAGTAACCGTCAAGATAACAGAAGTACGAATGCTTGGCTAATCGTTCTAACATTTGATCTATAAAAGGTAGCGGGAAATGATCTTTTCGAGTGGCTTTGTTTAGTTTACGATAATCTATGCATACTCTATATCCCGTCACTACTCTTTGAGATATTGATTCGCCTTGAGCGTTCTTCACAACAGTGATACCTCCTTTCGTTGGCACTATATGTATTGGACTAACCCATTCACTATCAGAGATTGGATATATTATTCCGGCATCTAGTAATTTTTTAACTTCTTCTTTTACTACAGTGCTAAGGGTTGGGTTAATTCTTCTTTGAGATTCTCTGGAGGTTCTGCAATCTTCTTCTAGCAGAATACGATGCATACAAACTGAAGGACATATTCCTTTGAGATCATATATGTTATATCCTAATGCAGTCGGATATTTCTTCAAAACATCTAAAAGTTTCTTTGTTTCTATAGTTCCTAAACTGGAATTTATTATAACTGGTCTTTTACATTCAACGTCTAAGAATTCGTACCTTAGGTTATGAGGTAAAGTTTTTAATCCTAATGTAGGTTTTTCTTTACTTGGCATAGGATCCGGTGTAAGTGCTAAACTTTCGCTTAGACTATCTTCCTGATATGGTTTACGCCAATTATCATCTTCGAAAATTGGAGGGATTTGAATTTTCATAATTTCAGAATAAGTGGTCTCTTTCAGTTCCATTTCTCTTACACATTCGTCAATTACGTCCAATAGATAGCATGTATCCTCTATAGCTGGTGATTGTAAGAATTGTGTTAGAATAAATTCAACTTTCTCTTCACCTACTTCAAAGGTTAGCTTTCCTCTTTTTACATCTATTATAGCTCCGGCGGTAGCTAAGAATGGTCTTCCTAGTATGATAGGTGTAGTGGAGTCTTTAGAGATGTCCATGATTATAAAGTCAGTAGGGATGTAGAATTGTCCTATACGTACTGGGACGTTTTCTAGTATGCCTACAGGATATTTAACAGAGCGATCGGCTAGTTGAACAGACATTTTAGTTGGTCTCAGGTCTCCCATGTCTAGCCTCTTGCAAATCGTTAAGGGCATAACACTGATACTGGCTCCTAAATCGCATAGAGCTTTGTCAATGACGAATTTTCCTATTACACAGGGTATAGAGAAACTTCCTGGATCTTTTAGCTTAGGAGGCATTTTATTCTGAATTATGGCGCTACACTCGGCAGTAAGTGTAACTGTTCCGTTATCCTCTATCTTTTTCTTATTGGATAAGATTTCTTTTAAAAACTTAGCGTACGAGGGTATTTGAGTGATTGCTTCTGTAAACGGAATAGTAATATTCAACTGTTTCAGAAGTTCAACAAATTTCGTAAATTGACCCGTCGTCTTGGAATTTATTAATCTTTGAGGGTACGGAATTGGTGGTTTATAGGGTGGTGGAGGCACATAAGGTTGTTCTTTCTCCACTACTTCTTGATTATCATCTTCCTTTTCTTCTGGATCATTCACCATTTCAGTCGGTTTATCCGGTTGTTGGTACATGGCTGGATTGTCAAGTCTTGGATCGGTAGGTCCGTCAAGTTCCTTGCCACTTCTTAATATCACAGCGTTAGCATGTCCTTTCGGATTAGGTTGAGGTTGTCCAGGGAATACTCCAGCTGGTGCAGCAGTAGGTGCTTGTTGTTGAGCTACTTGTGAAATCTGAGTTTCTAGCATTTTGTTATGTGTAGCTAATGCATCTACTTTGCTCACTAATTGTTTGATCTGCTCATTAGTGTGAATGTTTTGGTTTAAGAAGTCCTTGTTTGTTTGAGATTGGTTAGCTATGAAGTTCTCCATCATCAATTCAAGGTTCGATTTTCTAGGGACATTAGGAGCAGTCTTTTGATATCCTAGTGATGTAGCTGGTGCTTGACCTGGCGCGTATAAAGCGTTGTTATTCTTATAGGAGAAGTTCGGATGATTTTTCCAACCTGGGTTATATGTATTTGAGTAAGGGTTTCCTTGAGCATAATTCACTTGATCCGTGGGAGTTCCTGTCAATAGTTGACAATCAGAAACTTCGTGTCCTGAAACTCCACATAACTCACAGTTAGGTGTTACTGCAGCCACGTTGGCTGTTGGTGTTATGGCCAAGTTGTCGATCTTTTGGTTTAGTTGGTCAAACTTCGCATTGACTTGGTCCATACTACTTACTTCATACATACCTCCCTTTGTTGGTTTCTCAGTTGCGACTCTTTCGCTTCCCCAGAGGTAATGATTTTGAGCCATACTTTCGATAAGTGCATAGGCATCATTATATTCTTTATCCATCAATGCACCGCCCGCGGCAGCGTCAATTGTCATTCTTGTATTGTACAAGAGTCCATTATAGAAGGTATGGATGACCATCCATTCTATTAATCCATGATGTGGACAAAGTCTCAGCAGATCCTTATAGCGTTCCCAAGCTTCGAATAATGATTCACTTTCTCTTTGCTTAAATCCGTTGATCTGAGCTCTCAGCATAGCTGTCTTGCTGGGTGGAAAATACCTGTTTAGGAAAACTCTCTTTAGTTCCTCCCACGTAGTTACTGAGTTCGAAGGCAGAGATTGAAGCCAAGCTCTTGCTCTGTCTCGAAGCGAAAAAGGAAATAAACGTAATCTAATAGCTTCTTGGGTAACTCCATTGGCTTTTACGGTATCGGCATATTGCACAAAGATCGAAAGATGAAGATTCGGATCCTCGGTAGGATTTCCGGCGAATTGATTTTGTTGCACGGCTGATATCAACGAAGGTTTTAGTTCGAAATCGTTTCGGTTGATAGCCGGCGCTGCAATGCTTGAATGCGGTTCAGCTTGCGAAGGACTGGCGTAATACTTGAGTGGATGATTCTGTTCTTCAGCCATCTCTGCGTCCTTTGATGTTACGACTGGTTTAGGCGGATCTAATTGAAGATCTGGAATGTTGTAATTATTTTCGTAATCGAATATACGTCTTCTTACGTGTAAGAAGCGTTCCGATTCAGGGATTAGAGGTTGCAAGTCTTCGCTTTTAGAGCGAGTACTTGGCATACACTCGGAAATTAAATTAAATTAAATAGTTGATACCTTAGTCTAGACAATGCTACCTAAATGCACTAGTAACTAAATTAAGGAATCCCCGGCAACGGCGCCAAAAACTTGATGGGCTAAAGATGTGTCTACTTATGCGTCTAGCGGTATCTTACTGCAAGTGCACAGCCTATCGAAGTAATATTTAAGATTATCGATCCACAGGGATTCTATGGTTACCTAGTGCTAGATGAACTTCTAGTTTAGCTAAGGCGAATGGTTGTCACGATTTTTGTTGATTTTAGAATATTAAAGGCGGAATTAAATTTAAACTTTAATTAAGTAGTTTTAAGACGGTCGGTATGTAATTATATTAACTTAGGTGGGTCAATCTAACCTAGGCTTATTTAAGATGTTCACTTAATCTATTCGGTAGGGATTACCAGTTTAAATACCCTCAACTCAAACTCTCGTGGTCTTATATCAGATCTTATCCCTAAAGCCCTATGCCTGCTCTCGCTAGCCCATAAGTGTTTAGAGGTAATTTTTGGAAACTAAGTAATTCTAATTTATCTTAAAGCGCTCTCGCTGTGTTTAATTTAAATGCCTAACTTTAGCTATCTGGTTAAAATCTCACACTCTCGTGGTCTTGACCTAACCTAATACTCTTTTCTTACTCTCGTAACAAAAAGGTCTATTTAATTAAAAAGTCTCAGCCAGAAATGTTAAGTGATTAATTATTTTTAGCCTATGGTTATATTTTACCGGTTAAGTTTGTTCTAACTACATACCGCCCTAAGGTGTTTAGCTACTCATCGATGTTGAACCAGACAGAGACAGAAAATTAAATAACAAATTACTCATGGCAGAAAAATAAACAAACATTATAAATAATTAAATTTCAATATAATAAAACCTGGTTAACAATATCAGAGCGGACTCCTTCTTCCACAGACCGGAAAGCTCGGAGTTGGCGAAATCAAAAATAAACGAATGATGAAGGCTTAGAAAAAATAATAAACGTATAACAATTTCCTGATATTGGAAATTGTTATATGGCGGGTTTGGATACAATAAAGCGAAAAAGAAAATAATGCAGAAAATAAAAACGGGTCGTAAATCAGTTCGGCAGAGCTTCCGCAGGAAATTGAATAGAAAAATGCTCTGTCATTCTTCATAAAACTGGTGCTATTTATAGAACTCCAAATGGGCTGGATTTTTGGACTTTAGTTGGTATGGGCCTTGCTGAATTTGTGGAGAAAATGTAGGTAGTGGCAACAAAATAGGTGGAAATGGCCTTCACGTAATTCTTTGACGACGTCTTGGTCAAAAATCTAGAATATCCTTTGTCACGGTCGTGACAATGCTTTTACGCTCGTGACTTGTGACTTTTAAGTGTCACGGTCGTGACACATATCTCACGGTCGTGATGCTTCATTTTGGGGTGTCACGGTCGTGACACCCTTGTGACGGTCGTGACTGCTGCAAAATATGCAGTTTTGCAGGAAGCTTCATTTCTTCCTCTTTTTATGATCGATTTTGTTCCTTTTTGTCTTAGTTCATGATTTAGCTCCACATAATGGTGTACCTGCAAAATGGTAAGAAAAACTCGAGAAATCGAGTGTTAAAACGACGATTATTCGATAAAACGTTAATGAAACCTAGCAATATAATCGATACGTTTTCTCGTTATCATTGATCTCAAAGATGGATCCCATCAAGTACATATTTGAGAAGCCAACACTTACCGGAAGGGTTGCAAGGTGGAAAATGATTCTAACAGAATATGATATTCAGTACACCTCTCAGAAAGCCATCAAGGGCAGCGTATTATCTGACTATCTGGCTGAGCAACCCATTGATGACTACCAGCCTATGATATTTGATTTCCCTGATGAAGACATCATGTTCTTAAAGTCAAAAGATTGTGAAGAGCCTATTCACACTGAAGGGCCTGATCCAGAAGAAGCATGGACTATGATGTTCGATGGGGCAGTTAATTGTAACGGTCG
Source organism: Lathyrus aphaca (assembly GCA_963966055.1). Taxonomy (NCBI): domain Eukaryota; kingdom Viridiplantae; phylum Streptophyta; class Magnoliopsida; order Fabales; family Fabaceae; genus Lathyrus; species Lathyrus aphaca. The sequence goes on along the minus strand of OZ014525.1, from coordinate 249,495,079 downwards.
TGGGGTTGGTGCAGTACTTATTACACCTAAAGGAGTTCATATGCCTTTCTCAACAAGGCTTACCTTTTCCTGCACTAACAATGAGGCAGAGTACGAAGCTTGTATCATGGGTCTTGAGGAAGCCATTGACCTCAGGATCAAAACCTTGAATGTATTCGGAGATTCAACTTTGGTGATCAACCAAACTAATGGAAAGTGGTATACTCATCAAGAGCATCTAGTTCCCTACCGTGACTATACGAGGAGATTGTTGACTTTCTTCACAACAGTCAAGCTTGAATACATCCCTCGAGATGAGAATCATTTTGCAGACGCCTTGGCCACTATTTCATCTATGATCAAAGTACAGACTGCTAACTATGTACCTCGGATTTTAGTATCCAGACTAGACCGACCGACATATGTATTCTCTGTGGACACTGTCATTGACAACAAACCTTGGTTCCACGACATCAAATGATTCTTGGAGACTTAGACATACCCACCTGGGGCATCGTCTAATGATAAAAAGACATTGAGAAGGCTAGTCGGAAATTTCTTCCTCAATACTGATGGCTCCTTATACAAGCGGAACTTCGACATGGTCTTGCTCATATGTGTTGACAAGAAGGAAGCAGACCTACTAATGCATGAAGTACATGAAGGTTCTTTCGGTACCCATGCCAGAGGACATGCGATGGCAAAGAAATTGTTAAGATCAGGTTACTACTGGATCACAATGGATACAGACTGTTGCGCCTATGCCAGAAAGTGACATAAATGCCAGATCTACGCAGGCAAAGTGCATGTGCCTCCCAATCCTTTGAATATATTGTCTTCACCCTGGCCCTTCACCATGTGGGGCATTGATATGATTGGAAAGATCGAGCCAACTGCTTCAAATGGTCACAGATTCATCCTAGTAGCCATTGATTACTTCACCAAATGGGTTGAAGCAGCTTCGTATGCAAATGTCACCAAGCAAGTGGTAGCCCGATTTCTGAAAAGGGATATCATTTGTCGATATGGAATTCCCGAGCGAATCATTACTGATAATGGTTCAAAACTTAACAACAAGATGATGGCAGAACTGTCCCGAGACTTCGAAATTCAACATTATAACTTTTTTCCTTACAGGCCAAAGATGAATGGCGCTGTTGAGGCGGCTAACAAGAACATTAAGAAGATTGTGCAAAAGATGGTAGTCACATACAAAGAATGGCATGAAATGTTACCATTCGCCTTGCATGGGTACCGAACTTCCATCAGAACACCTATCGGGGCAACACCTTATCAGCTTGTGTATGATATGGAAGTAATCCTACCTGTTGATGTTGAATTACCCTCCTTGCGGGTAATGATGGATGTAAAACTGGACTAAGCAAAATGGGTCCAATCTCTTTATAACCAACTGAGCCTGATTGAAGAAAAGAGGTTAGCTGCTATCTGTCATGGTCAGTTATATCAGAAACGGATGAAGAAAGCCTTTGATCAAAAAGTTAGACCTCGGAAATATCAAGTGGGAGAGCTTGTACTGAAAAGGATCCTTCCTCCTCATACAGACCACAGGGGCAAGTGGACACCAAACTATGAAGGTCCCTATGTGATAACTAAAGTCTTCTCGGGCGGAGCACTGATGCTCGCAACCATAGATGGTGAAGACTTCCTGTCTACTGTGAATTCAGATGCAGTTAAAAAATACTTCGCATAAATGACCCGCTGGACATAAAAACAGAATGTAAGTCCAGACAAAAATAGGGCATTCCGGTGAGTCAAAAACAGAATAAAAGACTCGGGCAAAAATAAGGGAAAAATTGAAGAAAAAAAATGTACACCCGCTGAGTTGAAAAGCCACATTGGACAACTCAGGCAAAAAAGGGTATCCCGGTGGATTGAAAACCCGAAAGGGCGATCCATGCAAAATCAGGGAATAAGCGAACAACTGTATTCTGAATTCGTCTGTATCACTCACATAACATGGCAAGCTTTGAAAGGACAAAGCGTCGGTCAGAATCAACTTTCTTCAGAAAGCAAGATAAGAAGAGCGTTCAAGTCATACAGGTCATAGCAAAGGAAGCTCATTGGAGCGTCAACTTCAACATTGCCAAATAGGACTTTTATTTTCTCAATTTTGCAGCAACCTCCTCATTTCAGGGATTAGCTTCCTCACTGTACTTTCCTATTCAGGGCACACAAATCAATAAAGTCAAATATTCATTCACACTTTGTTTTGTACCTTTTTGTTTTGTTTGAAAAATGTCCAAAGTGCGTAATACAACATTTGCATGAAAACATATAAGCCATTTTCAATAAATGCTTGCAGGAAATATGTGCTCTTAAGTGAACCTAACTCCTATGACGGAATCCGGTTGAGGATACCTCAGGGAACTTGTGCGTTTCCTTTGTTTGATAGTTTGCATGTACTCAAGGCGAACAACCTTTCACAGCATGGGGCATATCAAGCACTATATCCCCAGCCAAGCCGGCAGTCACATCATCAGAATGACTACTTAACAAAAGTATCCCCCCACGAAGCTTTTTATCCCCTCAGAGTATCCCCCACGAAGCTGATCCTCCGACAGATTACTTCCCAGGAGTTTTCTCCTCCCCAAGCAGGATCTCCAAAGTAATGCCTAAATCACCAAAGCAGGATCCCCATCGAGTTGCCAGATCTTCTCATCCCCATCATAGGATCCCCACAAAGTTCTTCCTCCAGAAATCTCTAGAAAGATCGTGCAGTGATCCTATCTCCCCACAGATCGCCCATTGATCCGTTCTCCCTGCAGATTTCAGATCTTGTATCTCGTTTCTCTCATTTGCATAATCATAGCATTCACATCATTCCTCCCCAAACAGAGCGTAGCATTCCGTCTAATACGGAACATTACGACAAAAATCAAACATTTGCATGATCATAAGCCAGGTTCGGGCCAGTCACCTGCAAATACCAAAATTACTCCTCCAGCAATACGCAAAAACTTATCCCCTGCAGATAAAAGCCAAAATGTCCTTTTGCACTCTCAATACAAATACTTGTATGTACTTATACACAATCCTTCTGATACTCGTCCGTATCCTACTTATACATAATTCTTTGATACTCGTCTGTATCTTACGCATCTCCCCAGCAGATCAACACTCGTCCGTGTTCCTTGTTCAAACCGTTGATACTCGTCCGTATCATCACTCCTTAAACACGCATCGTTGTTTGCTTCTATCGATACATGTCTGTATCATGGTCCTAAGGATACTCGTCTGTATATTTAATCTATACACACTGTCGAAACACTTATACCATTTTATTTTTAGGGCTTAAACACTCGTCCGTGTTTATCTATCCCTAGAAGTCGCCAACAAAACAACTTTATATCTGACATTCGTCCTATGTCGCGATAATCTTCAGCAGCCGTACCCTGCTAGGTGATCGTCCTTCACCTTTTGATGACCGTACCTCATCATTCATCCGATGGCCTATCCCATCTTCGATCTTTTTATCCGGCATTTGTCTTATGTTGAGATAATCCCCAACAGAGCAACCTTCCCCTGCTAGGTGATCGTCCTTCACCTTTTGATGACCGTCCCTCATCAGTTTATCCGATGGCCGTTCCCATCGTTGATCTTTTCTATCCGACATTCGTCCTATATCATGATATTTTTAGCAGCTATCCCCTGCTAGGTGATCGTCCTTCACCTTTTGACGACCGTCCCTCATCAGTTTATCTGATGGTCGTCCCCATCATCGATCTTTTCTATCCGGAATTCGTCCTATATCGTGATATTTATAGCAGCCATCCCCTGCTAGGTGATCGTCCTTCACCTCCTGATGATCGTTCCCCATCATTTATCCGATGGCCGTCCCCATCATTGATCCTTTCTATCCGACATTCGTCCTATGTCGTGATATTTTTAGCAGCCGTCCCCTGCTAGGTGATCGTCCTTCACCTTATGATGACTGTCCTTCATCATTATTGCATTTATTCTTTACCCGATGCCGTCCCCGTCGTGGTCTCCTTCTTTACCCTGATGATCGTCCTTCACCAGTTTTCCCGATGGCCGTCCCCATCGTGGATTCCTTATTCTTTAGCCCGTCGGCCATCCCCGTCGCGGATTATTCTTTATTCCCAAGCATGATGGCCGTCCCCGTCAGTGTATTTCTCACCGATTTTAATCCTCAGCAGTCATCCTTTACTCGATGGTCGTCCTCCATCGCCGTCATTTGATATACATTCTATAATGTCTATTACAATTTATATCCTTTTTCTTCTTTATAACAAGAGAGTGCAAATTTTGGACTGTCTTAGTATTCAACCATAAGTTATCTTGTTCGTCTACTAAGCCTGGCGCTTACATCCTACATAGCTAACTCTGGCTTGAATAGGAGCAGCTATAAACACCCCAAATTTGCCCTCTCACTTTTTTCTATAGTTTGGCTTATGATCTAACATAATATATAGCATATCACTACATCTTACATTGCATATTCACCATTATCATCTCATTGCATCCTGCACAGCTAGGGTTTGTGATCAGAAGAATCTTGAAAAGAGTATGAAGCATCCAGATAAGCATGAAGCATGACAAGAAGGTCTTTGAGTGTTCTAAGATCAAATTATACCCCCAAGGGTTCTTGAAAGTCAAAAGATCACAAGAGATTGCAGAGCCACCCAGGCAGGCTCAGGGCTCCTACACAGATGAACAGAAATTAGGGTTTAGGGTTTGAGGCCCTTACACTCAATTTTTTTGGAAATTCTTGATTCTATTGATCTATATATGTTATAAGGAGCATGTGTATCAAATTTGAAGCAAAAATTCCTTGTGGAAGTCATCTGATCAAATGGTAACTTGTTGTGCAAGAAAAGTCAGAATTAGGGCATCTGAGGCCACCAACAAGGGTTCCAAAGGGTCATCATCATCAATTTGAGGTCCTATGATCTTTATTTGATCTTAGGAATGCTTTTAAGTTCACAAAATTGAAGAATTTTGAGCCATTTAAAAACTTTCTATTTTTGGACATGACTTGTAATGAAAACTTTCCATTTTGGGAAAGAATTTCAACCTCCTCTTTCTTGACCAAAAAGGCTTCAAATGAAATTTCTTTGAACATGAAAGTTGTAGATTGCATCTTCCCCTTTCTAAAAAGTACAATAACTCATCTTGATTCATCCTAGAACTCGAGATATGATGGATCAAAGTTGGCAAATTTCACATAATTTTCAAGTTCATGTCAAAGGGGGAATTTTGCAAGATGGATTTCTAAGCATCCTAGTGACCTATAATTCACTTCTACACTACATAAGATTGATGAGAAACATCTCAAGACCAAAAAATCATGCCTTGCTTCACAAGTTTCATGGCCAATTTTCACAAAATTCTCAAAGTTGGCAACTTGCAAAACATGTTCAAACTTCTGTCACAAGTGTTACACCTCACTACAAATGATCCAAGGGACATCCATGAAGTTAGCTGATGCAGAACAAGCCTTCAAAATATCTCTTTCCCAAGCCCATACATCAAGTACAAAATCTTGACTTTTTTTTGCATTTTCACCCATGCCAATCCCACAGTGCACAACTACTCTTCTGATCAATCCCAAATGTTTATACAAACCCTAAGCATCATAAAACATATCACAACAAGCCTTGAACAAGGACACACAAGCTCAGACTCACAAAAATCTTCTCAAACTTTCTCTCTTCGAAACTCTCAATCCAGCCAACAAAAATCACATTTTCTTTCACCATTCAACTCTTTATCACTCAAGGAACAAAACCCACCCATCACCATAACCTGAAACAGCCTTAAACACAAACACGATTTTTGTCATATCAGAATTGTATCTCACGAACTAGCCAAAATAAACATCATCCAAGCATCTCAATAGCTTCAGGAGGTCGAAAGGAGTTGGTTTGCACAAAGGGAAGACCTTGAAAGCTCCAGTTTGAAGAACTCCAACTCAAGTATCCCTCAAGAACAATTTTTCCAGAACCTTAATTTCTTGTTAAAATGCGAATCTACATGTTATGTTGGTCATGTTGATGTGTTTAAAACTAAAAATGAGTGAAAAATAAGCATGTTATGATGTTCTGAAAGTTTGACCTAAAAAATGTTTGGTTTCGATTCAGCTTGTTCATATAATATAAATGGTTTTTGTTTGTGAATTCGTGTTCTATGATGTTTGGGGTTTGATTCTGGACAAGTTTGATGCGTTTTAGTGGCTTGTAGGTGAAGTTGGGGTTGAGAGCTCACTAGAGAAGACGATCGGAGCTTATCTCCGGTCGCTTGAGATTAACTAGGGTTAATCTTGTTTATGTTTCTAGTTTGAATCTGAGCCATTGGATTATGATTAGGGCTTACGCATAAATGGACCAGATTGCATCATTAATCCTTAATTTTAATTATTTAATATAATCAGGTTTATTTAATTCAGAAGAGATGTGAGTCATTAGATCACGCACGCTTTGTAACTTTAAACCTAAGCCCTTGATTGTGAGTACCTTGGGTCTTGCTGACTCTCATCCTGGATCACTGATCTTGCTCTCTATGCATCTGGACCCTCTGTTGCGCATACTTTCTATTTTCTTTTATTTATTTTCTTTTATTTTCATTTTCTTTTGTTTATTTTATTTAAAATAGAAAATTAATGTCTAAAAATCTGATCTTTTAATTTTTTGCTTTAAATAATTTTAAAAACCCAAAACATTTTTATTTTTATTCTTTATATTAAAAAATCATTTTTAAATCATTTAATTGTATTTTTAATTAATTAATTCATTTTTTATTAATTAAAAATACTTTTAGGTATTTAAAAATCACCAAAAAAATCAGAGAACCTCTTTTAACATTTAGAACAATTTACAAACTCATATCACAAATTTATTTTAGGGTTTGATCATGTTTTGACAAATTTCTTTGAATTAGGGTTTTGAAAATCTCCTTTTTCATAACCCTAATTCAAAAATTTATATCTGCCTAACCAAAATGAGTTTGTACATGGTTCTTTTTGAAAACATTCACACTTTATGTCTATTGTCTAAGATATTTTTGGTGTATTTTTAATTTACATTTTCAATTTGTTTTGACTTTTTCTTTGCAAAGTGTCCAAAACCCTAGCCTAACTTAGAAAACCGATAACTTGACTTTGGTATAGCTTCTGACCTCCATATTTGGGGAGTAATATTATGTGTGTTTAGGGTTCACTTGGTTTTATTTTCAAATTTTTATCATGTGTTATCCTTCTGTTGTGGACATATGCATCTCATACTTTCTTAAAACCCTAATTTTCCATGTTCATTTGCATTCATCATTGCATACCTTCATCATATGGACTTGGCATGACATCTCATGCATTTGTATGTCATCTTAGATACCTTAGGACATGTATGAATATTGGTTGATTATTGTTGCATCCATTTGGTATGTTTTGAATTCATTACTTCTTATGTGTATTCATGTGATTTCAAGCTTTTAACATGCCTTCCTTTGCATCCTATCTCTTGTATGATCATGCATAAACATTGTACATGTCTTTGCATCATTTCATAACACATTTGCATTGTGTTTGAACTTCTGATCTTGATCATTGCATCTTCATTTGCCTTATTTCCTTTTGTTTCACATCTTATGCATTCATACTAACCATTTCAGGGGCTTCAGGTAAGTTGTTTAGGATGTGGATTTGCCTCCACATCCAACCTCTTCTTATCTCTTCATTTGCATATTTATTTGTCTTTGAAGTGAGTTTGACTCACTTATTCTCTCTCTTTCTCCCTTTATTTCTCTTAGGTTACTTAGCTTCTTCAGGAAGTAAGTAACCTATTCTCCTTTCTCTTCTCTTTTTCATCTGCTTCTTCTTCCTTGGTGGCCATCTGAAGACTTTCTGAAGATCTTTCTCTAAGCCTCACAAACCATAGAAATATCCAAGCATGATAAATTTAGGGTTTTACATATCTCCCCTAGTTTTTTACCTTTGAGTCTCCTTGAGTCTTTGCTTCTCATCTCATAATCAAGGCTAAACAGTTAAAGATTTAAGACTCTGAATTAGGGTTACGCATGTATCCTTATCTTAGGATGGAGTGTATAACTTTAATACTTAGTGTTAAACCTTTAAGTTGTTTACACCTCCTAATCAAAACACCTAATAATCATTAAGACTTAAGATTGTAACTTAGGCCTTATATTAGGGTTACATCTCTACCTGTTGGTTCATAGGGACTAACCCTAGTGTTCAATGGACAAGTCCCCCTCAGTTTTAGTCTTACAAACATAAAATTCACTTCTTATTCCCACCTTTAATTAAAATCCACTTTAATAAAGGCTTGTTATATAATGATTTTAATCCCTAACCATGGATTAAGTTGAGGAGTCTTCCTCTTCTTAAGTGTTCTCATCTATTATCCTTCTCTTAGGATGGTGTAATGAGTTCATTAATCCCTAATTAGAGATTAAACTCATTACTTAACACAAAACAAAAATCCAAAAATACTTAATAATCACAAGTAGGTTAATGATCTCAATCCTGCATCATTAGGGTAATTAAGTTGAGATTTTCATCTTATACTTAAGTAGACTCATTATCCCTAATCAGGGGTGATATAATGAGTTTATGACCCTTGATTAAGGCTTAAGCTCATTATCCTATGCAAAACACCAAAAACAATAAAAAGCTGAAAACACAAAAACAAACAATAAACGTCTCCTCCGGGATTCTTTTCTCATCACACTCACTCTGAAAACGAGAACTCGCTTCTTCCGTATAATGCAAGACATTTAGCACTCGAGCCAGACGAGTCATACACTTGAGCATAGACAAGCAAGCAGTTCACAACAAAAACACTAAGTCTCTATGAGTCGAACTAAGGTGTTCTGATTTCCTCATTGCACGAGAGGATACGTAGGCATAACTTAACGATTATCGAACAAAAGTCTCTTTGTCCCCCCCTCCCTTCCTCCTCCCAGTTCTCTTTCCTCAGCCTCAGTTTTGAGCACTCACTTTCTTCTTGCACTTACACTCTGTACATCCATTCCTCCTTAGCCTTTTATACACAATTTAGCATACACACTATCCCCTTTTAACACAATCAGGTATGCGTGGATCCCGTCGAGTACGACAGACGATCTGGGTGCTAATACCTTCCCAGGTCGTAACCTACCCGTTTACTCAATCTCTTTCGTTCGCAACTGTCTTATCCATCTCATTCTAGGTTTATACAGCATTACCTTTCCTTTGGGATAAAAATGCCTAGCTGGCAACTCTATTCAACCTCAAACTTCAACATTGCCGACACCAGTTCACGTTTGCACCGGGATGAAAATCCGGGGAGCGACAGCGCCGTCTGTGGGAATCTAGCTCTCCCCTTCTTCCAAAATAAGAAGATCAAATTAAGCTCCTATTTACTTACACCCTTCCAGCGTGGCCGGCGAACTAGGTGACAACCAGCCCTTTAGTCTTGACGACTACACTACAGAAGACAATCTTGTAGTCACCCACGAATCCGATCCGCGCGACGGGTATACTGCCACCCCATCACCCGAGCCTGAGGCCAATGGTGTTCCTCAACCTTAGCCGGTAGCTCCCTTCCAACCTATATCGGTTCCAGTCGAAGGGGACCCCACCATGATAGTCATGGTGCACACACTCAACTAGACCAATCCCATGCTCTATCAGCAGCAGGAGAGGATCATGGCATTGGAAAATGTCCGCCAGACATACCCTCCTCGAAATGAGCGCGAATCTCAACCTAAGAGACGCTAGTTAGAGGCAGCCAAAAAGCGGGGGCAGTCACCCCCTCGCCAAGGATGATGCTCTCCCGAACCAAAGAAGAATAAGTCCAGGGCGCGCCACAGGACCGACCGACTGAGGATTTCCCCTCGACGTGATCAGAGTCCTGAGAACGAGGACTACTCCCTGCTGAGGAGTGACGAAGAAGACCCCCACTGCCCACTCTCCCGGGCTATTATGGAGGAACTGCTCCCTAAGGGCATGGAGAAACCCCCAAATCTGGTAGTTTACGATGGGATGACTGACCCTGATGACCATGTCGACAACATCAACGTTATGCTCGACTACTGCAACGACATCACCGGAAACGTCAAGTGCAAACTGTTTTCGACAACCCTCAGGAAAGGAGTCATGGCATGATACAAAAGCTTGGCCCCAAAATCTATCACGTCCTGGAGAAGCATGAAGTCCGTGTTTACGAGGAACTTCACACCCTCCTAACGTCACCCAAAGACTGATGCAACCCTTGAAGCCATTGTGCAAAGGAAACACGAGACATTGCGCTCGTACATCGAGTGATTCAACTAAGAGGTTGTCGAGGTAGATACGAATGACTACATGAAAAAGTATCTCCTCGAGAAAGGGCTCCTCCCCAGAAGCGAACTCAGTATAACAGTTGGGATATAACCTCCTCGCACCCTCGACGAGCTCCTTCATAAAGCTCAAGCTTACATCAGGTACGAGGAAAAACAGGTCGCTCATGGTGTCCGAAACAACCGCAGTCACGATGACACCAAAAATCCCTAACACGAAGACTACAACGCTCCTTGCTGCACCAGGGAAAAACGAAGGGATGAGAAACCCTGCAAAACCCGCGAAGGAAGAGGACCAACAAGGCATTTCTCCGAATATATGTTGCTGACTACTCCCCGTAAGTGCATCCTCTCCGAATGCATCAATTCTGAATTTAAGCAGGGTAGGGTGAGGTTCCCCAAACCTACAACGCTTAAGCCCCACACTGACAAGTCCAAATATTGCCGCTTTCACAGAATTCACGGGCACGTGACTAAAGATTGTGTTCATCTGAAAGATGCGATTGAAATTCTGATTAAAAAGGGTCATCTCAAGCATTACACCAAGAGAAACGATGCTCTCAGGCACGAGGATCAAGCCGGAAAGAGAACCCGCGAGGACACACCGCTCGACGACTCTACTTTTCAGGTAGCCATGTGCATCTCGTGTCCTAAAGATTTCCGCCTCCTCGATGTCTACACGGGAAGAAGACTTGCTGCCGCCAGTCCCTGGGAGAACTTTCCAACAACTTTAGTCATATCAAGAGAAGGAGTAAACAACGAGAATGCTGCCATTTCGATAAAACGAAAGTTCGACGAGCTCCTACTGACTGCACCTGATCAACTAGCTACCTGACAAAGTCTCGGGGAAAATCCAATCCAATATAATTCTTCCTCGAGGAACTGCCGGGCGGATCACCTAATTCAAGCATCCCCTTACTGATAAGGGCCAAAATGGTGCGCTTTAACGTCCGACGTATCCTGGTCGACCAAGGAAGTTCAGTGGATATTATGTACGTCCATCTATTCAAGACTCTCAAGAGGGACAAGAAAAACATATCCCCCTATGTTGGGTCCGACCTCTAAGGATTTAATGGGGCTACCACAAGACCGTGGGGGTATGTGGAACTCCTCGTTACGTTCAGAGAGCAGGAAACATCCAGAGAAGTCAAAGTCTAATTCCTAGTTATCTAGTGCCCTTCCCTCTACAACTGCATCCTTGGGCGGCCTACTCTGGCCGACTTAACAGCGGTCCCATCCACCGTTCACTTGAAAATGAAGTACAACACAAAGTTGGGCCGCGTGGTCATGATCCACAACAACATTGAGGTTGCCCGGAGATTCTATGATGCTACGGTCAAATGACAAGCTATAATCAACACCTCAAAGAGTAGCAAGAATCCCAGAGTCGAAGAATCGCCGCCTTCCCCACGGGTCAATTCCATTGATCTTGACAGTCGTCTCGGTGAAGATGACGCTTAAGCACAGGACCTCGTCAACGGGAAGAAGCCAGTTCACCAATTTCTCCCAATCCTCGATGGCGAGTTCGAGCTTATCCCTCTGGGAGACAACCCTAACAGAACTATGAAGATAGGTACTGGACTACCAGCATCAACCAGGGATCAACTCGCAACTTGTCTCAAGGAGAACGCGAACCTGTTTGCATGGAGCGCTGCTGAGATACTCAAGCTCGACCCCGAGGTCACTTGTCATCAATTAGCTTTAGATCCATCCATTAGGCCTATAGCACATCGTAGGCACAAGCAGTCTCCCGAGAAAGCGGAGGCTGCCGAGTGAGCTGTAAAAGACCTCTTAGAGGCGAATTTTATTTCTGAAGCCTAGTACACAACCTGACTCTATAATGTAGTCCTCATTAAGAAAAATAATGGAAAATGGCGAATGTGTGTTGATTATACTAATCTCAATAGGGCATGTCCCAAAGATGCTTTTCCTTTGCCTTAATATAGATAAACTGGTCGACAACTCTGTAGGTTTTAAACTCTTGTCTTTTATGGACGCATATAGTGGATATAATCAAATCACTATGTTGGCCTCAGACAAGAGACACACGGCCTTCATGACTCTGGCGGGCAACTACTACTGCAACGTAATGCCCTTTGGACTGAATAACGTCGGGGCAATGTACCAACACATGATGAACAAAGTCTTCCAACGGGAGATCGGTGACATGATTGAGATCTACATGGAAGACATGATCATGAAGTCGCAAGAAGAGGTCGACCATGCCCAACATCTCTGAAAGGTCTTCGAGTAGGCGAGGTAATGCAAAATGAGGTTCAACCCTGAAAAATGAACCTTCGGCGTTCGGGCAGAGAAATTCCTCAGCTTCTACCTCACCGAACGAGGGATCGAAGCCAATCCCGACAAATGTCGAGCATTTTCGGAATTCCCAACCCCAAACTTGAGAATGTCCATTCAGTCTCTGAATGGCATGATCGCCTCCTTGTCCCGTTTCGTCTCCAAGTCTACACAACACGCCCTTCCTTTCTTCAAACTATTACAAAAATAAGCCACCTTCTAATGGACTGAAGAGTGTGAACAAGCGTTGCTCCACCTTAAGAAGGCACTCTCTGAACTACCGGTCTTGTCATGACCAGTGGGAAAAGAAACTTTATACATATACATGTTCGTAGCCACCGAGGCAGTCAGCTCCGTCCTTATCCGTGAAACTACTAATGGGCAAAAACATATCTATTTCACAAGAAAAGCCCTTCAAGGCCCCGAGCTCAGATATCAATAGATCGAGAAAATCGTATTGGCCCTAATAAACGCGGTGAGAAGATTACACTATTATTTCCTTGCCCACACGTTTAAGGTCCAAACGGACCAACTCGTCAAACAACTTCTCGGTCGACCAGACATAGCTAGTAGAATGCTGAAATGGTCGCTGGAACTATCAGAGTTCGATATCCAATACGAAAGAAGGAAGGCTTTAAAGGCACAGGTTTTTGCCGACTTCGTCGCCGAGATGACACATAACCCGATCCCGACCATTGATGCCCACAAGTGGATGATCTTCATCGACGGAGCATCCAACGCGATAGGGAGCGGTGCAGGCATCATCCTTGAAAAAGAAGATGGAATTTTAATCGAAGTATCCCTAGCATTGGCCTTCCCGACTTCGAACAACCAAGCCGAATACGAAGCATTCCTCGAGGGTTTACGATTGGCCGAAGACATGGGAGCGAAAGAAGTAAAGATATCTATGGACTCCCAGGTCATAGCATCCTAGGTAGGAGGAGAATACCAGGCTAAAAATGACAATCTCGTCGAATACCTAACTCTCGTGAAAGACAAAATAGAGAAGTTTGACGCCTGGGAAGTCCAACACGTTCCCCGCGAACATAACACACGAGCAAACGTCCTATCTAAATTGGCAAGCACGCGGAAGAAGGGCAAAAACAAATCCGTAATCCAGGAGATCCTTCCTCGACCAAGCATCGAGAAACCTCTTCCTCCACTCGAAGTAAACGCCATTGGCGTCGCCCACTACTGGATGACCCTCATCCACAACTATCTAACACAGGACGAACTTCCAGCTGACCCCAATGAGGAATCCACAACTAAAAGAAGGGCATATTATTATGTCCTGCTCGAAGGCAAACTTTATTGACGAGGCTTTTACGTCCAGTTGCTCAAGTGTGTCGAAGAGGAAAAGGTCCCCGACATCTTGGGAGAAATTCGCAAGGGAATTAACGCTTAACACTGATCGCGACTTTCTGAGTCTAACGGTAATTAACTGCAAGTGCACAGTCTATATCGTAGTAATAAAAGATATCGATCCCACAGAAACCAATGTCAACCTACTGTACTCTATCGTTCCTTTGTAAAGCTAAAGAGAAGTGTATTTGGTTAAGAAGAGACTAAAACTAGAACTTAAAATAAAACTAATAAGATACTAAAGAGAGACCGGAATATGGATTCCGTGTTCCTAAAGGACTATTTAGAATTCGGTTACAAATTAGATTATAACTTAGTTCCACATAATGAATTGACATAAAGACTCTTCCTCACGCTCTCGCGGTATTAACTAAAGCCATACTTCCTAATACCAAGATTTTGCTCTCGCTCGCCCAGTAATTAAGAAATATATTTTGAAAGCTAATATTATTTTAAACGTATCTAAAGTGCTCTCAATGTATTTAGATTTTTCGCCTAATTTCCACTATCTGGTTCGATCCCCATGCTCTCGCTGTGCTGGTTCTAACCTTAATTAATTTCTCACTCTCGTGACAAAATTGTGTTAACTAACCTCTCACTCTCGTGACAAAGCTATTTAAATTAAACTTGGAAATTAAATCCAAAACAAAATTTTAATCATAAGTTCGCACCTATTATTTACTATTGAGTCCCGTCGGCAACAACGATCCTCATATGCCGGACTCAAAACTATTTATGTAGACATAGACAGGAAAATAAATATGCAATTATGATAGTAAATTAAAGAAGATAACATAATTCGAAAATTTAAATAAGAAGGCGATGAAAATATAAATAGGCGATTAAATAAGGAGAGAAAAATAAATAAACCTGGAATTTAATTGATGCTTGATTCATACATTGAACTTTGAGTTCTTGAATGTGAATAAAATACGGAAAGAAACAGAATCCTAAAACTAATATTCGTAATAGTCCTCAGATGTGGAGAACTATTACTTTTACATAAAATAAATAAACTTAAAAACTAAAGAAGAAATAATGGTGCAAGAGATGGGGAAAAGTAGATATCGATTCAAGTAGTAGGGGCTGCTATTTATAGCCTCTAGACTTTGGTTTGTTGAGAAATTGAAGGAATGGATTTAGCTTGGGCCTTGACTGATGAAATTGGACTGAGGTTGATTACGGTGGAGATAATTTCTCTGTTGAATGAGAAGAAAACGCAAGAATGACTCTTCCTGCTTTGACTTCTGTTTCGTGAAATAGGTTATTTGACTTGAGCTTGAGAAGAGCGTTTGACAATTGAGATGGGCATCATGAAAATAAGGCGATCGTCTTGAAGCGAAGTTGGGCATCTCACTTATGAGACGGTCTTCTGACAATGATTTTGCAGAAATGCTTTTTTCTTGCTTTTTTCCTTCTATTTTTCCACGTTTCTTGTCTAATAAGCTTCCTTTTATACTTTTGCCACCAAAAGTCATGTTTGATCAAATATCTGCAAAAAAACACAAAACTCGCGTAATATCGTTCGAAATAAATAAATTAATAACATAAATGATCAGAAATTATACTAAATAATCGATAGAAATTTGAATGATCAAACACCTCGGTGGAAGGTCACTGGCACGCAAAGCCTTACGAGCGGACTATTACTGGACGACGATACAACACAATGCCAAGGAACACGTAAAGAAATATGACAAGTGCCAGAGACACGTGGACATGCACCTCGCTCCCCCAAATGAGCTAAAGACGCTCTCCTCCCCATGGCCTTTTACCTGGTGGGGAATGGATATCCTCGGTCTGTTCGTGATCGGCTCCTACGAGAATAAATATCTTAGAGTCGGAGTGGACTATTTTACAAAATGGATCGAAGTCGAAGCCCTGGCTAAGATCACTGCTCAAAACATACTCTGCTTCTTCAAAAGAAATATTCTCGCTCGCTTCGGCATACCCCAAGTCCTCATCACTGACAGCGGGACGCAATTCACGGACAAAAGGTTTCAAGATTTCGTCACCAACTTAGGAACGAAACAACATTTCACATCCTTCGAGCATCCCCAAACTAACGGTCAAGAGGAGGCGGCCAACAGGGTAATCCTACGAGGGATAAAACATAGACTCGGGGAAGCCAAGAAGGCGTGGGTCGAAGAGCTACACATCATACTCTAGGCATATTGCATGACCCCACATTCCACAATTGGGGAGACTCCGTTCAGACTGACCTACGGGACCGAGGCGGTTATCCTGATTGAGATACGGGAGCCTACGAGATGTACAGAAGCACCCCTCGATGAAGAGCTGAACGATGAAGCTTTGCGAGTAGAATTAGACCTTGTCAAAGAGATTCGTTCAAAAGAAGCCTTGTGGGAAGCTTTAATAAAACAAAAAGTGGCCTTGTGCCACGACCCAAAAGTCATAAGAAGAGAATTCCAAGTGGGCAGCCGAGTCCTCAGATGAAACCAGAAAAACCCACGGGAAGGCAAGCTAGCCACGAATTGGGAAGGCCCGTATCGTGTCCAAGATAAAACGGACAACGAGGCTTATTACCTCGAAAACCTACAAGGAGAAGAACTTACTCGACCATGGAATGCTAAAAAACTCAAGCAATACTATAGCTAAACAGCTTTTGAAGGCATGAAAGGTACGACAATGGCACTTCGTTCTTAATCGAAAGGAAGGGCGACGTCCCGAAGATCGAACACGACCTTCGTCGGCGTTGGACACTTCAAAACAAACTTCACAGCCGCAATACCATGCTGGCAGGGCACCCAACTCGTGATGGGAAGGCCCAAGCTACGGGATCAGGGCCTTGAACGCGATCCCCGTCCAGATTTACGGCAGACGTAAAACCCCCTACCACCCCGAGTCTAAACAAGTCGAGCAAACAAGTTTACAACATTAACAAAATTAAACCGACGAGTTAAACAGTCAAGCATGCAAGTTCGTGTAACAACATTAAAAATTAAACAAATTTAATGAAAATCATTGTATTATGAACCCGACCAAAAACTGACCGATAAAGTACAAAATAAGAATAAATGGCATGTAGGCCATAAAGACAAAGTAAAATGGCTCGCAGGCCAGGAAATCCAAAAGAAAACACATAATGGCACGCATGCCAGAATACAACTAAGGCACGCCAGCCAAACCTACTCGTCAGCGTGCTCTAATTCATCACCATCTTCTTCCTCGTAATCTCCTTCGTCGGTGTAGGGAAAAACGATCTCTCCATCGGCCACTGCATAATTGAAAGTCGTCCCGTCAGTCACGAGCCCTTGGTTGCTGATCTTGAGTTGATCTGTGGCATTGTCAAAACCCTATTTAAAGACCGCCACAACGTCCCTCCTGATCCGATCAATAAGGTCGCCTTGTTTCCGCATGGACAACTCTTCCTCACTCCCACCTTCAGCAGGGAGGACCAATCCCTCTAGTAGCTCGATCCTAGTACGGAAACGCTCATTCTCCGCGACGACCCCATTGAGCTCGACCTCCCTCTCCTTCAGTTTCTTGTTTTCTTCTGACAAGGTGTTCCGTCCGCGCTTGACTTTGTCCAGCTCCAATTTCAAACCCTCATGAAGCTTATGCTCCTCTTTATAGTCAGACAAGTTTTTAGAGAGCTCGTCCCATTTAGCCCTCATAGCCCTGAGCGCCTCTTCCGCGACCTCTAATTCCGAAGACGAGAAGTTGTAGTCTGACAACACAAGGGTCGTTTCCATGAACCTGATCACATCAATAATGTCATGTGACAGACCATCCTGTCTATTCGCCATTCCCTGATCGAGAATAGCTTTGGCCTCGGCAGCCGCCACCCTTACGACACCTTCGATGTTGAAAACGTCCTGCTCCAAGTAGCAGGGGGCAGGAGATAACTTCCTTGGTTTCCGGATGACCCACCGTCCACCGCGACCGATTGGTTTGGCAGACCCTCAGTGCCTGGATGTTTAGGGCAATGAGAGTTGCATGCCACGGGAGGACTGTCTGGAATCTCTATTGCTTGGAAGAGTTTGGAAGAGGAGAAATTGGGACGGGACTGGAAGTCCTTGAACCGTCGCCCACGCCTTCAGCAGCCACTTGTTGAGCACGACTTTTTCCCTTTTTCCTCGAAGGCTTGGGTTGCTTCCCCACTGTTGTGTTGGCCAGCTTCAGCGCACGCTCCCGGAGGCTCGACATATCACCTACAAAATGAAGAAGTCATCAAGACAAGTTAAAAGAATGAAAAACAAGAGAGAGTCAAACATGGACTATCTAAAAGCCGGACAACCTCCTCATCCGTCCTACACTCGAGCATGATCCTAGTATTAATTAGTCAGGGCTCTACGACAGGTAGCCCGTCGTCACCCAAGATTGGTTGATCCTGTCGGTCTAGACACATGGTCGGCCTAAAGCTTTGGACATAAACCACCAGTTTTTTATAAGCCAATCTATCCTCGCTCCCTAGAAGATTGTGCTTAACCCTGTAATGATTGGTCGATAGACTGAAATGATCTGGCTTCCACCTAAGGGGGATCTTTGACATCAGACGTTCTTCGCCATTGGCATCATGTTTCAAAAAATATAGACTGTTGAGGGCAAGCTGGGTGATAGGCTTCACCTGTACCACCTGTCTTTAATGTTTCGAACAGAGTCGACGTAGGTCTTGAACAACCTCGAAGGTTGCTTGAAAGACACCCAACTGTGTCGTCCGTCACTGCCCGACCGTTGCAAATGGAAGACATGGAAGAAAAGGGGCAAGGTGAAGCCAATTTCAAGGTGCTGGCAAACCAACTCAAACACTCGAATAAATGATATGGTGTTCGGTTGGAGTTGCGAGGACGCCAGCCTGAGCCATCTGAAAACCCCATTTGAAAGTCATTAAAAGGGAGTCGACCCCCACTTCTCGGAAGGCAAATTCGTACATGGCGAACCGCTTCCCCATAAAACGCGAGCATATCCGTTCTTCGGTTCTAGGAGCATAACACTGCAAGTTGATAGGCTCGTTGGGGCCCAAAACCTCGAATTGTGTATGGGTGTTAACATGGTCGTCCATAAAACAGGACTCCATCTCCATTGGCTCGTCGGCAACCCACAAGAGATCGTCATCCTCAGACGAGGAGGCTATGCTCCCATCCACAGGACGTCTTTGGTTCACATTACCTGAAAAGCTGAAGGAACAAGTGAATTCGACGTGTCATCAAATCCAGCCTTCCACCGCAGTTCAAGTGAAAGGTCAAGGAGGAAAATACCTAACATATTAATACTAGCATTGCCCGAGACGTTCAAGATTTTACCCGACACATCCATGATATGCCTGGGAGATTCATCCTAAAAACCCTAGAACCATCATAAAAAGGGGATATTTCTACCTATTTCTACGGATAAATCGCTATCCTAACCAAAAAATTGAATTTAAACTACCAAAAAGAGGGAACTAGAAGGTTAGCTAACATAATTCTGGATTTGGTGGTGGCGACGATGGCGGTTGTTCATGGCGGATGCGCTAACGGAAAGAGTGATGCGGGTCCGGTTAATCGTAGGGGGAGAACAAAAAAGAGAAATGAGATGGTCCCCTTAATCCTTATATATATATATATATATATATATATATATATATATATATATATATATGTGTGTGTGTGTGTGTGTGTGTGTGTGTGTGTGGTGTGTAAGAGGACGCGCCTAGGTAATCATTACATAGGTTCCTTAGGGCGGCCATAATTTAATGCACGGAAAACAAAGCGACACACATTAAATTCAGTGACACATCATCTTGGGGAATCCCGAACGACGTCGAACACGTGCATCCTTCTTCAATATCTGAAGAAACAACGCGCTAGTAGAAAATCCCCGACAAAGAGCGGAGTCCGTATAATTTCCAACACTATCCTACGCACGTCACATCCTTGTCGTTCCCGTTTCTCGAGTTGGGTCCTTAGCTCAGCAGAGTGAATCCTCGCCATGCACGAGTCCTCGACAACACGCTCCACACCGTGTAGAGGGCCCGACATACCAACTACGCCCGACAATGTTTTCTCTTAACTCATCACTCCGTCCTAGAGTTTCGACTTGGTGGGCTCTTGTTCTGGACTATGCCTCTAAGGCATTGTTGGGAAGAAGCCCAAACCTGTTGGGCAGAGGCCCAATTAGTCGTGAAGAGGTCCATCAGTCGGGCATAAGCCCAACCTCGCGAGCAAAGATCTGGACCGTCGGGCAAATCCCATGATCCACTGGAATTGACACTAGGGGGACTGCATTTCTCCCACGTACGCCACGTCACCCAACTGTCCACTATTATCCCCTAGAATGTAGGGGCAGTTGGACCAAGGATAAGACTACATGCTTGGTCTTAAACGCTCATACGTGTACCTTGGCAGTTCTTCCTTGCGCCTAGCTGGTCCAGCCCAATAAAGGATCTTGGCCCAGTGCTGGGGGCACACTATAAATACCCCTTTTCACTAAAGGGTCAGGTATTCTAAACTTATCATCATTCACCATACTTTCTGTATCCATACTCACTTAAGCATCAGAGTGCCTTGCAGGTATCCCTCCTCCTTTCAACCATCTTGTTCGCTGCACAATCTCTGGAAGGCCATTCTGATCAAGTAAGATTATATATATATATATATATATATATATATATATATATATATATATATATATATATATATATATATATATATATATTGAGAGGTACCTGTTGTTTTAATGATGTCAAAACTAGTGTGATTCAGGTAGGCATATTGGATCATAAGATGCTGGCTGTAACACTCCATTTTCCCCGTTTATAAAATTTTATAATAATAAGTAAAATCACAGTTTAAACGCAAGTGGAATGTCACATCAACAATATTAACCGACAAAATTCCTTTATTAAAAACAGCGGAAAATCTGGTTTATTTCAATTTATAATAAAAATCAACATCAACAATAATTCCTCAGGGTGTTCATAGTTTATAAGATTTCCATCAACATAATTGTGATATGTAACAAAAGTAAAATAAACAAAGCATAAAAAATTCTCCATCCCGTGTTACGTATCAGAGCAGTCCTATGACTCGATCAAGCAAAACAAAGTCCACACACTCTCAAGTACTTGGATTATCTGTGCTTCCAAAGAAGCATAAATTCAACAACAAAAAAGGGGTGAGAAATACATTCAAATATTAATGGTGGTGAGCTAGCTGTTCTGAACAGCAGTTCTGAAACAGTTATTGATGTGTGTCTGCGCCTTCTATTATGCAGAATACGACAAATTCTGGAGCGGCATTTGCTGGTTGCAATGACAAAATTAATGCCCATTCTTCTCGGCATCACTCTGATGGCTTTATTTCTCAGCAAGTTGGCAGGAATATGCAAAATTTTTCTTTTCCCGCTACTATTCAGGGAGCTGGTTTTTTGTCTTCGTTAGGAGGTATGGAGGGAGTTTGGGGGAGACTATGGAAGATGGTGGTGCCAATGCGTTTGAAAGCTTTTGTTTGGAGGCTTTTTTGGAAGAGAATTTCTACGAAAAATAACCTTATAATTAGAGGTATTTTTAATACTTCCGGTGTAAATTCTTTTTGTATGTTTTGCAACAATCACGTAGAGAATGCTCCTCATTTGTTTTTGAGGTGTTCGATAGTGAATTTGATTCGGAGGGATATAAGGGAGTGGATTGGTTTTGAAGATTGGGTGTTAATTAACTCGGAT
Source organism: Lathyrus aphaca (assembly GCA_963966055.1). NCBI lineage: Eukaryota > Viridiplantae > Streptophyta > Magnoliopsida > Fabales > Fabaceae > Lathyrus > Lathyrus aphaca. The sequence continues at coordinate 249,473,464 of OZ014525.1, read as the reverse complement.
TGTTTTATTGAAAGCTTTTTGAGATGGGTCAATTTTTAGTACATCTCACAGAGCGAAAGTTAGAAAAGCGGGAGTTATATGGATGGCCGTGATTTGGAATGTGTGGATGGATGACTAGGAATGGTTTTATCTTTGAGAATCAAAGTTGGAATATTTACGATATTGTCTGGAATATCAAAATTTCAACTTAGAAATGGTCTATGGTGGGTGAAATTGGTAAACCCAATTGCAACTTCTATGATTTTTGTAAAGATCCGATGATGTTTTTATTATAGTAGTAATTGGTTAGCAATTTTTTTTTGTTTCATCCAACCTTTCGGATTGTTTTTGCAATCAAGGTTTCGAGAACCCTTAATTCTCTTGATTAATAAATTTCTTGCTTACAAAAAAAGAAGATATAAATGTTTAATTCTTCACGAATTCAATAACTTTTTTTTGAAGCTCTTGGAGAACTTAATAACAATTTTATTGAAGTTCTTCAGATACTTAATCAATATTTTTTCGTAGTTCTTTGGAAACTCATTCACAAATATTTTTATGAAGCTTTTTAGAAAATTAAACTTAAATATTTTATGTAGTTTTTAGAAACTCAATTACAAATATATATTAATAAAAATAATAATACTTTCTATTTTTCAACCTCAAAGGTTTTTTACATGTTCTTCTAGAACTATATGGATGTTTTATATATTCTTCAGAAATTATATAAGAAATTTATTATTTTTCAATACTTCAAAGATGTTTTATATGTTCGTCGAAAATAATATAAATTATTAATTTTCTATCCTTCGTTGATACTTGATAATTTAATAAAAAAAATTATATTATAAAAATTCAATATTGGGTAATATAAAATAAAAGAATAAAGTATTAATATTATCTTTCACAGTTATAAATTAATTTTTTTCTCTTTTCAAGTTTGGTACAAAACAGTTTTGTGTTGATAATTTGTTGTAAAATTAAATTAAATAATAGAAAAGAAAGTGAATTGTATTATTTTCAATGATAATTTTTAATACAATGAATCCTATGTTGTGTGGCATAATTCTCCTAATTTTCTAGCCTCTTACTTGCATCACGATAAATTAGGTTTGTACAATTTGAAATTCATTGGTGTTTAAGTAGGTCTTAGCCGAGTCGTCACTCTTTTTTACGTGATTTATTGAATTTCCTCCTATAAAAAAAAATTGAAAGACCATCACGTCGTTTTTTTAACTATAGCATAAAAATATTTTCAAAATGTTGAATTTTCAATCTTCATCATTATAAAACTAATTTACCTTCAAACTATATACTCCTTTATATATATATATATATATATATATATATATATATATATATATATATATATATATATATATATATATATATATATATATATATATATATATATATATATATATATATATAAAAGCAGAAAGTGCTCCAGCTTTATTTCCTGAAACGAATTCCTTTAGTAATTTCATGAATCAATTTACTATTACAAGGGAAGCTCCAGATCAGATTTGTTGGAATCGTGAGTCAAAATACTCTTTTTTAGTGAGGTCTTTTTATTCTCTAGCGTTTGCTTCTCATATCTCTTTAGACCCTATTAATCGGTTTAATTCGGCTTTGGAACGAGTTTGACAAGTAACGGTTCCTTATAAAATTAGAGCTTTCGGATGGAGGTGTCTCTTGAATAAGATACCGACCAAATGTGCTCTTCTTCGTAAAGGTATCATAGAAAATAATAATGATTCTCTTTTTCCGTTTTGTGTTGAAACTCTGGAGACTTTAGACCATTTGCTGTTAAATTGTACTGTCGCTAGGTTGGTTTGGAAGAATATTTCTTCTTGGAACGGTTGTGAGGAAGTAGGGGATTTGAACCGATCCTTAAGAGGAGTTTTTTTGAGTTGGTGGGAATTTGGCAAATTCTATAAAGTTAGGAGAGGTGGAGAGGGTTGTTTTTGGTTGGCAGTTTGCTGGTCTATTTGGTTAGCTAGAAACAATATTATTTTTTGCAACTCTCATTGGAACATTTTAGACATAGTGTGGAAGGTTAAACTTTTTTATTTGGAAGTGGTCTAGGACGAGATCGACGCTACAATTAAAGGATATGCTGTCTAAAATATTAGTGGCGGCCACGTGGCCGACACTACGATCAAATACTATGCTGGCTAAATCTGACAGTCAACCCAATCAAAAAATTACACCTGGTGCTCCTTAGTGTCGCTCAAAACCGACACTAATTCAATAATTAGCTGCATAATCTATGTCAAAAAATAGCGAAGAACCAATGTCGGTTCAGGGCCGACGCTACCTAAATGTCACACAAAAGGCCGACGCTAATATCTTAACTTCCAGCTTTGGAGAGTCCGCCCCGACACCCACGCTAAGCCGATGCTAAGCCCCCTTTAGTGTCAATTTTTATGTGTTAGAGACGACTTTTAGGTCGACGCTAAGACAATGTTTTCTTGTAGTGTAAAACATACTTTTATTAAATAATTATATTGATATTTGTTTGACTATATATTAAATAATAATTAGGGATGTGATTTTTTTAAATAAAATTCTTAAATATTAAATTTCATTTAGTTTTAGTCTCTAAATATAAATTTTGTAGAAAAATTTATAAATTTTGTATGAATTTTCTTGGTTCTAGAAAAATAAAAAACACCTTAATTTAAAGAAATCAAATGATTATTTAAGAATAATAGTAACCATTATTAATATTTTTATCTAAAAAAAATTAAAATTTTTGTATTCATAATGTTTGATCTAAGAATATTTCATATCATATAATGATTGAGTACTTATTTTTATTCTTGTATTTTAAATCATGTAACTACTCCACTATCTATTATTAATAAAATTATGTTAGTAAATGACATTCGTTTTAACATTGAAATCAACACAATTAATCATTATCGTAAAAAAATATGAAAATCTCAAATAGAACATCTATTAAGAGAGAGAGAGAGAGTGAGTAATTGACAAATTCAATTTTTTTTAATATTTAGCGACAATTGCACCGATTTACAAAAAAAATCTAAGATGTTCAAATAAGTAACAATCTAGATACTCCGTATGTCTCACATAGGGGTGGAAATAGGCCAGGCCGGCCTACATGGGCGTATAGCCTAACCTACTTAAGGCCAAGTCAGGTCAGACTTTTTTAATAAAAATGTCAGATTTAGGCTTTTTTAAAGTCTATTAAATTAAATAGGCTAGTCTTAGGCTATTAAAAAAACCTATGAAGCCTTATAGGTTGGCTTATATTTTTATATATATTAAAAATATGCTAAATAAGTTATCTTATATATGCATATATTAGAAAAAATGATACATATGTTAACTTATATATGCATATATATTATAACAAAGGCTAAATAGTCCGATTTATATATGCATATATAGGCCAACTAATAAAGATTCTTAGTTAATATGAAATAATTGAGAATCTTAATGAGAAAAAGACTTGTCAATAGGCTTTCAGGCCATATCAAGCTTTTAAAAAGATCATGTCAGGCTAAAAAAGTGAGCCTATAATAGGTCATAGGTCAGACTCAAGCCTTTTAAGTTTATCGTAGGGCGGACTTAGGCTTTATAAAGCCTAGTATAACTTATTCTATTTACATCCATAGTCTTGCAATAGGTGTCCTTTTTCCCATTAACTTACCCTTATTTATTGTATTTCAATTCATATAACTACTCCACTATCTATTATTAATAGTGTTATTTTAGTAAATAATACTCATTTTATTATTGAAATCAACATAATTAACCATTATCATAAAAATTGTAAAAATCTCAAAGAGAACACCTATGATAAAACAAAAGGAAAACTAAATAACTTCTTGAGAGTGAATTTCAAACATCAACCTGAAAGTTTTAAGATTTATTAAATAACACCTTTATTAAGTTTAATAGTAATGCATATCCAATATAAATAATGACCATCAAAGTCTAGTAAAAATGGTTTCTAGATGCACATAAATTTAAATCAATAATCGTTGAAAAATAAATAACAGTCAAACTTTCAAAATTATTTATAAAAACATATTCTTTCTCTGGCCTCGATTATAAACAACTTTAAAAAAAATTATGGTTTTAAATATAAACACAAATATCTATATTTATTATATTTAATGTCATTATTCCAAATATATTCCTATTTTTTTTTCACATTTTAATGTTTTTAACGATTTTCGAAACAAAAAGTAGGGATAAAATTTAAAAAAGAAAAAAACTTAAATGTTTTTAAACATTTTTTTTTAAAGGACGAGTTTTTTTGGTTGTAAAGAGAGAGTAGTAAATAAAAGACTTTTTTGAATAATAATATATTTATTTTAATTGGACATATTATCAACTTTATGATTACAATTTATTACATAACATCTCATAAAGCATACAACATATTTATTTATTATTGCTGCAACTTTCCAAGGTTGAAGAAATATACGTATGCATCGCATGCACAAGTACCTACAAAATACACACAGCTTAATATACATTTATTTCTTAAGAAAAACTAAATAAAAGATATAAGAGAAATAAAATAAACAAATAACCTTCTCAATGTTTTGGAGAGCATTTGGTTTTCTTACAAGCTGCCACGCATTTGTTAAAATCGATAACTAAACGCTTTCCAGCACACTCTAAGTTACATTTCATTGTGCACCAGGGCTCATCAATCTTGTTTAACTTAAAATCTTGAGATTGAACATTGCATTCAACATGCATGATAACTATCATTATCATCAACATCATCACAACATATTTTTGTATTTGACTAAATGCCATTACTCTTCTCAAAACTCAATTCAAATTCAAAAACTTTGTAATGGTTCAAACTTTGCACAATGCCCACTCAACAAAAGGTTCTCATTAGACCCTTATTTATAGGTCATATATTTATATTTTATTGAATTTTTAAATTATATTCTTTTAAATTTTTTGAATATTTAATAAATAACCTTTAACACACTTTATTATAAATTTCTAAAAAAAAAATATTTTTTAAGTTTCACTGGGAGCTAGATGGAATGTCCACACATTGCATATGTTTTATTAATATTTTATTTCAAATTATATTTTTAGAAATTAAAAAAAAATAAAGATATGTTTGAATGATATAAACCAAATTCAATAAATTAAAATAAAAACAAATAACGATAAATAAAGAATAAATTACTATAAATTATTGTGAAAATTTTAAATATTTTTTAATCAGATAATTATAGCAAAGTAATTATATAAACTTTTATAAAATGAACTATTTTAATCATATAACTAATTTACAAGTTTCAATACTAAAAGTTAATTTGTTAGTATGGTTTTTCTTTTTTGGAGAAATTAGTCTCGACAGTTCGCTCGCAAAAGATACTCAATTTATACAAAAAGATTGTTATTATAATCTTTTTTTATTAAGTTGATAATATATTAATAAGAGTATAAAGGGTACCCAACTTGATTACAAAAGAAGGACAAAGCTAACAACGGAGAAAAAGGAATTACCGATCCAATTACAACTAGGATAAATACAACAATGGAAACTTGTCGAATTCATAAAAGTTACAATTGGAGTGAGTAATTTTCCGATAAATATCAATCTTCAAACAATCAATTTCACCCTCCAAACATTATCAATAATGTTCCAACAAACATTTTTAAAAATGATATCGTTTCTAAGAATCCAAATATTCCAACAAGTGGCTAACCAAATTATTCCTTCTCTACCACGCTTAAACTTCTTGGATATGTCAAAAGAACACCAATCCACAAAACTCTCTTTGGCACAATTGCGAAAAATATCGGAAAAATTAATCCAATCTGAAACTTCTTTCCAAACCAACCTAACTGCCGAGCAAGAAAATAAAAGATGGTCCAAATTTTCCGGAAAAGAATTACAAAGCACGCAATTGGGATTAGACGACGGAGAAAAAATTCCTCTAAAAGAGAGGTTGTCCTTTGTCGGTAATCTATTCCAAAAACATCTCCACCCAAACACTTTAACTTTTATTGGAGTCAAAACTTTCCAAATAAAACTAAAAGCATGGTCAAACTTGTTCATCGGACCGAAACGAATATGATAAAAATCTGTTAAGCTATAAAAAGAACTCACCGAAAAAATAAAGTGTGAATCCAGCTTCCATTTAATACGAGACTTACCATGAGATATCAGCACAAACCTCCCAATAAAATCTCTAAACGCCGCCGATATATGAGCATTACGAAACCTACCGATCCAAGTCGAAGAAGACGAATTGGCAGCAGTATCGCTGCCCGATCCAGTTCCAGCAACAGTAGTAGCTTCGACTACTACCTGTTCTAAAGTCGTGGGATAGCCATCCGTAATCGACCCGATAAGGACACCGAAATCACCTCACTCCGATTCTCCATTACTCAAACCTCTCATACAAGCTACATAAACATCTTTATTATAATCTTAAAGTTCTGACTCCTTGAAAATATTAGTAAAATATTCATTATTACCACTTTACAAATATTACTCTCTATTTTTTATAATGTTGCTTTGGGAAATTAAATTATATCTTAATATAATATGAGTTATTTTTCTATTATATACTCAAATAATTATTATTCTTTCTTCTTTTGTTTATATAAATTTATCTTCCTAATATTATTAATTAAGGACAATTTTAGAAAACCTTCATAATTTTTCTTTTGGTAAAGTACCATTTTTCGTCTCTTAACCTTATTTTGGTATTCATTTAGGTCCCTTAATTTTTAAAATATTCAAATTGATCCCTTAAGTATTAAAAGCAGAGCATATTTGTCCTTCCGTCAATATCCTCCAACCTGACTTTTGTGAATGACGATGTGGCATATGACATGGGTGTTCTTCTTCACTTTCCTTCGTTATTTCACTACCATTTGCATTCAATTGTGAATTGATTTAGGAGCTAGGTTTTTTTTTTTGTAAAATTGATCAAGATTCACAAGAATTGAAGAATAGGGTTACATCAATGATTAAATTAGGTTATGGTTCATCCTTCATGAAACTGATGCAAACCTAAACATTTCAAATAATCATGAAAAAAACATAACTGCTAAAATTTCAATGAAACTGGATTATGAGTAATGCTAATAACAGCTTTACTATAAGAGTACAATTTCAGTGGAAGCTCAATTTTCATCTTAAGATCATCTAGGACTCTAAGGATCCATAATCCTTCACAAATACTCTCAAGGGATTCATAAAGGTCATGATAGCTCCTTCATCAAGAATCAGGCACAAGTTTGCATCATTTCAAGATTGGTCAAGCCTCAAGGTTATCTAAGGCTCAAATTAGGGTTTTGGTTAATCAATGCCTCTATAGCACCCTAATTTTTGCCCCTAAAATTTTAAATATTTCATTTGCATCTTTGCATACAAACGTGATCATGCATTGGTTCTTCCATCCTTCTTAGTTGCAGGCTTATGCCTCACAAGGGATCATCATTGCTTTTGTGCGCCTTTTATTTGTTTATGTTTACTAACATTTAATCAAAATCCAAAAATATTTTGTTTTTCTTTTATTATTAAATTTCAGGAAGAAAGCAAGAATATCAAAGTAGTTCCTCAACTCGAACAAAATTCATCTGAGCAAAGCCGAAGTTGATCTGCAAGTAGTTCAAGATCATCTGATTAAGGATTTCCCAAGTTTTATTGACTACTATTCAAGGAAATCAAAGGTTCATGGGTTTATTATCATGCCTTCTTTGACGAGCAAAAGAATCGAGCCGAAACCACAACAGTGCAACAAAAGGCAATATTTTTCAAATTTTGTATTGTGTAACCGGTTACACACGCAAAATTTTGGAAAATTTGGAAATAAATTCAAATTTTGTGATTTGGCACCAAATTAAATTTTTGATCACATGTGGAATATTCTAGACCATCTTCATTTAATTCTCCTACATCATCAAAATTAATTCCTACCATGTACCTTCATTAATCACCATTTTTTTGCTTATTTCCATCCAAATTTAAATTCCAATCCTAATTTTGATCTCCCAAACCAAGCTCCAATCCACTTAATTCTCATACCAAAATTCTATAAATAGAACCATTATTCCATTCAATTATCAAGCTTTTGAGAGCCAAAAAACCTCTTCAAATTATATCCCCAACCACCAAAATTCACCAAAGCTCAATTTCTTCTTTTGAAAGTTAACAAGAATTCACACTGAAATCTTGTTTAACTTTGAGCTAAACCTTCATCCAATTTATTTTTCTTCATCAATTTCAGTATATCAAGCTTGTTTGTGGAGATCTTGAAGTAATTTGGAGTTGTTCTCATTCTTGAAGTGGTAATTCATCTCACACCATTGTTGGACCTTCATCTTCATCATCCATATTGTAGATCTTTGGTGATTCTTTGGCTTTATCCTTTTGGATCTTATTTTATCTTTTGATTGTTGGTTTTTACTGTGGGTTTACTCTAAAATTCGTGCAAATTCAAATCTATGGTAACAAGGTGTTTGAAAAATGTTTTGAAAGAGGATAATGTTGAATTTTGCATATTTTTCTGCCTCTGCACACCATGCAACTAGTTAGCACCAAGGTTGTAACCGGTTACACAGTGTTAATTTTGAATAACTTTTGGGTTTTTTAACTATGTAACCAGTTAGCACCCAGACTGTAACCTGTTACATCTGAAGTAGAATGGAAAACTTTGTTTTTTTTGGGGCTGTTTGGTGTTTCTTGCTTCTTTTCCCCCTCTTCTTATTTTAACCTTGGAATACATTCTTGAGATTAATTCCTCTTTAATTTCAATGGACTTCGGATATCAATTAGAGTAAATTAACATTCATTAATTCAAATCTATCTTCAAGTGAATTGATAAATTCATAAGAGGTGCTTTGGATTAGTGATATGTTTTTCACTATTGAATCTATTAATTAAAGGTGATTGAGCTTAAATATGGAAGGACCTTAAAAGTGTAGTTCAATTTGGTTCTTATTCATTCCCTCCCTCTAATTCTCCTTTTTATTTTTGATCAATGAAAGTCTTATGGATCTTGGAATTTCTTTGTTGAATTCATGATCAAGACTAGATCGTTACCTATTTTCTTTTCGTGCGGCATTGTTTTCGAATGACAACCTACACGTTGTCCATCTAACATGCATTAGAACAAATAATATTTACCTTAATTGGTATTGACCGACCTTGTTATATAGTGACTTCTATATAAGTTACTTAGCGATTTCTTAACATAGTGCTACATTTGTCCCTCCATATCCTATTTAGAACTTGTACTTTCGTGGCCCGAACCTTGATTGTTTATGCAAGCCTAAACATGGTTGATCTTTTGTGCTAAGTTCATATTCTCAAACTTGTTGTTGTATAGACTTTAATTCTATCAATATTCTGATAAGTTTTGTTAATCAATGACTTAAGTACATCGGTCAACCATATAGTTCAAGACGCGAGACAAAATTCGGTTATCGCTTAGAGCCTTTTGGCATTATTACCTTTGTGGATGATTAAGTTCACCATATTATTATTTATATATTAAATTTATTTTATTTCTTTCTTGCTCCCTATCCTTTTATTTTTCTTCGTGCTCCTTTTTCTTTTATTTTCTTATGCTATATATAATCCATTATCATGTTTATGTTTATGTCATTATCTCTTGTACTTTTCTTCTTGTCTGTCTATTGGACATCAAAAACATTAATAAACGCCTACAAAATTTAAAAGACGTTTTGTTAATTGTGGACTATGTTTACTATCCCAGGCTTTGAAGGATTTCTACATTTGGACCTATGGACTTAGTACTAGGATTTTATCCCCTTGCTGTATTATTATGGATTGGTTATGTTAGCCTTTGTTTGGCTCATCATTTTCTCAAGAGGATGTAATTCTAAGTTACTTATTCTTTGAAGTGTCTCCAAGTGGTTAGATCTTCCTTACCTTAACTTTAATTTTTTATTTTTTAGGGTAGTCTCTTCATCTCCTCCCATTCTTTAAGTTTAAAAATCTTATCCCTTTTTCAATGGATTCTTCTTTTAAAATGTTCACCACTTTCAACTTCAAACCTTGACCTTGGTCAAGTGATATTTACCTTTTTTTCTTTCATTTCTTAATAAATGCTAATGAACTTAAGCATATTGACCATTTTCAAAAGATCATAAAAAAAACTCATTCACTCTCTTTTATGCCTCATGCACTCTTTCTTATACCTCTTTTCATATGTTTAGACATGGTTTAACATTTATAGTGGAATTATTCGCTAAAGGATGATGACTTGTCTTTACATTCCTAAAATCAATCAAAACCAACAAAAAACTTTGTTCTTTTTACCACGAACTACGGAGTTTTGATCTTACATTTTACTATGTGGGTACTTAGGCATGAGGTGGTAAACCTCTCAAAACACAAAAATATTAAAATTGATTCTTTTTCTCATCCCCTCACTCTCATTTAATAAACCCCTTTCAAACCATAAAGCGTAATTAATTCAAAGGGCTCTCGCGGAGTACCATGGGCGTTTTGCATGCTAACACCTTCCCATTTTGTAACCAACCCCTTACCCATTCTCTGTTTGTTTCTTTTAGCTTTTGCTTTTAGATTCATTTATAGGATTTATTCGCTCTTTTTCCTTTTCCTTTTGGAATAAATAAAAGCGCGGTGGCAACTCTGTTTTACCACAACAGAAAAGTGGCAACTCTTCTAGGGAAAATATCTATGTGGGGTCGGCCTACTTAGATTTATTTATATCTTTGGTTTGATTTGTTTTTTATTGCTTGTTCTGTTCTGATTTGGTGATCCTCTATGAGTGAGATAGATCTTGCACCTGAATCTGAGAGTACTTATGATAGGACGGTGGTATATTCAAGGAGATACAAGTGGAGTAATCATATGCGATGTCGATTCGAGAAACACCACTCAGTTAGGCTCCCTCATATTACTGATTTCATGGAAAGTAGTTGTATCATGACATTACTTTTCCGACCTCGAGCTTATCTTATTGAGGGATGTAGAACCCTTAAACCATCCAGACCATTTTAGGAATGTAGTGTGAAATTCATCTAGGTGTAGACCTAAGGTGATTGTCACACGATACTACACTCAGATGAGGTCTTCTTAAGAATGTTATTGGGGTTAGGGAGTAGTCCAACGTACCGATAATATTCTAAAGATGGCTACTAGCTCAGGGAACTTCTGTTAGAACCCTCTGATTTTCTGCAGGTAGAATGAAGAAAAACCTTAGTAGATACCTTTGTGGGTTGGTGTTTCTTATCCCTTGACTCCATAATCGTGACTCGGAACCTTGACCAATGTGCTTTGTGTGATCTTGTTTGTGTTTGTTGCATACATGCACTAATGCATTCATTAGCATTGTTCTCGTGATTTATAGGGATTCATAGGAGCTTTTGCAAATATTTTAGATGTCATTGACTTTGGATATCGGAAGGAGGAATACTCAGAAGTACAATTTTAAGAGTCCTGATTTAGGAGAAATGAGAAAGCTTGGAACTTTGGTGATTGATACTGATAATTACCAAAGCGTTATGGTGGACTTCTGCTCATTCTGAAGACCGATGTATCAGAGGGAATTATGAATACTTTGGTTCAGTTCTATGATCTGTTTCATCACTGTTTCTCCTTTCCTAATTATCAGCTTGTGCCGACTTTAGAAGAGTATTCCTATTGGATGGATTTGTCGATTCTAGACAAGGAATTTATTTTTAGTGGATTAGAGGAGGAGCTTATGCTCAAAGTTATTTCCAAGGCTATTTGTCTTAAGGAATTTGATCTTAAGGGAAGGTTTGTTCCTAAAGGGGATGTTCGTGGAATAAATGCTAAGTTCTTATTGGGGAAAGCTTCTACTTATATCGCTACGGGTGTCATACCCTAATTTTTGACCCTGAGATTTTTCTCATCTCATTTACATCTTGCATACAAACAAGATCATACACTGGTTCGTTTATCCTTTTCAGTTGCGGGTTTATACCTCACAGAGGATTGATGGGCTAAAGACGTATCTAATTATGTGTCTAGTGGTATCTTAACTGCAAGTGCACAGCCTATCGAAGTAATATTTAAGATTATCGATCCACAGGGACTCTATGGTTACTTAGTGCTAGAGGAATTTCTAGTTTAGCTAAGGTGAAGGGTTGTCACGATTTTTTTGTTGTTTTTAAAGATTAAAGGCGGGAATTAAATTTAAGTTTAATAAAATAATACTAAGGCGGTTGGTATGTAATTATGCTAACTTAGGCGGGTCAATCTAACCTAGGCTTATAAAGATGGTTTGCTTAATCTTATTCTGTAGAGGTTACTAGTTTAAATATCCTTAACTCACACTCTCGTGGTCTTATCTCAGATCTTACCCCTAAAGCCCTATGCCTGCTCTCGCTAGCCTATAAGTGTTTAGAGATAATTTTTGGAAACTTAGTAATTCTAATTCATTTTAAAGCGCTCTCGCTGTGTTTAAATTAAATGCCTAACTTTAGCTATCTGGTTAAAATCTCACACTCTCGTGGTCTTGACCTAACCTAATACACTTTTCTTACTCTCGTTGATTTTATAATAAAAAGTATCAGCCAGAATATTAAACTCTTAATTATTTTAAGCCTATAATTGATTTTACCGATTTAGTTTGTTTTAATTACATACCGCCCTAAGGTATTTAGCTACCCATTTTTGTTGAACCAGACAGAGACAGAGAAACATAAAACGAAATATTCATGGCAGAAAAATAAATATTCAACATAAATATAAAATTGCAAATTAATATGAACCTGGTTAACAATAAAAATGGCAGACTCCTTCTTCCACAGGCCGGAAAGCTCGGAGTGTTCGTCGGAATCGGAAATAAATTCTAAAAATTCTGAAGGATTTGAAACAAATAAATTTTATAACAATTTCCTGATGTTGGAAATTGTTATAGGGTTGGTTTGGATACAAGAAAAATAAAGCAATGAAAATAATGCTGGAAAAATATAAAGGGTGTAAAATAATTCGGCAGAGCTTCCGCAAGAAATTAATAAAACTCCACTCTCCGTTGTTCATTTGAATTAAGCTATTTATAGAAAATTAAATGGGCTTGGTGGTTGAATTGTTGCTTGGGCCTCGTAGGAGCATTGAGAGAATCCAGGAACGTGTGGATACAGGGTCAGCTGGAAAATAGGCACTTCATATGCAGCGTAACGTTATGACCAAGTCTTCAGTCAAATAACCTATTTTTCCCTTGTCACGGTCGTGACAAGGGCATCACGTTCGTGTTCCTTGTATAATAGGTGTCACGGTCGTGAGGGATATGTCACGGTCGTGAGTGCTCCTTTTGGGGTGTCACGGTCGTGACACCTAGGTGACGACCGTGAGTGTAACAAAAATGCAGGTTTTGCAGAATTCTTCATTTCTTCATCTTTTAATGGTTGTTTTCGTTCCTTTTGCTTGTGGCTCATGATTTAGCTCTGTATACGATGTACCTGCAAAATGGCAAGGAAAACTCGAGGAATCGGGTGTTAAAACGACAATTATGCGATAAAACGATATTGAAACATAGCAATATAATCGATACATTTTCTCGTTTTCAAACTTCCCCAAACTTAAACCTTTGCTTGTCCTCAAGCAAATAGTCGGTTGAAAATTGTCGGACAAGTTTTTATCGACGCACACACATAACAAACCGTACGAGGGATCGTTTTGTCGGATAAACCGGTACTTTGATAAAACACTAACGATACACTAATGACACAAGCAACAAGCTAAGTCGTCGACTTCCCGTTAAATGAAACATTCGGCAATTGCTTTACGATTTCACCTAGAGTCTTTCGATCTTATTTCGCCCGGTTTCATTCTAGCGCAATCACATTAAGCCCTTTGCCTTAGCACGCACGTAGTGGAGTAGCCGGTTAGCGAATTTGATCTTTTAAAAGCACGGGGTCTGGTACACGAATGTGGTAACCCTATATACGTTATCCGATTTGGAGGTTGTGGGGGATCGAGCCGTAGCACGCCCTACCAAGTTCAGAACCAGTACCTCTGAACCAACCCGCAATGGACTCCTTCTCATATTTCTCGTTTCTTATATGCGACCGTGTACTTTGGTGCAATTTCTTTTCATTTGCATCGAGATATGAAGGATCATTATAGATTAGGCATCAAACGCTTATATTCATCGGCTCCCCACGTGGTTTGTGTTCAGACGGTGCTGACTGCTAGTATAAACTACTAGGGGTTACTTTTGAACTGAAACTTAAGGTGTAGTCGTAACAATCATCGGAACGGGATTGCTTAAGTGGGAAGTCTAAGGTGCCAAGACTGTATTGATCTTGTTGAATCGTTCTCAGCTTCCTAATTATGATTTCGTAGGTAAGTCGGGTAATGCGAAGAATTAATTAAAGATTTTTTTTTTGGTATGGCTAAATAAACGGGGAAAGTTCGAAACTAAAGAAAATAGCACAAAAAATTGCTCGTTTCATTAACTTATGAAAAGTAAATACAACGGAATGGAAATACAACAGAATGGAAAAATGCGAAAGGGAAAAATGCGGAAATTGAAAGGTACCTCTCCCACACTATATCAGACATTGTCCTCAATGTTGTGATATAATAGCGGTAAAAGTACAATACAAACAACGAAAATGAAAAACAAACATAAACAACAACTAAAACTAAGGCTGCTGATGACCGCGGCCTCGGCTTCTGGTGCGGGAGCGTCTGGTCGGAGTCGCTTCAAGATCAGAACCGGTACCGGTGATAGCAGTGATATCAATGCGTAAAGCCTCTAGCTCGCTAAAAATTTCTCCGAGCTTCTCATCAGTAGCCGTCTGGTTGGTTGCAATAGTGCGGAGTAATGCATCATGCTGCTCCTTCTGCCTTCGCTCCAGTGCGGCATTCATCTGGTTTTGCTGATGAATCGCACGGAGGACGTCCTCAAGAGTGAATTCTTGTGCAGGAGGCTGTCGGGTGGATGACTCAGGAATGTCTTGGACATGCTCAGCTGCATCCATGGCGTCTTGCATCTCGTCCGCTGGGGGATCGGCCTGATCATCATGAATGGGGGCGTGGCCGGCAGCATCCGGCAAAGCAAAGAGCCAGTTGGCTCGGCTAGACGGATCGATGCGGTCACGGGACGGCAGGATGATGTGGTGATAAACAGTGCCGTGGATAACAGGGCTAAACCTGCCATCCTCTCTCTGCGCAATCAAGTGTGCGGACCTGCAATAATTCTTGGTTAGGAACTCGGCGGCTCTGCTAGGCAAATTTACGACCAAGTCACCAAGGTCCAACTGAATGGCGAGGGTGGTGACAATGCCGCCTATGTAAAAGGGGGTTGCGCCTCTTTGCGCAATGGCCTGGATATGAGATAGCATGAACGGGGTAGCGTTGATAGGCTCGTCATTTAGAGCGCAGTGCAAGAACAGAAGCTCCTTAGAGTTGAGCTTATGGTTACTCTCTCGTGCAAAGATGGTGTTGCAAATGATGCGGTGAAAATATCGGATTGCCGGGTTGTGGATATGCATAGCATTCAGGCTCTGAAAGGCTGAGGCACGGGTGTTAGTTATGTCGTGCCATAGGGTGAAAGCGGTTTCACTGAAATTTTCCGGCACGCGGAGGTGAGCTTCATTCCCGTGATCGAAGCCTAGTAACTCGGCTATCCTGTTTTGCGAAAGTTCGAACTCCCGGCCAAGTAATCTGAACTTAGCGAAGCCGGTAAGTTGACTCTGAGAACCGGTAGGAGTGATGTAATGGAATGAGCTTAGGAATTCCAATGTCAGAAGCTCGAATGTGGGCTGGGGCTGACTGCAAAGATCCCACAGACCGACTTTTTGAAGCAGGCTCTTGACACTGTTAAGCATTCCCAGTTCTCTCAAACAGACAGTGTCGACATATCGCGTGGGATGCACACCACGGTTCTGGAATCGGATGAATATCTCTCTCTGGTTTTCTCCATGCTCACCATGTCTAAATTGTATTGCTTCCATTGCATGCAAGAACAAGAGTGGGAGATGAGGAGTTTTGATTTTTGTGAAAAAGTGATAAAATGAGAGAAATAATGGTTCAGATTAATATTGCAAGGTGAGAATGTGATAGGTGTGGTGGGGTTTAATTTGGTAATGGGAGGTTACGGAAGTTGGAGGAGATAATGGGTTGTTTTGAAAGTTATGGAAGAAGAAAGATGAAGAGGTTTCGAAGAAGAAACAGTTCTGTTTCTCACGAATCCTATAATTAGGGTCGTCACGGTCGTGACAAGGGGATGACGGTCGTGACACGCTAATTAGCTTGTCACGATCGTTAGGGGGGTGATGACGACCGTGAGGGCTTAATTTCTTGAATAATTTCCAGAAAGCATATTATCTCTCACGCTTCATATAATTTATATAATATTTTTGATCACTTCTCACTCAATATTAAATATAAACACCATATAATAAATAATATCAACATAGTACTTGTAAATTGCATCACACGAGAGGTTGTATAAAATATGAATCAATTCAAGCATAACAGTATATAGATTGAAAACATATAAATTGATTAAAATGGACAAATTTGTAAACTAGAAGTGCTTTGCATTTGATAATTGAAATGAAATTACATTAATGAAAATACGGTACGAAAATGTTTGCGAAAAGTAAAACTAACTAGAAACAAAAACAATAAGTAAAATAAGCTAGATCACTATAGCATTTTCAAAAGTGCTTCTTCAAATCTTCGATTGCGGATTTTAGGTGGTAGAATTGCTCACAGGTTATGTCAGTTAGACCTATAATGTCCAATCGCATGCTCTTAATCTCATCCTTAACGGTATTTATATCGGTTTGGTAAGCTTCAAGAGTGTTCATGATATTCTTTAAGTTGTTAGCATAATCTACTTGATTCACTTCAGGGGTTTCAATCACTTCGTCAGTGTGGTCAATGTCATGATAACCAGGAGGTGTCTCAGGGTCACTTTCTACATCGGTCATTATATCATCTTTTATCTTGTAAGACTGAGGTGTTTCAGGAGTAGATGGATAGTCAGGTGGGGTTAATTCATAAAGCCAATTATCCTTATTGTGAACACTTACTCTAGCATGGTTTGGTAGTGTGAACAGGGTTACTACCTCATTCCTGATTAGGTACTCGAAAGGTGGATGTCCTAAATTCCTTATGATATGGCGATTGAAACAAAAGTTAAGATTCATAGGACGGATGGTACCTAAACGGTTACACCTGTGCAATTGGTATCTAAGTCCTAAGGCATCAGCAATCATGGTTACAAGACCTCCTACTAATATAGGTAATTCAGGTTCTTCTTGGATTCGGGTGAAGGTTTGCATCATGAAAGGCACACCATTGACAGGCTGTCCATTAGTGAAACATGACATAATGAATATCTCATCTTTAGATACTCCAGTAAGGTTTTCTTCTTTTCCAAAGAAGGTGTGGGCAAGAATCTTATGGAAGTAACGGATAGCTGGGTTATGTATCTCATCATTGTTCATGCTATTTGGTTCAGGGTGGTAGTTTCCGGTTAATGTTCCCCAAAAGAAATCCAGCTCAATGTCCATCAATTCTACCTGTGTGGTAGTAAAAGCAAAGGGTCCACTAGGGAATCCTAATAAGTCAGCTAGCTCTTTATGGTTAAAGTCATATTCTATTCCAAATAGGCGGAAACTGATAAATCCTTTCCTGAATCCAAAACCGCGCTCGGGTAGGTAAACTAAGGAGCTAAGGAACTCAAGGGTGAGCTCGCGGTAAGTCACAAACTTATGTTGAATCAGTGAATTCTCCCATCCAAGTCGGTTAAACAAGTACAAGATGCTATCATGTATACCTAGGGTTTCCATAGTCAGATCATCCGGGTACAGAGTCAAATCCATTGGTCTCTGTGATAACTCTTCAAATTTCATTCTTTGGTTCCTACCTCTAAATTTGGTTTCCATAAGGTTTATCGGTTGGTTAGCCATGGTTAGTTCAAATACGGAGGAAACAAATCAGGGGGAGAAGGAAAGTGGAAAAGACTTTAGAAAATCTGTAAAAGTGATTTAAAATTAAAATAAGGAAAAATAAAAATAAGAAAATGAAATGCATGAATTAAAAGCAATAATAATAGTAATAATGAAATAAAACTATAATAAAATGACAAAACAAATGAACTAATAATAAAATGATAAATGACAAAATAATAAAATGATGAAAATGATTTAAATGATTTAAATGATTAAATGGGTTGCCTCCCACTAAGCGTTGTTTTTATCGTCTAAAGCCTAACGTAATGCTTAGGTTAGATTAATCAGGGAAATTAGTGGACAACTCTAAGAGCCTTAGACTATTCGCATAATCTCTATTTTCAACTTTATGATAGTGTTTTAAACGTTGTCCGTTTACTGTGAATGGTTCACTATTCCTACCCTTAATTTCTATTGCTCCACTCGGGAACACTCTAGTTATTTCAAAGGGTCCTGACCATCTAGATTTTAATTTTCCAGGAAAGAGCCTAAGTCTTGAATTAAAGAGGAGTACAATGTCTCCCACACTAAATTCATTCCTAGATAGGCGTTTATCATGCCATCGCTTAGTTTTTTCTTTATATATCTTAGCATTCTCATAAGCATCTAGCCTTAACTCTTCTAATTCGTTAATATCTAGGACTCGCTTTTCTCCTGCAGCATTATAGTTTATATTGAGAGTTTTGATTGCCCAATAAGCTTTGTGTTCTAGTTCTACCGGGAGGTGACAATATTTTCCATAAACTAATTTGAAAGGTGTAGTTCCTATGGGTGTCTTGTAAGCGGTCCTATAAGCCCATAAAGCTTCATTAAGTTTAGATGACCAATCTTTCCGAGATATGGCGACAATCTTTTCTAAGATTTATTTGATTTCTCTGTTCGAGACTTCGACTTGTCCACTTGTTTGTGGGTGATATGGTGTTGCCACACGGTGTCTTACTCCATACTTAGATAGTAATTTGTCAAAGATTTTTGAAATGAAGTGCGAGCCACCGTCACTTATGACGAGTCTAGGCACACCAAATCTGGGAAAGATTATATTTTTGAAAAGCTTTATTACTACTCGTGTGTCGTTTGTAGGAGAAGCTATAGCTTCAATCCACTTTGAAACATAATCAACCGCTACGAGTATGTAATTATTACCGAAAGATGATGGGAATGGTCCCATGAAATCTATTCCCCAGACGTCAAAGATTTCTACTTCTAATATTCCTTTTTGAGGCATTTCATTTCTTCTTGAAATATTACCGGTGCATTGACACCGATCGCAATTTATAACAGCGATGTGGACATCCTTCCATAGATTAGGCCAGAATAGGCCGGCTTGCAAGATTTTTGCACAAGTCTTGGAAGTGCTTGCATGTCCACCATAAGGAGATGAATGGCAATGAGCAATGACATCTTCTATTTCTTCTTCGGGAATACATCGACGAAAGATTCCATCGGGTCCTCTTTTGAACAATAATGGTTCATCCCAATAATAATGTTTTAGATTGTGAAAGAATTTCTTTTTCTGCTGATAGGTTAAATCAGGTGGAACAGCTCCTGCGGCTAGGTAGTTAACAATGTCAGCGTACCATGGCAGTCCTACAGTCGTTTGGATTGTTTCCACGGGTTCTGGTTCATCTATGTCTAACTGGATTGGGTCGCTTCCTATTTGTGCTATCAGCTGTTCATACGGAAAATCATCGTTAATCGGCACTTGTTCGGGTTTAATACCTTCTATTCTAGATAAATGGTCCGCTACGACGTTTTCAGTACCCTTCTTATCTTTTATTTCGAGATCAAACTCTTGTAAGAGTAAAATCCATCTCAAGAGTCTTGGTTTAGCATCTTTCTTGGTCAACAGGTATCTGATAGCAGCGTGGTCTGTGTAAACGATTATTTTCGCTCCCACTAGGTAGGAACGGAATTTGTCAAGCGCAAAGACAACTGCTAACAGTTCTTTTTCAGTAGTGGCGTAGTTCATCTGAGCAGAATCTAAGGTTCTACTGGCATAGTAAATCGCATGAAGTTTCTTTTCCTTCCTCTGGCCTAGAACTGCGCCTACAGCATAGTCACTCGCATCGCACATGATTTCGAAAGGTAATCTCCAGTCAGGGGGTTGCATGATTGGTGCGGTGATGAGGGCTATTTTTAGAGTTTCGAATGCTTTAAGACAATCTTCATTGAATATGAACTCAACGTCTTTCATTAATAAACCAGTAAGAGGTTTAGTGATTTTCGAGAAATCTTTGATGAATCGTCGGTAGAAACCGGCGTGTCCTAAAAAGCTTCGTATTTCTCGAACGGTTTTAGGGGGTTGAAGATCTTTTATGACTTCTATCTTAGCTTTATCAACTTCAATTCCCTTGTCGGATATGACGTGTCCTAATACGATTCCTTCTCTGACCATAAAATGACATTTCTCCCAGTTAAGCACGAGGTTTACTTTTACACATCTTTCTAACACCATTTCTAAATTTGATAGGCATCCTTCAAAACTTTGCCCGCATACAGAGAAGTCGTCCATGAACACTTCCATGATGTTGTCTATAAAATCTGCGAAGATTGACATCATACATCTTTGAAAGGTTGCAGGAGCGTTGCATAATACAGAGGGCATTCGTCTATAAGCGAACGTTCCATAGGGGCATGTGAATGTAGTCTTCTCTTGATCATCTGGATGGATAGGGATTTGGAAAAATCCTGAGTAACCATCAAGATAACAGAAATAAGAATGCTTGGCTAATCGTTCTAACATTTGATCTATAAAAGGTAGTGGGAAATGATCTTTTCGAGTGGCTTTGTTTAGTTTATGATAATCGATGCACACTCAATGTCCTGTCACTACTCTTTGCGATATCAATTCGCCTTGAGCGTTTTTCACAACAGTGATACCTCCTTTCTTTGGCACTACATGTACTGGACTAACCCATTTACTATCAGAGATTGGATATATTATTCCGGCATCTAGTAGTTTCTTAACTTCTTCTTTTACTACAGTGCTAAGGATTGGGTTAATTCTTCTTTGAGATTCTCTGGAGGTTTTGCAATCTTCTTCTAGCAGAATACGATGCATACAGATTGAAGGGCATATTCCTTTGAGATCAGATATGTTATATCCTAATGCAGTTGGATATTTCTTTAAGACATCTAAGAGTTTCTTTGTTTCGATTGTTCCTAAACTGGAATTTATTATAACTGGTCTTTTACATTCAATGTCTAAGAATTCGTACCTTAGGTTATTAGGTAAAATTTTTAATCCTAATGTAGGTTTATCTTTACTTGGCATGGGATCCGGTGTAAGTGCTAAACTTTCGCTTAGACTATCGTCCTGATATGGTGCACGCCAATTATCATCTTCGAAAATCGGAGGGATTTGAATTTTCATAATTTCAGAATAGGTAGTTTCTATCATTTCCATTTCTCTTACACATTCGTCAATTACGTCCAATAAATAGCAGGTATCCTCTATAGCTGGTGATTGTAAGAATTGTGTTAAAATAAATTCAACTTTCTCTTTACCTACTTCAAAGGTTAGCTTTCCTCTCTTTACGTCTATTATAGCTCCGGCGGTAGCTAAGAATGGTCTTCCTAGTATGATAGGTGTAGTGGAGTCTTCAGAGATGTCCATGATTATGAAATCAGTAGGGATGTAGAATTGTCCTATACGTACTGGGACGTTTTCTAGTATGCCTACAGGATATTTAACAGAGCGATCGGCTAGTTGAACAGACATTTTAGTTGGTCTTAGGTCTCCCATGTCTAGCCTTTTGCAAATCGTTAAGGGCATAACACTGATACTGGCTCCTAAATCGCATAGAGCTTTGTCAATGACGAATTTTCCTATTACACAGGGTATAGAGAAACTTCCTGGATCTTTTAGCTTAGGAGGCATATTATTCTGAATTATGGCGCTACACTCAGCAGTAAGTGTAATTGTTCCGTTATCCTCTATCTTTTTCTTATTGGATAAGATTTCTTTCAAAAACTTAGCATACGAGGGCATTTGAGTGATAGCTTCTGTAAACGGAATAGTAATATTCAACTGTTTCAGAAGTTCGACAAATTTCTTAAACTGGCCCATCGTCTTGGAATTGGTTAATCTCTGAGGGTACAGAATTGGTGGTTTATAGGGTGGTGGAGGCACGTAAGGCTTTTCTTTCTCCACTGCCTCTTGATTATCATCTTCCTTTTCTTCTGGATCATTCACCATTTCAGTCGGTTTTATCCGGTTTTTGGTACATGGTTGGATTGTCAAGTCTTGGATCGGTAGGTCCGTCAAGTTCCTTGCCACTTCTTAATATCACAGCATTGGCATGTCCTTTCGGATTAGGTTGAGGTTGTCCAGGAAATACTCCAGCTGGTGCAGCGGTAGGTGTTTGTTGTTGAGCTACTTGTGAAATCTGAGTTTCAAGCATTTTGTTATGTGTAGCTAATGCATCTACTTTGCTTACCAATTGCTTAATCTGCTCACTAGTTCAAATGTTTTGGTTTAAGAAGTCTTTGTTTGTTTGAGATTGGTTAGCTATAAAGTTCTCCATCATCAATTCAAGGTTCGATTTTCTAGGGACATTAGGAGCAGTCTTTTGATATCCTGGTGGTGTAGCTGGTGCTTGACCTGGTGCGTATAAAGCATTGTTATTCTTATAGGAGAAGTTCAGATGATTCTTCCAACCTGGGTTGTATGTGTTTGAGTATGGGTTTCCTTGAGCATAATTCACTTGATCTGTGGGAATTCCTGTTAATAGTTGACAATCAGGAACTTCATGTCCTGGAACTCCACATAACTCACAGTTAGGTGTTACTGCAGCCACGGTGGCTGTTGGTGTTATGGCCAAGTTGTCGATCTTTTGGTTTAGTTGGTCAAACTTTGCATTGACTTGGTTCATACTACTCACTTCGTACATACCTCCTTTTGTTGGTTTCTCAGTTGCGACTCTCTCGCTTCCCCATTGGTAATGGTTTTGAGCCATACTTTCGATAAGTGCGTAAGCATCATTATATTCTTTGTCCATCAGTGCACCGCCCGCGGCAGTGTCAATTGTCATTCTTGTATTGTACAAGAGTCCATTATAGAAGGTATGGATGACCATCAATTCTACTAATCCGTGATGTGGACAAAGTCTCAGCATATCCTTATAGCGTTCCCAAGCTTCGAATAGTGAGTCGTTTTCCATTTGCTTAAATCCGTTGATCTGAGCTCTCAGCATAGCTGTCTTGCTAGGTGGGAAATATCTGGTCAAGAAAACTCTCTTTAGTTCCTCCCACGTAGTTACTGAGTTCGAAGGCAGAGATTGAAGCTAGGCTCTCGCTCTGTCTCGAAGTGAAAAAGGAAACAAACGTAGTCTAATAGCTTCTTGGGTAACTCCATTGGCTTTTACGGTATCTGCGTATTGCACAAAGATCGAAAGATGAAGGTTCGGATCCTCGGTAGGATTTCCGGCGAATTGATTTTGTTGCACGGCTGATATCAACGAAGGTTTTAGTTCGAAATCGTTTCGGTTGATAGCCGGTGCGGCAATGCTGGAATGCGGTTCAGCTTGCGAAGGACTAGCGTAATATTTGAGTGGGTGATTCTGTTCTTCATCCATCTCTGCGTCCTTTGATGTTACGACTGGTTTAGGTAAATCTAATTGAAGATCTGGAATATTGTAATTTTGTTTGTAATCGAATATCCGTCTTCTTACATGTAAGAAGCGTTCCGATTCTGGGATTAGAGGTTGCAAGTCTTCGCCTTGGGAGCGAGTACTTGGCATACACTCGGAAATTTAGATTAAGAAAAGAAAATAGTTGTTACCTTAGTCTAGACAATGCTACCCTAAAGTGCACTGGTAACTAAATTAAGGTCCCCGACAACGGTGCCAACAACTTGATGGGCTAAAGACGTATCTAATTATGTGTCTAGCGGTATCTTAACTGCAAGTGCACAACCTATCGAAGTAATATTTAAGATTATCGATCCACAGGGACTCTATGGTTACTTAGTGCTAGAGGAATTTCTAGTTTAGCTAAGGTGAAGGGTTGTCACGATTTTTTTGTTGTTTTTAAAGATTAAAGGCGGGAATTAAATTTAAGTTTAATAAAATAATACTAAGGCGGTCGGTATGTAATTATGCTAACTTAGGCGGGTCAATCTAACCTAGGCTTATAAAGATGGTTCTCTTAATCTTATTCTGTAGAGGTTACGAGTTTAAATATCCTTAACTCACACTCTCGTGGTCTTATCTCAGATCTTACCCCTAAAGCCCTATGCCTGCTCTCGCTAGCCTATAAGTGTTTAGAGATAATTTTTGGAAACTTAGTAATTCTAATTCATTTTAAAGCGCTCTCGCTGTGTTTAAATTAAATGCCTAACTTTAGCTATCTGGTTAAAATCTCACACTCTCGTGGTCTTGACCTAACCTAATACACTTTTCTTACTCTCGTAACAAAAAGGTTGATTTTATAATAAAAAGTATCAGCCAGAATATTAAACTCTTAATTATTTTAAGCCTATAGTTGATTTTACCGATTTAGTTTGTTTTAATTACATACCGCCCTAAGGTATTTAGCTACCCATTTTTGTTGAACCAGACAGAGACAGAGAAACATAAAACGAAATATTCATGGCAGAAAAATAAATATTCAACATAAATATAAAATTGCAAATTAATATAAACCTGGTTAACAATAAAAATGGCAGACTCCTTCTTCCACAGGCCGGAAAGCTCGGAGTGTTCGTTGGAATCGGAAATAAATTCTAAAAATTCTGAAGGCTTTGAAACAAATAAATTTTATAACAATTTCCTGATGTTGGAAATTGTTATAGGGTTGGTTTGGATACAAGAAAAATAAAGCAATGAAAATAATGCTGGAAAAATATAAAGGGTGTAAAATAATTCGGCAGAGCTTCCGCAAGAAATTAATAAAACTCCACTCTCCGTTGTTCATTTGAATTAAGCTATTTATAGAAAATTAAATGGGCTTGGTGGTTGAATTGTTGCTTGGGCCTCGTAGGAGCATTGAGAGAATCCAGGAACGTGTGGATACAGGGTAAGCTGGAAAATAGGCACTTCATATGCAGCGTAACGTTATGACCAAGTCTTCAGTCAAATAACCTATTTTTCCCTTGTCACGGTCGTGACAAGGCATCACGTTCGTGTTCCTTGTATAATAGGTGTCACGGTCGTGAGGGATATGTCACGGTCGTGAGTGCTCCTTTTGGGGTGTCACGGTCGTGACACCTAGGTGACGACCGTGAGTGTAACAAAAATGCAGGTTTTGCAGAATTCTTCATTTCTTCATCTTTTAATGGTTGTTTTCGTTCCTTTTTCTTGTGGCTCATGATTTAGCTCTGTATACGATGTACCTGCAAAATGGCAAGGAAAACTCGAGGAATCGGGTGTTAAAACGACAATTATGCGATAAAACGGTATTGAAAGATAGCAATATAATCGATACATTTTCTCGTTATCAAGGATCACCATTGCTTTTATGTGTTTTTATTTGTTTATGTTTACTAACCATTAATTAAAATCCAAAAATAATTTTTTTTCTTTTATTAACATTTTCAGGGGAAGAACAAGTCAAAAATACCAAAAATAGCAGTCCCACGGCTCGAATGAATTTCACAGATAAAAAGTTGAAGTTGATCCGTAAACAATTTAAATTTACTTGATCAAGGATTTTCCAAGTTTTAATTGATTTTTTCAAGGAATTCCAAGGTTCATGTGTTTTTTTCCATGCCTTCTTTGATGCGCAAAAGAATCGAACTCAGAGCCAATACGATCTAGTCCACATGGCAATTTTTCAAGATTTTGCATTGCACAATTGATTGCACCTTTAGTACAATCGATTGCACCATGTGTTTTTTGCCTAAAAATTGCATTTTTCAACAGTGCAATCGATTGCACTGTTACTACAATTGATTGCACGAGTGCAAATTTGGCCAAAATCAACATTTTTCAAGTTTTGAGGCATTTAACACCAATTTTATCATTAGAGAATATTCTAGAACACTTCACTTTTAATTCCCTACATCATTTTGATCATTTCCCACCATAAACCCTCACTAATCCCCACTCTTTTTATAATTCCCTCCAAATTTGAATTTCCAATCCTAATTTTGAATTTTCAAAGCAAGCTCCACCCCACCAAATTCCCAGGCCTAAACTCTTTAAATAGAGTTTTCATTTCATTCATTTTCAAGCTTTTGATAGAAAAACATCTCTTGCAAAATATCTTCCCAAACAACAAATTCATCAAATCTCTTCTTCTTTTGAAAGTTATCAAGAATTCACATTGAATTCTTGATTAACTTTGAGCTAAACCTTCATCCTTTCCATTTTTCTTCTTCAATTTTAGTAGATCAAGCTTACTAGTGGAGTAATTTAAAGTTTGTTCTTGGTAATTCATCTTCCTCCATTGTTACCCATTCATCATCATCATCATCATTAAAAAATGTAGATCTTAGTTGATTCTTGTTGCTTGATCTTTGGATCTTGCAATTGTGTTCTTATTGGTGTTATTTGTTGTTGATTTAATGGAAAATTTGTGCTCAATTAAATCCATGATCAAAAGGTGTTTGAAGGATTGATTGAACATGGATTTTGACATTTGAAATCTGATTTTTTTAAACTGTACATTATACAATCTATTACACTGTTACTGCAATCGATTGCACTGCCCTGTTTTTGTAGATTTTGCTGATTTTTTGCTCAGTGCAATCGATTTCATTGTTACTGCAATCAATTTCCCCCCACCCCTCTTCCCCTCTCTTCTTAGTTTTACCTTGGGAGACATTCTTGGGACGAATTTCTCTTTAAATTCAATGAACTTTGGGTGTAGATTAGAGTGGTTAATATTCATTAGTCCAAATATACCTATAAGTGAATTACTTAATTCACTTTTTGTAATTTGCATTAGTGAGATATTTTCATACTTGAATCCATGAAAATGAGTGATTGAACTTAAAGATGAAAGAATACCATAAGTGTAACTCAATTTGGTATTCATCTTTATTTTTGTGCAGTATGGCGTTCAGATGAAGATTTACATATTGTTTATCTCACATGTATTAACATTAACATTGTTAACCTTAATTGGTTTTGGTCGGCTTCATTTGTGGTGTAATTAATTCGTAAATTACTCGGAGATTGCTTAGCATAGACCTAAATGTGTCCTGAATTCGGAATAAAAAATCCAATTGGATACTTGCACTTTTGTGGACCGGACCTTGTGTTGGTCGCGTAATCCAAAAGTGGTTGGTCATTTGTGTTAAGATCCACGACTTTTGAATCTTGATGTGTAGTTTATTTGGGTATCCCAATCTTCTTTCAAGTTTCATTGAATTTGGATCTAACCGCCTCGATTAATCACTATAGTGTAAGATACTAAGCGGAACCAGTTGCTTTTCGATTTTGGTACTATGTGCCTTGGTTACTTCTATTTCGGCTATGGATGATTAAGTTCACCATACCATTATTATGTATATGTTATTATATTATTACTATACTAACATTTTAATTCCTTCTTGTACCTAATCCTCTTTAGTTTTATCTCTCGCTCCCTTATCTCTAATATTATGTTATATCATTCATCATATTGTTTATGTTTATATTGAAGTCCAAAAATATTAATAAAGGATTAAACATCTAAAATAGTACTTAAGACTTTAATCTTGGACTATGGACACTATCCTTTGCATTTGACTTGGAGTTTTGGACTTAGATTTTATGATCATTCCCTTTGCTTGAGTTATTATGGATTGGAGACCTTGGCCTTTATTCGATTCACTTGTGTATGGAATTGAAGTCCTATTGTTGATTATGCTTTGAAGAAGTGCTCTCCACACAGTTAGATTGTTCTTACTTTAACTTTTACTTAAAGTCTTAGGATAGCCTCTTCATCTCTTCCCACTTCTTAAATTTTTAAAGCTTCTCCCTCTTTTAAAAAAATTCTTTGTTTTCAAACTTTAACCGTTTTCATAATCAAACCTTGACTTAGGTCAAGCGGTTTTACCTTTTCCATTTCATTTCCTAATAAATTCTAAACTACATAAGCATATCGAAATCTTTTCTCAAAAGACCTTAAAAAATGCAAAAACTCATTCAATCTTTTTGTGCCCTCGCACACTATTCCTTTTAACCATTTTCACATGTTTAGATATGATTCATTCTTTCTAGAATAATTATTCACCAAAGAAGTATGACTTATCTTTACATTTAAAAATTAATCCAACACATTATTTTTTCACTATTTTTACCACGAACTATAGGGTTTTGATCTCACATTGCACGTCGTGGGTACGTAGGCATGAGACGAACGTCTCGTCAAACACAAAAATGTAAAAAAAACATTTCTATTCTCATCTCTTCAATCTCTTTTAACAAAAAAATTTCAAATCAAAAGCAATAAATTTTTGAAAGGGCTCTCGTTGAGTACCACAAACATTTTGGGTGCGTAAAACCTTCCCATTTTGTAACCAATCTCCTTACCTATTCTCTGATTGATTCTTTTAGGTTTTTGATTTTAGATTCATTAGGATTTATTCGCTCTTTTTTCCTTTTCAATTTGGAATAAAATAAAAGCGTGGTGGTGACTCTATTTACTTTGAGTTAAATTAACTAATAGTTTACACTCATGATTTTACCGCTATAACGGGTATTAGATATGCTTTTGAACCCATTCTCGCTTTGCTCATCTATGGTATTGTATTGTTTCCTAACCTAGATGGTGTCATTGATGAGTATGTTATTCATATTTTCTTGAAGAGAAATCCTATTCCTACTTTGCTCGGGGACATGTATCATTATATTCACCATAGGACTTCCAAGGGTGATAGAGAGATTTTTTGTTGTGTACCTCTTCTGTATAGGTGGTTTATTTCGCACCTACCAAACCCTAGACCAGTCACATCTCGAGATAACTTCTCAGTTCACAGAATCTCATCTAAAGTATTTGAACTATTGTTTAGTGTCGCTTCCGAAGATTTTACATCCCGGTGCAAACGCGAACCGTCGGTGATGTTGGAGTTTGAGGTTGAATAGAGTCGCCAGCTAGGCATTTTTATCCCGAACGAAAGGTAATGCTGCATAAACCTAGAAGGGTATGGATAAGATGGTTGCGAACCAAAGAGACTGAGAAAGGGGGTTGGTTATGACCTGGGAAGGTATTAGCACCCAGATCGTCCATCGTACTCGACGGGATCCATGCTTACCTGATTGTGTTTAAAAGGGGATAATGTATGTGCTAAATTGTGTATAAAAAGCTAGGGAGAAAAGGATGTACAAAGTGTCAGTGCAAAAAGAAAGTGAGTGCTCAAATACTGAGGCTAAGGAAAGAGAGAGAAGGAGGAGAGGGGGAGACAAAGAGACTTTCGTTCAATAACTGTTACGTTATGCCTATGTATCCTCTCGTGCAATGAGGAAGTGAGAACACCGTAGTTCGACTCAAAGAGAATGGATGATTTGGGTGTGAACTGCTTGCTTGTCTATGCTCAAGTGTGTGACTCGTCTGGCTCGAGTGCTAACTGTCTTACATTAGACGGAAGAAGCAAGTTCTCGTTTTCAGAGTGAGTGTGATGAGAAAAGAATCCCGAAGGAGACGATTATTGTTTGATTTTGTGTTTTTCAGTTTTTTATTTTTTTTGGTGTTTTGCATAGGATAATGAGCTTAAGCCTAAATCAAGGGTTGTAAACTCATTATATTCTCCCTGATTAGGGATAATGAGCCTACTTAAGTGTGAGATAAGTATCTCAACTTAATTACCATGATGATGTAGGATTAAGATCATTAACCTACTTGTGATTATTAAGATGTTTTTGGGTTTTTGTTTAGTGTTAAGTAATGAGTTTAATCTCTAATCAAGGATTAGTGAACTCATTACACCATCCTAAGAGAAGGATGATATATGAGAACACTTAAGCTGAGAAAGACTCCTCAACTTAATCCATGGTTAGGGACTAAATTCATTATATAACAAGCCTTTATTAAGTGGATTTTAGTTAAAGGGTGAGATTAAGAAGTGAGTTTTAAGTTTGCAAGACTTATCTTGAGGGGGACTTGTCCATTAAACACTAGGGTTAGTCCTTCTGAACCAACAGGCAGAGATGTAACCCTAATATAAGGCCCAAGTTACAAACTTAAGTCTTCATGATTATTAGGTGTTTTGATTAGGAGGTGTAAAACACTTAAAGGTTTAACACTGAGTATTAAAGTTATACACTCAATCCTAAGATAAGGATACAAACATAACCCTAATTCAGAGTCTTAAAACTTTAACTGTTTAGCCTTGATTATGAGATGAGAAGCAGAGACTCAAAGAGAATCAAAGGTAAAAAACTAGGGGAGACTATGTTCAACCCTAAAATTATCATGCTTGGTTGTTCCTATGGTTTGTGAGGCATAAGAGGAGATCTTCAGGAAGCCACCATGGAAGAAGAAACATATGAAAAGAGAAGGAGATAGAGAATAAGTTACTTACTTCCTGAAGAAGATAAGTAACCTAAGAGAAAGAAAGTAAGAATGAGAGAGCATTAGTGAAGCAAGTTCACTTCAAAGACAAACAAAAATATGCAAATGAAGAGATGAGATAGAGATAGGATGTGAAGGCAAATCCACATCCCAAACAACTTACCATAAGCCCCTGAAATGTTAGTGTGAATGCATAAGGTATGAAGCAAAAGGAAATAAAGCAAATGGAAGTGCAATGACCAAAACCAGAAGTGTAAACATGATGCAAATGTATTATGATATGATGCAAAGACATACATGATGCATATGAATGATCATACAAGAGATGAGATTCAAAGGAAGCATGTTAGAAGCTTGAAATCACATGGATGTACATGGAATGTGATGAATGCAAAGCATACCAAATGAATGAAGAAATGATCAAGCAATGTTCAATCATGTCTTAATATGTCTAAGATGACATACAAAGGCATGAAAAATTAGGGTTTTATGAAAGTATGAGATGCAAATGACCAAAACAGAAGCATACGTCATGATAAAAAAATTAAAATGAATTCAAACAAACCCTAAACACATACAAGATCACTCACCAAAGATGGGGGTCAGAAGTTATACCTAGAGGAAGTTATGAATTTCCTAAGTTAACTAGGATCTTTGGGTGATTCTAAAGGAAAAATGTCAAAAAAATTTGAAAATGCAAGCAAAATTATGAGATAAATAACCTAAATACTAGATGCAATGTATGAAAGAATGCAAAAAGAACCAAGTTCAAATTCATCATGGTTGATCAGAAATGCTTTTTTTAAAGTTAGGGTTAGAAAAAATGTGAATTTATGAACCCTAATTCAAAGTAAATTATGAAAACATGATCAAACCTAAAAGGAAATTTGTATGGTGAATTTGTAAATGTTTCTAAATGTATGAGAATACATTATGAATTTGTTTGTGATTTTTAGAAAGCTAAATGTATTTTTAATTAATTAAAATCAATTAACTAATTAAATAAAACATTTAAATGATTTAAAAAATACTTTTTTAATGCAAAAATTAAAAATAAAAATGTTTTTGAGTTTAGAAAAATATTTGAAATGAAAATGCAAAGTTTCATGATTTTAGAAAATGTTTTGATATTTTAAATAAATAGAACAAAAGAAATGCACATGAAATAAAAGAAAATGCAAAGTAATCCAATCTGATGGTCCAGATTCAAACTGGGGATGACTGCGCGCATGTTTGGAGGGATGAGATTGTTTATGGCTAATTAAACTTAATTAATTTAATTAAATAGATTAGGGTTTAAGTGAAATGATTCTGGTCGTCCACACACGCGGGAAACAAAATCCAATGGCCTAAATTCAAACTAGCCTAATTAATACAGGATTAACCCTAATCTTTTTCAAGCGAGCAGAACAGTGTTTCAGTCGTCTTCTCCGACACCCCCCTCACCTGAGTTTTCTCAAAACAACACCCTAAGCCCTTAGCTCCATAATGGATCATTGAACAACCCTAAGCACGAATCCAGACCCAAAAACAATTTATCATGCATCAAACTCATGAATCGAACAAGAACAAGTTTAGGTTAAAAATTTCAGAACAACAATACATCCTTGTTTCTCAACTATTTTCAAATATAAAGACATCATAATGATCAGTGAAACATGTAGATTGACACTGTAACTAAAAAACAAGTTCTCAAAAATTTGTTCTTGGATGATACATGAGATGAAGCTTACTATGTTTGAGCTTTCTAACCTCCTCCTTTGTGCAAAACCACTCCAATGATCACCTTGATGCTTCTGGAAGGCTTATAACAAGTTTATGATGGCTGGTGTGTGTGTTTCAGGCCATTGTAATGGTTGGTTTGTGTTCTATAGGTTATGTGGAAATTATTGGTGAAGGAAGTTTTGAGTTTTGATGGTTGTGTTGAGAGATTCGAAGGAATGAAAATTTTGTGGATTTTTGGGCAATCTGATTATGGTGAGGTTTCAGGCTCCAATGTTATGTGTTTTGTGTTGCTTGAGGTTTGTATAAGCCAATAGGATTTATCAGAAAGTTGGTGGTGGCATAGTATGACTGGTATGGCTTGTTTTGCAAAAAGTCAAAAGTTGTGTACTATGAGTATGGGCACGGGTCAAAGCTGGTTTGAAGGGGTGTCTTGCCTCAGCCAGCTTCAAGGAGAGCCATGGGATTGCTTAAAGTGATATGAAGTGATTGAATGGTGAGATTGAAGTGGTTTTGCAAATTGGCAACTTTGTTAAATTTGAGAAAATTGGTCATGGAAATGGTTGATTCAATGCTAAATTCTGGTCATGACTTATTATGAGATGTTGTTATGATGCTTAGAGATCAATTAGAGGTCACAAGAGTGCTTAAAACTTGATTTTTCAAAAATCCCTCTTTGGCATGAACTTGAAAATTATAAGATTTTCCCAACTTTGAAACATCATATCTTGAGTTCTAGGATGAATCAAGAGGAGTTCTTGTACTTTTTGAAAATGGGAAGATCCAATCTACAACTTTCATGTTTGAAGATTTTTCATTTGAAACATTTTTGATCAAGAAAGAGGAGGTTGAAAATCTTTCCCAAAATGGAAAGTTTCCATTACAAGTCATGTCCAAACATGGAAAGTTTGCAAATGGCTTGAAATTCTTCAATCTTGTGAACTTATAACCACTTCTAAGATCAAATAAAGATCATAGGACATCAAAATGATGAAAATGACCCTTTGGTACCATTGGTGGTGGCCTCAGATGCCCTAATTCTGACTTTTCTTGCACAATAAGTTACGAGTTGATCAAATGGCTTCCACATTGAATTTTTCCATGAAATTTGGTACACATGCTCCTTATAACATATTAAGACCATTAGAATCAAGAATGACCAAAAAATTTGAGATTAAGGCCCTCAAACCCAAAACCCTAATTTTAGGTCATCTGTGCAGAAAAACCCTAGTCTGCCTGGACCTCTGTGCAATCCTTTGTGATTTTGTGACTTCAAAGACTTATTGGGGATGTAATAAGATCATAGGCCACTCATGGACCCTCTTGGAATGCTTCAAGACCATTGGGATAGCTCAGATCACCCTTTGGATTCTCTTGATCACAAACCCTAGCTATGCAGTTATGCAGATGAAATGTTTATGCATTGTGAGATAATATGCTTATGCAATGCTATATGAAAGATCACAAGCCATGGTGTGAGAAAAAGTGAGGGAAATTTTGGGGTGTTTACAGCTGCCCCTACTCAAGCATGAGTTAGCTGTGCAGGGTGTAAATGCCTGGCTTAACAGACAAACAAGATAACTTGTGGTTGAATACCAAAGATAGTCTGAAATTTCCACTCGCTGGGGAGAAGAAGAAAAAGGATATAAATTGTAAAAGGCAGTATAGTATGAGCATCAAAGCGATGGAGGACTACCATCGAGCAGAGGACGACTGTTGGGGATGAAAAACAGTTAGTAAAGCAATGAAAGGGACGACCATCATGCTGGAAAATAAAGAAACCGTGATGGGGATGGCCATTGGGTAAAGAAATAAAACTCTCTAGGGATTAAAGAAATGAGAAAAGCACTGATGGGGACTGCCATCAGTTTAAAGGGGTAAATAAACCGTGACGGGGATGACCATCGAGTAAAACAATGAAATAATGATGAGGGACGATCATCAAAAGGTGAAGGACAATCACCTAGCAGGGGACGACTGCTGAAAATATCACGACATAGGACGAATACCGGATAACAAAGATCAATGATGGGGACGGCCATCGGATAATCATGATGAAGGACGATCATCAAGAGGTGAAGGATGATCACCTAGCAGGGTACGACTGCTCTTGGGGATTATTGCGACATAGGACGAGTGTCGGATAACAAAGGTCGACGATGGGGATGACCATCAGATAAAATGATGAAGGACGATCATCAAAAGGTGAAGGACGATCACCTAGCAGGGGACGGCTGCTAAAAAGATATCACGACATAGGACGAATGCCAGATAAAAGGTTCCAACAATGGGGATTCCAATGGGGAAAGGATGAGGGACGGTCATTCAAAGGTGAAGGATGATCACCTGGCAGGGGACGGCTGCCGAAAAGTATCGCGACATAGGACGAATGTCGGATAAGAGGATCAACGACGGGGACGGTCATCAGATAAAATGATGAGGGACGGTCATCAAAAGGTGAAGGACGATCACCTGGTAGGGGACGACTGCCGAAAATATCACGACATAGGACGGATGTCGAATATAAAAGTTGTTTTGTTTGTGAATTACTGGGGAATGGTAAACACAGGCGAGTGCTTACGCTTTGAAATAAAAGGTATAAGTGTTTGACAGTGTGTATAGACTAAAGACGTGGACGAGCATACTTAGGACTACGATACAGACGAGTATCGATAGAAGTAAACACTGACACGTGTTTAAGGATGATGATATGGACGAGTATCAATCGGTTAAGCAAGGAAAACGGACGAGTGTTTTGATCTGCCGGGGAGGTGATATATACAGGATACGAACGAGTATTAGAGGATTGTGTATAAGTATGTACAATTGTTTGACCTGCTGGGGAAATATGACATGGGCGAGTGTCAAAAAAGAATATGTACAAGTATGAACACGTATCTGTATCGAGAATGCAAAAAGAGGACTTCTGGGAAGTAATCTGGTGTAACTCCTTCATCCAAGCGACACGCTGGGGATTTAATGAGTCCCTTGAAAGATCCTCCGAGGGGATGACAACTTCGTGGGGGAATACTTCCGTCAAGTAACCCTGTTGATGAGGTGATTGCTGACTTGGATGGGGATATAATGCTTGGTATGCCTCATGCTGTGAGATTGTCTGCCTTGAGTACCTGCAACTTGTTAAACAAAAGAAACGCATAAGCGTCCCGAGGTGTCCTCAACCAGATTCCGTCATAGGAGTTAGAGTTGCTTAATAGTGCATATTTCCTGCAAGCATATATTAAAAATGGCTTATATGTTTTCATGCAAGTGTTGTATTATAAATTTTGTACATTTGCAAACGAAACAAAAAAAATGTACAAAACAAAGTGTGAATAAATTTTCTGATTTTATTGATTAGTGTGCCCTGAATAGGCAAGTACAGTAAAGAAGCGAATCCCTGAAAGGAGGAGATTTCTGTAAATAGAGAAAATAAAAGTGTTGGCAATGTTGAAGTTGACGCTCTAGTGAGCTTCCTTTTCTATGACCCGTATAACCTTGACGTTCTTCTTATCTTGCTTTCTGAAGAAAGTTGATTATGACAGACGCTTTATCCTTTCGAAGCTTGCCATGTTGTGAGTGATACAGACGAATTCAGAATTCAGTTGTTCGCTTATTCCCTGATTTTGCGTGGATCGCCCTTTCGGGTTTTCAATCCACCGGGATACCCATTTTTGCCTGAATTGTCCGATGTGGCTTTTCAACTCAGCGGGTGTACATTTTTTCTATTTTCCCTTATTTTTGCCCGAGTCTTTTATTCTGTTTTTGACTCAGCGGGATGCCCTATTTTTTCCTGGACTTACATTCTATTTTTATGTCCAGCAGATATTTTATGCGAAGTATTTTTTAACTGCATTTGAATTCAGAGGAGATAAGAAATCCTCGCCATCCATTGTAGTGAGCATCAGTGCCCCACCAGAGAAAACTTTCTTTACTATGAATGAGCCTTCGTAGTTTGGCGTCCATTTTCCCCTATGGTCTGTATGAGGAGGAATAAGTCTTTTCATAACAAGCTCTCCCACCTGGTGTTCCCGAGGTCTGACTTTCTGATCGAAGACTTTCTTCATTCGCTTCTGATACAACTGCCCATGACAGATGGCTGCTAATCTCTTCTCTTCAATCAGACTCAGTTGATTATATCGAGATCGGACCCATTCTGCTTCATCCAGTTTCACATCCATCATTACCCATAAGGAGGGTAGTTCAACTTCCACAGGTAGGACAACTTCCATACCATACACAAGATGATAAGGTGTTGTCCCAGTAGATGTTTTGATAGAGGTTCGGTACCCATGCAAGGAAAATGGTAGCATTTCGTGCCAGTCCTTG
This sequence comes from Lathyrus aphaca, assembly GCA_963966055.1. Lineage (NCBI taxonomy): Eukaryota > Viridiplantae > Streptophyta > Magnoliopsida > Fabales > Fabaceae > Lathyrus > Lathyrus aphaca. Next base: position 249,437,041 of record OZ014525.1, on the reverse strand, counting down.
TAGGTGACCACCATCTTCTGCACAATCTTCTTAATATTCTTGTTATTAGCCTCAACAGCGCCATTCATCTTTGTCCTGTAAGGAGAAGAGTTGTGATGCTGAATTTTGAAGTCCCGGCAAAGTTCTGCCATCATCTTGTTGTTCAAATTGGAACCATTATCAGTAATAATTCTCCCGGGAACTCCATATCGACAGATGATATCCCTTTTCAGAAATCGAGCTACCACTTGTCTGGTGACATTTGCATACGAAGCTTCTTCAACCCATTTGGTGAAGTAATCAATGGCTACCAGGATGAGTCTGTGACCATTTGAAGCAGTTGGTTCAATATTTCCAATCATATCAATGCCCTACATTGTGAAGGGCCAAGGTGAAGACATTACATTCAAAGGATTCGGAGGCACATGCACTTTGTCTACGTAGATCTGGCATTTATGGCATTTTCTGGCATAAGCATAATAGTCTGCATCCATTGTGATCTAGTAGTAACCCGATCTTAATAACTTCTTTGCCATTGCGTGTTCTCCATCATGGGTACCGAAATAACCCTCATGTACTTCGTGCATCAGTTGGCATGCTTCCTTCTTGTCAACACATCTGAGCAAGACCATGTCGAAGTTTCGCTTGTACAAAGAACCATCAGTATTGAGGAAAAAACTGCCGGCTAGCCTTCTTAATGTCTTCTTATCGTTTGACGATGCCCCAGGTGGGTATGTCTGAGTCTCCAAGAAGCATTTGATGTCGTGGAACCAAGGCTTGTTATCAGTGACAATGTCCACAGAGAATACATATGCCGGTCTGTCCAGTCTTGATACCAAAATCTGAGGTACATAATTAGCAGCTTGTACTTTGATCATGGATGAAATGGTAGCCAAAGCGTCTGTAAACTGATTCTCATCTCGAGGTATGTATTCAAGCTTAACTATTGTGAAGAAGGTCAACAATCTCCTCGTGTAGTCACGGTAGGGAATCAGATGCTCCTGATGAGTGTACCACTTGTCGTTGGTCTGGTTGATTACCAAAGCTAAATCTCCGAATACATTCAAGGTTTTGATCCTGAGGTCAATGGCTTCCTCAAGACCCATGATACAAGCTTCGTATTCTTCTTCATTGTTAGTGCAGGCAAAGGTGAGCCTTGCTGAGAAAGGCATATGAAATCCTTTGGGTGTAATAAGCGCTGCACCAACCCCACAACCTTTGCGATTAACTCCCCCATCAAACATCATAGTCCATGCTTCTTCTGGGTCAGGCCCTTCAGTGTGAATAGGCTCTTCACAATCTTTTGCTTTTAAGAACATGATGTCTTCATCAGGGAAGTCAAATCTCATAGGCTGGTAATCATCAATAGGTTGCTCAGCCAGATAGTCAGACAATACACTGCCTTTGATGGCTTTCTGAGAGGTGTACTGAATGTCATATTCTGTTAGAATCATTTACCATCTTGCAACCCTTCCGGTAAGTGCTGGATACTCAAATATGTACTTGACGAGGTCCATCTTTGAGATTAATAAGGTAGTATGAGTCAACATATATTGTCTTAGTCGGCGAGCAGCCCATGCTAAAGCACAACAAGTTTTCTCGAGTAGTGAATAACGTTGTTCACAGTCGGTAAACGTTTTTCTTAGGTAGTATATTGCATACTCTTTTCGACCAAACTCATCATGCTGGCCCAACACACACCCCTTCGACTCTTCTAATACTGTCAGGTACATGATTAGAGGTCTTCCTTCGACCGGAGGCATGAGAATTGGAGGTTGTTTCATATATTCTTTGATCTTATCAAAAGCTCTCTAACAATCATCGTTCCACCTGACTGTTTGCTCTTTTCTTAACAGCTTGAACAAGGGTTCGCAAGTTGCAGTGAGATGAGATATGAACCTTGAGATGTAGTTCAATCTACCTAAGAACCCTCGAACTTCTTTCTCAGTCTTAGGTGTAGGCATTTCCTGAATTTCCTTGACTTTGTCGGGATCAACCTCAATTCCTTTTTCACTTATAATAAAACCTAGTAGCTTACCAGAACGTACCACGAATGTGCATTTGTTGGGGTTTGATCTCAGCTGATACTTCCTCAGACGCTTGAACAATTTCAGCAGATTCACCAAATGATCTTCCTCGGTAAGGGACTTGGCAATCATGTCATCCATGTAGCACTCGAATTCTTTATGGATCATATCGTGGAATAATGTTACCATAGCCCGTTGATATGTTGCACCGGAGTTCTTCAGACCAAACGAAATTACCTTGTAGCAGAACGTGCCCCAAGGTGTGATGAAAGTTGTCTTCTTCATGTCTTCAGGCGACATCTTGATCTGATTGTATCCTAAAAATCCGTCCATGAAGGAAAATACCGAGAACTGAGCTGTGTTATCTACCAATACGTCAATGTAAGGTAATGGGAAATCATCTTTCGGGCTAGCTCTGTTCAGATCCCGGTAATCCACACACATACGCACTTTGCCATCCTTCTTTGGTACGGGTACAATGTTAGCAACCCAAGGTGGGTAGCTAGTAACAGCGAGAAAATAGGCGTCCCACTGCTTTTGTACTTCCTCTTTGATTTTCATAGCCATGTCTGGGTGAGTACGGCGCAACTTCTGTTTAACTGGCGGACAATCTTTTTTCAATGGCAGTCTGTGCATGACAATGTTTGTATCCAAGCCCGACATATCTTGATAAGACTAAGCGAACACATTGACATATTCTCGGAGCATACTGATGAGTTGTTCTTTCACTGGAGTTTGCAGACTAGCCCCGATCTTCACCTCTTATATATCTTCCTCGGTACCAAGATTAACAATCTCAACTTCTTCCTGATGAGGAGCAATCACTTTTTCCTCTTGCCTCAATAATCTGGCCAACTCTTCAGGCAAATCATAGACTTCATCAACCCCTTCATCTGCTTGATTAATCGGATTGTCAAAGTCATACAAGGTCATAGCAGTGTCATTGTCGGTGCAATCTGGAGGGCTATCTGTGCAAGGTTTGAGAGTTGTTCATTTTAGTGATTGATTTTATCTTATTTAGAAAAAGTGAATGAAGTTTATTAAGAAAACATTGCCATTTATTGTTTTGTGCGAAAACAAAAATGAAAAGACAGTGAGCGAAAAGATTGTTTGCAAAAGATGTCCATTGTTCATTAATTTCAATTTGCACAAAATACATATATGACCCCATTACAAAATGAGTTCTGACACCTTGGGAAAGATGCAAGACTTGATGCATGCTTAAACAGGAAATAATAATTACTCTGCAGCAGTAACCCTTATAATTTCCTGGGAAGACCAGTTGAGGACTTGTTGGCCCGAGACTCTTGGACAAATCCAGCTTTCTAGGTAGTAGTCGCTTTCAGCCTCGTCTTCCACATTGTTCATAGCATCCGGGGTCAACATTCCCCCACTTACAGATCTGGGAGCTTGAGCAGCCTCCTCTCGAGCTTGTCGGGATGGTCTGTAACCTAACCCAAACTTATCTTCCTTTATCTGAGCTTGCAGCAGCTTGCCCCTGCCTTCGGCATTCCCACCTTCAAAAACCTTTCGAGCCTGTTTGTAAGAAACAATTGAAGTACAAGACACTTCAACTGTTGCTTCATTGATATTGAGAGCTTCAAAACCCTGACTCATTGTTTCATGGATCTCCCCATCCATCTCAATGTACTTGTAAGTATCTAGATGACTGACAAAGATGTCCTCTTCCCCACAAATGGTGATAACTTGGCCCTCCCACTCGTATTTTAACTTCTGGTGAAGGGTCGATGTAACGGCGCCAGCAGCGTGAATCCAGGGCCGACTCAACAAACAGTTGTAGGCAGGCTGAATGTCCATCACATAGAAGGTAGTTTTGAAAATCTGTGGGCCAATTACCACAGGCAGTTCTATTTCTCCAAGAACCGATCTCTTAGAACCGTCGAAGGCTCTCACAACTAGGTTACTTGGGCAGAGTGCAAAACAATCATACTCCATCTTGACCAAGGCATTCTTTGGAAGAACATTGAGAGATGACCCAGTGTCAACCAAGACATGAGAAAGTACATCACCTTTACATTCCAAGGTGATATGTAAAGCCTTATTGTGGTTACGACCCTCCGTAGTCAGATCAGCATCAGTGAAACCTAGTCCATGACTAGTATTAACATTTGAAACCACCGTCTCTAGCTGATTAACTATAATCTCCTCAGGCACGTAAGTTGCGTGCAAGACTTTGAGCAATGCATTCCTGTGAGCCTCGGAATACATGAGTAGAGATAGAATGGAGATCTTGGAGGGTGTTTGGTGAAGCTGGTCCACAACTTTGTAGTCACTCTTCTTGATAATTCTCATGAACTCGTTACATCCTGATCAAAGGACGTCTTCTGAGTCTCTTTGGCAATTGGTTCTTCAGGCACCACACTCTTGCCTTTAGCTTTGGCAACAACTTCTGCTTCAGCATTAATTCTTGGGAACTGTGAGGCAAAGAGACGTCCGCTTCGAGTGAAGCCTCCGCCTCCCCCGACATTATCAATCTGTGGTGGGGAAGTTGAAGAGTCAAGAGTGACTTTCTTTCCGTTGCAATATAGATCTGAGCCATAGTGCCAAGGCACGACACTGCTGCTGTCATATGGAACTGGTCCAGGTACCGTGATGGTAACCAGACTGATTGCTGCGGAAGAAGGAGTTGTGACAGTTTGTGGATCATAATAGATGGTGACAGAAGATATGATCGAAGATGGTGGAGGTGCGGCAAGTTGTTGATGTTGCTGAAAGTTGTTGTCAAAAGAATCCAGAACATGAATGGTTGCTGGGTCATAATAAATGGTGACCGTTGAGATGTCGTCATTGATGGTTGTTGTTGTTGTAGAAGACTCTGTTGAGATAATGTTTGCTGATGTTGTAGGAGATTCCTTTGAAATGGTATTAGCTGAAGTTGTAGAAGTGATGTTTGCTGAAGTTGTAGGAGCGGGAACTGTTGATGTGATTTGTAAAATGCCTTCTTTGATAAGACTGCTGATACCAATCCTCATATTTGCACAACCATTGGCAGAAAACTTGCAAGCTTCACAATAGGCTTCACAACCCTGGAACACTTGGAACTTCAATAGCTGAGCTTTAACTTCGGCCAGTGGTGTTTGAATACTTGCAACGTCATCAATTAGAATAGATGGTTGGTCCTCCTCAATAACATTAATCCTCGGCCCACCGTGGTTCAGTATTAGATTCTTTGTGAAATTAGGAGGAGGTGCAAAATTCAAAGCTTTAGAGTCAAATAAGTCTTGAACTTTCATGTGCAAGGCCATGCACTTCTCTATTGTATGGCCAGGTGCATTAGAGTGGAAAGCACATCTGGCGTTGACATCATATTTCCTTGGAAGGTTCTGAGGTTCAGGTGGAGTCAAGGTTCTTAATTCAATCAGATTGAGCTTCAATAACTATGGAAGTAAAGCTGCATAGGGCATCGGGATGGGATCAATAACCCTGTTGATTTGTGAAGTCCTTTGCTGAAACGGACGTTGTTGTTGGTTGTTGTTGTTATAAGATCTCTGTTGTTGAGGAAACTGTTGCTGCTGTGGGAAGTGTTGTTGCTGTGGATATTGTTGTTGCTGAGGTGCTGGGGCAGGAATGGTGACAAAAGCTATGATTTTGGCATGTATTGAGGCCTACCTTTGCCCACATGTACTGAGTTGGTCTCACCTGTTCTTCTAGGTCCCGAGAAGGGTTTCCTTGCCTTGCTGGAACTAGCACCGTTGTCAGAGATCTTACCCATCTTTAATAGGCTTTCAATTCTCTCACCAGCAATAACCACATCAGCAAAACTGGTGGAAGAGAATGCAGCAAGTCGGTCAATGTAGGTACCCTGTAAGGTGTTCATAAACATGTCAGCCATTTCCCTTCCGGACATAGGTGGTTGGACGGCAGCAACAAGTTGTCTCCATCTTTGGGCATACTCATGGAAACTTCCCCTCGAAGATTAAGACATACCCATCAGGAAGGTCCTATTGGGTGCCATATCCAAGTTGTACTGATACTGGCGTATAAAGGCCTCAGCTAAGTCCTTCCAGTTTCTGACAGTAGCCCTTGATAGCTGTGAATACCACTCTCTAGATGCCCCAATCAAGCTATCTTCAAAGTAGAACATCCACAACTTTTCATCCATGGTATAAGCTTTCAATCTTCCCAGAAAAGATTGCAAATGGGTGCGAGGACAAGAGGTACCGTTGTACTTCTCAAAGCAAGGAGGTTTAAACTTGTGGGGAATCCTGACTCCTTCTACCAGTCCTATATCCATCACATCAAATCCCAGAGAGTTTTGGGATTCTAAGGATCTCAGCTTCTCAGATATCTCGTCCAGACGAAGATCATAAACTTCATCAGCTCCAACACCCAACACTGTAAACTGCTCGTCCTGAGGATCTTCCTGCAGAACACGATCTCCAGTGTTTCTCTGAGTGTTTCCAATAACATTGACTTCATGGTTGATGTGGGGCCCAAACTCTGGTGGATTTTCTTGCGGATGATCGCGCGCGTTGTTACTTGTACCCCTAGTGCCTGCATGATTCTCGTCTGGAGTTTGCCGCTCGACTAACTCCCTTAATCTTTCCTGGGTCCGTGCTAGCCCAATCATCACAACCATGAACTGATTCATCTGAGTCCTCACTTCTGTCCTCATATCAGTCATCTGGGTCCTTACATCTGTCAATTCTTGCTAAAGTTGATCCATCTGTAAGCTCGGAAGGTTGTTTTTGGTTGGATACCGGTGGATGCGGTTGACGGGAAAGACTCTCCTGCAAGCAATATTTCCTGAAACAGGTAGCAAAGTGAGAAAACAACAACAAAAACACCTGTAACAAAGAGAATGAGGTTAACATGCAATGTAGTATGTCTATTTGTCTTTAGAGGGTATCCTGATTTGTTTTTTTTGGTTTCGACCTTCTAGACCTCTGGGAATGATGAAGATGTTGAAGCAAACGAAACTCGAAAGGAAATCCAGGTAATACATAAGCCATAACATTACAAAATGCCCAAAATACATAGTTTATGATTACAACAAGTTCCCATGGTGGGTCAAAATATAATCAAGTTAAGAATACAACAAAATCACCATGGAGAATTAAAGTACAACCAAAATAAAATACAAGTAAAAAGAAATCAAACATCCAGCCCAAAGTCATCCTCCTTGACTTCCTTCAGGAGAGCATCAGTTACTGGTCCAACTGGATGCTCTGTCATGGTCCTGATAAGAAGGTCCCTGGTTGCAATGGCACTTGTCATCTTCTGGTATTTGTCTTGTTCTTTTGATCTCTTTAACCTCGCCCGGAGTTTCAACTATGAGATTTCTTTATGTGCTGCTAACAGGGCTTCTTGCCTCTTCTTCTCATTGGCTTCCAACTGCTCTATCTTAGCCTGTGTCTTTTGATCTTCTTGTAAACGAGCTTTAGTGATTCTGATCCATCTAGCCTGACTCTCCTCTAGGTAGTGCTCAGCTCTGGCTTTTTGAATCTTGGATTCTTTGCAAGCATTCTTCAATACCAGTTCTCCCGCTCGGGCTTTTATGATGAAGTCCTCTGTCTTTTCAATCTTGGTCATATGCTCGATACAGAGCTTCTCTAACCTTTCAATGTCCAGACGACTATCATTCCTTTCCCAAAGGGCCTTCTTCAAGGCTTCAGAAAGCTGGGTGTTTCTTTCTTTCATCTTCTCAAACTCTTCCAGACTGACTGTGGCTATGGGCTCCACTGCTGATGGCCCTGGCACATCTTCTAGGGTGAATGGCATGTGAGTAATCTGTCCTCTGATGCACGACCATTCAATGTACTGAGCTGAAGCTATGTTGTTACATTTACCCAGAATAGCAGTCGCTTTTGTCTGTATGTGGTGCCAAGCCCAGGCTGCTTGTCAGATGGTGGCATGGTTATTCAGAATAGCACAGTAAAGGGACTCTGCTAAGTCCTGCTCTCGAGGTGGGTGTACCAGGGCATACCCTAACTGTCTTTTGAAAAGCAAAGGATTGTAGTTGATGCAACCCTTTACTCCAATAAGAGGTACATTAGGATATTGTCCACAACTTGTAATTATGTCCCTGCCCTTGGTGTTCTGAGTACACCACCTGATGTCTTCTGAAGTAAGGGCAATCATCCTCTTAGTCCATTTCCTTGACTGATATTGATTCAGGAAAGCTTCCGTCTTCAGCATGTGTCTCACTAACCAACTGTAGAAGAGGGGTGCCCAACATCTAACTAGTCTTCCCCTTTGTTTCTCATTCCTCTGATGAATTGAGTAGTAGAAATCCCCTAGCAAGGTAGGTACTGAATTCTTGAGCATAAAGACGTGGATGGCATTCTTGCTTACAAACTTAAGCTCGTCTGCAAACAAGATGATACCATAGATGCTAAGATCCAGGAGAGCACATACAGTTTCCCACTCCCCTGTTGCAGCATGATTGGTAGCCTGAGTGATCAAGAAATCCAAATGAAGGCCTGAGATTCCAACTTTGGAAGTCATATGCTGATCAATGATGGTGGATTCCAAATGTAAAGCTTTAGCTATGCCTTCATTTTTAGGAGCAGTCATTTCAGGGTTGAAAGAAATTCCTCTTCTGATAGGGACACCCAACAACATAGAATATTCTTCCAACAGAGGACCAATCTGAAAATCTGGGAAAGTGAAACTACGGAGAGGAGGGTCATAGAACTAAAGACAGGTGTGAATCATGCTCCTCTGTGATGTTGCTCTTCCTGGTTGAATCCATACTGACAATGGGTGCTGATGAAAATAACTGAGGAAGTTAACTGATGAAGACAACTGAAGAAGATATCTGATGAAGATGGCTGAAGCAGAAGAACGGTCAAAACCAAACCAAAGAAGATGTGGATACCCTGTAAAACAAATAGACATATGTTAAAATGATGCAATATGATGTATGCTGAATGATATGCAAGGGTTTGTGATCAGGTGCTGGATTGTCAGTTGCTTTTGATAGGGTCCATGAGTGTTCAGAATTCCGAATGAAGGTCTGAGAACCAGTAACCAGGTGGGGGACTCAAATAAAGAGTCACTTGTCCAGGGTTTCATAGAATCAGTCCATAATCAGTATAATCTTAACAAAGTTCTAGTAATAGGGTATGATGAGGCCAAGGGTTCCTGCAAACCTGTAAACAACCCCACCCACTCACAGGTATTGTTCTAGAACAAGGATCCTCAGATTCAGATTTATTATGAGAAGTGTAAACACTTCTAACCCGGAGGTACAATGTTTACCCTAATTATAAAGAATCCTCCTATAATTCACCTCAGATGCTGAAGGTCATCTAAAAAGGTCATCCAGACTTAGCAGGCTTCCCAGATAGCCCTAGCACTACAGGAAATCCGTAGCACAGAGTTCTCAAGAGGAAACCCATGTCTGAACCGTGTTTCATATTCCCGCACCAGGCCGAAATGGAATGGGAAAGAATATGAAGCCACTCTAATCTTATGTCTGTCACTCAGGCCTTTATGTTGGACCTTTCTCACTGGAATACCCCTTCCACCAAGGTAAACCAACAAACTAACACAGGTATGATAATAAAATGAAATGCATAAAGAGATAAATGAAAGCGATAAAGTAAATGCAATAAATAAAGCTGTACATAAAGCAATAAATAAAGCAAAAGAAAAAGCACACATAGCACATAACACCCCCATAAACACAAACAAACAAGCGCTAGGATAAACCCTCAAAAGAACCAGAAGCCCTGGTTGCAAAGGTCCCCAGTGAAGTCGCCAAGCTGTCGCTTCCGAAGATTTTACATCCCGGTGCAAACGCGAACCGTCGGTGATGTTGGAGGTTGAGGTTGAATAGATTAGCCAGCTAGGCATGTTTATCCCGAAGGAAAGGTAATACTGCATAAACCTGGAAGGGTATGGATAAGACGGTTGCGAACCAAAGAGACTGAGAAAGGGGGTTGGTTACGACTTGGAAGGTATTAGCACCCAGATCGTCCGTCGTACTCGACGGGATCCACGCTTACCTGATTGTGTTTAAAAGGGGATAGTGTATGTGTTAAACTGTGCATAAAAAGCTAGGGAGAAAAGTATGTACAATGTGTCAGTGCAAAAAGAAAATGAGTTCTCAAATACTGAGGCTAAGGAAAGAGAGAGAAGGAGGAGAGGGGGAGACAAAGAGACTTTTGTTCGATAACTGTTAAGTTATGCCTACGTATCCTCTCGTGCAATGAGGAAGTCAGAACACCGTTGTTCGACTCAAAGAGACTGGATGATTTGGGTGTGAATTGCTTGCTAGTCTATGCTCAAGTGTGTGACTCGTCTGGCTCGAGTGCTAACTGTCTTGCATTAGACGGAAGAAGCAAGTTCTCGTTTTCAGAGTGAGTGTGATGAGAAAAGAATCCCGAAGGAGACGATTATTGTTTGTTTTTGTGTTTTCAGTTTTTTAAATTATTTTTGGTGTTTTGCATAAGATAATGAGCTTAAGCCTAAATCAAGGGTTGTAAACTCATTATATCCTCCCTGATTAGGGATAATGAGCCTACTTAAGTGTGAGATAAGCAACTCAACTTAATTACCATGATGATGTAGGATTAAGATCATTAACCTACTTGTGATTATTAAGATGTTTTTGGGTTTTTGTTTAGTGTTAAGTAATGAGTTTAATCTCTAATTAGGGATTAGTGAGCTCATTACACCATCCTAAGAGAAGGATGATAGATAAGAACACTTAAGCTGAGAAAGAATCCTCAACTTAATCCATGGTTAGGGACTAAATTCATTATATAACAAGCCTTTATTAAGTGGATTTTCGTTAAAGGGTGAGATTAAGAAGTGAGTTTTAAGTTTGCAAGACTTATCTTGAGGGGGACTTGTCCATTAAACACTAGGGTTAGTCCTTCTGAACCAACAGGCAAAGATGTAACCCTAATATAAGGCCCAAGTTACAAGCTTAAGTCTTAATGATTATTAGGTGTTTTGATTAGGAGGTGTAAACAACTTAATGGTTTGACACTGAGTATTAAAGTTATACGCTCCATCCTAAGATAAGGATACATGCATAACCCTAATTCAGAGTCTTAAAACTTTAACTGTTTAGCCTTGATTATGAGATGAGAAGCAGAGACTCAAAGAGTCTCAAAGGTAAAAATCTAGGGGAGACTATGTACAACCCTAAAATTATCATGCTTGGTTGTTCCTATGGTTTGTGAGGCATAAGAGGAGATCTTCAGGAAGCCACCATGGAAGAAGAAGCAGATGAAAAGAGAAGGAGATAAAGTATAAGTTACTTACTTCCTGAAGAAGATAAGTAACCTAATAGAAAGAAAGTTAGAATGAGAGAGCATAAATGAAGCAAGTTCACTTCAAAGACAAACAAAAATATGCAAATGAAGAGATGAGATAGAGATAGGATGTGAAGGCAAATTCACATCCAAAACAACTTACCATAAGCCCCTGAAATGTTAGTGTGAATGCATAAGGTATGAAGCAAAAGGAAATAAAGGAAATGGAAGTGCAATGACAAAAACCAGAAGTGTAAACATGATGCAAATGTATTATGATATGATGCAAAGACATACATGATGCATATGAATGATCATACAAGAGATGAGATGCAAAGGAAGCCTGTTAGAAGCTTGAAATCACATGGATGTACATGGAATGTGATGAATGCAAATCATACCAAATGAATTAAGAAATGATCAAGCAATGTTAGATCATGTCTTAAGATGTCTAAGATGGCATACAAAGGCATGGAATGTCATGTAAAGTTCACATGAGAATGATATGCAAAGATGAATGCAAATGAACATGAGAAATTAGGGTTTTATGAAAGTATGAGATGCAAATGACCAAAACAGAAGCATACATCATGATAAAAAAATGAAAATGAATTCAAACAAACCCTAAACACATACAAGATCACTCACCAAAGATGGGGGTCAGAAGTTAAACCTAGAGGAAGTTATGAATTTCCTAAGTTAACTAGGATCTTTGGGTGATTCTAAAGGAAAAATGTCAAACAATTTGAAAATGCAATGCAAAATTATGAGATAAATAACCTAGATACTAGATGCAATGTGTGAAAGAATTCGAAAAAAACCAAGTTCAAACACATCATGGTTGATCATAAATGATTTTTTTTAAGTTAGGGTTAGAAAAAATGTGAATTTATGAACTCTAATTCAAAGTAAATTATGAAAACATGATCAAACCTAAAACTAAATTTGTATGGTGAGTTTGTAAATGTTTCTAAATGTATGAGAATGCATTATGATTTTTTTTGTGATTTTTAGAAACCTAAATGTATTTTTAATTAATTAAAATAAATTAACTAATTAAATAAAACATTTAAATGATTTAAAAATACTTTTTAATGCAAAAATTAAAAATAAAAATGTTTTTGAGTTTAGAAAAATATTTGAAATGAAAATGCAAAGTTTCATGATTTTAGAAAATGTTTTGATATTTTAAATAAATAGAAAAAAAAATGCAAATGAAATAAAAGAAAATGCAAAGTAATCCAATCTGATGGTCCTGATTCAAACTGGGGATGACTGCGCGCATGTTTGGAGGGCTGAGATTGTTTATGGCTAATTAAACTTAATTAATTTAATTAAATAGATTAGGGTTTAAGTGAAATGATCATGGCCGTCCACACACGCAAGAAACAAAATCCAATGGCCTAAATTCAAACTAGCCTAATTAATACAGGATTAGCCCTAATCTTTTTCAAGCAAGCGGAACAGTGTTCCGGTCGTATTCTCCGACACCCCCCTCACCTGAGTTCTCTCAAAACAACACCCCAAGCCCTCTAAAGCTCCAGAATGGATCATTGAACAACCCTAAGCACGAATCCAGCCCCAAAAAAAATTTATCATGCATCAAACTCATGAATCGAACAAAAACAAGTTTAGGTTAAAAATTTTAGAACAACAATACATCCTTGTTTCTCAACCATTTTCAAAAATAAAGACATCATGATGATCAGTGAAACATGTAGATTGACATTGTAACTTAAAAAACAAGTTCTGGAAAATTTGTTCTTGGATGATACATGAGATGAAGCTTTCTATGTTTGAGCTTTCTAGCTTCCTCCTTTGTGCAAAACCACTCGAATGATCACCTTGATGCTTCTGGAAGGCTTAGAACAATTTTATGATGGCTGGTTTGTGTGTTTCAGGCCATTGTAATGGTTGGTTTGTGTTCTATAGGTTATGTGGAGATGATTGGTGAAGGAAGTTTTGAGTTTTGATGGTTGTGTTGCGAGATTCGAAGGAATGAAAATTTTGGGGATTTTTGGGCAATCTGATTATGGTGAGGTTTCAGGATCCAATGTTATGTGTTTTGTGTTGCTTGAGGTTTGTATAAGCCAATAGGATTGATCAGAAAGTTGGTGGTGGCATAGTGTGATTGGTATGGCTTGTTTTGCAAAAAGTCAAAAGTTGTGTACTATGAGTATGGGCACGGGTCAGAGCTGGTTTGAAGGGGTGTCTTGCCTCAGCTAGCTTCAAGGAGAGCCATGGGATTTCTTAAAGTGATATGAAGTCATTGAATGGTGAGATTGAAGTGGTTTTGCAAATTGACAACTTTGTGAAATTTGAGAAAATTCGTCATGGAAATGGTTGTTACAATGTTGAATTCTGGTCATGACTTGTTATGAGATGTTATTATGATGCTTAGAGATCAATTAGAGGTCACAAGAGTGCTTAAAACTTGATTTTGCAAAAATCCCTCTTTGGCATGAACTTGAAAATTATAAGATTTTTCCCAACTTTGAAACATCATATCTTGAGTTCCAGGATGAATCAAGAGGAGTTCTTGTACTCTTTGAAAATGGGAAGATCCAATCTACAACTTTCGTGTTTGAAGATTTTTCATTTGAAACATTTTTGATCAAGAAAGAGGAGGTTGAAAATCTTTCCCAAAATGGAAAGTTTCCATTACAAGTCATGTCCAAAAATGGAAAGTTTGCAAATGGCTTGAAATTCTTCAATCTTGTGAACTTCTAACCACTTCTAAGATCAAATAAAGATCATAGGACCTCAAAATGATGAAAATGACCCTTTGGTACCATTGGTGGTGGCCTCAGATGCCCTAATTTTGACTTTTCTTGCACAATAAGTTTCCAGTTGATCAGATGGCTTCCACATTGAATTTTCCCATGAAATTTGGTACACATGCTCCTTATAACATATTAAGACCATTAGAATAAAGAATGACCAAAAAAATTTAGATTAAGGGCCTTAAACCCAAAACCCTAATTTTAGGTCATCTGTGCAGAAAAACCCTAGTTTGCCTGGAGCTCTGTGCAATCCTTTGTGATTTTGTGAATTCAAAGACTTCTTGGGGATGTAATAAGATAATAGGCCACTAAAGGACCCTCTTGGCATGCTTCAAGACCATTGGGATAACTTAGATCATCCTTTGGATTCTCCTGATCACAAACCCTAGCTATGCAGTTATGCAGATGAAATGTTTATGCATTGTGAGATGATATGCTTATTTAATGCTATATGAAAGATCACAAGCCATGGTGTGAGAAAAAGTGAGGGAAAATTTGGGGTGTTTACATTTAGCATTCTGACAGACTTGGTCATTTGATCAATTGGGGAGTTTAGTAATGTTACCTTATTTTCCAGCTTGGAGATGGTTTCCAAGCGCTCTTCCTTTTCATTCTCCCGTTGTGATATGATTTCTTCTATTCTTCTCCTTGTTGGTAGACTTCTTCATTTTTGAGACATAGTTCTCTATAGAAAGTAGCTAGCTCATCATATGTGACTTTATCATCACTGAAATCAGAAGAATATCTCCCAGTTAGAGTAGTAGTATTCTTAGCAGATTCTTCTTCATCTTCACTTTCAATATCTTCATCTGACTAAGCCACAGTAAGACCCTTTTTCTGATTCTTGAGATGTGTGGGACATTCAGATCTGATATGCTCATAAACTTCACGTCCATAACACTGAACTCCTTTTCCTTAAGAAGAGTTCTCTTCAGCCCTTGCCTTTCTACCATAATCATTTGCCCTATTGATGTCAGATTAGTTGTTCTTGACTTTTGGTCTTGACTTCCTATCCATATTTTTCATTATGTCGCTCCCACCAAATGAGGCTAAGTCAAATGGGGTACAGACGCGAACGGTCGGTGAAAGAAGAGAAAGAATAGAGTCGCCAGCTAGGCATTTTTATCCCGAAGGAAAGGTAATGCTGCATAAACCTAGAAAAAGATATGGATAAGACGGTCGCAAACCAGAGAGACTGAGAAAGGGAGTTGGTTACAACCTTGGAAGGTATTAGCACCCAGATTGTCCGCCGTACTTGACGGGATCCACGCTTGAAAGATTTGTGTTTTAAAGGGGTAGTGTCAGTGCAATTTGTGTATCAAAAGCTGGAAAAGAATGCAAGTGTCAGTGTAAAAGAATTGTGAAGTGTATAAGAGAAGTGTCAGTGTAAGAACCAAAATGAAATGCTCAAGATTTTGAGGCTAAAAGAATAATACTGGAAAGAGGGGGAATATATAGAGACTTTTGTTCGATAACTGTTAAGTTATGCCTACGTATCCTCTCGTGCAATGAGGAAGTCAGAACACCGTAGTTCAACCCAAAGAGACTGAAAGATAAATTGACTTGTGAACTGCTTGCTTGTCTATGCTCAAGTGTATGACCTATCTGGCTCAGGTGCAAACTGTCTTGCATTAGACGGGAGAAGCGAGTTCTCGTTTGTGAATGAATGAGATGAGAAAAGAATCCCGGAGGAGACGATTATTGTTTGTTTTTGTGTTTTCAATCTTTTATTGCTTTTTGAGGTTTGTCATAAGAAAATGAGCTTAAGCCTAAACCAATGGGTTAGTAAACTCATCACATCCTCCCTCTGATTAGGGGTAATGAGAATACCTTAAGTGTGAAGTAGGCACCTCACACTTAATCACCATGATGTAGGATTAAGATCATTAACCTACTTGTAATTATTTAGATGTTTTTGTTGTTTTTTTGTTTAGTGTTAATTAATGAGTTTAAGCCATAATCAAGGATTTAATGGACTCATTACACCATCCTAATAGAAGGATAATAGATGAGAACATTTAAGCTGAGAAAGACTCCTCAACTTAATCCATGATTAGGGATTAGCCTCATGACAAAACAAGACCTTTATTAAATGGATTTTAGTTAATGGTGAGATGAAGAAGTGATTTTTAGGGTTTGTAAGACAACTTGAGGGGGACTTGTCCATAAACACTAGGGTTAGTCCTTCTTAACCAATTAAGGAAGAATTAGAACCCTAATGCAAGGCTCAAGTTATAAGCTTGATGTCTTGATGATTATTAGGTGAATTGATTAAAGAATTTAAACACATTAAGGGTTTAACACTTAGGAGTAAAGTTATACACTCCATCCTAATAGAAGGATGCAGGCATAAGTTTAATCACAAAGCCTTAAAGCCTTTAGGGTTTAGTCCCTGATTATGAGATGAGAAAAGAAGACTCAAAGATGACACAAAGGTAAAAGCTAAATGGGGGACTAATCAAACCCTAATTGTTATCATGCTTGGTTATTCCTAGGGTTAATGAGGTCTGCAAGAAGATCTTCAGAGAAGCCACCAGGAAAGAAGCAGATGAAAAGGAGCAAGAAGCAAAGAGAAGCAAAACAACTTGCTTCACTTAAGAAGACAAGTTGCTTGAAGAAAGAAAGTAAGAGATGAACATGAATGAGCAAGCTCAATCCAATACACAAGGAAAAATGCAGCAAGGATACAAAAGAGATAAGAAGAGATTGTGAGAAGTGAAGGCAAATCCACTTCTCAAAACAACTTACCACCTGAAAAGTTAGCCAAAGAAATGCAATGCAATGCAAATGAGATGAAATGTCATGATGCAAACCAAAGTCAGAAGCATATGCATGATGTTAATGATGCTAAGAGATGATACAAACATGAGGCAAGACATGAGAATGATCATACAAGGCAATGGATGCAGATGAAGCATGCTTTGAACCATGAATGTACATGAAAAGTTATGAAATGCAATGGACATATAACATGGAAAATGAGAGATGCAATGATCAAACATGATTCTAATATGTCCTAAGATGTATTATGAATCATGTGGATGCACAAAATGTCATGGCAAGTCATTGGATGCAAGCAAATGAGAAATGGATGCAAGGGAAGGCACAAATGAGGGTTTATGATCAACACACAAAGCAAAATTCAAAATCAGAAGCATATGACATGATAAAAAATTGAAAATGCAATCAAAGATACCCTAAACCTATACAAATTCACTGCCCAAAGGAGGGGATCCAATTCTTAACCTAGTGCAAGTTATGAATTTCCTAAGATTACTAGGGTTTTAAGGTACCTTATCAAGAAAAATGCAAAACAAATTGAAAATGCAAGATCAAATCAAACCAATTTTATCCTATGAACTACATGCCATGAAGAATGCAATGCAATAAGAATCATCATCAAACTCTCAAGGGTTAGGCAGAATGAATTTTTCAAAGCTTGAACCAAAATATTGCATTAAAATGAAATTAATTCCAATGAAAATGATCAAAAAGCATCAAGAACAAAAAAGAATTTTGGTTTGAGAGTTTGATAATGTTTCTAAATGTCTTGGTATGGTTCATGATTTTTTTGGTGATTTTTAAATACCTAAATGTATTTTTAATTAATTAATTTTCATTAACTAATTAAAAATAAACATTTAAATGATTTAAAAATGATTTTTTATGCAAAAAATAAAAATAAAAAAATTTTTGTGCTCTGAAAATTAATAAAAGATGTGACAAAATTTTTCATAATTTTTTAATGTGTTTTGCTATTTTTTTAAAATTCGTACAAATAAATGCAAAACAAATGAAAATAAAATGAAATTAAATAGAAAAATGAGAAAGTCAAACAGATCAAGGGCTGTGGTTCAAACTGGGACGCGCGGGAATTGACCTGGCGCGCAAACGAACGGTCCAAATTCAAACTTGCCTAATTATGATTAAACCCTAATCAGAAACCCTAATGACTTTCAGATGACCGGAACAGTGTTCCGGTCATCTTCTCCGGCAAGCTATTCAAGCTATCTCACTCCCTACGCATCCCCAAGCCCTCTAACTTTCCAGAAATGATCCCCATAACATCCCCAACAAGAATCACTCACCAAAAATCATTTATTCAAACTCCAAATCATGAATCGAAGCAAAACGGAAAAAATGGCAGGAATTTCAGAAGATCAATACATGCTCAATACTCAATTATTCTCAAAAATAAAAACATCATGGTGATCAGTGAGACATGTAGAATCATTCTATAACATAAAATAAGAGTTCTGGAAAAATAAATGCCATGGCTACCTGAGCTTGAGCTTTCGAAACAGGGACTTTCTGGCCAGTTCTTTGCTCCAAATCCACTCCAATGGTTCCCCCCAAGTGTTTGTGATGCTTAGCTGGAGTTTAAATGTTCTCTAGAGAGAGTTTGCAGAATCTCAGTTCATGAAATGTTGAAATCGTGTTTTTGATTGTGGGCCTTTCAGAGCAAATATATGGTTGGGAAATGATCAGGAGACTAGGGTGAGTTGTTCTGTGGGATTTGTTTTGAGGTTTGAAGCTTGTATGATGAGTTTCGAATGAAAATGCATAAGGGGTGAGTTTGGAGAATGCTGGTTTTTGAGAGAGATCGGGCTTAGTTGTGGTATGTGTTGAGTCTCATTTGGTACATGCATCACACTTGGATAGGTCAGAGGAGTTGGTGTGGCCTAGCTTGATTGGTATGGGTCTTTTTGCAAAAAGTCAAGTTTTGTGTAAGAGAGGTATGGGTCAATGGCAGGCCAAGTACAAAGGGGTGTCCTGCGCAGCAAGGATTGAGGAGAGCCATGGAATCAGTCTTGAGGCCAATTAGCAAGTGGATTAGGGTTTATGGGTGATTTTGCAAATTTGTCCAACTTTGGCCCTTTTGGAAATTCATGATGTTCAAGGCACCAAAATGCATAATTCTTGGGCCAATTCTGACTTTTAGAAGTCACACGAGCATGTTGTGAAGAGTTTGTGCACATTTGAAGTCTTTAGAATGCTTTATCATACCAATTTGCAAAATGCCTCTTTGGTGTAAAACATGAAATTATGTGATTTTTCCCAGCTTTGACAAGCCATAACTTTTGATCCAAAATGAATTAGAATGAGTTCTTGTACTTTTTGAAAAGGGAATGATCCATTCTACAAATTTCATGACCAAAGTTTTCTCATTTGAAGCATTTTTGAATAAAAAAGAAAGGGTTGAAAAACTTTCCCAAAATGGCAAGTTTCCATTACAAGTCACTTTCCCAAAAATGCAACTTTGCAAATGGCTTGAAATTATTCAACTTTGTGAACTTATAACATCTTCCATGATCAAATAAAGATCATACACATTCAAAATGATGAAGAACACCCTTTGGTTGGGTCATTGGGGGCCTCAGATGCCCTGATTTTGCACTGACTTGCCCAAGAAGTCAACTCTTGATTAGATGCCTTCCCCATGGAATTTCTTCATGAAAATTCATATGTATGATCCCTATACCATATAGAGACCAATAGAAACAAGAATGACCAAAAAATTTGGAGTTATGGCCTTTGAAACCAAAACCCTAATTCTAGGTCATCTGTGTAGTTAAACCTGGCTCTGCTTCCATGCCTTTCCCAGTTCTTGTGATTCTTTGACTTCCTTGACTTTGTGAGGATATAATATGATGCTTGAACTTACATGGATCCCTTTGAAGTGATTTAAAACCTTTGAAGTGGCTCAAATGGCTCAGATCACAAACCCTAGATGCAGATGACTTAGAAACAATGCAGTGAAGCAAATATGCAATATGAGATGCTATGATTGAACTTATGCATATGAAAGGATCACAAGCCATGGTGTGAATGGGTGAGGTAAAATTTGGGGTGTTTACAGCTGCCCCTATTCAAGCATGAGTTAGCTGTGTAGGATGTAAGCAACGGCTTAACAGGCAAACAAGATAACTTGTGGTTGAATACCAAAGACAGTCCAAAATTTGCACTCACAGAATGAAGAAGAAAAGGGATATAGATTGTAAAAGAAAATAAAGTATGTTTAAAGTGCGGGCGACGGGGGACGACTGTCGAGCAGAGGGCGACTGCTGGGGGTGAAGCAATGACGGGGACGACCGATAAGCTGGGGAAAGAGATTATGATGGGGACAGTCATAAGGTAGAGCTATGGAACTCTCTGGGAATTATAGGTAAATGATGGGGACGACCATCAAGTTCAAGGCATAAATGAAATGAGTGATGAGGTACGGTCATCAGAGGTGAATGACGATCACCCGGCAGGGGACAGCTGCTTTGTTGGGGATAAGATGAGGGACGGTCATCTAAGGTGAAGGACGATCACCTGGCAGGGTACGACTGCCGAAAGGTATCACGACATAGGACGAATGTCGGATAAAAAGGTCGACGATGGGGACGGCCATCGGATAAGCATGATGAAGGACGATCATCAAGAGGTGAAGGACGATCACCTAGCAGGGTACGGCTGCTCTAGGAGTTTATCATGACATAGGACGAATGTCAGATAACAAGATCAACGATAGGGACGGCCATCGGATAAAATGACGATGGACGATCATCAGGAGGTGAAGGACGATCACCTAGCAGGGGACGGCTGCTGAAAATATCACGACATAGGACGAATGTCGGATAGAAAAGGGGTTCTAATGAATAGAGACTCCACTGGGGGTGATGAAGGACGATCATAAAAAAGGTGAAGGACGATCACCTGGCAGGGTACGGCTGCCAAAGGGGTATCATTACATAGGACGAATGTCAGATAGAAAGGAAATAATTTAATGGGATTTGCTGGGACCCTTCTGGGGAATGGTAGACACAGACGAGTGTCTAAATTCAAGAAGACATAAGTGTTTGACACGGTGTATGGATTAAATATGCGGACGAGCATCCTTATGATACGGACGAGTATCAGTAGAAACAAACGCTTGACGCATGTTCAGAGATGATGATACAGACGAGTATCAACTGGTTAACAAAGAACACGGACGAGTGTCGGATCTGAGGGGATTTAAGTGGTATATACAAGATACAGACGAGTATCTGTATATGTAAAAAGTAAGAGTGAGACACAGACGAGTGTTCATCTTGCCGGGGAGAGTATGATACGGACGAGTATCATAAAGGGAAGTGTGTAAGTTATATAAATGTAAGAGATATTCTGAAGATCTGTGGGGAGAAAATGACACGGACGGGTGTCAGAAAAAGTGTATTATAAACAAGTATTCAGGCAACTATGCTGGGGAGGGTGACACGGACGGGTGCCAAGGAATTGTATACATATATGAATCTGTGAGTGCAAAGGGGACGCTTTGGCTTTCTGATGAGGATATGGCACAGACGAGTGTAAAAAAAAAGAGTATCTGTAATATATAAGTGTCTGTTTGTAAAGAATGCCCGGGCGACTTTACTGGGGAATAATGACACGGACGAGTGCCAAAAGGAGTGTGTATCTGTATTTGAGAGTGTAAGGCAAATGCTTTGGCTCTCTGCCAGGGAATTTGGGAAGTCTTCTGTATATCTTTGATGGATTGTCAAAATTTACAAGTGTTTGAGTTTACACATGGCTTATGATTATGCAATATGTTTGATTTTTGCCATAATGCTCCGTTTTAGACGGAATGCTACGCTCTAGGGGAAAATATGATGCGAATGTTATGATTATGCAAAGGTACCGATCCGGGATTCGGATCCCGTTGCTGTGGAGATCTCTAGCTGATCTGCTTGAAGTAGACATCCCAGCTGGGGATGGAGATCATTGGTAGATCTGATATGACTTTGCATGGGGAAGTAGGTCATTGATAAACCTATCTTGGTAATGAGGGACCCAACTGGGGTTTGTAGAAGCTTTCTTCACTCTGTTGTGAGATCTTCAGGTATTGCTTTTCTGGATAGAGGTTGAAATTCTGTGGGGAGATGGTTCCCTGTCTATCACTCGGCTAGGGAAGAAGAGAGATCACTGAAAGACCTTCCTAGAGATTTCTGTGGGGATCCTGCTGAGGGTGACACTTTGACAACTCAGCTGGGGATTTGAACACCTTCAGGTGCTGCCCTTTGAAGGAAATGTTGGAGAAGTGATGCCTGGCAACTCTGATGGGGAAAAAGCATCTTTGGTGCTGTTTGGAAGATGTGTTGGGGAAACATTGATTTGGCAGCCTACTGGGGAGAAGCTTTCATGCCCCATGTTGTGTTTTGAATACCTGCAATCCTGAAAAGACAGAGAAACGCACAAGTAATCTCGAGGTATCCCTTACTGGATTCCGTCATAGGAGTTTAGACACTCCCGGGAGTAAGTATATTTCCTACAAGCATGTATTTTTAGGAAAGACGCATTTGTACTTATGCAATCAATATCTAAAGGACGTCGGACATTTTGCAAATGAAAATAAAATGTACGAGACGAAACATGACTGAAAATCTGATTTTATTAATTTGTGCCTGGAATTGGCAAATACAATCATAGAAACAAATCCCCAAAAATGAGGAGATTGTTACAAATTGAGAAACAAAAGATGCTGGCAATGTTGATGACACTTCAAGGAGCTTCCCTCTGCTATGACTCGTATGACATTTGACATTCTTCTCGTCTCGCTTTCTGAAGAAGGCTGATTCTGACTGATGCTCGAACCTTTCGGAGTTTACCATGTTGTAAGTTATACAGACGAATTCAGAATGCAGTAGTTCGCTTATTCCCTTATTTTGCGTGGATCGCCCTTTCGGGTTTTCAATCCACCGGGATACCCATTTTTGCCTGAGCTGTCCAGTGCGGCTTTTCAACTCAGCGGGTGTACACATTTTTTTTATTTTCCCTTATTTTTGCCCGAGTCCTTTATTCTATTTTTGACTCGCCGGGATGCCCTATTTTTTCCTGGACTTACATTCTGTTTTTATGTCCAGCGGGTCATTTTATGCGAAGTATTTTTTAACTGCATCTGAATTCACAGGGGACAAGAAGTCTTCACCATCCATAGTACTGAGCATCAGTGCTCCACCTGAGAAAACTTTCTTTACTACAAATGGCCCTTCATAATTCGGAGTCCACTTGCCCCTGTGGTCTGTATGAGGAGGGAGGAGTCTTTTCAGCACAAGATCTCCTACTTGGTACTCCCGAAACCTGACTTTCTGATCGAAGGCTTTCTTCATTCTCTTCTGATATAACTGCCCATGACAGATTGCAGCTAATCTCTTCTCTTCAATCAGATTCAGTTGCTCGTATCGGGATCGGACCCATTCTGCTTCATTCAGTTTGACATCCATCAATACCCGCAAAGAGGGTAGTTCAACTTCGACCGGTAGGACTGCTTCCATACCATAAACAAGCTGATACGGCGTTGCCCCAGTGGATGTTCTGATTGACATTCGGTACCCATGCAAGGCAAATGGTAGCATTTCATGCCAATCTTTATAGGTAACCACCATCTTCTGCATAATTTTCTTGATATTCTTGTTAGCTGCCTCAACAGCGCCATTCATCTTTGGCCTGTAAGGAGAAGAATTGTGGTGTTGGATCTTGAAGTCCCGACACAGTTCTGCCATCATTTTGTTGTTCAAGTTGGAACCATTATCAGTAATGATTCGCTCGGGCACTCCGTACAGACAGATGATATCTCTCCTCAGAAATCAGGCTACCACTTGCCTCGTAACATTTGCATAAGAAGCTGCTTCGACCCACTTGGTGAAATAGTCAATAGCGACCAGGATGAATCTGTGGCCGTTTGAAGCAGTCGGTTCGATCTTGCCAATCATATCAATGCCCCACATAGAAAAGGGCCACGGTGAAGACATCACATTCAAAGGATTGGGAGGCACATGCACTTTATCCGCATAAATCTGGCATTTATGGCATTTTCTAGCATAGGCACAACAGTCTGCATCCATTGTGATCCAGTAATAGCCTGATCTTAGCAACTTTTTAGCCATAGCATGCCCTCCAGCATGGGTACCAAAGGATCCTTCGTGCACCTCGTGCATCAACAGGTCTGCTTCTGTCTTATCAACACATCTGAGAAGTACCATATCGAAGTTTTTCTTGTACAGGGAACCGTCAGTATTCAAGAAGAAACTACCAGCTAGCCTTCTTAAAGTATTCTTATCATTGGAAGATGCCCCAGGTGGGTATGTCTGATCCTCCAAGAATCACTTAATGTCATGGAACCAAGGCTTATCATCTTTAACAACATCTGCTGAGAACACGTATGCTGGTCTGTCAAGTCTGGAAACTGATATCCGAGGCACAAAGTTGGCAGCTTGAACTTTGATCATGGATGAAATGGTGGCCAAAGCATCTGCAAACTGATTTTCGTCTCGTGGGATATACTCAAGCTTGACTGTTGTGAAGAAAGTCAATAACTTTCTCGTATAATCCCGGTAAGGTATCAGATGATCCTGGTGAGTGTACCATTTGCCGTTGGTTTGATTAATTACCAAAGCTGAATCTCCGAACACAGTCAAAGTCTTGATCCTGAGGTCAATGGCTTCCTCAAGACCCATAATACAAGCTTCGTATTCAGCTTCGTTGTTAGTGCAGTTAAAGGTGAGTTTTGCCGAGAAAGGCATGTGGACTCCCTTAGGTGTAATGAGTACTGCACCAACACCACGACCATTCATATTAACAGCCCCATCAAACATCATGGTCCATTCTTCTTCCGGGTCAGGCCCTTCAGTGTGAACAGGCTCTTCACGATCGTTTGCTTTTATGAACATGATGTCTTCATCAGGGAAGTCAAATCGCATCGGCTGGTAATCATCAATGGGTTGCTCTGCAAGATAATCATACAATACACTACCCTTGATGGCCTTTTGAGAAGTGTACTGAATGTCATACTCATTAAGGATCATTTGCCACCTTGCAACCCGTCCGGTAAGTGCTGGCTTCTCAAATATGTACTTAACTGGGTCCATCTTTGAGATCAATAAGGTAGTGTGGGTCAACATATATTGTCTTAGTCGGCGAGCAGCCCACGCTAAAGCACAACAAGTTTTCTCGAGCAGTGAATAACGTTGTTCACAGTCGGTAAACTTTTTGCTTAGGTAGTATATTGCATACTCTTTTCGACCAGACTCGTCATGCTGGCCCAGCACACACCCCATTGACTCTTCTAATACTGTCAAGTACATGATTAGAGGTCTTCCTTCCACTGGAGGCATAAGGATTGGAGGCTCTTGTAAGTATTCCTTGATTTTGTCAAAAGCCCTCTGGCAGTCTTCGTTCCACCTGACCGTTTGTTCTTTTCTTAACAGCTTGAACAAGGGTTCACAGGTTGCTGTAAGGTGAGATATGAACCGTGAAATGTAGTTCAATCTACCTAGAAACCCCCGAACTTCCTTTTCAGTCTTAGGTGCAGGCATTTCTTGAATGGCTTTGACTTTATCGGGGTCAACTTCAATCCCTTTTTCACTTACAATAAATCCCAGCAGCTTACCGGATCGCACCCCGAAGGTGCATTTGTTGGGGTTTAGCTTCAGTTGGTACTTCCTCAGACGCTTGAATAGCTTCAGTAGATTCACCAGGTGGTCTTCTTCTGTGAGGGACTTGGCAATCATGTCATCCACATAACATTCAATTTCTTTATGGATCATGTCATGGAATAATGTTACCATAGCCCGTTGATAAGTTGCACCAGCATTCTTCAGTCCGAATGGCATCACCTTATAACAGAACATGCCCCAGGGTGTGATGAAAGTTGTCTTTTCCATGTCTTCAGGTGACATTTTGATCTGATTGTATCCTGAAAATCCGTCCATGAAGGAGAACACCGAGAACTGAGCCGTGTTATCAACCAATACATCAATGTGAGGTAAAGGGAAGTCATCTTTCGGGCTGGCTCTGTTCAGATCCCGGTAATCCATACACATCCTCACCTTGCCATCTTTCTTAGGCATAGGTACAATATTAGCAACCCACGGCGGATAGCTAGTCACAGCAAGGAACCCGGCATTCCACTGTTTTTGCACCTCTTCCTTTATCTTCATTGCCATATCTGGGCGAGTACGGCGCAGCTTCTGTTTTACCGGTGGGCAGTCTTCTTTCAGTGGCAGCTTGTGCATGACAATGTCGGTGTCCAACCCTGGCATATCCTGATAGGACAAAGCAAAGACATCCACATACTCCCGAAGCATATCAATCAATTGTTCTTTTACTGAATCTTGTAAGCAAGCCCCGATCTTAACCTCTTTCACATCTTCTTCCGTACCAAGATTAACCGTTTCAATATCCTCCTGATGAGGAGTGATAACCTTCTCCTCTTGCCTTAACAACCTAGCTAGCTCTTCAGGTAGCTCATAATCTTCTTCAACCCCTTCATCAGCTTGATTGATTGGATTGTCAAAGTCATACGAAGTCATAGCTGTGTCGTTGTCGGTGCAATCTGAAAGGCACTCTCTGCAAGGGTTTAGATGGGTTTATTTTAGTGATTGATTTTAATCTTGTTTAGAAAAAGTGAAATGAAGTTATCATTTTGAAAAACATTGCCATTTTATTTTTGTACAAAAAGAAAAAATGAAAAACAGTGAGCGGAAAAGGAAAAGACTCATTTGCAAAAGATGTCTGATATTCATTGATTGATCTGTTTGCACAAAATTACAAGATGGCCCGATTACAAAATGAGTCTTGACATCTTGGGCAAGATGCAAGACTTGATGCATGCTTAAAAATACAAGAAATAATAATTACTCTGCAGGAGTAACCCTTATAATTTCCTGGGAAGACCAGTTTGAGATATGGCTCCCCGGGGTCCTTGGACGTATCTAGCTCTCCAGGTTGCGCTCATCTTCCGACTCATCTTCCAAGTTGTTCACAGCATCCGGGGTGAGCATCCCCCCGCTGACAAAGTTGGGCTCTTTAGAAGCCTCTGATTGATCTTGTTGAGTTGGTTTGTAACCCAACCCAAATCTGTCTTCTTTCTTTTCCACGGCCAGCAGCTTGCCCTAGCCTTGGGCAGTACCCTCTTCAACAACCTTCCTGGCTTGCCGATAAGATGTCATGGAGGTTCCCAGTACATCAGATGCTTCATTAATGTTCAGAGCCTCAAACCCTTGGCTCATAGTTTCATGGATCTCCCCATCCATTTCTATGTACTTGTACGTAGCCAGATGGCTAACAAAGATGTCCTCTTCCCCACAGATGGTGATGATCTGGCCTTCCCACTCGAATTTCAGCTTCTGGTGAAGGGTAGACGTAACAGCACCAGCGGCATGGATCCAGGGTCTACCCAACAAACAGCTGTAGGCCGGCTGAATGTCCATCACATAGAAGGTAATTTTGAAGGTCTGCGGGCCAATCATCACAGGCAGATCAATCTCCCCAAGCACTGATCTTTTAGAGCCATCAAATGCTCTCACTACTAGATTACTCGGACGCAACGCCAAGCCATCATATTCCAGCTTCACTAAGGCTTTCTTTGGTAGGACATTGAGTGACGACCCAGTGTCTACCAATACATGAGATAGAACAACACCCTTGCACTCCAGGGTAATATGTAAAGCCTTGTTGTGGTTACGTCCCTCAGTTGTTAAGTCAGCATTGGTGAAGCCCAACCCATGGCTGGTGTTGACATTTGCCACCATAGTTTCTAGCTGATTAACAGTGATCTCCTCTGGCACGTATGCTGCGTGCAGGACTTTCAGCAATGCATTCCTGTGAGCTTCATAACACATCAACAGGGATAATATGGAGATTTTTGAGGGAGTTTGGTGAAGCTGATCCACCACCTTGTAATCACTTCTATTTATAATCCTCATAAACTCGTCTACATCTTGTTCAAAAGATGTCTTCTGAGTTTCTTTGATAGCTGGCTCTTCAAGCACCACACTCTTTCCCTTTGCTTTGGCAGCAGCTTCTACTTCGGCATTAGGTATTTGCACTTGTGAGGCAAAAAGGCATCTGCTTCTGGTGAAGCCTCCGCCTCCCCCAACATTATCAATCTGTGGAGAAGAGGTTGAAGAATCCAAAGTGATTCTCTCCCCGTTGCAGTAAAGATCAGAGCCATAATGCCAGGGTATGGCATTACTGCTTTCATATGGAACTGGTCCAGGCACCGTGATGGTAACTGGATTGACTGCAGCAGAGGAGGGTATTGAAATGGTGTGCGGATCGTAGTAAATGGTGACTAGTGATCTGGCAGGAGGTGCCACTATTTGTTGTTGAAAGTTGTTGTTTGGAGGAACATTTGATGGATCATAGTAGATGGTGACTACTGAGATATCTTCGTTAATTTCTGCTGATGTTGTAGAAGATTCTGCTGAATAAATGGATGCTGATGTTGTAGAAGAAAGGGTTGTTGACATTTTATTTGTTGAAGTGATGGGTGGAGCCATTGTTGATGATATTGATGAATCGGTCGGAATGATCGTTGCTGCAGTTGTAGGAAACTCAGGAATTGTTGTCAAAGGAATTGCTGGATTTGTAGGCGCCGTTGTTGAGATCTGAAGGATTCCATCCTTGATAAGACCATCTATGCCGCTTCTCAAGTTATCACACGCGTTGACAGCAATGTTGCAATACCCACAACCGATCTCACACCCGGGGAATATCTGGCACTCTAGAAGCTGAGCTTTAATTTCGACCAGAGGTGTTCGAATCTGTCCAACACTGGTTATCAGGAAAGATGGCTTGTCTTCCTCAATGGCATTAATTCTTGGCCCTCCATGATTGGGCATGGGATTCTTGTTGACATTTGGAGGGGGTGCAAAGTTGAGGGATTTGGAATCCACCAGGTCTTGGACTTTCATTTGTAAATCCCTGCATTTCTCAGTATTGTGGCCAGGTGCATTGGAGTGGAAAGCACACCTGGCGTTGACATCATAGTTTCTCGGAAGATTGGAGGGATCTGGTGGTGCCAATGTCCTTAATTCAACCAGGTTGAGTTTCAGGAGTTGTGGCAATAAGGCAGCATAAGGCATAGGGATAGGGTCAATCACCCTATTTGCCTATGACGGTCTTTGCTGAAAAGGTCTTTGTTGTTGATTGCTGTTGTTGTTGGTGTAGGTCCTTTGTGGTGGATACTGAACTTGCTGTTGATAATGTGGTTGTTGTTATGGTTGATATGCTGGTTGCTGAGGAATCAGAGCTGGAATAGTGACAGCTGCTACTGATCTATGAACATACTGAGGTCTGCCCCTGTTGGCATGAATGGCATTTGTCTCACCGGTTCTTCTAGGTCCCACAAAAGGCTTCCTGGGATTACTGGACGAACTTGCACCGTTATCAGAAATCTTACCCATCTTCAAAAGGCTCTTAATTCTTTCTCCAGCTATAATTACGTCAGCAAAACTGGTGGAAGAAAAGGCAGCTAGCCTATCAATGTATGTTCCTTGCAGAGTATTCATGAACATGTCAGCCATTTCTCTTTCCGACATGGGTGGTTGGACAGCAGCAGCAAGCTGTCTCCACCTTTGGGCATATTCCCTGAAGCTCTCTCTCGAGAATTGAGACATTCCCATTAGGAGGTTCCTGTTAGGGGCCATGTCCAGATTGTATTGGTACTGCCTGATGAAAGCTTCAGCTAAGTCCTTCCAGCATTTGATAGTGGCTCTGGTCAAGTGTGAGTACCACTCTCTTGAAGCTCCAGTCAAGCTATCTTCAAAATAGAACATCCACAGTTTCTCATCCATGGTGTATGCTTTAAGTCTCCCCAGGAAGGACTGTAAGTGAGTTCGTGGGCAGGAAGTTCCATTGTACTTCTCGAAGCACGGGGGTTTAAACTTGTGGGGAATCCTTACCCCATCCACTAACCCCATATCCATTACATCGAAGCCTAAGGAATTTTGAGACTCCAGAGATCTCAATTTCTCAGCAATTTCATCAAACCTTCTATCATAAACTTCATCCCCAGCTCCCATTACAGTAAACTGCTCTTCTTGAGGATCTTCTTGCAAGATCCTGCCTGCAGCAGTGTTGCCCTGCACATTCCTTGGGATGTTGGCCTCCGGATCCAGATGAGGTCCAAATACTGGTGGGTTAACATGAGGCTGACCTCCCTCATTGTTGCTGGTTCCTCCAGTCCCAGGATGAGGTTCCTCAGGGGTCTGTCTTTCTACCAATGCCCTTAACCTTTCTTGGCTTTGAGCCAGGTTAGTCATCACAGTCATGAATTGGGCCATTTGATTCCTCATCTTCACTCTTTCGTTAGCCATCTGAGTTCTGACCTCTGTCAGATCTTGCTGTACTTGATCCATTTGGATACCAGGAAGGTTGTTGCGAGTAGGATACCGGTGCGGACGGTTGAGAGGGAACACCCGGCGGAGAGCAATAATTCCTGAACCACAACAGAGTTAGTAACAAACAAACTAATAACAAAAACCTACAAAACAAAACAAAAGTTAGTATGCAATGCAGTATGCTTATTTGTTTTCCAAGGTATCTGGCTTGGTACTTTGTTTTGACCTTTCCAGACCCTGAGGAAAATGCTTTGATGTTGTTGGAGAAAAAGTAAACCGCAATGGAAACAAACTAAAATATATTACAAAAGGTGAATCATACATAGTCTGTCTTTTACAACACATGCCCCTGAAGGGTCAAAATACAACATAAAAGAGAAGTACATCAAATGAAAATAACAACAATCAAAAGGTCAAACATCAAGTCCAAACTCATCCTCCTTAACCTCCTTCAGAAGTGCCTCATTTACCGGACCAGCTGGATGCTCTATGATGTTTCTGATGAGGAGGTTTCTGGTGGCAATGACAGTGGTCAGCTTCTTGTGCCTGTCCTGGTCCTTTGACCTCTTCAATCCAGCCCTAAGCTTCAACTCTGAAATCTCCTTCTGGGCTGCCAGCAAAGCTTCTTGTTGCTTCTTTTCATTGGCCTCTAACTGCTCAATCCTGGCCTGAGTTTTCTGATCTTCTTGAGTACGGGCTTCAATGATCCTGACCCACCTAGCCTAGCTTTCTTGCAGATAGAGATCAGTCTTGGCCTTCTGAAACTGGGCCTCTTTGCAGGCATTCTTCAATATTTGTTCTCCAGCTCTTGCCTTTTTGATGTAGTCTTCTGTTGGTGGGGATTCAGGAAGGCATCTGTCTTGGGTAGGTGTCTGAGCAGCCAGGTGTGAAATAAAGGAGCACAACATCTCACCAACTTTCCTCTTTGTTTCTCATTCCTCTGATGAATGGAGTAATAAAAGTCTCCCAGCAAGGTGGGCACTGGGTTCCTCAGAAGGAAAAGATGAATGACATTCTTGCTGATAAACTTGGGCTCATCTGCAAACAGTACAACCCCATATATGCTGAGGGCTAGCAATGCACAAACTGCCTTCCATTCTCCTAAAGAGGCCCTCAGGATGGCCTGAGAAATCAAGAAGTCTAAGTGCAAACCAGGGATCCCAGCTTTTGCTGTCATGTTCTGCTCAATCAAAGTAGGCTCTAGGTACAGTGTTTTTGCCACTTCTCCATTGTTGG
Organism: Lathyrus aphaca; assembly: GCA_963966055.1. NCBI lineage: Eukaryota > Viridiplantae > Streptophyta > Magnoliopsida > Fabales > Fabaceae > Lathyrus > Lathyrus aphaca. The sequence goes on along the minus strand of OZ014525.1, from coordinate 249,405,638 downwards.
GAGAAGTCATATATGGGTTGAAGGGGATCCCACCCCTGACAGGTACTCCAATCAATGATGAAAACTCTTCCAATAGAGGCCCTAACTGAAAGTCTGGGAATGTGAAGCATCTCAAAGGAGGATCACAAAACTGTAAGCATGTGTGGATCATGCTCCTCTGAGAAGGGTCCAGGTCCATAACCATATCCAAGATACCTCCATAGTGTTCCCTGAACAATGGGATGTGGTCAGGAGTAATAAGTGACTGGACCTGTCTGATGCCAGTCAGCACAGGCTCAAAGAAATGGTATGAAATATTGCTCTTCCTGGGAGTAGCCATGAGTGCTGATGAAGAGCTGAAGACAAGTGCTGATGCAGATCAAGACTGATACTGGAGATGAGCCACTCATAGGCTGATGATGATGATGATGAAGATGGCTGAAGCAAACATCAGAGGTCTATGCAGATGAAGGGGTCAAAACCAAGCCAGATATAATGTGGATACCCTGAAAAACAAATAAACAAATGTTAAATGATGCAATGATGATGTATGCAAATGATATGCAAGGGTTTGTGATCAAGCTGGATCTGATTATCTGTCTTGATATAAAGTCCATGTACGCTCAAAAAGTCCAGATGGGGGTTCAGAAATCCAGTAACCAAGGTGGGGGACTCAAATAAAGAGTCACATGTCCAGGGTTAAATCACAAGAACTGTCCCAAAATGGAGTACTCTTATTCCAAACAAAGTATCAGGGTATGATGTGGCCAATGGTTCCTGCAAACCTGTAAACAGCCCAACCCCCTCACAGGTAGTGTTCTAAAACAAGGATCCTCAGACTTGGATCAGTTATGAGAAGTGTAAACACTTCCAACCCGGAGGTACAGTGTTTACAATAACCATAAAAGATCCTCCTCTAATTCACCTCAGTTTTTGAAAGTCAATAATAAAGGTCATCCAGACTTAGCAGGGTTCCCAGATAGCCCTAGCACTACAGGAAATCTGTAGCACAGAGTTCTCAAGAAGAAACCCACATCTGAACCGTGTTTCATATTCCCGCACCAGACCGAAATGGAATGGGAAAGAACATGAACCACTCTAGCCTAGGTGTCACTCAGGTCCCAGGTATAGGACCTCAAACTCTCAATGGAACACCCACCAACCAAGACAACAAACCAGATCCAGCAAAATGATAGCATGACAGTATGATGTATAAAAAGTAAAGAAAGCAATAAATAACTGTACATAAAGCATAAAGCAACTACATAAGCACAATTAGCACATAACACCCCAGTAAACACAAATCAAACAAGCGCTAGGAGGAACCCACAAAAAGAACCAGAAGCCCTGGTTACAATATAAGGGTCCCCAGCAGAGTCGCCAAGTTGTCGCTCCCACCAAATGAGGCTAAGTCAAATGGGGTACAGACGCAAACGGTCGGCGAAAGAAGAGAAAGAATAGAGTCGCCATCTAGGAATTTTTATCTTGAAGAAAAGGTAATGCTGCATAAACCTAGAAAAAGATATGGATAAGACGGTCGCGAACCAGAGAGACTGAGAAAGGGAGTTGGTTACAACCTGGGAAGGTATTAGCACCCAGATTGTCCGCCGTACTCGACGGGATCCACGCTTGAAAGATTTGTGTTTTAAAGGGGTAGTGTCAGTGCAATTTGTGTATCAAAAGCTGGAAAAGAATGCAAGTGTCAGTGTAAAAGAATTGTGAAGTGTATAAGAGAAGTGTCAGTGTAAGAACCAAAATGAAATGCTCAAGATTTTGAGGCTAAAAGAATAATACTGGAAAGAGGGGGAATATATAGAGACTTTTGTTCGATAACTGTTAAGTTATGCCTACGTATCCTCTCGTGCAATGAGGAAGTCAGAACACCGTAGTTCGACCCAAAGAGACTGAAAGATAAATTGACTTGTGAACTGCTTGCTTGTCTATGCTCAAGTGTATGACCTGTCTAGCTCAGGTGCAAATTATCTTGCATTAGACGGGAGAAGTGAGTTCTCGTTTGTGAATGAATGAGATGAGAAAAGAATCCCGGAGGAGACGATTATTGTTTGTTTTTGTGTTTTCAATCTTTTATTGCTTTTTGAGGTTTGTCATAAGAAAATGAGCTTATGCCTAAAAGAATGGGTTAGTAAACTCATCACATCCTCCATCTGATTAGGGGTAATGAGAATACCTTAAGTGTGAAGTAGGCACCTCACACTTAATCACCATGAAGTAAGATTAAGATCATTAACCTACTTGTAATTATTTAGATGTTTTTGTTGTTTTTTTGTTTAGTGTTAAGTAATGAGTTTAAGCCATAATCAAGGATTTAATGGACTCATTACACCATCCTAATAGAAGGATAATAGATGGGAACATTTAAGCTGAGAAAGACTCCTCAACTTAATCCATGATTAGGGATTAGCCTCATGACAAAACAAGACCTTTATTAAATGGATTTTAGTTAATGGTGAGATGAAGAAGTGATTTTTAGGGTTTGTAAGACAACTTGAGGGGGACTTGTCCATTAACACTAGGGTTAGTCCTTCTTAACCAATTAAGGAAGAATTAGAACACTAATGCTAGGCCCAAGTTACAAGCTTGATGTCTTGATGATTATTAGGTGAATTGATTAAAGAATTTAAACACATTAAGGGTTTAACACTTAGGATTAAAGTTATACACTCCATCCTAATAGAAGGATGCAGGCATAAGTTTAATCACAAAGCCTTAAAGCCTTTAGGGTTTAGTCCCTGATTATGAGATGAGAAAATAAGACTCAAAGATGATACAAAGGTAAAAGCTAAATGGGTGACTAATCAAACCCTAATTGTTATCATGCTTGGTTATTCCTAGGGTTAATGAGGTCTGCAAGAAGATCTTCAAAGAAGCCACCAGGAAAGAAGCAGATGAAAAGGAGCAAGAAGCAAAGAGAAGCAAAACAACTTGCTTCACTTAAGAAGACAAGTTGCTTGAAGAAAGAAAGTAAGAGATGAGAATGAATGAGCAAGCTAAATCCAATACACAAGGCAAAATGCAGCAAGGATGCAAAAGAGATAAGAAGAGATTGTGAGAAGTGAAGGCAAATCCACTTCTCAAAACAACTTACCACCTGAAAAGTTAGCCAAAGAAATGCAATGCAATGCAAATGAGATGAAATGTCATGATGCAAACCAAAGTTAGAAGCATATGCATGATGTTAATGATGCTAAGAGATGATACAAACATGAGGCAAGACATGAGAATGATCATAAAAGGCAATGGATGCAGATGAAGCATGCTTTGAACCATGAATGTACATGAAAAGTTATGAAATGCAATGGACATATAACATGGCAAATGAGAGATGCAATGATCAAACATGATTCTAATATGTCCTAAGATATATTATGAATCACGTGGATGCACAAAATGTCATGGCAAGTCATTGGATGCAAGCAAATGAGAAATGGATGCAAGGGAAGGCACAAATTATGGTTTATGATCAACACACAAAGCAAAATTCAAAATCAGAAGCATATGACATGATAAAAAATTGAAAATGCAATCAAAGATACCCTAAACCTATACAAATTCACTACCTAAAGGAGGGGATCCAATTCTTAACATAGTGCAAGTTATGAATTTCCTAAGATTACTAGGGTTTTAAGGTACCTTATCAAGAAAAAGGCAAAACAAATTGAAAATGCAAGATCAAATCAAACCAATTTTATCCTATGAACTACATGCCATGAAGAATGCAATGCAAGAAGAAACATCATCAAACTCTCAAGGGCTAGGCAGAATGAATTTTTCAAAGCTTGAACCAAAATATTGCCTTAAAATGAAATTAATTCCAATGAAAATGATCAAAAAGCATCAAGAACAAAAAATAAATTTGGTTTGAGAGTTTGATAATGTTTCTAAATGTCTTGGGATGGTTCATGATTTTTTTGGTGATTTTTAAATACCTAAATGTATTTTTAATTAATTAATTTTCATTAACTAATTAAAAATAAACATTTAAATGATTTAAAATGATTTTTTATGCAAAAAATAAAAATAAAAATATTTTTGTGCTCTGAAAATTAATAAAAGATGTGACAAAAATTTTCAGAATTTTTTAATGTGTTTTGCTATTTTTTTAAAATTCGTACAAATAAATGCAAAACAAATGAAAATAAAATGAAATTAAATAGAAAAATGAGAAAGTCAAACAGATCAAGGCCTGTGGTTCAAACTGGGACGCGCGGGAATTGACCTGGCGCGCAAACGAACAGTCCAAATTCAAACTTGCCTAATTATGATTAAACCCTAATCAGAAACCCTAATGACTTTCAGATGACCGGAACAGTGTTCCGGTCATCTTCTCCGGCAAGCTATTCATGCTATCTCACGCCCTACGCATCCCCAAGCCCTCAAAATTTCCAGAAATGATCCCCATAACATCCCCAACAAGAATCACTCACCAAAAATCATTTATTCAAACTCCAAATCATGAATCGAAGCAAAACGGAAAAAATGGCAGGAATTTCAGAAGATCAATACATGCTCAATAAAAACATCATGGTGATCAGTGAGACATGTAGAATCATTCTATAACATAAAATAAGAGTTCTGGAAAAATAAATGCCATGGCTACCTGAGCTTGAGCTTTCGAAACAGGGACTTTCTGGCCAGTTCTTTGCTCCAAATCCACTCCAATGGTTCCCCCCAAGTGTTTGTGATGCTTAGCTGGAGTTTAAATGGCCTCTAGAGAGAGTTTGCAGAATCTTAGTTCATGAAATGTTGAAATCGTGTTTTTGATTGTGGGCCTTTCAGAGTGAATGGATGGTTGGGAAATGATCAGGAGACTAGGGTGAGTTGTTCTGTGGGATTTGTTTTGAGGTTTGAAGCTTGTATGATGAGTTTCGAATGAAAATGCATAAGGGGTGAGTTTGGAGAATGCTGGTTTTTGAGAGAGATCAGGCTTAGTTGTGGTATGTGTTGAGTCTCATTTGGTACATGTATCACACTTGGATAGGTCAGAGGAGTTGGTGTGGCCTAGCTTGATTGGTATGGGTCTTTTTGCAAAAAGTCAAGTTTTGTGTAAGAGAGGTATGGGTCAATGGCAGGCCAAGTACAAAGGGGTGTCCTGCGCAGCAAGGATTGAGGAGAGCCATGGAATCAGTCTTGAGGCCAATTAGCAGGTGGATTAGGGTTTATGGGTGATTTTGCAAATTTGTCCAACTTTGGCCCTTTTGGAAATTCATGAAGTTCAAGGCACCAAAATGCATAATTCTTGGGCCAATTCTGACTTTTAGAAGTCACATGAGCATGTTGTGAAGAGTTTGTGCACATTTGAAGTCTTTAGAATGCTTTATCATACCATTTTGCAAAATGCCTCTTTGGTGTAAAACATGAAATTATGTGATTTTTCCCAACTTTGACAAGCCATAACTTTTGATCCAAAATGAATTAGAATGAGTTCTTGTACTTTTTGAAAAGGGAATGATCCATTCTACAGCTTTCATGACCAAAGTTTTCTCATTTGAAGCATTTTTGAATCAAAAAGAAAGGGTTGAAAAACTTTCCCAAAATGGCAAGTTTCCATTACAAGTCACTTTCCCAAAAAGGCAACTTTGCAAATGGCTTGAAATTCTTCAACTTTGTGAACTTCTAACATCTTCCATGATCAAATAAAGATCATACACATTCAAAATGATTAAGAACACCCTATGGTTGGGTCATTGGGGGCCTCAGATGCCCTGATTTTGCACTGACTTTCCCAAGAAGTCAACTCTTGATTAGATGCCTTCCCCATGGAATTTCTTCATGAAAATTCATATGTATGATCCCTATACCATATAGAGACCAATAGAAACAAGAATGACCAAAATATTTGGAGTTATGGCCTTTGAAACCAAAACCCTAATTCTAGGTCATCTGTGCAGTTAAACCTGGCTCTGCTTCCATGCCTTTCCCAGTTCTTGTGATTCTTTGACTTCCTTGACTTTGTGAGGATATAATATGATGCTTGAACATACATGGATCCCTTTGAAGTGATTGAAAACCTTTGAAGTGGCTCAAATGGCTCAGATCACAAACCCTAGATGCAGATGACTTAGAAACAATGGAGTGAAGCAAATATGCAATATGAGATGCTATGATTGAACTTATGCATATGAAAGGATCACAAGCCATGGTGTGAATGGGTGAGGGCAAATTTGGGGTGTTTACACATTACTTTGTTGAACTGTCTCCCAAGAAGGACTATAGCATTAGATAGACATTACTTAGTAGTCAAATTACAATCTTCTACTCCATATTCAGTGTTTTAAGAGAATGCAATAGTTTTGTTTTTCTTGTCATATTTGTCACTTATGCCAATCTCAAAAGTTTGAAGAGATCCAATAAGTTCATCTAATTTCATCATGCTAATGTCATGAGCTACTTCTATGGTTGTGACCTTCATGTCAAATCTCTTAGGTAGAGATTTGAGAGCTTTTCTCACCAACTTTTCTTCAGACATTGGTTCTCCAAGAGCACTTGAAGCATTAGTTATTTCAAGGATATTCATATGAAAATCATAAATAATTTCAGCATCTTTCATCCTTAAGTTTTCAAATTTTGTGGTGAGCAGTTGAAGTCTTGACATCTTGACTTTAGAGGTACCTTCATGAGTAGTATTGATCAATCTGAAAGTGTTTTTGTCAATTCCATTAAATATGGCATTCAAGACTTTATAATTTCCTAAAGAAAACTCATCTTTTTCCTTTGACCAGTCCTCTTATGGCTTCAATTCTGCACTATCATTCCCATCTTTGTCCTTAACAACAAGATGTTTCCATCCTCTCAGAACAACTTTCTAAGCCTTATTATCCAAAGACTTCAAGAAGGAAACCCTCCTTGGCTTCCAATAATCATAATTAGTTCAATCCATAATGGGTGGTCTGTTCACAAACCCCATGTCCTTGCTCTTATACCAGAAAGTAAATATGTGATGTTAAAGGAGATGTCACGACATTACCATCTGAGTATTTAACAAGATAAAAGCATTATAAAGAAAAGATATAAATATACAATGGATTGTTAACCCAGTTCAGTGCAAACACACCTACTCTGGGGGCTACCAAGCCAGGAAGGAAATCTACTAGTAGTAGAACAATTCAAAGCCTACCCAGTGCAACTTCTACCTAGAAATCAACATCTAGATATGATAAATCACCATCTCATCCCCCCTCAATCACACATTATGATAATGAACCAATTCTTACAAAGAAAATAGAAGATCACTCTTCCAAAACACAACACCTTAATCTTGCTTAAAAGCTTTGATCAAGAATAAATACTCATGCTTAAAAGCTTAGAGTAAACAAAATTAAAACTAAAAAGTCTGCCCAATTCAAACATCTAGGTGATGTATGAATGGCTCACAAAGAAAACACACGCACACAGAAAAACCCTAACACTCAAAAGCACTTTTCTTTACAGAATACAAAATCTTCCGCCGTGAGTAATTAGGTTAAACATCCAATAATATAGTATTCTCAATGGGCCTGGATCTGATCAGAAACTTCCTCAAAAAGATCACATCAATAAAGTAAGAAAATATCTTCAATAATCTCCAAAAACTAACGCATAGCAACTTCTGTTTTTTACAACAAAACTCCCTTTATTTTCACATATCCTGGAGAAAATAAAAAGACCAAATACATGCTAAAAATATACATAAATTAAATCAAAAGTTTTTGTATTTAGAAAGTTCCAGAACTATCAAGATAGATCTTACACCATCTGATCTAACATCACAAATGCACTGCACACCAGAAGATCTTCAAGCATGTCAAGGACATCTTACAAGACATCAAGACAAATGATAATGTTTTTCTACATATGCAACCAAACTAAGAAACTTCAACTAAGAAAAAATAAGGAAGAAATTAAGTGAGTAATTCCAATATGTCACATTAACTCAACGCCTATGGCATGTTAAAAGCACTATAAGAGTAAAAATAACAGTAACCTTACTTTTAGGAATCTTCATTCTTCCTACACTTCCAATCATGCATACACAAGGAATAACAAATGAAAATCGATAACAAAAAAAACTTACAAAATATCCTCAACAGAAATAACAGAAAGATTTTTGAGTTGAAAGAAAACTCTAACAGAAAATAAGTTATGAAAAAACTCTTAATCTATACTCTCTTTGAAATCAATAGCAAGAGGATAGTTTTAAAAAGTCCAAAAAACACAGAAAAATATCCTAAATAATCTTCTCCTATCTTCAACACTTTTCTTCATCGACTATTCTCCTATCATCAATCCCTTCATGTTAGTTCTGTAATTCTAGGATTGGCATACATTTTATAAAACAAATATAGCAACAATATATTGTATGGGATCTTGCAAAATAAGAACATGTTAAGAAAGGAAGTCCTAGTGTGTGCCTGAACATGTTGAGTTGAAATGTTACAACATTTGGAACAACATGTCAAAGAAGATGTTATAAACAGTTCATTCGACATCATGAACTAATACAGGTGGATTGAATATTTCGTTATAATTTAACAGAAGAAGAATTTTCAGAGAATTTAAAGCAATCCAATGTGGCGCTGATTTAAAGATCTTGAAGATTCAAAACTGTATTAGAGATAAATATTGAATAAATATAGACTTTCTAAATATAGAGATATTTTAGGAAGTTATTATTTTAAAGAAATTTTTGTAGCAGCTATTATGCTGCATTTTTGCAAGGCCCAAAATCCAGTTGGGATTAGGTTATAAAAAGAAGTCTTGTAACCTAGGTTTAGAAACCAACCAAAGATTTAAAAGTTGTATCATTAGGGTTTAGTTCTATTTATAGTCATATGCTAAAAGATCTAATCATTAGGGTTGTTTTCTTTGTAAGCCTCGAAGCTGTTAAGCAAAAGATATTGTGTACTTGACTGAAGCTTTGAAGCAAGTTTAAGATGTTGTCATGGAAGTGTGTCTTTTAATTATGAATTATTAAGTTTGTTATCACTGTTGTGATTGAGGGGGAGTGAGATAGGTTTCTCATATCTAAGTGGTTTTTAGATATAAGTTGCATTAGTAGTGACTCAGTGAGAAGATTGCTAACTGAGTTGTTTGCTGAGGGTCTTTGAATTGATACTACATATTGGATTTCCTTCATGGCTTGGTAGCCCCTCAGAGTAGATGTTTTTTCATCGAACTGGGTTAACAATTTAAATGTTTTATTTATATCTATCTAAATTGTATATTGTGCCTCTTTAGCTGAATGTCAGACCAGATGTCTTAACATCCTGAAGGATATTTAGAATCTGGTATATCAGAATACAGTAATGCTATTGTACCTTTCCATGTTTTCTATAAAAGATCAGATGTCTCGACATCGTATTCGACATCTGGTTCTGTCATACCAAAATTTTAATTGGTTTCAGTTCAGACATCCTAGTCTGTTTCTGGATGAAATCAAGGGGGATACTTTTTGGTTCATGGTCAAGTTAGAAGATTTCTACTGTAAAGATGTTTGTATTTGAAAGGTTTATATTGGTATTTGAATGGTCCCTACAAGTGGAGGATGGACTATTCTATTGTTGTAGCTTGGTGGTGAGCTGCAGTTGTAACATGTTTTATTTTTTTTCAAACCTATTGTATTTTGGTGCCCCCTGGAGTATGTCGTTAGGACTGGTATGTGACACCTGAGGTTCTTGAGGAGTTTGATCCGCTGCGTATCTATCTAAAAACTCTTGATGTTAAGATAGCTGAAGATATTTTTTTACAGATTTATCTCCAATCTGTAGATTTCTTGGTGTGTTCCTTGGAAAGATTTCAAGTTTTTTTTACAGAGTTCTCAAGAAGAAACCCATGTTTGAACCGTGTTTCATATTCCCGCACTAGACTAAAATGGAATGGGAAAGAACATGAAGCCACTCTAATCCTATTGTAAACACCCCAAATTTGCCCTCACCCATTCACATCATGGCTTGTGATCATCCTCATATGCATAAACACAATCATGTCATCTCACATCTCATTTTTGATTCACTGGATAGTTTCTAAGGCATCTGCACCTAGGGTTTGTGATCTGAGCAATCCCAAAGCCTATTGAGCCACTCCAAAGGCAACCAATTAACTCAAAGGGATCCATGTGTGTTCTTATATCATATTTCATCTCCTCAAAGTCAAAAATGCAGAGGAATCACAAGAGCTAGGGTTTGAGTGGATGCAGAGCCAGGTTGAACTGCACAGTTGACTGAAAATTAGGGTTTTGGTTTCAGAGGCCATAACTCCAAATTTTTTGGTCATTCTTGTTTCCATTGGTCTCTATATGGTATAGGGAGTATACATATCAATTTTCATGAAGAAATTCCATGGGGAAGTCATCTGATCAAGAGTTGACTTTCTAGACAAGTCAGTGCAAAATCAGGGCATCTGAGGCCCCCAATGACCCAACCAATGGGTGATCTTCATCATTTTGAGTGTATATGGTCTTTATTTGATCATGGAAGAAGATTGAAGTTCATAGAAATCAAGAATTTAGGGTTTTTGCAAATGTTGACTTTTTGGGCATAGTTGACTTTTCAAGAATGCATCATTTTAGGTCATTTTTCAAGCCATGATTTTGGATCCAAAAATGCTTCAAATGGAAAAACTTTGGTCATGAAAGTTGTAGATCTCATCTTTCCCTTTTCAAAAAGTACAAGAACATGATCAAACTCTTCTTGGATCAAAAGTTATGGTGTGGCAAAGTTGGCAAAAATCACTAAAATTCAAGTTATGCACCAAATGGAAATTTTGCAAAAACCTTGAACCAATGCATTTTGTAACTTCTAATTGGCTTCAAACCAGTATGCAAACATTCTACAAGTCACAAAATTCAGAATGGACTAGGCATTGCTCATGTTTCATGGCTTTTGGGACAAGATCTTTCCATGTGAACCATAAAGCAACAACTTGCAAAATCATCATTGTGCTTCTACCACTTGATACATTGGATGTTGCACTTTGGCTAGCCTCTCACCTCACCATGCTGCACCAGAACCATATCTTGTACTTAGCTAGAGCTTAGCCCATGCCCTCTCTTACAAAATTTGACTTTTTTGCAAAAGGTAACTTACCAATCAATAAAGCACATGTCCAATCAACTGACCAATGAGAGAGGTTTATGTGGACAAAGGGCAAGCCATTCCATACATCTAGCAAGGCTGAAAACACTTCATTGACGACATTCACAAAATCACCTCACATTGCAAAAACTTTCGAATCTGCCTCCACAGCCAAGAAACACTCAAACTTTCTTCATCATCCAACTCAACACACTCCATAGGCCTAAAACCACCAAAGCTCAAGCCTGAAACAAGCCTGACCTGAGCTCCACCATTTCTCACTTTCCAAACCAGTTCCCTTCGAATCTCACTACACAACCATCAAACACTTCATCTCTCTTCACCAGCAAATCAGGAACACTCAAAGGAGTCCAAACCACCCATTACACTGACCTAAAACAGCCTACACACCAAGTCCATTCTCTGCTATATCAGTTTGGTAACTCTTGAAATAGCTTGCTAAAGCTCATTTCAAGCCTGCCATTAGCACCAGGGGAGTCATTGGAGCTAGCTTGCATCAAGAAATTGCTCTGAAAGCCCAGAAACAGGAGTTGTCACCTCAGGTATGGCCATGAAACTTCTTTCTCAAAGCTTTGATCTTTTGTTGTAAAGTGAAAGTGCATGCCTTGGGGATCATAGTGATATGTTTAGAAACAAAAATGGTGGAAAAATGAGCATTTTACAGTTGTCTGAAAGTTTGACACCATTTTTGTTTTTGTTTCGATTCAAGCTTTTCTTGCCAGTAAAATGATGTTTGATCATGGATTTGGGTTGTAGGAAGTGTGGGGAATGTTTCTGGGCAGTTAATTTGACACGGGTTGGCCTGGATAAGAAACTAGGGTTTTGGTATGGCCGGAGAAGACGACCGGAGCTCATCTCCGGTCGCCTGAGTGTAATTAGGGCTTAATCCAGTATTTAAATGCCATTTGAATTTGGGCCATAGGATCAGTTGACTCACTTGACTTCCCGCGCGCATGAAAGGCCAGGATCTGTTTGCTTAACCCTAATTTCGTTTAATTAATTTAATCCTGTTTAATTAAGTCAGGTGCAATCCCCACCATCCATTCACGCGCCAGTCAACACTTTTGAACCCAGAGCGCATCCTGGCCTTCCATTCAGCCTACTTTTATTTTATTTAATTTTTAATTCATTTTCTTTCTATTTAATTTGCATAATTAATTTAAAATAGCTAAAAAATCTTAAAAATTATGAAACTTTTTCTTAAAAGTTTTATTAATTTTTAAGACCCAAAAATATTTTTATTTTATTTTTTATCATCAAAAAAGTATTTTTAAATATTTAAAAGATCATTTTTAATTGATTAATGGGAATTAATTAATTAAAAATACTTTTAGGTATTTAAAAATTACAAAAAAATTCATGAAATGTTCTAAGACATTTAGAAACATTGTCCAACCTTCAAACCAAATTTCTTTTTTGATCTTGGTGCATTTTAAGAATTTTTCATTGAATTAAATCATTTTTTATGCATTATTTTGATCATGGATTCAAAAATTCATTTCTGCCTATTGGTGAAGGTTGAAACATTGATTCTTCTTGCATTGTTTTCTATTTGGCATGTAGTTTATAGGGTAAAAAGGCCATGATTTGTTCTTGCATTTTCAAATTGTTTGGTATTTGTTTTGTTAAGAACCCTAAAAAACCCTAATAACTTAGAAAAATCATATCTTGAGTTTGGTTGAGAGTTGAGAGCTCCCCTTTGGGCAGTGGTTCATCATAGGCCTAGGGTTTCTTTGGGTGCCATTTTCCATTTTTTATCATGAGGTTTGCTTCTGTTTTTGGTTTGTGTTTGATGTTTGATCCAGGAACCCTAATTTGGGCTTTCTTTTGCATCCTTCTTGCATTCTATTGCATAACATGACTTGTCTTTGCATTTTGTGCATTCTTGTGATTCATTTGACATCTTAAGACATGTATAAAGCATCTTTGATCATTGCATTACATATTTTCCATGTCATTTGTCTTGTATAATTCATAACTTTTCATGCTTGTTCATGCTCCTTAGCTTGCATCATTTGCATTCATGATCTTGTATGAACATCCCCATTGTCTTGCCTCATGTTTGCAGCACCTCATAACATCATAATCATCATCAACATGCTTCTGGTTTTTCTTAGCATCATATCATTTCATCTCACCTTGCATTGCATTGCATTTCTTTCTAACATTGCAGGTGGTAAGTAAACTTGAGAAGTGGATTTGCCTTCACTTCTCATAACTTTTCTTTTCATCTCTCTTGCATCCATTGCTGCATTTTTATGTGTGTTTGAGTTTGAGCTTGCTCATTCTTCTCCTTCCCACTTTCTTTCTTCAAGTGACTTGACTTCTTGAATGAAGCAAGTCACTTTGCTTCTCTTGATCCTGTTCATCTGCTTCCTGGTGGCCTTTGAAGATTGTTCTTGAAAACCTCACAAACCTTAGGATCATCCAAGCATGACAATGAATTAGGGTTTTGATTAGTTCCCCCATTAGTTTTACCTTTGTGTCTCTCTTTGAGTCTTCTCTTCTCACCTCATAATCAGAGACTAAACCCTAAAGGCTTTAAGACTTTGTGATTAAGCTTATGCCTGCATCCTTCTCTTAGGATGGAGTGTATAACTTTAATCCTAAGTATTAAACCCTTAAGGTGTTTAAATCTTTTAATTAATCCATCTAATAATCATCAAGACATCACACTTGTAACTTGGGCCTTGCATCAGGGTTCTAATTCTTCCTTAAGTGGTTAAGAAGGACTAACCCTAGTGTTAATGGACAAGTCCCCCTCAAGTTGTCTTACAAACAATAAAATTCACTTCATCATCATACTATTAAATAAAATCCACTTAATCAAAGGCTTGTTTTGTCATGGGTTTAATCCCTAATCATGGATTAAGTTGAGGAGTTTTTCTCAGCTTAAACATTCTCATCTATTATCCTTCTTTTAGGGTGGTGTAATGGGTCTGTTTAATCCTTGATTATGGCTTAACCTCATTACTCAACACTAAACAAAATCACAAAAAACATCTAAATAATCACAAGTAGGTTAATGATCTTAATCCTACATCAAAGGTGATTAAGTGTGAGAATCTGACTTCACACTTAAGGTATTCTCATTACCCCTGATCAGAGGGAAGATGTGATGAGTTTACTAACCCATTGGTTTAGGCTTAAGCTCATTATCTTATGACAAACTCCAAAAAGAAATAAAAGACTGAAAACTCAAAAACAAACAATAATCGTCTCCTTCGGGATTCTTTTCTCATCACACTCATTCACAAACGAGAACTCGCTTCTTCCGTCTAATGCAAGACAGTTTGCACCTGAGCCAGACAGGTCATACACTTGAGCATAGGCAAGCAAGCAGTTCACAAGTCAATTCACCTTTCAGTCTCTTTGGGTCGAACTACGGCGTTCTGACTTCCTCATTGCACGAGAGGATACGTAGGCATAACTTAACCGTTATCGAACAAAAGTCTCTGTATATTCCCCCTCTTTCCAGCATCATTCTCTAAGCCTCATTGTCATGAGCATTTCACTCTTGTCCTTACACTGACACTGTATATACTACACTTCACTTCTTCACACTGACACCTGTACATTCTTTCCAGCTATTTTATACACAGATTGCACTGACACTACCCCTTTAAAACACAAATATTTTAAGCGTGGATCCCGTCGAGTACGGCGGACAATCTGGGTGCTAATACCTTCCCAGGTTGTAACCAACCCCCTTTCTCAGTCTCTCTGGTTCGCAACCGTCTTATCCATCTCTTTCTAGGCTTATGCAGCATTGCCTTTCCTCCGGGATAAAAATGCCTAGCTGGCGACTCTTTTCACCTCCAGTGAGTTCACGGCTGTGTGTTCTCATTGTTCCTCTCGCCGACCGTTCGCGTCTGTACCTTCATATGATCCATTTTCATTTGTCGGGAGCGACAGCTTGGCGACTCTGCTGGGGAGCCTTATACTGCAACCAGGGCTTCTGGTTCTTTTTGTGGGTTCCTCCTAGCGCTTGATTGATTTGTGTTTACGGGGGTGTTATGTGCTTATTTGTGCTTGTATATCTGTTTTGTTTATTGCTTTATGTACAGTTGCTTTACTGCTTTCTCTACTGCATTTATATCATATTGTCATTATTGCTGGCTGGATCTGGTTTCTTGTTTTGGTGGGTGGGTGTTTCATTGAGAGTTAAGGTCCTATACCTGGGACCTGAGTGACACCTAGGCTAGAGTGAATCATATTCTTTCCCATTCCATTTCGGTCTGGTGCGGGAATATGAAACACGGTTCAGATATGGGTTTCTTCTTGAGAACTCTGTGTTGCAGATTTCCTGCAATGCTAGGGCTATCTGGGAAGCCTGCTAAGTCTGGATGACCTTTTAGTACTGACCTTCAGAAACTGAGGTGAATTAGAGGAGGAATTGTTATGGTTATTGTAAACACTGTACCTCCGAGTTAGAAGTCTGAG
Source organism: Lathyrus aphaca (assembly GCA_963966055.1). Lineage (NCBI taxonomy): Eukaryota > Viridiplantae > Streptophyta > Magnoliopsida > Fabales > Fabaceae > Lathyrus > Lathyrus aphaca. The sequence continues at coordinate 249,390,126 of OZ014525.1, read as the reverse complement.
GATCCTTGTTCTAGATCATCACCTGTGAGGGGGTTGGGCTGTTTACAGGTTTGCAGGTACCTTGACCTCAGAATACCCTGTTACTTTGACTTTGTTAAGAATGCTCCATGTTGGATAGTTCTTGTGATTCTAAACCCTGGACATGTGGCTCTTTATTTGAGTCCCCCACCCTGGTTACTGGATTTTTAGACCTCCATCTGGATTTCTTGAACATACATGGATCTATACCAAGGCAGTTAATCAGATCCAGCTCAGTCACAAACCCTTGCATTTCATTTGCATACATACTCATTGCATCATATTAACATTTGCTTATTTGTGTTTCAGGGTATCCACCTTCATCTTTGGTTTTGGTTTTGACCCCATCTGCAGTTTTGACCTGTCTCCACCAGCACTTGCTTCAGCCTGTCTGCCACATACTTCAGTTACTTGCACTAGCCAGCCAGTGGCCCACTCCTCAGCATCTTCATCAGCACTTATCCTACTCACTCCTCAGCATCATGGCTCCAAAGAAAAGCAACATCACTTATCATTTCTTCCAACCAGACTTATCAGACATCAGGAGGATCCAAACCCTGATCACTCCAGATCACACACCCTTGTTCAGGGAGAGTTATGGAGATATACTGGACATGGTTATGGATCTGGACCCTTCACAGAGGAGCCTCATCCACACCTGCATTCAGTTCTATGATCCCCCATTGAGATGTTTCACCTTTCAAGACTTTCAGTTGGGTCCTCTTTTGGAAGAATACTCATCTTTGGTTGGTTTGCCTATCAAGAGGGAAATCCCTTTCAACCCTGAAATGGTCTTTCCTAGCAATGGAGAGGTAGCAAAAGCTTTGTACCTAGAGCCTGTTTTGATTGAACAGCATATGACCTCCAAAGCTGGAATCCCTGGTTTTCATCTGGACTTCCTGATTTCTCAAGCTAGTTTGAAAGCCTCCCTGGGAGAGTGGAAAGCTGTTTGTGCTCTGTTGGCCTTAAGTGTATATGGAATTGTGTTGTTTGCAGATGAGCCTCGATTCATTAGCAAAAATGCAATCCATTTGTTCATCCTGAAGAACCCTGTGCCAACTTTACTGGGTGATCTCTATTACTCAGTCCATCAGAGAAATGAGAAGCAGAGGGGAAGATTAGTGAGGATTTGTGCTCCATTATTTCATGCTTGGTTTCTCAGGCATCTACCCAGGACAGATGCATTTCTCAATCCTCATCAGCAAAGCAACTGGGCTAAGAGGCTCACTACTCTCACTTCAGCAGATATCAGATGGTGTACTCAGAGCACCAAGGGCAGAGATATGATCACCAGCTGTGGGCACTTTCCCAATGTGCCTTTAATAGGGGTTAAAGGAAGTATCAATTACAACCCTCTGCTGTTCAGAAGGCAATTAGGCTATGCACTGGTCCATACTCCCAGGGAACAAGATTTGGTTGAGACCCTCTACTGTGAGAACAAGATTAGTTTGGCTATTGTTAGGCAGGCTGCTTGGGCCTGGGATCATGTTCAAACTAAGGGAATCACTATTCTGGGTAAGTGCAATAATGTGGCATCAGCACAATATTATGAGTGGTCCCATGCTAGGGCCCAATTCTCTGGAATGCCCTTCACCATAGAAGACATGCCTGAGTCATCTTCAGCACCACCCCCAGCCACTATCAGTTTGGAAGAGTTTGAGAGCTTGAAGGAAAGAAATGAGAAGTTAACTCAAGCCTTGCAGAAGACCCTCAGAGAGAGGAGTGAAGGTGTGAGGGAAATTGAGAGATTGGAGAAATTGAGGGTGGAACACTTGACTAAAATTGAGAAGTCTGGAGATTATATCAACAAATCCAAAGCTGGTGAACAGATTCTGAAGAATGCTTGTAAAGAAGCCCAGTTCCAAAGAGCGAGAACAGACTTGTATTTGAAGGAAAGTCAGGCCAGGTGGGTCCGGATCACTGAGGCCCGTACTCTAGAAGACAAGAGAGCTCAAGACAAGATGGAGCAGATGGAAAAAGCCCTGGCAGCAGCCCAGGAGGAAATATCAGAGCTGAAAATCAAAGCAGGATTGAAGAGGTCTAAGGACCAAAGTCAGAACAGGAAGTTGACTGCAGCTGTTGCAACAAGAAACCTTCTCATCAGAAGTCTCACGGAGCATCCGGCTGATCCTGTGACCGAAGCACTTCTCAAGGAAGTTCGTGAGGATGAGTTTGGCCTTGGAGTTTGATCATTTGCTTGTTGTTGTTCCTTTTCCATGTACTTTTGCTTTTTGTGATGTATTTTGGCCCCTTTGAGGGTTTGTGTTGTAAAATGAACATATTGTATTATTTCACTTTTGTAATATATCTGTGTTGGTTTCTATCTGGGTTCACATCAAAAGCAACTTCAACAGCATCATCTTCAAGGGTCTGGAAGGGTCAAAACCGAAGGCCAAACCGGATACCTTGAGAGCAAATAGGCATAATTGCATTGCATACTAACCCTCTGTTTGTTTTGTAGGTTTTTGTTTTGTTATTGCTAACCTCTGTTGTGACCTCAGGAATTATTGCTCGCCGCCGGGTATTTCCTCTCAACAGGCCTCACAGGTACCCAACTAGAAACAACCTTCCGGGAATTCAGATGGATCAGATGCAGCAAGACCTTACGGAGGTCAGAAACCAGATGGCAAACGAAAGGTTAGAGATGAGAACGCAGATGACGCAGTTCATGGAAGTTATGAACAACATGGCTCAGAGCCAGGAGAGACTGAGGGCCATGGTGGAGAGGCAAAATCAAGAGGAGCCTCATGTAGGAACTGCAGGCACCAGTAATAATGAAAGGGTGCAACCACATGTTAACCCCCCTGTGTTTGGCCCACATCTCCATCCAGAGGCTAACATCCCAGTCAACATTCAAGGGACAGCCACTGCAGCCAGAGTACTTCAAGAAGATCCTCAGGAGGACCAGTATACAGTAATGGGTGCCGGAGAGGAAACTTATGATAGACGGTTGGAAGAAATAGCTGAGAAATTGAGGTCCTTAGAATCTCAAAATTCTTTGGGTTTCGACGTTATGGACATGGGTTTGGTAGAAGGGGTCAGGATTCCCCACAAGTTCAAGCCTCCTTGTTTCGAAAAGTATAATGGGACTTCATGCCCCCGAACTCATTTGCAATCATTTCTGGGAAGGCTGAAGGCCTATACAATGGATGAGAAATTGTGGATGTTCTATTTTGAAGATAGCTTGACTGGAGCTTCGAGGGAGTGGTATTCCCATCTGACAACGGCAGCTATAAGATGCTGGAAGGACCTGGCGGAGGCCTTCATCAGACAGTATCAGTATAATCTAGATATGGCACCCAACAGGACCCTCCTAATGGGAATGTCACAGTCTTAGAGGGAGAGTTTCCGAGAGTATGCCCAAAGGTGGAGGCAACTGGCTGCTGCTGTTCAACCACCAATGTCTGAGAGAGAAATGGCAGACATGTTTATGAACACTCTTCAGGGAACGTATATTGACAGGTTGGCTGCTTTCTCTTCCACCAGCTTCGCAGATGTTGTCATAGCTGGGGAGAGAATTGAAAGCCTGTTAAAAATGGGAAAGATCTCAGACAGCGGTGCAAGCTCGTCCAGTAGCACAAGAAAGCCTTTTGCAGGCCCGAGAAGAACTGGCGAGACCAATGCCATTCACACCAACAGGGGTAGGCCCCAATATGTTCAAAGGTCAATAGCAGCAGTCACTATCCCTGCTCCAATTCATCCACAGCCAGTCTATCAACCTCCTCAACAAAACTTCCAACAACAACCTCAGTATCAGCAGAATCAGTATCCTCCGAGGAACTTCAACAACAACAACTCCAACAACAACAATCAACAAAGGCCATTCCAGCAGAGGCCCTCCCAAGCTAACAGAGTGATCGACCCGATCCCAATGCCGTATGCTGCCTTGCTGCCACAACTTCTGAAACTCAACCTAGTTGAGCTAAGAACGTTGGCACCTCCGGATCCCAACAGTCTACCAAGAAACTATGACTCCAATGCCAGGTGTGCTTTTCACTCGAACGCACCTGGTCACAGTACAGAAAAATGCAGAGCTCTGCATATGAAGGTACAAGACTTGGTAGACTCCAAGGCTCTGAATTTTGCACCACCGCCCAATGTCAATAAAAACCCTATGCCAAACCATGGTGGTCCCCGAATTAATGCTATTGAAGAAGACCAACCGTCTTATTTAATAACTAGTGTGGATCAGATCAGGACACCATTGGTGGAAATCAAAGCTCAACTCCGTGAAAACCAAATATTTACGGGGTGTGAACTAGGGTGTCCCTACTGCAATATCTCATGGAATGGGTGTGAGGACTTGAGGAATGGCATTGACAGCCTTATTCAGAGTGGCTTGCTGCAGATCACTACATCATTTCCGACAAATCCGGCAACTTCATCAACAACGGTTTCAGAACCTCCTACAACTACAGCAACTATTGTTCCCGACAACTCACCAGCAACATCTGCAAGTACTTCATCTGTCCTCCCAAATGATCAGTTTTCAACAGTCCCTCCTGCTACAACTTCAGCTTCATTCCATTTCGAATCTCCATCAACAACAACAACAGTCCTTCCAACGGAACCTCCTACAACACCAGCAACCAATCATGAAGATGTCTCTACTGTTACCATATTCTACGATCCTGAAAATAATTCCGCCTACCATTCAGAAGGTGCTGCTCCCGCCAGAGCACCAGTTACAATCTTCTATGATCCACAAACAATAACAGTCCCTTCAGCAGCAACAATCAGTCCAGTCACTGTCACGGTACCTGGACCAGTACCATATGAAAGCAATAGGGCCATCCCTTGGCACTATGGCTCTGACGTGTATTGCGAAGGAAAAAGAATCACTCTGGAAACATCAACACCTGCACCACAAGTAGATAATGTGGGGGGAGGCGGAGGCTTCACTCGAAGCGGACGTCTCTTTGCTTCACAAGTTCAAAGACCTACAGCCGAAGCAGAAGCTGCTGCCAAGGCAAAGGGTAAAGGCCCGGTGCAGGAAGATCCAGCTGCCAAAGAAGCCCTGAAGACTCCATTTGATCAGGAAGTTGATGAGTTCATGCGGATCATCAAAAAGAGTGATTATAAAATTGTGGATCAACTTCACCAGACGCCATCCAAAATCTCCATCCTCTCACTGCTTATGTGCTCCGAAGCCCATCGGAATGCACTACTTAAAGTCCTGCACGCAGCTTACGTGCCTGAGGAGATTACTGTCAACCAATTGGAAACCGTGGTTGGTAATGTTACTGCTAGCAATGGGCTAGGGTTTACCAATTCTGACTTGACAGCGGATGGCCGCAACCACAACAAAGCTTTGCACATAACCATGGAATGCAAAGGAGCTGTCCTTTCTCATGTGCTGGTGGACACAGGTTCTTCCCTGAATGTCTTGCCAAAGAAGGCTCTGGTGAAGTTAGAATATGATGGATTGGCATTGAGACCCAGCAACCTGGTGGTAAGAGCCTTTGATGGTTCTAAGAGATCGGTTCTGGGAGAGATTGAGCTGCCTGTGACAATTGGCCCACAGACCTTTAAAACTATCTTTTATGTGATGGACATTCAGCCCGCCTACAGCTGTTTGTTGGGTAGACCCTGGATTCACGCCGCCGGCGCAATAACGTCTACCCTTCACCAAAAGTTAAAATTTGAGTGGGAAGGTCAAGTTGTCACAATCTGTGGGGAAGAGGACATTTTTGTCAGCCACCTGGCTACCTACAAGTACATTGAGATGGATGGGGAGATCCATGAAACAATGAGCCAAGGTTTTGAAGCCTTGAATGTCAATGAAGCATCTGCTGTATCTGGTACTCCAATGTCATCTTACCAACAAGCCCGGAAGGTTGTTGAAGAAGGAACTGCCCTAGGCTGGGGCAAGGTATTAGCTGTGGAGGAGAAGATGGACAAATTTGGGTTGGGTTACAGACCAACTCAACATCAAGCAAAGGCTGCTGCAGAGCCTGGTTTTGTCAGTGGGGGGATGCTTACCCCCGATGCTATCAACTGTTTGGAAGACGAGCTGGAAGAGGAGCGCAATCTGGAGAATTGGATTCGTCCAAAGATCCCGGGGAGCAGTGTCTCGAACTGGTCTTCCCAGGAAATTATAAGAGTTACTCATGCAGAGTAATTATTATTTCCTGTATTTTTTTATATAGCATGCATCAAAGTCTTGCATCTTGCCCAAGATGACAAGACTCATTTTGTAACCAGGGCCATCTGTACTTTTGTGCAAACAAGATTAAATTAATGAAATATCAGACATCTTTTTGCAAACGAGTCTTTTTCTTTTATGCTCACTGTTTTTCCATTTTTCTTTTTGTACAAAAATAAATGGCGGTGTTTTCAAAATGATAACTTCATTTCACTTTTTCTAAAGCAAGATTAAAATCAATCACTAAAATGAACCAACTTAACCCTTGCAGAGAGTGCCTTCCAGACAGCACCGACAACAGCACGGCTATGACATCGTATGACTTTGACAATCCAATCAATCAAGCTGATGAAGGGGTTGATGTCGCTCCCGACAAATGAAACCGGGTCAAATGAAGGTACAGACGCGAACGGTCGGCGAAGGGACAGTGAGAACACACAGCCGTGAACTCACTGGAGATGAATAGAGTCGCCAGCTAGGCATTTTTATCCCGGAGGAAAGGCAATGCTGCATAGACCTAGGAAAAGATGGATAAGACGGTTGCGAACCAGAGAGACTGAGAAAGGGGGTCGGTTACAACCTGGGAAGGTATTAGCACCCAGATTGTCCGCCGTACTCGACGGGATCCACGCTTAAAAGATTTGTGTTTTTAAGGGGTAGTGTCAGTGCAATCTATGTGTAAAAGAGCTGGAAGGCAATATGTACAGGTGTCAGTGTAAAGATAGGAGTGAAATGCTCATGACAATGAGGCTAAGAGAAAGATGCTGGAAAGAGGGGGAATGAACAGAGACTTTTGTTCGATAACTGTTAAGTTATGCCTACGTATCCTCTCGTGCAATGAGGAAGTCAGAACACCGTAGTTCGACCCAAAGAGACTGAAAGATGAATTGACTTGTGAACTGCTTACTTGTCTATGCTCAAGTGTATGACCTGTCTGGCTCAGGTGCAAACTGTCTTGCATTAGACGGAAGAAGCAAGTTCTCGGTTGTGAGTGAATGAGATGAGAAAAGAATCCCGAAGGAGACGATTATTGTTTGTTTTTGAGTTTTCAGTTTTTTATTGCTTTTTGGAGTTTGTCATAAGATAATGAGCTTAAGTCTAAACCAATGGATTTAGTAAACTCATCACATCTTCCCTCTGTTTAGGGGTAATGAGAGTACCTTAAGTGTGAAGTCAGATTCTCACACTTAATCACCTTCGGTGTAGGATTAAGATCATTAACCTATTTGTGATTATTTAGATGTTTTTGGTGTTTTTGTTTAGTGTTGAGTAATGAGGTTAAGCCATAATCAAGGATTAAACAGACCCATTACACCATCCTAAAAGAAGGATAATAGATGAGAATGTTTAAGCTGAGGAAAACTCCTCAACCTAATCCATGATTAGGGATTAAACCCATGACAAAACAAGCCTTTATTAAGTGGATTTTAGATTAATGATATGATGATGAAGTGTTTTTTATGATTTGTAAGACAAACTTGAGGGGGACTTGTCCATTAACACTAGGGTTAGTCCTTCTTAACCACTTAAGGAAGAATTAGAACCCTAATGCAAGGCCCAAGTTACAAGTGTAATGTCTTGATATTTATTAGGTGAATTGATTAAGAGATTTAAACACCTTAAGGGTTCAAGACTTAGGATTAAAGTTATACACTCCATCCTAAGAGAAGGATGCAGGCATAAGTTTAATCACAAAGTCTTAAAGCCTTTAGGGTTTAGTCCCCGATTATGAGGTGAGAAGAGAGGACTCAAAGAGGGACACAAAGGTAAAACTATGGGGGGATACTAATCAAAAACCTAATTCATTGTCATGCTTGGATGATCCTAAGGTTTGTGAGGTTTTCAATAACAATCTTCAGAAGAACCACCAGGAAGCAGATGAACAGGATCAAGAGAAGCCAAGTGACTTGCTTCATTCAAGAAGTCAAGTCACTTGAAGAAAGAAAGTGGGAAAGAGAAGAATGAGCAAGCTCAAACTCAAACACATATAAAATGCAGCAATGGATGCAAGAGAGATGAAAAGAAAAGTTATGAGAAGTGAAGGCAAATCCACTTCTCAAGTTTACTTACCACCTGCAATGTTAGAAAGAAATGCAATGCAATGCAAGATGAGATGAAATGGTATGATGCAAAGCAATACCAGAAGCATGGTGATGATGATTATGATGTTATGAGGTGCTGCAAACATGAGGCAAGACAATGGGGATGTTCATACAAGATCATGAATGCAAATGATGCAAGCTAAGGAGCATGAACAAGCATGAAAAGTTATGAATCATACAAGACAAATGACATGGCAAATATGTAATGCAATGATCAAAGATGCTTTATACATGTCTTAAGATGTCAAATGAATCATAAGAATGCACAAAATGCAATGACAAGTCATGTTATGCAAGAGAATGCAAGAAGGATGCAAGAGAAAGCCCAAATTAGGGTTCATGGATCAAACATCAAACACAAACCAAAAACAGAAGCAAACCTCATGATAAAAAATGGAAAATGGCACCCAAGGAGACCCTAGACCTATAATGAACCACTGCCCAAAGGGGAGCTCTCAACTCTCAACCAAACTCAAGTTATGATTTTTACAAGTTATTAGGGTTTTTTAGGGTTCTTAACAAAACAAATGCCAAACAATTTGAAAATGCAAGAACAATTCATGGCCTTTTTATCTTTGAAAATACATGCTAAACACAAAACAATGCAAGAAGAATCAAAGTCTCAACCTTCTCCAATAGGCAGAAATGATTTTTTTGAACTTATGATCAAAATAATGCACAAAATATGATTTAATTCAATGAAAAATTCTTAAAATGCATCAAGATAAAAAAATAAATTTGGTTTGAAGGTTGGACAATGTTTCTAAATGTCTTAGAACATTTCATGAATTTTTTGGTGATTTTTAAATACCTAAAAGTATTTTTAATAAATTAATTTTCATTAATCAATTAAAAATAATCTTTTAAATATTTAAAAATACTTTTTAAAATGATAAAAATAAAATATAAATGTTTTTGTGTCATAAAAATTATTAAAACTTTAAGGAAAAAGTTTCATAATTTTTATGAATTTTTTACTATTTTTAATAAATAATGCAAAACAAATGAAAGAAAATGAAATAAAAAATGAATTAATCTGATTTAATGAGAAGTCAAACAATCCAACGCTTGAGGTTCAAACTGGCCAGCGCGCGCATTGACTTGGCGCCTTATCTCACGGCTCAAATTCAAACTTGTTAATTAATGCTTAAAACCCTAATCCCACCGTTAATTACTTTCAGATGACCGGAACAGTGTTCCGGTCATCTTCTCCGTTCACCCCAAACTTCAAACTTCTTCAAAACGCATCTAAAACGAAATCTAAAAACACAGAAATGATTCCCACTCACTCACGAATCAAAACCCTAAATCAAAACAAATTTATCATTCATAAAATGGCTGAATCGAATCAATCTATTTCTAGGGCAAAAAGTTTCAGAAGCATGGTAAACTCTCATCTCTCCACCATTTTCAAAACCAAAGGCACATTCATGATCAGGAAGACATATAGAACAGATTAGGAACTTAAAAAATGATTTCTGGAAAAATATTTCTTGAGCTACCTGAGATTCGAAGCTTTTAACTCAGCTACTTTCTGACCTCCTCTCTTGGTGAAATCCACTCTACTTGGCCTCCTGATGATCCTTGAATGCTTAGGAAGAGTTTATGTTGGCTGGATGAAGAGTTTGAGTAACTTCTGCTCAAGCTCAGTTGAACATGGCAATGGTGATTCAGGTTGTTTCTGGCAAGGGTGAAGGGTTGTTTGTGGTCCAGATGATGAGTAGAGAAGATTTATGGAGTTTGTTTGGGTGTTTGTGAGCTGTGGAGAGAGTTTCGAATGAAACTGCAGAATGGAGTGAGAGATGGCAATGGAGTTTTCAGGCTGTTTCAGGCTTATGCTTTGGGTGGTTTCTTGTCTATGAAGTGTGTTGAGTTGGATGGTGAAGTTAGTTTGAGTGTTTGCAGGCTGTATAGAGAAATTCGAAGGCTTTTGCAATGTGAAGGGATTTTGTGAATGTTGTGAATGAAGTGTTTTCAGCCTTGCCTTATGCTATGCTTTGCTTGCAAATTGTCCATATGACTCTCTCTCATTGGTCAGTTGATTTGACATGTGCTTTATTGATTGGTAAGTTGCCTTTTGCAAAAAGTCAAAAATTGTGTAAGAGAAGCATGGCTCATGATCTAGGCAAGTACATGGCATGGGCTGCGCAGCAAAGGGTGAGGTGAGAGGCTAGCCAAAGTCAGCATCCAATGTCATAAGTTGTAGGAAGTGGAATGAGTGGTTTTGCAACTTGTTGTAACTTGGTTCACATGTGATTTTCTTGTTCCAAAAGTCATGAAACATGAGCAATGCCTAGTTCATTCTGAATTTTGTGACTTGTAGAATGTTTGCATACTGGTTTGAAGTCAATTAGAAGTTACAAAATGCATTGGTTCAAGGTTTTGCAAAATTTCCATTTGGTGCATAACTTGAATTTTAGTGATTTTTGCCAACTTTGCCACACCATAACTTTTGATCCAAGAAGAGTTTGATCATGTTCTTGTACTTTTTGAAAAGGGAAAGATGAGATCTACAACTTTCATGACCAAAGTTTTTTCATTTGAAGCATTTTTGGATCATGAATCAAGGCTTGAAAAATGACATAAAATGATGCATTCTTGAAAAGTCAACTATGCCCAAAAAGTCAAAATTTGCAAAAACCCTAAATTCTTGATTTTTATGAACTTCAATCTTCTTCCATGATCAAATAAAGACCATATACACTCAAAATGATGAAGATCACCCATTGGTTGGGTCATTGGGGGCCTCAGATGCCCTGATTTTGCACTGACTTGTCTGAAAAGTCAACTCTTGATCAGATGACTTCCCCATGGAATTTCTTCATGAAAATTGATATGCATACTCCCTATACCATATAGAGACCAATGGAAACAAGAATGACCAAAAAATTTGGGGTTATGGCCTCTGAAACCAAAACCCTAATTTTCAGTCAACTGTGCAGTTCAAGCTGGCCCTGCATCCACTCAAACCCTAGTTCTTGTGATCCCTCTGCATTTTTGACTTTGAGGAGATGAAATATAATATAAGAACACACATGGACCCCTTTGAGTCGATTGGTGGCCTTTGGAGTGCCTCAAGAAGCTTTGGGATTGCTCAGATCACAAACCCCTAGGTGCAGATGCCTTGAAAGCTATGCAGTGAATCAAAAATGAGATGTGAGATGACATGATTGTGTTTATGCATATGAGATGATCACAAGCCATGGTGTGAATGGGTGAGGGCAAATTTGGGGTGTTTACAGTTGATGAAGAGTATGAGCTTCCTGAAGAGCTAGCTAGGTTGTTGAGACAGGAGGAAAAGGTTATTACCCCTCACCAGGAGGAGGTTGAAGTGATCAATCTTGGTACGAAGGAAGACGTGAAAGAAGTTAAAATCGGGGCCTGCCTGCAAGACTCAGTGAAGAGACAACTGATAGATCTGCTTCGAGAGTATGTTGATGTGTTTGCTTGGTCGTATCAAGACATGCCAGGGTTGGATACCGACATTGTTGTGCACAAGCTGCCTTTGAGGGAAGAATGCCCGCCGGTCAAACAGAAGTTGCGCCGAACTCGCCCAGACATGGCTATGAAAATCAAGGAAGAGGTACAAAAGCAATGGGACGCCGGGTTCCTTGCTGTGACTAGCTACCCGCCGTGGGTTGCTAACATAGTACCTGTGCCTAAGAAGGACGGCAAAGTAAGAATGTGTGTTGACTACCGGGATCTGAACAGAGCCAGCCCGAAAGATGACTTCCCATTACCTCACATTGATGTATTGGTGGATAACACGGCTCAGTTCTCGGTATTCTCCTTCATGGATGGATTTTCAGGGTATAATCAGATCAAGATGTCACCTGAAGACATGGAGAAGACAACATTCATCACACCTTGGGGCACGTTCTGTTACAAAGTGATGCCATTCGGACTGAAGAATGCTGGTGCCACATATCAACGGGCTATGGTGACATTATTCCATGATATGATCCACAAGGAAATAGAATGTTATGTGGATGATATGATCGCCAAGTCCCTTACAGAGGAAGATCACCTGGTGAATCTGCTGAAGTTGTTCAAGCGTCTGAGGAAGTATCAATTGAAGCTGAACCCCAACAAATGCACATTCGGGGTGCGGTCCGGTAAGCTGCTGGGATTCATTGTAAGCGAGAAAGGGATTGAGGTTGACCCTGATAAAGTCAAGGCTATACAAGAAATGCCTGCACCGAAAACTGAGAAAGAAGTTCGAGGGTTCTTAGGTCGATTGAACTACATCTCCCGGTTCATATCTCACCTCACAGCAACCTGTGAACCCTTGTTCAAGCTGTTAAGGAAGGAACAAACGGTCAGGTGGAACGAAGACTGCCAGAAGGCTTTTGACAAGATCAAGGAATATCTGCAAGAACCTCCAATCCTTATGCCGCCAGTTGAAGGAAGACCTCTGATCATGTACTTGACAGTATTAGAAGAGTCGATGGGGTGTGTGCTGGGCCAGCATGACGAGTCTGGTCGAAAAGAGTATGCAATTTACTACCTAAGCAAAAAGTTTACCGACTGTGAACAACGTTATTCACTGCTCGAGAAAACTTGCTGTGCTTTAGCGTGGGCTGCTCGCCGACTGAGGCAGTATATGTTGACCCACACTACCTTATTAATCTCAAAAATGGATCCAGTTAAGTACATTTTCGAGAAGCCAGCTCTTACCGGACGGGTTGCAAGATGGCAGATGATTCTCACGGAATATGACATACAGTACACATCTCAGAAAGCCATCAAGGGCAGTGTACTATCTGAATATCTTGCTGAGCAACCCATTGATGACTACCAGCCAATGAGGTTTGACTTCCCTGATGAAGACATCATGTTCATTAAAGCGAAAGATCACGAAGAGCCTATTCACACCGAAGGGCCTGACCCGGAAGAAGAATGGACTATGATGTTTGATGGGGCTGTTAACATGAATGGCCGTGGTGTTGGTGCAGTACTCATTACACCTAAAGGAGTTCACATGCCTTTCTCGGCAAAACTCACTTTCAACTGCACTAACAACGAAGCTGAATACGAAGCTTGCATTATGGTTCTTGAGGAAGCCATTGACCTCAGGATCAAGACATTGACCGTATTCGGAGATTCAGCTCTGGTAGTCAATCAAACTAACGGGAAATGGTACACCCACCAAGATCATCTGATACCTTACAGGGATTATACAAGGAGGTTACTGACTTTCTTCACAACAGTCAAGCTTGAGTATATCCCTCGAGACGAGAATCAGTTTGCAGATGCTCTTGCTACCATTTCATCCATGATCAAGGTTCAAACGGCTAACTTCGTACCCCAGATTTCAGTGTCAAGACTCGATAGACCGGCATATGTATTCGCAGCGGATGTTGTAAAAGATGATAAGCCTTGGTTCCATGACATTAAGTGCTTCTTGGAGGATCAAGCATACCCACCTGGGGCATCTTCCAATGATAAGAAGACTTTGAGAAGGCTTGCTGGTAGTTTCTTTCTGAACACTGATGGGTCTTTATACAAGAGGAACTTTGACATGGTACTCCTCAGATGCGTTGATAAGACAAAAGCAGATTTGTTGATGCATGAAGTGCACGAAGGATCTTTTGGTACCCATGCAGGAGGGCATGCCATGGCTAAGAAATTGCTAAGATCAGGCTATTACTGGATCACAATGGATGCAGACTGTTGTGCTTACGCCAGAAAATGTCATAAATGCCAGATTTATGCAGATAAGGTGCATGTGCCTCCCAATCCTTTGAATATCATGTCTTCACCATGGCCCTTTGCTATGTGGGGCATTGATATGATTGGCAAGATTGAGCCAACTGCTTCAAATGGCCACCGATTCATCCTGGTCGCCATCGACTATTTTACCAAGTGGGTTGAAGCAGCCTCATATGCAAACGTCACAAGGCAAGTGGTAGCCCGATTCCTAAAGAGAGATATCATCTGTCGGTATGGAGTGCCCGAGCGAATCATTACTGATAATGGTTCCAATTTAAACAACAAAATGATGGCAGAGTTGTGCCGGGACTTCAAGATCCAACATCACAATTCTTCTCCTTACAGGCCAAAGATGAACGGCGCTGTTGAGGCAGCAAATAAGAATATTAAGAAGATTGTGCAGAAGATGGTAGTCACCTACAAAGACTGGCACGAAATGCTACCATTTGCCTTGCATGGGTACCGCACATCAATCAGAACATCCACTGGGGCAACGCCGTATCAACTTGTATATGGTATGGAAGCAGTCCTACCTGTTGAAGTTGAATTACCCTCTCTACGAGTTTTGATGGATGTTAAATTGAGTGAAGCAGAATGGGTACGGTCCCGATACGAACAACTGAGTCTGATCGAAGAGAAGAGATTGGCTGCAATCTGCCATGGACAGTTATATCAGAAGAGAATGAAGAAAGCCTTTGATCAGAAAGTCAGGCACCGAGAGTACCAAGTGGGAGATCTTGTGCTGAAAAGAATCCTCCCTCCTCATACAGACCACAGGGGCAAATGGACTCCAAATTATGAAGGATCATTTGTTGTAAAGAAAGTTTTCTCGGGTGGAGCACTGATGCTCAGCACCATGGATGGTGAAGATTTCCCGTCCCCTGTGAATTCGGATGCAGTTAAAAAATACTTCGCATAAAATGACCCGCTGGACATAAAAAACAGAATGTAAGTCCAGGCAAAAATAGGGCATCCCGGCGAGTCAAAAACAGAATAAAAGACTCGGGCAAAAGTAAGGGAAATATGAAAAAAATGTACACCCGCTGAGTTGAAAAGCCGCATTGGACAGCTCAGGCAAAAATGGGTATCCCGATGGATTGAAAACCCGAAAGGGCGATCCATGCAAAACAAGGGAATAAGCGAACAACTGCATTCTGAATTCGTCTGTATCACCTACAACTTGGTAAGCTTCCAAAGGATCAAGCTTCAATCAGAATCAACTCTCTCCAGAAAGCAAGACGAGAAGAACGTCATTGTCATACGAGTCATAGCAGAAGAGGAAGCTCCTTGAAAGCGTCGTCAACACCGCCAACACTTTATTTCTCAATTTGTAACAATCTCCTCATTTCAGGAGATGTGTTTCCTTGACTGTATCTTGCCAATTCAGGGCACATGAATTAATAAAATCAGATTTTCAGTCATGTCTCGTTTTTACATTTATGTTTTGCAAAGAGTCGTCTGATATCTCTAAAAATACAATTGCATAAGTACAGATGCCTTTCTCTAAAAACAAAGCACATGCTTACAGGGAATATACTTACTCTCGAAAGTACTTATCTCCTATGACGGAATCCAGTAAGGGATACCTCGGGACCTTTTGTATGTTCCATTATCTTTGCAGGATTGCAGGTATCCAGAACGCAACCTGGGGCATGCAGGTTACGTCTCAGCAAATAGGCGAATCATTATCAACTCGGTCTATCTTCCACATGGCACTAGAAGGTGCCCATTTCCCCAGCGGAGCTGCCAAATCAGCATACACTCAATCTCAGCATCCGAAATGCTCTATCCCCAGCTGAGTTGCTCCCCATTGCTTCCCCCAGCAAAGTTGCCAAATCAACTAACAGGTTTAACACTCAGGGTGTTTTCTCGCCAGCCGAGTTGCCTCTCGTTACTCTCCCCCAGCTGAGTTATCAACAGCATTCCCCAGCTGTAGCGTCAACCATCCTTCCTCAACAGGATACAGAAATCAGGGAATCATCTCCCCACAGAGCTTCAAGCCTTTATTCAGAAGAGCAACGCATGGAGAAGTCACAACAGAGTACGGAAAGCTTCTACAAACCCCAGCTGGGTCCCATATTATAAGGATATGTCAATCAGTGACATATATCCCCAAGCAAATGCATCATTAGATCTACCAGTGATCTCATACCCAGCTGGGATGTCCATTTCAAGCAGATCATCCAGAGATCTTCGCAGCAATGGGATCCGAGTCCCGGATCCATGCCCCTTTGCATAATCATAGCATTCGCATCATATTATACCCTCAGAGCGTAGCATTCCGTCTAATACGGAGCATTATGGCAAAAATCAAATGCATAGCATAATCATAAGTCATGTTGTGAATAGAACACTTGTAAACATTGACAACCTGTCATTATACAGAATACAATACACAGAAATCCCCACCAGAGCCCCAGCAAAAGCAGCTGCCCTTTCAAATCACAAACACCAGTATATACACCTTTTGATACCCGTCCGTATCATCTTTCCCCAGTAAAGTCGCCTGAACACTTTTTACAAACAAGATCACCTGTATTACAGATACTTCCTGACACCCGTCCGTGTCATGTCCCAGCAGAAAGCCAAAGACATCCTCTTTGCACTCACATATACTTATATACACTTTCTTGGCACCCGTCCGTGTCATATCCCCAGCGCAGTCGCGTACACTTTCATCAACCCACACACTTGTTAATATTATACTTTTCTCTCTTGACACTCGTCCGTGTCACTCTCCCCAGCAGTTAAAACACTCACCTATACAATACAATACTCACTACTCATGGTACGCTTATACAGATACTCGTCCGTATCTTGTATACATCATCGCTCATACCCCCACAGATTCGACAGTAGTCCTTGTTCTTTGTTAACCAGTTGGTACTCGTCCGTACCATCATCTCAGAACATTGCGTCTAGTGTTTGTTTCTACATGATACTCGTCCGTATCATAGTCTTGAGGATGCTCGTCCGCATCTTTAATCCATACACCATGTCAAACACCTATGTCTTCTTGAATAGAGATACTCGTCCGTGTCTACTATTCCCCAGAAGAGTCCTTTCAGATGCAACACTCGTCCGTGTTCTTTGTTAACCAGTTGATACTCGTCCGTATCATCATCTCTGAACATGTGTCAGTTTGTTTCTGCATGATACTCGTCCGTATCATAGTCTTAAGGATGCTCGTCCGCATCTTTAATCTGTACACAATACCAAACACTTATACCTTTTGTTTCTTGGGTGTAAACGCTCGTCCGTGTTTACATTATCCCAGTAGATCACCAACAAATTTTCTTTTTATCTAACACTCGTCCTGTGTTATGATACCTTTGAGAGCAGCCGTACCCTGCTGAGTGGTCGTCCTCCACTTCTTGATGGTCGTCCTCCATCATGCTCATCCGATGGGCGTCCCCATCGTTGATTTTAGCAGCCGTCCCCTGCTAGGTGGTCGTCCTCCACCTTTTGATGATCGTCCTTCATCACTTTATCCAATGGCCGTCCCCATTGTTGATTTTGGTTATCTAACACTCGTCCTGTGTTATGATAAACCCCGAGAGCAGCCGTCCCCTGCTGAGTGGTCGTCCTCCACCTTTGATGGCCGTCCCCATCATATTTCTTTTATCCCCAACAGAGCAGCCGTCCCCTGCTAGGTGACCGTCCTTCACCTTTGATGGCCGTACCCCATCATCTGTTTATTTCATTTATTCTTTAACCCGATGGCCGTCCCCGTCGTGGTCCCTTTTCCTTTTTTAGCCCGATGGCCGTCCCCATCGTTGGTTACTTTACCTTTATGAACTTGATGGCCGTCCCCGTCATGTTTCATTAATCCTCAGAAATTTTACAGTTTTATCGTGATGGCCGTCCCCATCATGATTTTATTTTCCCCAGCTAGTCGGCCGTTCCCGTCTCAGCTTTACCTTTTTATCCCCAGCATGTCGGCCGTCCCCGTCATTGCTATTTACCCAGCAGTCGTCCTCTGCTCGACGGTCGTCCTCCGTCGCCTACACTTTACAATATACTTTGTTTTCCTTTCACAATCCATATCCCTTTTCTTCTTCATTCTGTGAGTGCAAATTTTGGACTGTCTTTGGTATTCAACCACAAGTTACCTTGTTTGCCTGTTAAGCCGTCGCTTACATCCTGCACAGCTAACTCATGTTTGAATAGGGGCAGCTGTAAACACCCCAAATTTGCCCTCACCCATTCACATCATGGCTTGTGATCATCCTCATATGCATAAACACAATCATGTCATCTCACATCTCATTTTTGATTCACTGGATAGTTTCTAAGGCATCTGCACCTAGGGTTTGTGATCTGAGCAATCCCAAAGCCTATTGAGCCACTCCAAAGGCAACCAATTAACTCAAAGGGATCCATGTGTGTTCTTATATCATATTTCATCTCCTCAAAGTCAAAAATGCAGAGGAATCACAAGAGCTAGGGTTTGAGTGGATGCAGAGCCAGGTTGAACTGCACAGTTGACTGAAAATTAGGGTTTTGGTTTCAGAGGCCATAACTCCAAATTTTTTGGTCATTCTTGTTTCCATTGGTCTCTATATGGTATAGGGAGTATACATATCAATTTTCATGAAGAAATTCCATGGGGAAGTCATCTGATCAAGAGTTGACTTTCTAGACAAGTCAGTGCAAAATCAGGGCATCTGAGGCCCCCAATGACCCAACCAATGGGTGATCTTCATCATTTTGAGTGTATATGGTCTTTATTTGATCATGGAAGAAGATTGAAGTTCATAGAAATCAAGAATTTAGGGTTTTTGCAAATGTTGACTTTTTGGGCATAGTTGACTTTTCAAGAATGCATCATTTTAGGTCATTTTTCAAGCCATGATTTTGGATCCAAAAATGCTTCAAATGGAAAAACTTTGGTCATGAAAGTTGTAGATCTCATCTTTCCCTTTTCAAAAAGTACAAGAACATGATCAAACTCTTCTTGGATCAAAAGTTATGGTGTGGCAAAGTTGGCAAAAATCACTAAAATTCAAGTTATGCACCAAATGGAAATTTTGCAAAAACCTTGAACCAATGCATTTTGTAACTTCTAATTGGCTTCAAACCAGTATGCAAACATTCTACAAGTCACAAAATTCAGAATGGACTAGGCATTGCTCATGTTTCATGGCTTTTGGGACAAGATCTTTCCATGTGAACCATAAAGCAACAACTTGCAAAATCATCATTGTGCTTCTACCACTTGATACATTGGATGCTGCACTTTGGCTAGCCTCTCACCTCACCATGCTGCACCAGAACCATATCTTGTACTTAGCTAGAGCTTAGCCCATGCCCTCTCTTACAAAATTTGACTTTTTTGCAAAAGGTAACTTACCAATCAATAAAGCACATGTCCAATCAACTGACCAATGAGAGAGGTTTATGTGGACAAAGGGCAAGCCATTCCATACATCTAGCAAGGCTGAAAACACTTCATTGACGACATTCACAAAATCACCTCACATTGCAAAAACTTTCGAATCTGCCTCCACAGCCAAGAAACACTCAAACTTTCTTCATCATCCAACTCAACACACTCCATAGGCCTAAAACCACCAAAGCTCAAGCCTGAAACAAGCCTGACCTGAGCTCCACCATTTCTCACTTTCCAAACCAGTTCCCTTCGAATCTCACTACACAACCATCAAACACTTCATCTCTCTTCACCAGCAAATCAGGAACACTCAAAGGAGTCCAAACCACCCATTACACTGACCTAAAACAGCCTACACACCAAGTCCATTCTCTGCTATATCAGTTTGGTAACTCTTGAAATAGCTTGCTAAAGCTCATTTCAAGCCTGCCATTAGCACCAGGGGAGTCATTGGAGCTAGCTTGCATCAAGAAATTGCTCTGAAAGCCCAGAAACAGGAGTTGTCACCTCAGGTATGGCCATGAAACTTCTTTCTCAAAGCTTTGATCTTTTGTTGTAAAGTGAAAGTGCATGCCTTGGGGATCATAGTGATATGTTTAGAAACAAAAATGGTGGAAAAATGAGCATTTTACAGTTGTCTGAAAGTTTGACACCATTTTTGTTTTTGTTTCGATTCAAGCTTTTCTTGCCAGTAAAATGATGTTTGATCATGGATTTGGGTTGTAGGAAGTGTGGGGAATGTTTCTGGGCAGTTAATTTGACACGGGTTGGCCTGGATAAGAAACTAGGGTTTTGGTATGGCCGGAGAAGACGACCGGAGCTCATCTCCGGTCGCCTGAGTGTAATTAGGGCTTAATCCAGTATTTAAATGCCATTTGAATTTGGGCCATAGGATCAGTTGACTCACTTGACTTCCCGCGCGCATGAAAGGCCAGGATCTGTTTGCTTAACCCTAATTTCGTTTAATTAATTTAATCCTGTTTAATTAAGTCAGGTGCAATCCCCACCATCCATTCACGCGCCAGTCAACACTTTTGAACCCAGAGCGCATCCTGGCCTTCCATTCAGCCTACTTTTATTTTATTTAATTTTTAATTCATTTTCTTTCTATTTAATTTGCATAATTAATTTAAAATAGCTAAAAAATCTTAAAAATTATGAAACTTTTTCTTAAAAGTTTTATTAATTTTTAAGACCCAAAAATATTTTTATTTTATTTTTTATCATCAAAAAAGTATTTTTAAATATTTAAAAGATCATTTTTAATTGATTAATGGGAATTAATTAATTAAAAATTCTTTTAGGTATTTAAAAATTACAAAAAAATTCATGAAATGTTCTAAGACATTTAGAAACATTGTCCAACCTTCAAACCAAATTTCTTTTTTGATCTTGGTGCATTTTAAGAATTTTTCATTGAATTAAATCATTTTTTATGCATTATTTTGATCATGGATTCAAAAATTCATTTCTGCCTATTGGTGAAGGTTGAAACATTGATTCTTCTTGCATTGTTTTCTATTTGGCATGTAGTTTATAGGGTAAAAAGGACATGATTTGTTCTTGCATTTTCAAATTGTTTGGTATTTGTTTTGTTAAGAACCCTAAAAAACCCTAATAACTTAGAAAAATCATATCTTGAGTTTGGTTGAGAGTTGAGAGCTCCCCTTTGGGCAGTGGTTCATCATAGGCCTAGGGTTTCTTTGGGTGCCATTTTCCATTTTTTATCATGAGGTTTGCTTCTGTTTTTGGTTTGTGTTTGATGTTTGATCCAGGAACCCTAATTTGGGCTTTCTTTTGCATCCTTCTTGCATTCTCTTGCATAACATGACTTGTCTTTGCATTTTGTGCATTCTTGTGATTCATTTGACATCTTAAGACATGTATAAAGCATCTTTGATCATTGCATTACATATTTTCCATGTCATTTGTCTTGTATAATTCATAACTTTTCATGCTTGTTCATGCTCCTTAGCTTGCATCATTTGCATTCATGATCTTGTATGAACATCCCCATTGTCTTGCCTCATGTTTGCAGCACCTCATAACATCATAATCATCATCAACATGCTTCTGGTTTTGCTTAGCATCATATCATTTCATCTCACCTTGCATTGCATTGCATTTCTTTCTAACATTGCAGGTGGTAAGTAAACTTGAGAAGTGGATTTGCCTTCACTTCTCATAACTTTTCTTTTCATCTCTCTTGCATCCATTGCTGCATTTTTATGTGTGTTTGAGTTTGAGCTTGCTCATTCTTCTCCTTCCCACTTTCTTTCTTCAAGTGACTTGACTTCTTGAATGAAGCAAGTCACTTTGCTTCTCTTGATCCTGTTCATCTGCTTCCTGGTGGCCTTTGAAGATTGTTCTTGAAAACCTCACAAACCTTAGGATCATCCAAGCATGACAATGAATTAGGGTTTTGATTAGTTCCCCCATTAGTTTTACCTTTGTGTCTCTCTTTGAGTCTTCTCTTCTCACCTCATAATCAGAGACTAAACCCTAAAGGCTTTAAGACTTTGTGATTAAGCTTATGCCTGCATCCTTCTCTTAGGATGGAGTGTATAACTTTAATCCTAAGTATTAAACCCTTAAGGTGTTTAAATCTTTTAATTAATCCATCTAATAATCATCAAGACATCACACTTGTAACTTGGGCCTTGCATCAGGGTTCTAATTCTTCCTTAAGTGGTTAAGAAGGACTAACCCTAGTGTTAATGGACAAGTCCCCCTCAAGTTGTCTTACAAACAATAAAATTCACTTCATCATCATACTATTAAATAAAATCCACTTAATCAAAGGCTTGTTTTGTCATGGGTTTAATCCCTAATCATGGATTAAGTTGAGGAGTTTTTCTCATCTTAAACATTCTCATCTATTATCCTTCTTTTAGGGTGGTGTAATGGGTCTGTTTAATCCTTGATTATGGCTTAACCTCATTACTCAACACTAAACAAAATCACAAAAAACATCTAAATAATCACAAGTAGGTTAATGATCTTAATCCTACATCGAAGGTGATTAAGTGTGAGAATCTGACTTCACACTTAAGGTATTCTCATTACCCCTGATCAGAGGGAAGATGTGATGAGTTTACTAACCCATTGGTTTAGGCTTAAGCTCATTATCTTATGACAAACTCCAAAAAGAAATAAAAGACTGAAAACTCAAAAACAAACAATAATCGTCTCCTTCGGGATTCTTTTCTCATCACACTCATTCACAAACGAGAACTCGCTTCTTCCGTCTAATGCAAGACAGTTTGCACCTGAGCCAGACAGGTCATACACTTGAGCATAGGCAAGCAAGCAGTTCACAAGTCAATTCACCTTTCAGTCTCTTTGGGTCGAACTACGGCGTTCTGACTTCCTCATTGCACGAGAGGATACGTAGGCATAACTTAACCGTTATCGAACAAAAGTCTCTGTATATTCCCCCTCTTTCCAGCATCATTCTCTAAGCCTCATTGTCATGAGCATTTCACTCTTGTCCTTACACTGACACTGTATATACTACACTTCACTTCTTCACACTGACACCTGTACATTCTTTCCAGCTATTTTATACACAGATTGCACTGACACTACCCCTTTAAAACACAAATCTTTTAAGCGTGGATCCCGTCGAGTACGGCGGACAATCTGGGTGCTAATACCTTCCCAGGTTGTAACCAACCCCCTTTCTCAGTCTCTCTGGTTCGCAACCGTCTTATCCATCTCTTTCTAGGCTTATGCAGCATTGCCTTTCCTCCGGGATAAAAATGCCTAGCTGGCGACTCTTTTCACCTCCAGTGAGTTCACGGCTGTGTGTTCTCATTGTTCCTCTCGCCGACCGTTCGCGTCTGTACCTTCATATGATCCATTTTCATTTGTCGGGAGCGACACCTATGTGTCACTCAGGTTCCCAGTGTGGAACCTTACTCACTGAAATAACCCTCCCACCAAGGTAAACAACAAATCCAACACATGATATGATGACAATAATATGAAATGCATAAACAGTAAATGAAAGCAATAAATAAAGAATGTACAAAAAGCAATAAATAAAGCAATAAAAAAAATTACATACAACACATAACACCCCCATAAACACAAATCAAACAAGCGCTAGGAGAAACCCACAAAAAAGAACCAGAAGCCCTGGTTGCAAGATAAGAATCCCCAGCAGAGTCGCCAAGCTTTCGCTCCCCTGAAAAGACACTGGGTCCCAAGGTGCAGACGCGAACGGTCGACAAAAGATGAAAATGAGGTTGAATTGAATAGAGTCTCCAGCTAGGCATTTTTTTCCCGAAGGAAAGGTAATGTTGCATAAACTTAGAAAGAGATGGATAAGACGGTTGCGAACCATAGAAACTGAGAAAGGGGGTTGGTTACGACCTGGGAAGGTATTAGCACCCAGATCGTCCGTCGTACTCGGCGGGATCCACGCTTACAAGATTGTGTTTAAAAGGGGTAGGTGTATGTGCTATCTGTGTGCAAAAGCTAAGGAAAGAAAATACAAGTGTCAGTGCAAAAGGTGAATTACTCAAGAACTGAGGCTTTAGAAAGAATGTTGAAAGAGGGGGAAAACAAAGAGACTTTTGTTCGATAACTGTTAAGTTATGCCTACGTATCCTCTCGTGCAATGAGGAAGTCAGAACACCGTAGTTCGACTCAAAGAGACTGGAAAATAAATTGACTGTGAACTGCTTGCTTGTCTATGCTCAAGTGCATGACTCGTCTGGCTCGAGTGCTAACTGTCTTTCATTAGACGGAAAAAGCGAGTTCTCGTTTGTGAATGAGTGTGATGAGAAAATAATACCAAAGGAGATGATTATTGTTTGTTTTTGTATTTTCAGTTTTTTATTGTTTTTGGTGTTTTGCATAAGTTAATGAGCTTAAGCCTAAACCAAGGGTTGTAAACTTATTATATCCTCCCTGATTAAGTAATGAGTTTAATCTCTAATCATAGATTAGTGAACTCATTACACCATCCTAATAGAAGGATGATAGATGAGAACACTTAAGCTGAGGAAGATACCTCAACTTAATCCATGGTTAGGGATTAAATTCATTATATAACAAGCCTTTATTAAGTGGATTTTAATTAAGGAATGAGATTAAGAAGTGGATTTTAGGTTTGTAAGACTAGTTTGAGGGGGACTTGTCCATTAAACACTAGGGTTAGTCCCTCTTAACCATAAGGAAGAGATGGAACCCTAATGTAAGGCCCAAGTTAAAAGATAAATCTTAGTGATTATTAATGTGTTTTGATTTAGAGGTGTAAACAAATTAAAGGTTTAACACTAAGGATTAAAGTTATACACTCCATCCTAAGATAAGGATGCAGGCATAACCCTAATTCTAAAGTCCTAAAGCCTTAAGAGTTTAGCCTCTGATTAAGAGATGAGAAAAGAGACTCAAGGAGACTCAAAGGTAAAAAGCTAAGGGGGACTATAAAACCCTAAAAGTTATCATCCTGGATATGCTATGGTTTGTGAGGCTTAAGAGAAAGGATGTTCAAGAAGGCCACCATGGAAGAAGCAGATGAAAAGAGAAGGAGGAAGAAGAAAAAGTTACTTACTTCCTGAAGAAGATAAGTAACTTAGGAGAAAAGAAAGGAGAAAGAGACATAAGTGAAGCAATTTAACTTCAAAGAAAAATAAGAATGCATATGAAGAGATGAGAAGATGTGGGAGGTGAAGGCAAATCCACCTCCCAGATAACTTACCAAAAGTACCTGAAATGTTAGTATGAATGCATAAGACATAAAGCAAAATGAAATGAGATGAAATGAGATGCAAAGACCAAAGTCAGAAGTGATTATGCAATGCAAATGTGTTATATGATGCAAAGTCATACAAGATGCATATGAATGATCATACAAGAAAATGAGTGCAAATGAAGCATGAATGAAGCATAAAAACACATGAATGTTCATGAAACAAAATGAATTCAAAGCATAGCAAATGAATGAATAAATGATCAATCAATGTTCAAGCATGTCTTAAGATGTCTAAGATGTCATAAAAATTCTTGAAATGGCATGGCAAGTTTATATGGTGATGATATGCAAAGGAGAATGCAAATGAAGATGCAAAATTAGGGTTTTAAGACATCATGAGATGCATATGACCAAAACAGAAGCATTCAACATGATAAAACATTGAAATCAAGCTCAAGAAAACCCTAATCCCATACAAAATCACATCCCAAAGGAGAAGGTCAGAAGCTTAATCTAGTGGAAGTTATGAAACTCCTAATTTTGCTAGGGTTTTTGGATGCTTCTAAAGGGAAAATGCAAATCAAATTGAAAATTCAAGATAAAATCATAAGATAAATAACCTAGAACTTATATTCAATATTTGAAACAATGCAAAAAAAACCAAGTTCAAACTCATCATGGTTAGGCAGAAAAGAATTTTTCAAGTTAGGGTTAGAAAATGTGATTTTTAAGAACCCTAATTCAAAGAAAATTGTGAAAATGGAATTAAACCTAAAACGGAATTTGTATGGTGAGTTTGAATATGATTCTAAATGTATTGGAATGCTTCATGAATTTTTTGGTGATTTTTAGAAACCTAAATGCATTTTTAATTAATTAAAATCCATTAATTAATTAAAAATAACATTTAAATATTTTAAATATACTTTTTTAATGCAAAAAATAAAATAAAAAATGTTTTTAGGTTAAGAAAAATATTTGAATCAGAAATGGAAGAAATGATATTTTTTTGATGATTTTTACTATTTTTAATAAAAAGAACAAAAGAAATAAAAAGAAAATGAATTAAAATGAATTACATGAAAAGTCAAAGGATCCATTGGTCGGGTCTTAAACTTGGGTTGACTGGCGCGTGTTTGGATGGCCTGGATCTAATCTGGGCTAATTTGAATTAATTAACCTAATTAATTAGAATTAGGGCTAATGGGCTAATTTGGACCCTCCAACGCACGCGAGAAACACTCATCCTATGGCCTACATTCAAACTGGCATTTATTACAGGATTAGGGTTTAATGACTCTTGACCGGAACAGTGTTTCGGTCATCTTTTCCGGCAACCCCAAAACTCAATCTCTCTCCCTAGGCCAACCCAGACTCTCTAAAGCTCTAGAAACATTCCCCTAAACTTCCTAAACACGAATCCAAGCTCAAAACTCATTTATCATGCATCAAAAAGGGAAATCGAAGAAAAAAATTCTAGGTTAAAAAGTTTCAGAATAAGCATACATGGCCATTTCTCCATCATTTTCAAAACAAATTATTTCAGTGTGATCAGGGGAGCATATAGATTCATTCTATAACTTAAAAGAGAGGTTCTGGAAAAATTGTTCTAAGGAGCTACCTGAGTTGAAGCTTTTAGATTCTGAGCTTTCTGACTCCCTCCTTTGTGCAAAACCACTCCACTTGGTCCCTTGAAGCTTCTGGAGAGCTTAGAACAAGCTTACAATGGCTGGTTTATGGTGTTTGGTTCTGGTGTGGCAGAAATCGTAGCTGTGATTCAGGAGCTCTTAGGTCAGAGCAAGGGGTGGGGAATGATCCTTGAGGTATATGGAGTTGAATGGTGAAAGAATTTTTAAGTTTTGATGGATGTGGAGTGAGTTTCAAAGAAATGAAGTTCTATGGCAATTTTTGAGATTTCTGAGTTCTTGAGGATTCAGGCTCCAAGCTTGTGTGAAATGGGCTCTTTGATGTCCATGTAAGTCATGCTGATTGGCCAGAGAGTGGTTGTGACACAGGCTGATTGGTATGGCTTGATTTGCAAAAAGTCAAAAGTTATGGTACCATAAGCATGGGCTGAGTCAGAGCTGGATTTTGGGGTGTCTTGTCCTCAGCTTGGTTCAAGGATGGCCCTAGGATCAAGTTTATGCAGCTGGCACAAGTGGGTGAAGAGTTTCAAGAGGTTTTGCAAAGTTTATGCATAATTGTCATTTTGATATTTCTTGTGAATCAAGCCATGAAAACCATGCATTCTTGGGCCAATTCTGATGTTTTGAAGTTGTTTTGACATGTTATGGTACATAGAAGTTGATTAGAGGTCATGGAATGGTTTAGAACTTGAATTTGCAAAAATCCCTCTTTGGCATGAACTTGAAAATTATAGGATTTTTGCCAACTTTGAAAGGCCATATCTTAAGTTCTAGGATGAATCAAGACATGTTCTTATACTTTTTGAAAATGGGAAGACATAATATACAACTTTCATTCCCAAGAATTTTTCATTTGAAGCATTTTTTGTCATGAAAGAATAGGTTGAATATCTTTCCCAAAATGGAAAGTTTCCATTACAAGTCATTTCCAAAAATAGCAAGTTTGCATTTGGATTGAAATTATTCAACTTTGTAAAATTCCAACCACTTCTAAGATCAAATAAAGATCATAGAGACTCAAAAAGATGATGATGACCCTTTGGTGCTCTTGATGGAGGCCTCAGATGCCCTGATTTTGACTTTGCTTGCTCAAGAAGTTACCCAATGATCAAATGACTTCCATAGTGAATTTCTTCATCAAATTTGGTACACATGATCCTTATAACATATCAAGACTATTAGAAACGATAATTACCAAAACATTTGGGATTAAGGTGTCTGAAACCAAAACCCTAATTTTAGGTAAACTGTGTAGGAAATCTTCAGTCTACCTCTATGCCCTTGCCATGCTTTGTGATCCCTTGACTTTTATGAACTTTGGGGAGAATATTATGATCATGGAACACACATGGACCATCTTGGTAAGCTTCAAGACCTTGGGGATGGCTCATACCACTCCTTGGATTGCTCAGATCACAAACCCTAGATGTAGATGAAATGAAACTATGCAGATGAAAAAAATATGCAATATGAGATGGTATGCCTATGCTTATGCAAAAATGAAAGATCACAAGCCATGGTGTGAGAAAAAGTGAGGGAAAATTTGGGGTGTTCACATAATGATAATGTTCTAATAATCAATATCAGAATCTCAGTTGGTGAAGTGGCACGTCAATTTAAGATTGATTGATCTACATGAATGGAATGTTTCAAAAAGACTGTTCTCTTGACAGTTTGTTGAAGATCAATTTTAATGAGTTGATTAGGATATCCTTGTGAGAATTTTGAAAAATGTAAAGAAGAAAATTTGTGACAGTTGACTTTTTCATATGAGGATTCATAGAAGAGGGATCAAAATGTGGGAATTGGTTGATCTCTTTAGTTGTTTCGAATAATCAAGATATTCAAAGTGTGATAGCTGGTTGATCTTGAGAATTGTCTTGGAACAAGTTACTCTTGGGCATAAGGGGGATGAGTTGAAGGCTCAAGGAGTTTTTCTCTTCTTGAAGGTGGATGCGAGCTTATTTCTCTTTATGGATATTTGATTCAAGCTTGTGGCATAATGCAGGTGAAGGTCTTCAATTATTGGATTATTATGCTATAGTAAGTCCAGTTGGTGGAACATATCAAGATTCATGGTGATAATGTCTTGGTGTATTAATGATGTGTCAACGAATGTTAGGACATTATCTAGGACAATTGTCTTCATTGTATCTAATTTGAGTCTACCTAATCATATGGGAGAATGATGAAGTAGATGATATGCCTTGGAAGGAGATTGTAGAAAAGACTGAAGTAGATTAGGTAGTGATTGCTTGAAATTCTAAATGTGAATATTCATAAATTGATTCTAATGTAATAATTAGATGTTTGGATGAGTATTGTCTGGAGTGTCTGGCCTAGTGTGAAGTCTTGCTAGTGAGAAGTTGATCATCTTTTGGAGCATGTAACCAAGAAGGGATCATGTATGTTTTGGTACAAGAAACAATTGTGTTCAATTGTGAGTTTAACAAAGAGTGAGCTCTTGAAGGAATGAAGATGGGTCTTATGTTTTCCATTCATTAAAGTACAGAGAAGCACATGTCTTTCATGATAAAGGGATAGTGTTACAATTTTGTGCAGTTGGACTTGTGGAGTTAAGGGGGAGTTGTACTTTTCTTGGTGACCCATACAATGTATGTCATGGCTAAAAAGAGATAAAAGTAAGTTATTTCAAGTGCTCTTGAATTGTTCATACTGAGAATGATTGTCTATAATAAGGATCTGTGATGTCACCCATCATGTTGTAACATGTACTACTAAGTATGGTAAATTGTTTCTCAGGATGATATATTATACTTAGTTGTGTAAATCTAGTTGGAACATAAGCTCACTCAGGAGAGGGTTAAAAAATGCTATGTGATCTAAATGAGGATTGTCTTGTGTAACCAAAGGACAATATGAATCCATATGTGATAAAGTTGTTATCTGTAGTATTAATTGAATCCAGAAGGGGTGTGAACTATGCATGTAGTATTGCATGCAGACAACATATGGTAGGATGTTAGAACATGTTTCAGAACAAGTGTGTCTTGTTCCTAACTAGGATTTTTTGTGGATGGTGCTGGAATTAGGGTGTGAAACATGTGCTTATTAAAGTCAGATGTTTATAATTTGATTTGGTCAGTTCACTTTAATGGGTGTAGAAGCTTTTGCGCCTAAAATAACGGGCCTTGACCAAGAACGCGTTTGCATTCAAGGAACATCTATTACTTTCTAGGTCACCTCTTGCTATTTATAGAGAGCACTTCTTCTCCTTCAGTCTGTGTGTGTTTTCAACATTTCTTCTTTCTGATGAGTTTTATTTGTATTTGGGTAAGTAATGCGTGGGTTTGGTGTTATGAAGGACGTCTTTGCCAATTTTTGGCTAAAAATGGGGAGAAAGGGTTTGCTCAGATGGTGTGCTTAGAGGTTTGGTTCAAATGGATATGCTAGGTGCACTTCTGATATAATCCTAAGCTGTGAGGGAGGATGTTGTATGTTAGTCACTGTGACTTGTGTCATGAGTTATGAACACAATTGTGACTTGTGTTATGAGTTACATAAGGGAATGTCTGTCTTGTTCTCTTATTCCACCATTGGTCTCCTTGAAAGGGAGTGTTTCTCAGCCTGTGAGGAATGTTTTTGGGAACCTGAATGGATAAGGGTAGTAGCAGATTAGCTCGACCAAGAGTTCGGGACTTTCTGCTAAGAGTTCAGGACTTTCTACTCCTTGTCCACTACTATTTCCACTCATGCTGAGGAATGTTATTGAGGAAGATGTCAAGCAACATGTACTGACATGATGAAGAAAGTGTTGCTATTTTTTTTTCTATTTTGCTGCTGAAATTTGTTTTAGCCAAAATTTTACAAAGGGGGAGATTGTTAGTTCTGTAATTCTAGGATTGGCATAAATATTGTAAAACAAATATAGCAACAATATATTGTATGAGATCTTGCAAAATAACAACAAGTTAAGCAATGAAGTCCTAGTGTGCGCCTGAACATGTTGAGTTGAAGTGTTTCAACATCTGGAGCAACATGTCAAAGAAGATGTTCTAAACAGTTCATTCGACATCATGAACTGATACAAGTGGATTGAAGATTCTTTTATAATTTAACAGAAACATAATATTTAGAGATTTTAAAGAAATCCAATGTTGCATTGATTTAAAGATCTTAAAGATTAAAAATTGTATTAGAGACAAATATTAAATAAATATAGACTTTCTAAAAAAAGAGATATCTTAGGAAGTTATTATTTTAAAGATCTTTTTATAGCATATTTTTCTGCATAGTTGTAGCAACTTCTATGCTGTGTTTTTGCAAGGCCCAAAATCCAGTTTGGATTAGGTTATAAAAAGAAGTGTTGTAACCTAGGTTTAGTAACCAACCAAAGATATAAAAGTTGTATCATTAGGGTTGAGTTCTAGTTACAGTCGTATGCTAAAAGATCTAATCATTAAGATTGTTTTCTCTGTAAGCCTCGAAGTTGTTAAGCAAGAGGTATTGTGTACTTGACTGAAGCTTTGAAGCAAGGTTAAGATGTTGTCATGGAAGTGTGTCTTCTGATTCTGAATTGTTAAGTTTGTTATCACTATTGTGTTTTAGGGGGAGTGAGATAGGTTTCTCATAGCTAAGTGATGTTTAGATAGAAGTTGCATTTATAATGATTAAGTGAGAAGATTGCAAACAAAGTTGTTTGCTGAGGGTCTTTGAATTGACACTACATAATGGATTTCCTTTCTGGTTTGGTTGCCCCCATTGTAGATGTGTTTGCATCAAATTGATTTGAATGTGTTATTTATATCTTTTTATATTGTATATTGTGTTTCTATAGCAGAATGTCAGACCAGATGTCTAAACATCCTGACAGAAGAATATGGTATATCATAATACAATAATGCTGCTGTACCTTGTCATGTTTTCTACAACAGATCAGATGTCTCGAAATCTAGTTCATTCATACCAGAATTTTACATCACACTCTCAAAATCATCGGTCTTCATCAATCGCAAAACATTTCCAATTTTCATCATCTTCTCCCAACTCCAATCTTCTTCATTAACAAACTGAACCTTTGTCGCTCCCAAAGATTTTCATCCCGGTGCAAACGCGAACTGTCGGCGAAAAAGAAATCAAGTTGAATTGAATAGAGTCGCCAGCTAGGCATTTTTATCCCGAAGTAAAGGTAATGCCGCATAAACCTGAAAATAGATGGATAAGATGGTTGTGAACCAGAGAAAATGAGAAAGGGAATTGGTTATAACCTGGGAAGGTATTAGCACCCAGATTGTTCGTCGTACTCGACGGGATCCATGCTTACAAGACTGTGTTTAAAAGGGGTAAGTGTATGTGCTATCTGTGTGCAACAGCTAGGAAAGAATGTACAGGTGTTAGTGCAAAAAGGTGAATTTCTCAGGAACTGAGGCTTTAGAAAGAATGCTGAAACAGGGGGATGACACAAAAACTTTTGTTCGATAACTGTTAAGTTATGCTTACGTATCCTCTCGTGCAATGAGGAAATCAGAACACCGTAGTTAGACTCAAAGAGACTGAAAATAAATTAACTGTGAACTGCTCGATTGTCTATGCTCAAGTGTATGACTCGTCTGGCTCGAGTGCTAACTGTCTTGCATTAGACGGAAGAAGCAAGTTCTCGTTTGTGAATGAGTGTGATGAGAAACGAATCCCGAAGGAGACGATTATTGTTTGTTTTTGTGTTTTCAGTTTTTTATTGTTTTTGGTGTTTTGCATAGGATTATGAGCTTAAGCCTAAATCAAGGATTGTAAACTCATTATATCCTCCCTGATTAGGGATAATGAGCCTACTTAAGTGTGAGATAAGCATCTCAACTTAATTACCATGATGATGTAGGATTAAGATCATTAACCTACTTGTGATTTATTAGATGTTTTTTTTTAGTGTTAAGTAATGAGTTTAATCTCTAATCATAGATTAGTAAACTCAATACACCATCCTAATAGAAGGATGATAGATGAGAACACTTATGCTGAGGAAGATACCTCAACTTAATCCATGGTTAGGGACTAAATTCATTATATAACAAGCCTTTATTAAAGATGGATTTTAATTAAGGGATGATATTAAGAAGTGGATTTTAAGTTTGTAAGACAACTTGAGGGGGACTTGTCCATTAAACACTAGAGTCAGTCCCTTTTAACCATAAGGAAGAGATAGAACCCTAATGTAAGGCCATAAAGTCTTAGTGATTATTATGTGTTTTGATTAAGAGGTGTAAACAAATTAAAGGTTTAACACTAAGGATTAAAGTTATACACTCAATCCTAAGATAAGGATGCAAGCATAACCCTAATTCCAAAGTCCTAAAGCTTTAAAAGTTTAGTCTCTGATTATTGAGATGAGAAGAGAGACTCAAGGAGACTCAAAGGTAAAAGCTAGGTGGGACTATACAACCCTAAAAGTTATCATGCTTGGATATCCAATGGTTTGTGAGGCTTAAGAGAAAAGATACTCAAGACCACCAATGGAAGAAGCAGATGAAAAGAGAAAGAAGAAGAAGAATAAGTTACTTACTTCTTGAAGAAGATAAGTAACTTAAAAGAAAGAAAGTATGAAGGAGAGAACATAAGCGAAGCAATTTCACTTGAAACACAAGTAAGAATGCATATGAATGAGATGAGAAGAGGGTGGAGGTGAAGGCAAATCAACCTCCCAGATAACTTACCAAAAGTACCTGAAATGTTAGTATGGGTGCATAAGACATAAAGCAAAAGGAAATGAAATGAAATGAGATGCAAAGACCAAAGTCATAAGTGAAAATGCAATGTAAATGGCATATAAGATGATGCAAAGTCATACAATATGCATATGAAAGATCATACAAAGATGGGATGCCAAGGAAGCATGTTTAAAGGCATGAAAACACATGGATGATCATGAAATGTAATGGATGCAAAGCATAACAAATGAATGAAGAAATGATCAAGCATGTCTTAAGATGTCTAATATGTCATACAAATGCTTGAAATGTCATGCCAAGCTCATATGATGATGATATGCAAAGGAGAATGCAAATGAAGATGCAAAATTAGGGTTTTAAGACAACATGAGATGCATATGACCAAAACAGAAGCAATCAACATGATAAAATATTGAAATCAAGCTCAAACAAACCCTAATCCCATATAATATCACAACCCAAAGGAGAAAGTCAGAAGCTTAACCTAAAGAAAGTTATGAAATTTCTAAGTTTGCTAGGGTTTTGGGTGCTTCTAAAGGGAAAATGCAAATCAAATTGAAAATCCAAGATAAAATCATGAGAAAAATAAGCTAGAAACTATATGCAATATGTGAAATAAAGCAAAAAGAATCAAGTTCAAACTCATCATGGTTAGGCAGAAATGAATTTTTTCAAATTAGGGTTTGAAAATATGATTTTTAAGAACCCTAATTCAAAGAAAATTGTGAAAATGTGATCAAACCTAAAAAGAAACTTATATGGTGAGTTTAAAAATGTTTTTAAATGTATTGGAATGGTTCATGAATTTTTTGGTGATTTTTAGAAATCTAAATGCATTTTTAATTAATTAAAATCCATTAATTAATCAAAAATAACATTTAAATATTTTAAAAATAATTTTTTAATGCAAAAAAATAAATTATTTTCAGGTTAAGAAAAATATTTGAAACAAAAATGCAAGAAATCATGTTTTTTTTATGTTTTTAACTATTTTAAATAAAATGCACAAAAGAAATAAAAAGAAAATGAATTAAATGGAAAGTCAGAGGATCCAAGGGCTCAGATTCAAACTGGGGAGGGAAATGTTGACTGGCGCATAATCCAAGGGCTGAGGTTCAATCTGAGTTAATTTATTTAATTAATTCTAATTAAACTAATTAAATGAGAATTAGGGTTAATGAAGCAATCCTGGCCACTCACTCACGCGGGAACCACAACATCCAAGGGCCTACATTCAAACTTAGCTAATTACGCAGATTAGGGAAAATGACTTTCATGTGGCCAGAACAGTGTTCCGGTCATCTTCTCCGACGAGCATCTCACCCCAACTTCTTCCCTAGGCTACCCCAGACCCACAAATTCTCCAAAAACAAACCCCAAACCAATCTAAACAAGATTCAGGCCATGAAAATCATTTATCATGCATCAAAGTGGTGAATCAAAGAAAAACAGTTTTAGGTCAAAAATTTCAGAGCAAGCATACATCCTGGTTTCTCAACCATTTTAAAAAATAATCATATCAACAGTCTCAGGGGAACACATAAAATCATTTAAGAACTTAAAATAGAGTTTCTGGAAAAATTGTTCTTGATGGTCACCTGAGTTGAAGCTTTGAGATTCCGAGCTTTCTGACCCCCTCCTTTGTGCAAATCCACTCCACTTAGTCCCTTGAAGCTTCTGAAATGCTTGAAACAAGTTTGTGGTGGCTGGTTTATGATGTTTGGTTCTGGTGTGTAAGAAATCGTATTTATGATTGAGTGGTTTTTAGGCCATGGCAAGGGGTGGGAAATGATCCTTGGGTGATGTTGAGATGAATGGTGAAAGAATTTTTGAGTTTTGACGGCTGGTTTGAGAGAATCGAAGAAGGGAAGGTTTTATGGAATTTTTGGGCAGTCTGAGTTCTTGGATGTTCCAGGCTTGTGTCTTGTGTGAAATGAGCTCCATAAGATTAATATAGGCCAATGAGAGTGCTCAGAAAGTGGGTGGTGGCATAGTGTGATTGGTATGGGCCAAGTTGCAAAAATGTCAACTTTGTGTACTTGAGGTATGGGCATGGTGCAGAGTTGTCTTTAGGGGTGTCTTGGCCTCAACTTGGTTCAAGGATGGCCCTAGGATCAATTTTATGCAGCTGGCACAAGTGGATGAAGAATTTCATGGTTTTGCAAAGTTTATGCATAATGGTCATTTTGAGATTTCTTGTGAACCAAGCCATGAAAACCTTGTAATCTTATGCCAATTATGATGTTTTGAAGTTTCCTTGACATGTTATGGTGCATAGAAGTTAATTAGAGGTCATGAAATGGCTTGGCAAGTGAATTTGCAAAATTCATCTTTGGCATGAACTTGAAAATTATAGGATTTTTGCCAACTTTGAAAGGCCATATCTTAAGTTCTAGGATGAATCAAGACATGTTATTCTACTTTTTGAAAATGGAAAGACATAATCTACAACTTTCATGTCCAAGAATTTTTCATTTGAAGCATTATTGGTCATGAAAGAATAGGTTGAATATCTATCCCAAAATGGAAAGTTTCCATTACAAGTCATTTCCAAAAATCACAAGTTTGCATTTGGCTTGAAATTCTTCAACTTTGTGAACTTCCAACCACTTCTAAGATCAAATAAAGATCATAGAACCTCAAAATGATGAATGTGACCCTTTGGTACCCTTGATGGAGGCCTCAGATGCCCTGATTTTGACTTTACTTGCTCAAGATGTTACCCAATGATCAGATGACTTCCACAGTGAATTTCTTCATCAAATTTGGTATAAATGATCCTTATAACATATTAAGACCATTAGAAACAATAATAACCAAAATATTTGGGATTAAGGCCTTTGAAACCAAAACCCTAATTCTAGGTCATCTGTGCAGGAAATCTTCAGTCTGCCTCTATGCCTTTGCCATGCTATGTGATCCCTTGACTTTTATGAACTTTGGGGAGCATATTATGATCATGGAACACACATGGACCCTCTTAGTAAGCTTCAAGACCATTGGGATGGCTCATATCACTTCTTGGATTGCTTAGATCACAAACCCTAGATGCAGATGAAATGGACTATGCAGATGAAACAAATATACAATATGAGATCGTATGCCCATGCTAATGCAAAAATGAAATATAACAAGCCATGGTGTGAGAAAAAGTGAGGGAAAATTTGGGGTGTTTACAGCTGCCCCTATTCAAGCATGAGTTAGCTATGCAGGATGTAAGCGCTTGGCTTAACAGACAAACAAGATAACTTGTGGTTGAATACCAAAGACAGTCCAAAGTTTGCACTCGCTGGAGAGAAGAAGAAAAGGGATATAAATTGTAAAAGGCAGTATAATATGAGTATCAAATGAAACGACAGAGGACGACCGCTGGGGGGAAAACGGTAAGCAAAGCAATGATGGGGACAACCATCATGCTGGGAAAATAAAGAAACCGCGACGGGGACGGCCATCGGGTAATAAAATAAAATTCTCTGGGGATTTGAGAAAAAAAATGATGGGGACAACCATCAGGCTTGGAAAGTAAAGTAAACAACGATGGGGACAGCCATCGGGTAAAAACTGATGAAGGACGATCATCAGGAAAAGGAAAAGGGGCCACGACGGGGATGGCCATCGGGTTAATAAATGAAAATATTTGATGAGGGACGGTCATCAAGGGTGAATGACGATCACCTAGCAGGGAACAACTGCTCTTTATCACGACATAGGACCAATGCCGGATAGAAAAAGGTCAACGATGGGGATGGCCATCGGATAAGCATGATGAAAGACGGATAACAAGGTCGACGATGGGGATGGCCATCGGATAAATGATGAGGGACGGTCATCATAAGGTGAAGGACTATCACCTAGCAGGGGACGGCTGCTAAAAAGATATCGTGACATAGGACGAATGCCAGATAGAAAGTTCCAACAATGGGGATTCCAGTAGGGAAAGAATGAGGGACGGTCATCCAAATGTGAAGGATGATCTCCTGATAGGGGACGGCTGCCGAAAGTATCACGACATAGGATGAATGTCGGATAGAAAAGTAGTTTTGTTGGTGACTTACCGGGGAATGGTAAACACCGACGAATGCTTACGCTTTGAAATAAAAGGCCTAAGTGTTTGACAGTGTGTATAAACTAAAGATGCAGACGAGCATCCTTAGGACCACGATACGGACGAGTATCGGTAGAAACAACTGCTGACACGTGTTTTAGGGATGATGATACGGACGAGTATCAATCGGTTAAGCAAGGAACACGGACGAGTGTTGAATCTGTTGAGGGGTGATATATACAAGATACAGATGTGTATTGAGGACTTCTGTATAAGTATGTACAAGTATGATCTGCCGGTGATGTATGTGCAAGACACGGACGAGATTTTTGACTTGCTGGGGAAGTATGACACGGATGAGTGCCGAAAAGAATATGTACAAGTATGAAGAAATATCTGTATTGAGAATGCAGAAGGTATTCTGGCGACCTTACTGGGGAAAGATGACACAGACGAGTGTCGAAAAGAGCATATATAAATATAAACAGGTATTTGTGTTTGAGAGTGCAAATGGGATGCTTTGGCTTTTATCTGCAGGGGATATGCGTTTTGTATTTTGCTGATGAGGTGATATTGATATTTGCAGGTGGTTGGCTCGAACCTGGCTTATGATCATGCAAATGTTTGATTTTTGCCGTAATGCTCCATTTTAGACGGAATGCTACGCTTATTTTGGGGGAAAATGATGTGAAATGCTATGACTATGCAAATGAGAAACCCGATCCGAGATCCGGATCCTGCGGGGATAAAGATCTCTGGTTGATCTGTCTGGAGGGAGAACTCAGCTGGGGAAAGAAATCATTGGCTGATCTGTCCAGAGGGAGAACTCCATTGGGGATGAGGAAGTTTCACAACTACGATGGGGGATGTATCTTATGCATTGCTCTACTGGGAAGAGAATGCCAACTCTGTGGGGAATAGAAAGTTCTTGACCACCATGCTGGGGGAAAACTGTCAGACATTGCTCGGGAGGTCCCACTTGGGGAGGAGATAACTTCTGGGAAG
This sequence comes from Lathyrus aphaca, assembly GCA_963966055.1. Taxonomy (NCBI): domain Eukaryota; kingdom Viridiplantae; phylum Streptophyta; class Magnoliopsida; order Fabales; family Fabaceae; genus Lathyrus; species Lathyrus aphaca. The sequence goes on along the minus strand of OZ014525.1, from coordinate 249,351,674 downwards.
TAATCTGCTGGGGATTGATGAATTCCTTGTGGGGAAGTACTTCTTGTCAAGGATTTCTGCTAATGATATGATTGCTGACTCGGCTGTGGATCAATGCTTGATATGCCCCATTCCGTGAAATGGTCTGCCTTGAGTACATGCAACCTGTTAAGATAAAGGAAACACACAAGTATCATGAGGTATCCTCAACCGGATTTTGTCATAGAAGTTAGATTTGTCTGAGAGCAACATACTTCCTGCAAGCATTTATTAAAATGGTTCATATGTTTTCATGCAAATGTTGTATTACGAACTCTGGACATTTTGAAAACAAAAACAAGAGTAAAAAGACAAAGTGTGACTGAATATTCTGATTTTATTGATTTGTGTGCCCTGAATAAGAAAATGTTGAGAAAATAAAAGTGTTGGCAATGTTGAAGATGATGCTCCAGTGAGCTTCCTTTGCTATGACCTGTATGACCTTGATGTTCTTCTTATCTTGCTTTCTAAAGAAGGTTGATTCTGATCGACGCTTTGTCCTTTCGGAGGTTGCCATGTTGTGAGTGATACAGATGAATTCAAAATGCATTTGTTCGCTTATTCCCTGATTTTGCGTGGACCGCCCTTTCGGGTTTTCAATCCACCAGGATACCCATTTTTGCCTGAGCTGTCTGATGTGGCTTTTCAACTCAGTGGGTGTACATTTTTTTTCAATTTTCCCTTATTTTTGCCCGAGTCTTTTATTTTGTTTTTGACTCGCCGGGATGCCCTATTTTTTCCTGGACTTACATTCTGTTTTCTGTCCATCAGGTCATTTTATGCGAAGTATTTTTTAACTGCATCTGAATTCATAGGAGACGGGAAGTTTTCACCATCCATGGTTGCGAGCATCAGTGCTCCACCAGAGAAAACTTTCTTTACTATGAATGGGCCTTCGTAGTTTGGCGTCCATTTGCCCCTGTGGTCTGTATGAGGAGGAATAATTCTTTTTGATCGAAGGCTTTCTTCATTCGGTTTTGATATAACTGCTCATGAAAAATTGTTGCCAATCTCTTCTCTTTAACCAAATTCAGTTGATTGTATCGAGACCGGACCCATTCTGCTTCATCCAGTTTCACATCCATCATTACCCGCAAGGAGGGTAGTTCAACTTCAACATGTAAGACAACTTCCATACCATACACAAGCTGATACGGTGTTGCCCCAGTAGATGTTCTGATAGAGGTTCGATACCCATGCAAGGAAAATGGTAGCATCTCATGCCAGTCTTTGTAGGTGATTACCATCTTTTGCACAATCTTCTTGATATTCTTGTTAGCGGCCTCAACAACGCCATTCATCTTTGGCCTGTAAGGAAAAGAGTTGTAATGTTGAATTTTGAAGTCCCGACAAAGTTCTGCCATCATCTTGTTGTTCAAATTGGAACCATTATCAGTAATGATTCGCTCGGGAACTCCATACCAATAGATGATATCTCTTTTCAGAAATCGTGCTACCACTTTCCTAGTGACATTTGCATATGAAGTTGCTTCAACCCATTTGGTGAAGTAATCAATGGCTACCAGGATGAATCTATGATCATTTGAAGCAGTTGGTTCAATCTTTCCAATCATATCAATTCCCCACATGGCGAAGGGCTAAGGTGAAGACATTACATTCAAAGGATTCAGAGGCACATGCACTTTATCTGCATAGATCTGGCATTTGTGGCATTTTCTGGCATAGGCACAACATTATGCATCCATTGTGATCCAGTAGTAACCTGATCTTAATAACTTATTTTCCATTGCATGTCCCCCGGCATGGGTACCGAAAGAGCCTTCATGTACTTCGTGCATCAGTAGGTCTTCTTCCTTCTTGTCAACACATCTGAGCAAGACCATGTCGAAGTTTCGCTTGTACAAAGAGCCATCAGTATTGAGGAAGAAGCTGCCGGCTAGCCTTCTTAATGTATTCTTATCGTTTGATGATGCCCAGGTGGGTATGTTTGATTTTCCAAGAAGCATTTGATGTCATGGTACCAAGGCTTGTTGTCACTAGCGGTGTCTATGGAGAATACATATGTCGATCTGTCCAATCTGGATACCAAAATCCGAGGTACATAATTGGCAGTCTGTACTTTGATCATGGATCAAATGGTAGCCAAAGCGTCCGCAAACTGATTCTCATCTCGAGGGATGTATTCAAGCTTTACTGTTGTGAAGAAGGTCAACAATCTCCTTGTATAGTCACGGTAGGGAATCAGATGCTCATGATGAGTGTACCACTTGGCGTTGGTCTGGTTGATTACCAAAGCTGAATCTCCGAATACATTCAAGGTTTTGATCCTGAGGTCAATGGCTTCCTCAAGACCCATGATACAAAATTCGTATTCTGCTTCATTGTTAGTGCAGGAAAATGTGATTTTTGTTGAGAAAGGCATATGAACCCCTTTAGGTGTAATAAGCAATGCACCAACCCCACGACCATCGCAATTAACTTCCCCATCAAACATCATAGTCCATGCTTCTTCTGGGTCAGGCCCTTCAGTATGAACTGGCTCTTCACAATCTTTTGCTTTCAAGAACATGATGTCTTCATCAGGGAAGTCAAATCTCATAGGTTGGTAATCATCAATGGGTTGCTCAGCCAGATAGTCAGACAATATACTGCCTTTGATGGCTTTTTGAGAGGTGTACTGAATGTCATATTCTGTCAGAATCATTTGCCATCTTGCAACCCTTCCGGTAAGTGTTGGCTTCTCAAATATATACTTGACTGGATCCATCTTTGAGAACAACAAGGTAGTGTGAGTCAACATATACTGTCTTAGTCGGCGAGCAGCCCACGCTAAAGCACAACAAGTTTTCTCGAGTAGTGAATAATGTTGTTCACAGTTGGTAAACTTACTTAGGTAGTATATTGCATACTCTTTTTGACCAGACTCGTCATGCTGGCCCAACACACACCCCATTGACTCTTCTAATACTGTCTGATTCATGATTAGAGGTCTTCCTTCGATCGGAGGCATGAGAATTGGAGGTTCTTGTAGATATTCTTTGATCTTGTCAAAAGCTCTCTGATAATCATCGTTCCACCTGACCATTTGTTCCTTTCTTAGCAGCTTGAACAAGGGCTCACAGGTTGCAGTGAGATGAGATATGAACCTTGAGATGTAGTTCAATCTACCTAGGAACCCTCCAACTTCTTTCTCAGTCTTAGGTGCAGGCATTTCCTGAATAGCTTTGATTTTATCGGGATCAACCTCAATTCCCGTCTCACTTACAATAAAACCCAATAGCTTACCATAATGCACCCCGAATGTGCACTTGTTGGGGTTCAACTTCAACTGATACTTTCTCAGCCGCATGAACAATTTCAGCAAATTCCCCAAATGACCTTCTTCTGTAAGGGACTTGGCAATCGTGTCATCCACAAAACACTCGATTTCTTTGTGGATCATATCATGGAATAATGTTACCATAGCCCATTGATATGTTGCACCGGCGTTCTTCAGACCGAACGTCATTACTTTATAGCAGAATGTGCCCCAGGGTGTGATGAATGTTGTCTTCTCCATATCTTCTGGTGACATCCTAATCTGATTATATCCCGAAAATCCATCCATGAAAGAAAATACCGAGAACTAAGTCGTGTTATCCACCAATACATCAATGTGAGGTAATGGGAAATCATCCTTCGGGCTAGCTCTGTTCAGGTCTCGGTAATCCACACATATACGTACCTTGCCATCCTTCTTAGGTACGGGTACAATATTAGCAACCCAAGGCGGGTAACTAGTTACAACGAAAAAACCGGCATCCTACTGCATTTGTACCTCTTCTTTAATTTTCATGGCCATATCTGGGCGAGTACGGCGTATCTTTTGTTTAACTGGCGGACAATCCTCTTTCAGTGGCAGCCTGTGCATGACAATATCCGTATCTAGACCTGGCATATCTTGATAGGACCAAGCGAAAACGTCAACATATTCCCGAAGCATACTGATGAGCTATTCTTTCACCGGAGCTTGCAGACTAGCTCCGATCCTTACTTCTTTCACATCTTCCTCAGTACCAATATTGATGGTCTCAACCTCCTCCTGATGAGGAGCAATCACTTTTTCCTCTTGTCTCAACAACCTACCCAACTCTTCAGGCAACTCATAATCTTCATCAACCCCTTCATCTTCTTGATTAATTGGATTGTCGAAGTCAATCAAGGTCATAGCAGTGCCGTTGTCTGTGCAATCTGGAGGATTATCTCTGCAAGGGTTGAGATTTGTATATTTTAGTGATTGATTTTAATCTTGTTTAGAAAAGTGTGAATGGAGTTATTTATTTTGAAAACATTTCCATTTATTGCTTTGTGCGAAAATAACAAAAATGAAAGACAGTGAGCGACAAAAAGATCGTTTGCAAAAGATGTCCATTTGTTCATTAATCATTCATTTGCACAAAATACAAATATGGCCCTATTACAAAATGAGTCCTGACACCTTGGGAAAGATGCAGGACTTGATGCATGCTTAAACAGGAAATAATAATTACTCTGCAGAAGTAATCCTTATAATTTCCTGGGAAGACCAGTTAAGGACTTGCTGGCCAGGGACCCTTGGACGAATCCAGCTCTCCAGGTTGAAGTCACTTTCAGCCTCGTCTTCCACATTGTTGATCGCATTCGGGGTTAGCATTCCCCCACTGATAAACTTGTGGGCTTTAGCAGCCTCCTCTTGGACCTGTCGAGATGGTTTGTAACCCAACCCGAACTTGTCTTCCTTGATCTGGACTTGCAGCAGCTTACCCCAGCCATGGGTGTTCCCGTCCTCAACAACCTTCTGAGCTTGCTTATAAGAGGAAATTGAAGTACCAAACACTTAAACTGTTGCTTCATTGACATTGATGGCCTCAAACCCTTGGCTCATTGTCTCATGGATCTCTCTGTCCATCTCAATATACTTGTAAGTAGCTAGATGACTAACGAAGATATCCTCTTCCCCACAAATTGTGATAATTTTACCTTCCCATTCTTATTTCAATTTCTGGTGAAGGGTCGACGTTACAGCGCCAGCGGCATGAATCCATGTCCGACCCAACAAACAACTATATGCAGGCTGAATGTCCATCACATAGAAGACAATTTTGAAGATTTGTGGGCCAATCACCACAGGTAACTCAATTTCTCCAAGAACCGATCATTTAGAATCGTCAAAGGCTCTCACTACCAGGTTACTTGGACGCAAAGCAAGACCATCATATTCCATCTGTCGCTCCCGACAAATGAAAAGGGTTCATATGAAGGTACAGACGCGAACGGTCGGCGAAGGGAACAGTGAGAACACACAGCCGTGAACTCACTGGGGAATGAATAGAGTCGCCAGCTAGGCATTTTTATCCCGGAGGAAAGGCAATGCTGCATAGGCCTAGAAAGATGGATAAGACGGTTGCGAACCAGAGAGACTGAGAAAGGGGGTTGGTTACAACCTGGGAAGGTATTAGCACCCAGATTGTCCGTCGTACTCGACGGGATCCACGCTTAAAAGATTTGTGTTTTAAAGGGGTAGTGTCAGTGCAATCTGTGTGTAAAATAGCTGGAAAAGATATACAGGTGTCAGTGTATAGTGTATAAGTGATATGAAGTATGAAAGTGTCAGTGTAAGAATGAAAGTGAGATGCTCAAGATCATGAGGCTAAGGGAATGATGCTGGAAGGAGGGTGGATGTACAGAGACTTTTGTTCGATAACTGTTAAGTTATGCCTACGTATCCTCTCGTGCAATGAGGAAGTCAGAACACCGTAGTTCGACCCAAAGAGACTGAAAGATGAATTGACTTGTGAACTGCTTACTTGTCTATGCTCAAGTGTATGACCTGTCTGGCTCAGGTGCAAACTGTCTTGCATTAGACGGAAGGAGCGAGTTCTCGTTTGTGAGTGAATGAGATGAGAAAAGAATCCCGGAGGAGACGATTATTGTTTGTTTTTGTATTTTCAGTCTTTTATTGCTTTTGAGAATTTGTCATAAGTTAATGAGCTTAAGCCTAAACCAATGGATTTAGTAAGCTCATCACATCTTCCCTCTGATTAGGGGTAATGAGAATACCTTAAGTGTGAAGTCAGATTCTCACACTTAATCACCTTTTGATGTAGAGTTAAGATCATTAACCTACTTGTGATTATTTAGATGTTTTTGGTGTTTTTGTTTAGTGTTGAGTAATGAGGTTAAGCCATAATCAGGGATTAAACAGACTCATTATACCATCCTAATAGAAGGATAATAGATGAGAATGTTTAAGCTGAGGAAAGCTCCTCAACTTAATCCATGATTAGGGATTAAACTCATGACATAACAAGCCTTTATTAAGTGGATTTTATTTAATGATAAGATGATGAAGTGAGTTTTATGATTTGTAAGACAACTTGAGGGGGACTTGTCCATTAACACTAGGGTTAGTCCTTCTTAACCAATTAAGGAAGAATTAGAACCCTAATGCAAGGCCCAAGTTACAAGTGTGATGTCTTGATACTTATTAAGTGGGTTAATTAAGAGATTTAAACACATTAAGGGTTTAATACTTAGGATTAAAGTTATACACTCCATCCTAAGAGAAGGATGCAGGCATAACCCTAATCACAAAGTCTTAAAGCCTTTACGGTTTAGTCTCTGATTATGAGGTGAGAAAAGAAGACTCAAAGAGAGACACAAAGGTAAAACTATGAGGGGACTAATCAAAACCCTAATTCATTGTCATGCTTGGTTGTTCCTAAGGTTTGTGAGGTTTGCAAGAACAATCTTCAAAGGAGCCACCAGGAAGCAGATGAATAAGATCAAAAGAAGCAAAGTGACTTGCTTCATTCAAGAAGTCAAGTCACTTGAAGAAAGAAAGTGGGAGGAAGAAGAATGAGCAAGCTCAATCTCAAACACAAATAGGAATGCAACAATGGATGCAAGAGAGATGAAAAGAAAAGTTATGAGAAGTGAAGGCAAATTCACTTCCCAAGTTTACTTACCACCTGAAATGTTAGAAAGAAATGCAATGCAATATCAAATGAGATGAGATGACATGATGATAAGCAAAACCAGAAGCATGTTAAGGATGATTATGATGTTATGAGATGCTGCAAACATGAGGCAAGACATGGAGATGTTCATACAAGATCATGAATGCAAATGATGCAAGCTAAGGAGCATGAACAAACATGAAATGTTATGAAGCATACAAAGCAAATGACATGGCAAATATGTGATGCAATGATCAAACATGCCTCCTATATGTCTTAAGATGTCAAATGAATCACAAGAATGCACAAAATGCAAAGACAAGTCATGTTATGCAAGAGAATGCAAGAAGGATGCAAAAGAAAGCCCAAATTAGGGTTCATGGATCAAACATCAAACAAAAACTCAAAACAGAAGCAAACCCTAAGATAAAAATGGAAAATGCTAACCAAAGAAACCCTAAACCTATAATGAACCACTGCCCAAAGGAGAACTCTCAACTCTCAACCAAACTCAAGTTATAATTTTTCTAAGTTATAAGGGTTTTTTAAGGTTCTTAACAAAAGAAATGCCAAACAAATGGAAAATGCAAGATCAAATCATGGCCATTTTATCCTAGAAACTACATGCCAAACACAAAACAATGCAGGAAGAATCAATGTCTCAACCTTCTCCAATAGGCAGAAATGAATTTTTGAACTTATGATCAAAATAATGCATAAAAAATGATTTAATTCAATGAAAAATTCTTAAAATGCATCAAGATCAAAAAAGAAATTTGGTTTGAAGGTTGGACAATGTTCCTAAATGTCTTAGAACATTTCATGAATTTTTTTGTAATTTTTAAATACCTAAAAGTATTTTTAATTAATTAATTCCCATTAATCAATTAAAAATAATCTTTTAAATATTTAAAAATACTTTTTTAATGATAAAAAATAAAATAAAAATATTTTTGGGTCTTAAAAATTAATAAAACTTTAAAGAAAAAGTTTCATAATTTTTAAGACATTTTTGCTATTTTAAAATAAATATGCAAGTTAATTGAAATAAAAATGAATTAAAATCAAATAAAATAGGAAGTAATCAGGATGGATGGATGAGATTGATTCTGAGTTTAAATTGGTTGACTGCGCGCATCATCCAAGGGTCCAGGCTGACTCTGATTAAATTAATTAAATTATGGATTAATTAGGCTAACACGTGGATTAGGGCTAAGCTAGCTGATCTGGGCCATCCAAAAGAGAGGGAAGTCAACAGGTCAAAGGCCATCTACGGCTCAAATTCAAACTGAAGTTAATTACGCAATTAGGGCATAATCACTCTCAGGTGGCCGGAGAAGACCTCCGGTCGTCTTCTCCGGCCAGCAACTCACCTGAGAAATCCCCAAACCCCTCAAATCGTAACAAAAACAAAATCTAAGCACATAGAAATGAACCCCATGACCTCCTGAATCAAAACCCTAAGTCCAAACAAATTTATTCTTCCTAAACAAGCTGAATCGAACAGAACAAGTTCTAGGGCAAACCAGTTTCAGAGTCAAATTAAATACTCAAATCAAAACCATTTCAAAAACTAAGAACATCAGGATGATCAGGAGATCACATAGAACAAGTTTGTAACAAGAGAAATGATTTCTGGAAAAAATAATTTCGAGCCACCTGAGATTTGGAGCTTTCAACCTGAGAACTTTCCGGCCACCTCTCCTTGTGAAATCCACTCCTTAGGACCTCTTGATGATGTTTGAATGCCTTAGAACAATTTATGCTGGCTGGATAGTGAGATTCGACAGCTTCTGCTCAAGCTTGATCAGAAATGGCAATGGAGTTTCTGGAGGTTTCAGGCCATTGTGAATGATGGTTTGTGATCCTGAGGATGAATGGAGAAGGTCTGGAGTGTTTGTTGGTGTGTTTGTGGTTTGTGGAAGGAGATTCGATTGAAACTGCAAAATGAAGTGAGAAATGGCAGTGAGATGTTCAGGCTGTTTCAGGCTTGTGTTCTTGGTGCTGGGTGGTCTATGGAGCAAGGTGAGTTGAATGGTGAAGTTGGCTTGAGTGTTTGGTGGCTGTGTAAGCAGATTCGAAGCAAGTTGCAATGTGGTGTGTTTTTGTGAATGTCATGAATGTGATGTTTCAGCCTTGCCTTGTGTTATGTTTAGCTTGCAAATTGTCCACATAACTCTCTCTCATTGGTCAGTTGACAAGACATGCCCTTTATTGATTGGTAAGTTACCTTTTGCAAAAAGTCAAATAATGTGTAAGAGAAGCATGACTCAAGGTCTAGGCAAGTACATGGGCATGGGCTGGCGCAGCAAGGTGAGGTGAGAGGCTAGCAAAGCTCAGCATCCAAGGCTGCAAGTGGTAGGAAGCATGATCATGAGTTTTGCAACTTGTTGTAACTTTGGTTCACATGTGAGAAAGTCTTGTTACACAAACCAAACCATGGGGAAACTTGGTCCAAATCTGATTTTTAAGGCTCATAGAATGTTTATGTGCTGGTTTGAAATGAATTAGAAGTTGCAATTTGACTTAGCACATGATTTTGCAATTTTCACACTTGGTGCATATCTTGAAAATAAGTGATTTTTGCTAACTTTGCATTGCCATAACTTTTGGTCCAAGAAGAGTTTGATCATGTTCTTGTACTTTTTGAAAAGGGAAAGATGAGATCTACAACTTTCATGACCAAAGTTTTTCCATTTGAAGCACTTTTGGATCAAGAATCATGGCTTGAAAAATGACCTAAAATGATGCATTCTTGAAAAGTCAACTATGCCCAAAAAGTCAACATTTGCAAAAACCCTAAATTCTTGATTTCTATGAACTTCAACCTTCTTCCATGATCAAATAAAGATCATATACACTCAAAATGATGAAGATCACCCATTGGTTGGGTCATTGGGGGCCTCAGATGCCCTGATTTTACACTGACTTGTCTGAAAAGTCAACCCTTGCTCAGATGACTTCCCCATGGAATTTCTTCATGAAAATTGACATGCATACTCCCTATACCATATAGAGATCAATGGAAACAAGAATGACCAAAAAAATTGGAGTTATGGCCTCTAAAACCAAAACCCTAATTTTCAGTCAACTGTGCAGTCTAAACTGGCTCTGCATCCATTCAAACCCTAGTTCTTGTGACTCCTCTGCATTTTTGACTTTGAAAAGATGGAGAATAACATAAGTATACACATGGACCCCTTTGAGTTGATTAGTGGCCTTTGGGATGGCTCAAGATGCTTTGGGATTGCTCAGATCACAAACCCTAGGTGCAGATGCCTTAGAAACTATGCAGTGAAACAAAAGTGAGATATGAGATGATATGTTTGTGTTTATGCATATGAGATGATCACAAGCCATGGTGTGAATGGGTGAGGGCAAATTTGGGGTGTTTACAGCTGCCCCTATTCAAACATGAGTTAGCTGTGCAGGATGTAAGCAACGGCTTAACAGGCAAACAAGATAACTCGTGGTTGAATATCAAAGACAGTCCAAAATTTGCACTCACAAAATGAAGAAGAAAAGGGATATAGATTGTAAATGAAAAATAAAGTATATTGTAAAGTGTAGGCGACGGAGGACGACCGTCAAGCAGAGGACGGTTGCTGGGTAAAGAGCAATGACGGGGACGGCCGACATGCTGGGGATAAGTGCGTGAAGCGATGACGGGGACGACCGACATGCTGGGGATAAAAGGTAGAGCTAAGACGGGGACGGCCGACTAGCTGGAAAAAGTAAGATATCATGATGGGGACGGCCATCAAGTAAAGCTGCAAGACTCTCTGGGGATTAATGAAACATGACGGGGACGGCCATCAAGTTCATAAAGCAAAGTAACCGACGATGGGGACGGCCATCGGATTAAAAAGGAAAAGGGACCACGACGGGGACGGCCATCGGGTTAAAGAATAAATGAAATAAACAGATGATGGGGTACGGCCATCAAAGGTGAAGGACGATCACCTAGCAGGGGACGGCTGCTCTGTTGGGGATAAAAGGAATATGATGGGGACGGCCATCAAAGGTGGAGGACGACCACCTGGTAGGGTACGGCTGCCGAAAATATCAACGATGGGGACGGCCATCGGATAGAAAAGGTCAACGATGGGGACGGCCATCGGACGAGCATGATGGAGGACGACCATCAAGAAGTGGAGGACGACCACTCAGCAGGGTACGGCTGCTCTCAAGGTTTCTCATGACATAGGACGAATGCCAGATAACCGAAAATCAACAATGGGGACGACCATTGGATAAAGTGATGAAGGACGATCATCAAAAGGTGGAGGACGACCCCCTAGCAGGGGACGGCTGCTAAAAATCAACGATGGGGACGACCATCGGATGAGCATGATGGAGGACGACCATCAAGAAGTGGAGGACGACCACTCAGCAGGGTACGGCTGCTCTCAGGGTTATCATGACACAGGACGAGTGTCAGATAAAAGAAAAAGCTCTGTTGGTGATCTACTGGGGATATAGTGAACACGGACGAGCGTTCACAACCAAGAAAAGAAAGTATACGCGTTTGGTATTGTGTATAGATTAAAGATGCGGACGAGCATCCTTAAGACTATGATACGGACGAGTATCATGTAGAAACAAACTGACACATGTTCAGAGATGATGATACGGACGAGTATCAACTGGTTAACAAGGAACACGGACGAGTGTTGTATCTGAAGGGACTCTTCTGGGGAATAGTAGACACAGACGAGTATCTATATTCAAGAAGACACAAGTGTTTGACACGGTGTATGGATTAAAGATGCGGACGAGCATCCCTAAGACTACGATACGGACGAGTATCATGTAGAAACAAACACTAGACGCAATGTTCTGAGATGATGATACGGACGAGTACCAACTGGTTAACAAAGAACAAGGACTACTGTCGAATCTGTGGGGATATGAGTGATGATGTATACAAGATACGGACGAGTATCTGTATAAGTGTACCAATGAGTAGTGAGTATATATATAAGTGTTTATCTGTTGGGGATAGTGACACGGACGAGTGTCAAGAGAGAAAAGTATAGTATCAACAAGTATATGGGTTGTAAAAGTGCAAGCGAACGTGCTGGGGATACGACACGGACGGGTGCCAAGAAAATGTATATATAAGCATATGTGTGGGTGCAAAGAGGATGTCTTTGGCTTTCTGTTGGTAATATGACACGGACGGGTGTCATGAAGTATGAAGTATCTGTAATACGGGTGATTTTGTTTGTAGAGAAAGTTCAGGCGACCTTACTGGGGAGTGATGACACGGACGGGTGCCAAAAGGTGTATATACTGGTGTTTGTGATTTGAGAGGCAACTGCTTTTGCTGGGACTCTGGTGAGGATTTCTGTACAATGATGATGAACGGTTATTATTCACAAGTGTTCAATTTACAACATGACTTATGATTATGCTATGCATTTGATTTTTGCCGTAATGCTCCGTTTTGGACGGAATGCTACGCTCTGAGGGGATAATATGATGCGAATGCTATGATTATGCAAAGAGGCACAGATCTAGGATTCGGATCCCGTTGCTGCGAAGATCTCTGGTTGGTCTGCTTGAAGTGAACATCCCAGCTGGGGATGAGATCATTGGTAGATCTAATGATGTATCTGCTTGGGGACATAGGTCACTGATTGACATATCCTTATAATACGGGACCCAGCTGGGGTTTGTAGAAGCTTTCTTCACTCTGTTGTGATCTCTTCATGCGTTGCTCTTCTGGATAGAGGCTGAAGATTCTGTGGGGATATGATCCCCTGACTTCTGCATTCTGTTGAGGAAGAATGGCAACTCGGCTGGGGAGAGCAACAAGAGGCAACTCAGCTGGGGATAGAGCATTTCAGATGCTAAGATTGAGTGCATGTTGATTTGGCAACTTCGCTGGGGAAATGGGCACCTTCCAGTGCCACGTGGAAGATAGACCGAGTTGATAACGATTCGCCATCTTGCTAAGACGTAACTTGCATGCCCCAGGTTGTGTTCTGGATACCTGCAATCCTGCGAAGGTAAGGAAACGTACAAAAGGTCCCGAGGTATCCCTTACCGGATTCCGTCATAGGAGTTAAGTACTTTCGAGAATAATCACATTCCCTGTAAGCATGTGTTTTTATTTTTTAGAGAAAGGCATCTGTACTTATGCAATTGTATTTTTAGAGATATCAGACAACTCTTTGCAAAACATAAATGTAAAAACGAAACATGACCGAAAATCTGATTTTATTAATTCCTGTGCCCTGAATTGGCAAGATACAGTCAAGGAAACATATCTCCTGAAATGAAGAGACTGTTACAAATTGAGAAACAAAAAGCTGGTGATGTTGACGAGGTTTTCAAGGAGCTTCCTCCTTCTGCTATGACTCGTATGACAATGACGTTCTTCTCGTCTTGCTTTCTGAAGAAAGTTGATTCTGATTGAAGCTTGATCCTTTGTAGCTTACCAAGTTGCAGATAATGCAGACGAATTCAGAATGCAGTTGTTCGCTTATTCCCTTGTTTTGCATGGATCGCCCTTTCGGGTTTTCAATCCATCGGGATACCCATTTTTGCCTGAGTTGTCCAATGCGGCTTTTCAACTCAGCGGGTGTACATTTTTTTATTCATTTTCCCTTACTTTTGCCCGAGTCTTTTATTCTGTTTTTGACTCGCCGGGATGCCCTATTTTTGCCTGGACTTACATTCTGTTTTTATGTCCAGCGGGTCATTTTATGCGAAGTATTTTTTAACTGCATCTGAATTCACAGGGGATGGGAAATCTTCACCATCCATGGTGCTGAGCATCAGTGCCCCACCAGAGAAAACTTTCTTTACAACGAATGGTCCTTCATAATTTGGAGTCCATTTGCCCCTGTGGTCTGTATGAGGAGGGAGGATTCTTTTCAGCACAAGATCCCCTACTTGGTACTCTCGGTGCCTGACTTTCTGATCGAAGGCTCTCTTCATTCTCTTCTGATATAGCTGTCCATGACAGATTGCAGCCAATCTTTTCTCTTCGATCAGACTCAGTTGTTCGTATCGGGCCCGAACCCATTCTGCTTCACTCAGTTTAACATCCATTAATACCCGTAGGGAGGGTAATTCAACTTCAACAGGTAGGACTGCTTCCATACCATACACAAGCTGATACGGTGTTGCCCCAGTGGATGTTCTGATTGATGTGCGGTACCCATGCAAGGCAAACGGTAGCATTTCATGCCAATCTTTGTAAGTGATTACCATCTTCTGCACAATCTTCTTGATATTCTTATTCGCTGCCTCAACAGCGCCGTTCATCTTTGGCCTGTAAGGAGAAGAATTGTGGTGTTGGATCTTGAAGTCCCGGCACAGCTCTGCCATCATTTTGTTGTTTAGATTGGAACCATTATCAGTAATGATTCGCTCGGGCACTCCATACCGACAGATGATATCTCTCTTCAGAAATCGGGCTACCACTTGTCTTGTAACATTTGCATATGAGGCTGCTTCAACCCACTTGGTGAAATAGTCAATGGCGACCAGGATGAATCTGTGGCCGTTTGAAGCAGTTGGCTCAATCTTGCCGATCATATCAATGCCCCACATAGCAAAGGGCCATGGTGAAGACATGATGTTCAAAGGATTGGGAGGTACATGCACCTTATCTGCATAGATCTGGCATTTATGGCATTTTCTGGCGTAAGCACAACAGTCTGCGTCCATTGTGATCCAATAATAGCCTGATCTTAACAACTTTTTAGCCATTGCATGTCCTCCTGCATGGGTACCAAAAGATCCTTCGTGCACTTCATGCATCAACAAATCTGCTTCTGTCTTGTCAACACATCTGAGGAGTACCATGTCGAAGTTCCTCTTGTATAAAGACCCATCAGTGTTCAGAAAGAAACTACCAGCAAGCCTTCTTAAAGTCTTCTTATCATTGGAAGATGCCCCAGGTGGGTATGTCTGATCCTCCAAGAAGCACTTAACGTCATGGAACCAAGGCTTATCATCTTTTACAACATCCGCTATGAACACATATGCTGGTCTATCAAGTCTAGACACTGAAATCTGAGGTACAAAGTTAGCCATTTGAACTTTGATCATGGATGAAATGGTAGCAAGAGCATCTGCAAACTGATTCTCGTCTCGAGGGATATACTCAAGCTTGACTGTTGTGAAGAAAGTCAATAACCTCCTTGTATAATCCCTGTAAGGTATCAGATGATCCTGGTGGGTGTACCATTTCTCGTTGGTTTGATTGACTACCAAAGCTGAATCTCCGGATACAGTCAAAGTTTTGATCCTGAGGTCAATGGCTTCCTCAAGACCCAAAATGCAAGCTTCGTATTCGGCTTCGTTGTTAGTGCAGTTGAAAGTGAGTTTTGCCGAGAAAGGCATGTGAACTCCTTTAGGTGTAATGAGTACTGCACCAACACCACGACCATTCATATTAACAGCCCCATCAAACATCATAGTCCATTCTTCTTCTGGGTTAGGCCCTTCAGTGTGAATAGGCTCTTCGTGATCTTTTGCTTTAATGAACATGATGTCTTCATCAGGGAAGTCAAACCTCATAGGCTGGTAGTCATCAATGGGTTGCTCAGCAAGATATTCAGACAATACACTGCCTTTGATGGCTTTCTGAGATGTGTACTGTATGTCGTATTCTGTGAGAATCATCTGCCATCTTGCAACCCGTCCGGTAAGAGCTGGCTTCTCGAAAATGTACTTAACTGGATCCATCTTTGAGATCAATAAAGTAGTGTGGGTCAACATATACTGTCTCAGTCGGCGAGCAGCCCACGCTAAAGCACAGCAAGTTTTCTCGAGCAGTGAATAACGCTGTTCACAGTCGGTAAACTTTTTGCTTAGGTAGTATATTGCATACTCTTTTCGACCAGACTCGTCATGCTGGCCCAGCACACACCCCATCGACTCTTCTAACACTGTCAAGTACATAATCAGAGGTCTTCCTTCTACTGGAGGCATGAGGATTGGAGGTTCTTGTAAGTACTCTTTGATCTTGTCAAAAGCCTTCTGGCAATCTTCGTTCCACCTGACCGTTTGTTCTTTTTTTAACAGCTTGAACAAGGGTTCACAAGTAGCCGTAAGGTGAGATATGAACCTTGAGATATAGTTCAATCGACCTAAGAACCCTCGAACTTCCCTTTCAGTTTTCGGTGCAGGCATCTCTTGGATGGCTTTGACTTTATCAGGGTCCACTTCAATCCCTTTCTCGCTTACAATAAAGCCCAGCAATTTACCGGATCGCACCCCGAATGTGCATTTGTTGGGGTTCAGCTTTAGTTGGTACTTCCTCAGGCGCTTGAACAACTTCAGCAGATTTACCAGGTGGTCTTCCTCTGTAAGGGACTTGGCAATCATATCATCCACATAACACTCGATTTCCTTGTGGATCATATCGTGGAATAATGTCACCATAGCCCGTTGATATGTGGCACCAGCATTCTTCAGTCCGAATGGCATCACTTTGTAACAGAACGTGCCCCAAGGTGTAATGAATTTTGTCTTCTCCATGTCTTCAGGTGACATCTTGATCTGATTATATCCTGAAAATCCATCCATGAAGGAGAATACCGAGAACTGAGTCGTGTTATCCACCAATACATCAATGTGAGGTAATGGGAAGTCATCTTTCGGGCTGGCTCTGTTCAGATCCCGGTAATCAACACACATTCTAACTTTTCCGTCCTTCTTAGGCACAGGTACTATGTTAGCAACCCATGGCGGATAACTAGTCACAGCAAGGAACCCGGCGTCCCATTGCTTTTGTACCTCTTCCTTAATTTTCATAGCCATGTCTGGGCGAGTTCGGCGCAGCTTCTGTTTCACTGGTGGGCATTCTTCCCTCAAAGGCAGCTTGTGCACGACTATATCGGTGTCCAACCCTGGCATGTCTTGATACGACCAAGCAAACACATCAACATACTCCTGAAGCAGATCTATCAGTTGTCTCTTCACCGAGTCTTGCAGGCAGGCCCCGATTTTAACTTCTTTCACGTCTTCGTCTGTACCAAGATTAATCACTTCAACCTCCTCCTGGTGAGGGGTAATGACCTTTTCCTCTTGTCTCAACAACCTGGCTAGCTCTTCAGGAAGCTCATATTCTTCATCAACCCCTTCATCAGCTTGATTGATTGGATTGTCAAAGTCATACGAAGTCATAGCAGTGCTGTTGTCGGTGCTGTCTGGAAGGCACTCTCTGCAAGGGTTAAGTTTGTTCATTTTAGTGATTGATTTTAATCTTGCTTTAGAAAAAAGTGAAATGAAGTTATCATTTTGAAAACACCGCCATTTATTTTTGTACAAAAAGAAAGATGGAAAAACAGTGAGCAGAAAAGAAAAAGACTTGTTTGCAAAAAGATGTCTGATATTTCATTAATTTAATCTTGTTTGCACAAAAGTACAGATGGCCCTGATTACAAAATGAGTCTTGCCATCTTGGGCAAGATGCAAGACTTTGATGCATGCTATAAAAATGCAGGAAATAATAATTACTCTGCATGAGTAACTCTTATAATTTCCTGGGAAGACCAGTTCGAGACACTGCTCCCCGGGATCTTTGGACGAATCCAATCCTCCAGATTGCGCTCCTCTTCCAGCTCGTCTTCCAGACAGTTGATAGCATCGGGGGTAAGCATCCCCCCACTGACAAAACCAGGCTCCGCAGCAGCCTTTGCTTGATGTTGAGTTGGTTTGTAACCCAACCCAAATTTGTCCTTCTTCTCCTCCACAGCTAAGACCTTGCCCCAGCCTAGGGCAGTTCCTTCCTCAACAACCTTCCGGGCTTGTTGATAAGACGTCATGGAGATACCCGATACAGCAGATGCTTCATTGACATTCAAGGCTTCAAAACCTTGGCTCATTGTTTCATGGATCTCCCCATCCATCTCAATGTATTTATAAGTAGCCAGATGGCTAACGAAAATATCCTCTTCCCCACAGATTGTGACAACTTGACCTTCCCACTCAAATTTTAACTTTTGGTGAAGGGTAGACGTTATTGCGCCGGCGGCGTGAATCCAGGGTCTACCCAACAAACAGCTGTAGGCGGGCTGAATGTCCATCACATAAAAGATAGTTTTAAAGGTCTGTGGGCTAATTGTCACGGGCAGCTCGATCTCTCCCAGAACCGATCTCTTAGAACCATCAAAGGCTCTTACCACCAGGTTGCTGGGTCTCAATGCCAATCCATCATATTCTAACTTCACCAGAGCCTTCTTTGGTAAGACATTCAGGGAAGAACCTGTGTCCACCAGCACATGAGAAAGGACAGCTCCTTTGCATTCCATGGTTATGTGCAAGGCTTTGTTGTGATTGCGGCCATCCACTGTCAAGTCAGAATTGGTAAACCCTAGCCCATTGCTAGCAGTAACGTTCCCAACCACGGTTTCCAACTGGTTGACGGTAATCTCCTCAGGCACGTAAGCTGCGTGCAAGACTTTAAGTAGTGCATTCCGATGGGCTTCGGAGCACATGAGCAGCGAGAGGATAGAGATTTTGGATGGCGTCTGGTGAAGCTGATCCACAATTTTATAATCACTCTTTTTGATGATTCGCATAAACTCATCAACTTCCTGATCAAATGGAGTCTTCAAGGCTTCTTTGGCAGCTTGATCTTCCTGCACCGGGCCCTTTCCCTTTGCCTTAGCAGCAGTTTCTGCTTTGGCAGTAGGTCTTTGAATTGGTGGAGCAAAGAGACGTCCGCTTTGGGTGAAGCCTCCGCCTCCTCCCACATTATCTACTTGTGGTGCAGGTGCTGATGTTTCCAGAGTGATTCTTTTCCCTTCACAGTACACGTTAGAGCCATAGTGCCAAGGGATGGCCCTATTGCTTTCATATGGTACTGGTCCAGGCACCGTGACAGTGACTGGACTGATTGCTGCTGCTGAAGGTACTGTAATTGTTTGTGGATCATAAAAGATTGTAACTGGTGCCCTGATGGGAGCAGCACCTTCTGAATGGTAGGCAGAGTTATTTTCAGGATCGTAGAATATGGTAACAGTAGAGACATCTTCATGATTGATTGCTGGTGTTGTAGGAGGTGTTGTTGGAAGGACTGATGTTGTTGTTGATGGAGATTCGAAATGGAATGAAGCTGAAGTTGTAGCAGGAGAAACTGTTGAAAACTGATCATTTGGGAGGACAGACGAAGTACTTGTTGATGTTGCTGGTGAATTGTCGGGGACAATAGTTGCTGCATTTGTAGGAGGTTCTGGAACCGTTGCTGATGAAGTTGTCGGATTTGTCGGAAATGATGTAGTGATCTGTAGCAGGCCACTCTGAATAAGGCTGTCAATGCCATTCCTCAGGTCCTCACACCCATTCCAGGAAATATTGCAATAGGGACACCCTAGTTCACACCCCGGAAATATCTGGCTTTCACGGAGTTGAGCTTTGATTTCCACCAATGGTGTCCTGATCTGATCCACACTGGTTATTAAATAAGACGGTTGGTCTTCTTCAATAGCGTTAATTCGAGGACCACCATGGTTTGGCATTGGGTTTTTATTGACATTGGGCGGAGGTGCAAAATTCAGAGCCTTGGAGTCTACCAAGTCTTGTACCTTCATATGCAGAGCCCTGCATTTTTCTGTACTGTGACCAGGTGCGTTTGAGTGAAAAGCACACCTAGCATTGGAGTCATAGTTCCTTGGTAGACTGTTGGGATCCGGAGGTGCCAACGTTCTTAGCTCAACTAGGTTGAGTTTCAGAAGTTGTGGCAGCAAGGCAGCATACGGCATTGGGATCGGGTCGATCACTCTGTTAGCTTGAGATGGCCTCTGTTGGAATGGCCTTTGTTGATTGTTGTTGTCGGTGTTGTTGCTGTTGTAGTTTCTTGGAGGATACTGATTCTGATGATACTGAGGTTGTTGTTGGAAGTTTTGTTGAGGAGGTTGATAGACTGGCTGAGGATGAGCTGGAGCAGGGATAGTGACTGCTGCTATTGTCCTTTGAGCATATTGGGGCCTACCCCTGTTGGTGTGAATGGCATTGGTCTCGCCAGTTCTTCTCGGGCCTACAAAAGGCTTTCTTGTACTACTGGACGAGCTTGCACCGTTGTCCGAGATCTTTCCCATTTTTAACAGGCTTTCAATTCTCTCCCCAGCTATGACAACATCTGCGAAGCTAGTGGAAGAGAAAGCAGCCAACATGTCAATATACGTTCCCTGGAGAGTGTTCATAAACATGTCTGCCATTTCTCTCTCAGACATAGGTGGCTGGACAGCAGCAGCAAGCTGTCTCCATCTTTGAGCATATTCTCTGAAGCTTTCCCTTGACGACTGTGACATTCCCATTAAGAGAGTCCTGTTGGGTGCCATATCTAGATTATACTGATACTGTCTGATGAAGGCCTCTGCCAGGTCCTTCCAGCATCTTACAGTTGCCCTTGTCAAATGGGAATACCATTCCCTTGATGCTCCAGTCAAGCTATCTTCAAAATAGAACATCCACAATTTCTCATCCATTGTATAAGCCTTCAGCCTGCCCAGGAATGATTGCAAATGAGTCCGGGGGCATGAATTCCCATTATACTTTTCGAAACAAGGAGGCTTGAACTTATGGGGGATCCTGACCCCGTCTACCAAACCCATGTCCATGACGTCGAAGCCCAAAGAATTTTGAGACTCCAGTGATCTCAACTTCTCAGCTATTTCCTCCAATCGTCTATCATAAGTTTCCTCTCCAGCACCCATTACTGTAAATTGGTCCTCCTGAGGATCTTCTTGAAGTACTCTGGCTGCAGTGGCTGTTCCTTGAACATTTGCAGGAATATTAACTTCAGGATGGAGATGTGGACCAAACACAGGAGGGTTAACATGAGGTTGTACCCGTTCATTGTTACTTGTGCCGGCAGTCCCCACATGGGGCTCATCTTGATTCCTTCCTTCTACCAAAGCCCTGAGCCTCTCCTGGCTTTGAGCTAAGTTGTTCATCACTTCCATGAATTGCGTTATCTGGGTTCTCATCTCCAATCTTTCGTTGGCCATCTGGTTTCTGACCTCCGTAAGGTCCTGCTGCATCTGGTCCATCTGAATTCCCGGAAGGTTGTTTCTAGTTGGGTACCTGTGTGGCCTGTTGAGGGGAAATACCCGGCGGCGAGCAATAATTCCTGAGCATCACAACAGAGGTTAGCAACAACAAAACAAAAACCTACAAAACAAACAAAAGGGTTAGCATGCAATGCAGTTATGCTTATTTGCTCTCAAGGTATCCGGTTTGGCCTTCAGTTTTGACCCTTCCAGACCCTTGAAGATGCTGCTGTTGAAGTTGCTTTTGAAGTGAACTTGGATGGAACAAACTAACAAATATATTACATAAGATGAAATAATACAACTTGTTCATTTTACAACACCAGCCCTCAAAGGGGTCAAAATACATCACAAAAAACAAAAGTACATGGAATAGGAATAACAACAAGCAAATGATCAAACTCCAAGGCCAAACTCATCCTCACGAACTTCCTTAAGAAGTGCTTCGGTCACAGGATCAGCCGGATGTTCCGTGAGATTCCTGATGAGAAGGTTTCTTGTTGCAACAGCTGCAGTCAATTCCTTATTCTGACTTTGGTCCTTAGACCTCTTCACTCCAGCTTTGATTTCTAGCTCTGATATTTCCTTCTGGGCTGCTGCCAGGGCTTTTTCCATCTGCTCCATCTTGTCCTGAACTCTCTTGTCTTCTAGAGTACGGGCCTCAGTGATCCGGACCCACCTGGCCTGACTCTCTTTCAGGTACAAGTCTGTTCTTGCTCTCTGGAACTGGGCTTCTTTACAAGCGTTCTTCAGAATCTGTTCACCAGCCTTAGACTTGTTGATATAATCTCCAGACTTCTCAATTTTAGTCAAGTGTTCCACTCTCAATTTCTCCAATCTCTCAATCTCCCTCACACCTTCACTCCTCTCCCGGAGGGTCTTCTGCAAAGCCTGGGTTAACTTCTCATTTCTTTCCTTCAAGCTTTCAAACTCCTCTAAACTGATAGTGGCAGGAGGTGGTGCTGAAGATGACTCAGGCCTGTCTTCTATGGTGAAAGGCAATCCAGAGAACTGGGCCCTAGCATGGGACCACTCATGATATTGGGCTGATGCCACATTATTGCACTTCCCCAGAATGATGATTCCCTTAGTCTGAACATGATCCCAGGCCCAGGCAGCCTGCCTAACAGTTGCTAAACTAATCTTGTTCTCACAGTAAAGAGTCTCTACCAGGTCTTGTACCTTGGGAGTATGGACCAGTGCATAACCCAATTGCCTCCTGAATAGCAGAGGGTTGTAATTGATACTTCCTTTAACTCCTATTAAGGGCACATTGGGAAAGTACCCACAGCTTGTAATGATATCTCTGCCCTTGGTGCTTTGAGTACACCATCTGATGTCTGCTGAAGTGAGAGTAGTGAGCCTCTTAGCCCAGTTGCTTTGCTGATGAGGATTTAGGAATGCATCTGTCCTGGGTAGATGCTTAAGAAGCCAAGCATGGAATAATGGAGCACAACACCTCACTAGCCTTCCCCTCTGCTTCTCATTCTTCTGGTGCACTGAGTAATAGAGATCTCCTAGCAAAGTTGGCACTGGGTTCTTCAGGAGGAACAAATGGATGGCATTCTTGCTAATGAATCGAGGCTCATCTGCAAACAACACAATTCCATATACACTTAAGGCCAACAAAGCACAAACAGCTTTCCATTCTCCTAGAGAAGCTTTCAGACTAGCTTGAGAAATTAGGAAGTCCAGATGAAATCCAGGGATCCCAGCTTTAGAGGTCATATGTTGCTCAATCAAAACAGGTTCCAAGTGCAAAGCCTTGGCTACTTCTCCATTGCTGGGAAAGACCATTTCAGGGTTGAAAGGGATTTCCCTCTTGATAGGCAAACCAATCAAAGATGAGTATTCTTCTAAAAGAGGCCCCAACTGAAAGTCTTGAAAGGTGAAACATCTCAATGGGGGGTCATAAAACTGAATGCAGGTGTGGATGAGGCTCCTCTGTGAAGGGTCCAGATCCATAACCAAGTCAAGTATATCCCCATAACTCTCCCTGAACAAGGGTATGTGATCTGGAGTGATCAGGGTTTGGATCCTCCTGATGTCTGATAAGTCTGGTTGGAAGAAATGATAGGTGATGTTGCTTTTCTTTGGAGCCATGATGCTGAAGACTGAGTAGAGTGCTGATGAAGATGCTGAGGAGTGGGCCACTGGCTGGCTAGTGCAAGTATTTGAAGTATATGGCTGACAAGCTGAAGCTAGTGCTGGTGGAGATAGGTCAGTAATGCAGATGGGGTCAAAACCAAAACCAGATGAAAATGGATACCCTGAAACACAAATAAGCAAATGTTAATATGATGCAATGGTTATGTATGCAAATGATATGCAAAGGGTTTGTGACTGAGCTGGATCTGATCAAAATGCCCTGATATAAGTCCATGTGTGTTCAAGAATCCCAGATGGAGGTCTATAAATCCAGTAACCAAGGTAGGGGGACTCAAATAAAGAGCCACATGTCCAGGGTTTTAGAATCACAAGAACTATCCAACATGGAGCATTCTTAACAAAGTCAAAGTAACAGGGTATTCTGAGGTCAAGGTACCTGCAAACCTGTAAACAGCCCAACCCCCTCACAGGTGGTGATCTAGAACAAGGATCCTCAGACTTGGATCAGTTATGAGAAGTGTAAACACTTCTAACCCGGAGGTACAGTGTTTACAATAACCATAACAATTCCTCCTCTAATTCACCTCAGTTTCTGAAGGTCAATACTAAAAGGTCATCCAGACTTAGCAGGCTTCCCAGATAGCCCTAGCATTGCAGGAAATCTGCAACACAGAGTTCTCAAGAAGAAACCCATATCTGAACCGTGTTTCATATTCCCGCACCAGACCGAAATGGAATGGGAAAGAATATGATTCACTCTAGCCTAGGTGTCACTCAGGTCCCAGGTATAGGACCTTAACTCTCAATGGAACCCCACCCACCAAAGCAAAAACCAGATCCAGCCAGCAACAATGACAGTATGATATATATAAATGCAATAAAGAAAGCAGTAAAGTAACTGTACATGAAGCAGTAAAAATAAAACAAATATACAAACACAAGTAGCACATAACACCCCAGTAAACACAAACCAAACAAGCGCTAGGAGGAACCCACAAAAAGAACCAGAAGCCCTGGTTGCAGTGCCATTTTTCCCCAGCAGAGTCGCCAAGCTGTCGCTCCCGACAAATGAAAAGGGTTCATATGAAGGTACAGACGCGAACGGTCGGCGAAGGGAACAGTGAGAACACACAGCCGTGAACTCACTGGGGAATGAATAGAGTCGCCAGCTAGGCATTTTTATCCCGGAGGAAAGGCAATGCTGCATAGGCCTAGAAAGATGGATAAGACGGTTGCGAACCAGAGAGACTGAGAAAGGGGGTTGGTTACAACCTGGGAAGGTATTAGCACCCAGATTGTCCGTCGTACTCGACGGGATCCACGCTTAAAAGATTTGTGTTTTAAAGGGGTAGTGTCAGTGCAATCTGTGTGTAAAATAGCTGGAAAAGATATACAGGTGTCAGTGTATAGTGTATAAGTGATATGAAGTATGAAAGTGTCAGTGTAAGAATGAAAGTGAGATTCTCAAGATCATGAGGCTAAGGGAATGATGCTGGAAGGAGGGGGGATGTACAGAGACTTTTGTTCGATAACTGTTAAGTTATGCCTACGTATCCTCTCGTGCAATGAGGAAGTCAGAACACCGTAGTTCGACCCAAAGAGACTGAAAGATGAATTGACTTGTGAACTGCTTACTTGTCTATGCTCAAGTGTATGACCTGTCTGGCTCAGGTGCAAACTGTCTTGCATTAGACGGAAGGAGCGAGTTCTCGTTTGTGAGTGAATGAGATGAGAAAAGAATCCCGGAGGAGACGATTATTGTTTGTTTTTGTATTTTCAGTCTTTTATTGCTTTTGAGAATTTGTCATAAGTTAATGAGCTTAAGCCTAAACCAATGGATTTAGTAAGCTCATCACATCTTCCCTCTGATTAGGGGTAATGAGAATACCTTAAGTGTGAAGTCAGATTCTCACACTTAATCACCTTTTGATGTAGAGTTAAGATCATTAACCTACTTGTGATTATTTAGATGTTTTTGGTGTTTTTGTTTAGTGTTGAGTAATGAGGTTAAGCCATAATCAGGGATTAAACAGACTCATTATACCATCCTAATAGAAGGATAATAGATGAGAATGTTTAAGCTGAGGAAAGCTCCTCAACTTAATCCATGATTAGGGATTAAACTCATGACAAAACAAGCCTTTATTAAGTGGATTTTATTTAATGATAAGATGATGAAGTGAGTTTTATGATTTGTAAGACAACTTGAGGGGGACTTGTCCATTAACACTAGGGTTAGTCCTTCTTAACCAATTAAGGAAGAATTAGAACCCTAATGCAAGGCCCAAGTTACAAGTGTGATGTCTTGATACTTATTAAGTGGGTTAATTAAGAGATTTAAACACATTAAGGGTTTAATACTTAGGATTAAAGTTATACACTCCATCCTAAGAGAAGGATGCAGGCATAACCCTAATCACAAAGTCTTAAAGCCTTTACGGTTTAGTCTCTGATTATGAGGTGAGAAAAGAAGACTCAAAGAGAGACACAAAGGTAAAACTATGAGGGGACTAATCAAAACCCTAATTCATTGTCATGCTTGGTTGTTCCTAAGGTTTGTGAGGTTTGCAAGAACAATCTTCAAAGGAGCCACCAGGAAGCAGATGAATAAGATCAAAAGAAGCAAAGTGACTTGCTTCATTCAAGAAGTCAAGTCACTTGAAGAAAGAAAGTGGGAGGAAGAGGAATGAGCAAGCTCAATCTCAAACACAAATAGGAATGCAACAATGGATGCAAGAGAGATGAAAAGAAAAGTTATGAGAAGTGAAGGCAAATTCACTTCCCAAGTTTACTTACCACCTGAAATGTTAGAAAGAAATGCAATGCAATATCAAATGAGATGAGATGACATGATGATAAGCAAAACCAGAAGCATGTTAAGGATGATTATGATGTTATGAGATGCTGCAAACATGAGGCAAGACATGGAGATGTTCATACAAGATCATGAATGCAAATGATGCAAGCTAAGGAGCATGAACAAACATGAAATGTTATGAAGCATACAAAGCAAATGACATGGCAAATATGTGATGCAATGATCAAACATGCCTCCTATATGTCTTAAGATGTCAAATGAATCACAAGAATGCACAAAATGCAAAGACAAGTCATGTTATGCAAGAGAATGCAAGAAGGATGCAAAAGAAAGCCCAAATTAGGGTTCATGGATCAAACATCAAACAAAAACTCAAAACAGAAGCAAACCCTAAGATAAAAATGGAAAATGCTAACCAAAGAAACCCTAAACCTATAATGAACCACTGCCCAAAGGAGAACTCTCAACTCTCAACCAAACTCAAGTTATAATTTTTCTAAGTTATAAGGGTTTTTTAAGGTTCTTAACAAAAGAAATGCCAAACAAATGGAAAATGCAAGATCAAATCATGGCCATTTTATCCTAGAAACTACATGCCAAACACAAAACAATGCAGGAAGAATCAATGTCTCAACCTTCTCCAATAGGCAGAAATGAATTTTTGAACTTATGATCAAAATAATGCATAAAAAATGATTTAATTCAATGAAAAATTCTTAAAATGCATCAAGATCAAAAAAGAAATTTGGTTTGAAGGTTGGACAATGTTCCTAAATGTCTTAGAACATTTCATGAATTTTTTTGTAATTTTTAAATACCTAAAAGTATTTTTAATTAATTAATTCCCATTAATCAATTAAAAATAATCTTTTAAATATTTAAAAATACTTTTTTAATGATAAAAAATAAAATAAAAATATTTTTGGGTCTTAAAAATTAATAAAACTTTAAAGAAAAAGTTTCATAATTTTTAAGACATTTTTGCTATTTTAAAATAAATATGCAAGTTAATTGAAATAAAAATGAATTAAAATCAAATAAAATAGGAAGTAATCAGGATGGATGGATGAGATTGATTCTGAGTTTAAATTGGTTGACTGCGCGCGTCATCCAAGGGTCCAGGCTGACTCTGATTAAATTAATTAAATTATGGATTAATTAGGCTAACACGTGGATTAGGGCTAAGCTAGCTGATCTGGGCCATCCAAAAGAGAGGGAAGTCAACAGGTCAAAGGCCATCTACGGCTCAAATTCAAACTGAAGTTAATTACGCAATTAGGGCATAATCACTCTCAGGTGGCCGGAGAAGACCTCCGGTCGTCTTCTCCGGCCAGCAACTCACCTGAGAAATCCCCAAACCCCTCAAATCGTAACAAAAACAAAATCTAAGCACATAGAAATGAACCCCATGACCTCCTGAATCAAAACCCTAAGTCCAAACAAATTTATTCTTCCTAAACAAGCTGAATCGAACAGAACAAGTTCTAGGGCAAACCAGTTTCAGAGTCAAATTAAATACTCAAATCAAAACCATTTCAAAAACTAAGAACATCAGGATGATCAGGAGATCACATAGAACAAGTTTGTAACAAGAGAAATGATTTCTGGAAAAAATAATTTCGAGCCACCTGAGATTTGGAGCTTTCAACCTGAGAACTTTCCGGCCACCTCTCCTTGTGAAATCCACTCCTTAGGACCTCTTGATGATGTTTGAATGCCTTAGAACAATTTATGCTGGCTGGATAGTGAGATTCGACAGCTTCTGCTCAAGCTTGATCAGAAATGGCAATGGAGTTTCTGGAGGTTTCAGGCCATTGTGAATGATGGTTTGTGATCCTGAGGATGAATGGAGAAGGTCTGGAGTGTTTGTTGGTGTGTTTGTGGTTTGTGGAAGGAGATTCGATTGAAACTGCAAAATGAAGTGAGAAATGGCAGTGAGATGTTCAGGCTGTTTCAGGCTTGTGTTCTTGGTGCTGGGTGGTCTATGGAGCAAGGTGGGTTGAATGGTGAAGTTGGCTTGAGTGTTTGGTGGCTGTGTAAGCAGATTCGAAGCAAGTTGCAATGTGGTGTGTTTTTGTGAATGTCATGAATGTGATGTTTCAGCCTTGCCTTGTGTTATGTTTAGCTTGCAAATTGTCCACATAACTCTCTCTCATTGGTCAGTTGACAAGACATGCCCTTTATTGATTGGTAAGTTACCTTTTGCAAAAAGTCAAATAATGTGTAAGAGAAGCATGGCTCAAGGTCTAGGAAAGTACATGGGCATGGGCTGGCGCAGCAAGGTGAGGTGAGAGGCTAGCAAAGCTCAGCATCCAAGGCTGCAAGTGGTAGGAAGCATGATCATGAGTTTTGCAACTTGTTGTAACTTTGGTTCACATGTGAGAAAGTCTTGTTACACAAACCAAACCATGGGGAAACTTGGTCCAAATCTGATTTTTAAGGCTCATAGAATGTTTATGTGCTGGTTTGAAATGAATTAGAAGTTGCAATTTGACTTAGCACATGATTTTGCAATTTTCACACTTGGTGCATATCTTGAAAATAAGTGATTTTTGCTAACTTTGCATTGCCATAACTTTTGGTCCAAGAAGAGTTTGATCATGTTCTTGTACTTTTTGAAAAGGGAAAGATGAGATCTACAACTTTCATGACCAAAGTTTTTCCATTTGAAGCACTTTTGGATCAAGAATCATGGCTTGAAAAATGACCTAAAATGATGCATTCTTGAAAAGTCAACTATGCCCAAAAAGTCAACATTTGCAAAAACCCTAAATTCTTGATTTCTATGAACTTCAACCTTCTTCCATGATCAAATAAAGATCATATACACTCAAAATGATGAAGATCACCCATTGGTTGGGTCATTGGGGGCCTCAGATGCCCTGATTTTACACTGACTTGTCTGAAAAGTCAACCCTTGCTCAGATGACTTCCCCATGGAATTTCTTCATGAAAATTGACATGCATACTCCCTATACCATATAGAGATCAATGGAAACAAGAATGACCAAAAAAATTGGAGTTATGGCCTCTAAAACCAAAACCCTAATTTTCAGTCAACTGTGCAGTCTAAATTGGCTCTGCATCCATTCAAACCCTAGTTCTTGTGACTCCTCTGCATTTTTGACTTTGAAAAGATGGAGAATAACATAAGTATACACATGGACCCCTTTGAGTTGATTAGTGGCCTTTGGGATGGCTCAAGATGCTTTGGGATTGCTCAGATCACAAACCCTAGGTGCAGATGCCTTAGAAACTATGCAGTGAAACAAAAGTGAGATATGAGATGATATGTTTGTGTTTATGCATATGAGATGATCACAAGCCATGGTGTGAATGGGTGAGGGCAAATTTGGGGTGTTTACACCATCTTGACCAAGGCTTTCTTTGGGAGAACATTGAGAGAAGACCCAGTGTCAACCAAGACATGAGAGAGAACAACACCCTTACACTCCAAGGTGATGTGTAAAGCCTTATTATGGTTACAACCCTCCTTAGTTAGATCAGCATCAGTAAAACCTAGCCCATGGCTAGTATTGACATTGGAAACCACTGTTTCTAGCTGATTAACTGTAATCTCTTCTGGTACGTAAGCTGCGTGCAAGACTTTGAGAAGTGCATTCCTATGAGCTTTGGAACACATTAGCAGTGATAGGATAGAGATTTTGGAGGGGATCTGATGGAGCTGGTCCACAACCTTGTAGTCACTCTTCTTGATTATTCTCATGAACTCGTCTACATCCTGGTCAAAGGATGTTTTTTGAGCTTCCTTGGCAATAGGCTCTTCAGGTGCTACACTCTTACCCTTAGCCTTAGCAGAAGCTTCTGCTTCAACATTGGTTCTTGGGAATTGTGAGGAAAAGAGACGTCCGCTTCGGGTGAAGCATCCACCTCCCCCCACATTGTCGATCTGTGGTGTAGAAGTGTCAAGAGTGACTTTCTTTCCGTCGCAATATAAATCTGAGCCATAATGCCAAGGCACGACACTGCTGCTATCATATGGAACTGGTCTAGGCACTGTGATAGTAACTGGACTGATTGCTGCGGAAGAAGGAATTGAGACAGTCTGAGGTTCATAATAAATTGTGACAGGACGTCTGACCAGAGATGGTGCTGGTGATGAAGGTTGCTGATGTTGATGGAGATGTTGATGTGAATCTGGAACGTGGATCGTTGCAGGATCATAGTAAATAGTAACTGTGGAAATATCTTCATTGATGGTTATTGTTGTTGTAGAAGGATATGTTGAACTGATGTTTGTTGATGTTGAAGAAGGGATGACTGTTGATGTTGTAGAAGAATTTGTTAGAATGATTGTTGTTGAAGTTGTAGGAGTGACATCTGATGGGATGACATGTGATGGAGTTGTAGAAATAATGGTTTTTAATGTTGTAGGAGCTAGAACTGTTGAAGTGATTTGTAAAGTTCCTTCTTTGATAAGATTGTTGACACCAGTCTTCAAATTTTCACAACCGTTGATAGAAGTCTTACAAGCTTCGCAATGGGCCTCACAACCCGGGAACACTTGGTATTTCAAAAGTTGGGCTTTAACCTCAACCAGAGGTGTCTGAATGCTTGCAACATTGTCAATTTGGTTCACTGATTGATCTTCCTCAATGGCATTTATCCTAGGCCCACCATGGCTAGGCATAGGATTCTTGGTAACACTTGGAGGAGGTGTAAAGTTAACTTCCTTAAAATCAATCAGATCCTGTACCTTCATAGTTTCTTGGAAGGTTTTGGGGATCTGGTGGAGCCAGAGTCCTCAATTCAATCAAGTTGAGCTTTAAAAATTATGGAAGTAAGGCATCATAAGGCATCAGAATGGGATCGATAACCTTGTTGACTTGTGAAGGCCTCTGTTGAAACGGCTGTTATTATTGATTGTTATTGTTATAAGATCTCTATTGAGGAAATTGTTGTTGTGGTGGGAAGTGTTGTGGTTGTGGAGGATACTGTTGTGAGGTGCTGGAGCTGGAATGGTGACAGCAACCACTGATCTTGGCATGTATTGAGTTCTTCCTCTGCCCATATGCACTGAGTTTGTTTCACCTGTCCTACGAGGTCCTGTGAAAGGTTTCCTTGTATTGCTGGAACTAGCACCGTTATCTAAGATTTTTCCCATCTTCAGCAGACTCTCAATTCTCTCCCCAGCTATAACTACATCCGCAAAGCTGGGGGATGAGAAAGAAGCACGTTTGTCAATGTATGTTTCTTGTAATGTGTTCATAAACATGTCGGCCATTTGTCTCTCAGACATCGGAGGTTGGATAGCATAAGCAAGCTGTCTCCATCTTTGGGCATATTCCCTAAAGCTTTCTCTTGAAGACTGTGACATACCCATTAGGAGAGTTCTGTTGGGGGGCATGTCCAAGTTATATTGATACTGACGTATGAAAGCTTCAGCCAAATCCTTCCAATTCCTGACTATTGCTCTAGACAGGTGAGAATACCATTCACGGGATGCCATGGTCAGACTGTCCTCGAAGTAGAACATCCATAAATTTTCGTCCATGGTATAAGCCTTCAATCTCCCCAGAAAAGACTGCAGGTGAGTACGTGAATAAGAGGTTCCATTATATTTCTCAAATCAAGGAGGCTTGAATTTATGAGGAATTCTAACTCCCTCAACCAGTCCCATGTCCATTACATCAAAACCTAGAGAGTTTTTGGGCTCCAAAGATCTCAACTTCTCTGCTATTTCATCCAGACGACGATCATAGGCTTCATCCCCAGCACCAATTACTGTAAAATGTTCCTCTTGAGGGTCCTCTTGCAAGGCACGACCTCTAGTATTTCCTTGGGTATTTTTGATAGCATTGATTGCAGGATTCAGATGAGGTCCAAACTCTGGCGCATCTGTTTGTGGTTTCCCGTGATCATTGTTACTAGTACCTCCTGTACCTGGATGATTCTCTTATGTAGTTCGCTGCTCGACCAACTCTCTTAATCTTTCTTGGCTTTGGGCCAACCCAGTCATTACTGCCATGAACTGGTTCATCTGAGCCTTCATCTCAGTTCTCTCATTAGCCATCTGAGTTCTCACGTCAGTCAAATCTTGTTGAACTTGGTCCATCTGTAAGCTCAGAAGTTTTTTTCTTGTCGGATACCGGTGGACTCTGTTGATGGGGAAAACCCTCCTACGAGCAATGTTTCCTGAAACACACAGCAAAGTGAGAAAACAACAATAAAAACACCTACAAAACAAAGAATGGGGTTAGTATGCAATGCAGTATGTCTATTTTTCTTCCAAGGGTATCCGGTTTGGTTCTTTGGTTTTGACCTTCCAGAACTCGAGGAATGATGATGTTGAAGAGAATTCAAAGCCCACCAGAAAATCCAAGTAATACATAAACCATATATTATAAATGCAAAGATACATTGTTTGTGATTACAATAAATTCCCATGATGGGTCAAAAATACAACAAAGTCGAGAAATACAACCAAATTATCATGAGGAATAAAGTACAACCAAAATGAAATACAAGTAAAAACGAAATCAAACATCCAACCCAAAGTCATCCTCATTGACTTCCTTCAAGAGAGCATCAGTCACTAGTCCAACTGGATGCTCTGTGATGGTCCTGATAAGAAGGTTCCCAGTGGCAATGGCACTTGTCAACTTCTTATTCTTGTCTTGGTCCTTTGATCTCTTTAACCCCGCCCGAAGTTTCATCTCGGAGATTTCCTTCTATGCTGCTAACAAGGCTTCTTGATTCTTCTTCTCATTAGCTTCCAGTTGCTCTTTCCTAGCCTGGGTCTTCCGATCCTCCTTTACACAAGCCTCAGTGATCCTGAACCACCTAGCCTGACTCTCTTCCAAGTAGTGCTCAGCTCTGGCCTTCTGAATCTTGGCTTCTTTACAAGCATTCTTCAATACCAACTCCCCTGCTCGGGCTTTTCTGATGTAATCATCTATCTTCTCAATCTTGTCATATGCTCGATTCGGAGCTTCTCTAACCTCTCATTGTCCAGACGACTATCATTCCTCTCCCAGAGGGTCTTCTTTAGAGCTTCAGAAAGCTGAGCATTCCGCTCTTTCAACTTCTCAAACTCCTCTAAACTGACTGTAGCTACAGGCTCTATTGCTGATGGTCTTGGCACATCCTCCAGGGTGAATGGCATGCGGGTGACCTGTCCTCTGATGCGAGACCAATCAATGTACTGAGTTGAAGTTATGTTGTTGCACTTGCCAAGAATGGCAGTCCCTTTTGTCTGAATATTATCCCAAGCCCAGGCTTCTTATCGGACGATGGCATGATTATTTTGTACATCACAATAAAGGGTCTCTGATAAATCCTACTCTCGAGGTGGATGTACTAAGGCATACCCTAGCTGCCTTTTGAAAAGTAAAGGATTGTAGTTGATACAACCTTTCACTCCAATAAGAGGTACATTGGGATACTGCCCACAGCTTGTAATTATGTCCATGCCCTTGGTGCTCTGAGTGTACCACCTGATGTCTTCTGAAGTAAGGGCAATCATTCTCTTAGCCCATTTTCTTAACTGATAAGGATTCAAGAAAGCTTTTGACTTTGGCAAGTGTCTCAATAACCAACAGTAGAAGAGAGGTGCACAATATCTGAATAATCTTCCCCTCTGCTTCTCATTTCTCTGATGCACCGAGTAATAGAAATCCCATAACAAGGTATGAACTGGATTGTTCAGCAGGAAGATATGGATAACATTCTTGCTTACAAACTTAGGCTCATCTACAAACAAGATGATTCCATATATACTAAGAGCCAGGAGAGCACAAACAGTTTCCCACTTCCCAACTGCAGCATGCCTGGTGGCCTGAGTGATCAAGAAGTCCAAATGGAGGCCTGTGATTCTAGCCTTGGTGGTCATATGTTGATAAATGATGGTGGTTTCCAAATACAGAGCCTTAGCCATGTCTTCATTCCTAGGAGCAGTCATCTCAGGGTTGAAAGGAATCCCCCTCCTTATGGGGACACCCAACAACATGGAAAATTCTTCTAACAAAGGACCCAACTGAAAGTTTGGGAAGGTAAAGCATCTGAGAGGAGGGTCATAGAACTGAAGGCAAGTGTGGATAATACTCCTCTGTGATGCATCCAAGTCCATGATCATGTCCATAATACCACCATGATGTTCCCTGAATAAAGGGACATGATCAGGAGTGATAAGTGTCTGAATCTGCCTGATGCCTGCTAGGGAGGGCTTAAAGAAATGATAAGTAATGTTGCTCTTCCTAGATGAGTCCATACTGACAGTGGGTGCTGATGCAGATAATTGAGGAGAATAACAACTGGAGAAGACCTTTGATGAAGATAACTGATGAAGGTGGCTGAGCAGAAGAACAATCAAAACCAAACCAAATAAGATGTGGATACCCTGTAAAACAAATAGACAAATGTTAAAATGATGCAAAATGATGTATGCAGAATGATATGCAGGGGTTTGTGATCAGGTGCTGGATTTATCATTTGCTTTGATAGGGTCTATGGTGTTCAGAAATCCAGATGGAGGCTAGAGAACCAATAACCAGGTGGGGGACTCAAATAAAGAGTCACAAGTCCAGGGTTTCATAGAATCAGTCCAAAATAGTGTAGCCTTAAAGCAATAACAGTAACAAGGTATGATGAGGCCAAGGGTTCCTGCAAACCTGTAAACATCCCAACCCACTCACAGGTATTGTTCTAGAACAAGGATCCTCAGACTTGGATCTATTATGAGAAGTGCAAACACTTCTAACCCGGAGGTACAGTGTTTACATTAATCATAAATAATCCTCCTCTAATTCACCTCAGATGCTGAAGGTCATCTAAAAAGGTCATCAAGACTTAACAGGCTTCCCAGATAGCCCTAGCACTACAGGATATCTGTAGCACAAAGTTCTCAAGAAGAAACCCATGTCTGAACCGTGTTACATATTCCCGCACCAGACCAAAATGGAATGGGAAAGAATATGAAGCCACTCTAATCCTATGTGTCACTCAGGCTCCCGGTGTGGAACCTTACTCACTGAGAAATCCTTCCCACCAAGGTAAACCAACAAATCCAGCACATGGTATGATGATAAAAATATGAAATGCATAAAATAGTAAATGAAAGCGATAAATAAATGCAGTAAATAAATCTATACAGAAAGCGATAAATAAAGCAAAAATGAAAGTACATACAACACATAACACCCCCATAAACAAAAATCAAACAAACGCTAGGAGAAACCCACAGAAAGAACCAGAAACCCTGGTTGCAAGATAAGAATCCCCAGCAGAGTCGCCAAGTTGTCGCTCCCACAGATTTTCATCCCGGTGTAAACGCGAACTGTCGGCGAAAGAGAAATGAGGTTGAATTGAATAGAGTCTCCAGCTAGGCATTTTTTATCCCGAAGGAAAGGTAATGCTGCATAAACCTGGAAAGAGATGGATAAGACGGTTATGAACTAGAGAAATTGAGAAAGGGGGTTGATTACGACCTGGGAAGGTATTAGCACCCAGATCGTCCTTCGTACTCGACGGGATCCAAGCTTACAATATTGTGTTTAAAAGGGGTAAATCTATGTGCTATCTGTGTGAAACAGCTAGGAAAGAATGTACAGGTGTCAGTGCAAAAAGGTGAATTGCTCAGGAACCGAGGCTTTAGAAAGAATGCTGAAAGAGGGGGATGACACATAAACTTTTGTTAGATAACTGATTAGGGATAATGAGCCTACTTAAGTGTGAGATAAGCATCTTAACTTAATTACCATGATAATGTAGGATTAAGATCATTAACCTACTTGTGATTTATTAGATGTTTTTGTTTTTTTGTTTACTGTTAAGTAATGAGTTTAATCACTAATCACAGATTAGTGAACTCATTACACCATCCAAATAGAAGGGATAATGAGCCTACTTAAGTGTGAGATAAGCATCTTAACTTAATTACCATGATAATGTAGGATTAAGATCATTAACCTACTTGTGATTTATTAGATGTTTTTGTTTTTTTGTTTACTGTTAAGTAATGAGTTTAATCACCAATCATAGATTAGTGAACTCATTACACCATCCAAATAGAAGGATGATAGATGAGAACACTTAAGCTGAGGAAGATACCTCAACTTAATCCATGGTTAGGGACTAAATTCATTATATAACAAGCCTTTATTAAAGATGGATTTTAATTAAGGGATGAGATTAAGAAGTTGATTTTAAGTTTGTAATACAACTTGTGGGGGACTTGTCTGTTGCACCCCAAAATTTGCCCTCACAATACAAGACTTTGTGTTCTAAGAAGGTTCACAAGGTTCACAAGTTTCTCAATGCTTATATAACCTTTCATGAGGTTCATGAGGTCTACAAGTTACTTCTTGAAGGTTCACAAGGTTCACAAGCTTCCCAATGCTTTCAAGACCTTTCATGAGGTTCATGAAGTCTACAAGTCACTTCTTGAAGGTTCACAAGGTTCACAAGCTTCTCAACATTTACAAGACCTTTCATGAAGTTCATGAAGTCTACAAGTTACTTCTTGAAGGTTCATAAGGTTCACAAGATTCACAATGTTTACATAACCTTTCATGAGGGTCATGAGGTCTACAAAGTCACTTCATGAGGTTCACAAGGTTCACAAGCTTCACAATACTTCCCATGAGGTTCACAAGACATTTTATGATGGTTCACAAGGTTCACAAAGTTCACAATTGGTCAAAAGAGTTGACAATTCCCTCAGACAATGCACCTCCTAAGCAGTGCATCCAAAACTAGGGTTTTGACTTTAATCAGGCTAAATGGACTTCCAATACCTCAAGTGAGATTCATAACATCTTATATGTATATAAGAACCCCCATGACAAGTTTCAAGACTTTTCTCAAAAGTTTGCTCAGTCAGATGATCAGATAAGTCAAAATCAGTCAATGCAGTTAAAAAGTCAAACTGAGGTCAACTGTGGTCAAACCAAAGTCAAACTTCATGATTTTTTGCCAACATCAAGTATATGAAGTAAAATTCATCATTTGATCAAGGGTTGATCATGATTCATCAAGGAGATTCCAGATCATCAATAATCAGGAGTTTCTAAAT
The DNA here is from genome assembly GCA_963966055.1 of Lathyrus aphaca. Lineage (NCBI taxonomy): Eukaryota > Viridiplantae > Streptophyta > Magnoliopsida > Fabales > Fabaceae > Lathyrus > Lathyrus aphaca. The sequence goes on along the minus strand of OZ014525.1, from coordinate 249,314,741 downwards.
TAGGGTTTCCTCAGTAAAAGTCAACTGAACTTTGACCAGCCATAACTTTCACATACTTCATCACCAAGTATCCAATCAAAGCTCATTTTGAAGGAAATTGAATTCTCTACAACTTTGATCTTGCAAGTCAAGCCCAAAAATGCTTCATTTGGAAGATATGAGCTAAGACATTATAGGTCATTTCAAAAGTCAACAAAAAGTCAACAACTTCAAAAGGGCATAACTTGAGATTGGTAAATGATATGGACATGAAACCAATGGGGTTGGTTATAGGACTCTTCAAGCTTTCCAAAATGTCCAAGAACACCCTCATACCTTTAAAATTGAGGGAGATATGCCCTTGCAAAGTTGGGAAATTTTGTGATGGTTTATGATGAAAAAGGAGGTCTAGAACCAATTTTCTCCAAATGGGCTGGTCAAATTGTGATCCAATCCATACAATATCATCATGCACGACCCAAATGATTAAAAATTAGAATTTTTATTATTTTATTTTTATTTATTTTGATTTAATTCATAAAAAATCATTTTAAATAAATATAAAATATGAAAATATATTATTAAAGGGAGATTTGGTTTCTAGAACATCTTAAATATTGATTGAAGTTGAAAGGGAAGGAAATCATGAGATTGGTACAAAAATAGCAAGCCTTCATGAACAAATATTTGAATTTTAAACCATGATCTTTTTCAATCTTCAAATATCCAAATCTCCACACAACAATTCAATTTTCTTAACCTAATTCATTCACATATAAGTACTAAACTCATTGCCATTGCTCATTCACGAATTGACTGCCTCTAAGTGTAAGTTCCAAACATCAAAAATTCTCCAAAAAACTCATATTCGTATTTTGAGTTCCAAAGCATTTGAAGGTAAAACATGATCATAGACGTGTTCCTTGGGCATCCATGAAGCGAAATCATCACTCATATGCATCCCATATGCACCATATTGTTCAACCCGAGCTCACTTTAACCATGAATATAATTTTTTCGATTCCATTAATGTGTTGCTTTTCAATGAATTTTGCTTACATAATCTTGTTTGTTGATAGCTATAGATGGATTCTGGATCATTTGGTGAATTTCCATAGCCGGAATCGTGATTCACCATACTTAGGGTTTATGGCTTCAATTAGGGTTTTGTAATCCAGCCCATATAAATGGATTCTAAGAACGTGGAATGATTGGAAAACTCGTTAGAAACTTAATGGAATGATCAATTTTATAAAACCATGCTGTTTTGTCATTGTTTGAATTTTGTAGGTTTTGCTGCAATTCAAAAATCGCAGGTAAGTTTGTATGTGAAATCGCAGGAAAATTCGAAAGGCATGAGGAAGAAGACGACTGGTTTTGGCGCGGATTCCATATTCAAATTTTTGATTTAAAATATTATCTTATTATCCTGTTTGTTTATCACAACAGCTGTGTTGGTCCAGTGGTGGGAGGCTTGTGCGTGTAACCTATGGGACCTGAGTTCGAGTCTTGGTCTCATACATTATTTTTTTTTTTCTATTTTTTTTCAGGTAACAAAGAGACTTAATATATTATATTCTGTTGCCACTATACTATCAGGTGGGCTCTTCCAGCCGGGTGGTAATGCGCGCGTGTGTATAACTATGAGGTCCTGGGTTCAACACCACCCCAGGCCTTTTTTTTGCTTTCTTTATTTTTCTGGATTTTTGCATTACAAGGAATAAAACTGATTCTCCTCACTATCTTGCTGCCTGCGTACTGGTGGCCCAGTGGTGAAGGTTGATATTGGCAAGCATAGGGGACTGGGTTCAAATCCCAGCCCCATCAGGTTTTGATTTCTTTTTCTTTTGCTTTGTTTTTAATTTAATTATTATATATAAAATAAATTAAATTTGTATTGTTTTATTAGTTTCTACATTATAAAATATGTATAATATGTTTTATAGTTTCTAAAATTTATTTTGTAAATTAAAAAATTAGTTTTCATTATTATAAAGTTCAAAATATAAAATGTATATATGTATTATTTAAATAAATTATAATTATTAAATTAAAAACCCTAAAAATATTTTTCTAACAAACCCTAATTTTCAAAACCCTAATTTATTTTCTAAATACTTATTAAAAAACTTAATTGTTATTCTCTAATTTTTAATATAATTGTCATGTATATATTTAATATAATCTTTAATATAATTAATTTTTTGTAAATATAATCTATTATTAATAATATGTAAATATATTTTATATACTATATCTATAATCCAAATTATTTTCTTTTAATACATGTATAGAAACAATTAAACTTATAATAATTTAATTTTTTTTTACAATTATAAATAATTTAATAATTAGTATATAAACTAAAATGCTATAATTATCTAGTTGTTCATATTAAACTTTTGTTTATTATTTTAATTTTGTTATTATAATATTTTTGTTAATTCAATTTATTTTGATTTCTATTATTATTATTAACCATGTTATTACTAATCTTTTATTATTGTTATTTCACTAACATTATTTAATTTATTATTATTTCACTAACCTTATTTAATTTTTATTATTACTATTACTAATCCCTATTTTATTTACTTATTGCTTATTTATTATTTTTGCTTATTATTTATATTTTGCTTTTATATTTATATTTTTGCTATTTACTTATTATTATAATTATGTAATTGCTTCTTGGTGTAATTTTGTAAATATTTAATTTATTTAATTTTTTGCTATGGTTAGTAATTTAGGGAGTGCAAACATGTATGCTATTTAAAAATCAAATTTAAATCACTTTAATTATAAGATAAATTTAAATTAAACACTCACACACGTAAGTCGATCTTTGATCGCCATCTCACTTCCATAAGGATACCTCTCATGTTGCCTATTACAAAAGGTCAAGTAGGGTGTATAAAGCAAAAGTCCCTCATTTCACATCATCTAGTCCCTAAACAGATAAAAAGATCAAGTCCCTTCGAATGTTCCCTTCGTAATGATCTTGTCCCTTTCGAATAAAGATGATAAGTCCCTTTGAATTGCTTATACACCCCACAGTTGCCTAAATAACAGATGTCCCTTCACTTGTCCCTCACATCCAAGGTAATGACTACATATTCCTTAATAATAGGGATAGTCTTACCATTTAAAGGATTCAAGAACAGAAAAGACTTAAACTTAGGGTAGGTTCCTCTTAGATACTTGCTCATTCTTCAAAACATTTCAAACACTTCACACATTTCAAACAAATTTTCAAAACAAAGGTTTTATACGCATCCGTACATGGATCATTATAAACACTAAAGAAAATTTTTAATCACACACTTCACATTTCAAAAACATTTTAAAGTGAGCTAAGTAACTAAGAGCCTATGGATAACCATGGATGTAAAGGGTGCTAACACCTTCCCTTTACATAACCTACCCCCCGGACCCAAAAATCTTTTAAAGGTCTTTCCTGTTCTTTTATGCCTTTCCTTTGGATAAAATAAAAGTCGGTGGCGACTCTTGCTATCCGCAACATAACTAAAGTCAGTTCTCCCACCGTGTTACATTGTCCATTAAACACTAGGGTTAGTCCCTCTTAACCACAAGGAAGAGATAAAACCATAATGTAAGGCCATAAAGTCTTAGTGATTATTAGATGTTTTGATTAAGAGGTGTAAACAAATTAAAGTTTTAACACTAAGGATTAAAGTTATACACTCAATCCTAAGATAAGGATGCAGGCATAACCCTAATTCCAAAGTCCTAAAGCTTTAAAAGTTTAGTCTCTAATTATTGAGATGAGAAGAGAGACTCAAGGAGACTCAAAGGTAAAAGCTAGGGGGGACTATACAACCCTAAAAGTTATCATGCTTGGATATCCTATGGTTTGTGAGGCTTAAGAGAAAAGATCCTCAAGGCCACCAATGGAAGAAGCAGATGAAAAGAGAAAGAAGAAGAATAAGTTACTTACTTACTAAAGAAGATAAGTAACTTAAAAGAAAGAAAGTATGAAGGAGAGAACATAAGTGAAGCAAGTTCACTTCAAAGACAAGTAAGAATTCATTTTAATGAGATGAGAAGAGGGTGGAGGTGAAGGCAAATCCACCTCCCAGATAACTTACCAAAAGTACCTGAAATGTTAGTATGGGTGCATAAGACATAAAGCAAAAGGAAATGAAATGACATGAGATGCAAAGACCAAAGTCAGAAGTGAAAATGCAATGTAAATGGCATATAAGATGATGCAAAGACATACAATATGCATATGAATTATCATACAAAGATGGGATGCCTAGGAAGCATGTTTAAAGGCATAAAAACACATGGATGTTCATGAAATGTAATGGATGCAAAGCATAGCAAATGAATGAAGAAATGATCAAGCAATGTTCAAGCATGTCTTAAGATGTCTAATATGTCATGCAAATGCTTGAAATGTCATGGCAAGTTTATATAATGATGATATGCAAGGAGAATGCAAATGAAGATGCAAAATTAGGGTTTTAAGACAACATGAGATGCATATGACCAAAACAGAAGCAATCAATATGATAAAAAATCGAAATCAAGCTCAAACAAACCCTAATCCCATATAAGATCACAACCCAAAGGAGTAAGTCAGAAGCATAACTTAAAGAAAGTTAGGAAATTTCTAAGTTTGCTAGGGTTTTTGGGTGCTTCTAAAGGGAAAATGCAAATCAAATTGAAAATGCAAGATAAAATCATGAGAAACATAACCTAGAAACTATATGCAATATGTGAAATAAAGCAAAAAGAATCAAGTTCAAACTCATCATGGTTAGGCAGAAATGAATTTTTTCAAATTAGGGTTTGAAAATATGATTTTTAAGAACCCTAATTCAAAGAAAATTGTGAAAATGTGATCAAACCTAAAAAGAAACTTGTATGGTGAGTTTAAAAATGTTTTTAAATGTATTGGAATGGTTCATGAATTTTTTGGTGATTTTTAGAAACCTAAATGCATTTTTAATTAATTAAAATCCATTAATTAATCAAAAATAACATTTAAATATTTTAAAAATACTTTTTTAATGCAAAAAATAAAATAAAAATTATTTTCAGGTTAAGAAAAATATTTGAAACAAAAATGCAAGAAATCATATTTTTTTTGATGTTTTTAGCTATTTTAAATAAAATGCACAAGGGCTCAGATTCAAATTGGGGAGAGAAATGTTGACTGGCTAGTAATCCAAGGGCTGAGGTTCAATCTGAGTTAATTTATTTAATTAATTCTAATTAAACTAATTAAATGAAAATTTGGGTTAATGAAGCAATCCTGGCCACCTACTCACGCGGGAACCACAACATCCAAGGGCCTACATTCAAACTTAGCTAATTACGCAGATTAGGGCAAATGAATTTCAGGTGGCCGGAACAGTGTTCCGGTCATCTTCTCCGACGAGCATCTCACCCCAACTTCTTCCCTAGGCTACCTCAGACCCCCAAATTCTCCAAAAACAAACCCCAAAACAATCTAAACAAGATTCAGGCCATGAAAATCATTTATCATGCATCAAAGTGGTGAATCAAAGAAAAACATTTTTAGGTAAAAAATTTCAGAGCAAGCATACATCCTGGTTTCTCAACCATTTAAAAAAATAATCATATCAACATTCTCAGGGGAACACATAAAATCATTTAAGAACTTAAAATAGAGTTTCTGGAAAAATTGTTCTTGATGGTTACCTGAGTTGAAGCTTTGAGATTCTGAGCTTTCTGACCCCCTCCTTTATGCAAATCCACTCCACTTAGTCCCTTGAAGCTTCTGAAATGCTTGAAACAAGTTTGTGGTGGCTGGTTTATGATGTTTGGTTCTGGTGTGGAAGAAATCGTATTTCTGATTGAGGGGTTTTTAAGCCATGGCAAGGGGTGGGAAATGATCATTGGGTTATGTTGAGATGAATGGTGATAGAATTTTTGAGTTTTGACGGCTGGTTTGAGAGAATCGAAGAAGGGAAGGTTTTATGGAATTTTTGGGCAATATGAGTTCTTGGATGTTTCAGGCTTGCGTCTTGTGTGAAATGAGCTCCATAAGTTTAGTATAGGCCAATGAGAGTGCTCAGAAAGTGGGTGGTGGCATAGTGTGATTGGTATGGGCCAAGTTGCAAAAATGTCAACTTTGTGTACTTGAGGTATGGGCATGGTACAGAGCTGTCTTTAGGGGTGTCTTGGCCTCAGCTTGGTTCAAGGATGGCCATAGGATCAATTTTATGCAGCTGGCACAAGTGGATGAAGAATTTTCATGGTTTTGCAAAGTTTATGCATAATGGTCATTTTGAGATTTCTTGTGAACCAAGCCATGAAAACCATGCAATCTTGGGCCAATTCTGATGTTTTGAAGTTGCCTTGACATGTTATGGTGCATAGAAGTTAATTAGAGGTCATGAAATGGCTTGGAAAGTGAATTTGCAAAATTCCCTCTTTGGCATGAACTTGAAAATTATAGGATTTTTGCCAACTTTGAAAGGCCATATCTTGAGTTCTAGGATGAATCAAGACATGTTCTTGTACCTTTTGAAAATGGGAAGACATAATCTACAACTTTCATGTCCAATAATTTTTCATTTGAAGCATTTTTGGTCATGAAAGAATAGGTTGAATATCTTTCCCAAAATGGAAAGTTTCCATTACAAGTCATTTCCAAAAATAGCAAGTTTGCATTTGGCTTGAAATTATTCAACTTTGTGAACTTCCAACCACTTCTAAGATCAAATAAAGATCATAGAACCTCAAAAAGATGAATGTGACCCTTTGGTACCCTTGATGGAGGCCTCAGATGCCCTGATTTTGACTTTACTTGCTCAAGAAGTTACCCAATGATCAGATGACTTCCACACATGCCTTTGCCATGCTATGTGATCCCTTGACTTTTATGAACTTTGGGGAGCATATTATGATCATGGAACACACATGGACCCTCTTAGTAAGCTTCAAGACCATTGGGATGGCTCAGATCACTTCTTGGATTGCTAAGATCACAAACCCTAGATGCCGATGAAATGGACTATGCAGATGAAACAAATATGCAATATGAGATGGTATGCTCATGCTAATGCAAAAATGAAAGATCACAAGCCATGGTGTAAGAAAAATTGGGGAAAATTTGGGGTGTTTACAACCTTCCATCTACATCACATTATCATCTTCATTAATTCAATCCATAATAACTAGATTCTACAGAAATCGCGTCTACACCGTGAGGATTCACGAAAAATATTCCACCATATCAATGCAACAATTTTGCGGCCTCTTCTTATCTATCACACCTGCAAGATCCCCAAATACACAACAAGAATGGACGCTCAACAACGATACACAGTGCACAAGAAGCAAAGAAGAATAAGAACAGGGAAGCCATAAGAATAGGGAGAGCAGAATTACGATTCAATATTCATATCACAACAAATATTCTTACCTGAATATCTTGTTCGATAATCGTCTTCAAAGCGAAACAGGATTCTTCGAAGTCGAGATGCGATTCCACTGATGGAGATGAACGGTTTCTATAGAATGATAAGTGATCGTACCTGGAGATTAGGATCCGATATGGATGGCGTCGAGCGTTGATGAAGGATGGTGGATAAGGAGAGGAGGGGGATGTACCTGCAAGGCACTCCGATGCTAAAGTAAGACACTGAGCAAAGAGTGAGCAAGTACAAGAATTAAGGTCAAAGAATTGAATACCTGACCATCTCAAATGAGAGGGTTAATATATTGGTCTAAGTGGTTGATTATTGGTCCAAGCCGTTGGGTGCGGATCGCGAAATCCGTATGAATAGGTAACGGTCAAAACTAGTCGTTGGAAGACCTCGTCTTGGTCGGTATGGCTTTCGTCGGCAAGGACCATCGTTCTTAATGTTTCTCGACGTCGAGCGTTCTACAAAGCTAGTTTGTTTGGCCCAATTCTGGGAATTGGGCCTGCCCAGACCAGGAGCCCCCCAAGTCGTTGCTCCTGCGGAGGAGCGATGACTTAGTGATGGTTTCGTGTCTAAGGGGTATACAGTGCGCGGACCAGGAAATTACCGTCGATGATCCTCGGTAGGCGGGCAGTTGTTTCGTCGCCCGACAAAAGGGGATATGAAACGAAAAGTTGGCGTGTCTGGGAATTTGTGCCTATTTAATGCTCTGACGGCTAGCCTAGGGGCTAGAGCGTAGGTAATTATTGGCTAGGGGTAGGGGTCACGCGTCTCTGCACGTATTCCCTTCCCTATAAATAGGATCCCAAGGCTTTCTTGTAAGCTTTTTCATTTCATCTTCTTCTCCACTGCGTTGCTCGTTTGTCAGCCGTTACTCTCAACCGTCGACCACCGTTTTCCGCCGTCGACCACCGCTTTCAAAGTTACTTTTTTCTGCAAATGGCTTCCCAAGCTCAAGGTACGGCTTTAATTTGCGTTTATACTAGTTATAGGCTTGATATTTAGCAATGTATGTAGTATAGGATAGAGTTTCCGATAGTTTATATTTAAAACAAGTAGGTAAACTATCTTTTGCCACCGTTGTTCGTCAACTACGAACCCTAGTTCATGGTCGATGATGGTCCTGGTCGACTTTGACTTGGGACCTGGAAAGTACCTAGGTTTAGATTCTCCCATCTCCGATGTCAGGCGTTGGCTATCGCCTTGAGCGGTGGTTAGCCGGGGGTTATGGCTCGGGATCTTAATCCTGGGCTGATGTACGCCCTTTCACTTGTCGAGCGGTGGAAGGGTGGATTTGATATTCTAAATCGAATTCATTGACGCCTTTCCTCTGCTTTTCAGGTGAAAATTCGCTCATGGACCCGCTTGATATCTCCTCGGAAGAGGTATCCTCAGAAGACTTTGGTTCTTCCGCATCTGTTCCCTCCGACTCTGGGAGTTCGTCAGGAGAATCAGATGCAACCATAATGGAAGAAGGAGCTCCTGACTCTGGAGAGACGACGGATTCGCCTCGCTGCCCTGAAGACATAAGGACCGCGCCCGAAGAAAGGGTAGTGGAGGATTTGCTCGAAAAAGTGTCATCGTTTTTGAGGCCTCGCGCGGAGCCACTGACCACTGTTGGTGACCCGGAGGATTGGGTCGTCACTTTCCCGGGGGACGACGACCGTATCTTCTCAGACTTCGGCGGTCGCAAATTTTCGATGTATGAGTACGCGACTTCGGTCCTGGGGGTAACTTTTCCCTTCAGCGACCTGGTTTGCGCTATGCTCGGGCACTTGGGTGTGGCCCCGTCCCAGCTACACCCCAACTCTTACGCGTTTCTGAGAGCGTTTGAGGTAACGTGTGCCCATCTGGGTGTTGGAGCCACGCTTCCTTTGTTCTTTCGTCTGTTTTCGTTGCAGCGTCAAGTAGGGCGGAGGACCGACCGAAAGGGATTTGTTTCCTTCAAGCAGCGGACCAAGATTTTTAAAGCTCACTCAGAGTCTATCCGGGCTTTCAAGACGGATTATTTTTTTGATTAAACCGGCGAGCGCGGAAGCTGTGAGGGCATTAAGCTTCCTGGGGATAGACATCGATGAGAATGACGATCCCAAACTTGATGATCAAGGACAGGTGATTCCGTGGAGGCTCTGGCTATTTCCTTTCTCGTGGAGTTACGCTCACTACGGGCGACCGGTTAGCGAGTTTGTCCAAGTGGGGGACTCTGAACGAGGATGATGCGGCCAGCTTTGAGGCCTTTAGGGCATTGATAGTCTCATTTACCCCGACTCCCTTGCTGGACAGAGAAGGTAAAATAATGCTGGACCAGGACGGGGGAGAGGCTGTGGAGCATCCTCTGATTGACGTCACAGACCTGCTGGCGTGTAATACCGGGCAAGAAGTGTCCGAGTTTTTTGGTATTTGTTTTTATTTCTGCTTGTTACAATGTCTTGATAATTTTCTGTCGTCCGTGAATAATCTTGTGTGCTCTTTTCCTTTTCTTTGCAGGCTCCCTGTCGAACCCTCTTGACAAGATTCAGGAGCGTTTGTGTCAACAACAGAAGAAGAGGTCGCGGGTTGTTCAGACCAAGCTGACTGAGACGAGAGGCTCTGGGTCGGGCCCTCTGGTTCAAGATTCTCCGAGCGCGTCTACCGGCTCGCTCATGAAAAAGCACAAGTCTGCAGCGACCGTAGACTTGACGGCCAATGCTCCTCCTAAGCCGAAGCATGTGCTGCCGCCCTGCTTTGTGAAGCGGAATTTCTTTGAAGCAACGAGCATGGAGGTTGACCGGGCGGACTCTCTGTTTCTCGAGGCAATGGATCCCCCTGCCCGACGGCTGTCTCTGACTCAGGACGCGAGTGCTGTTATGTGGGTTTTGTCCATGGCCTGGCTGACGACCGAAGGAAACCCCAGGCAAGAAAGGGAGGTAGGAAAGTTGAAGGAGTTGTTGGCTGCAGCCGAGAGGAAGTTGACGGCGACCTCTAAAGAAGCCACTGCCACTGCTAAAGAGCTGACCGAGCGAGGGGACATCATTGCTAAGCTGGAGGTTGACAAGAGGAGGGCCTTAGGGCAAAGTAAAAAGCTAAAGGATGCCTTCTTCCCAAAGGAGGACGAGGATGCTGAGACTAAGAGCCTGGTGACCAAGGCACAGTTCCTTGCTCGGATCGACCAGGATATGGAAGATCTGAACTCGTCGACTGAGCTCAGTTTCCAAAACGCTGTGGATCAGATAAGAGCTCTTCATCCCGAACTGGCTTTGGATACCAGCCGGATCAGCTACCTCTACAAAGTCGAGGATGGCCAGATAGTGGTTCCCTCGGACTTGATCGTGGAGGATTCTCAGCCCGGGGCGACTGCTCACCCCGGCCAGTCAGAGGGGCAGCCGAACCAAGGTAAGGGTCAACCTGGTGCTTTGGATAAGGAGGGTAATTAGTTTTGGCCTGCGTGCCGTTATTTTGTAACTTATTGTGTTTCTCCTGGGGGCGTGGTCCCCTTTGTATGTAACCATGAACAAGTCGGCCCTTCGGGGTCGCATTTTTGCAGTAAAATTCTATGTTCTTGATGGTCGTTTATTATTTTACAATGTTTTCTATTTAACTGCGCGTCCGTCGGAGGACTGTTCTCTTTATGTTTTATGAACGCTAAGTGTTTGACGTTTTTGTAATGATTGGATGTGATTAAGTATATAAGGGGTGTGTGTTTGTGATCCGTTGGTTTGGGGGACCAACCAGATTTTGGAGTCTGGCTCCTGGTTGGTGCCCGGGCCAAGGAAATGGCTCGGGCTCCGAGGCTTGAACGTCCCATCGCGAGCTGGGGTTCTTCCTGGTCGTGGTACGTAGGCGACATCAGACTCGTTTGAGTATCCGCCCGTGCAACAGTTATCTCCTTCTCTTGGAAGGAGACCCTGACAATCATGTTATTTTGGGCTGCCGTGCTTGTACCTGGTGTCGCTCCCACCAAATGACACAGGGTCAGAAGGGGTACAGACGCGGACGGTCGGCGAAAAGGAGAGAACACACAAGGGTGAACTCAAAAGAAAAGAGTCGCCAGCTTGGCATTTTTATCCCGAAGGAAAGGTAATGCTGCATAGACCTAAGAAAAGATGGATAAGACGGTCGCGAACCAGAGAAACTGAGAAAGGGGGTTGGTTACAACCTGGGAAGGTATTAGCACCCAGATTGTCCGCCGTACTCGACGGGATCCACGCTTAAAAGATTTGTGTTTAAAGGGGTAGTGTCAGTGCTATCTGTGTATCAAGGCTGGAAAGAAAGCAAGTGTCAGTTCTAGAAGAAAGTGAAGTGAAATATGTGAAGTGTCAGTGTAAGAAAGAATGAGAAGCTCAAGACTATGAGGCTTAAAGAATAATACTGGAAGAGGGGGGGTGTATAGAGACTTTTGTTCGATAACTGTTAAGTTATGCCTACGTATCCTCTCGTGCAATGAGGAAGTCAGAACACCGTAGTTCGACTCAAAGGGACTGAAAGATAAATTGACTTGTGAACTGCTTACTTATCTATGCTCAAGTGTATGACCTGTCTGACTCAGGTGCAAACTGTCTTGCATTAGACGGAAGAAGCGAGTTCTCGTTTGTGAGTGAATGAGGTGAGAAAAGAATCCCGGAGGAGACGATTATTGTTTGTTTTTGTGTTTTCAGTCTTTTATTGCTTTTGCGATTTGTCATAAGTTAATGAGCTTAAGCCTAAACCAAAGGTTAGTAAACTCATCACATCCTCCCTCTGATTAGGGGTAATGAGAATACCTTAAGTATGAAGTAAACACCTCACCCTTAATCACCATGATGTAGGATTAGGATCATTAACCTACTTGCATTTATTTAGATGTTTTTGGAGTTTTGTTTAGTGTTAAGTAATGAGTTTAAGCCATAATCAAAGATTTAATGGACTCATTACACTATCCTAATAGAAGGATAATAGATGAGAACATTTAAGCTGAGAAAGGCTCCTCAACTTAATCCATGATTAGGGATTAACATCATGACAAAACAAAGCCTTTATTGAAATGGATTTTAGTTAGTGGTAAGATTAAGAAATGAATTTTATGGTTTATAAGACAACATGAGGGGGACTTGTCCATTAACACTAGGGTTAGTCCTTCTTGACCATTTAAGGAAGAATTAGAACCCTAATGCAAGGCCCAAGTTACAAGCTTGATGTCTTAGTGATTATTAGGTGGATTGATTAAAGGGTTTAAACACATTAAGGGTATAATAGAAGGATACAGGCATAACCTTAATCACAAAGCCTTAAAACCTTTAAGGTTTAGTCCTTGATTATGAGGTGAGAAGAGAAGACTCAAAGATGACACAAAGGTAAAACTAATGGGGGACTAATCAAACCCTAATTGTTATCATGCTTGGGTATTCCTAGGGTTTATGAGGCTTGCAAAAGATCTTCAAGAGGTAAACCACCAGGAAAGAAGCAGATGAAAGGAGGAAGAAACAGAAGAAGCAAGTCAACTTACTTCACTTAAGAAGATAAGTTGCTTGAAGAAAGAAAGTGAGAAGGAGACATGAATGAGCAAGCTCACTCTAATTCACAAATAAAAATGCAGCAATGATGCATAAGAGGGATGAGAAGAGGTTCTGAGAAGTGAAGGCAAATTCACTTCTCAATGACTTACCACCTGAAAAGTTAGTAACAAGAAATGAAATGAAAAGAAAATGAGATGAAATGAAATGGTGCAAACCAAAGTCAGAAGCATAAACATGATGTTAATTATGCTAAAAGATAAAGCAAACACAAGCCAAGGGTTGTGGGTGATCATACAAGGATAAGGATGCAAATGAAGCATGTTTTGAACCATGAAATGTTCATGAAAGTTTTTGAAATGCAATGGAGGTATAACATGGCAAATGGATGAAGAAATGCCTTATCATGATTCTAATGTGTCCTAATATGTCTTAGGAGTCATGTGAATGTACAAAATGTCATGGCAAATTCATGCATGCAAGCAAATGAGAGATGAATGCAAATGAAGGCAAAAATTAGGGTTTATGCACAAGACACAAAGCAAAATTCAAAATCAGAAGCAAATGACAAGATAAAAAATTGAAAATGGGATCAAAGGAAACCTAACCCTACATAAGTTCACTGCCCAAAGGAGGGGACCTAACTCTTAACCTAATGGGGGTTATGATTTCCTCAAGTTGGCTAGGGTTTTAAGGCACTTCAAAAGAGAAAATGCACAACAAATTGAAAATGAAAGATAAATTCAAACCAATTTTACCCTAGAAACTACATGATATGAAGAATGTAATGCAAAAAGAACCATCATCAAACTCTTCAATGTTAGGTAGAAAGGATTTTTCTAAGTTAGAACAAAAATATTGCCTTTTATCAAACTTTAATTCCAAAGAAAAATGTCAAAATATGTCAACAATTAAAAAGAAATTTGTTTGAAGAGTTTGATAATGTTTCTAAATGTATCAAAATGCAATGTGAATTTTTTTGTGATTTTTAGAAACTTAAATGCTATTTTAATTAATTAATTCTCATTAACTAATTAAAATAAACATTTAAATATTTTTAAAATACGAAAATTATGCAAAAAATAAAATAAAAATCATTTTCAGAAAGAGAAAAATATTTTAAGGTATGATGCAAAAAATGGGATTTTTTAGAAGTGATTTGCTATTTTAAATAAAATGTGTGAGAAAAATGAATTAAAATGAAAATAAAATTAAATTAAAAGGAAAGTAATCAAATCCAAAGGTTGTGGTTCAAATGGAACGCGCGGGAGTTGACTGGCGCGTGTTTGGAGGGTGGGGATTGACTCTGGCAAATTCAAATTTTAATCATAATTAATTAATGCTAATGACTGGATTAGGGCTAAATCACAAAATCTAGGCCGTTCAAAGCGCGCGGGAAAGCCAAATCAAGGGTCCAAATTCAAACTTGACTTAATTACAGGATTAGGGCATAACCATTTTCAGGCGACCGGAACAGTGTTCCGGTCGTCTTCTCCGACGAACACAAACCCTAACTTCTCTCTCAGGCCATCAATCTTCAAATTTCTTGCACAAAAATGATCCTCTAACAATCCTTAACCTAAATCCCCTTTGAATTTCTTCATGAAAATTGGTATGCATGATCCTTATGATATATAGAGACCAATAGAAACAAGAATGACCAAAAAATTTGGAGTTATGGCCTCTGAAACCAAAACCCTAATTTTAGGTCATCTGTGCAGTTAAGCTTGGCTCTGCTTCCATGCCTTTCTCAGTTCTTGTGATTTTTTGACTTCCTTGATCTTGGGAGGATATAATATGATGATTGAACATTCATGGACCCTCTTGAGATGATTGAAGACCTTTGGAGGGGCTCAAATGGCTCAAGGATGGCTCAGATCACAAACCCTAGATGCAGATGGCTTTGAACCAATGCAGTGAAGCAAAATGTAATATGAGATGATATGATTGAACTTATGCAAATGAAAAGAATCACAAGCCATGGTGAAATGAGTGAGGGAAAATTTGGGGTGTTTACAGCTGCCCCTATTCAAGCATGAGTTAGCTGTGCAGGATGTAAGCGCTTGGCTTAACAGACAAACAAGATAACTTGTGGTTGAATACCAAAGACAATCCAAAATTTGCACTCACTGAATGAAGAAGAAAAGGGATATAGATTGGTAAAAGGAAATATAGTATGATTATAAAGTGCGGGCGACGGAGGACGACCGTCGGGAATGAAGCAATGACAGGGATGGCCAACATGCTGGGGAACTGAAAAGATTATGATGGGGATGACCATCTGTCGCTCCCACCATATGAGGCTAAGTCAAATGGGGTACAGACGCGAACGGTCGGTGAAAGAGGAAGAGAACACACAAGGGTGAACTCAGAAAAGACAAGAGTCGCCAGCTAGGCATTTTTATCCCAGAGGAAAGGTAATGTTGCATAGACCTAGAAAAAGATATGGATAAGACGGTTGCGAACCAGAGAGACTGAGAAAGGGGGTTGGTTACAACCTGGGAAGGTATTAGCACCCAGATTGTCCGCCGTACTCGACGGGATCCACGCTTAGAAGATTTGTGTTTTAAAGGGGTAGTGTCAGTGCAATTTATGTGCAAAAGAGCTGGAAAAGGATGTACAGGTGTCAGTGTAAGAGAAATGAAGTGTACAAGTGAAGTGTCAGTGTAGGAAAGAGTGAAATGCTCATGATACTGAGGCCTAAAGAATAGTTGGAAAGAGGGGAATATACAGAGACTTTTGTTCGATAACCGTTAAGTTATGCCTACGTATCCTCTCGTGCAATGAGGAAGTCAGAACACCATAGTTCGACCCAAAGAGACTGAAAGGTAAATTGACTTGTGAACTGCTTGCTTGCCTATGCTCAAGTGTATGACCTGTCTGGCTCAGGTGCAAACTGTCTTGCATTAGACGGAAGAAGCAAGTTCTCGCTTGTGAGTGAATGAGATAAGAAAAGAATCCCGGAGGAGACGATTATTGTTTGTTTTTGATGTTTTCAGTCTTTTATTGCTTTTGAAAGTTTGCCATAAGAAAATGAGCTTAAGCCTGAACCAATGGGTTAGTAAACTCATCACATCCTCCCTCTGATTAGGGGTAATGAGAATACCTTAAGTGTGAAGTCAGTATCTCACACTTAATCACCATTGATATAGGATTAAGATCATTAACCTACTTGTGATTATTTAGATGTTTTTGTTGCTTTTTGTTTAGTGTTGAGTAATGAGATTAAGCCATAATCAGGGATTAAACAGACTCATTATACCATCCTAATAGAAGGATAATAAATGAGAATGTTTAAGCTGAGGAAGACTCCTCAACTTAATCCATGATTAGGGATTAACCTCATGACAAAACAAAGCCTTTATTAGATGGATTTTAGTTAATGATAAGATGAAGAAGTGAGTTTTATGGTTTGTAAGACAACTTGAGGGGGACTTGTCCATTAACACCAGGGTTAGTCCTTCTTAACCAATTAAGGAAGAATTAGAACCCTAATGCAAGGACCAAGTTACAAGCTTGATGTCTTGATGATTATTAAGTGAATTGATTAAAGGATTTAAACACATTAAGGGTTTAACACTTAGGATTAAAGTTATACACTCCATCCTAATAGAAGGATGCAGGCATAAGCTTAATCACAAAGCCTTAAAGCCTTTAGGGTTTAGTCCCTGATTATGAGATGAGAAGAGAAGACTCAAAGAGACACAAAGGTAAAAGCTAAGTTGGGAACTAATCAAACCCTAATTGTTATCATGCTTGGTCATTCCTAGGGTTTGTGGGGTTTAAGAAGGAAATCTTCAAGGAACAACCAAGGAGAGAAGCAGATGAGAGGAGCAAAGAGAAGCAAAACAACTTGCTTCACTTAAGAAGACAAGTTGCTTGAAGAAAGAAGGTAATATGAACAAGAATGAGCAAGCTCAATCCAATACACATATAAAATTCAGCAAGGGAAGTATGAAAGAGATGAAAAGAGAATGTGAGAAGTGAAGGCAAATTCACTTCTCAAACAACTTACCACCTGAAAAGTCAGCAAAAGAAATGAAATGCAATGCAAAATGAGATGCAATGTCATGATGCAAACCAAAACCAGAAGCATAAGTATGATGTTAATTATGCTACGAGATGATGCAAACATGAGGCAAGGCATTAGAATGATCATACAAACATATGGATGCAAGAGAAGCATGTTTTGAACCATGGATGTACATGAACAGTTATGGGATGCAAAAGACATATAACATGAAAAATGAAAGATGCAATGATCAAACATGATTCTAATATGTCCTAAGATGTATTAAGAATCATGTTGATGCACAAAATGTCATGGCAATTCATGGTATGCAAACAAATGAGCAATGGATGCAAAGGAAGGCATAAATTAGGGTTTGTGATCAACACACAAAGCAAAATCCAAAACCAGAAGCAAGAGACATGATAAAAATTTGAAAATGTTATGAAAGATACCCTAGACCTATACAAACTCACTGCCCAAAGGAGAGGATCCAACTCTTAACCTAATGAGAGTTATGAATTTCCTAAGATGGCTAGGGTTTTAAGGTACCTTGTCAAGAAAAATGCAAAACAAATTGAAAATGCAAGATCAATTCATGCCAATTTTATCCTATAAACTACATGTTATGCAAGATGCAATTCAAAAAGAATCATTGTCCAACTCTCAATGGTTAGGCAGAAATGAATTTTTGAAGTTTGAAACAAAATATTGCCTTGAAATGAAATTAATTCCAAAGAAAATTATCAAAAGGCATCAAGATCAAAAAAGAAATTTGGTTTGAGAGTGGGACAATGTTTCTAAATGTTTTCAAATGCTATGTGAATTTTTTTGTGATTTTTAAATACCTAAAAGTATTTTTAATTAATTAATTTTCATTAACTAATTAAAAATAATCTTTTAAATGATTTAAAAATAATTTTTAATGCAAAAAATAAAAATAAAAATATTTTTGTGTTCTGAAAAATAATGAAAATCTTGACAAAAATTTTCATAATTTTTAAACATTTTTTGCTATTTTAATTAATTCGTACAAATAAATACAATAAAAATGAAAATAAAAATTAAAATAATGAGAAGTATGCATAATGAAAGGACCAGATTGATTCTGGGCTGGGAAAGGTTGACTTGGCGCCACATCCAATGGCCCAAGTTCAAACCTGGTTAAATCTGGTTTAAAAATTAATTAAACTGGATTAATTAAGTCAAATGAGGATTAGGGCTAAATGATGAGATCTTGGCCATCCATACGCGCGCGGGTCAACGCATCTAAAGGCCAGAATTCAAAGTTGCGTAATTAAACAGGTTTAACCCTAATCAACCTCAGGCGACCGGAGATGAGCTCCGGTCGTCTTCTCCGGCAGGGCAAAACCCTAGTTTCCTCTACAGGCTACCCCAAGTCAAATTAATTGCCCAGAAACCTTCCCCTCCCCAAACTAAACCTAAATCCATCATCAAAAACCATTTATCAACCATGAATAAAGAGAAACGAACTCAAACACATTCACGGGCAAAACTTCAGAGAGGCATAAAATGTTCATTTTCACACTATTTTAAAATCTAAAAGCACCAGAGTGATCCCCATGATGTGCTCTTTCATTTTGTAACAAAAATAACAAGCTCTGAAAAGTTGGAATTTTGAAGCTACCTGAGATGAAGAACTGTGAAGATGAGCTTTCTTGGCCTTTCTCTTATGCAAACTGCCTCTCCTGAACCTCCTGAGCTCAATGGAATGCTTCAAAACTTTTGTTGATGGCTGATTTGTGAAGATGAGTTCTGGTGTAGCAGATTTTACAGTTGTGTTCTAGGGGGTTTCAGGCTGTTTTAATGGTGGGCTTTTGTTCCATGGAGGATTTGTGGTTCACTGGTGAAGAAAGAACTGAGGTTTCATGTCTGTGTAAGTAAATTCGAAGAGGAAGAGTTTTTGACAGAATTTTGTGGATGCAAGAAAGTGGGAGTATTCAGCTTGTGTGTGGTCTCTTTTTGGATTGCTTGATGTCCACATATCATGCTCTGGTTGGGCAGAGAGTTGGTGTGTCACTGTGGGATTGGTATGGGCCTTTGTGCAAAAAGTCAAGATATGGTGTACCTTAGGCATGGCTCGGGTCAGAGGCAATCTAGAGGCTTGTCCTGCCTCAGCTTGAGTCAAGGATGGCCCTTGGATGGTTCATGAAAGGCTGCTGCATTTGGATCATGAGTTGGAAGGGTTATTGCAACTTGACAACTTGTTACATCTCATGATTTTTCGCCATGTATATGTGAGAAGTCTTGCTGAATTTCTGATATGGGATGCCTCATTAGTTCATGACAATGTATTAAAACCAGCTAGAGATCATAGAATCCCTTTGAGAATGATTTTACAAGAAATCCCTCTTTGCACTTTCATGAAGAATGGCTTATGGTTATGTGAAAATCAAGGCATAGAAATGGGAAATCTCTTGGGCCAAACTGATTTTTAGGTTATGCATTGCATTGGTGTGATGATTAGAGGTCACATTGAAGTCATATAAAGGCTTGCCATGAGAAATTGCAAGTTTTCCATTTTGTGCAAAAGTGAAATTTCAATGATTTTATCCAACTTTGACAAGCCATAACTTTTGATCCAAAATGAATTAGAATGAGTTCTTGTACTTTTTGAAAAGGGAATGATCCATTCTACAACTTTCATGACCAAATTTTTCCCATTTGAAGCATTTTTGAATCAAAAAGCAAGGGTTGAAAAAGTTTCCTAAAATGGCAAGTTTCCATTACAAGTCATTTTCCCAAAAAGTCAACTTTGCAAATGGCTTGAAATTCTTCAATTATGTGAACTTCTAACACCTTCTATGATCAAATAAAGATCATACACAATCAAAATTATGAAGAACACCCCTTGGTTGGGTCATTGGGGACCTCAGATGCCCTGATTTTACACTGACTTGCTCAAGAAGTCAACTCTTGATTAGATGCATTCCCCATGGAATTTCTTCATGAAAATTGATGTGCATGATCCCTATACCATATAGAGACCAATAGGATCAAGAATGACCAAAATATTTGGAGTTATGGCCTTTGAAACCAAAACCCTAATTCTAGGTCATCTGTGCAGTCAATCTTGGCTCTGCTTCCATGCCATTCCCAGTTCTTGTGATTCTTTGATTTTCTTGACTTTGAGAGGATATAATATGATGCTTGAACATACATGGACCCCTTTGAAGTGAATGATGACCTTTGGAGTGGCTCAAATAGCTCTTGGATTGCTCAGATCACAAACCCTAGATGCAGATGACTTAGAAGCAATGCAGTGAATCAAAAATGCAATATGAGATGCTATGTTTGAACTTATGCATATGAGAAGATCACAAGCCATGGTGTGAATGGGTGAGGGAAAATTTGGGGTGTTTACACCATCAGGTAAAGCAACAAGACTCTCTGGGGATTAAAGGTAAATGATGGGGACGACCATCGGGTTGAGGAAATGAAATAAATGATGAGGGACAGTCATCAGGGGTGAAG
Organism: Lathyrus aphaca; assembly: GCA_963966055.1. Taxonomy (NCBI): domain Eukaryota; kingdom Viridiplantae; phylum Streptophyta; class Magnoliopsida; order Fabales; family Fabaceae; genus Lathyrus; species Lathyrus aphaca. The sequence goes on along the minus strand of OZ014525.1, from coordinate 249,294,366 downwards.
GACGATTACCTAGCAAGGGACAGCTGCTCTGTTGGGGATAAGATGAGGGACCGTCATCTAATGGTGAAGGACGATCACCTGGAAAGGTATGGCTGCCGAAAGTTTCACGACATAGGACGAATGTCGGATAGAAAAGGTCGACGATGGGGACGACCATCAAATAAGCATTGATGAAGGACGATCATCAAGTGGTAACGGTCGATCACCTAGTAGGGTACGGCTGCTCTTGTGGTTTATCACGACATAGGACGAATGTCGGATAACAAGATCGACGATGGGGACGGCCATCGGATAAAATGATGAAGGACAATCATTAAAAGGTGAAGGAAGATCACCTAGCAGGGGACGGCTGCTCAAATATCACCTCATAGGACGAATGTCGGATAAAAAAAAAGGTTCCAATAATGGAGACTCAGCTGGAGGAATGATGAAGGACGATCATCAAAAAGGTGAAGGGCGGTCACCTGGCAGGGTACGTCTGCCGAAAGTATCATGACACATGACGAATGTCAGATGGAAAAGAAATTTGCTTTTTACTGGCGATTTGCTGAGAACTCTTCTGGGGAATGGTAGACACAGACGAGTGTCTAAATGTAAGAAAGGGTATAAGTGTTTGACGCCGTGTGTAGGTTAAAGATGCGGACGAGCATCCTTAAGACTCTGATACGGACGAGTATCGGTAGAAACAAACGCTGACGCATGTTCAGAGATGATGATACGGACGACTATCAACTGATTAACAAAGAACACAGACGAGTGTTGAATATGAGAAAGATAAGTGGTGTAAACAAGATACAGACGAGTATCTGAAATAAGTAAACATGAGTGAGACACATACGAGTGTTCAACTTGTTGGGGAGAGCACGACACGGACGGGTGTCAGCAGAAGTGTATTATAAACAAGTATTTGGTTTACAAAGTGTTTAGGCAACTATGCTGGGGAAGGTGACACGGACGGGTGTCAGGGAATCGTATATATATGTATCTGTCTGTAGAGAACGTTCGGGCGACTTTACTGGGGAATGATGACACAGACGAGTGCAAAAAGGAGCATGTATCTGTATTTGTGAGTGCAAAGAGGATGCTTTGGCTTTCTGCCGGGGAGTTTGGGAAGTATTTTGTATATTGTTGATGGAATGTCAGTATTTACAAGTGTTTGATTCAAAACATGGCTTATGATTTATGCAATATGTTTGATTTTTGTCGTAATGCTCCGTATTAGACAGAATGCTACGCTCTAGGGGGAAAATATGATGCGAATGCTATGATTATGCAAAAGATACCGAACCGGGATTTGGATCCCGTTGTTGTGAAGATCTCTGATTGATCTGCTTGAAAGGATACCCCAGCTGGGGATGAGATCATTGGTAGATCTGATATATATGACTCCGCTTGGGGGAAATAGGTCACTGATAGACCTATCTTGGTAATGAGGGGCCCAACTGGGGTCTGTGGAAGCTTTTGTCACTTGGTTGTGAGATCTTTAGACATTGCTCTCCTGGGTAGAGGTTGGATCTCTGCGGGGAGATGGTTCCCTTCCTGACACTTGGCTTGGGAGAGATGATCACTGTACGATCTCCCTAGAGATTTCTGTGGGGATCCTGCTGTGGATGATGAAATCAGCTGAGGAGATGAGCCCCTTATGATACTGTTTGGAAGACATGTTGAGGAAATAACGATTTGACAGCTTGCTGGGGAAAAGCTCTCATGCCCCATGTCGTACTTTGAATACCTGCAATCATGTATGACAAAGAAACATACAAGTATCCCGAGGTATCCCTTACTAGATTCCATCATAAGAGTTTAGACACTCCCGGGAGCAAATATATTTCCTGTAAGCATGTCAGAAAAGGTGCATCTGTATTTATGCAACTATTATATTAAGGACATCAGACATTTTTGAAAATGAAAATGTACGAGACGAAACGCGTCTGAAAATATGATTTTATTAATTTGTGTGCCCTGAATTGGAAAATACAATCAAAGAAACAGATCCCCTGAAATGAGGAGATTGCTACAAAATTGAGAAACAAAGAGATGCTGGCAATGTTGATGACACTTCAGTGCTTCCCTTTTGCTATGACTCGTATGACATTGACGTTCTTCTCATCCTACTTTCTGAAGAAGGTTGATTCTGACCGATGCTCGAACCTTTCGAAGCTTGCCGTGTTTTAAGTGATACAGACGAATTCAGAATGCAGTTGTTCGCTTATTCCCTTATTTTGCATGGATCGCCCTTTCGGGTTTTCAATCCACCGGGATACCCTTTTTTGCCTGAGTTGTCCAATGTGGCTTTTCAACTCAACGGGTGTACATCTTTTATTTATTTTCCCTTATTTTTGCCCGATTCTTTTATTTTGTTTTTGACTCGCCGGGATGCCCTATTTTTTCCTGGACTTACATTTTGTTTTTATGTCCAACGGGTCATTTTTATCCGAAGTATTTTTTAACTGCATCTGAATTCACATGGAACAGGAAGTCTTCACCATCCATAGTACTGAGCATCAGTGCTCCACCAGAGAAAACTTTCTTTACTATGAACGGACCATCATAATTCGTGGTCCACTTGCCCCTATGGTCCGTATGAGGAGGGAGGAGTCTTTTCAGCACAAGATCTCCTACTTGGTATTCCCGAAGCCTAACTTTCTGATCGAAGGCTTTCTTCATTCTTTTCTGATACAGCTGCCCATGGCAGATTGCAGCTAATCTCTTCTCTTCGATCAGACTCAACTGTTCGTATCGGGATCGGACCCATTCTGCTTCGTTCAACTTAACATCCATCAATACCCGTAAAGAGGGTAACTCAACTTCAACAGGTAGGACTGCCTCCATACCATACACAAGCTGATACGGTGTTGCCCCAGTGGATGTTCTGATTGAGGTACGGTACCCATGCAAGGCAAATGGTAGCATTTCATGCCAGTCTTTATAGGTGACCACCATCTTTTGCACAATCTTCTTGATATTCTTGTTAGCTGCCTCTACAGCGCCATTCATCTTTGGTCTGTAAGGAGAAGAGTTGTGGTGTTGGATCCTGAAGTCCCAGCATAGTTATGCCATCATTTTGTTGTTTAAGTTGGAACCATTATCAGTAATGATTCGTTCGGGCACTCCATACCGACAGATGATGTCTCTCTTCAAGAATCGTGCTACTACTTGCCTGGTGACATTTGCATACGAAGCTTCCTCAACCCACTTGGTGAAATAGTCAATGGCTACTAGGATGAATCTGTGGCCATTCGAAGCAGTCGGTTCAATTTTGTCAATCATATCAATGCCCCACATGGCAAATGGCCAAGGTGAAGACATCACATTCAAAGGATTCGAAGGTACATGCACTTTATCTGCATAAATCTGACATTTGTGGCATCTCCTGGCATAAGCACAACAGTCTGCATCCATTGTGATCCAGTAGTAGCCTGATCTTAACAACTTCTTAGCCATAGCATGCCCTCCAGCATGAGTACCGAAAGATCCTTCATGCACCTCGTGCATCAACAAGTCTGCTTCTGCCCTATCAACACATCTGAGAAGTACCATATCAAAATTTCTCTTATACAGGGAACCGTCAGCGTTCAGGCAGAAACTCCCAGCTAGCCTTCTTAATGTCTTCTTATCATTGGAAGATTCCCCAGGTGGGTATGTTTGATCCTCCAAGAAGCATTTGATGTCATGGAACCAAGGCTTATCATCTTTAACAACATCCGCTGAGAATACATATGTTGGTCTGTCGAGTCTGGATACTGATATTCGAGGCACAAAGTTGGCAGCTTGAACCTTGATCATGGATGAAATGGTAGCCAGAGCATCTGCAAACTGATTCTCGTCTCGAGGGATATACTCAAGCTTGACTGTTGTGAAGAAAGTCAATAACCTCCTTGTATAATCCCGGTAGGGTATCAGATGATCCTGGTGAGTGTACCAAAAGCCGTTGGTTTGATTAATTACCAAAGTTGAATCTCCGAATACAGTTAAAGTCTTGATCCTGAGGTCAATGGCTTCCTCAAGACCCATAATACAGGCTTCGTATTCAGCTTCGTTGTTAGTGCAGTTAAGGGTGAGTTTTGTCGAGAAAGGCATGTGAACTCCTTTAGGTGTAATGAGTACTGCACCAACACCACGACCATTCATATTAACAGCCCCATCAAACATCATAGTCCATTCTTCTTCCGGGTCAGGCCCTTCGGTGTGAATAGGCTCTTCATGATCTTTTTCTTTTATGAACATGTTGTCTTCATCGGGGAAGTCAAATCTCATAGGCTGGTAATCATCAATGGGTTGCTCAGCAAGATAATCCGACAATACACTGCCTTTGATGGCCTTCTGAGAGGTGTACTGAATATCATACTCTGTGAGGATCATTTGCCATCTTGCAACCCGCCCGGTAAGTGCTGGCTTCTCAAAAATGTACTTAACCGGGTCCATCTTGGAGATCAATAAAGTGGTGTGGGTCAACATATATTGCCTTAGTCGGCGAGCAACCCACGCTAAAGCACAACAAGTTTTCTCGAGCAGTGAATAACGTTGTTCATAGTCGGTAAACTTTTTGCTTAGGTAGTATATTGCATACTCTTTTCGACCAGACTCGTCATGCTGGCCCAGCACACAACCCATTGACTCTTCTAATATTGTCAAGTACATGATTAGAGGTCTTCCTTCAACTGGAGGCATAAGGATCGGAGGCTCTTGTAAGTATTCCTTGATTTTATCAAAAGACTTCTGGCAGTCTTCGTTCCACCTGACCGTTTGTTCTTTTCTCAACAACTTGAACAAGGGTTCACAGGTTGCAGTAAGATGAGATATGAACCTTGAAATGTAGTTCAATCTACCTAGAAACCCTCGAACTTCTTTCTCAGTCTTCGGTGCAGGCATTTCTTGAATGGCTTTAACTTTATCATGATCAACTTCAATCCCTTTCTCACTTACGATAAATCCCAGCAACTTGCCGGATCGCACCCCAAATGTGCATTTGTTGGGGTTTAACTTCAATTGGTACTTTCTCAGACGCTTGAATAACTTCAACAGATTCACCAGGTGGTCTTCTTCTGTGAGGGACATGGCAATCAGGTCATCCACATAACATTCAATTTCTTTGTGGATCATGTCATGGAATAATGTTACCATAGCCCGTTTATAAGTGGCACCAGCATTCTTCAGTCCGAATGGCATTACCTTATAACAAAATGTGCCCCAGGGTGTGATGAAAGTTGTCTTCTCCATGTCTTCAGGTGACATCTTGATCTGATTATATCCGGAAAATCCATCCATGAAGGAGAACACCGAGAACTGAGCCGTATTGTCGACCAATACATCAATGTGAGGTAAAGGGAAGTCATCTTTCGGGCTGGCTCTGTTTAGGTCCCGGTAATCAACACACATCCTCACCTTGCCATCCTTCTTAGGCACAGGTACAATGTTAGCAACCCACGGCAGATAGCTAGTTACAGCAAGGAATCTGGCGTCCCACTGTTTTTGTACCTCTTCTTTTATCTTCATTGCCATATCTGGGCGAGTACGACGCAACTTCTGTTTTACTGGCGGACAGTCTTCTTTCAGAGGCAGCTTGTGCATAACAATGTCAGTGTCCAACCCTGGCATATCCTGGTAAGACCAAGCAAAAACATCCACATACTCCCGAAGCATGTCAATCAGTTGCTCTTTTACTGAATCTTGTAGGCAGGCCCCGATCTTAACTTCTTTCACGTCTTCTTCCGTACCGAGATTAACCGTTTCAACCTCCTCCTGATGAGGAGTAATAACCTTCTCCTCTTGTCTCAACAACCTGGCTAATTCTTCAGGTAGCTCATAATCTTCTTCAACCCCTTCATCAGCTTGATTAATCGGATTGTCAAAGTCATACGAAGTCATAGTAGTGTTGTTGTCGGTGAAAATAATGAGTCCTGACAAATAATGAAAAATGAAAAACCTAGCATTGGCATCATAGTTCTTTGGAATATTGGTGGGATTTGGAGGTGCCAATGTCCTTAACTCAACTAGGTTGAGCTTCAGGAGTTGTGGCAAGAGCACATCATACGACATTGGAATTGGGTCAATTACTCTGTTTGCTTGTGATGGCCTTTGCTGGAAAGGACGCTGTTGTTGGTTGTTATTGCTATTATTGTAGGTTCTCTGTTGCGGGTACTGAACTTGTTGTTGATACTGTGGTTGTTGTTGTTGAGGATATGCTGATTGTTGATGAATCGGAGCTGGAATAGTAACTGCTGCTACTGACCGGTGCACATATTGAGGCCTGCCCCTGCTTGCATGAATGAAGTTTGTTTCACCGGCTCTTCGGGGTCCCACAAAAGGCTTTCTGGGATTGCTGGATGAACCCGCACCACTGTCGGAAATTTTGCCCATTTTTAAGAGACTTTCAATCCTTTCACCAGCTATGACCACATCAGCAAAACTGGTAGAGGAGAAGGCATCCAGTCTATCAATATAAGTCCCTTGCAATGTGTTCATGAACATGTCAGCCATTTCCCTTTCTGACATGGGTGGTTGGACGGCAGCATCTAGTTGTCTCCACCTCGGAGCATACTCCCGGAATCTCTCTCTAGAAGATTGAGACATTCCCATCAGAAGGGTCCTGTTAGGAGCCATGTCCAGATTGTATTGATATTGTCGGATGAAAGCCTCGGCCAAATCCTTCCAGCATCTTATGGTGGCTCTAGACAGGTGTGAATACCACTCTCTTGAGGCTCCAGTCAGACTATCTTCAAAGTAGAACATCCACAGCTTTTCATCCATAGTATAAGCTTTGAGTCTTCCCAGGAAAGACTGCAGGTGAGTGCGAGGACAGGAGGTACCATTGTACTTCTCAAAGCATGGGGGTTTGAATTTGTGGGGAATTCTCACCCCATCCACTAGCCCCATGTCCATCACATCGAAGCCCAAAGAATTCTGAGACTCCAAAGACCTCAACTTCTCAGCAATTTCGTCCAATCTCTTGTCATATACTTCATCTCCAGCTCCCATAACAATAAACTGCTCTTATTGGGGATCCTCTTGCAAGATTCTCCCTCCAGCAGTATTACCTTGCACATTCCTCGGGATGTTAGCTTCTGGATCCAGATGAGGTCCAAACACTGGTGGGTCAATACGAGGCTGGCCCCGCTCATTATTACTAGTTCCTCCTGTTCCAAGATGAGGCTCTTCAGGAGTTTGTCTTTCCACCAGCTCTCTTAACCTTTCTTGACTCTGGGCCAAGCCAGTCATCACAGCCATGAATTGAGACATCTGATTTCTCATCTCCACTCTCTCATTAGCCATCTGATTTCTGACCTCAGTCAAATCCTGCTGTACATGTTCCATTTGAATACCGGGAAGGTTGTTGCGAGTCGGGTACCGGTGCGCGCGGTTGACAGGGAACACTCGGCGACGAGCAATGTTTCCTGAGATCACAACAAAGTTAGAAACAATAATAATAAAACCTACAAAACAAAACAAAAGTTAGTATGCAATGTAGTATGCTTATTTGTTTTCCAAGGTATCCGGTTTGGTTCTTGGTTTTGACCTTTCCAGACCTCGAGGAAGATGTTTGATGTTGCTGAGAAAAGAAACCTCATGAAAGCAAACTAATATATTAAAAATGATGAAGAATACATAGTCTGTTTTACAACATATGCCCATGGAGGGTCAAAGTACATCAAAAATAAAAAGTACATCAAATGGAAATAACAACAAACAAAGAATCAGACATCCAGTCCAAACTCATCCTCTTTGACCTCCTTCAGGAGTGCCTCAGTCACTGGACCAGCTGGGTGCTCTGTAATGGTCCTAATGAGGAGGTTCCTGGTGGCAATGGCAGTGGTCAGCTTCTTGTGCCTGTCCTGGTCCTTTGATCTTTTCATTCCTGCTCTGAGCTTCAACTCTAAAATCTCCTTCTGGGCTGCGAACAAAGCTTCCTGCTGCTTCTTCTCATTGGCCTCTAACTGTTCAATCTTGGCTTGAGTTTTCTGGTCTTCATGTGTACGGGCTTCAATGATCCTGACCCATCTAGCCTGACTTTCTTGCAGATAGAGCTCAGTCCTAGCCTTCTTAATCTTGGCTTCTTTACAGGCATTCTTCAATATTTGTTCCCCAGCCCTTGATTTCCTTATGTAATCCTCTGTCTTCTCAATTTTGGCAAGATGTTCCACCTTGAGCTTCTCCAATCTCTCAATGTCCAGACGACCATCACTCATTTCCCAAAGAGTCTTCTTCAAAGCTTGAGATAGATTCTCATTTCTTTCCTTTAGCTTCTCAAATTCTTCTAGGGTGACAGTTGCTGCAGGTTGTGTTGTAGATGGTCCAGGTATGTCCTCCAAGGTGAAAGGCATTCCAGTAATCTGAGCTCTAGTACGGGACCAGTCATAGTACTGAGTTGAAGCAACATTATTACACCTTCCAAGAATAGCCATCCCTTTTGTCTGAATGTTGTCCCAAGCCCAGGATGCTTGCCTGACAACAGCTGAATTAGGTTTCACTTCACAATACAAGGTCTCAGCCAAATCTTTCCCTCTGGGAGGGTGAACCAAAGCATAGCCCAGTTGTCTCTTAAACAGCAAAGGATTGTAGTTGATGCAACCCTTTACTCCTATCAGAGGCACATTTGGGTATTGTCCACAGCTGGTGATAATGTCCTTGCCTTTGGTGCTATGGGTGCACCATCTAATATCATCTGAAGTCAAAGCAATGAGCCTTTTAGCCCAATTCTTTTGTTGGTGAGGATTCAGGAAGGCATTTGACTTAGGCAGGTGTTTGAGCAGCCAGGTGTAAAACAAAGGAGCACAACATCTCACCAACTTCCCCCTTTGTTTCTCATTCCTCTGATGGATGGAATAATAAAAGTCTCCGAGCAGTGTGGGCACTGGGTTCTTCAGAAGAAACATATGGATGGCATTCTTGCTGAAAAATTTAGGCTCATCTGCAAACAGTATAGCCCCATATATGCCGAGGGCTAACAGTGCACAGACTGCCCTCCACTCCCCTAATGAAGCCTTCAGGATGGCCTGAGAAATCAAGAAGTCCAAGTGCAAACCAGGGATCCCAGCTTTTGTTGTCATACTTTGCTCAATCAAGGCAGGCATCAGGTTCAATGCTTTTGCTACTTCTCCATTTCTAGGAGCTGGCATTTCTGGGTTGAAAGGGATTCCACCCCTGATAGGTACTCCAATCAATGAAGAAAACTCCTCCAGCAGAGGCCCTAGCTGGAAGTCTGGAAAGGTGAAACATCTCAATGGAGGATCATAAAACTGCAAGCATGTGTGGATCATGCTCCTATGAGAAGGGTCAAGGTCCATAACCATATCCAGGATATCTCCATAGTGTTCTCTAAACAATGGGATATGGTCAGGTGTCATAAGTGACTGGACCTGCCTGATACCAGCTAACACAGGCTCAAAGAAATGGTAGGATATGTTGCTCTTCCTGGGAGTAGTCATAAATGCTGCTGAAGATACTGAAGATTGGTACTGATGAAGATCACAGATTGCTGCTGGAAGTGAGCCACTGACAGGCTGATGCTGGTGATGATGAATATAGCTGAAGCAGATAACTGATGAAGCAAAGGTCTATGCAGAAGAAGGGGTCAAAACCAAACCAGATATGAGGTGGATACCCTGAAAAACAAATAAACAAATGTTAAATGATGCAATGATGATATATGAAAATGATATGCAAGGGTTTGTGATCAAGCTGGATCTGATTATCTGTCTTGATATAAGTCCAGGTATGTTCAAAAAGGTCCAGATGAAGGCTTAGAAATCCAGTAACCAGGATGGGGGACTCAAATAAAGAGTCACATGTCCGGGGTTAATCACAAGAACTATCCAAAATGAGGTACTCTTAAACAAGATAGTAACAGGGTATGATGTGGCCAAGGGTACCTGCAAGCCTGTAAACAACCCAACCCTCTCACATGTAATGTTCTAGAACAAGGATCCTCAGACTTGGATCAGTTATGAGAAGTGTAAACACATCTAACCCAGAGGTACAATGTTTACAATAACCATAAAAGATCCTCCTCTAATTCACCTCAGTTTCTGAAGGTCATAACAAAGGTCATCCAGACTTAGCAGGCTTCCCAGATAGCCCTAGCACTACAGGAGATCTGTAGCACAGAGTTCTCAAGAAGAAACCCACATTTGAACCGTGTTTCATATTCCCGCACCAGACCGAAATGGAATGGGAAAGAACATGAACCACTCTAGCCTAGGTGTCACTCAGGTCCCAGGTATAGGACCTCAAACTCTCAATGGAACCCCACCCACCAAAGAAAACCAGATCCAGCAATGATAATGACAGTATGAAATATGAAAAACTGTAAAGGAAAGCAATAAATAAAGCTGTACATAAAGCAATAAATAAAGCAAATAAACAAACACAATTAGAAAATAACACCCCAGTAAACACAAATCAAACAAGCGCTAGGAGGAACCCACAAAAAGAACCAGAAGCCCTGGTTGCAATATAAGGATCCCCAGCAGAGTCACCAAGCTGTCGCTCCCACCAAATGACAGCTGGTCAGAAGGGGTAAAGACGCGGACGGTCGGCGAAAAGGAGAGAACACACAAGGGTGAACTCAAAAGAAAAGAGTCGCCAGCTAGGCATTTTTATCCCGAAGGAAAGGTAATGCTGCATAGACCTAAGAAAAGATGGATAAGACGGTCGCGAACCAGAGAAACTGAGAAAGGGGATTGGTTACAACCTGGGAAGGTATTAGCACCCAGATTGTCCGCCGTACTCGACGGGATCCACGCTTAAAAGATTTGTGTTTAAAGGGGTAGTGTCAGTGCTATCTGTGTATCAAGGCTGGAAAGAAAGCAAGTGTCAGTGCTAGAAGAAAGTGAAGTGAAATATGTGAAGTGTCAGTGTAAAAAAGAATGAGAAGCTCAAGACTATGAGGCTTAAAGAATAATACTGGAAGAGGGGGGGTTTACAGAGACTTTTGTTCGATAACTGTTAAGTTATGCCTACGTATCCTCTCGTGCAATGAGGAAGTCTGAACACTGTAGTTCGACTCAAAGGGACTGAAAGATAAATTGACTTGTGAACTGCTTACTTATCTATGCTCAAGTGTATGACCTGTCTGGCTCAGGTGTAAACTGTCTTGCATTAGACGGAAGAAGTGAGTTCTCATTTGTGAGTGAATGAGGTGAGAAAAGAATCCCGGAGGAGACGATTATTGTTTGTTTTTGTGTTTTCAGTCTTTTATTGCTTTTGGGATTTGTCATAAGTTAATGAGCTTAAGCCTAAACCAAAGGTTAGTAAACTCATCACATCCTCCCTCTGATTAGGGGTAATGAGAATACCTTAAGTATGAAGTAAACACCTCACCCTTAATCACCATGATGTAGGATTAGGATCATTAACCTACTTGAATTTATTTAGATGTTTTTGGAGTTTTTGTTTAGTGTTAAGTAATGAGTTTAAGCCATAATCAAAGATTTAATGGACTCATTACACTATCCTAATAGAAGGATAATAGATGAGAACATTTAAGCTGAGAAAGGCTCCTCAAATTAATCCATGATTAGGGATTAACCTCATGACAAAACAAAGCCTTTATTGAAATGGATTTTAGTTAGTGGTAAGATTAAGAAATGAATTTTATGGTTTATAAGACAACTTGAGGGGGACTTGTCCATTAACACTAGGGTTAGTCCTTCTTAACCATTTAAGGAAGAATTAGAACCCTAATGCAAGGCCCAAGTTACAAGCTTGATGTCTTAGTGATTATTAGGTGGATTTATTAAAGGGTTTAAACACATTAAGGGTTTAACATTTAGGATTAAAGTTATACACTCCATCCTAATAGAAGGATACAGGCATAACCTTAATCACAAAGCCTTAAAACCTTTAAGATTTAGTCCTTGATTATGAGGTGAGAAGAGAAGACTCAAAGATGACACAAAAGTAAAACTAATGGGGGACTAATCAAACCCTAATTGTTATCATGCTTGGGTATTCCTAGGGTTTATGAGGCTTGCAAAAGATCTTCAAGAGGAAAACCACCAGGAAAGAAGCAGATGAAAGGAGGAAGAAATAGAAGAAGCAAGTCAACTTACTTCACTTAAGAAGATAAGTTGCTTGAGTAAAGAAAGTGAGAAGGAGACATGAATGAGCAAGCTCACTCTAATTCACAAATAAAAATGCAGCAATGATGCATAAGGGGGATGAGAAGAGGTTATGAGAAGTGAAGGCAAATTCACTTCTCAATGACTTACCACCTGAAAAGTTAGTAACAAGAAATGAAATGAAAAGAAAATGAGATGAAATGCAATGGTGCAAACCAAAGTCAGAAGCATAACCATGATTTTAATGATGCTAAAAGATAAAGCAAACAAAAGCCAAGGGTTGTGGGTGATCATACAAGGATAAGGATGCAAATGAAGCATGTTTTGAACCATGAAAGTTCATGAAAGTTTATGAAATGCAATGGAGGTATAACATGGAAAATGGATGAATAAATGCCTTATCATGATTCTAATGTGTCCTAATATGTATTAGGAGTCATGTGAATGTACAAAATGTCATGGAAAATTCATGCATGCAAGCAAATGAGAGATGAATGCAAATGAAGGCAAAAATTAGGGTTTATGCACAAGACACAAAGCAAAATTCAAAATCAGAAGCAAATGACAAGATAAAAAATTGAAAATGGGATCAAAGGAAACCTAACCCTACATAAGTTCACTGCCCAAAGGAGGGGACCTAACTCTTAACCTAATGGGGGTTATGATTTCCTCAAGTTGGCTAGGGTTTTAAGGAACTTCAAAAGGGAAAATGCACAAAAAATTGAAAATGAATGATAAATTCAAACCAATTTTACCCTAGAAACTACATGATATGAAGAATGCAATGCAAAAAGAACCATCATCAAACTCTTAAAGGTTAGGCAAAAAGGATTTTTCTAAGTTAGGACAAAAATATTGCCTTTTAAGAACTTTAATTCCAAAGAAAAATGTCAAAATATGTCAAGAATTAAAAAGAAATTTGTTTGAAGAGTTTGATAATGTTTCTAAATGTATCAAAATGCAATGTGAATTTTTTTGTGATTTTTAGAAACTTAAATGTTATTTTAATTAATTAATTCTCATTAACTAATTAAAATAAACATTTAAATATTTTTAAAATACGAAAATTATGCAAAAAATAAAATAAAAATCATTTTTAGAAAGAGAAAAATATTTTAAGGTATGATGCAAAAAATGGGATTTTTTAGAAGTGATTTGCTATTTTAAATAAAATGTGTGAGAAAAATGAATTAAAATGAAAATTAAATTAAATTAAAAGGAAAGTAATCAAATCCAAAGGCTGTGGTTCAAATGGAACGCGCGGGAGTTGACTGGCGCGTGTTTGGAGGGTGGGGATTGACTCTGGAAAATTCAAATTTTAATCCTAATTAATTAATGCTAATGACTGGATTAGGGCTAAATCACAAAATCTAGGCCGTTCAAAGCGCGCGGGAAAGCTAGATCAAGGGTCCAAATTCAAACTTGACTTAATTACAGGATTAGGGCATAACCATTTTCAAGCGACCGGAACAGTGTTCCGGTCGTCTTCTCCGACGAACACAAACCCTAACTTCTCTCTCAGGCCATCAATCTTCAAATTTCTTGCACAAAAATGATCCTCTAACAATCCTAAACCTAAATCCCCAACTAAAACTCATTTATTTCACACCATGAACACGAATCGAACAAAAATGTAAAAATGGGCAAAAGTTTCAGAGCTCACATACATGGTGGTTTCTCAACCATTTTCAAAAATAATCATATCCCCATGATCAGGGGAGCATACAGAACCATAAAAGAACTTAAAAGCAAACTTCTGGAAAAAAAGTTCACAAGTTGTACCTGAGATGGAACTTTCTGGTTCTGGGATTTCTGACCTTTCCTTTGCTGCAAGTCCACCTCTTTGAACCCCCTGATGATGAAATGAAGCTTAGAATGAGTTTATATGGCTTGGTTTTAAGGTTTTGGTTCTGGTGTAGCAGATTTTGAGAGTTGAGTATGTGATGTTTCAGGCTGTTTCAATGCTTGGTTCTTGATCCATGGGTGATTTGTGACTTATTGGTGAAGAAAAGTTTGAGGTTTGATGGCTGTGGGCAGAGTTTCGAAGGGATGAAGAAAAAGGCAGTTTTTCTCAATCCTGGCTTATGGGAGGTTTCAAGCTTGTGTGTGTGTCTCTTTCAAGTCCTTGAGGTCCACATATGAGGCTCTGATTGGGCAGAGGGTTGGTAGTGGCACAGTTTGATTGGCATGGGTAAAATGCAAAAAGTCATGACTTTGTGTACTTGGGGTATGGCTCGGGTCAAAGGGAGATTAGGGGTATGGCTGGGCTCAGCATGAATCAAGGAAGGCCCTTAGATTGCTTTTGTGCAGCTGTAATGGCTAGGGCAAGTGGTAGCATGCTTCTTGCAACTTTTCCCTCTTTGGAAGTCTTTGTGAATCAAGGCAAAGGAACCTCTAAACTCTTGGGCAAATTGCAGCCAAATGGGCCATATGAAGTTGTCATGATGTCTTGAGCTCACTTAGCAACTAATTCAAGCATTAAAAGTTCCTTTTGCAAAAATTCCATTTTGAAGGTTCATGAAGAAATTGCCTTATGTGACTTGTAATTCAAGGCATAGAAATGAGAAATCCTTTGGGCCATTCTGAATTATGGACCATGAATGATGTTTGTATGATGGTTAGAAGTTGATTTGAGGTCACATTTGGCTTTGGCAAGTGTTTTTGCAAGTTTCCTCTTTGGCACAAAAGTGAAAATTAAGTGATTTTGTCCAACTTTGCAAAGGCATAACTTTTGTTCTATGATGAATTAGATCAAGTTCTTGTACTTTTTGAAAATGGGAGGATCCAATCTACAACTTTCATGACCAATAATTTTTTATTTGAAGCATTTTTGAATCAAAAAGAGGATGTTGAAAAACTTTCCCAAAATGGCAAGTTTACATTACAAGTCACTTTCCCAAAATGGCAACTTTGCAAATGGCTTGAAATTCTTCAATTTTGTGAACTTCTAACTTCTTCAAAGATCAAATAAATATCATACACATCCAAAATGATGGATAAAACCCTTTGGTCGGATGATTGGGGGCCTCAGATGCCCTGATTTTTCACTGACTTGCTCAAGAAGTCATCTTTTGATCAGATGCTTTCCCCTTTGAATTTCTTCATGAAAATTGGTATGCATGATCCTTATGACATATAGAGACCAATAGAAACAAGAATGACCAAAAAATTTGGAGTTATGGCCTCTGAAACCAAAACCCTAATTTTAGGTCATCTGTGCAGTTAAGCTTGCCTCTACTTCCATGCCTTTCTCAGTTCTTGTGATTTTTTGACTTCCTTGGTCTTGGGAGGATATAATATGATGATTGAACATTCATGTACCATCTTGAGATGATTCAAGACCTTTGGAGTGGCTCAAATGGCTCAGGGATGACTCTGATCACAAACCCTAGATGCAGATGACTTTGAACCAATGCAGTGAAGCAAAAATGTAATATGAGATGATATGATTGAACTTATGCAAATGAAAAGAATCAAAAGACATGGTGAAATGAGTGAGGGAAAATTTAGGGTGTTTACACCTGGGCACGCAGTTCTTAGTCGGACCTATCGCTCCTTGCTTGAGAGTTGAGCAAGGTGACTCTGTAAGTTAGCTATAATATTGCTTGAGCTTCTTGGCGTTCCACGGCCGAGCAAGTTCTTCCCCGTGTTGATTTTCTAAATAATAGGCTCTGTTTTCGGTTTTTGCCCGGACGCGGTATGGGCCCTCCCAATTAGGCGTAAGTTTTCCTTCGCGAGAGTCTCTTTGATTTCTCCTTAGAACGAGACTACCCACCTCGAACGTTCGTCTTATGACTTTAGAATCGTATTGAGCAGCTATTTTCTGTTTGAGAGTGGTCTCTCGGAGAGAAGCTTCTGATCAGATTTCGTCGACCAGGTCAAGCTCGTCTCTCAAAGCTTCGGAGTTGGTGTCCTGGTCCATTGGGGACTCAGTACGTCTGGATCGGATGTGCATATCCACAGGGATTACTGCCTCGGTCCCATATGCCAACCGGAACGGGGATTCACCGGTCGTTGAGTGGGGGGTGGTTCTATACGCCCACCGCACGCTGTGTAACTCCTCGACCCAGTGTTTCTTGTGTTCATCTAGTATTCGTTTTAGACCTCTTAGGATTACCCTATTCGCGGTTTCTGCTTGTCCGTTAGTTTGGGGGTGCTCCACGGAAGCGAAGTGTTATTTTGTTCCTACTGACGTAACAAATTCTTTGAAGTGTCTATCTGTAAATTGAGTACCGTTATCGGTTACAATGGCGAGAGGTACTCCGAACCAGGCGAGGATGCTTCTCTTGAAGAAGCGTAGTATGTTGAGCGCAATAATTTTGGCCAATGCCTCAGCTTCTCTTGAAGAAGCGTAGTATGTTAAGCGCAGTAATCGACGCCTACAATGAGGTATTTATTTTGGCCAGATCCGACGACGAATGGCCCTAAGATATCCATCCCCCACCACGCGAATGGCCACGGTGAAGATAGTGATTTTAGCTCGGTGGAGGGTGCTACGTGTACATCCCCATGTCGTTGGCATTTGTCACATCTTTTCACGTGTTCCTTCACGTCGTGCTGGAGTGTAGGCCAATAGTATCCTGCTCAGAGAATCTTTCGGGCTAACGATCGTCCGCCCGGGTGTTGTGCATTAATTCCTTTGTGGACCTCTTTTAGTACGTGTGGGACGTTCTCTTCTTCTACGCACCTGAGGAGTGGTGTAGAGAATCCTCGACGGTTCATACATCCACCTACCAGGGAGTACGAGCACGACCTTCGATGCACGATGCTGGCCGTTTTCGGGTCTGCCGCTAACTCCCCTTTGGTTAGGTAGTCAAACACTGGGGTCATCCAGCAGTTCACGTTGCCTATGAGATTAACATCTAGGTGAGTTGAAGATTGTCCATTGCTTGGTCGGGGGAGCACTTTTTTTATGACGGATTTGTTGTTTCCTTTCTTTTTAGTGCTTGCCAACTTGGAAAGGACATCAACCCGGGTATTATTCTCTCGCGGGACATGTTTGACCTCCACGCTTGTGAATCGTTTTAGTTCGCCTTTTACAAGGGTCAGGTATTCGGCCATATTATCGTTTTGGCCTGGGAATCTCCTCGGACTTAGCTAGCGACCAACTGGGAATCTATGCAAATTGTGATCTCTTCTGCTTCTAGGTTGGTCGCGAGCCGTATGCCTGCCAGGAAAGCTTCGTATTCCGCCTGGTTGTTGGAGGTGGGGAAGGACAAAGTTAAGGACACTTCGATGATGTTTCCTTCTTCGTTTTCTAGGATAACCCTAGCTCCACTACCCGCCGGGCCAGATGCTCCGTCCACGAAGATAGTCCATTTGTCGGAGATTTCAGCTCCTGCTCGGTGAAAGTGAGCTCTGCCACAAAGTCGGCCAGGGCTTGAGCTTTGAGAGCTTGTCTCCCTTCGAATTTGATGTCAAATTCGGACAGTTCCAACAACCATTTTAGCATTCGTCCGGCCATATCTGGTCGACCGAGTAATTGCCTTATGGGTTGGTCTGTTCTTACGATGATGGTGTGGGCCAAGAAATAATGTTGTAGCCTTCTGGCTGCAAAAAGGAGGGCCAGGGCCACCTTTTCTACCTGGAGGTACCGAAGTTCAGGGCCGTGGAGTGCCTTGCTCGTAAAATAGATAGGTTTCTATCCCTCGGGTAGGTCGCGTATGAGGGCCGCGCTTACGGCCTCGTTTGCCACGGCGAGATAGAGGTAAAGTGTCTCCCCCTCCTTGGGCATGGACAAAACCGGGGGTTCAGATAGTGCCCTTTTCAAGTGGTACAAGGCAAACTCGCACTCCTCTGTCCATTCATAAGTTGCCTCTTTGCGGAGGAGCTTGTAAAAGGGGAGGGCGTATTGAGCGGATTTTGCTACAAATTGTGCGAGGGAAGTGAGGACCCCGTTCAATGATTGTATGGATTTTTTAGAATTAGGGGTCGGAAGTTCTGCGAATGCCCGACATTTTTCGGGATTGGCTTCGATACCTCGTTCGGTTAAATAGAATCCGAGGAACTTCCCCGCTCGGACCCCAAAGGTGCACTTCTCGGGATTGAAGCGCATCTTGCATTTCCGAGCTTGATCGAATACCTTTCGTAAGAGGGACGCATGGTCTGTCTCTTGCTGAGATTTGACGATCATATCGTCCATGTACACCTCGAGCATGTCCCCGATTTCTGCCCGAAATACCTTATTCATCATGGGTTGATATATCGCACCTACATTTTTTAGACCGAAGGGCATAACGTTATAATAGTAGTTGCCCGATTCGGTCATGAAGGCCGTGTATTTTTTGTCGGACACGGCCATGGGTATTTGATTATACCCTGAGTAGGAGTCCATGAAGGACAATAGTTTGAAACCGGACGAATTGTCGACCAATTTATCGATGTTAGGCAAAGGATATGCGTCTTTCGGGCATGTCCGGTTAAGATCAGTATAATCAACACACATTCTCCACTTTCCATTAGATTTTTTAACAAGTACAACATTTGAGAGCCAGGTTGTATACCTGGTCTCGATTACAAATTTTTCCTCTAGGAGGTCTTTAACAGCAGATTCGGCCGCTCTGGTTTTCTCGGTCGACTGTTCCTCCTACGCTGGGTGACCGCTTTGTGTGTTGGGTCGATGGAGAGGTGATGGCAGGCCGTCTCGGGGTCGAGCCCTGACATTTCTGCGGCGCTCCAAGTGAACAGAACCGCGTTTCCTTTGAGGCAGGCCTCTAACTGTCGTTTCGCCAAGTCGGGTAGATGTGCCCCGATCATAACGCACCAGGTCGGATCATCTCCTAAAGGAATCAGCTCGAAATCTCCATCTGGAATTGGTCGGGAAAGTGTGTTGGTAAGCTTTTGAATGTCCTTGTTATCGTCTAAGAACCTGCAGTCCAGATCGATCGAGTCAACCTGAGGAAAAGCCCTGGATGTTTGTGGAGCATCTGGTGAAGTCAATGTTGAAGGACTCGGTTGGTAAGATATTGAGCTAAGACCTTTAGATGCCGCTTTAAAACATCGGCGGGAAGCATCGATGTCACCGTGCAGCGTAGAAACCTTGCCCGAAGTAGTATAATACTTCATTTTTAGGTGGACGGTGGATGGAACAGCGATCAACTCGGCCAATGTCGGTCTTCCCAAAATGCACTGGTACAGGGAAGGGCAATCCACGACTAGGAATTGGATGCGAACCGTTCTGGCGGTCTCGGATGCCCCGAAGGTGACGAACAGATCGACGTAGCCCCATGGTCGGGAGACCGCTGCGTTGAAACCTTGTAAGTTTGACCCGACGTACGGAGTTAGGTGTGTTTCGTTCAACTGGAGTGTTGAAAACAACTGAGAGTACATGATGTCGCAGGAGCTGCCTTGGTCCACTAAGATTCATCTTACATCAAAATTTGCCATTCACGTCCGGATGAGTAGAGGGATGCTGGCGTTTGGTGCCCCTCCTAAGAGTTCCTCCCGGTAAAAGGCAAAGGGTATTGAGCCTTCCCTTGGTGGGTCTAGGGTTGCGCTCTGTGCAGGGCCTTTCGCAATCAGCTGGTCGGATTTTCTCTTTACGGATCCGACCGTGATTTTGTTAAAACCTCTCCCTGAGATGACCATTGCGGATGGAAAGGTCTCCCATGGGCTGTGGGAGGAAAGGTACCCCGGACTTCCCGTGTGATCGGGCAGGAAGAAATCCCCCGGGCGATAGATGCTTAGGGCGACCTGCATGTTCGCATCTGCTGGAATGGGTACAGCCTCCTCGACCTTTTGAGTTACCTGTGCTTCTTGTCGAGGAGTGTCTATGGATTTGGTAAATTATTTAAGGTGACCGTCCTTAATATGTATTTCGATTGCATCCTTGAGATGGATGCAGTCTTCGGTATTGTGGCCGTGACTTTTGTGGAATCTGCAATACTTTGTTTTGTCCGTGCCCGGTTTGCTAGGTAGCTGCTTCGGAAAGCGTACCCCTGCTTGCCTGAATTCTGAGTTGGCACATTCGGACAAGATCTTCTCAATAGAGACCAGGAGGGGAGTATATTCATGAAATTGGCCGACGGGTCCTCTGTGCTCCCGCGGTTCACGGTAGCGATCATCCTTTCGTTTGTCTCCTCCCCGACGAGATGTCGAGGGTTCATCGACCCGGTGGGGCTTCGCGTCCTCGCGACGTCGAGCGTCTCGGATGGAGCTAGATGCCTGCTTTTCCTCATATTGGATATAAGCTTGGGCTTTCAACAAGAATGCGTCAAGGGTGGCTGGGGTCTCGATGCCGACCGCCCGGTGAAAATTGGTTGATGGGTGTAGTCCCCGTTCCAGCAAGTACTTCTTCATGTCGTCCGTTGTGGACACCTGGACTGCTTCTTTATTGAACCTTTCGATATAAGTTCGTAAAGGTTCGTCTTTCCCTTGGATGATCGCTTCGAGCGAAGCTTCCATCTTCGGATGTCGCCTAGAGGCAGTGAAGTGCCTGGAAAATGTGCGTCTGAGCTGTTTCCAGGAAGTGATGGACTCTGCTTTGAGGCTTTTGTACCACGTCATCGCTCCTTTCCTTAGAGTCGTAGGAAAGAGGCGACATTTGATCGCTCCCCGTACCCCTCGGTAGTCGAGCAACGCATCAATATTATCGATATGCTCGTCAGGATCTGTGGTCCCATCGTATGAGCCTAGTGGTGGAGGATTTTCTAAACCCCTTGGAAGTTTGGCCGCTATGATTTCTGACGAGAGGGGGCCCCGGGTATCCTCGTCGTCACTGGAGTTGAATGAAGGGGACCTGGGCGCGCGCTTCTTTTCTCGCCGAGGTGATGCGGATCTTGATCTGCTCCTTCTTGATTTTCTTGGAGGGGAAGATCGAGAAGGAGTCGGGCGAGGCCGTTTGTCTCCAGTAGATTTGTGAATGCGTCCCTTCCTCTTTCTCTTGGGAGGAGAGGGACTACGCCTTCTTTGGTGTCTCGCGGGAAACCGGGGTCGACAATTATTGTCCTCAAGACGGGCAATTTTCTCGCCATGGGCGAGGAGCAGCAAATTTGTCTGATTCAGAATTTCGGCTAGTGCGGAGAAATCAGATCCTGAAGGAGTCGGGGGAAAAGGGACTTCCGGGCGACTCTCCAGAGGTTGGTCGCGGTCGGGAGAAGGTGAGGTTGTCTTCCCGTCTGGGTGATCTTGCACGGTTTCTTCGTGCGGAGGATGATGAATGTCGCTCTCACGTTGCGTGAGGATCATGTCGTCGTTCAACCGGTTGTCCGGATTGTTGTCTCGAGCAGCCATGGATCTTGGTAAAAACTTTGGTTCTTCGAAGATTTTGAGAGAGAAGAAAGGGGAAATCAGCTTCCCACAGACGGCGCCACCTGATCGTACCTGGAGATCAGGATCCGATATGGCTGGCTTCGAGCGTTGATGAAGGACAGTGGATAAGGAGAGGAAGGGGGTGTACCTGCAAGGCACTCCGATGCTAAAGTAAGACACTGAGCAAAGAGTGAGCAAGTACAAGAATTAAGGTCAGAGAATTGAATACCTGACCCTCACAAATGAGAGGGTTTATATATTGGTCTAAGTGGTTGATTATTGGTCCAAGCCGTTGGGTGCGGATCGCGGAATCCGTATGAATAGGTAATGTTCAAAACTAGCCATTGGAAGACCTCGTCTTGGTCGGCAAGGACCATCGTTCTTAACGTTGCTCGACGTTGAGCGTTCTACAAAGTTGGTTTGTTTGGCCCAATTCTGGGAATTGGGCCTGCCCAGAACAATAAGCTTACACAGTGTGTGAGGATTTAAAGGAGACAGTTATCAGAGCGACAAAGAGTGTTTTTTAGAGAAGATGGTGAGGCCGAAATTTCTTGAGGCCGTGAGGAAATCGCGTTTCCGGCGCCGTTTGTTTTTTCGGTGAGAAAAAGGATGAAGGAATTGTGAGTTTTTTGTGGAATTAAGAGTACGTGATGTCGAGGAAGGGAAGACACATTGATGAAGAAGAAGAAGATAGGGTGAAGAGTTTTGTGAGATATCACGGCGGTTTCTTTGAGGAGGTGGAGGGAAACGCGGTTGAAGAAGGTTCTGAGTGTGTTTCTTGTTTTGTATGGATCTCATTCATTTTTGGTATTAAGTTTAAGGGTTAACTCCACAAGATAATTGGATCGAGCTTAGTACCTTAAGATTTTGTGGATTCAACATTACACCTCTGTTTCCACTGATCACACCCCTCCATGCGGATAGTGAGAGAGTTTGGTCCCAAAGCCATGGATTCATTAATCACACCCATAGTTTTCATTATGTACCTTTCCCCGCGGTTTATGGAGCTTATGCCTTGTGCTGTTATTTTATTTTCTGCACTCCGGAATCAATAATTCACCCCTCCTTGTTCTCTTTATTTTTTGTAAAATTATGTTCGATTTTCTTGTAGAAATTGATAATCAATGATTTTGGTAAAAATCGTGAACTAATTTTCTTGTTAGATAATTTTTGTGGATTAACATCTTGATCCATTTTTTTTCAATTTTAATCAAAATTTTTGTTGATAATTTTAATTATTATTGTGAACTAATTTTGGGATTAAAGATTTCATGAGCTTTTTTGATCAATTTGGATCGATTTCGGTTATGGTGGAGCTTCAGGAATAATTATGGAAGATAAGCATTTATTTTATTTATGGGATATTACAAGATCTTGCAAGAAGTTTTTGGGTTTCTTTTATGTGAAGAATCGTCACTTCGATCAAGTAAGAAATCTCGACTTTCACAACTTTAATGCCTCATTCTAGTTTTTATGTGGCTTAGAATCATATAGTTTAAGTTTCATATTGATCCCTCCCACCAGAGGCACTGGATTTATTTTGATTTATGATAATATGTGACGAATATCAAAGCTTAGGGATTAGGTTATTCATGATAGAATTCACTTTCCTCACACTTTCCTTTAATCACCATTTTTTGCTCGTTTCATTGCATTTATTAAAAATAGTTTCGGGTGTGATAAAACTCTGGAAATATCCATGAGTGATCCTTATCCTCTTATTTAATTTTTTATAATTTTTTATTCTAGATTTGGATGGTTTTAGTAATTAATTTTGATTTTTGATTCCTAGCTATCCCAAAAGACATTATTTTAGCCTAAGGTACCAAAAGTAATTTTTTACAATAGGTGTGAGACTAATCTTTTGTGTGTGATTAACCACTGGAATATATGACATGTTGATACTCCTTGTTCATTTTTCATAATTTTTGGTGTCATTTTGAATCCACTTTGTGGAGTTGTTTTTCGATGATCATGCCTTGTTATCTCGCTCATTGAGTGAATTGTTTTGACACTTTTATGTATAATTTTATGAATTACTTTTGGTCTATATAAGCTACTGACTTCATAAATTTTGCTATTTTTTAATGTCACCTAGAATATAGGCCCATTATGTGCTTACTTGTTTCATCTTGTAAACACCCCAAATTTGCCCTCACTCATTTCACACCATGGCTTGTGATCTTTTCATATGCATAAGTTCAATCATAGCATCTCATTTTGCATATTTGCTTCACTGCATTGATTCAAAGTCATTTGTATCTAGGGTTTGTGATCTGAGCCATCCCTGAGCCATTTGAGCCACTCCAAAGGTCATCAATCACTTCAAAGGGGTCCATGTATGTTCAAACATCATAATATACCCTCACAAGATCAAAGAAGTCAAAGAATCACAAGAACTGAGAAAGGCATGGAAGCAGAGCCAAGCTCAACTGCACAGATGACCTAGAATTAAGGTTTTGGTTTCAGAGGCCATAACTCCAAATTTTTTGGTCATTCTTGTTTCTATTGGTCTCTATATGTTGTGAGGATCATGCATATCAATTTTCATGAAGAAATTCCATGGGGAAGGCATCTGATCAAGAGTTGACTTCTTGAGCAAGTCAGTGCAAAATCAGGGCATCTGAGGCCCCCAATGACCCAACAAAAGGGGTTTCTATATCATTTTGAATGTGTATGATCTTTATTTGATTATATAAGATGTTAGAAGTTCACAAAATTGAAGAATTTCAAGCCATTTGCAAAATTGCCTTTTGGGGAAAGTGACTTGTAATGTAAACTTGCTATTTTGGGAAAGTTTTTCAACCTCCTCAAATTGATTCAAAAATGCTTCAAATGAGAAAACTTTGGTCATGAAAGTTGTATAATGGATCATTCCCTTTTCAAAAAGTACAAGAACTCATTCTAATTCATTTTGGATCAAAAGTTATGGCTTGTCAAAGTTGGACAAAATCACATAATTTCAAGTTTTGTACCAAAGATGCAAAGTTGCAAAACCTCTTGCCAAGGCAAAATGTGACCTCAAATTGACTTCTATGCATTACACAAACATGAACCATGACCTAAAAATCAGATTGCACCAAAGAACCTCCCATTTTCATGACTTATGCTTCAAGTAATCACAAAAGGGCCAAAAGATCACAAAATTGCAAAACCTCACATAAACCCTAATCCACTTGCAAGTTTGCCTCAAAATCATTTCCATGGTCTGCCTTGATTCAAGCTGCAACAGACATGCTTTTGTTCTAGCCCTAAAACAGCCCATACCTTATAGTACACCTAGACTTGACTTTTTGCAAAAGGGGCCATACCAATCAAGTTGTGCCACCAACAACTCTCTGCCCTATCACAGCTTGATATGTGGACTAGAAGAGACTCAAAACACACAACAAGCCATCCTGAATCCACTGTATTGCTAGAGTTCACAAAAATCCTCCATCTTGCATTTTCTATCGAATCCCATAACTCAGCCATCCATTTCCCAAATTTCTTCCACCATCCATCTCAAAACACTCCACTGATCATCCCTGACCCATCAAAGCAGCCCAAAACCACCATAAACAGAAATACGATTCTCACCACCCCTGAATTGGAAGCTTCAAAATCCTCCATATAAACTCATTCCAAGCCTACCAGAAGCTTCAAGGAGTCCATTAGAGTGGAAAAGCACAAGGCAGAAGGTCAGAAAGCCCAGGATTCGAAAGCTCAAACTCAGGTAACATGATGAACAAATTTTCCAGAACTTTGATTTCTTGTTAAAATATTGTTCTATGTGTTGCCCTGATCATGGGGATGTATTTGTTTTTGAAAATGAGCCAGAAACAAGCATTTTGTGGTGCTCTAAAACATTTGCCCTATAATTTTTTTTCTTCGATTCTCACTGTGTGGTTAAGATAAATTGTTTTTGGCCCTGGATTCTTGTTACCCAATGTTAGGGGGTTGATTATGGAGTTTTGGAAGTCTTGGGGGTGTGTTTTGGGTGTTTTAGGGGAGGGAGATGACCGGAGAAGACGCCCGGAGCTTGTCTCCGGTCGCCTGAGGTTAATTAGGGCTAAGCATGTTTAATTAGCAACTTTGAATAATGGCCTTAGGATCAAGCTTCCCGCGCGCGCCTGGATGGTTCAGATGATCCACTTAAACCCTAATCAGCATTTAATTAACCTAACCTAAGTTTAATTAATTATAAAACAAAATTAGCCAGGTTTGAACTTGGGCCATTGGATGTGGCGCCAAGTCAATACCTCCTAGCCCAGACTCAATCTGATCCCTTCATTTTGCATACTTCTCATATTTTAATTTTAATTTCATTTTCTTTTCATTTATTTTGCACGAATTATTTAAAATAGTAAAATACATTTAAAAATTCTGAAAATTTTTGTCAAAGATTTCATTAATTTTTAGAACCCGAAAACATTTTTATTTTTATTTTTTGCATTACAAATAATTTTTAAATCATTTAAATGTTTATTTTTAATTAGTTAATGAAAATTAATTAATTAAAAATACATTTAGGTATTTAAAAATTCCAAAAAAAATTACATTGCATTTAGAAACATTTAGAAACATTATCCAACTCTCAAAACAAATTTCTTTTTGGTTCTTGATGCCTTTTGATCATTTTCATTGGAATTAAATTCATTTTAAGGCAATATTTTGGTTCAAATTTTGAAAAATCCCTTCTGCCTAACCATTGAGAGTTGGATGATGGTTCTTCTTGCATTGCATCCTTCATGGCATGTAGTTTATATGATAAAATTGGTTTGTATTTTTTCTTTGTGAGGTACCTTGAAACCCTAGCCAACATAGGAAATTCATAACTTGCACTAGGTTAAGAGTTAGGTCCCCTCCTTTGGGCAGTTAACTTGTGTAGGTTTAGGGTTCCTTTGATCCCATTTTCAATTTTTTGTTATGTCATTTGCTTCTGGTTTTGGATTTTTGTGATGCATGTTGTATGTAAACCCTAATTTGTGCTTTCCTTTGCATCTATCTCTCATTTGCTTGCATTCCATGACTTGCCATGACATTTTGTGCATCCACGTGATTCATAATACATCTTAGGACATATTAGAATCATGTTTGATCATTGCATCATTCCTTTGCCATGTTATATGTCCATTTCATTTCATAAACATTCATGGATCTTTATGGTTCAAAGCATGCCTCATTGACATCCTTATGCTTGTATGATCATTCTCATCTCTTGTCATGTGTTTGCATCATCTCATAGCATCATTGAAATCATGTTCATGTTTCTGACTTTGGTTTGCATCATGACATTTCATCTCATTTGCATTGCATTTCATTTCTTTTGCTAACTTTTCAGGTGGTAAGTTGTTTTGAGAAGTGAATTTGCCTTCACTTCTCACAATCTCTTCTCATCTCTCTTGCATCATTTCTGCATCCTATCTTGTGTATTGGATTGAGCTTGCTCATTCATGTTCATCTCTTACTTTCTTTCTTCAGGAAACTTGTCTTCTTAAATGAAGCAAGTTGTCTTGCTTCTCTCTGCTTCTTCCTCCTTTCATCTGCTTCTTTCCTGGTGGCTTCTCCCATGAAGATCTTTTGCAAGCCTCATAAACCCTAGAGATACCCAAGCATGATAACAATTAGGGTTTGATTAGTCCCCCATTAGTTTTACCTTTGTGTCATCTTTGTGTCTTCTCTTCTCATCTCATAATCAGGGACTAAACCTTAAAGGTTTTAAGGCTTTGTGATTAAGCTTATGCCTGCATCCTTCTATTAGGATGGAGTGTATAACTTTAATCCTAAGTGTTAAGCCCTTAATGTGTTTAATTCCTTTAATCAATCCATCTAATAATCACTAAGACATCAAGCTTGTAACTTGGGCCTTGCATTAGGGTTCTAATTCTTCCTTAATTGGTTAAGAAGGACTAACCCTAGTGTTAATGGACAAGTCCTCCTCAAGTTGTCTTACAAACCATAAAATTCACTTCTTCATCTTATCATTAACTAAAATCCATTTAATAAAGGCCTTGTTTTGTCATGAGGTTAATCCCTAATCATGGATTAAGTTGAGGAGCCTTTCTCAGCTTAAATGTTCTCATCTATTATCCTTCTATTAGGATGGTGTAATGGGTCCATTAAATCCTTTATTATGGCTTAAACTCATTACTTAACACTAAACAAAAACTCCAAAAAAATCTAAATAAATGCAAGTAGGTTAATGATCTTAATCCTACATCATGGTGATTAAGTGTGAGGTGCTTACTTCATACTTAAGGTATTCTCATTACCCCTAATTAGAGGGAGGATGTGATGAGTTTACTAACTTTTGGTTTAGGCTTAAGCTCATTTTCCTATGACAAATCTCATAAAGCAATAAAAGATTGAAAACACCTCAAAAACAAACAATAATCGTCTCCTCCAGGATTCTTTTCTCACCGCACTCACTCACAAACAAGGACTTGCTTCTTCCGTTTAATGCAAGACAGTTTGCACCTGAGCTAGACAGGTCATACACTTGAGCATGGACAAGCAAGCAGTTCACAAGTCAATTTACCTTTCAGTCTCTTTGAGTCGAACTACGGTGTTCTGACTTCCTCATTGCACGAGAGGATACGTAGGCATAACTTAACAGTTATCGAACAAAAGTATCTGTATATTCCACCCTCTTCCAGTTTTATTCTTTAAGCCTCATATTCTCTAGCTCCTTATTCTTGTTCTTACACTGACACTTCTCTCATACACTTCACATTTCTTTTACACTGACACTTGCATTCTTTCCAGCTTTGATGCACAAATTGCACTGATACTCCCTCTTTGAAACACAAATCTTTTAAGCGTGGATCCCGTCAAGTACGGCGGACAATCTGGGTGCTAATACCTTCCCAGGTTGTAACCAACCCCCTTTCTCAGTTTCTTTGGTTCGCAACCGTCTTATCCATCTCTTTCTAGGTCTATGCAGCATTACCTTTCCTCCGGGATAAAAATGTCTAGCTGGCGACTCTTGTCTTCTGAGTTCACCCTTGTGTGTACTCTCTTCTCTTTCGCCGACCGTTCGCGTCTGTACCCCTTCTGACCCGGGTGTCATTTGGTGGGAGCGACACATCTCCTAGATGTTAGGAAGGCATTCATGCCATTTGTTTGAGATAATTTGGGGTAACCTTTAAGATTTAATTATAGGTCTATTTTAAGTCCTCTATTCCAATTATAGGTCACTTTTTGAACCATCTTCATTTGGTTTGTTTTTGTGTTTCAAAGTGCATCCTTATTTGACCTAGTTTGACTTGAAGCTTGTTCTCTTCTCTCCTAATTGTTAATATGACTTGTGTATGAATCATAAATTCCTATTCATGCATTCAAATTGCATCTCATCCTTTGTATGCTACTGACCCATAATCATATCATGCATATTCATATGTCATTCATCTTTAACTTGCATCATTGATGATCTTATGTGATACTTGCTCCACTTCTTCCCACTTCTTATTCTTCTTACTTCATCTTCTTAAACCATTGCATCCATGATGGTATTTTCATTAATTCACATTAATAAGCATTCAATACTGACTTTGGATGACCCTTTATGCATTCATTCATCTTTATATGCCATATGCACTCATATTTCATCTATGAACCCTAACTAGAATTTATGTGAACTTATGTGAACTTTTTGTGCATAGTATGACATAGTTTGATCTTGTGAGGTACCCTGGCATCCTTAGAGACCAATAACATGTCTCTAATGACTTTGGAAGTTACTTAACCCTTAGGTTCCTTTAAATTTAGATTTGAGTTCGGTTTGAACCCTAGTTTCACTTTAGGAGGTGTTTGATACCTAATTGTTTCCTTTATCTTACTTTTGATTTCATTTTCAATTCTTTTGCTAACACTTTTAGGGGGTAATGGTAAGTCAAGCGTGTGGATGTGCATCCACATACAACCTCTTATCTTATCTCTTTTATGCTTACAACTTGTGTTTGTGAAAAAAATTTGATGCTTCTTTGACATTTCATTTCTCTTTATCCCCTTTGAGTTCTTATCCCATCTGCAATCTTTGAAGTGAGTTAGAACTTGATTTTTTCTCTTCTTTTAGGATAGAGTTCTTAAACCACACTAACCATAGGACATCCAAGCATGACAATTCATAGGATTGCTTTTAGTTTCCCTTAGATGTTTAACCTTTTCTCTCCATTTGAGTCTTCTATCTCTCTCATCTCAAAACAACTCAAAAATATATAATAAAAGTTGATACCTCTTCATGTGCCAAGAGCCTTAGGCCATGGGGTGCTTGCATTCATCCCATCTTGGGGTGAGTTGTAAGTCATATAGCATGATGAACAAGTCTTAACAACAAGTGGTTTCACAAATAATCCCAAAACACTTCTTCATTTGAAGAACAACAAAAACATCTAATAAATAAAGTAGGCTAGTGTGTTTGAGCCTTAGTCATGGAGACTAAGTTTGGGGATCTCCCCCATACTTAGGAGATCTTCATACTCATTCCATTTTGGAGTGATGTAAGAAGTACACACTCCATTGAATGAAACTTGAATACACTCTCTTACACAAAGCACTCAAATTAAAAACTTCTATAAAGCTCCAAACCAACAATAAGCAGCTTTCCTGCGAGAATTCTCTTCTCATATCCTTCACTCTAAACGAAAGAACTCGCTTCGACTTTTCTTTTGTAAGACGGTAAACATACTCGTTCCAGACGAGCCTGCAAAACTTGAGCATATGCATAAGCAGTTCAATCATAATTCTTGATGAGATACACAGGCAGTGGGGTAGGGCCCATTCAGGCACAATTCTTTCTTTCCCCTACATTGTTCTTGTTCTATTTTCATTCTCATTCTTTCTCCAATTCTGATTCAGCAGCAGTTGAAACATATTACAACACCCTTTGAGAAGTACAAGCAAGCGTGGATTCCATCGAGTACGACAGACGTGAAGGGGTGCCAATACCTTCCTTTCACATAACTGACTCCCTTAACTGTTCTCTTTGGTTCACAAGACCTCGTTCTTTCCTTTTTCTCTGGTTTGTGCAGCATTAAATTTCCCTTTCCTTTTGATAAAAATGCATGGCTGGCGACTCTTCTTCTTTTTTCGCGGCACTTTCGCGTTTGTACTAGGATGAAAATCATAGGAGCAACAACTGGAGACTTTGTTGGGGAATGTTCACCTCTTTCTAGTCCGTCCCCTTTCGCGAGTCACTCCTAGCACTTGTCTATTTCTTTTTTTTTGGTGTAGATCTGTTTGTTGTTGTGTGCTTTAGTTTTGTTTTGCTGTTTTATTTACAGTTTATTGCTTTACTTTATTTACTACTTTCCGCATTTACATTTCATGCAATATTATGCTGGACTGTCTGATTTTATTTGATGGGATGGGTGTTCTGAGAGATGGGCCCAATAAAAAGGCTCGAGTATACACCTAGGATTAGCGTGGTTTCACGTCCTCTCACGTTTCATCTCAGTACGAGGAGAGAATGTTGAAACCACAATTCAGATGAGGCTTTTTTAAGAGAATTATATTATATGGATCTCCCACTTGGTAGGGCTATCTTACTGAGTTGTCGATTCTGAAGACCTTTCATTGAGGACCTTACTGGAAACACCCCTCTCTTGTGGTGGTGGTGGTAGACCATATTTTTTGGAAAATCCACTCACACCTTAGGGCCTATTGGGAACTCTCATAGGATGACCTTATTTTTTAGGAATTAGTGGAGGCCTCCTCGTTTAGTAATAATGCCAAATCGGAAATGGTGACCGTATTATTTCTCCTCGACCTGAGAGTCAGAGAAGATGACCTTGGCATTACCTGTGAGATGGGGGGTTTTGTTTACAGATTTGTAGGTAACCTTGACCTTCTACATACCCAGTCATCTGGTTTTCCTAAGAGTAGTGATTTGGTTCTATACAGATTTTGGTGTTCTCGGTCTGGGATTCTGTATAAATATGTTCTTATTGATGTGACTCTACACATAAACTTTGCTCACAGTCATACACTGACACATCATATTTACAGGAAGTGTGACCATTAACAAACATGGGTTCTCTAGTTTTCTGGTTTTCTTATTGGACCTTTGATCCTGCATACTTGACTAGTTATTGTTCAGCCAGATCGGTTCAACATAGTATTATTCAGGATATTTATGGAAGCTTTGATCACATATTTATACATATGTAACATCATAGCATTTAAACACACATGTTCTATTATTTCCAAGGATCTTATATATGAATCTTGCTATTGAGTATTCTCCCCCTTTTTTGTGGATTATTCTGTATAAAACTTGAATCAAAGCAGATAGATTCCCTGGAAATAACCTAACATGACATTTGCATCCATTCATGAATTCATGCATACATAACAGGTACTCAAAGACGAGGGTTTTTATTTCTGACTTGGTGTTCTCTACTGAACTGCTGACTTGACTCTTCTGACTCTCAACTTGTGACAATCAAGGGATATCTATGGAATGACTCCATGCGGATGTGGCTGAAATGAAAATCCAATTGGGATATTTTATGGAGGAGGTGCAAGCTTTGTCTTATGATAAAAAATTTCTAAAAGAGGAACTCAACCAAATGAAAACTCAGATGAGCCAAGTTATGGAAATCCTGAATGTGACGTCAAGGAATCAAGGCAATTGTTATCCCTAGTAAGGGGAACTACATCGCTTTGATTCTCTTTTAGGGATTGGAGATACATAGGCAGTAGATCGTGCAAGATCTTTGTGAGCATCTTTATCTATCAACCTTATTTATCAAACTCTTTCCTCTAGGTATCTCTTGCCAGCATCCAACTCCAGCTCCCTAAGAGAGCCCTAGGGGAAGAGCATATGGGAAAAGGCTAGAGCAACCTGAGAAAAAAATTGATCCTATTCTGATGTCGTACACGCAACAGGTTTCCTCATTTGCTCAAATTCAAATTGGTTGAGATAGTCGCATCAGGATTATCTCCGACAAAGCTTCCTTTAGGGTTTCAATGTCGAATGCCAGGTATGACTACCATTCTAGGGCACCTGGCCATTTAGTTGAAGGTTGCAGGTCTTTTAGAGGCAGAGGTAAAGGCAAGGTCCCGAATTTGATTGACTCAAAGACTATTGTATTCACACCAGGAAACAGTGGGAATATGGCACCAAACCAATAATAGAATGAACATCCATACTGCTGACTGCTAAAATTCTCCGAGAACAATAAGTCCAGATGGAGTCAGACCTCCTCAATAATGGCAACCACAATGTGAATACTGGATGCAAGTACCACTCATGGGCATTTAGGCATACACTTGAAAATTGCAATGTGTTCAAGAACAAGGTTTAAAATTTGATCGACTCAAAGGTCATCATACCAGATAGTCTACCCATACATTGGAATCTCCTCATCAGATTGAGCACCCAGTTTGCAAAGTCATATTCAGAAAAAATAAATCCAGACAGATTCAGGTCTCCTCAATGATGGCAATATTCAGATTCTTTACTGCATTCTTTTTTGTAGTTTTTATTGTTTGTCTAAATATTTGTTTGCATGCATGAAACTTGTTTGTTTTTGAATGATAATCATAGTAAAACACACATGTTTTTCTTGAAGTAATCCATTTGTATTCACTCATAATTTTGTGTATGTGCATTGCAATACAAACTGTCGTGCTTAAATCTTGAGGGAGGATGATGAAGTAAAAACGCCAAATATCTCTGATTGTGTGCTCTTGAATAAGACCCTGTTGACAATTTACATGCATTGTTTCAAATCCTAAAAACCGAAGATATAGGGGAGATAGACCCTCACTAACCCATTTGAGCCTTAAAGTAGGAGTTTCTTTTCATGTAAAAAAGCCCTCAGTTAGTTTGATCGATCGTTCAAATTTCAAAAGGAGTGCGTGTAACACCCATATTTAATTAAATGCTTTAATTAATTATTTGTGAGTATTTTTCCGTATATGTGTTGATTTGTTGAATTATGTTAATATATGTTGTTTAACTTGTTAAGTTGATTTGGTTGATTAAGTTGATAATTGAGTTGGTTTAAGTTATGTTGAGTTAGTTGGATTAATTAAGTCGAATTAATTATAATAACATTAGTAGGATAATACTAATATTTTTGTAGGGCTTGGGTAGTGTGATAATAGTAATAGTGGGGTGTTATTTTAGGCCCAATAAGATTAATTAGTAGAATTATAATGTAATTTGATTAATAAAAATAATTAGAAGGAAATAATTATAATTTTGGGAGGAAGAACATGTCTTAGAGGAAGATCAAGAGGAGCTAAGGTTGAGAAATTCGTAGAGACTTTTGGCCATAGATTTTTGCTGCTTTCAATCCAAGGTATGGGTGGGGTTCGAATTTTATTACTGGGATTGTGATAATTAACATGTAGGATTGGGGTTGTACGATTCTCTGATGTTTTGTGTTATGTTTGATGTTGATTTCCTATGAATCTATCAGGAAAAATATGCTATGAATTGTTGTTGTTGCTGTCGGATATGTATTGTTGTTGCTGTTATATTCTTGGTTGTTGCTGGAATGGTTTTGTTGCAGGAAAATTAAGACAGAAATCAGATTTAGGGCCTATAATTGAAGTAGTATTAATAGTTGAGACTTGATTCCATAAGTTATAGGTCTAAAAATCAACGTAGAAACCCATTTAGGCATGAATCTATGTGAAAATTGGTGAACCCATAGCAAAAAACTGGACTGGTGGGGGAAAACAAGTTTTAGTAACAGATCTAGTAACACTGTGTTGTTACGCATGCATTACGCGTAATACTATGTTGTTACACGGGCATTATGCGTAAGATTGAGGCATTACGCGTAACACTGAGGCCTTACACGTATTGGCAGAGATGTGTGCAGAAAGTGCAGTTTTTTTAGTGATTTGTCCTGTATTCGCATCTGTTTCGAACTGAGTTGATCCTAGACGTTAAAATAAGTTGATATTAGTAAATTTGAGGATTAAAATATTTAACTTGAGATTTAATTAATTACGTCGTAATTGGTTCCTTTTCCCGTGTTGTGATCATATTAAGTCGATATGAGTTGTGTTGTCCCGATCTTGGGAGAAATTAAGTTGCAGGCTGAATGACCAATGTTGATATAAGTTGTTAAGTTGTTGTATCTTGTTGTATGTTGTATTTCATTCATAAGTCGCATACCTTTGCATATTTTCAAGTTGGAGCTCATGCTCAGATCAAGTTGGCCTGGTTTGGAAAATATGTTGCAGATACCTCGATAAACTGGTATATTTTAAGTTGGGAGTTTTACTCCAATGGTACCACATGCATATGCATTGTCGATTCACATCCCGTTTCGCATTAATTGTGTTGTTTATGTCTATTATGTTTGTTGGAGTTAACGAAATTGTTTATGTTTCTTAAGTTGAAGAAGTTGTTCATGTTGATTAAGTTGATAAAGTTGTTTATGTTGATTAAGTTGATTAAGTTAATAAAAGTTGTTTACGTTGATTAATTTGTTTATGTGGGTTATGTCAATGAGGATGATTGTGTTGCTTAAGTGGATTATATGTTAGGTTGACTATGTCGTGGAATAGATTAAGTTGCTTATATGTTTATGTTGATGAAATTGTTTATATGGTTATGATGATAAAGTTGTCACGTTATTTATGTTGATTATGATTGTTGAAGTTGTTAAGTTGATTATGTGGTAAATGTTGATTTGTGTAATATGTTGATAAAATATGTTTTTTAGATTTTGGGTGATATATAAGTTGTAGTTGATTGATAATAGTGAAATTGTATGATTATATGATTTATTGATTATCATACTCTTGTTTATATTATTTGATATCTCACCCATTCTGTTTGAATGCCACCCCTATGTTGGTAATGTGCAGGTTAGCTTGAAGGAAGATTTTTTATCTTCTTTAGTTCGATTCGATGTCTATGCTCTGATACATAACACTCGGGGGGATGAACGCTTACATGTTGTGTTGTTGGATTTTATTATGTTGTTGTTGTTTCAAGTTTCTTCCATTAAAACATGTTGTTATTAAGTTGTCTAAGTTGAACAAGATGATATAAATTGTAATTAGAGGAATAATTGTGAATCCGCTACTTAGTTATGAAAATTGTTTTGTTTCAAAGAATGAATAAAAGTTGATATTATAGTTTCATCCGAGTTAAAGTGTTATGTATCCATGCTTCATGAAACTTAATGAATATGTTTTAAAGTTGAAATGTGGCATCCTATTGTTTGATTTAGTTGAATTTCTATTACTCTAATTTTATCGTTAATTACCGGGTAGAAATGGGGTGTTACATTTGTGGTATTAGAGCAGGTCAGTCAGTCCGACCAATGTTGTCTATTGTGGTTTATTCCCTAGTGCGTGACATGTGTGTGAAACACTGTCGGTACTTGTTTGTTAGTTTTTAGTTGCGGTCTGCATGTGTTGGTTTGGAATTAAGTGGGGGAGAGACTTGCTCCCGGGTTGTTGTTGGAATGTCAAAGTTGGTTCAAAGCTGATGTTGATTGCAAGAGTGAAAACGTAATTGAAGCCATGTTGTTGTGGACCAGCGAGATTTTGGACTCATGAATTTGTATTGGTCGAGTTTGAGAAGTGCGTGGAATATGGATGAGGAATTGATTGAGAATAAGAAATTATCCTAAAGGAAAAGATAAGTTGATGGATCAAGTCGGTAGATTGCTAAGTTTTTAGTGTCGTTGGATTAAAGTCGAGTAATTTTGTCGTTAGATGAAGAGCAAATATTTTTGTAGATCTTGTAAGTAAGAGGGAGAGAGATGGAACTTATGTTCATCAATCTCAAAATTCTGATTTTTGGGATTTTGGAGCAACTGTCAGTAGAAGTGGCATAACATTTTACCCGTGATTCTGATTGAGGCGATTCTAGACTTTTAAGAATGCTCACGAAATTCCATATAGTTTTCATAAAAGATTTACATTCAGGAGGTTTGTGAAGAGGGAGATAAGTGCATTTTAATAGTTGGGTCTGCTGTTGATTTTTGGAAAATTCTGCATACGGGAATTCTAAACCAGTCCCATTGCAAGGAGGATAACTTCTTACTCGTGAGACGGATTCAAGCGATTTTTGAAGTTCTGGAATCTCCACAAAATTATCTTCATTTTGGAATATAATTTTGTGATTTGCAGGTCTTTATTAGAAGAGTTAATGGTGTTCGAAGTTGAGCGATCATTGCTAAAAATTGGAAAGATGAAAATGTTGATAAAGAATAAAAGTTGGTATTAGAAAGAATGCAAAAATATGGAGAATTCATAGAGATGTGATTTATGTCGAATGAGTATGATTAAAGTACCGATGTTAGATGATGGTAATGTTGAGGGGAATACGGATGTTTGATAAGTGTTGATAAGAATTTTAACTTGGATGAAAATTGTAATTGGAGCGAACCAAATCGGAGTGTACTTGATGTTGTAGCGACTCCAGTATTAGGAGGATATTTAGAGTTGTGTTGTGTTACGAGCGTGTATAAGAGATTGTGTATCGGATTTTGGATGCGTTGGTATAATTGACGGAGTCGGAATTAAGGAAACTAAGAAGATGTTGACGAGCCTTAGATAGTTGGCAGAGCTTTATGCTTACAGACTTTGGGCATAAGCTGAAGTACGCTATTGTATTGGGTAATGATGATTTATGTCATCGTTATGGTTGTTGAATGTATATTGAAAAATTGAGGAACAAATCACCCTTAATCTATTGTTGATAGTAGACAGAATCATAATTGATGAATAGATGTTTCATTCCAACTAGTATAGTATGTATGTTTAATTGGCTGAAGCCAAACTGAATACTTGAGTATTGTTTATTTTGTCGATGCAGGTTATTATATGAGAGTATTAGTTGGATTTAAAGATGATAGCATGAAGTTGCGTTTGGATTAAATAGTAATGAGGAAACTCATAATTGAACTCTAGATAATTGGAGTGTTGTTTTGGGTGATGAATTAAGTGGCGTGAAACTTGAAGTTTTCTTAAGATGATTCGAAGGGAAAGTCGATGGAAATGTATGACCATAATTTGACAAGAATGTCGGATAGAGTTGAGTTGCAAGTATTATAAGAAGTGAAATTTTAAGTTGGTTTATTAAAGCGCGGTTTTTGTTGTAACGAGAAGAGTTATTTGGTTGTGTTGATTCAGATAAGAATTTATGAAGGGTTGTGTAGGTATGAGTAAGAATCGACGATTCGATATATGTTGAATTAGTTGGAAGTGAAGAATATGAATTATCTTGTAGAAATTAGTTGGACCCATGTACCATATGTTGTTGTAATAATGTTGTGTGTTTGAGATGATTTTCGAGGGACGTGTTATTAAAAGATGGTAAAGTTGTAGTTATGTTGGTGAAAATTGGAAAGTATAGGTATATCTTATCCAAGTTTTGGAAGTAGTCGCAGTTGTAATTGTGTTGAGCGTTTAGAGGCGTTGTCTTACGAATCTAAGTTCGAAGTATTCGGTAACTACAAAAGGGTTAGAATACCTATTGGAACAAAATTTCCAAAGAGTTAAGTCAAAGGCTTTGTTGATATGTCGATTTTGATGATTGGAAGTTGGAGTTAAACCCGGTAGGCTTGGTAGTTTAAATGTAATCAGAATACGCAGTGAATGCATGGTGTAGTGCAGTGTTCATATGTGAATAACAACGACGTTGGTAGTTGGTTACATTGAGATTATGTTTAAGTGGTGTGTCCTTATGTTCTTGTGTCCTAGTTCTTAAACCGGTGAATTATTAAGTTGGTTACTCATTGTGTTGTATTGATAATGGTCAAGTGTATTATTTGAGGGTTGTTCGTGTTGTTGTTGCCATTGAAGTTGTGAATTATTGTTTGTATTATACGTGGGGTTTCCTTTTGGAGGTGAGAGTTGATTAGTTGGATGGAATAAGCAGTTGGAGTAGTTGTATTGGATACATTTTTGAGGACGGAAATGTTCTAAGTGGGGGGGGGGGGAGTAGTAACGACCGTATTTAATTAAATGTTTTAATTAAATATTTGTGAGTATTTTTCTGTATATGTGTTGATTTGTTGAATTATGTTAATATATGTTGTTTAAGTTGTTAAGTTGATTTGGTTGATTAAGTTGATAATTGAGTTGGTTTAAGTTATGTTGAGTTAGTTCGATTAATTAAGTCGAATTAATTATAATAACATTAGTAGGATGATACTAATATTTTGGTTGGGCCTTGGTAGTGTGATAGTAGTAATAGTGGGGGTGCTATTTTAGGCCCAATAAGATTAATTAGTAGAATTATAATATAATTTGATTAATAAAAATAATTAGAAGGAAATAATTATAATTTTGGGAGGAAGAACATGTGTTAGAGGAAGATCAAGATGAGCCAGGGTTGAGAAATTCATAGAGACTTTTGGCCATAGATTTGTGCTGCTTTCAATCCAAGGTAAGGGTGGGGTTCGAATTCTATAATCGGGACTGTGATAGTTAACATGTAGGATTGGGGTTGTACGATTCTCTGTTGTTTTGTGTTATGTTTGATGTTGATTTCATATGAATCTATCAGAAAAAATATGCTATGAATTGTTGTTAATGTCAGATATGTATTGTTGTTGCTGCTATATTCTTGGTTGTTGCTGGAATGGTTTTCTTGCAGGAAAATTAAGACAGAAATCAGATTTAGGGACTATAATTGAAGTAGTAATAATAGTTGAGACTTGATTCTATAAGTTATAGGTCTAAAAATCAATGTAGAAACACATTTAGGCTTGAATCGAAGTGAAAATAGGTGAACTCGTAGCAGAAAACTGGACTGGTGGGGGAAAACAGGTTTTACTAACATATCTAGTAACATTGTGCTATTACGCAAGCATTACGCATAATATTGTGTTGTTACGCAGATATTACGCGTAACACTGAGGCATTACGTGTAACACTGAGGCCTTATGCGTAACACTGAGGCCTTACACGTATGGGCAGAGTTGTGTGCAAAAAGTGCAGGTTTTTAGCGATTCGTCCTATTTTCTTATCTGTTTCAAACTGAGTTGATCCTAGACATTAAGTAGAGATAAAATAAGTTGATTTTAGTAAATTTGAGGATTAAAATAATTAACTTAGAGATTTAATTAATTATGTCGTAATTAGTTCCTTTTCCCGTGTTGTGATCATATTAAGTCGATATGAGTTATGTTGTCCCGATCTTGGGAGTTATTAAGTTGTTGGTCGAATGACCAATGTTGATATAAGTTGTTGTGTTGTTAAGTTGTTGTTCTTGTTATATGTTGTATGTCATTCATAAGTCACATACCTTTGCATATTTTCAAGTTGGAGCTCCTACTCATATCAAGTTGTCCTAGATTGGAAAATATGTTGCAGATACCTCGATAAACTGGTATATTTTAAGTTGGGAGTTTTAATCCAAAGGTACCACATGCATATGCATAGCCGATTCACATCATGTTTCACATTAATTGTGTTGTTTATGTTGATTATGTTTGTTGGAGTTGACCAGGTTGTTCATGTTTCTTTAGTTGAAGAAGTTGTTCACGTTGATTAAGTTGATAAAGTTGTTTACGTTGATTAAGTTGATTAAGTTAATAAACGTTGTTTACGTTGATTAATTTGTTTATGTGGGTTATGTCGATGAAGATGATTGTGTTGCTTAAGTGGATTATA
This sequence comes from Lathyrus aphaca, assembly GCA_963966055.1. Taxonomy (NCBI): domain Eukaryota; kingdom Viridiplantae; phylum Streptophyta; class Magnoliopsida; order Fabales; family Fabaceae; genus Lathyrus; species Lathyrus aphaca. The sequence continues at coordinate 249,254,476 of OZ014525.1, read as the reverse complement.
TGTTAGGTTGACTATGTCGTGGAATAGATTAAGTTGCTTATTTGATTATGTTGATGAAGTTTCTTATATGGTTATGATGATAAAGTTGTCGCATTATTTTTGTTGTTTATGTTGATTATGTTTGTTGAAGTTGCTAAGTTGATTATGTGGTAAATGTTGATATGGGTAATATGTTGATAAAATATGTTTTTTTAGATTTTGGGTGATATATAAGTTGTAGTTGATAGATAATAGTGAAATTGTATGATTCTATCTGACATATTGATTATCATACTCTTGTTTATATTATTCGATGTCTCACCCCTTCTGTTTGAATGTTATCCATATGTTGGTAACATGCAGGTTAGCTTGAAGGAAGATTGTGTATCTTCATTAGTTTGAGTCAGTGTATATGCTCTTATACGTAACACTCGGGGGGATGAACGCTTACATGTTGTGTTGTTGGATTTTATTATGTTGTTGTTGTTGTTTCAAGTTTCTTCCATTAAAACATGTTGTTATTAAGTTGTCTAAGTTGAACAAGATGATATAAATTGTACTTAGTGGAATAATTGTGAATCCGCTGCTTAGTTATTAAAATTTTTTTGTTTCAAAGAATTAATAAAAGTTGTTATGATAGTTTCATCTGTGTTAAAGTGTTATGTGGAATTCTATTGTTTGATTTAGTTGAATTTCTATTACTCTGATTTTATCGATAATTACCAGGTAGAAATGGAGTTTTAGAGTGTGCATCTTAGGATTCATTACCTTTCATTCCACCACATCAAGAGTTCAAAAGATCGAAAACCACAATGGTTATCCCTCATCAACTGATAAATGAGACATTCACGACCCTTCCAAAGAAGTCAAAACAACCAGTGTCACAAAATTTGTTCAACAAAAGAAAGACTCAAAAGAAAAGAAAAGAAAAAGTCTGCTAAGTTGAACTTGCAAACAAGCAACTTATGCAAAAGTTAGGGCAACCCGTTGGACTTTGAAATTGGAAAACTCAAAAGAATCAGTCAAGGAAAAAGTTAGGGATAAGAAAAAGAATGAAAAAGTGAAATACGAAAAGGATTACACAAGAAAGATCCTTAAGCAAAAAATAAAGGTGTGTGACACAGACACAAAAGACTAAAGTGGTGACTGCTACTCCAACAACTTGATTGGTGCTTAAACTGTTAGCGTCATTGGTTCCTCAACCATCACAAAACCCTTTTGAGAGGAGAGTGCTTGTTCCTAATTAGCATAACATAGGACTAGAGAACATCACGAAGAGTGGGTGGATATAAATAAACTTTGAGCCATAAATCCTTTTTTCTAAAATCGTGAACCAGGCCATGATACAACCCTTGAAAGTCCTAATTGAAACAATGTTATTTCGAGAGCGTACTACCATGAGACATCGTTCCTTACTCTTATGAGTTGTGCTAAAATATCTTTGTTGGTATTTCATGTGCATGCTTTCTTTTATTCAAAAAATCAATGTCGTATCTTAACCAGTGATTCGCTCACAAAGGTTTGGGATATCTTTTCAGTAACACTTCAAGATTAACATGCGTGTTACATTAGAATTTTCATTCTCAGAATAAACATTTTCTGTTTGTAGACATTTGTTTGACATCAAAGAAGTTTGCATATGGAACCTCAGTCCAGAAGCTTAATCTTGCTGAGTTGAGAAGTCTAAAAATTCTGAAGGACAATCATGTCAAGGTGCACTTTTCAAAGAAACTCCATTGAGTAGGGAATTTCCCAACCAGTTGTGTTAAGAGGTAGCCAATCTGAGGCAATCACTTTGAGCCATCTCTTAAAGGTGTAGCTAGTCAGAGGCAGTCATGTCGAGCAATCTTTTCAAAATTCAGCCAAACTGGGGCAATCACTTCGAGATTCAAATCTCTCCAAGAGCAACTAGTATGGGTATTCACTTGAAAATAAGTCAATCAGGGACATTACTCAAAGGCTCATATTAGGGAATTCCATCCAAAGAGCACTACAAGTCACTCTCTATGGGATACGGTTAAATAGAAACCACCTATCAAGGGTCTAGAATACTAGGGTAGAATATCTCCCAGTGATATGATTTTTTTCATGAATCCTCGCGAGGAAAATTCTTTCATAGACCATTCAGTCTAGGGTTGTTATTTCGAGATCCGAAAGATCTCTCCAAGATTTTGAAGACACTGAAGCATTTTTGATGCCAGGTTTTCTGTAAAATCCTCTTGAGTCAATTTCTTCTGATAGACCCACCAGTCTGGGGTAAGTTGAGAATTGTAAGGAACCATTGTTCACTCATGATTAGTATGCAGTCGATCAGCCCAAAGGCTGGAAACATAAGCCATCGCCAACACAAGGCATCAGGGAGCTTTTCCCTCAACAGGCTTCATTGATCATGATTCCCCAGCAGGTCTCTGTGGATCACCTTTCTCCAACAAAGCGACAAAAGGTTGATATCCCCAAGTAGTGAGTCTTCCTCCAACAGAGAGGTATTCTCCACAAGAGTCTTCGTATCCCCAGCATTACATGAGATTTCCTTATTCTCTAAAAGAGGCGAAGGTAGTGAGAAGTCATATGATATTCCTTCTTGCACAGGGTTGTTCGCAGTCTCCCCCAACCAAAATCCAATATTCGTTGGCATCTCTCCCCGACAGAGGACTTTGTGCCTAAGTGATTCCCCAGCAGAATTTATATCTCAATAAAGTATTAAAAAATCCTTTCCTCATCCAGGTCAGAAGGTTATCACTTCCCCAATAGATTTCTACGGGTGGCGTTCCACCCCAGTCAAATTTTTTCCAGTTAAGACCTTTCCCATCAGGGTCATCACTCTCCAACCTCTCAATGTCCAATTTATTTTTGGCAATTGTGGTAGTTCAGAGCCAATGTATCATTATCATCCTCACCAACAGAGATGTTCTCCCCACAAGGATTTATGGAATCAACTCAGTGGTTATTTCTACCATATAAGTCTCCAAGGATACATGTTACCTCCTCATCAGGAGGTCACCCTTGCACCCACATTTCATAATCATCATTACATTGCATCCTCTAAAGCGTATCATTTCCATCATATTGGAGCATTACACCATGGAAAAATTCAAACATATGCATACGAAGCATAAGCTAGTTTTGGTACCATGCACGAAAACCCAAAGTTGTGTTTCTTCAATCAGACTGGAGTAACCCCATAAAGAATGCCAAGTTCATTCCTCAGTATATGGTCGAAACAAACCCGAGGGTCATAACACTGTTACTCTCACCAGTCAATACTTGTCATCCTCAGTCGAGTTATCATACAAGTATGATAGTTTCTTTTCAAGCTCACTCATAATGTCTTATTCGCTTTATCATCCAAGTGTGGTAAATTCTTTTCGATTATGTCCAAGTCTAGTTTCGTTCCTTCAAGTTACATCCACGTATGATAGTCTCTTTCCAAACTCACTCGCGATTTGTCTTGTTCGCTTTATCACCCATGTATGGTAATTGCTTTTCAATTATGTCCACGTCCGGTTTCATATTTTCGAGTTATCATCAATGTATGATAGTCTCTTTTAAAGTTCACCCACAGTGTGTCTTGTTTGCTTTATTATCCATGTATGGTAAATTCTTTTCGATTTTGTCCAAGTCCAATTTTGTTTCTTCGAGTTATCATCCACGTATGATATTCTCTTTCAAGTCCACTCACAGTGAGTCTTGTTTTCTTTATCACCCACATGTGGTAAATGATTTTCGATTCAGTCCAAGTCCGATTTTGTTCCTTCGAGTTATCATCCATGTATGATTATCTCTTTAAAGTTCACACACGGTGGGTCTTGTTTTCTTTATCACTCACATGTGGTAAATGCTGTTTGATTCTATCAAAGTTCAATTTATTTTCTTCGAGTTATCATCCACGTATGATATTCTCTTTCAAGTCCACTCACGGTGAGTCTTGTTTTCTTTATCACCCACGTGTGGTAAATTCTTTTTGATTCCTTACCATCATGGTACAAACGCGAAAGTGGCGCGGGAAAGGTAGAGTCGCTAGCCATGCATTTTTATCCCGAAAGAACGTGAATGGTAGTGCTGCATAAACCAGGGAAAGAAAGGAAAGGACAAGGTCCTGCGAACCAAAGAACTGGGTTCGGGAGTCGGTTACGACCTGAGAAGGTGTTAACACCCCAGATCGTCAGCCGTACCAGACGGGATCCACGTTTGCATAGAAATTGTTTCAAAGGGTAAGATAATGAACCTACTGCAAAAAGCAAAGGGATTGGATCTAGAGAAAATAAAAGAAAGGGGGAAAATGTTGGGAAAATAAAAGAGTTCTCGAACGGGCCCTATCCCGCTGCCTACATACCTCATATGAAAATGAGGATCAGAGACTCTGTAGTTCCCCTAAATAGGGAGGAAAATTCCTTGTGTTTTGAAGCTTGAACTGCTTATGTCAATGCTCAGATGTTCCAGGTTCGTCTGGAACGAGTGCGTTACCGTCTTGCAAAGAGACAAGTAGGAGCAAGTTCTTACGTTGAGAGTGAGTGAGATGAGAGAAGAAGTCCCTAAGGAGATCCGACTATTCTTTGTTCAATGTTTTTTAGTAGCTTTTCTTGGTGTTTGGCACAAACAAATGAACTTAAGTCCTTTTTCCACGAAATGTGTACTTATTACTACATTCCAAGATGGAATGAAGAACAAGTACACTCAAGTGAGAGGAAGATCCCCAAAACATGGTTCTAAAGATTAGGGCCTAAGCTCACTAACTCGTTGAAGTTATCAGATGTTTTGTGATTTTAGAATGAAGAAGTGTTTTTTAGAAGCTTCTTTGTGAAAGTAGTATCATGATCAGACTTGTACATCATGCTAGACAAGCTTATACTATCCTAAGATGGGAAGAATACAAGTGTCCCATGGAATAAGTCCATACACACAAGACTACTTCAACCATTATTAAGTTTTTTTTAGGTTTTTTTTTGAAGATGAGAAAGAGAGAGCACCAAAAGGATCTCAAAGGTAAAAGAACTAAGGGGGACTAACAATCCTAAAGTTTATCATGCATAGGATTCCTAGGTTAGTGTGGTTTGATTTTTATCCTAATGAAGAAGAAAATAAAGGAAGAAGAAGAAGAAAGGAGCAAAAGGAGTTAGAAGACAACTTACTTCTCTAAGGAGCTAAGTTGTTTCTAAAAAGGAAGTGAAGAAGTTAGGCAAGCAAAGCACAACGTTCTAAGGCAAACATAATTTGAAAGTAGAAAGATATGAAGGAAGAGATTGTATGTGGGATACCCTCCCACACACATGACTTACCATACCCCCTACAAAGTAAACGTTAGTGAACCACATAAGCATAAGTAATAAAATGAAGACTCAATCAAGTCATAAACCAAAGATAAAAAGTCTTACACCAAACTACAATAAACAAATTCAGAACCTAAAACCTAGAATTGACTTATAACATCTACCAAGCAAACCTAATAGGATGGCGTAAATGCCTTCCTCAAACTATGTTAGAAAGAGGGAAGAAAGAGGTACAAAAAGTTACTTAAGAAGCAAGGCATCAAACACAAAGTAATGGTCATGAGAAAATTATGAAATTAAATCTCCGAAGTAACCTACCAGAAGCAAACAATGTGTCCAAATAACTCTCAAACATTCACAATTAAATTTCTTCTAATGGTCACACAAAGTCGTTTAAGAACAATAACGAACTCGTGCAAACATCACTTTAAAAAAAGGACAAAAATATTTTGATGTTCTTTTCCGAGTCCTTAAAAAGATGAAAAAATAATGGTGTGAAAATGTTAATTGAGGTAAAAGAAATAAATTGGACAAAGAAAGGTGTTAATGTGGAAATCAATTGAAAAATGAAACCAAAAGAAAATTCGAAATAAAAATAAAAAAACAAAGAAATCAGAAAATAAAAACATGGAAATTTTCTAAAATGAGTTAAGATACTAAAATAATTTTTGTGGAATCTTTTGATAAGTTTTGATATTTGTTTAGGAAATAAAATGGAACTAGGTGAAATAGAAATAAAAACAAGGAAATTAGGAAATGGGGTGCAGAGCTAGTAATTTTGTAGTTAGAAAGGGAAGTGGGCTTGAAAAGGGTGTGCGAAAAGCAAAGGCTACAAAGCCCAATACACAAGAAGGCTGAGGGTGCATGGTGTGACGCGGTCAACACTTTGACTACACCTGGACCGCTTGATCAAAGGTCTTCCACGGTCTTCACATCTGATGGCTAAGAGAGTGAGGAAGCGTGGAATTATGATGCATCAACATGCATAAGATTAGGATGATGAGGTCCTACCGGACGGTGACAAGTGTCACCGCCAGTGTTGACAGAAAACAAATAAATCTCAATGATCTTATCCTTCCATCTTTATCTTAACGTCTCTTTATGATTTCTCTACAAATCTCTCTCTTAATATCACAAAATCAAATGAAAAAAACTCAAACACAAAAAAAACTCATAAACTCTCTCTCTCTCTCTCTCTTTCTCTCTCTCTCTCTCTCTCTCTCTCTATATATATATATATATATATATATATATATATATATATCCAAAGCACGTTCTCCCTCACACTGCAACTTTCTCTCTTCTTCATCCTTAACACCGCCGACGGAGCATCGTCGACAAACCAACCCCGACCACCAAATATCCTTCAGAAACCCTAACTTAAATTCCCTCCCATCACAAATCCTAAGTCGCAACACTCTCACAAACGTAACAAAACATTCAGAATCAACAAAACATGGTATCTAATCCTACGTCTAAGGCAACGAGAATGAGACTTACCTGAACGTCGTTGAATATGATGATGCGATTTATGCGATGTCGATGATGAATGAGATGAATTCACGGTTGTGTTGTTGTCCATGAAGAAGAGTCAAAATGCATTTTGTGTTGGTGATGAAGAGTATTGAATCTGTTTTCTTATTTTCTTTTCCGTGAACATCAATGATGGCACTCGATTTTTGGTGATGAAGAGGAATGGAGGATGAACTCAGTTTTGTTGTAGAAGAGTTATGCAAATTTTGTTCTTGTTTTGATTCAAGAGTGATGATGAAGAAGAACAATGAAAAATTCGGTTTTTTGTTGATAATAATGAATGAATTTGTTATGGATGTGATGATGAAGAGAGAAATTGCCTATAGTGATGGTGAAGAGTGTCAATTTTCGTTTCTGGTTTTTTTTCATGAAGAATTGAGATCTCAGTTTTTGTTATGAATTTTTCAGGTGTAAAAGGATGAATTGCGTTTCCGTTAAGACGAGTGGAAATCTCTCATAACAGAATTTGGTTATATCTATCTTTTTTTTTGATGTTGAACAATGCGTTTTTTGTCATGCTTGTTGCGTGATGTGTATGTTGATTTGGTATGTGTTTTATTCCCTGGCTCCTTGCGTTTTGGAGTGACTGATAACAGGATTGGGTTTTGTGTGGTCCTTGCTTGTATGTACGTGGGTCATGGCTTCATCAACTTTTTCCAATCTTATTTTTTGTTTAATGATACGTGTCATTGGTTTTTTGTGATAATAATAAAGAAAGTGGGATTAGAAATGTAAATGGGCTTTACCAATAGATTTTGCAATGATTTATGAAAAAAGTTTATGGATTTAAGAATTTAATTTGATAAAATGGAAATTGGATATAGGAATTAAATCAGATATTGGTTGATGGAAATTGATTAATAAAATTGGATGATAAACATGAATAAATGGAAAACTAGAATTAAAAGAAAACGGACAATGAAAATGGATGATGAGCGATGGATTGATTTTTTGTGAAATGACCCGACTATCACTAACACGCACACAAACATGAAACATTGATTCATCAATTCACTCAACTCAACCATTCTTGCATCGCTTTCACATAAACCACTTAATCAGAAAGAATACCACTACCACTAGACATTTCACAAGTGAAACAACGATCACCTGATTAAATCATTCTCTGAGCGTCTGACCAGAAACACTTCGAATTAATCTGAATCGTTCTCTGGGAAAATAAATCCGCAGATGCACACAACTGAACCTATAATCATGATAAGCCTTAATCCTTGAACCCAAAACTATCACATGAACCACTTCCTAGTAAAATAATGACTTTCTCACACAACACAACTCGACTTTGAATATGCACCGCCTAAGAAATAACCACCAATGCAAATGACTTGCAGTTAAAACAATCCCTCGATAGTTTGACCAAGATTGGGTAAAACATCCATATGAATTGAATCGGTAACTAAACAACTACACTTGAATTAAAAAACTGCCAGCTTATGTTATGCTATGGTGTTATGCTTCATTTTTCCATGCGAAGATGTAATGCAAAGTATGCGAGATGATATGCTAAATGCAATGAAAAAGAGAGGGAAAACTTTGGGGTGTTACAGCTTCCCCTATTCAATCATATGTTAATCTAAAAAGGATGAGTGAGTCAGCTATCAGCCGTTTGAGATGAATTGTGATTGAATACCAAAATAACCAGAAAATTTGCACTCTACTGAAGAAGAAGAAAAGGGAAATAAACCCAACCAAAGAAACCTACCTGGAGAACTCTGATGTGGAAAAGTAACCTGTAATAATGGAGAAATGTCTTTTTATAATGAACCAGAAGACTATTGGCCTGCCACGGACGTGGGCCTTGAAACGGTATTGTAGTATCATAGGATCTACAAACCAACCACGAGCACGCAATATCATGGGATTTACGACTCAGAAAATTGTCTTTTATAATGAACTAGATGACTAGTGGCATGCCACAAAGATGTGGGCCTTGAATATCTGAGAATGCTCTGACTAAAATTCAAGTGAGGAATGACATCAAGATATTCTAACAATACTTGACTCCGGATGAAGAATGTGAACAATTGTCTGTATCAATTTGTCACTCTGGCCACAAATAAATTGGCGACTTCTCTGGGGAATATTTCAATGAAGGCTGAACCTCAGCCTATTGTGCATACAACTGCTCAAGCTACTTATGAGAACTCTCCTTTCTTATACCATGTTGTTGGTCCACAAGTTGAAAGTCAAGTGAACCTGGATACATGGATGAATTTAGAGAAAAATGTTTGACTCTTGAATAGAGGGTGAGGGGTTTAGAAGGAAAAGATGTCTTTGGTGCTGCTGTAATACACATGTGTTTGGTTTCTGACTTGGTTATGATTGATAAGTTCAAAATTGATGAGTTTGAGAAATACAAAGGGCATACTTTTCCTAAAATCCATATGTGGATGTATTGCCGTAAAATGGTTGCACGTGCCAAGAACGACAAACTTCTTACTCATTGTTTTCAAGAAAGTTTGAGTGGCGCTTCTATGAAATAGTACATGGGACTTGAGAAGAACCATATCCATAGCTGGAGGGATTTATCTGATGATTTCAAAAGCAGTATAAGTACAATTTGGACATGGCACCTGACCGTCTTCAACTTCAAAATATGTCTCATAAAGAGAAAGAATCATTCAAAGAGTGCGCTCAACGTTTGAGATAGCTAGTTTCTCAAGTGGAGCCACCTTTGGCTGAAAAAGAATTAACCGGTTTGTTCATGGACACTCTTCAACAATTCTTTTGGAAGAAGATGGTAAGCAGTGTTTCATCTTGTTTTGCTGACCTAGTCACTGTTGGAGAAATACTAGAGGAAGATATTAAGAAAGGTAAGAATACCAATGTTGAAGCTTCTAATGCTGCAAGAAAGTATCATGGGAACTTTCAAAAGAAAAAGACGATTATGCTTTTTCAAATGAAAGGAAGCCTTATCCAAAGAAACAACAATATGTTCAACCATATTTAGCTGCAGTTGCTTCTATTGTTAAGGCTCAACCTGCTCAAGCTCAAGCTCCTCGTCCCGCTGTTGAACCAAATCAATATCGTAATAGTGTCATACCCCAAATTTGTCCCACCTATATAATTACTTTCATTTGTTTCTGTTTGCCAAATTTTTACCAAAATACCAAAATATGTGGCAGTTCGCATGTTTCTATTTCTACATGTGCTTAATGTTTTGCAGGGTTGGCCATAGCAAAGGCCTAACCATAAATCAAAATGTGACAGCATATACCTACGAGATTCAGAAGTTGCGCGCAAGGATTTGTTGGAGGTCATCTTGCTTATGCGTGTATATGTTTGAGGCATGAATATAAGAAGATTTCAAGGAGGATTCATTGTTTTGGCATCCATCATTAGAAGTTGATTCACAGGTGATTCATTTTAATTCAGGATATTAATTCTTGTCAAGATTAGTGCACAACAGACTTCGTTTCTTGAGAACAAATCCAATTTGGTTTATTAATGGGTTTTCTTTATGGATTCAATTCAATTATCATTTATCAAAATATAAGGGATTCAATTGGTTGATTAAATGAAAAATCGACCATTCATTTGAGATTGGTCAAAGAAATGCAAGATTGAAAAGAAATTCAAGTACGATTGAAATCAATATTTGGGTCAATTTAAATTTAAGAAATGCATGTTATTGTTATCATTCAAAACCCAAGGCAAAATTGTGAGAAATGAATAAGCCCATTACATGTTGCATCAAACAAATAAGATATTAAGAACAGGTTATGAATTGCTACCGAATCCTACAAGCCATCAAAACAAATGTTCCCAGCCACTTGCAATACAGCCCCACACGCAAATTACTCATCCACAACATCAGATTTTCAAGTTCTACTCCTAATGCATTCCTTCCATTATGCAGGACCATGTTCGAACTTCTGAGCCAAAATCTAGATGATATTATTAATAAGTCTTGTTTCAAGAGAATGCAAGTCCAAGTGTTAGGTGATAGAGTTTCAAGAGGACATAAAACCAATATTTGTGAAAGTAGATTGCACACTGAGAGTCCAAATTCTTATAAGCGAAAAATGGATATTGTCAAATAAAAATTGTTATAAATAATGAGCTCAGAGTGAATTTCGAATGAGAATTATAAAACTTCATCTTCAAATATCTTCATTAAGCCTTCGAGCTTTTCCGCGTCAAGATTACAAGCCTCCATTGCCATGTCCCTTCCACCAGGTTCTTCTATTCACATCAAGCTCCTGCCAACTTAACCTTGTCCCTTTACAACATCCCTTTATAATGCTTTTTACCTACAGAATCATAGTTCTATAAGCATGAAACAGGGGTTCACAAGTCACTTAAAATTAAACGGATTATAAGAAACGACAAGAGCTGCAGATGTTGTACTTGTTGCACTTTCCAACGTGATTATTGCATTTTCCGGCGTGATGATAGCGTGACGGTATCCATCTTACAGGTGTTTGAGCCTACTCACAGTCCATGACAGCCATGAGGTCACCCTGCCAGATATAATAATCAAGTTACCATCCAACCAAGATGCAAATATACACGAACAAAATGTGCACGAATGTCAGATACTGCAATTCATGATACAACCCATAGAATGGTAAGACACCATAGCAATCAATTCACAGTTTATGACAAAATTACAACAACAATGACAACAGGAAAGAATTCGGTCCTGTACCACCATAATGTTCTTTGTCAAAAAAGAACAAGAATATGCCATACTAGTTTAAACACCCCAAATTTGCCCTCACCCATTCACACCATGGCTTGTGATCATTTCATATGCATAAACTCAATCATATCATCTCATATCCCATTTTTCATTCACTGCATAGTTTCTAAGTCATCTGCATCTAGGGTTGGTGATCTGAGCAATCCCAGAGCTTCTTGAGCCACTCCAAAGGCCACCAATCACTTCAAAGGGATCCATGTGTGTTCTTATATCATATTACATCCTCTCAAGGTCAAAAATGCAAAAGAATCACAAGAACTGGGATTGGTGTGGATGCAGAGCCAAGTTTGACTGCACAGTTGACCTAAAATTAGTGTTTTGGTTTCAGAGGCCATAACTCCAATTTTTTTGGTCATTATTGTTTCCATTGGTCTCTATATGGTATAGGGAGCATGAATATCAATTTTCATGAATAAATTCCATGGGGAAGTCATCTGATCAAGAGTTGACTTTTCAGACAAGTCAGTGCAAAATCAGGGCATCTGAGGCCCCCAATGACCCAACCAAGGGATGATCTTCATCATTTTGAGTGTATATGATCTTTATTTGATCATGGAAGAAGGTTGAAGTTCACAAAAATCAAGAATATGAAGTTTTTGCAAAGTTGACTTTTTAGGGCATAGTTGACTTTTAAGGAATATGTCATTTTATGCCATTTTTCAAGCCTTGCTTTTTGATCCAAAAATGCTTCAAATGAAAAAACTTTGGTCATGAAAGTTGTAGAATACATTTTTCCCTTTTCAAAAAGTACAAGAACATGACCTAATTCATTTTGGATCAAAAGTTATGGTGTGACAAAGTTGGCAAAAATCACTAATTTTCAAGTTATGCACCAATTGGAAAACTTGCAATTTCATGTGTCAAGCATTCTTGTGACTTCTAATTGACATCAAACCAATATTCAAGCATCATGTAATTCACAAAATTCAGATTGAACCAAGATCTTCTCATGATTCATGGCTTGTGGAATGAGAAAATTTCATGTGAACCAAAAGGAACCAACTTGCAAAACTCATGATCACACTTCACCAACTTGCTGCATTGGCCTTTGAACCAGCCATAGCCTCTCACCTCATCTTGCTGCGCAGCCCATGCCCCTTGTACCAAGCTAGAACTCAAGCCCATGCTTTCCTTACACAAAGTGGACTTTTTGCAAAAGTGAACATCCCAATCACAGCAGGCCAGGTCACATCATCTGACCAATAGGAGTCTTTTATGCAAAGCAAAGGCTAGCCATTTCATACATCAAGCCAGCCTGAAACAAGCCCTAGCAAGAGATACACAAAACTCACCCCATTTGCATCTCTCTTCGAATCTCTCTGCCCAGCTCACAAACATTCAAACAAGTTTCACTAATCATCTCACCATACTTCATTGAGCCCAAACCAACAAAGAACCAAGCCTGAATCCAGCAAGAACATTGTTTCTCCATTTTCACCCCAATCTGCAGTTTCCTTCGAAACATCTTCCACAGGCCATAAACACTCAAACAAACTCCACAAACCTTCTCAAAACATCACCCTGATCACAAAGAACCACTCACATTGGCCTGAAACAGCTTGGATTACCATCACTATTTTCAACTGAGCTTGAGCAGAAGCTGTTCAAACTCTTCAACTAGCTAGCATAAATCTCTTCCAAGCATTCAAGCATCATCAAGGGGTCATAAGGAGTGGATTTCACAAGGAGGGGAGGTCTGAAAGTTACCAGGGTGAAAGCTTCGAAACTCAGGTAGCTCAAGAACATTTTTTTCCAGAAATCGTTTTTTAAGTTCTTAAGTTGTTCTATATGCTTCACTGATTGCTCTGGTATCTTTAGTTTTGAAAATGGTGGAGAGATGAGAGTTTAATTAGTCTCTGAAACTTTTTTGCCCTAGTTCTTGTTTGCTTCGATTCAGCCATTCCTGGAAAAATAAATATGTTTTGATTGGGGGTTTTGATTCGTGAGTGAGTGGGAATCATTTCTGTGTTTTTAGATTTTGTTTTAGATGCGTTTTAGAGGAGTTTGAGGTTTGGGGTGAACGGAGAAGATGACCGGAACACTGTTCCGGTCATCTGAAAGTGATTAACGGCGTAATTAGGGTTTAAGCATTAATTAGCCAGGTTTGAATGCTGGCCTTTGGATTTGGCGCCAGGTCAACGCGCGCGTGTTTTCATTTGAATCTCCACCATCAGATTGCATGACTTTTATTTATTTCAGTTTAAATTCATTTATTTTCATTTCTTTTTCATTTTATTTACACAATTTATTTAAAATAGTAAAAATTGTCTAAAAATTATGAAACTTTTTCTCAAGACTTTCATTAATTTTTATGACACAAAAATATTTTTATTTTCATTTTTAGCATTAAAAAAGTATTTTTAAATATTTAAAAGTTTATTTTTAATTGATTAATGAAAATTAATTTATTAAAAATACTTTTAGGTATTTAAAAATCACCAAAAAATTCATGAAATGTTCTAAGACATTTAGAAACATTGTCCAACATTCAAACCAAATTTCTTTTTTGATCTTGATGCATTTTAAGAATTTCTCATTGAATTAAAATCATTTTTGTGCATTATTTTGATCCAAAGTTCAAAAATTCATTTCTGCCTATTCATGAGGAGTTGGACATTGATTCTTTTTGCATTGCATTGTGTTTAGCATGTAGTTTGTAATATTAAATGGCCATGATTTGATCTTTCATTTTCAATTTGTTTGACATTTCTTTTGTTTGGGAACCCTAAAACCCTAAAAAACTTGTGAAAACCATAACTTGAACTTGGTTAGGAGTTGAGACCTCTCCTTTGGGCATTGAGTTAGCATAGGATTAGGGGTCCTTTGTGTGGCATTTTCAATTTTTTATCTTAGGGTTTGCTTCTGATTTTGACTTTTGTTTGATGTATGGTTCATAAACCCTAATTTGGGTTTTCATATGCATCCATCTTGCATCCTCTTGCATAGCATGACTTGCCATGACATTCCAAGCATCCATTTGATTCATTTGACACCATAAGACATATGGAAAGCATGTTTGATCATTGCATCATGTATTTGCCATGTTGTATGCCATGTGCACTTCATAACTTTTCATGTTTGTTCATGGTTCCTAACTTGCTTCATTTGCATTCATGAACTTGTATGATCATCTCCATGCCTTGTTTCATGTTTGTAGCATCTCATAGCATCATTAGCATCATGTATATGCTTCTGGTTTTGTTTCTCATCATGTCATCTCATCCCATTTTGCATTGCATTGCATTCCTTTTCTAACCTTTCAGGTGGTAAGTAACTTTGGGAAGTGAATTTGCCTTCACTTCTCATAACTTTCCTTTTCATCTCTCTTGCATCCATTGCTGCATTCTTATATGTGTTTGAGTTTGAGCTTGCTCATTCCTTTTCTTATTACTTTCTTTCTTCAAGTGACTTGACTTCTTGAATGAAGCAAGTCACTTTGCTTCTCTTGATCCTTTCATCTGCTTCCTGGTGGTCCCATTGAAGATTGTTCTTGCAAACCTCACAAACCTTAGGAACAACCAAGCATGACAATGATTAGGGTTTTGATTAGTCTCCCTTCCTAGTTTTACCTTTGTGTCTCCTTGAGTCTTCTCTTCTCATCTCATAATCAGGGACTAAACCCTAAAGGCTTTAAGGCTTTGTGATTAAGCTTATGCCTGCATCCTTCTCTTAGGATGGAGTGTATAACTTTAATCCTAAGTGTTAAACCCTTAATGTGTTTAAATCTCTTAATCAATTCACTTAATAAGTATCAAGACATCACACTTGTAACTTGGGCCTTGCATTAGGGTTCTAATTCTTCCTTAATTTGTTAAGAAGGACTAACCCTAGTGTTAATGGACAAGTCCCCCTCGAGTTGTCTTACAAACCCTAAAATCCACTTCATCATCATACCATTAAATAAAATTCACCTAACCAAAGGCTTGTTTTGTCATGAGTTTAATCCCTAATCATGGATTAAGTTGAGGAGTTTTCCTCAACTTAAACACTCTCATCTATTATCCTTCTATTAGGATGGTGTAATGAGTCTGTTTAATCCTTGATTATGGCTTAATCTCATTACTTAACACTAAACAAAAACAACAAAAACATCTAAATAATCACAAATAGGTTAATGATCTTAATCCTATACCAAAGGTGATTAAGTGTGAGAATCTGACTTCACACTTAAGGTATTCTCAGTACCCCTAATCAGAGGGAAGATGTGATGAGTTTACTAAATCCATTGGTTTAGGCTTAAGCTCATTAACTTATGACAAACTTTCAAAAGCAATAAAAGACTGAAAACTCAAAAACAAACAATAATCGCCTCCTTTGGGATTCCTTTCTCATCATCTTCACTCATAAGCGAGAACTTGCTTCTTCCGTCTAATGCAAGACAGTCAGCACCTGAGCCAGACAGGTCATACACTTGAGCATAGACAAGTAAGCAGTTCACAAGTCAATTCATCTTTCAGTCTCTTTGGGTCGAACTACGGTGTTCTGACTTCCTCATTGCACGAGAGGATACGTAGGCATAACTTAACGGTTATCGAACAAAAGTCTCTGTATATTCCCCCTCCTTCCAGCATTATTCTTTAAGCCTCATAGTCATGAGCATCTCACTCCTGTCCCTACACTGACACTATACATTTATACACTTCACACTTCTTTTACACTGACACCTGTACATCCTTTTCCAGCTCTTTTATACACAAATTGCACTGACACTACCCCTTTAAAACACAAATTTTTTAAGCGTGGATCCCGTCGAGTACGGCGGACAATCTGGGTGCTAATACCTTCCTAGGTTGTAACCAACCCCCTTTCTCAGTCTCTCTGGTTCGCAACCGTCTTATCCATTTCTTTCTAGGTCTATGCAGCATTACCTTTCCTCCGGGATAAAAATGCCTAGCTGGCGACTCTATTCATTCTCCAGTGAGTTCACGGCTGTGTGTTCTCATTGTTCCTTTCGCCGACCGTTCGCGTCTGTACCTTTATTTGGGCCAATTCCCATTTATCGGGAGCGACAGCTTGGCGACTCTGCTGGGGACCCTTATACTGCAACCAGGGCTTCTGGTTCTTTTTGTGGGTTCCTCCTAGCGCTTGTTTGGTTTGTGTTTACTGGGGTGTTTTGTGCTTATTTATGTTTGTATATTTGTATTTATTTTTGCTTTATGTACATTTTTGTTTATTGCTTTCTTTATAGCTTTATGCATATATTATCATATTGTCATACTGTGCTGCTGGCTAGATCTGTTTGTTTGCTTTGGTGGGTGGGGTTCTATTGAGAGTTAAGGTCCTATACCTGGGACCTGAGTGACACCTAGGCTAGAGTGAATCATATTCTTTCCCATTCCATCTCGGTCTGGTGCGGGAATATGAAACACGGTTCAGATATGGGTTTCTTCTTGAGAACTCTGTGTTGCAGATTTCCTGCAATGCTAGGGCTATCTGGGAAGCCTGCTAAGTCTGGATGACCTTTAGTATTGACCTTCAGAAACTGAGGTGAATTAGAGGAGGAACTTTTATGGTTATTGTAAACACTGTACCTCCGGGTTAGAAGTGTTTACACTCCTCATAACTGATCCAAGTCTGAGGATCCTTGTTTTAGAACACCACCTGTGAGGGGGTTGGGCTGTTTACAGGTTTGCAGGTACCTTAACCTCAGAATACCCTGTTACTTTGACTTGATTAAGAATGCTCCATTTTGGGACAGTTCTTGTGATTCTAAAACCCTGGACATGTGGCTCTTTATTTGAGCCCCCCACCTTGGTTACTGGATTTATAGACCTCCATCTGGAATTCTTGAACATACTTGGACCTATATCAGAGTTTTTGATCAGATCCAGCTCAGTCACAAACCCTTGCATATCATTTGCATACATACTCATTGCATCATATTGACATTTGCTTATTTGTGTTTCAGGGTATCCACTTTCATCTTTGGTTTTGGTTTTGACCCCATCTTCAGTATTTGACCCATCTTCATCAGCATCTGCTTTAGTTATCAGCTATTTATTCCAAGTCACCTGCACCAGCCAATCAGTGGCCCTTTCATCAGTATCATCAACAGCACTTGTCTCTACTCAGTCTCAGCATCATGGCTCCTAAAAAGAGTAACATCACCTACCACTTCTTCCAGCCAGAGTTATCTGACATCAGGAGGATTCAGACCCTGATCACTCCAGATCACATACCTTTGTTCAGGGAACACTATGGAGATATACTTGATATGGTTATGGATCTGGACCCTTCACAGAGAAGCCTGATCCACACCTGCCTTCAGTTTTATGATCCCCCACTGAGGTGTTTCACTTTCCAAGACTTTCAGTTGGGCCCTTTATTGGAAGAATACTCATCATTAGTTGGTATACCTATCAGAGGTGGAATCCCTTTCAACCCTGAGATGGTCTTTCCTGGTAATGGAGAAGTAGCAAAGGCTTTGCATCTGGAACCTGTCCTGATTGAACATCATATGACTTCTAAAGCTGGAATCCCTGGCTTCCATCTGGATTTCTTGATCTCTCAAGCTACCCTGAAAGCTTCTCTAGGAGAGCGGAAAGCTGTCTGTGCTTTATTGGCCTTGAGTATATATGGAATTGTATTGTTTGCAGATGAGCCTCGATTCATTAGCAAGAATGCAATCCATCTTTTCATCTTGCAGAACCCAGTGCCTACTTTATTGGGGGATCTCTATTATTCAGTGCATCAGAGGAATGAAAAGCAGAGGGGGAGATTAGTGAGGTGTTGTGCTCCATTGTTCCACACTTGGCTCCTCAGGCATCTACCCAGGACAGATGCATTTTTGAATCCTCATCAGCAGAAAAACTGGGCTAAGAGACTCACTGCTCTAACTTCAGCCGATATCAGATGGTGCACCCAAAGCACCAAAGGCAGGGATATCATCACCAGCTGTGGGCATTTTCCCAATGTGCCCCTAATAGGAGTTAAGGGTAGTATCAATTACAACCCTCTGCTGTTTAGAAGACAACTGGGCTATGCACTGGTCCACACTCCTAAGGCACAGGACTTGGTGGAGACTCTTTATTGTGAGAACAAGCCTAATTTGGCTGTTGTTAGGCAGGCAGCCTGGGCCTGGGATAATGTTCAAACCAAGGGAGTAACCATTTTGGGGAAGTGCAACAATGTGGCATCAGCACAATATTATGAGTGGTCCTATGCCAGGGCTCAATTCTCTGGAATGCCCTTTACCATAGAAGATATACCTGAATCATCTTCAGCACCACCCCCTGCCACTATCAGTTTGGAGGAGTTTGAGAGCTTGAAGGAAAGAAATGAGAAGTTAACCCAGGCTTTGCAGAAGACCCTCCGGGAAAGGAGTGATGGCAGGATGGAGATTGAGAGGCTAGAGAAGTTGAGAGTGGAGCATTTGGTTAAAATTGAGAAGTCTAGGGATTATATCAAAAAGTCTAAAGCTGGAGAACAAATCCTGAAGAATGCTTGCAAGGAAGCCCAGTTCCAGAGAGCAAGGACAGACTTGTATCTAAAGGAGAGTCAGGCCCGGTGGGTCAGGATCACCGAGGCTCGTACCCTGGAGGACAAGAGAGTTCAAGACAAGATGGAGCAACTGGAAGCTAGGGCAAAAGAGCAGCAAGAAGCCCTGGCAGCAGCCCAGAGGGAGATATCAGAGCTAAAGATCAAAGCTGGAGTGAAGAGGTCAAAGGACCAAAGTCAGCACAAGAAGTTAACAGCAGCTGTTACGACCCGGAACCTCCTCATCAGGAATCTCACGGAGCGCCCGGCTGATCCTGTGACCGAGGCACTTCTCAAGGAAGTTCGTGAGGATGAGTTTGGTCTTGGTGTTTGACCATTTGTTTGTTGTTGCTTTCATTTCATGTACTTTTATTTTCCTGTAATGTATTTTGACCCCTCAGAGGGCTTGTATTTGTAAACAAACTATGTACCATTTTGCTTTTGTAATATATGTATTAGTTTGTTCCATCCAAGTTTCACTTCAAAAGCAACATCAACAGCATCTTCAAGGGTCTGGGAGGGTCAAAACTAAATGCCAAGCCGGATACCTTGAAAACAAATAAGCATACTGCATTGCATGCTAACCCTTTTGTTTGTTTTGTAGGTTTTTGTTTTATTGCCACTAACTCTGTTGTGATGTTCAGGAACTATTGCTCGGCGCCGAGTATTTCCCCTCAACCGTCCGCACCGTTATCCGACCCGTAGCAACCTTCCGGGCATTCAAATGGATCAGATGCAGCAGGACCTTACTGAGGTCAGAAACCAAATGGCGAATGAAAGGCTAGAAATGAGGAATCAAATGACGCAGTTCATGGAAGTGATGAACAACATGGCTCAGAGCCAGGAAAGATTGAGGGCCATGGTGGAAAGGCAAAATCAAGAAGATCCACATATAGGGACTGCCGACACCAGCAACAATGAAAGGGTCCAACCTCATGTTAACCCCCCTGTATTTGGCCCCCACCTCCATCCTGAGGTCAACATCCCTGCAAATGTTCAAGGGACTGCCACTGCAGCCAGGGTACTTCAAGAAGACCCCCAAGAGGATCAGTTTACTGTAATGGGTGCTGGGGAAGAAGCTTATGATAGAAGGTTGGATGAGATAGCTGAGAAGTTAAGGTCCTTAGAGTCTCAAAACTCTTTGGGTTTCGATGTCATGGACATGGGTTTGGTAGACGGGGTCAGGATTCCCCATAAGTTCAAGCCTCCTTGCTTTGAAAAATACAACGGGACTTCATGCCCCCGGACTCATTTACAATCATTTCTGGGGAGGCTGAAGGCCTATACTATGGATGAGAAGCTCTGGATGTTCTATTTCGAAGACAGCTTGACAGGAGCTTCAAGAGAATGGTACTCTCACTTGACAAGGGCAACTATTAGATGCTGGAAGGACCTGGCAGAGGCCTTCATAAGACAGTATTAGTACAACTTAGACATGGCACCCAACAGGACCCTCCTAATGGTAATGTCACAGTCGTCAAGGGAAAGCTTCCGAGAATATGCCCAGAGATGGAGGCAATTGGCTGCTGCTGTTCAGCCACCTATGTCTGAGAGGGAAATGGCAGACATGTTTATGAACACCCTTCAGGGGACTTACATTGATAGGCTAGCTGCCTTCTCATCTACCAGCTTTGCAGATGTTGTCATAGCTGGGGAGAGGATTGAGAGCCTATTGAAGATGGGTAAGATATCTGACAATGGTGCAAGCTCGTCCAGTAGTACAAGAAAGCCTTTTGCAGGCCCGAGAAGAACTGGCGAGACCAATGCCATCCACACCAACAGGGGCAGGCCCCAATATGTTCACAGATCAGTGGCAGCAGTCACCATTCCCGCTCCAGCTCATCCTCAACCAGTTTATCAACCTCCGCAACAAAACTATCAGCAACAACCACAGTACCATCAACAAAATCAGTATCCTCCGAGAAATTACAACAACAGCAACACCAACAACAATAACCAGCAAAGGCCATTCCAACAGAGGCCTTCTCAAGCCAACAGGGTAATCGATCCGATCCCTATGCCATATGCTACATTGCTGCCACAACTCCTGAAAATCAACCTAGTTGAGCTAAGGACGTTGGAACCTCCGGATCCCAACAGTCTACCCAGGAATTATGATTCCAACGCCAGATGTGCCTTCCATTCAAATGCACCTGGCCACAGTACAGAAAAGTGCAGAGCTTTGCACATGAAGATACAAGACCTGGTAGACTCAAAAGCTCTGAATTTCGCACCACCACCTAATGTCAATAAGAACCCCATGCCAAACCACGGTGGTCCCAGGATTAACGCTATTGAAGAAGACAAACCGTCTTATTTAATAACCAGTGTGGGTCAGATCCGGACACCGTTGGTGGAAATTAAGGCTCAGCTCCTCGAATGTCAAATGTTCCCAGGGTGTGAGTTGGGGTGTGCTTACTGCAATATTTCAGTCAATGGGTGCGATAACCTGAGGAATGGCATAGACGGTCTCATTCAGAGTGGCCAACTTCAGATCACCACATCATTTCCTACGAATCCAGCAATCTCATCAGCAACAGCTCCAGAACCTCCTACAACTGCAACAACCATTGTTCCTGACAATTCTTCAGCTTCATCAACAAGTACTTCATCTATTATCTCAACTGATCAGTTATCAACAAATTTTCCTTCCACAACTGCAGCATCACTCCATTTTGAAATTCCTACAACAACAACATCCACCCTTCCACCAATGTCTCCTACAACACCAGCAACAAATCATGAGGACGTCTCCACTATCACAATATTCTACGATCCAGAAAACAATTCTGCCTACAATTCAGAAGGTGCTGCTCCCATCAGAGCACCAGTCACAATTTATTACGATCCACAGACTATCACAATTCCTTCCGCAGTTGCAGTCAGTCCAGTCACTATCACGGTGCCTGGACCAATACCTTATGAGAGTAGTAATGCCATCCCCTGGCATTACGGCTCTGACCTGTACTGTGAAGGACAAAGAATCACTTTTGAATCATCAACCCCTGCACCACAAATTGACAATGTGGGAGGAGGCGGAGGCTTCACTCGAAGCGGACGTCTTTTCGCTCCACAAATTCAGAGACCCACTGCCGAAGCAGAAGCTGCTGCTAAAGCAAAAGGAAAAAGCTTGGTGCAGGATGAGCAAGCTGTCAAAGAAGCCTTGAGAACACCCTTCGATCAAGAGGTTGATGAGTTCATGCGAATTATCAAGAAGAGTGATTACAAAATAGTGGATCAGCTTCATCAAACGCCTTCCAAGATCTCAATCCTATCATTGCTTATGTGCTCCGAAGCCCATCGGAATGCACTACTCAAAGTCTTGCACGCAGCTTACGTGCCTGAAGAGGTCAATGTCTATCAGCTAGAAGCTGTAGTTGGAAATGTTAATGCTAGTCACGGACTAGGGTTCACCAATACTGATTTGACGATGGAAGGCCGCAACCATAACAAAGCCTTGCACATAACCATGGAATGTAAAGGTGCTGTCCTTTCCCATGTGCTGGTAGACACGGGGTCATCCCTCAATGTCTTACCTAAGAAGGCCCTGGTGAAGCTAGAATATGACGGATTGGCGTTAAGACCCAGCAACCTGGTGGTGAGAGCCTTTGATGGTTCAAAGAGATCGGTTCTGGGAGAGATTGAGTTGCCCATAACGATTGGCCCGCAGACCTTCAAAACGACCTTCTACGTGATGGATATACAGCCTGCCTACAGCTGTCTATTGGGTAGGCCATGGATTCACGCCGCTGGCACCGTGACCTCTACCCTTCACCAGAAGTTAAAATATGAGTGGGAGGGTCAAATCGTTACAATCTGTGGAGAGGAGGATATTTTTGTCAGCCACCTGGATACCTATAAGTATATTGAGATGGACGGGGAGATCCATGAAACAATGAGTCAGGGGTTTGAGGCCTTGAATGTGAATGAAATATCTGCTGTGCCTGGTACTTCAATATCATCATACCAACAAGCCCGGAAGGTTGTTGAGGGAGGAAACGCCCAAGGCTGGGGCAAACTTTTATCGATGGAGAAGAAAGAGGACAGATTTGGGTTGGGTTACAAACCAACTCAACAAGGTCCGACAGAGGCTGCGAAAGAGCCCAACTTTGTGAGTGGGGGGATGCTCACTCTTGATGCTGTCAACTGTCTGGAAGACGAGCTGGAAGAAGAACGCAACCTGGAAAGCTGGATTCGTCCAAAGATCCCGGGGAGCAGTATCTCAAACTGGTCTTCCCAGGAAATTATAAGAGTTACTCATGCAGAGTAATTATTATTTCCTGTATTTTTATAGCATGCATCAAAGTCTTGCATCTTGCCCAAGATGACAAGACTCATTTTGTAATCGGGCCATCTGTACTTTTTGTGCAACAAGATTAATCAATGAAATATCAGACATCTTTTTGCAAACGAGTCTTTTTCTTTTCCGCTCACTGTTTTTCCATTTTTCTTTTTGTACAAAAAATAAATGGCAGTGTTTTCAAAATGACAAATTTATTTCACTTTTCTAAAACAAGATTAAAATCAATCACTAAAATGAACAAAATGAACCCTTGCAGAGTGTACCTTCCAGACAGCACCGACAACAGCACGGCTATGACTTCGTATGACTTTGACAATCCAATCAATCAAGCCGACGAAGGGGTTGAAGAAGAGTATGAGCTTCCTGAAGAGCTAGCCAGGTTGTTAAGACAAGAGGAAAAGGTTATTACTCCTCACCAGGAGGAGGTTGAAGTGATCAATCTTGGTACAGATGAAGACGTTAAAGAGGTTAAAATCGGGGCCTGCTTACAAGACTCAGTGAAGAGACAACTGATTGATCTGCTTCGAGAATATGTGGACGTGTTTGCTTGGTCATATCAAGACATGCCGGGTTTGGATACCGATATTGTTGTGCACAAGCTGCCTTTGAGGGAAGAATGCCCGCCAGTTAAGCAGAAACTGCGCCGTACTCGCCCGGACATGGCAATGAAGATCAAGGAGGAGGTACAAAAGCAATGGGACGCCTGGTTCCTTGCTGTGACTAGCTATCCGCCGTGGGTCGCTAACATAGTACCTGTGCCTAAGAAAGACGACAAAGTAAGAATGTGTGTTGACTACCGGGATCTGAACAGAGCCATCCCGAAAGATGATTTTCCTTTACCTCACATTAATGTATTGGTGGATAATACGGCTCAGTTCTCGGTATTCTCCTTCATGGATGGATTTTTAGGATACAATCAGATCAAAATGTCACCTGAAGACATGGAGAAGACAACCTTCATCACACCCTGGGGCACGTTCTGTTACAAAGAGATGCCATTCGGACTGAAGAATGCTGGCGCAACATATCAACGGGCTATGGTAACATTATTCCACGATATGATCCATAAGGAAATCGAGTGTTATGTGGATGACATGATTGCCAAGTCCCTTACAGAGGAAGATCACCTGGTGAATCTACTGAAGTTGTTCAAGCGTCTGAGGAAATACCAACTGAAGTTGAACCCCAACAAATGCACATTCGGGGTGCGATCTGGTAAGCTGCTGGGTTTTATTGTAAGCGAGAAAGGGATTGAAGTTGACCCTGATAAAGTCAAAGCCATCCAAGAGATGCCTGCACCGAAAACTGAGAAAGAAGTTCGAGGGTTCTTAGGTCGATTGAACTACATTTCAAGGTTCATATCTCACCTTACAGCTACCTGTGAACCCTTGTTCAAATTGTTAAGAAAAGAACAGACGGTCAGGTGGAACGAAGATTGCCAGAAGGCTTTTGACAAGATCAAAAAATATCTGCAAGAACCTCCAATCCTTATGCCTCCAGTTGAAGGAAGACCTCTGATAATGTACCTGACAGTATTAGAAGAGTCAATGGGGTGTGTGCTGGGCCAGCATGACGAGTCTGTTCGAAAAGAGTATGCAATATACTACCTAAGCAAAAATTTTACCGACTGTGAACAACGTTATTCACTGCTCGAGAAAACTTGCTGTGCTTTAGCGTGGGCTGCTCGCCGACTGAGACAGTATATGTTGACCCACACTACTTTATTGATCTCAAAAATGGACCCAGTCAAGTACATATTTGAGAAGCCAGCTCTTACCGGACGGGTTGGAAGATGACAAATGATTCTTACAGAATATGACATCCAGTACACCTCTCAGAGAGCCATCAAGGGCAGTGTACTATCTGAATATCTTGCTGAGCAACCCATTGATGATTACCAGCCTATGAGGTTTGACTTCCCTGATGAAGACATCATGTTCATAAAAGCAAAAGATCACGAAGAGCCTATTCACACTGAAGGGCCTGACCCGGAAGAAGAATGGACTATGATGTTTGATGGGGCTGTTAACATGAATGGTCGTGGTGTTGGTGCAGTACTCATTACACCCAAAGGAGTTCACATGCCTTTCTCGGCAAAACTCACCTTTAACTGCACTAACAACGAAGCTGAATACGAAGCTTGCATTATGGGTCTTGAGGAGGCTATTGACCTCAGGATCAAGACATTGACTGTGTTCGGAGATTCAGCTTTGGTAATCAATCAAACCAACGGCAAATGGTACACCCACCAGGATCATCTGATACCTTACAGGGATTATACAAGAAAGTTATTGACTTTCTACACAACAGTCAAGCTTGAGTATATCCCACGGGACGAGAATCAGTTTGCAGATGCTCTCGCTACCATTGCATCCATGATCAAAGTTCAAGCTGCTAACTTTGTACCTCAGATTTCAGTGTCCAGACTTGGTAGACCAGCATATGTGTTCGCAGCAGAAACTGTCAAAGATGATAAGCCTTGGTTCCATGACATTAAATGCTTCTTGGAGGACCAGACATACCCACCTGGGGCATCTTCCAATGATAAGAAGACTTTGAGAAGGATTGCTGGTAGTTTCTTCTTGAACACTGATGGTTCTCTATACAAAAGGAACTTTGATATGGTACTCCTCAGATGTGTTGACAAGACGGAAGCAGACTTGTTGATGCATGAAGTGCACGAAGGATCCTTTGGTACCCATGATGGAGGGCATGCCATGGCTAAGAAATTGTTAAGATCAGGTTATTACTGGATCACAATGGATGCAGACTGTTGTGCTTATGCTAGAAAATGCCACAAATGCCAGATCTATGCAGATAAGGTGCATGTGCCTCCCAATCCTTTGAATATAATGTCTTCACCCTGGCCCTTTGCTATGTGGGGCATTGATATGATTGGCAAGATTGAGCCAACTGCTTCAAATGGCCACAGGTTCATCCTGGTTGCCATTGACTATTTCACCAAGTGGGTTGAAGCAGCCTCATATGCAAACGTTACAAGGCAAGTGGTAGCCCGATTTCTGAAAAGAGATATCATCTGTCGATATGGAGTGCCCGAGCGAATCATTACTGACAATGGTTCCAACTTGAATAATAAAATGATGGCAGAGCTGTGCCGGGACTTCAAGATCCAACACCACAATTCTTCTCCTTACAGGCCAAAGATGAATGGCGCTGTTGAGGCAGCTAATAAGAACATCAAGAAGATTGTGCAGAAGATGGTAGTCACTTACAAAGACTGGCATGAAATGCTACCATTTGCCTTGCATGGGTACCGCACGTCAATCAGAACATCCACTGGGGCAACACCGTATCAACTTGTGTATGGTATGGAGGCAGTCCTACCTGTTGAAGTTGAATTACCCTTCTTACGGGTACTGATGGATGTTAAACTGAGTGAAGCAGAATGGGTTAGGTCCCGATACGAGCAACTGAGTCTGATTGAAGAGAGAAGATTGGCTGCAATCTGTCATGGGCAGTTGTATCAGAAAAGAATGAAGAAAGCCTTCGATCAGAAAGTCAGGCACCGAGGATACCAAGTGGGAGATCTTGTGCTGAAAAGAATCCTCCCTCCTCATACAGACCACAGGGGCAAATGGACTCTAAATTATGAAGGACCATTTGTAGTGAAGAAAGTTTTCTCTGGTGGAGCACTGATGCTCAGCACCATGGATGGTGAAGATTTCCCGTCCCCTGTGAATTCAGATGCAGTTAAAAAATACTTCGCATAAGAATGACCCGCTGGACATAAAAACAGAATGTAAGTCCAGGCAAAAATAGGGCATCTCGGCGAGTCAAAAACAGAATAAAAGACTCGGGCAAAAATAAGGGAAAATAAACAAAAATGTACACCCGCTGAGTTGAAAAGCCGCATTGGACGACTCAGGCAAAAATGGGTATCCCGATGGATTGAAAACCCGAAAGGGCGATCCATGCAAAATAAGGGAATAAGTGAACAGCTGCATTCTGAATTCGTCTGTATCGTCTACAACTTGGTGAGGTTTGAAAGGATCAAGCTTCAATCAGAATCAACATTCTTCAGAGAGCAAGATGAGAAGAACGTCAAAAGTCATACGAGTCATAGTGAAGAGGAAGCTCCTTAAAGCGTCATCAACACTGCCAGCATTTTTGTTTTTCAATTTGTAACAACCTCCTCATTTCAGGGGACTTGTTTCTTTGACTGTATCTCGCCAATTCAGGGCAAATAAATTAATAAAATCAGATTTTCAGTCATGTCTCGTTTTGCACATTTTATTTGCAAAAAATGTCTGATGTCTAAAAAAACTGATTGCACAGAATACAGATGTTTTATCCTCAAATAAAAAGCGTGCTTGCAGGAAATATACTTACTCTCAGAAGTGCCTAACTCCTATGACGGAATCCAGTAAGGGATACCTTGGGATTATCTTGTGCGTTTCTCCATCTTTTTCAGGGTTGCAGGTATCCAGAATGTAACTTGGGGCATGAAAGCCTCATCCCAGCAAGCTGGCAAATCAACACTCGATTTTAGCACCCGAAGTGCTCTCTCCCCAGCTGAGTTGCCTCTCATGACTTCCCCCAGCTGAGTTGCCACTTAGTGCTCCTCCCCATCAGAGTTACCAGGCATCACGGAAGGCACCTATATCCCCGGCAGAGTCACGGATCCTCTTCAGTAGAATCCCTATGGAGGTCTTGCAGTGATCTCTCTCTCTCCCCAGCCCAGTTGCCATTTCACCCTCAGTCGGGTACAAAAGTCAGAGAGCTATCTCCCCACAGAGCTCCAGCCTCTATCCAGAAGAGCAACGCACGAAGAAATCACAACAGAGTGAAGAAAGCTTCTACAAACCCCAGCTGGGTCACTCATTTATAAGGATAGGTCTGTCAATGGCCCGAATCCCCAAGCAGATATCATATCATCAGATCTACCAGTGATCTCACCCCCAGCTGGGATGTCCATTTCAAGCAGATCGGCCAGAGATCTTCGCAGCAACGGGATCCGAATCCCGGTTTAGTTTCTTTGCATGATCATAGCATTCGCATCATATTCACCCACAAAGCGTAGCATTCCGTCTAATACGGAGCATTACGGCAAAAAAAATCAAACACATAGCATAATCATAAGTCATGTTGTGAATCAAACACTTGTAAATAATAACCATTCACCAGAACGCAGAATACTCTCCCCAAAACCCCCACCAGGGTCCCCAGCAAAAACAGTTGCCTCATAATCACAAACACCAGTATATACTCATTTTGACACTCGTCCGTGCCATCACCCACCAATAAAGTCGCCTGAACACTCTTTACGAACGAGATCACCCGTATTACAGACACATCCTGACACCCGTCCATGTCATATCCCAGCGGAAAGCCAAAGACATCCTCTTTGCACTCACATATACCTATATACACTTTCTTGACACCCGTCCGTGTCATTTCCCTAGCGCAGTCGTCTACACTTTTATATACTTGTTGATATTATTATACTTTTCTCTCTTGACACTCGTCCGTGTCACTCTCCCCAGCAGATAAACACTCATCTACAATACTCATACTCGTTACTCATGTTACACTCATACAGATACTCGTCCGTATCTTGTATATACCATTCATATCCCCACAGATTCAACACTAGTCCTTGTTCTTTGTTAACCCGTTGGTACTCGTCCGTACCATCATCTCTGAACAAGCGTCCAGCGTTTGTTTCTACATGATACTCGTCTGTATCATAGTCTTAAGGATGCTCGTCCGCATCTTTAATCCATACACCGTGTCAAACACTTTTGTCCTCTTGAATGTAGATACTCGCCTGTGTCTACAATTCCCCAGAAGAATCCTCTCAGATTCAACACTCGTCCGTGTTCTTTGTTAACCCGTTGATACTCGTCTGTATCATCATCTTTGAACACGCGTCAGTATTTGTTTCTACCCGATACTCGTCCGTATCGTAGTCTTAGGGATGCTCGTCCGCATCTTTAATCTATACACAATACTAAACACTTATACCTTTTGTTTCATGGATGTAAATGCTCGTCCGTGTTTACTACTCCCCAGCAGATTGTCAACAAAGCATATTTCCTTTTATCTAACACTCGTCCTGTGTTATGATAAAACCTGAGAGCAGCCGTACCCTGCTAGGTGGTCGTCCTCCACCTCTTGATGGTCGTCCTCCATCATGCTCATCCGATGGCCGTCCCCATCGTTGATTTTAGCAGTCGTCCCCTGCTAGGCGGTCGTCCTCCACCTCTTGATGATCGTCCTTCATCAATTTTATCCAATGGCCGTCCCCATTGTTGATTTTGGTTATCTGGCATTCGTCCTATGTCATGATAAACCCTGAGAGCAGCCGTCCCCTGCTAGGTGGTCGTCCTCCACCTCTTGATGGTCGTCCTCCATCATGCTCATCCGATGGCCGTCCCCATCGTTGATATTTTCGGCAGCCGTACCCTGCCAGGTGGTCGTCCTCCACCTTTGATGGTCGTCCCCATCATAATTACTTTATCCCCAAACAGAGCAGCCGTCCCCTGCTAGGTGATCGTCCTTCACCTTTGATGGCCGTACCCCATCATCTGTTTATTTCATTTATTCTTTAACCCGATGGCCGTCCCCATCGTGGTCCCTTTTCCTTTTTAGCCCGATGGCCGTCCCCATCGTTGGTTACCCTGCTTCATGAACTTGATGGTCGTCCCCGTCATGTTTCATTGATCCCCAGAGAATTTTACAGCTTTACTTGATGGCCGTCCCCATCATAATATCTTATTTTCCCCAGCCAGTCGGCCGTCCCCGTCTTGGCTTTACCTTTTATCCCCGGCATGTCAGCCGTCCTCGTCATTGCTTTACTTCACACACTCTTCCCAGCATGTCGGCCGTCCCCGTCATTGCTCTTTACCCAGCAGTCGTCCCTTGCTCGACGGTCGTCCTCCGTTGCCCACACTTTTACAATATACTTTATTTTCCTTTGCAATCTATATCCCTTTTCTTCTTCATTTTGTAAGTGCAAATTTTGGACTGTCTTTGGTATTCAACCACAAGTTACCTTGTTTGCCTGTTAAGCCGTTGCTTACATCCTGCACAGCTAACTCATGTTTGAATAGGGGCAGCTGTAAACACCCCAAATTTGCCCTCACCCATTCACACCATGGCTTGTGATCATTTCATATGCATAAACTCAATCATATCATCTCATATCCCATTTTTGATTCACTGCATAGTTTCTAAGTCATCTGCATCTAGGGTTTGTGATCTGAGAAATCCCAGAGCTTCTTGAGCCACTCCAAAGGCCACCAATCACTTCAAAGGGATCCATGTGTGTTCTTATATCATATTACATCCTCTCAAGGTCAAAAATGCAAAAGAATCACAAGAACTGGGATTGGTGTGGATGCAGAGCCAAGTTTGACTGCATAGTTGACCTAAAATTAGGGTTTTGGTTTCAGAGGCCATAACTCCAATTTTTTTGGTCATTCTTGTTTCCATTGGTCTCTATATGGTATAGGGAGCATGCATATCAATTTTCATGAAGAAATTCCATGGGGAAGTCATCTGATCAAGAGTTGACTTTTCAGACAAGTCAGTGCAAAATCAGGGCATCTGAGGCCCCCAATGACCCAACCAAGGGATGATCTTCATCATTTTGAGTGTATATGATCTTTATTTGATCATGGAAGAAGGTTGAAGTTCACAAAAAACAAGAATATGAAGTTTTTGCAAAGTTGACTTTTTAGGGCATAGTTGACTTTTAAGGAATATGTCATTTTATGCCATTTTTCAAGCCTTGCTTTTTGATCCAAAAATGCTTCAAATGAAAAAACTTTGGTCATGAAAGTTGTAGAATACATTTTTCCCTTTTCAAAAAGTACAAGAACATGACCTAATTCATTTTGGATCAAAAGTTATGGTGTGACAAAGTTGGCAAAAATCACTAATTTTCAAGTTATGCACCAATTGGAAAACTTGCAATTTCATGTGTCAAGCATTCTTGTGACTTCTAATTGACATCAAACCAATATGCAAGCATCATGTAAGTCACAAAATTCAGATTGAACCAAGATCTTCTCATGATTCATGGCTTGTGGAATGAGAAAATTTCATGTGAACCAAAAGGAACCAACTTGCAAAACTCATGATCACACTTCACCAACTTGCTGCATTGGCCTTTGAACCAGCCATAGCCTCTCACCTCATCTTGCTGCGCAGCCCATGCCCCTTGTACCAAGCTAGAACTCAAGCCCATGCTTTCCTTACACAAAGTGGACTTTTTGCAAAAGTGAACATCCCAATCACAGCAGGCCAGGTCACATCATCTGACCAATAGGAGTCTTTTATGCAAAGCAAAGGCTAGCCATTTCATACATCAAGCCAGCCTGAAACAAGCCCTAGCAAGAGATACACAAAACTCACCCCATTTGCATCTCTCTTCGAATCTCTCTGCCCAGCTCACAAACATTCAAACAAGTTTTACTAATCATCTCACCATACTTCATTGAGCCCAAACCAACAAAGAACCAAGCCTGAATCCAGCAAGAACATTGTTTCTCCATTTTCACCCTAATCTGCAGTTTCCTTCGAAACATCTTCCACAGGCCATAAACACTCAAACAAACTCCACAAACCTTCTCAAAACATCACCCTGATCACAAAGAACCACTCACATTGGCCTGAAACAGCTTGGATTACCATCACCATTTTCAACTGAGCTTGAGCAGAAGCTGTTCAAACTCTTCAACTAGCCAGCATAAATCTCTTCCAAGCATTCAAGCATCATCAAGGGGTCATAAGGAGTGGATTTCACAAGGAGGGGAGGTCTGAAAGTTACCAGGGTGAAAGCTTCGAAACTCAGGTAGCTCAAGAACATTTTTTCCAGAAATCGTTTTTTAAGTTCTTAAGTTGTTCTATATGCTTCACTGATTGCTCTGGTATCTTTAGTTTTGAAAATGGTGGAGAGATGAGAGTTTAATTAGTCTCTGAAACTTTTTTGCCCTAGTTCTTGTTTGCTTCGATTCAGCCATTCCTGGAAAAATAAATATGTTTTGATTGGGGGTTTTGATTCGTGAGTGAGTGGGAATCATTTCTGTGTTTTTAGATTTTGTTTTAGATGCGTTTTAGAGGAGTTTGAGGTTTGGGGTGAACGGAGAAGATGACCGGAACACTGTTCCGGTCATCTGAAAGTGATTAACGGCGTAATTAGGGTTTAAGCATTAATTAGCCAGGTTTGAATGCTGGCCTTTGGATTTGGCGCCAGGTCAACGCGCGCGTGTTTTCATTTGAATCTCCACCATCAGATTGCATGACTTTTATTTATTTCAGTTTAAATTCATTTATTTTCATTTCTTTTTCATTTTATTTACACAATTTATTTAAAATAGTAAAAATTGTCTAAAAATTATGAAACTTTTTCTCAAGACTTTCATTAATTTTTATGACACAAAAATATTTTTATTTTCATTTTTAGCATTAAAAAAGTATTTTTAAATATTTAAAAGTTTATTTTTAATTGATTAATGAAAATTAATTTATTAAAAATACTTTTAGGTATTTAAAAATCACCAAAAAATTCATGAAATGTTCTAAGACATTTAGAAACATTGTCCAACATTCAAACCAAATTTCTTTTTTGATCTTGATGCATTTTAAGAATTTCTCATTGAATTAAAATCATTTTTGTGCATTATTTTGATCCAAAGTTCAAAAAATCATTTCTGCCTATTCATGAGGAGTTGGACATTGATTCTTTTTGCATTGCATTGTGTTTAGCATGTAGTTTGTAAGATTAAATGGCCATGATTTGATCTTTCATTTTCAATTTGTTTGACATTTCTTTTGTTTGGGAACCCTAAAACCCTAAAAAACTTGTGAAAACCATAACTTGAACTTGGTTAGGAGTTGAGACCTCTCCTTTGGGCATTGAGTTAGCATAGGATTAGGGGTCCTTTGTGTGTCATTTTCAATTTTTTATCTTAGGGTTTGCTTCTGATTTTGACTTTTGTTTGATGTATGGTTTATAAACCCTAATTTGGGTTTTCATATGCATCCATCTTGCATCCTCTTGCATAGCATGACTTGCCATGACATTCCAAGCATCCATTTGATTCATTTGACACCATAAGACATATGGAAAGCATGTTTGATCATTGCATCATGTATTTGCCATGTTGTATGCCATGTGCACTTCATAACTTTTCATGTTTGTTCATGGTTCCTAACTTGCTTCATTTGCATTCATGAACTTGTATGATCATCTCCATGCCTTGTTTCATGTTTGTAGCATCTCATAGCATCATTAGTATCATGTATATGCTTCTGGTTTTGTTTCTCATCATGTCATCTCATCCCATTTTGCATTGCATTGCATTCCTTTTCTAACCTTTCAGGTGGTAAGTAACTTTGGGAAGTGAATTTGCCTTCACTTCTCATAACTTTCCTTTTCATCTCTCTTGCATCCATTGCTGCATTCTTATATGTGTTTGAGTTTGAGCTTGCTCATTCCTTTTCTTCTTACTTTCTTTCTTCAAGTGACTTGACTTCTTGAATGAAGCAAGTCACTTTGCTTCTCTTGATCCTTTCATCTGCTTCCTGGTGGTCCCATTGAAGATTGTTCTTGCAAACCTCACAAACCTTAGGAACAACCAAGCATGACAATGATTAGGGTTTTGATTAGTCTCCCTTCCTAGTTTTACCTTTGTGTCTCCTTGAGTCTTCTCTTCTCATCTCATAATCAGGGACTAAACCCTAAAGGCTTTAAGGCTTTGTGATTAAGCTTATGCCTACATCCTTCTCTTAGGATGGAGTGTATAACTTTAATCCTAAGTGTTAAACCCTTAATGTGTTTAAATCTCTTAATCAATTCACTTAATAAGTATCAAGACATCACACTTGTAACTTGGGCCTTGCATTAGGGTTCTAATTCTTCCTTAATTTGTTAAGAAGGACTAACCCTAGTGTTAATGGACAAGTCCCCCTCGAGTTGTCTTACAAACCCTAAAATCCACTTCATCATCATACCATTAAATAAAATTCACCTAACCAAAGGCTTGTTTTGTCATGAGTTTAATCCCTAATCATGGATTAAGTTGAGGAGTTTTCCTCAACTTAAACACTCTCATCTATTATCCTTCTATTAGGATGGTGTAATGAGTCTGTTTAATCCTTGATTATGGCTTAATCTCATTACTTAACACTAAACAAAAACAACAAAAACATCTAAATAATCACAAATAGGTTAATGATCTTAATCCTATACCAAAGGTGATTAAGTGTGAGAATCTGACTTCACACTTAAGGTATTCTCAGTACCCCTAATCAGAGGGAAGATGTGATGAGTTTACTAAATCCATTGGTTTAGGCTTAAGCTCATTAACTTATGACAAACTTTCAAAAGCAATAAAAGACTGAAAACTCAAAAACAAACAATAATCGCCTCCTTTGGGATTCCTTTCTCATCATCTTCACTCATAAGCGAGAACTTGCTTCTTCCGTCTAATGCAAGACAGTCAGCACCTGAGCCAGACAGGTCATACACTTGAGCATAGACAAGTAAGCAGTTCACAAGTCAATTCATCTTTCAGTCTCTTTGGGTCGAACTACGGTGTTCTGACTTCCTCATTGCACGAGAGGATACGTAGGCATAACTTAACGGTTATCGAACAAAAGTCTCTGTATATTCCCCCTCCTTCCAGCATTATTCTTTAAGCCTCATAGTCATGAGCATCTCACTCCTGTCCCTACACTGACACTATACATTTATACACTTCACACTTCTTTTACACTGACACCTGTACATCCTTTTCCAGCTCTTTTATACACAAATTGCACTGACACTACCCCTTTAAAACACAAATTTTTTAAGCGTGGATCCCGTCGAGTACGGCGGACAATCTGGGTGCTAATACCTTCCCAGGTTGTAACCAACCCCCTTTCTCAGTCTCTCTGGTTCGCAACCGTCTTATCCATTTCTTTCTAGGTCTATGCAGCATTACCTTTCCTCCGGGATAAAAATGCCTAGCTGGCGACTCTATTCATTCTCCAGTGAGTTCACGGCTGTGTGTTCTCATTGTTCCTTTCGCCGACCGTTCGCGTCTGTACCTTTATTTGGGCCAATTCCCATTTATCGGGAGCGACAACTAGCATAGAGTCTTGATAAGAATAAGTAATACCAAGACTTGCGAGATTCCAAGACTTAGATGCTCATCACTTGGGTAGCTTCCTATATTCCCCATGTTATCCTACCTGTAAAGCAAACAATTCATAATAAAGTAAAAAATTTCCAAGGCAAATTGGTGAAAGAGACTCAATTCGACAATAACTTGTAACAAGACTTACTTGCTGCAAAAGGCATCATACCTCACAAACTAAAGCAACCCATCTTCACTTTATTCTCACTCTCTTGACCTTCGAGATAATCTTACTCCTAATGTTGTACTTCGGGTTTCACCAATTTATAAATCAACCTGTTGCGCATAGTTCTTAATTAAGAGTATCCACATAATTTTCAAAGGAGAGGTTTTAATTAAATAGAATATTTCATGAAATCAACATTTCTCTAGCTTCACTAATGATCATGCCCACCTTCATCCTATGCGTGAGATGCCAGAATACCACCGAGAAACCTGCCATAATAGAGGCACATCAGTGAGCGTCAAAGTAATGGTGAGAACAAAACAAACTAGGTTCATGTACGCAGCAATAAAACAAGTGAGTTCTTGATAAGAGGTTGACATCTTCTAGCTTTCACCAAGCCTCATCCTTGTTGTATATCTACAATGACATAACAGTAAGGATTAGTTCAAGGCATCAAAGCAACAGGATCATAAATAAGCTATTACAATTCAGTTCAGAGATGAAAGAGGATAGGAATGATCACAATCAAAACTTAACAATGGAGACTCAAAAGAAAAAAACAGAGGAGTTTTATGCCAAGTACTTTGAGCCCAAACCAAGTTAAAATTTTTCAAAAAAGTGAAGAACGAATTCATAACAGTAAAGAGTTTGAAATCACAAGGAAAACCTCTAGGGACCACACCCCATCTAGAAGCTCACTACAGACAAAATAAGTCAGTGACTCACCAAGTTTAGACCCCACACAAAATCTTTTCCAACGGAGTTTTCAGTCTCACTCACTCTCACATAGGAGGAATAACTACAATGCTCACACGAAAAAATCTCACACGAATATTCCACTCTCACAGCTCACCTCACACGATTTGCACATGAAAATCACTCAAGACTCACACACATCAAATAATCTCTTATAAAAGGAAACTAATCATCATTCAATCGTTACACACAGAAAAACATAGCCACCAAAATACACAGAACTTGAAAAAGCACACAAAAACCCTAATCACAGAACGGAAAAAGCAGCCAACAATCCATAAACCCTATTTTCACTCAAAGTTCTTTCGTTTAAGTTCTTATGAGATCTACATTGGAGCTCATCTTGAACTAAGCTCAGCCACCATACTGCATAAACCACGCACCAAAGATGTAGAGAGTAATACATACGACACAATAGAAGGAAGAAGGGGATGATACAAACTGAAGAAGGCTAAAGTGACGAAGAGATCAAAAGAGGACGCTAAAGAGTGGTAAAATACCTTTCGCAGTAAGCTTCGAAATTGGATTCACTTTGATTCAGGTATAAACACGCATCCTTCTAACCTTGATTCTTTTATCTCTTGTCTTGTTGTGATAAATCCTCGTTTCCTTAGCTATAGTTTAAGTTTGGGGATTAGGGTTACTTTGTGAGGGATTTGTGATTCCACGGTTTTCCTTTACTGAATAGTACGCCGATGCGATGATGTTGGAGTTCTCCAAAATGGAACCCCGACTGAGTATTAACTTTGGGTAAATGACCAATGAAGTTTTCTGAGGTTGTTTTTTGTTTTTTTTCCTTTTGATAGTTGGAATTGGGATTGCTCCTGCGTTGCATAAGGAGGATAACTTTTTTTTCTTTGGTTTTGAAAATGGATATTGTTTTTTTCTAAAAAAGAGACTGAAAGCATCATGTAGCATCATCTGTTTTAAATAGCATAGGATGGAAACATGTTGAGAGATGAAAAGTTTTCTTTCTTTTCTTTATATATCATTTCCGTGTTTTAATAAGCTTTAAAGCAAATTTATCTAGTTTATTTTTTTAATGGGTCCAATAAATAATGGTTAGTCATCCGAGAATCACCATAATGGTAATATCCTTGTTAATGGATAAATGCACCAGGTGGCGTGTAGATCATGAAACAGAGTCACAAGTGTTCAATATTACACTGTCATAATGATGTTGTTGGAGGCTTGTTGTAGTCCTTTGATAGCCGCGCCCTTATACTTGCTGGGATTAAAATAATTTTTTCTTCCACTTATGTATTCATGCGCATGTGAGTATGGATCTTTGTTGGTCCCAACCAATAACAAATTAAGACTATTTGGTGCATTTATTTTGTTATAAGCACCCATATTTGTTTTGTTTTTCTTTTCTTTTAATTCAAAAAAGGGGAATCTTAATATAATTATTTAATAAGATTTTCATAGAAATATTTTCTAATCTAGTCTTGCCAGGTCATAGTTATCCTAAGTAATTGATACTAGAATGTTTGTTCATATGCTTGAGCACATTCATTTGGTTGCATGCTTGTATATACAATGTCTCATGCTTGTACGATTTATCTTTGTCTTTTGACGATTAATTGCTAAGTGAAAACAAACGCACACTAAAACTAATCGTTTCCAAGATAAACGAAATCCTTGGTCCAACGCCAAGTAATTATCCTTACACCTTTCATCCATGCACACATGTAAGTCGATCATTATTCGATCGCCATCTGCACAATTCTCGCTTTCCTGAACTTTTCCAAACTTTTAAAATTAAATCAAGGTAACGCACCTATTTCCATATCAAGTTCTAAACCCTAAAACCATAAAAGTAAACACGATTTCTGTCAAAGATTTTCCAAATCAAATATCGAAAGAATGGAATTCTGGAGTTTAGCATTCCTCGAATTCTTGAATGGACTCTCCTGAGGCTCGCTCCATGGGACGCAGTTCATTCGATCTTTCGCGATTAAAACACCTAAGTCCATATATCAAATAACGAAAGAACTGAGTTCTGGAGTCCAGCATTCCTCGAATTCTTGAATGAACGCTCCTGAGGCTCGCCCCACAGGATGTAGTTCATTCACCCTTTCGTTCCTTAAAACATTAATTAAATCAAGCATATTTTCTCTAAACGGTCATTATTTAAATCCTTTCTATCTCGCAAACAAGCTAGTGCTTCTGCCTCCTATCGCGAGCAGATAAGCCAACACTTAGTAGTTAGAATGCGATCTAAATAATCATTTATTAAAACACACTAACCAAACTTAGTACCACGAACTACGAGGCTTTGACTTTCCCATTGCACAAGGGAATACGTAGGCACACGGATCTCAATCCTTGTCGAGCACCTTAGGAACAAAAACCACCTTTTTCCATATCGTTTATCATTAAGAAGACATTAATATAAGTTAGCATTCGATCGAAGATTAGACTAAAAGGTTCTCGTTGAGTACAACGGACGTAAGAGGTGCTAATACCTTCCTCTTGCGTAACCGACTCCCGAACTTAGAATTTGGTTTTGACGACCAAGTTCCCTCCTTTATAGGTTTTATCTATATTTCCCTTTTCCTTTATTAGGAATAGATTAAAATTAGGTGGCGACTCTGTTTGTCTGTTTTTCCGCGTCTTTCGCGAGGATCGTATTTTTCGAGGTACGACAAATAGGCCAAACTTTGATCCTATCCAGGTGACCTACACTGAGTTATACCCTTCTTTGATTCAAAATGATTGGATTACTACCAGAACTGCGCCTCATGTTTCAAATCCTTTTCTAGCTGGCTATAGAGCAGATCATCACTGTGAGTTTCATCTAGGGGAAATTGGTCATGACTTGGAACACTGATTTGCAATGAAAGATAGAGTGCAAGTGCTTATCAGAAACAATATTATTTCCTTTAAGGATACAAATCCTAATGTTATCACTAATCATCTGCCGAATCATGGGAAGTGAATCTTCAGACAACTTCAGCAGTCAAATTATCTTCAAGGCTAAATTTAAGACATGACAACTCATCCTTGTTGCTGATGGATCATTAGGCCATTGTTTCTTTTTGTTTGTAATTTTCTTCAATTGTATTGACTCGTTTTCTTTTAAAACTTTGTTTGTATTTTCATGTTAATTTTAATGAAATGAGCATTGCAATGTTTTGATTAAATTTCATTCACTATTTGCATCTTTATGCTTTATATTTATTATTCATTTTTCTTTATCAAGCTTTTGTTTATATAATGATTGGAGGGAGTATGATGAAAACGAAATACCCATAATTGTTGTTGGTATGATTTCAATTGAAACATGGTTGATGATGTACAACCATTGTTTCAATTCCCAAACACTGGAGAAATAAGAAAGTTAATT
The DNA here is from genome assembly GCA_963966055.1 of Lathyrus aphaca. NCBI lineage: Eukaryota > Viridiplantae > Streptophyta > Magnoliopsida > Fabales > Fabaceae > Lathyrus > Lathyrus aphaca. The sequence continues at coordinate 249,214,772 of OZ014525.1, read as the reverse complement.
CCTTGTCACCCCCCTTTGAGCCTTGAAGTTGGAGTTTCTCTCTATACGAAAAACTCGCAATCTTAACCTGGGGATGGGTAGTTCTCAATTAATTTAAATGTGAATTCAAATACAAGAGAATTATTCAAGATACCTTCCAGTAAAGGTTGCAATCTCAAGCTTTCCTTCACATACATCAAAAAGTGTTGAGGATGTCTTTCAATTAAAAAGCCAATGATGGTTCATCGTAATAATTAGGTCAGACAGTCATTATCTTTAAAAAAAAGTGATATTGAAAAAAATGATAAAAAAACAAATCAAAGCCCGCTAAGTCAAAACCTATGAAGGAGTCTTAGTCAAAAATTGGGGCATCCCGCTGGCTGTAAGTTCAAATGACACAATTCAGGAAAAAGTTAGGGATAAATAAAAGAAAATCAATCAAGAGGTCACCGAAAACGCTCAGAAAAAATAAGATGAGTTGACCCAAGTCCTCACCAGAAATAACAAAAAGGAGAGGTGATTGTTATCTCAAAATCCTTTGACTTATGAACCATCTTTATCTGTGCAAATTCAAAATTTCTTGGAACTTGAATGCATAGGTTGAATTAATTGAATGTAGGACTAGAGATCATCATGAAGAATAGGGTTGGGTGCAAATAAACTTTGAACCTATATCCTTTATTTTAAAAACTGTGAACTAGACCACATTACAACCTTCAAAAGACCTAATTGAATCCAGGTTTCTTTTAAAAAGCGTACTACAACAAGGCTACATAAACTAACTCCCAAGTTTGTTTCCAATCATTTGTTTCTCCCTTTTACCTTATCTTTCATTTTTTTCTTAACCGCCGTGTTTTGAAAAGTTTGTTTTTCATTTACTTTACATCAATAATTTCATTCCAAAAATGAATTTTGATTTCAAAATTTTGCATGAACTTTGCATTAAAATTACCATGTTTGTATACACATTTTTATTTGCAGACAAACTTTCCTCATCAAAGGGGTTTCAATTAGTTGAGAAACTTGGCCAGTGATCCTATCAGGGAAAGTTCCTTCTAGATCCTATGGTTCAAGAGTTTTGTTGCCCAGTGCAAGTTATTCTCAGATTTGGTTAATCAGAAGATTTCACTTCAAGTTTCATACTGGGTTTATCTTCTCAACATTCATTTCAAAAACTGAAGCCATGATCAATTTATTTCCAGAATTGAAGCCATGATCAATTTATTTCCAGAATTGAAGCCATGATCAATTTTCCCCGACAGTAGTCAAAACTGAAGTTTTATTAGTTTATCCTCATCAAACATTTAATTTGGGGAAAATTTCTTCAAGAATATCAACTTATTGATTCCTGTGTTGAGGAATCACTCTTCCGTTTTTTTCACTCCCCAAAAGAGTATAAACATATTGATCTCTACTCCACTAAGAGTCTAAACTGGTTGTCACCATTTCCTTTCATATTCTTTTCCTGGGTGTGTTAGTCCCTATTTTCGTATATGTTTGCATATTTGAGTGTGTTAGTCCTTATTATGCATTTTCTTGGGTGTGTTAGTCCCCATTTTCGTATGTGTTTACATAATGAGTGTTTTAGACCTTATATGCATTTTTTGAGGTTCTATTATTTTCAACATCTTACCTTGAGATCAAAGTCCAACTTGCTTGCCACTTACCTTTGTGTTTATCTAATGTCTCTCCAGAACCTTTTCATCACATACCTAATTTTTTTCTCAAATATTATACATTTTATCTAATTTCCATTCTCGGATGTCCCTAGTAAAGTCAGTAGTGTCATTCTTGGATGCTTCTGATGTACTTTCCAAGACTTTTCTCACTTCACTTAGTTCAATTCTTGGATGTTGTGATCCTTTTTGTCCAATTGACATTCTTGGACATTTTTTCCTCAACTGAGCCATGTTGTGGTCTCCAACATGTGGTGTGCTGCTTTTTCCCATCAGAGTGTTATTCTCCTTATCCCCAACGTTTATTTTCTTTCTTATGTCATTTTGTTCCTCACAAATTTCTTTGATTTCATATCATTTCATAAGCTTTCATATCATATCATTTTATATCATTTCATTCCATTCCATTTCATATATTTTTATGGCTTCTTAGGGCCCAAAATTGGGTTTTCTAATATACAGGTCTCTTCCATCTTGTCGAAACGAAGATGTAAATCTTCATATCTATGGATTGAATTAAAAAGGGGCATCTATCATACCCTAATTTTTTCCCCTAAGTCTTTTATATATTCATCTGCATTTTCCATACAAACAAGATCACGCACCGGTTCGTCTATGCTTTCTGGTTACAGGTTTATACATCACAAGGGATCACCATTGCTTTTGTTTGTTTATGTTTACTAACCATTAATTAAAATCGAAAAATATTTTGTTTTCTGTTATTAACATTTTCAGGGGAAGATAGGTAAAAAATACCAAAAGTAGTAGTTCCTCAACTCGAACGAATTTCATCTAAACAAAGTCAAAGTTGATCCGCAAATATTTCAAATTTACCTGATTAAGGATTTCTCGAGTTTTATTTGATTTATTCAATGAATTGCAAGGTTCATATGTTTATTTCCATGTCTTCTTTGACAGGAAATAAAATCGAGCCGAAATAACCAAGCAATCAAAAGAGAACAAAAATTCAAATTTTGACTTTGCTAATCGGTTAACTAATGTGTTAACTGATTAACCAGGGCGAACTTTGAATAATTTGTTCAAATTCACTATATCCTATCTCATTTTTAATATTCTAGATCCACTTTACTTTTATTTCTCTACATCACTTTGATCATTTCCAAACATATACCTTCATTCATTTATGAATTTCCCTCCAAATTTGATTTCCCAACCTAATTTTGATTTTCCAAAGCAAGCTTCATTCCACCAAATTTCCATACCTAAATTCATTAAATAGAGGTCTTTTCCCATTCATTTCTCAAGCTTTTGATAGCAAAAAATTCCCTTGCAAAATATATCCTCAAACCACATAAATCACCTAAAGCTTACTTTCTTCTTTTGAAAGTTATCAAGAATTTGTATTGAATTCTTGAATAACTTTGAGCTAAACTTCCATTCTTTTAATTTTTCTTCGTCAATTTCAATAGATCAAGCTTGCTAGTGGAGTAATTTTAAGTTTGTTCTCTTTAGGTGCTTTGAATTAGTGATGTATTTTCATACATTGAATCCACCAAAATGAGTGATTGAACTTAAAGATGAAAGAATGCCATAAGTGTAACTCAATTTGGTATTCATCTTTATTTTTGTGTGGCATTGCATTCAGATGGAGATTTAATATCGTTTATCTCGCATGTATTAGCACTAACATCATTAACCTTAATTGGTTTTGGCAGGCCTCATTTGTAGGGTAATTACTCCGTAAATTACTCGGCGATTGCTTAACATAGACCTAATGTGTCCCTACACCAGAATAAAAATCCAATTAGATACTTGCACTTTCATGGACCAGACCTTGTGTTGGTCACATCATCCCAAGGTGGTTAATTAAAACATAAGACGTGTCTTCATATCTTCATGATCCCTTCTTGGTTTGTTGTTACCACAAGCTACACATGTTAATCATCTTCTTGCTAGCAGTACTTGACACTAGGCCTATACTACCTTCACAATATTTTGGCCATACACTCCAAACAATACTCATCTAAACTATTAGAATCAATTTATAAGTATCCATATTAAGACTAACAAGCAATCAATACCTGATCTATTTCAGTCTAAAATACATATCTTCTTCCAAGACTGATCATCTACCTTTATCATTCTCCCATATGATTAGGTAGACTAAAATTAGAGACAATTTAGACAAACACCCCAGATAATGTCCTAACACTAGTTAGAACATATTCCCTACACCAAAACCACATCACCAAGACTCTTGATGTGCTCCACCAACTGGATTTTCTACAACATATTAATCCAAGAACTGAAAATCTTCAACAACACTGTGCCATCAGCTTGAATCAGAAATCCAGAAAGAGAGATAAACTCTCACCCACCTTCAAGAATAATAAATCTCGTCGAGTCTTCAACTCATCACTCTTCTGCCCAAGAGCAACTTGTTCCAAGACAATCCTCAAGACCAACCAGCTGCCACACTCTGATTATCTTGATTCTTCAAATCCATTATAGAGACCAACCAATTACCACAGTTTGATCACCTCATTTATGAATCCTCATATGAAAAATCCAACTGCCACACTTTGTCTTCTTCACGTTTATCAGAAATCTTTCAAAATTATCCTAATCAATAAAATTAATCTTCATCAAGCTGTCAAGATAACAATCCTTTTGAAGCATTCAATCCCTGTAGATCATTCTATCTTAAATTGATGTTCCAATTCACCAATTAGACTCTGATGTTGAACTAGATGTTTGAACATTGTTAATCCACATCCAGCTGTTAAATTCAGCTCCTTCTTCTTCCACTTGAAAGAACCTACTCCCTTAACAGAATAAGAGTTTCATGCTCTCTTAAACTTGATTCATTAACCAATTTTGAGTAAACAACCTCCATTATGTTGATTCTCTATAAATTCCTACCAATATCACATATTGATGAGAAACTCCCTCTGTTTCTCAAAAGTCTTCAAAACTGCCACTGTCTGAACCTTCAGAAGGAATAGTTCAAAACTACATCTTTCATCCATACCAAGGATGACACTTTTACTTGAGTAAAGAATTCTTCACAAATTACTGATGATTTTATCAATTCTAACTTCATGATTCTAAACACCTTTCTTGTCAAGGAAAGAACAAAACTCCAGCTGCACCACCAAAAATAGTCTGCCCTCTTGCACCAGTAAAACATAAATAGAACTCTTAACTACCCCTCTCATGAACAACCAAAGCTCTTTCTGAAGATGAGTATCAGTTACTCAATAGACTTTCTGAACCATAAGATTTAGAATGCAGATATGCATACTTCTCAGATAAATACTAAGTCTCCTGTCAAAGTATCCACGTGTATGCATCACATAAACAATAGACAAATACCAAATCTCTCGTCAAGTTATTTACTATAGGTCAGATAAGATTACCTTCTCACACAAGGTAGAACATGTAGTCTGATTCCTTCTTCTTCTTCTATAGGCATCTGACACTTTCTGAGATGATGTTCTAACATTCTTTCAGACACCTATATCATTCACAACACAACTTCACAGATTACTATGGTTCTGAGGACAACCTACAGAGTAATCCACACATACACATGCAGGGGAACACAAGGGAATCAACCATAAGTATTTGATCAAGCTATCAGACCAAAACACATACATATGCAGCAACTGGAATACTTCAACAGACTTCTCCTTCAGACTTAGTACTCAGACTGTCTGACTTGAGATGTCTTCACACCCAATATAGCAATTGATAAGCTATATCCACATCAATCAACTCCACAAGTTGATACAATTGGACCTCATGTACAAGTAATCTCTCTGAAATAATACTCCTTGAAGCTCAAGTACTTCACTCCTGTAGCAAGGACTAGAAATAAATTGTCCTCAGGAGAACATAACATGTTAATCACTCCTTGACCAACACACAAAGCTAAGATAGGTTTCAGGGCTAGAACCTACTCAAACACAACACATAGATGCCACATCTTCTAGATCAGTAGTAGGTTCCAAACATATGTAAAATAAGCATATTAGTTTAGCACCCAAAGCATATATTCAACCATTCCTTTAGACAACAGAATCATGCCTAATTCTGATGTAATGTTATATCATGGGATAAGACATCATTCCAAGGATCACAACAAAGAGATATATAGACAAGAGATAAGTCTATTTAAAACAATCTTCATATCTCTAAACAACAACTTCACTTCACAGTGCCTTTATGAGTGGACTTGAGCAGAAATCTTCAAGTATCGTTGACAAAGTCAGCTGAAGTAAACAAGCATATATCCCATTACCATAAGATATATCTTCAGAGAGGCGTAACCTTCTCAAACATAAGGAGTTATCAGATAGATAAGCAGCGAATACAAACTCCTCAAAAACCTCAAGTGTCACAAATTAGCCCTAGAAATATTCTCTAGGTAACACCAACAACCATAGGTTTGAAAATAAATCAAACCTGTCACATCAGCAGCTTACCACCATGCTACAATATTAGAATAGTCCATCCTCTACTTCTAGGGACCATTCACATAACAAACATCTTTTTAGTAGAAATCTTTTAACTTGACCATGAACCATAAAGTATCCCCCTTGGATCTCATCCAAAAACAGACTAGGATGACTGTTATGATACCAATTGAAATTCTGGTATGACAGACTCAGATGTCAAATACGATGTTGAGACATCTGACCTGTTACTGACAAACATGGCAAGGTACAAACAATGGTATTGTAAAATTTTGATATATCAGATTCTAACACTCCTTCAGGATGTTTAGACATCTGGTTTGACATTCAGCAAGAATACTGAATAATACATAAAACAGAAAAGCTGTAAAGAACACATTCAAATTGTTAACCCATTTCAATGCAACTCATCTACTATGGGGGATACCAATCCAGGAAGGATATCCACTATGTAGTACCAATTCAATGACTCTTCAGAAAACACCTACAGTTTACAGTCTTCTCACTTAATCACTACCCGTGCAATTCTACTTAGGAACCCATATCACCGCAATGATGTCTCACATTCTCAACTCTCAGTTGCTAATATTGACGTCTCTTTACCTAAACAACAAGGTAAAATAGAGAAAACACTTCCATGACAATACCTTAGAGTTTTCTTAGAAGCTTACTCCAAGAACAATACACCTCTTACTTAACATCTTCGAGGTTTACAAAAAAAACAGCCCTAAAGATTACATCTTTTAGTATACAGGTGCTACAAGAATTCAACCCTAATAATATGCCTTTTACATCTTTGGTTGGTGCTAAACCTAGGTTAAAATGTTTTTATTTATAACCTAATCCTAACTAGATTTTGGGCCTAAAAATGCAGCATAGCACCTGCTACAAAAAATGCAGAAAAATCTGCTACAAAATAAGATCTTCAATCTATAACTTCCTAAAATATCTCTATATTTAGAAAGTATATATTCAATATTCTGAACCATGTTGAGTCACAACCTTCTAAAAATAGCTCCTAATAATTCTCAACAAAACATTCAAACAAACTACTAAAAACGCGCACAACAAATAAATTGGACAGTTCTGTCTTCAGCACTAGATAGAGATGTCATGACATCAGTCTTGACATCCCGCTAAAACAACAAATTCCTTAAAACTTCACACCTGTAGATTTCTTAATAACATGCCATGACATCAAGCATGACATTAGAACACAGAGCTTATTTTACCATAAAATGCTTCCAACTCAGAACTTACATTGATCATTTGCCTTAGATTCACAACTTTTGAAGCTTGATGCGTAGTTGCTTTGTGTATCCCAATATTCTTTCAAATTTCATCAAATTTGGGTCTAATTGCATCAGTTAATCACCATAGTGTAATATACTAAATGGAATTGGTTTCCTTTTCGGTTTTAGGTACTAATTACCTTATTACTCTTTTGGTTGTGGATGATTAAGTTCACCATACCACTATTATGTACATATTACAGTACTATATTACTATTTTAATATTCCTTCCTATGCCTTATCCTCTTTAATTTCCTTCTTGCTCCCTTATCTCATTTACTATTATTATGATTTTATTATGTTTTATCATTCATTATCATACTTATGCTTCTGTTTATGTATATATATATATATATATATATATATATATATATATATATATATATATATATATATATATATATATATATATATATATATATCTTTGTGTTTTTTCCTTTGTCCATTTGGACACAAAAATATTAATAAAGGATTAAACCTCTAAAAATCTTGTGATCTTGATCTTAAACTATGGTTACTATCCTTTCCATTGGAATTGGAGTCTTGGACTTAGATCCTAGGACACCTTCCATTTTCTTTGATCATCATGGAGTTGGAACTTTAGCCTTTATTTGGCCTTTTGCTAGGTTATGCTTATAAGGATGGAAGTTTTGTGCTTATGCTTGGAAGTATCATCAAGTTTGGTTAGATCTTACCTCCTTTATCTCTTTTATTTTCTTTTAGGATAGCCTCTTCATCTCCTCCCCTTCTTTAATTTTCAAAACTTTCCTTCTTTTTCAAGGGATTCTTGTTTTCCAACATTCACCATTTTAATAAATCAAACCTTGACTTTTTGTCAAGTGGATTTTACTTCCCCTTTTTCTTAAATAAATATCAATCAACTTAATCATTTTGACTTCAATTCAAAAATAAAAATAACCAAACCCATTCAAGTGATTTTGTGCCTTTGTGTATTTTTCTTTTTTCTTCACTTAATAAAATCAATCAAAAATCACCAATTTTCACTATTTGTACCACGAACTACGGGGTTTTGATCTTACATTGCACATTGTGGGTTAATAAGCATGTGGTGAAAGTATCGTCAAACACAAAAGTCTTAAAACAAACATTTCTCTTCTCATCCCTTCACTCTCATTTTAACAAAGCATTTTCAAACCAAAAATAAATAAATTTTTCAAAGGGCTCCCTTAGATTACCATGAACATTTTGGGTACTTAAATCCTTCACATTATGTAACCAACCCCCTTACCCATTCTCTGCTTGATTCTTGTAGCTTTTTTCTTTTAGATTCATTTTAGGATTTATTCCCTCTTTTTATTTTCCTTTTGGAATAAAATAAAAGCACGGTGGCGACTCTGTTTACCATGAGTTAAGTTAATCAATATCTTACTGTCGCTCCGGAGATTTGCATCCCGGTGCTGATGCGAACGGTCGGCGAAAAGAGAAATAAAAATGAAATGAATAGAGTCGCCAGCTAGGCATTTTTATCCCGAAGGAAAGGTAATGCTGCATAAACCTAAGAAAAGATGGATAAGACGGTTGCGAACTAGAGAAACTGAGAAAGGGGGTTGGTTACAACCTGGGAAGGTATTAGCACCCAGATTGTCCGTCGTACTCGACGGGATCCATGCTTGCAAGATTGCATTTAAAGGGGTAAGTGTATGTGCTATCTGTGTGCAAAAGTTAAGAATGAATGTACAGGTGTTAGTGCAAAAAGGTGAATGCTCAGGGACTGAGGCTTAGAAAAGAATGTTGAAAAAAGGGGATGACCAAGAGACTTTTGTTTGATAACTGTTAAGTTATGCTTACGTATCCTTGCGTGCAATGAGGAAGTCAGAACATCGTAGTTTGGCTCAAAGAGACTGAAAATACAATGACTGTGAACTGCCTGCTTGCCTATTGTCGCTCCCCGGATTTCCATCCTGGTACAAACGCGAAAGTGGCGCGGAAAAAGAATAGAGTCGCCAACCAGGCATTTTTATCCCGAAGAGAGGGAATGGCAATGTTGCACAAACCAGAATAAAGAAGAGAAAGGACAACTGTCCTACGAACCAAAGAGACTGAGCTCGGGAGTCGGTTACGACCTGGGAAGGTATTAGAACCCAGATCGTCCGCCGTACCCGACGGGATCCACACTTGCAAAAGAAACTGTTTCAAAGGGTGAGGGTATGAAGACTGCAGCAAAGAAATGAAAATGAAAAGAAACTGGAACTGGAACTGGAAAAGAACTGAAATACGAAACAAAGAGGAAAATGTAGGGAAAATAAAGATTGTGCTCGAACGGGCCCTACCCCGCTGCTTACGTACCTCATCAGGACAATGAGGATCAGAGACGCCGTAGTTACCTTAACTAGGGGTACCAAAGGAAATTGCTTGTGAATTAAGGTGTTGCAGACTCGGACGACGAGTGCATAACCGTCTTGCAAAGTGACAAGTAGGAGCAAGTTCGCGGACGGAGCGAATGAGGTGAGAAAAGAATTCCCGGAGGAAAGACGCTTATTGTTTGTTTGGTGTTTTTTAGAAGTTTTTATGAGTGAAAGTTTGCATAGGTAAGTGTACCTAAGTCTTACTTAATGGGATGTGTACATCTCACATCATCCTGAAATGGAATGCGCAAGAGGCACACATATCTATGGAGGAAATCCCCAAAGCTAGTTCCACAAGTGAAGGCTTAAGCACACTAGCCTATTACCATTATTAAGTATTTTTGTGGTTTTTGGTTAAGAAGTGTTTTTTAGCTTTTCTTTGTGAAGTACTCATACTAAGACCTATCCACCACGAGTGATGACTCACACCTCGCCCTGAAACGGAACGCGTACAAGCATCTCATAGCAAAATCTCATGTCACATGAAAGTACTCAACCTTTATTAAATGAATTAGAATTAAGTTTGAAGATGAGAAGGGAGAGCACCAAAGGATCTCAAAGGAAAAATTCTAAAGGGGGACTAAAATAATCCTAAGTGTTAACATGCATGGATGTCCTAAAGGTTAGTGAGGTTTCTATCCTAATGAAGGAGAAGAAAAGAAGAAGATGAAAGGAGAAGCACCATGGTGGCCTAAGCACACCTCAAGTCGAGAATGAATAAGAGAAGATAAGGAAGAAGAATTAAGATGAAGAAGAAATGAGAATGCGAAATGGAGATGAATAAGAATGAAGATAAGGAATGCAGAATGGAATAACCAAATAATGCACAAACAGAGCCTACACCAGTAGGACTTCCAGATGCAACAGCATGCAATAGGGAAAATCAGGCCTCAGTGTTACCTAACGGAGAAGGTTCGTTGCCTCTTCAATATGTGCAAACAAATTCAAGAAAGATGTCAAGAGATTCACGCGATCAATCAAAGTATCATCAAGATGTCCATCACGATTAAATCGATCAACCAGGAAAATTCCTCGCATCAAGCTTAAAGCTCCAAGAGTGAATCAAAGCATCTAAGACTAAACAACAAAAATCAACAACGTTAACAAGAATTTAATACAAAAAGTCAGTCAAATCTAACTAGAATTCTAAAACATATATTAGAACCAGAAGGATTAATTCACAAAACAAAACTTACTAAAATATTATTTTTGGGTTCTTTAATTGATTTAAAATAACTAAACTAACTTATTTAAACAATTATTATTACTCCTAAGAAAAATATTAAAATTCAAATAAAACAAATGTTAAGAATTATATCAAATATTCAAATCAAATTAATATATAGAAAAAAAAAGTTCTAAAGTAAAAACAAAATTAAAAGAAACAAAGGAGGGGGAAGCCGTTGGATGGAGGTGCTGATAGCAGGATTCGTTGGGCCTAAATAAAACGCTGAGCCCAATGATAACAAGGATCTTCAAAGAAGGGTGCATGTGGCGGTGCAATGGGAGCATTCCAAGGACCTTACGCTGTCAACAACAACACAGCCTGCTTTGCCTTTTTAGGAAAGAAAAATAATAAATAAAAGGTTAAAAATGAATCAATACAATATAAAATAAAAGATCAAACAATGTCAACCACAAAATATCATCCCGACCCTCTTCTTCTTCACAAACGGCACACGAAAAACAAAAGAAGAAAATAAAATCTGTCGGCGATTTCGTTGGCTTCAGTTAGCTTCTTCCACCGTTGCTGTTGCTCGACGACGATGATCGAGCCTCCTTCCGGGCGTAATCTTCTTCTTCTGCGACACGTAATCTCCCTCTTCTGTGTTGGATTCGACGCGTGTTGTTGCTCAGTTGTCGTCGATGAAGACGGCGAAGGGTTGTTGGAGCTTTTAAGGTGCGATTCACGGCCTCGGTGCTCTCCTTTTCGACTCAATCACAGGTTCTCTTTCTCACAGATCCAAACCGCTTTCGATCTTCTTCATCTATTTTCTGTTCTCAGTTTGCTGTTGTTGATTGTTAATGGTGAGTGTCAGATTTGATGGAGTTGATGGTTTGGATGCAGGTTTGAAGGTGCGGATGTGTTATTGGTGCTTCGAGCTTTACGGTGGTGAGTTAGAAGTTGAGGAATGGTTGGTGTTGGTTCGGTTGTTGGAGGAGGTTTTGGTGAAGAATGAGGTCACGATTTGTGTTGATTTCGGTGACGTTGAAGGAGGTTGTTGAAGGTTGAGAGTTTAAGAGTGGATTGTTTATGTTGAATGGAAGATGAAGGTTGGTGGAGGGTTTGGATGAAGGGATGATGGATTTGTGGTGTTGATTGTTTTTTCGGTTCTGAAAACAAGGGTGAGAATGTGAGGTTCAAGAAAGGCTTTCAAGAGATTATGGTGAGGTTTTTGTTGTTGATGTGATGAAGGGTGAGATGGAGTTTTGGAATGAGGTTCTGTGTGATTAAACTCTTCTTCTCGTTCTCTATTTATGGGTTTCTGATCGTTCGAACAGGATGATTGAAGGTGTGAAAGGTGGTGAGGTTTGGTGAAGAGAGAAGGTGGTGACCATGATGATTTGTTGCTTCGGTGTGAGAAGAAAAGCGTTTTTGTTGAAACGAGTGTGTGTCTGTGTGTTTCCAGAAGAGGTTTGTGGTGTTGGTGATTGTTCTGTTAGTTTGAAGCTTGCAGAATGCAGGGTGATGGTTGCGTGTTGGTGAAGGGAAAACAGAGGCGTGTTATGTGTTGTTATTGCAGGGTAATGAAAATTGGGAAAAAGAGCTGTGTGGGATGCGTGATGAAGAAGAGTGAAAATGCTGTTGTTCGCGTGGGGCTACGTGCAAACTCGTGGAAAGATATGCGTGAAGGTGGGCCATGTTGTGGGGCCAGTTTGTTGTATTTTGTGTAACGGAAGGGAATTGCCGCAAGTTTGTTGCTTGAAGGAAATTATGTGCTGATAGTGTAGTAAGGAAAAGTGAGAGTTGAAATTATGAGGGCGGCGTGAGGTCATGTGGGGTAGTGTGATAACATTTAAAAAAAATGGAAATTTGACTTGGCTGCATACTTTTATGTACCAATTTGTTATGAATTTTTTTCTGCATTTTTTGTGTAATTATAATAGGAAAATGGGCTATTAAAATAAAAAGAATGGGCTTGTGACAAAATGAGAGGATTAGAACTTTAGTTTAAAGGTGTATAATATGGTTTAATTAATAATGGATTAGAAAAATATGGTTTTGGGAATTGACTTAAAAAAAATGACTAATGAAAATTGGATGTGAATTTATTGACAAAGAAATTGGAAAATAAATTGGTGGAGAAATTGTGGAAAATAAAGTTAAATGAAACTAAATATGGACTTGAGATTGAATAATAAGAAATGGTTGATTTGGGATTTAGTAATCGGAATAGAAAATTGGATAGAGATATGGGCAATGAATGAAAATAAAATAATGGATGTGATAAACGATGGATAATAGATAGACGTGTATAGTTGGTTTAGAAGAATTTTGGAATATGGACGCAGATTGATGTTTATGAATCGGAAATCAAAGAATGAATATGGATACAAAATGGTAATGAGTTTAATGGAGTAAAATTGCAAATGGGCCCAAACTGATATTCCTATCCTTGATTTGCACAAATCTTGAACTTGACATTCTTGAATTACTTGGAATTTTTGTATATCCCCATATGAACTTGATTCTCTGAACCAAAACTTTGCACAAACCACTGCTTTGATAACTTGAATTTGAAGAAGTCTCCTGAGACATTGAGAGAAGAGGAATAGCCTGAGATGCTAGGAATAGAATAATGGCTTTATAACTTGATGAAGACGAAACCCCTAATGACGGGCCAACTGAATCGGCGAATAATTCTTCAGACATGAGATCCTTGATCAGGGAAATAAACCCTAATCGAGTGTCCTAAGCATAAGAAAACTGATGCCATTGACAATTGCATAACAAGAAATCCGGATTCTCTGATAATCTGCAAATAAAGTGCGAAACCCTAATCTTCAGAAAATCGATCTCGTGTCTTAGGAGCTAATGCGAATGTTATGCAGAATGCGCATGAATGCAAAATGAAAAGCGGGAAAAGAAAGAAATACCAGAGGGCAAATGTAGGGTGTCTACAGCTGCCCCTATTCAATGAACTGTTAATCCGAAAAGGGTGAGAGCAATGGCTATCAGACGTTCGAGATAAACAGTGATTGAATACCAAAAAGACCCCAAAAATTTGCACTTTGCAAGAGAATGCAGAAATGGGAAATAAACCCAACCAGATGACGCTCTGGGGATATGAAAGGGAGGAAAAGCAGACGAGCTTCTTCCAAGCTGAAACTGATATCTGGAGTAAGAATATGTTGACAGACGAGTCTTCAAACAATCCTGTGACGCCAGGAGTTGGACATACGAGTCCTCAAACACTACAAGAACATAATCTGAGACAGACGAGTCTTCTAACAATCCTGTGACACCAGGAACTGGACATACGAGTCCTCAAACAATGCATATAGCATGAGACAGACGAGTCTCCTTCGGATTTACCTGTTACGCCAGGACCGGTAATGCACTTAAGTCTGTGGGATAGACATGCAATCAAGGTAGACGAACCTTCTTCATATATTATCCGCGGATATATGGCATAAGACAGACGAGTCTTCTTAGCAAACCTGTGACGCCAGGTGCAACAACAATAACTGGTGCCTGAGACAGACGAGCCTCCTTCGGATTTACCTGTTACGCCAGGACCGGTAACTATTTTGACATTAATTCCCACTGTCAGGATTTTAAACCTCTTCAATACAGACGAGTGTTGGATGATCATCCAGATAACACAGACGAGTGCCATAAGTCAATGATACAGACGAGTATCAGTCGATGATCTAGGAAACACAGACAAGCGTTTCAGGCAATGATACAGACGAGCATCAGCCACTGGTATAGATGAATTTACAGAAATTCAAACACAGACGAGCACAGAATCTCAGGATAAACAACAAATCCTCACATACAGATGTAAGCATAACACAGACGAGTGATGGTGATGATATAGACGAGTATCCAAGCAAAGCAGACGAGCTTCAATCATATAAACAACACAGACGAGTGCTGGCAATGATACAGACGAGTATCCACAAATATCAGGCACACCAAACACAGACGAGTGCTGGAAAATTGCAGATGAGCAACAGTTGAAATTACATATCAAGGTATAGAAAAGTGCAGCAAAGGATCCAATACCAAACACAGACGAGTGTTGGGAAGTTGCAGACGAGCAACAACAGCTGATATAACCAAACACGGACGAGTCAAGAGGTCTGGATACCTAACTCTGATGGAGGTGATGAATACCTAACTATATCATCAAAATACCCAAAAGTATGATAACTTTGCTGGGGAATATTTCACTGACGGAAGTGAAGATCCAATATGAACTTTGTGGGGAAAGATCCTCTTCAGAATTGGCTGGGGAAGATGCTCTGATTACATAACTCTTGCCGAGGAAATTCTGACAATGTAGGCTCTATGGGGAAGCGAGGTCTTCAGCTGCCTGTTGAGAATACTTCACTATGGAAAGATAACTCCGCTTGGGGATAAAAACTGTTCAATTAGCCTTGAAGTTCTGCTGGGAATACCATCTGCTCTGCCTCAGCTGGGGATGTCAACCTTCTAGCATGGTTGAGAAAAAGATTTGGTGCTGCTCTGCTGAGGAGAGATTTTGCTGGAGAATCAAAATAAGCCAACATATGCCCCAAGTATAGTATGACGACTGTGTTGGAAAGATATGCCAATGAAAATTGGACTTTGACTGTATACCCGCTCCTCATGAGGGAACCTTGTCAGCTGATGGAAGATTTTATGCTCGGGGAAGAAATAAACTTCCAATGCCCTGCTGGTAAAATAAATACCAGACATTCCCTGAGAATTAACACAGTGCTTCAAGCTTCTGAGCTCAACAGTTACATACTGATCACCAAGAGTGAACAAGCATTCCCTTAACTCCTCAAATTGCCTCAGATTGCATCGTCTACAAAGAGATCGCCTCTAGAGGATTTTACAGAAGACACGACATCCAGAATTGCCCCAGTGTCTTCAAACTCTTGCGGAAATCAACAGATCTTGAGATAACTGCCCCCGGTTGCACCTTGTAATGAATCTCGCTCCACATCAGAGAGAAAACAAAAACCATGCGGTATGAAGATGCAATGCAAATGATGTAAAATACAGACGTATGCTCATGCAAGCCACGGAAAATGAAACAAGGATGGTTGGGCGTAAGGCCAGGTTGATAGATACTTTTGGTTGCCAAGCAATTGGACTTTAGAGGTGAATTACCAGACAAGAACCTGTTTATTGAAGGTAGGCCAACAGACGAGAACTGATGGGCAAAGAAATAAGTCGTCAGACGAGAACTGACTCCTTGGGTTCATTGTCAAACGAGAATTGACTCTAAAAAGAATGACTACCAGATGAGAACTGGCGTCCAAAAGGTTAATGAAAAGGTGACCAGGCGAGAACTGGTTAAAAGATTCGCCTACCAGACGAAAACTGGTATTTGAAGTTGGTTTGCCAAACGAGAACTGGACTTTGGGTTTGTCTTCCAGACGAGGACTAGACTGTGAAAAGGTTTGCCAGACGAGAACTGGACTTTGAAATGGTTGACAAGTTGGGGTTACGAGGCCCTGGATGTAAGATTGATGTTACGGGGGTTATGCTTGATGCAAATATGATGCATATGATCTATATTCTCGAGCGACATGAGTAACGTATGCAAATGATTTATGCAATGCTTATGAAAAGCTAGAAAAGCTCCCAAGGATGGGGAGAAAATTCTTATGGACAAAGCTTCTGGTTGAGAAAGGTGAAAAAGGCGAGGGTGGGTAGCATGATTTCCCGATACTCGTTTTGAACTTGGAGATTGCTGATATACTTGCCCTGGGTAGCTTAAGTTACCCCTGTCTGGTGGGTCTTTGAACAGACTGTCACTGACTATCCAATTCCTGGCATGGCGAACTTGGATGCTCGAGGAGAATTGCACCTAGTGAACTCTGGAAATGTCCCTCCCCGGTATGAGCGTGGAAGCGACTTGACTCATTCTGACTGAGCATTGGAAGAGTATATCCTTGGTCAACAGAAAATCTGGGTGTATTGCCCCTGTTCGGAAGATTCACTTCTGATCAACTGTCTTTTGAATGACATCCCTCGATCAACCGATGCTTGGGAACTTGCTTTAAATTGACTGATTCCTTGGTTGAAAAATCCACTGGATAATATGCCCCTGATTCATAGGCTAACAAGATGCTCTTGATTCTAGTCGTCATTGTTGAATGATCAAATTCCCCTTTGATTTCTCTTTGTAGGAACTTCCCTGATGTCGCAGAATGACTTGCAATTAAAACTGTTCATTCACAAATGGTAATTTTAATGCAGTGCACATGCAAGTTTGGAAATTTTATTTATTTGAATGTTGTGACAGTGTATGATGAATGGACGATTAGTCCAAACGTAGTGCTGAGTTAGCAAATCGTTAGGAGTCAGTTTACACAACCTTGTCGTAGTATGCTTTCAGAATTGAACCTGATTCAATTAGGACTTTCAAGGGTTATAACGTGGTCGGGTTCACGGTTTTAGAAAGAAAGATTTATGGCTCAAAGTTTATCGGTGCCCACCCATTCTCCTTGATGTTCTCCAGTCCTACGTTCAGCTAATTTTCCCTAAGCACTCGCCTCTCGAAAGGGTTTTGTAATGGTTGAGGAACTAATGACGTTGATGGTTTAAGCACCAATGAGGTTTCTTAGAGTAACAATCACCCCTTTGTCTTTGTGTTTGGTCACACGATTTTGTTCTTGTGGAACTTTTTCTTTCTGATACATATTTTTTTTACTCCCTAGTTTTTGCATGGACTGATTCTTTTTGAATGTTTTCTCGATTTTGAAGTCCAGCGGGATGCCCTAACTTTTGCCTAAGTCATTTGTTTTCACATTTTTTCGACTTAGCGGGCTTTATTTCCTTTTTTTTTATTGATTTTTTTTGAACAAATCGTGTGACACTGGTTTGTCTGACTTGCTTGAAAGGGTAATGACTGTCTCATTCCTTTGTTGGCGAGGGGTAACCATTGTGGTTTCACATCCCTTGACCTCTTGAGGTGTACTGAAGAAAAAGTAATGGATCCTCGGATGCACACTCCTTTGGAAATTTGAACGCTCGGTCAAATTAACTGATGACTACCCTGCCCCGGGTTGAATGTGAGGGTTTTTTCGTTCATAAAAGAAACTCCTACTTCAAGGCTAAAAGGGGTTGACGAGGGTCTATCTCCCTTATATCTCCGGTGTTTGGGAATTGAAACAATTCTTGTACATCGTTAACAGGTTCTACTCTGAAAGCATACCTTCAACAATTATGGGTATTCAGTTGTCATCATTCTCCCTCAAACCTGCTAAGCAACAGTGAAAAAGGTGGGAGGTAAATGGATGCATATTTTTGTTTTTTTCAATGCAAGTAAAGAAAAATGAGCGAATGCGACATAACTGAATCAAAAAGTGCAAGATCACTACATTAACATCACCATTCAAAATAACGATGCTTAAAAGACAAGTAGATGCTAACAGGAAAGAAACCACAATGCAAATGATAAAAGGATACAATGATCACCAATTCTGATGATATCTTCTTGTCTGGACCACTGAAATCAGGAGACGCTCCTTCGAAATCCTTCAAACTCAAAAAAATGAGAGGTTGACGTGCACAACCAAGCTTCCTTCTGGAAAGGATATGTAGCCCTTGTCGATCAATTGTTGTACTTTGGCTTGAAAAGCTTTGCAATCTTCAGTTGAATGCCCCATTGATCCACCCTGATACCCACATTACTCATGAGGATTGTACTCTGGAGGGTACGGCTCTGGCAACGGCTTAAGAAGCTTAGGAACCACCAATGAATTCTGAACTAGATGTGGCAAAAGTTCACTGTATGCCAAGGGAACTAGATGAAGAGGAGCGTTCCTTCTTTCCAGATTGTTGCGAGGCTTAGGCTGGCTCTGATGTTGATTCTGAGGTCTTCGACCCTGAGCTTGCAGATTTGGACGAGGAGG
The DNA here is from genome assembly GCA_963966055.1 of Lathyrus aphaca. NCBI lineage: Eukaryota > Viridiplantae > Streptophyta > Magnoliopsida > Fabales > Fabaceae > Lathyrus > Lathyrus aphaca. The sequence continues at coordinate 249,195,939 of OZ014525.1, read as the reverse complement.
AGTCTAGGGCTTCTGATATGGTGCTCTGAGCATTGCCGAATGCCCATAAGAGTAGCCAGACGCAGGAAAAGATGATCTCTAAGAAGATGTTGGTCCAGAATATTCAATATTGGCCATGACTGCATTGATGTCATACCCTTCTTCCCATTGGGAGCTAACAACAGACTCATCTTCACTAGCTGGGATGTTCGAGAGGTCATGGATCTTTCCACTTTTGAGCAAGCTCTCGAGACGTACTCCAACTTTCATCAAATCAGAGAAGCTTGAAGTTCCAATGCTACTCATTCTTTCCAAGTATGGACCTTGTAACGTGCCCACGAACAGGTCAACTAATTCTCTGTCTGAAAGTGGTGGTTGCACTTGGGCTGCCAACTCTCTCCACCGTTGTGCATATTCTCTGAAAGATTCACCAGTTCTCTGAGATAGGCTCTGCAAATGCATGCGACAGGGCACCATGTCCACATTGTACTGGTATTGCTTCACGAAAGCTCTGGATAAATCATTCCAAGATCGGATGCGACTGCTTTCCAAATCCATATACCAACTTAAGGATGCCCCGCTTAAACTGTCCTGAAAATAGTGAATCATCAGCTCATCGTTGCGGGCATGAGAAGTCATTTTTCTACAGAACATCACCAAATGACGCTTCGGGCAACTGACACCAGTGTATTTCTCAAACTTCGGAGTTTTGAAATCTGGAGGTATGACAAGACCAGGCACCAAACACAAGTTCAGAGCATCAAAACCAAAGGCATCAGGATCCGCTAAGGCTTTAAGTTGCTCGTCCAACACACGAAACCTTTCAGCAGGATCAAACGTTTGTGAATCCTTGGTTTTCACAAGAGGGATTGCCCCTTGGAAGTTCGGCATATGGAAAGCAAAACTCTGATAATCCGTATCATCAGAAGAAGATGAAGGTCCACCTCGGACAACAGATGGTTCAGGTACACTCTGATTCACGATCGGGGTCTGTGCAGGCTGAGCTTGAGTAAGGTAGTTCACTTGCGGATGATCCTCATCAGGAGAAAGACCATACAAAGGATTGGTCATCGAAGTGAAACCAGGTGGGAACTCAACATTCTGACGGTTGTTCTCTGACATAGCCACTGACAACTTCCAATCTGACCTTTTCTTAGTTCCTGACACTACTCAGTCTTGCTTCAAACGACTTTTTTCGTCTTCCAACAGTTACCACTTGTTCAAACTGAGTACCGGGAAATTAGCTGGCTGGTCATGGACAAAAGAAGAAGGATGAGTTGTCTGGAAGAGGATATGCAATGCAGATGCAAATGCAAAATGCAATATGATGATGCAAAACATGCAAAGAAATGGGATCACAGCTGGAAATTGTCTGGAATCTGGATCGAGTGTCTATAACCACAAGATCTCTGTATAATAACCCAAAATAGTAGCCGAGAACCAAAGGTCAAGAACTTCGGGATCATAGTGACCAGATCACAACATAGAACTGCACTGGTAATGAGGGTATGTTGAGGTCATGGGTTCCTGCAAACCTGTAAACCCCTCCCAATCTCACTGGTAGGCTCCGGGTCAGACATCACAGACTCTTAAAGCCGAATAGCAATAATACTTTCACCATCTCCGAGAAATGGCTCATGACCAGATCAGGGAATCGATTTGGCATTATGTACTATGCAGGGAGGCCTCAACTGAGTCCGGGAAAAACAAGCATCCCTTATAAGTCCCCAGCTACGAGCGCTGAAATCGAGAAACAATAGTACATTCAGCCAGTAGGATACAATACTAATGTCATACGACCAGATACTTTGGCTGAGTTCCTATAAGAGAACCAAGCCATCCTATGCGAGTCCCCAGTGGACCCTCGGGTGCAAATGGGTTTGCCACGAAATGTAGTCTGCCACTGTCACCACTGGAGAGGGTTGTTTCCACAAAGGTCCTCAATGATCGGTCCCCAGATGCACATAACTATCAAGGTCCTATCCCGAAGTGGAGGAAATCCCCACACATGATATTTCCAAGACGGTCGCAGTCTGGCTGTGAAACACATCGCCACTCATCATGTCACATGTGAGTACAATATGTTCACTCTAATCCTAAAGTGCACTCAAGCCGGGTACTTGGCTTATCTCTCAGAAACAGTATCACCCATCCCACCAAAGAAAACCAGTCCAGACAGTCCAGTATGATATACATGATGCGGAAAATAAATACTGAAAATTGTAAATAAAGCTGTAAATAAAGCTATAAACAAACAACAATAAAATACAACAAGCCACAGCAAACAAACATTACCCAATGAAACAGAAACACACAAGCGTTAGGAGAGACTCACAGGGGAACCAGAGATTCTGGGTTCGTTCCCCAGCAGAGTCGCCAGCTGTCGCTCCCAGGATTTCTATCCTGGTACAAACGCGAAAGTGGCGCGGAAAAAGAATAGAGTCGCCATCCAGGCATTTTTATCCCGAAGAGAGGGAATGGCAATGCTGCACAAACCAGAAGAAAGAAGAGAAAGTACACAGGTCCTACGAACCAAAGAGACTGAGCTCGGGAGTCGGTTACGACCTGGGAAGGTATTAGAACCCAGATCGTCCGCCGTACCCGACGGGATCCACGCTTGCAAAAGAAACTGTTTCAAAGGGTGAGGGTATGAAGACTGCAGCAAAGAAATGAAAATGAAAAGAAACTGGAACTGGAAAAGAACTGAAATATGAAACAAAGAGGAAAATGTAGGGAAAATAAAGATTGTGCTCGAACGGGCCCTACCCCGCTGCCTACGTACCTCATCAGGACAATGAGGATCAGAGACGCCATAGTTCCCCTAACTAGGGGTACCAAAGGAAATTGCTTGTGAATTAAGGCTTGAACTGCCTATGCCATTGCTCAGGTGTTGCAGACTCGGACGACGAGTGTGTAACCGTCTTGCAAAGTGACAAGTAGGAGCAAGTTCGCGGACGAAGCGAATGAGGTGAGAAAAGAATTCCCGAAGGAAAGACGCTTATTGTTTTCTTGGTGTTTTTTAGAATTTTTTATGAGTGAAAGTTTGCATAGGTAAGTGTACCTAAGTCTTACTTAATGGGATGTGTACATCTCACATCATCCCGAAATGGAATGCGCAAGAGGCACACCTACCTATGGAGGAAATCTCCAAAGCTAGTCCCACAAGTGAAGGCTTAAGCACACTGGCCTATTACCATTATTAAGTATTTTTGTGGTTTTTGGTTAAGAAGTGTTTTTTAGCTTTTTTTTGTGAAGTACTCATGCTAAGACCTATCCACCACGAGTGATGACTCACACCTCGCCCCGAAACGGAACGCGTACAAGCATCTCATAGCAAAATCTCATGTCACATGAAAGTACTCAACCTTTATTAAATGAATTAGAATTAAGTTTGAAGATGAGAAGGGAGAGCACCAAAGGATCTCAAAGGAAAAATTCTAAAGGGGGACTAAAATAATCCTAAGTGTTAACATGCATGGATGTCCTAAAGGTTAGTGAGGTTTCTATCCTAATGAAGGAGAAGAAAAGAAGAAGATGAAAGGAGAAGCACCATGGTGGCCAAGCACACCTCAAGTCGAGAATGAATAAGAGAAGATAAGGAAGAAGAATTAAGATGAAGAAGAAATGAGAATGCGAAATGGAGATGAATAAGAATGAAGATAAGGAATGCAGAATGGAATAACCAAACAATGCACAAACAGAGCCTACACCAGTAGGACTTCTAGATGCAGCAGCATGCAATAAGGAAAATCAGGCCTCAGTGTTACCTAACGGAGAAGGTCTGTTGCCTCTTCAATATGTGCAAACAAACTCAAGAAAGATGTCAAAAGATTCACGCGATCAATCAAAGTATCATCAAGACGTCCATCACGATTAAATCGATCAACCAGAAAATTCCTCGCATCAAGCTTAAAGCTCCAAGAGTGAATCAAAGCATCTAAGACTAAAGAACAAAAATCAACAACGTTAACAAGAATTTAATACAAAAAGTCAGTCAAATCTAACTAGAATTCTAAAACATATATTAGAACCAGAAGGATTAATTCACAAAACAAAACTTACTAAAATATTATTTTTGGGTTCTTTAATTGATTTAAAATAACTAAACTAACTTATCTAAACCATTATTATTACTCCTAAGAAAAATATTAAAATTCAAATAAAACAAATGTTAAGAATTAAATCAAATATTCAGATCAAATTAATATATAGAAGAAAAAAGTTCTAAAATAAAAACAAAATTAAAAGAAACAAAGGAGGGGGAAGCCGCTGGATGGAGGTGCTGATAGCAAGATTCGTTAGGCCTAAATAAAACGCTGAACCCAATGATAACAAGGATCTTCAAAGAAGGGTGCATGTGGCGGTGCAATGGGAGCATTCCAAGGACCTTGCGCTGTCAACAACAACACAACCTGCTTTTCCTTTTTAGGAAAGAAAAATAATAAATAAAAGGTTAAAAATGAATCAATACAATATAAAAGAAAAGATCAAACAATGTCAACCACAAAACATCATCCCGACCCTCTTCTTCTTCACAAACGGCGCACGAAAAACAAAAGAAGAAAATAAAATCCGTCGGCGATTTCGTTGGCTTCAGTTAGCTTCTTCCACCGTTGCTGTTGCTCGACGACGATGACCGAGCCTCCTTCCGGGCGTAATCTTCTTCTTCTGCGACACGTAATCTCCCTCTTCTATGTTGGATTCGATGCGTGTTGTTGCTCAGTTGTCGTCGATGAAGACGACAAAGGGTTGTTGGAGCTTTGAAGGTGCGATTCACGGCCTCGGTGCTCTCCTTTTCGACTCAATCACAGGTTCTCTTGCTCACAGATCCAAACCGCTTTCGATCTTCTTCATCTATTTTCTGTTCTCAGTTTGCTGTTGTTGATTGTTAATGGTGAGTGTCAGATTTGATGGAGTTGATGGTTTGGATGTAGGTTTGAAGGTGCGGCTGTGTTATTGGTGCGTCGAGCTTTACGGTGGTGAGTTAGAAGTTGAGGAATGGTTGGTGTTGGTTCGGTTGTTGGAGGAGGTTTTAGTGAAGAATGAGGTCATGATTTGTGTTGATTTCGGTGACGTTGAAGGAGGTTGTTGAAGGTTGAGAGTTTAAGAGTGGATTGTTTATGTTGAATGGAAGATGAAGGTTGGTGGAGGGTTTGGTTGAAGGGATGATGGATTTGTGGTGTTGATTGTTTTTTCGGTTCTGAAAACAAGGGTGAGAATGTGAGGTTCAAGAAAGGCTTTCAAGAGATTATGGTGAGGTTTTTGTTGTTGATGTGATGAAGGGTGAGATGGAGGTTTGGAATGAGGTTCTGTGTGATTAAACTCTTCTTCTCGTTCTCTATTTCTGGGTTCTGATGGTTCGAACAGGATGATTGAAGGTGTGAAAGGTGGTGAGGTTTGGTGAAGAGAGAAGGTGGTGACCGTGATGATTTGTTGCTTCGGTGTGTGAAGAAAAGTATTTTTGTTGAAACGAGTGTGTGTCTGTGCGTTTGCAGAATAGGTTTGTGGTGTTGGTGATTGTTTTGTTTGTTTGAAGCTTGCAGAATGCAGGGTGATGGATGCGTGTTGGTGAAAGGAAAACAGAGGCATGTTGTGTGTTGTTATTGCAGGGTGATGAAAATTGGGAAAAAGAGTTGTGTGGGATGCGTGATGGAGAAGAGTGAAAATGTTGTTGTTTGCGTGGGGCTACGTGCAAACTCGTGGAAAGATATGCGTGAAGGCGGGCCATGCTGTGGGGCCAGTTTGTTGTATTTTGTGTAACGGAAGGGAATTGCCGCAAGTTTGTTGCTTGAAGGAAATTATGTGCTGATAGTGTAGTAAGGAAAAGTGAGAGTTGAAATTATGAGGGCGGCGTGAGGTCATGTGGGGTAGTGTGATAACATTTAAAAAAAATGGAAATTTGACTTGGCTGCAGACTTTTATGTACCAATTTGTTATGAATTTTTTTCTGCATTTTTTGTGTAATTATAATAGGAAAATGGGCTATTAAAATAAAAAGAATGGGCTTGTGACAAAATGAGAGGATTAGAACTTTAGTTTAAAGGTGTATAATATGGTTTAATTAAGAATGGATTAGAAAAATATGGTTTTGGGAATTGACTTAAAAAAATGACTAATGAAAATTGGATGTGAATTTATGGACAAAGAAATTGTAAAATAAATTGGTGGAGAAATTGTGGAAAATAAAGATAAATGAAACTAAATATGGACTTGAGATTGAATAATAAGAAATGGTTGATTTGGGATTTAGTAATCGGAATAGAAAATTGGATAGAGATATGGGCAATGAATGAAAATAAAATAATGGATGTGATAAACGATGGATAATAGATAGACGTGTATAGTTGGTTTAGAAGAATTTTGGAATATGGACGCAGATTGATGTTTATGAATCGGAAATGAAAGAATGAAGATGGATACGAAATGGTAATGAGTTTAATGGAGTAAAATTGCAAATGGGCCCAAACTGATATTCCTATCCTTGATTTGCACAAATCTTGAACTTGACATTCTTGAATTACTTGGAATTTTTGTATATCCCCATATGAACTTGATTCTCTGAACCAAAACTTTGCATAAACCACTGCTTTGATAACTTGAATTTGAAGAAGTCTCCTGAGACTTTGAGTAAAGAGGAATAGCCTGAGATGCTAGGAATAGAATAATGGCTTTATAACTTGATGAAGACGAAACCCCTAATGACGGGCCAACTGAATCGGCGAATAATTCTTCAGACATGAGATCCTTGATCAGGGAAATAAACCCTAATCGAGTGTCCTAAGCATAAGAAAAATGATGCCATTGACAGTTGCATAACAAGAAATCCGAATTCTCTGATAATCTGCAAATAAAGTGCGAAACCCTAATCTTCAGAAAATCGATCCCGTGTCTTAGGAGCTAATGCGAATGGTATGCAGAATGCGCATGAATGCAAAACGAAAAGCGGGAAAAAAAATAAATATCAGAGGGCAAATTTAGGGTGTATACACCTATGCTCAAGTGTATGACTCATATGGCTCGAATGCTAACTTTCTTGCATTGGACAGAAGGCGCAAGTTCTCGTTTGTGAATGAGTGTGATGAGAAAAGAATCCCGAAGGAGACGATTATTGCTTGTTTTTTTGTGTTTTCAGTTTTTTATTGTTTTTGGTGTTTTGCATAGGATTATGAGCTTAAGCCTAAATCAAGGGTTGTAAACTCATTATATCCTCCTTGATTATGGATAATGAGCCTACTTAAGTATGAAATAGGCATCTCAACTTAATTACCATGATGATGTAGGATTAAGATCATTAACCTACTTGTGATTATTTAGATGTTTTTGGGTTTTTGTTTACTGTTAAGTAATGAGTTTAATCTCTAGTCATAGATTAGTGAACTCATTACACCATCCTAATAGAAGGATAATAGATGAGAAACACTTAAGCTGAGGAAGATACCTCAACTTAATCCATGGTTAGGGATGAGATTAAGAAGTGGATTTTATGGTTTGTAAGACAACTTGAGGGGGACTTGTCCATTAAACACTAAGGTTAGTCCCTCTTAACCATAAGGAAGATATAGAACCCTAATGTAAGGCCCAAGTTACAAGATAAAGTATTGGTGATTATTATTGTGATTTTATTAAGAGGTTTAAACAGATTAAAGGTTTAACATTTAGGATTAAAGTTATACACTCCATCCTAAGAGAGGATGCAGACATAACCCTAATTCCAAAGTCCTAAAACTTTAAGAGTTTAGTCTCTGATTATTGAGATGAGAAGAGAGACTCAAGGAGACTCAAAGGTAAAATACTAAGGGGGACTATACACAACCCTAAAAGTTATCATGCTTGGATATCCTATGGTTTGTTAGGCTTAAAAGGAAAGATCTTCAAGGCCTCCAATGGAAGAAGCATATGAAAAGAGAAGGAGAAAGAAGAACAAGTTACTTACTTCCTGAAGAAGATAAGTAACTTGAAGGAAAGAAAGTAAGAAAGATGGAACATAAGTGAACAATTTCACTTCAAAGACATGTAAAAATGCATATGAATGATATAAGAAGAGGTGAGAGGTGAAGGCAAATCCACCTCCCAAATAACTTACCAAAAGATCCTGAAAATGTTAGTATGAATGCATAAGACATAAAGCATAAAGAAATGAATTGAAATGAAGTGCAAAGACCAAAGTCAGAAGTGATTATGCAATGCAAAGGGCATATGAGATAATGCAAAGTCATACAATATGCATATGAATGATCATACACAGATGAGATGCAAAAGCAGCATGCTTAACAGCTTGAAAACACTTGGATGTTTAAAAAATGAAATGAATGCAAGACATGGAAAATGAATGAAGAAATGATCAAGCAATGTTCTAACATGTCCTATTATGTCTAATATGACATATGAATGCTTGAAATGTCATGGCAAGTTCACATGATGATGATATGCAAAGATGAATGCAAATGAACATGAGAAATTAGGGTTTTATGAACATATGAGATGCAAATGGACAAAATAGAAGCATACAACATGATAAAAAATTGAAACCAGGCTCAATCAAACCCTAAACTTATACAAGGTCACACCCCAAAGGAGAAAGTCAGAAGCCTAACCTAGTGAAAGTTATGAATTTCCTAAGTTTGCTAGGTTTTTTGGGTGATTCTCAAAGGAAAATGCAAATCAATTTGAAAATGCAAGATAAATTCATGAGGAAAATAACCTAGAAACTACATGCAATATATGAAACAATGCAAAAAGAATCAAGTTCAAACTCTTCATGGTCAGGCAGGAATGAATTTTTCAACTTAGGGTTAGAAAATGTGATTTTTAAAGAACCCTAATTCAAAGAAAATTGTGAAATTATGATCAAACCTAAAACGAAATTTGTATGAAGAGTTTGAAAATGTTTCTAAATGCATTGGAATGGTTCATGATTTTTTGGTGATTTTTAGAAACCTAAATGCATTTTTAATTAATTAAAATCCATTAATTAATTAAAAATAACATTTAAATATTTTAAAAATACTTTTTAAATGCAAAAAATAAAATAAATATCATTTTCAGGTTGAGAAAAATATTTAAAACAAGAATGCAAAGTTTGGGAATTTTTTGACGTGTTTTGCTATTTTAAATAAATTGCACAAAAGAAATGAAAAGAAAATGAATTAAAAATGAAATAAATGAAAGTCATTTGATCCAAGGCTCCAGATTCAAACTTGAGGGGAGGGGTTTGACTGCGCACGTGATTCAAGGGCTGGAATTCAATCTGGAAATTTTATTAATTAAACCTAATTAATTAATTTAATTAAAAGATTAGGGTTAAGTGAAATGATCAGAACCGTCCACACGCTAATCTAATCACCATCCAAGGGTCCTCATTCAAATAGGAAACAAAACCCTAATTAATCTCAGGCGACCGGAGATAAGCTCCAGTCGTCTTCTCTAACAACACCAAATCCCCATCTCCTTCCCCAGCCTACCATAGACCAAAACAACTGCCCAGAAACACTCCTCATGCATCATACAACCATACATGCTAATTTTTCAACCATTTTCAATTCTAAACATATCAGAGTGATCAGCTAAGCATATAGAATCATTTAATAACAAGAAAAAAGAGTTCTGGAAAAATTGTTCTTGATGATACCTGAGATGAAGCTTTGCATTTTTGAGCTTTCTGGCCTCCTCCCTTGCACAAATCAACTCCAATGGACCCCTGAGGATGTTGTGATGCTTAGAACAAGTTTTTAATGGCTGGTTTATGAGTTTCAGTTCTGAGTATGAAGAAATCGTATTTTGGTTTGAGCTGGTTTCAGGCCATGGTGAGGGGGGAATGATCCTTAGGTTGTGTGTGGTTGAATGGTGAAAGAAATTTGGAGTTTTGATGGCTGAGGTGTGAGAATCGAAGAAGGGAAGTTTTTGACAAATTTTGTGCAATCTGAGTTATGTGATGTTTCAGGCTTGTGTGTTATGTGTAATGAGCTCCATAAGATTAGTATAGGCCAATGAGAGTGTTCAGAAAGTGGGTGGTGGCATAGTGTGATTGTTATGGGCCAAGTTGCAAAAATGTCAACTTTGTGTACTTGAGGTATGGGCATGGTGCAGAGCTGTTTCAAGGGGTGTCTTGGCCTCAGCAGATTTTGTGGATGGCCCTTGGATCAATAGAGTGCAGCTGGAAGGCTTGGATGAAGAGATATCATGTGTTTTCCAAATTTCCAACTTTGATAATTTTGTGAAAATGAGGTATGGTTTCTTGTGATCCAAGGCACAATTCTGGTTCAAATGCATTGCACTATGTTGGTATGATGTTTAGAAGTCAATTAGAGGTCATGAAATGGCTTAGAACTTGAATTTGCAAAAAATCCTCTTTGGTGCACACTTGAAAATTATAGGATTTTTGCCAACTTTGAAAGGCCATATCTTGAGTTCTAGGATGAATCAAGACATGTTCTAGTACTTTTTGAAAAGGGAAAGACCTACAACTTTCATGCCCAAGAATTTTTTCATTTGAAGCATGTTTGGTCATGAAAGAATAGATTGAATATCTTTCCCAAAATGGAAAGTTTCCATTACAAGTTATTTCCAAAAATAGCAAGTTTGCATTTGGCTCAAGATTCTTCAACTTTGTGAACTTATAAACACTTCTAAGATCAAATAAAGATCATAGAACCCCAATTTGATGAAAATGATCCTTTGGTACCCTTGTTGGGGGCCTTAGATGCCCTGCTTTTGACTTTACTTGCTCAAGAAGTTACCCAATGATCAGATGACTTCCACAATGAATTTCTTCATCAAACTTGGTACACATGATCCTTATAACATATTAAGAACATTAGAAACAAGAATGACCAAAAAAATTGGAGTTAAGGCCTCTGAAACCAAAACCCTAATTTTGGTCATTTGTTTAGGAAAACCCTAGCTCTGCTTCCATGCCTTTGCCATTCTTTGTGATCTCTTGACTTTCATGAACTTTGGGGGGCATGTTATGATTATAGAACACACATGGACCCTCTTGGAAAGCTTCAAGACCATTGGGATGGCTCATATTGATTCTTGGATTGCTCAGATCACAAACCCTAGATGCAGATGCAATGAAACTATGTAGATGAAGCAAATATGCAACATGAGATGGTATGCTTGTAATAAAACAAAATTAAAGATCACAAGCCATAGGGTGAGAAAGAGTTAGGGCAAATTTGGGGTGTTTACACTTACACACATGATTTTTATCGTTACACTATGAATACGTTGCGGAAGTATAAAAGAATGTAAAGCATAAAGCAAGAGTAAAGAACACGCGATATATCCTTGTTCACTTGAGAACTTTCCAAGCTAATCCAGTCCATCCACCAAGGTGCTTTCTCCTTAAATAAGTACTTAATCTACTATAACCAAATCATTATAATTACAATTTCACAACAACACTATGACTCACTCAATGAACCGTTCAGGGAACCAACCAGATATAACATTCATTGACCCAACAGAATCTCTGACAGGATTTCCTACGTGGTCTACAACCAAGACTAACAGCGTAGAACCTTTGTGACTTCCTGTGTGGCAAACTTCCTTGACTAACTGCACAACATAGCATGTCGTGACATCAGGCTCCAGAACAAATTATTCTGAGTTGTACTAGAACCTTAGCCCTAGAACATATCATCAGAACACATAGTTCTATGAATGCACTAGCAACTAATTTTTGTACCTTCCTAAAGTTCTGACCTTCAATCAGTCCTTTAAGGAAAGGGTTGTTTACAAAAGTTGTGCTTCTTAATAAGCAGATTTTAAATGCACTTAAGTACATCAAAAGAACCTAAATACACACTAAAAATATTAAATTGTATTCTTGCTCTGTTGTGTGGTCTTCTGCTTCTTCAAGTTGCTTCTTCATTGTGCACTTGAAGGTTAAAGTCTTCATTTTCTTCAAAAGCTTTGCAAGCTTGTTGATCTTTGTTTAAGCACAAGAAGGACTACTTCGTCTTGATTCACTTAAGAACATTTTTGGACAACAACCCATTTTTGAAGCTTCCATGATCACATTTATTGTCTTCTGAGACTTTGCAAGTCTTCTGCAGCATATGAAGTTAAGCACATTGTGAATTCAAGATCTCTCTGCTTTCAGCAGATTATTGTCAAAGAGTAATCAACTGGAAGAGTTGTATATTATATTAAACTCTTTGTGGATCTTTGTTTATCAACAACCTTATATGATTGTATGAAAACATCAACAACATGGTTCAAAGACCATTTGACAACTTGATTGTATGTGTGTTCATAAACCTTTTGGTTATAACAATCAACACCCATACATAAACCAAATGGTTGTCTCCTTGATTACTTCACATAGAAGAATATTCAGTTTGTGGATAATCAACCAGATTGAGTTCCTATTCAAAATCAACAACATTTAAGAGTGTGGTTGTTTGTTTCAACCAATGAGGATTCAATAGGAATCAACAACATCAACGCATGTGGGTGTGCTTCCATTAGGAACCAACAACACATCACAAAGCATGTGATGTTTTCCTTTTTTAGCCAAACATAAAAGATTTGTTACATCCCCATTCGGCCATTGAGGAATTTGTTACACAAGGAATTAAATAGTATAGCCATGCATTGTCCTTTTCCTCAATTCAAAGATAGTGGAGAGATAGTGGGATAAAGCATTATCGTATTGTTTACTATCCTTGCCAACCGTAAAGTTTTCATCTGAACTTCAGAGGCTTCTGATTATAAATCATTGAGTGAAGCATGAACTAGAGACGATGATACTTGGGTTTTCAGAGAACCTAAGTATTTAGTCTTCAGAACTACGTTCTTCAGGACTTCATTATTTTGCTTAAAACCCATGATCTTCAGAACTTCAACTCTTAGAGTCTTTAAAACATTCTTCACATAGAACATTGTCTTCAGAGTCTTCAGAACTTGGTTCTTCATAAGCTTAAGTCTTCAAAACTTCAAGTCATCAGAGTCTTCAAAACTTAGTTCTTCAGAAGATTAATTTCATAAGCTTTGCTTCACTTTCTGATCAGAACCACGTTTAAAATAACATCCACAAGAGCATTGCCAACACAAAATCCACATCATTGGATCTTTTTTATTGTTTTTAGATTCAGAAGCACACTTGCTTCTTCAGCATGCTTGCGACTATTGTTACACATCGTAACTTCGAATATTAGCATTTGCGTACTCATTTATAATGTTTATTTGATCTTAATATATAATATTCATGATCTTCACTTTAAAAAACATCAGAACATAAAATGGTTACTTCATAAATGCTCCATTGCTATCTGTCGCTCCCGAATATTTGGATCCCGGTGCAGACGCGAACAGTCGGTGAAAAGAGAAAATGGAGGTGAAGTGAATAGAGTCGCCAGCTAGGCATTTTTATCCCGAAGGAAAGGTAATGCTGCATAAACCTAAGAAAAGATGGATAATACGGTTGCGAACCAGAGAAACTGAGAAAGGGGGTTGGTTACAACCTGGGAAGGTATTAGCACCCAGATTGTCCGTCGTACTCGACGGGATCCACGCTTACAAGATTTGTGTTTAAAGGGGTAGTGTATGTGCTATCTGTGTGCAAAATCTGGAAAAGAAATATACAAGTGTCAGTGCAAAAGGGTGAATGCTCAGTAACTGAGGCTTAGAAAATAATGCTGAAAGAGGGGGATGACAAAGAAAATTTTGTTCGATAACACTTAAGTTATGCCTATGTATCCTCTCGTGCAATGAGGATGTCAGAACACCGTAGTTCGACTCAAAGAGACTGAAAAATAAAATGACTGTGAACTGCTTGTTTGCCTATGCTCAAGTGTATGACTCGTCTGGCTCGAGTGCTAACTGTCTTGCATTAGACAGAAGAAGCAAGTTTTCGTTTATGAATGAGTGTGATGAGAAAAGAATCCCGAAGGATACGATTATTGTTTGTTTTTGGTGTTTTCAATTTTGTATTGTTTTTGGTGTTTTGCATAAGTTAATAAGCTTAAGCCTAAATCAAAGGCCTGTAAACTCATTATAACCTCCCTGATTAGGGATAATGAGCCTACTTAAGTATGAGATAAACATCTCAACTTAATTGCCATGATGATATAGGATTTAGATTATTAACCTACTTGTGATTAATTAGATTTTTTTTTTGGTTTTTATGTTTTGTGTTAAGTAATGAGTTTAATCTCTAATCACAGATTAATGAACTCATTCCACCATCCTAATAGAAGGATAATAGATGAGAACATTTAAGCTGAGGAAGATACTTCAACTTAATCCATGGTTAGGGACTAAATTCATTATATAACAAACCTTTATTAAGTGGATTTTAATTAAGGGATGAGATTAAGAAGTGAATTTTATGTTTGTAAGACCACTTGAGGGAGACTTGTCCATTAAACACTAGGGTTAGTCCTTCTTAACCCTAAGGAAGAATTAAAACCCTAATGTAAGGCCCAAGTTACAAGATAAAGTCTTGGTGATTATTAATGTGATTTTACTAAGAGGTTTAAACAAATTAAAGGTTTAACACTTAGGATTAAAGTTATACACTCCATCCTAAGAGAAGGATGCAGGCATAACCCTAATTCCAAAGTCCTAAAACTTTAAGAGTTTAGTCTCTGATTATTAAGATGATAGGAGAGACTCAAGGAGACTCAAAGGTAAAAAGCTAAGGGGGACTAATCACAACCCTTATTTTTATCATGCTTGGATATCCTATGGTTTATGAGGCTAAAGAAAGATCTTCAAGGAAGCCACCAATGGAAGAAGCAGATGAAAGGAGGAGGAAGCATAAGAATAAGTTACTTACTTCCTAAGCAGATAAGTAACTTAAATGAAGAAAGTGAGAGAGATGGAACATAAGTCAATCAAATTCACTTAAAAGACAAGCAAGATGCATATGAATTAGATAAGAAGAAGTGAGAGGTGAAGGCAAATCCACCTCCCAAAATAACTTACCAAAAACCTGAAAGTGTTAGCATGAATGCATAAAGTATAAAGCATAAACAAATGAAGTGAAATGTGATGCAATGATATGCAAATACCAAAGTCATAAGGGTTTATGCTATGTAAATGTCATGTAAAATGATGCAATGTGTTGCACCCCAAAATTTTCCCTCCACAAGACAAGTCATTGTGTACTAAGAGGCTCACAAGGTTCACAAGACATCTCATGAGGTTAAAAAGGTTCACAAAGTTCACAATTAGTCAGAAAGTTTGACAATTCCCTCAGACAATGCATCCTCCTAAGCAATGCATCCTAAACTAGGGTTTTGACTTTTATCAGGCTAAATGGACTTCCAAGACTTCAAGTGAGCTTCATAACATCTTATATGTGTTCAAGAATCCCCATGACATGTTTCAAAACTTTTCCCAAAGGCTTGCTCAGTCAGATGATCAGATAGGTTAAAATCAGTCAAAGTAGTTAAAAAGTCAAACTGAGGTCAACTGTGGTCAAACCAAAGTCAAACTTCATGATTTTTTGCCAAAATAAATTATATGAATTAAAATTCATCATTTGATCAAGGGTTGATCATGATTCATCAAGGAGATTTCAGATCATCAAGAATCAGGAGTTTCTAAATTAGGGTTTTCAAAGGAAAAGTAAACTGAACTTTGACCAGCCATAACTTTCACATGCTTCATCAAAAATTTTCCATCCAAAGCTCATTTTGAAGGAAATTGAATTCTCTACAACTTTTTGTCTCACAAGCCAAGCCCAAAAATGCTTCATTTGGAAGGTATGAGCTAAGACATTGTAGGTCATTTTGAAAGTCAACAAAAAGTCAACAACTTCAAAAGAGCATAACTTGAGAATGGTAAAAGATATGAACATGAAACAAATTAGGTTGGTTAGAGGACTCTTTAAGCTTTCCAAAATGTCCAAGAACACCCTCATAGCATTAAAATTGAAGGATTTGTGCCCTTGCAAAGTTGGGAAATTTTAGGGAAGTTTATGAAGCAAATAAGGCCTTAAATCAAATTTTTGCTAAATGAGCCCACCAAATTGCTATCCCATCTTTACAAAAACACCAAGCACGACCCAACCCACCTATTTTATGATTTTTTATTTTTTATTTCATATTTATTTGAATTTTATTCATTAAAATACCATTTAAATTGAAATAAAATATAAAATCATATAATTAAAAAGGGATTTTGCTTCTAGAATGTTATAAATGACATTTGGATCAGATTGATACACAAGTTATGAGGATTGTCCCAAAATAGCAATGTTAGATCAAAGAAAAATCAAGTTTTATGACATAATCTTTTTCAATCTCAAATGATCAAAATATCCAAAGTGTGACACAATTTTTTGACCTAATCTCATTCACATATATACATAGAACATATCACAACCTCGAGCACGAATTTTTGCAGCCTCTTGCACCACTTTCAAACTTCACCAAAACCATAAAAATTCAATTTTCGGTTTCCATATTTCAAGAGGTTTCAAGGTATTTTAAAGACACTACAAGCTTCCTTGAGCTTCCCTGAGTCTAAACCACCTCTTAAATGCCTCTGATTCATACTCATATGCATAACCCGAAGCATACATGCCCTTAATCTATTTTTTTTCGATTCATTGAATTTACGTGTTTACAATGAGTTTTGATTATGTACTAATGTTTGTTGATGCTCATAGATGATTTCTGGATTGTTTTTGTGAAGAACCATGGTTGAATCATGAAAGTGCCATTGTTAGGGTTTCGGCCATCACTTTAGGGCTTTTCGTTTTACATCGTTTATGAACATTCTAAAGACATGGCTATGACGTATAAACTATGAGCAATTGATCTGGGTTATTGGTTTTTATTATTGTTATGGTTTTCATGACGTTTCAAAAAACATAGGATTCTGGTTTTCAAAATTTGCAGGTGAATTCGTAGGTATATTTGAATTAAAATTCGCAGGTAATAGGTTGAAGATGAAGCCGGTTGGCGCGAAACCCTAATTTGAATAATGGACTTATTTTATTATGAATTGTTTCTGTTATATTTTCAAAACGCTGCAATAGCTCAGTTGGTAAGTATGTACGCGTATGAAGACCAAGGCAGGGGTTCGAATCCCACCTCCAACATTTTTTTTTTGCTTTCTTTCCTTTATGTTTTTCAGGCTTAATATATAAAGATTGGCTCTCATTCAATATCACCAAGCGCAGCGCAGCCTGGTGGAGAGCTTGTTGGTCCAGGGGATGCAAAGCCTAGGGCCTGGGTTCGAATCCCAGCCCCAGGTAAGTTCTTTTTTCTCATTATTTTTTCATTTATTTTATTTTATTTATATTATATTTGATTAATTTAATTAATAATAATAAATGTTTAAAATAAATTAGTCATAGTATTTTCTTATATATAATTCAAAACTTATATTTTTTTTAAAAAGATTCAAACTTTATTAATAAAAGTTATTTATATTTATTTTATTGTATATATTTAATATTTGTATGTATTTTTTGTATAAATAATTTAATTATATTTAGATTAATTTATAAACCCTAATATTTTCATATGTAAAATCTAATTTTCTTTATAAACCCTAATTATGTTATAAATCTTAATTTATTTGTTTGTGAATTTTAATTATATATATTTATTTTATAATTTGTTTATATTATTATTATATGTAGTTTTTTTTTTATATATATAAATAATTTAATTAAGTTTAGATTAAGTAATTAACCCTAATTTATTTTTTCTAAACAATTAAAAACCCTAATTTTATTTTATAATTTTTATTTCTTATGCCTATTTAATTATAATATGTATATAAAATTAAATTATTAGAACTATTAGTCATATTTATTAGTATATAATTATTATTATTTATTTCTTTTATTAAAATTCTTAAAAATAATTATTTATTTAATTTTGAACTCTTAATTTGTTTCTACATTATATTGTTATACTAACCTTCTTATATTTATTTTTGTTTGTTATTAATAACCTATTTATTTATTTATTTATTTATTATATGCTTACTTATTTAACTTATTTTTATTATTCTTATAATGTAATTGTGCCAATTATGTAATAGTTGTAGAATTATTCTTATTATTTATTTTTAATTGCCATGGTTAGTAAAATAGGGAGTGTAAATATGTTTGTATTTAAAATTAAATTTAGATCATTAACTTGTAAGATAAATACTTGAATTTGTACACGCACACCCGTAAGTCGATCCTGGATCGCCATCTCACATTCTTAAGGATACCTCTCATGTTGCCTAAAGAAAAAGGTCAAGTAAGGTGTATAAAGTAAAGTCCCTTCATTTATTTATATCATCTAGTCCCTTAAGAGATAATAAGATCAAGTCCCTCCATGGTTGCCTTCGTAAATGATCTTGTCCCTTTCGAATAAAGATGATAAGTCCCTTCGAATTGCTAAATACACCTTACAGTTGCCTAATCACAGTTGTCCCTTCATTTGTTTCTCACAATATCCAAGGTAATGACTACTTATTCCTGAATAATAAGGATAGTCTTACCATTTAAAGGACATTTAAGAACAGAAAAGATTTAACTTAGGGTAGATTCATCTTATGTACTTGCTCACCTTTTCAAAACATTTCAAAAACACTTCACATTTTTCAAGCAATTTTCAAAACAAAGGCTTTATATATATCCGTACATGGATCATTATAAAGTACTTAAAAAAATTTCTAATCAAACACTACACTTCTCAAAAACATTTTAAAGTGAGCTAAGTAACTAAGAGCCCATGGATAACCATGGATGTAAAGGGTGCTAACACCTTCCCTTTACATAACCTACCCCCCGAACCCAAAATTTTTTTAAAGGTCTTTCCTGTTCTTTTATGCCTTTCCTTTGGATAAAATAAAAGTCGGTGGCGACTCTTGCTATCCGCAACATTTAACTAAAGTCAGTTCTCCCACCGTGTTACAGACCTGGTGACTCTGCTAGGGACTTAATAAAAGAGGGGTACCCTTAGGAATTAGATCACTTTAAACTTGTTTGCTTTGTTTGCTTTACTTTACTTGTTGGGTGCTCTTATGTGTGAAAGATCCTAACCCGGATCTAGTGTACCTTAGGTAAATGACAATAGACCAAGGAAACTATACGGCGTATACCGATATGGTTGATCTTGTGGCCATAGTTAGTGTGACTTCTTGGTTGGTGCTTATGTTCCTTAAGCAAGTTGAGGATAATATGAGGCTGCCATATGTTATCAATACACTAACTAACTTTTAGAACCCTAGTCATCCCTTCTTGGCCTTTAGAAAGTAGTGAGATAGCCGGCTTTGGTGAAGACTGAAGTTGGTTGATACTCGATGCTACACTCATTGAGATCTTAAACTTGGAGGGTTTTTGTTGGCAAGTAAGTTGCCTACTGAACAACCACCCTTGTGAAGGATCAATGATATTGAGATCCCTTAGAACCTGGTTACTTTATAGGACATGATGAACCACATAAACTTCAGGGGAGGATACTTACCTTTAAACCTCATGCAAGCCTTCAAACCTAGGGTTATTGTGTGACTTGTTTGTGTGTGCCACATGTTTGTGATTGAGCATAACATCATGACATCATGCATAATAAGCATAGCATTTTCACTAACCATTTCAAGGACCAAAGGATTTATCTTTGTTCTTTGTTGCAGGTCATGGCTTATGCTCGTAGGAATACTATTCGGGTCAACTTTGTAGAAATACCTCCTAAGCTTAAGGAATTGGTCTCTCAAGTTTCTGAAAACTCCCAATTCTTCAAGAGGCATGGTTACCTACTGGATCTAGTCACTTCAGTGTTCAATGAAGATATGATGTGTATCCTATTTCAGTTCTTTGATCCTAAACATCAATGTTTCACATTCCCCGACTATCAGCTGGTTCCTACAATGGAAGAGTTCTCTAAACTACTGGGTATACCTATCCTTGATCAGAGACCCTTCACAGGCTTAAAGAAAGAACCTAAACCTGAAGTCATTGCTGCAGCCCTACATTTAAAGAAATCATACATTGTCTTAGAAACAAGGAGTGGAGTTAAGGGTATTCTTGCTAAGGTATTGATGGAGAAAGCTCAAGTGTTCCTGAAGGCTATGAGATATGATTCTTTTGAGGAGATCTTAGCCCTATTGATTTATGGCTTAGTGTTGTTCCCCAATCCAGATCAGTTCATAGACGTTCACTCCATCAACATATATCTGAGTCACAATCCAGTGCCTACACTACTTGGGGACATCCTGCATTCTCTTCATACTCGTACTACAAAGGCACGAGGAACTCTGATGTGCTGCATACCTTTGCTATCTAGGTGGTTTATTTCTCATCTTCCAAGATCAGTGATGAAGAATGAACAAGGGTTCAGGTGGTCCAAGAGGATTATGTCACTTTCTCATTCAGATATTCATTGGTGCTCCAGATCCATGGAGAATGTTACTATCATTGACCGTTGTGGTGAATTCCCCAATGTGCCACTCCTTGGCATAAGAGGGGGCATTACTTACAAACCTTCCTTAGCTTTACGTCAGTTTGGTTACGCTCAGAGTGATGGTCCTCATGACATGGTGATTCAGGGTATTGTGTTTGACTACGACAACGATCTTCAAGGTTATCGTCAAAAGTTTATACGAGCATGGGGAAAGGTGAACAAGGTTAACAGCAAGACTCTGGAACCTAAGTACATTATTCCTATGGAAGCTTATCTCAGGTGGGTACGAGCTCGTGCTCAGACTCTTATGATGCCATATCCTGCCGTCCTGCCAGTTACTATGGAGCCAGTTGCTGAAGGAGATACTTCTTATATCATCCTTCACCCAGACATGCCCACTGACATGGAAGACTTACAGAGTTCCTGGATCCAATTGAAGGAGCAAAGGGATACCTTTGAGGCTCATTACAAAGCAAGTCAAGAAAGAATCCTGGAACTAACAAAGCAACTTCACGAGGAGCGGAATCTCAACTCATACCTCAACACAAAGAGGAAACGTCCATGGGAGACTTAAAACCCCATCTTTTGTATTTATTTCTTTTCATTTTTATTGTAAGCCCAAGGGGAAAACAAATTTATTACTAATAAAAGTTTACTTTCTTGGTTGTTTAAGCAAATTTAAATCCTGCGGTCCTTGAAAACATTGCATACGCATTTATACACCATATCATTGCATCACAGGTTTCTTATATACATGTTTCTTATCTTCTCCCTGTTTATTTCAGCAATGGCTCTTGAACAAACAGTTAAAGATCTCCAGGCACAAAATGCACAGTTCCAAGAGCTGATCCTGAACTTGTCCAAGGGGCAGGATGAATTGAAGACACTGCTGGCCAAGAAGACCAAGAAGACTAGAAGGTCAGGAGGCCTAATCAACATGGGAAGAAGGTTCAGAGGCCCTGTCAAGACCAAAGAACAGGTTGAAGATTATGAGTCTGAAGAGTCTGAGAAAGAGGGATGCAGTCTCCATAATACAATGGGGGATTCTGATTCTGAAGCTAACTACTATCATGATCCTAATGAAGATAAGTTCAAGATGCTGGTAGATAAAATGGATGCTATGGAATTGCAAAAGTCTTCTGGGCTGGATTTTGAAGACCTGAGTTTGATATCTGGGGTGGTTATACCCATTGGTTTCAAGGTCCCTGCTTTTGTAGTATATGATGGTGTTTCGTGTCCCAAGTTGCATCTGAGGTCCTATGTTTGGAGGATCCAACCCCATACTGCTGATAAGAAGTTATGGATCCATTTCTTCCAAGAGAGCTTATCTAGAGCTCAATTGGATTGGTACTATCAGTTGGAGAGTGTCAACATCCGTGATTGGAATGATCTTGCTGAGGCTTTTTATAAGCAATATCAATACAATGCTGATCTAGCCCCTACTCGTATGCAACTACAGAGCATGTCTATGGGTGCTAAAGAAAATTTCAAGGAGTATGCCTAGAAGTGGAGAGACTTAGCTGGAAGAGTGCAACCCCCTCTAACTGACAGGGAGTTAGTGGATATGTTCATGTGTACGTTGAATGGTCCTTTTTACAGTCATCTCATCGGAAGCTCATCATCTAGCTTCACTGAGGTTGATAATGACAGGAGAGCGCGTAGAAAGTGGTATAAAGAGTGGCAAGATCCAAGTGGGTGCTTCTTCATCCAGTACTACAAAGAAGCCCCCTAGTGGGAAGAAAGAGTCAAATGCTGTTTATGGTCAACCTGATCGTAATAGGAGGCACCAATCTGTGAGTGCAGTTCATATCTCCAATCCAACTCCTACAACACCAGAGCCACCATAGGGCAATCAACAGAGGCCTAGAAGACAGTTTACCAAGCTCAACATGTCAATGGCACAAGCTTTGCAACACTTATTGAAGGGTGAACTTATTACTTTGAAGGACCCTCCTCAGAATCCCAATGTTACCTCTCCCAGGTACAATCCCAATGCACGATGTGCATACCATTCTAATTGTCAGGGACATGATACCAATAATTGCTGGATATTGAAGAATAAAATTCAGGATATGATTGATGCTGGAGAGATTGAGTTTGACCCTCCGGGTACTCCAAATGTGATTACTGCTCCCATGCCAAATCATGAAAAGACTGTCAATGCCATTGATGAAGTTTCACATATTTCCTCAGTTGCAGACGTGACTACACCATTATCTGTTATCAAGAAGAAGTTGGTACAAGCTGGGTTCTTTCTAGGTTGTAATGAAGATTGTTTCTATTATGCTTACAAACCGGATAGTTGCTGGAAGTTGAAGGACGGAATTCAACGCCTCATGGACAATTATACAATATTGTTTGAGAGGACACCTTTTGTGGAGAGAATGGTTGAACATATAACTAAAGGTGCGAAGGTTGAAGAGGTGGATATGGTTGATAAAGTGTCGGTAAGGATTACTTCCAAGGGACCTGTAAAAATCACTCGTAAGGGTCCAATTAAAATTACTGCTGAAGGCCGTGTGAAGATTGTTGCTGAAGCTAGAGTGGCTCCTATGATCATCACCACTCCGGGTCCTATTCCATATACTTCTGATAAAGCGGTGCCTTGGCATTATGGCTCCGATGTTTATATTCGTGGTGTTAAGCAGGAATCCTTAGCTGATGCACCTGTTGTTGATGAAAATCTGGATGTTGGTAATATTGCGGGGTCTAGTAAGATCACACGAAGTGGAAGAGTTTTCTCTCCTCCAGTTACCTCCAAGAATACAGTTACTCCAACTACCACCTCCACTGCTGATGCTCGGGGCAAAGGTCCTGTTATTGAACCTATGCAAACTGATGTACCAACTGATGATGATCTTTCTAAGCAGATGGAAGACGTACTAAAGATCATTCGCAAGAGTGATTATGACATTGTTGATCAATTGGGGCATACTCCCTCCAATATTTCTATGTTGTCTTTATTATTGTGTTCTGAAGCTCATGCCAAAGCCTTGATTAAGTTTTTGAAGACTGCTCACGTACCAAATGAGATTTCTGTAGACCAGTTTGAAAATTGTGTTGCACACTTGACCTATGATAATGGGTTAGGTTTCTCCGATGTTGATTTAACTCCTGCCAAGAGGGATCATAATAGGGCTCTACATATCTCTATTGAATGTAGGGGCACTACCCTGTCACATGTGTTAATAGACAATGGTTCTTCGCTGAATGTGTTACCCAAAGATGTTCTGAGTAAGCTTAATCCTGAAGATGTTGTATTGAGGCCCAGTAATATAGTGGTGAAAGCCTTTGATGGCTCGAGGAGAGTGGTACATGGAGAAATTGATCTCCCAATAAAAGTAGGTTCTCATGTCTTCAATGCTACTTTTTATGTAATGGATATTCGTCCTTCGTATTCTTGTTTGCTTGGGCGTCCCTGGATCCATGGGGCAGGTGCTATAACCTCCACCTTACATCAGAAGCTGAGATATCCAGTAGAGGGAAAGGTTGTTACTGTTTACGGAGAGGAAGGATATATGATTAGCCATGTGAACACATTTAAATATCTCGAAGTGGAAGGTGAATATGTTGAAACTCCATGCCAGACGTTTGAAGTAGTTCCTTGGGTTGTTAATAATTTTGAAGCTCCTCCTGTTGTCAAGAAAGTTCCTGTGGTTACCAGAGTACCTCCAACAATGGCTTCCCTTAAAGATGCTAGAGCTGTGGTGAATGAAGGTGGTTGTACTATTTGGGGTCAGCTTCTTGACATCCCTTACAAGTCTGACAAATTTGGTTTGGGTTTCACTGCAGAGTCCCAGAAGGTTTTTCGTCGTGCTCGCGCTGTTCGTATCACCAATCAAGGGATTATGAAAGATCACATCATTGTTGTGGGTGACTATGATGAAGACTACAACCTGGATGCTTGGATTTTTCCTACTGTGGGTGCTGGGCTCAATAATTGGAAAGCTGAAGATGTTATTCCTATCTCCTTTAGTCAGGAGTAAATACTATTACTGTGTTGTTACTTTTAAGTTTGTAATTTTTTGAACAATTAAACTCTTAAGCCTTGTGCCTTACCCGGGGCACAATGGTATGCTTTTTTCGGGATGTCATTTCATTTGCATACTTCATTCAATAAAAATCAGTGGAAGTTTCGTTTTCGTAAATATTGTGTTCATTGTCTTTCTTTTATTTTATTTTTCTTTTATCAGCTATGTATTCTTACACACACCCACATCACTAAAATGCAGATCCTCATCCACTTTGGATCCTGTTGATAACAATTCTACTATTGCCAATTATAATTTCGAGAATCCGATCTATCAAGCTGAAGATGGAAAGGAGGACGATTGTGAAGTACCTGTAGAGCTTGCTAGGTTGTTACAACAAGAAGAGAAAGCTATACAACCACATGAAGAGCCAATCGAAGTTGTGAATTTGGGAACTAAAGAAAACAAGAAAGAAGTCAAGATAAGGGCTGAATTAGAGGATGGTGTTAAGAGCAGGTTGATTCAAATGTTACATGATTATGTGGAGATCTTTGCTTGGTCCTATGAAGATATGCCAGGGTTGGATACAGATATTGTGGTTCACCGTTTACCGGTAAAAGAAGATTGTAGTCCAAAGAAGCAGAAGGTTCGTCGCATACATCCTGAAATGTCAGAGAAGATTAAGGCAGAGGTGATGAAACAGTTTGATGCAGGGTTCTTAGCTGTGATTTCTTATCCTTAGTGGGTTGCAAATGTGGTGTTGGTACCTAAGAAAGATGGTAAGGTACGTATGTGTGTAGACTACATGGATTTGAACAAGGCCAGCCCCAAAGATGACTTTCCACTTCCTCATATTGATGTTCTGGTAGACAACACTGCTCAGCATAAAGTATTCTCTTTCATGGATGGTTTCTCTGGTTACAATCAAATCAAGATGGCACCTGAAGATATGGAGAAGACAACATTTGTTACACAGTGGGGCACCTTTTGCTATAAAGTGATCCCATTTGGTTTGAAGAATGTCGGGGCAACGTATCAGCGTGCTATGGTGGCTTTGTTTCATGATATGATTCATCATGAGATAGAGGTGTATGTGGATGATATGATAGCCAGGTCCCCGAATGAAGAACAACATCTTGATCATCTGCATAAGTTGTTTGAGAGATTGAAGAAGTACAAGTTGAGATTGAACCCAAACAAATGTACTTTTGGAGTTAGGTCTGGTAAGCTCCTGGGTTTCATTGTCAGTGGAAAGGGTATTGAAGTAGATCCTGCAAAAGTGAAAGCTATACAAGAGATGCCAGCTCCCCGTACTGAGAAGGAAGTCAGAGGTTTCTTAGGACGATTGAATTACATTGCAAGATTTATTTCCCAATTAACTGCACCCTGTGAGCCAATCTTCAAGTTGTTGAAGAAAGATCAAGTGATGGAATGGAATGATGAATGCCAGACTGCCTTTGATGAAATCAAGAAATATCTGCTAGAACCTCCTATTTTGATGCCACCAGTTGATGGAAGACCCCTGATCATGTACTTAACAGTGCTAGACAACTCAATGGGGTGTGTGTTGGGGAAACATGACGAGTCTGGTCGAAAAGAGCAGGCAATATACTACCTTAGCAAAAAGTTTACCGACTGTGAAACAAGATACTCACTACTCGAGAAAACTTGCTGCGCTTTGGCATGGGCTGCTCGCCGACTAAGACAGTATATGTTGACCCATACTACCTTATTGATTTCAAAGATGGATCCAATCAAGTACATATTCGAGAAACCTGCTCTCTCCGGAAGAATAGCAAGATGGCAAATGATCTTAAAAGAATATGACATACATTATACTACTCAGAAGGCCATTAAGGGTAGTGTGGTAGCTGATCATTTGGCTCATCAAGCAGTGGATGATTACCAGTCAATGAGTTTTGAGTTCCCTGATGAAGACATTATGATTATTACTAAAGAACCTGGACAATATGACGGACCTGAACAAGGATCCCGATGGACTATGGTTTTTGATGGAGCTTCTAATGCACTTGGTAATGGTGTTGGTGTTGTGATCAGTTCCCCTGAAGGTTGTCATACCCCGATTACTGCAAGACTTTGTTTCTATTGTACCAATAATATGGCTGAATATGAGGCATGTATCCTGGGTATCAAAGCTGCCATTGATATGAAGATTCAGTTCCTTGACGTGTATGGAGATTCAGCCCTGGTAGTAAGTCAGATCAAAGGAGATTGGGACACCAAGCATGATAATCTCATTCCTAACAGAGAGCACGTGATGTCTTTGATCCCGTATTTTAAAGAGATTACCTTTGGACATATTCCACGAAGAGAAAATCAGTTGGCAGATGCATTAGCCACCATGGCATCTATGTTTGAGATTAGCTGGGATGATGAAGCTCCCAAGATTACTATTGATAGATTTTAGAAGCCTGCATACTGCAATGAGATTGACATTGAAGAAGCAGAGGAGAAGCCTTGGTTCTATGAAGTGAAAAGATATCTTGAAGCTCAGGAGTTCCCTGAAGGGACATCTGTCAAAGATAGGAAGTTTCTGAGGAGGTTCTCTGCTAAGTTCTTTTTGAGTAATGGCATTTTGTACAAGCGCAATCATGATTCAACTTTGCTTCGTTGTGTAGATAAGAAGGAAGAAACTGAGATTATGGAAGATATGCATGATGGGATCTTTGGCACTCATTCTAGTGGTCATACTATGGAAAAGAAGATATTGAGAGCAGGTTACTATTGGTCTACCATGGAAGCTGACTGCTATCAACATTCCAGAACATGTCATAAGTGTCAAATCTATGCTGATAAAGTACATATACCTCCATCACCATTGAATGTGTTGACTTCTCCTTGGCCTTTTGCCATGTGGGGCATTGATATGATTGGTGAGATCAAGCCTACTGCTTCTAATGGGCATCGTTTCATCCTAGTCGCTATTGATTACTTTACTAAATGGGTGGAGGCAGCTTCATTTGCATCTGTTACTAAGAATGTGGTGGCTCGATTCATCAAGAATAATCCCATATGTAGGTATGGCATCCCTGAAAGGGTTATTACTGACAATGGCTCTAATCTGAATAACGCTATGATTACTGATCTCTGCACACAGTTCAAGATTAAGCATCACAACTCTTCTCCGTATCGTCCAAAGATGAATGGGGCAGTAGAAGCTGCTAATAAGAACATTAAGAAGATTATACAGAAGATGACTGTTACTTACAAGGATTGGCATGAGATGTTACCATTTGCTCTTCATGGTTATCGTACTACAATACGTACTTCAACAGGGGCAACCCCATTCTCCTTAGTTTATGGTATGGAGGCAGTTCTGCCCATTGAAGTTCAGATTCCCTCCTTAAGAATTATGAAAGATGCAGGCTTGGATGAAGATGAGTGGATTCAGACTCGACTTGACCAGATAAATTTGATTGATGAAAAGAGGTTGGCAGCTGTGTGTCATGGCCAAATGTACCAGAAACGGATGATCAAAGCTTTTAATAAGAAGGTTAAGCCAAAGGTATATTAGGCCGGTGACTTGGTAATCAAGCGTATCATATTACCACAGGGTGATCCTAGGGGCAAGTGGACTCCTACATATGAAGAACCATTTATGGTCAAAACAGTATTCTCAGGAGGTGCCATGATGCTTACTACCATGGATGGTAAAGACTTCCCACAGCCTGTAAACGCAGACATAGTTAAAAAATACTACGCATAATAAGGGCATCCCGGCGAACCAGAAGGGTTCGGGCAAAAATTAGGGATATATATAAAAAAAATGTACACCCGGCAAGTCGAAAACCTGAAAAGGCGGCTTGGGCAAAAAAGGGTATCCTGGTGGATTGAAAACCTGAAAAGGCAATCCAGGCAAAAGTTAGGGATTAAAGCGTATGACTATATCTCGTTTGGATCACCCATGAAACTACAACCAGTCGTGCTACTTACTCAAGTTCGAACAGATAAAGCTCAATCCAATCATTTCCGTCTCAACAGTAGAAGATGAGATACTTGAAGATAATGGCAATAGTAGAATTGAAACTCAATAGGATTATTTCACACATAGCTGTTTTCTTTGTTTTGTAAAAATTTTATGACAAATTCCTCTTACTAGGATTTCTGTCTCCTTGTTCAAACTTGCCTATGTATAGGTCACTTTGTGATATAAATAAAATTTCATCTTTGAATCCAGATTTACTTTTACCCTATTTACATAAGCGAAACGTCCATTGGTTGTGTTTGAATGTATGTATGCTTTTGAATATGATTGATGTTTACCAGAAATGCATAAAATGCTTGATATGATTGATGTTTACCAGAAATGCATAAAAATGCAGTAATAGTATTTACTAAGGACGAACGAGGGAAGGAATTCAACGAAGCTTCGCCGGTTCATCCCCACAAGACAGCTACAAACCCCCAGTAGGGCAAATCTATCATCATAGATACTTCAAGTTACGTCTCCCCTCGAATTTGTATCCATCACTTTTATCCTCAGACGGATAGTCGGGAACTTATTCCTTCAATAGGAGTACGACGAACGAAGACGGGAGGTTATGGATACCATACTATCGAACGAATACGGGAGGTTATGGATACCATACTATCGAACGAAGACGGGAGGTTATGAATACTATGTTATCAAACAGGACGGGAACGAGTTCCTCATATTCTTCACTATATTATCAAATGAGATGGGAATGAGTTCTTCGCATTCTTCAGCAACAAATCGGGATTTATTTTCCCTGGCCAGCAGTTGTTATACGAAGATATCCAGACGCTTCAGGCTGCATGATGCATACATACATCATTTACATCATACCATAACATACATATCCATAAGTACATAATACATTACTTAAGTGCATCATACTATGCATGCATACATAATGCATAAACTAATATTCTCCTTGCAGGATAGTTATATGCAAGTAAAACAATATCAACAACTTACAACGGGTCAGAAATGATCCATACACTACTCAAGATGTCCTTGAATAGCAGGCAAACGGTCTGTAAAAAGATACATTCCCTGGTTCAAGACATCTTTCCGAAGAACAAATCCTGACGTTCTTTTGACCCTTAAGAACAAATCCTGACGTTCTTTTGGCCCCTTGAATAGCAGGCAAACGGTCTGTAAAAAGATCCATTCCCTGGTTCAAGACATTTTATTCAGAAGAACAAATCCTGACGTTATTTTGACCCTTAAGAACAAATCCTGACGTTCTTTTGGTCCCTTGAATAGCAGGCAAACGGTCTGTAAAAAGATCCATTCCCTGGTTCAAGATATATTTCAGAAGAACTAATCCTGACGTTCTTTTGACCTTGGAGAATAGGCAAACAGTCTGTAATCCAAGATACTTCCAGAAGAGATAATTGTCACAAGATTCATTTCTACTGGTCCATTCAACAATTCAAATCATGTTGCATAAATGATTCAGAGACGGCTTATACAAATACCTAGTATTGATATCCAATATCAACATCAGAACATCACCACATCCAAATATTTTAGATGGCATCTTTAAGCCCATCTCCAGTTCATCCTGATGGCATCTCTAAGCCCATCTCTAGTTCTTCCAAGTGGCATCTTCAAGTCCACTCAAGCATATACAGCTAATCATCAGTATTACTCTATGCACTGGTGAGTGCAAATTTTTGGGCTTTTGTGTTCAATCCCCTTCAACCTTCCAGGTCATGACTGGCACATATACCAATCTAACCCCTCAGGTTTCAGAAAATTGAACAGGGGCAGCTGTTGCACCCCAAAATTTGCCCTCCACAAGACAAGTCATTGTGTACTAAGAGGCTCAAAAGGTTCTCAATACATCTCATGAGGTTCACAAGGTTCACAAAGTTCACAATTAGTCAGAAAGTTTGACAATTCCCTCAGACAATGCATCCTCCTAAGCAATGCATCCTAAACTAGGGTTTTGACTTTTATCAGGCTAAATGGACTTCCAAGACTTCAAGTGAGCTTCATAACATCTTATATGTGTTAAAGAATCCCCATGACAAGTTTCAAAACTTTTCCCAAAGGTTTGCTCAGTCAGATGGTCAGATAGGTTAAAATCAGTCAAAGTAGTTAAAAAGTCAAACTGAGGTCAACTGTGGTCAAACCAAAGTCAAACTTCATGATTTTTTGCCAACATCAATTATATGAAGTAAAATTCATCATTTTATCAAGGGTTGATCATGATTCATCAAGGAGATTTCAGATCATCAAGAATCAGGAGTTTCTAAATTAGGGTTTTCACAGGAAAAGTCAACTGAACTTTGACCAGCCATAACTTTCACATGCTTCATCAAAAAATTTCCATCCAAAGCTCATTTTGAAGGAAATTGAATTCTCTACAACTTTTTGTCTCACAAGCCAAGCCCAAAAATGCTTCATTTGGAAGGTATGAGCTAAGACATTGTAGGTCCTTTTGAAAGTCAACAAAAAGTCAACAACTTCAAAAGAGCATAACTTGAGAATGGTAAAAGATATGAACATGAAACAAATTAGGTTGGTTAGAGGACTCTTTAAGCTTTCCAAAATGTCCAAGAACACCCTCATAACATTAAAATTGAAGGATTTGTGCCCTTGCAAAGTTGGGAAATTTTAGGGAAGTTTATGAAGCAAATAAGGCCTTAAATCAAATTTTTGCTAAATGAGCCCACCAAATTGCTATCCCATCTTTACAAAAACACCAAGCACGACCCAACCCACCTATTTTCTGATTTTTTATTTTTTATTTCATATTTATTTGAATTTTATTCATTAAAATACCATTTAAATTGAAATAAAATATAAAATCATATAATTAAAAAGGGATTTTGCTTCTAGAATGTTATAAATGACATTTGGATCAGATTGATACACAAGTTATGAGGATTGTCACAAAATAGCAATGTTAGATCAAAGAAAAATCAAGTTTTATGACATAATCTTTTTCAATCTCAAATGATCAAAATATCCAAAGTGTGACACAATTTTTTGACCTAATCTCATTCACATATATACATAGAACATATCACAACCTCGAGCACGAATTTTTGCAGCCTCTTGCACCACTTTCAAACTTCACCAAAACCATAAAAATTCAATTTTCGGTTTCCATATTTCAAGAGGTTTCAAGGTATTTTAAAGACACTACAAGCTTCCTTGAGCTTCCCTGAGTCTAAACCACCTCTTAAATGCCTCTGATTCATACTCATATGCATAACCCGAAGCATACATGCCCTTAATCTATTTTTTTTTGATTCATTGAATTTACGTGTTTACAATGAGTTTTGATTATGTACTAATGTTTGTTGATGCTCATAGATGATTTCTGGATTGTTTTTGTGAAGAACCATGGCCGAATCATGAAAGTGCCATTGTTAGGGTTTCGTCCATCACTTTAGGGATTTTCGTTTTACATTGTTTATGAACATTCTAAAGACATGGCTATGACGTATAAACTATGAGCAATTGATCTGGGTTATTGGTTTTTATTATTGTTATGGTTTTCATGACGTTTCAAAAAACATAGGATTCTGGTTTTGAAAATTCGCAGGTGAATTCGCAGGTATATTTGAATTAAAATTCGCAGGTAATAGGTTGAAGATGAAGCTGGTTGGCGCGAAACCCTAATTTCAATAATGGACTTATTTTATTATGAATTTTTTTTGTTATATTTTCAAAACGCTGCAATAGCTCAGTTGGTAAGTATGTACGCGTATGAAGACCAAGGCAGGGGTTCGAATCCCACCTCCAACATTTTTTTTTTTGCTTTCTTTCCTTTATGTTTTTCAGGCTTAATATATAAAGATTGGCTCTCATTCATTATCACCAAGCGCAGCGCAGCCTGGTGGAGAGCTTGTTGGTCCAGGGGATGCAAAGTCTAGGGCCTGGGTTCGAATCCCAGCCCCAGGCAAGTTCTTTTTTCTCATTATTTTTTCATTTATTTTATTTTATTTATATTATATTTGATTAATTTAATTAATAATAATAAATGTTTAAAATAAATTAGTCATAGTATTTTCTTATATATAATTCAAAACTTATATTTTTTTTATAAAGATTCAAACTTTATTAATAAAAGTTATTTATATTTATTTTATAGTATATATTTAATATTTGTATGTATTTTTTGTATAAATAATTTAATTATATTTAGATTAATTTATAAACCCTAATATTTTCATATGTAAAATCTAATTTTCTTTATAAACCCTAATTATGTTATAAATCTTAATTTATTTGTTTGTGAATTTTAATTATATATATTTATTTTATAATTTGTTTATATTATTATTATATGTAGTTTTTTTTATATATATATAAATAATTTAATTAAGCTTAGATTAAGTAATTAACCCTAATTTATTTTTTCTAAACAATTAAAAACCCTAATTTTATTTTATATTTTTTATTTCTTATGCCTATTTAATTATAATATGTATATAAATTTAAATTATTAGAACTATTAGTCATATTTATTAGTATATAATTATTATTATTTATTTCTTTTATTAAAATTCTTAAAAATAATTATTTATTTAATTTTGAACTTTTAATTTGTTTCTACATTATATTGTTATACTAACCTTCTTATATTTATATTTGTTTGTTATTACTAACCAATTTATTTATTTATTTATTATATGCTTACTTATTTAAATTATTTTTATTATTCTTATAATGTAATTGTGTCAATTATGTAATAGTTGTAGAATTATTATTATTATTTATTTTTAATTGCCATGGTTAGTAAAATAGGGAGTGTAAATATGTTTGTATTTAAAGTTAAATTTAGATCATTAACTTGTAAGATAAATACTTGAATTTGTACACGCACACCCGTAAGTCGATCCTAGATCGCCATCTCACATTCTTAAGGATACCTCTCATGTTTCCTAAAGAAAAAGGTCAAGTAAGGTGTATAAAGCAAAGTCCCTTCATTTATTTATATCATCTAGTCGCTTAAAAGATAATAAGATCAAGTCCCTCCATGGTTGCCTTCGTAAATGATCTTGTCCCTTTCGAATAAAGATGATAAGTCCCTTCGAATTGATAAATACACCTTACAGTTGCCTAATCACAGTTGTCCCTTCATTTGTCCCTCACAATATCCAAGGTAATGACTACTTATTCCTGAATAATAAAGATAGTCTTACCATTTAAAGGACATTTAAGAACAGAAAATATTTAACTTAGGGTAGATTCCTCTTATGTACTTGCTCACCTTTTCAAAACATTTCAAAAACACTTCACATTTTTCAAGCAATTTTCAAAACAAAGGCTTTATATATATCCGTACATGGATCATTATAAAGTACTTAAGAAAATTTCTAATCACACACTACACTTCTCAAAAACATTTTAAAGTGAGCTAAGTAACTAAGAGCCCATGGATAACCATGGATGTAAAGGGTGATAACACCTTCCCTTTACATAACCTACCCCCCGAACCCAAAAATCTTTTAAAGGTCTTTCCTGTTCTTTTATGCCTTTCCTTTGGATAAAATAAAAGTCGGTGGCGAATCTTGCTATCCGCAACATTTAACTAAAGTCAGTTCTCCCACCGTGTTACACAATGTCATACAATATGCATATGTGTGATCATACAAAGATGAGATGCAAAGGAAGCATGCTTTGAAGTTTGAAAACAAATGAAAGTTTATGAAATGAAATGGATGCTAAACATGACAAATGAATGAAGAAATGATCAAATAAGGTTCTAACATGTCCTAAGATGTCTAATATGACATATGGATGCTTGAAATGTCATGGCAAGTTCATGTGATGATGAATATGCAAGGTGAATGCAAATGAACATGAGAAATTATGGTTTTATGGACATGTGAGATGCAAATGACTAAAGCAGAAGCAATCAACATGATAAAAATTTGAAATCAAGCTCAAACAAACCCTAATCCCATATTAGGTCACATCCCAAAGGAGAAGGTAAGAAGCCTAACCTATCAAAAGTTATGATTTTCCTAAGTTTTCTAAGGTTTTTGGGTGATCCAAAAGGAAAAATGCAAATAAAATTGAAAATGCAAGATAAATCCATGAGGAAAATGACCTATAAACTACATGCAATATGTAACACAATGCAAAAAGAATCAAGTTCAAACTCTTCTTGGTTAGGCAAAAATGATTTTTCAAAGTTAGGGTTTAAAAATGTGATTTTTATGACCCTTAATTCAAAGAAAATTGGTGACCTATGATCAAACCTAAAAAGAAATTTGTGTGAAGAGTTTGAAAATGTTTCTAAATGAATTGGAATGATATTTTTTTGGTGATTTTTAGACACCTAAATGTATTTTTAATTAATTAAAATACTTTAATTTATTAAAAATATCATTTAAATATTTTAAAAATACTTTTTTAATGCAAAAAATAAAATAAAAATTATTTTTGGATTGAGAAAAATATTTAAAGTCAGAATGCAAAAGGAAATATTTTTTTGAAATTTTTTAGCTATTTTAAATAAATGAGAAAGAAAATGCAATAAAAATGAAATAAAAACCAATTAAATGGAAAGTAATCTAATCCAGTGGTTGAGATTTGAACCTGGGGGGAGGGGTTTGGCTGCGCGCGTTAATGGGTGGCTGAGATTGCATCTGGCTATTTTGAATTAATTAAATTGATTAATCAGGTTTAGGGCTAAATGAAATGATCTGGGCCATCCGTCCACTAATTAAAACACACATCCAATGGTCCACGTTCAAATTGATGCGTTAACCCTAATTAAGCCCTAATTACATTCAGGTGACCGGAGCTAAGCTCCGGTCATCTTCTCCGGCGAGCACAAAATGCTATCTCTCTCCCTAGGCTATGAGAACCTCCCAAACTTTCCAGAATCACTCCCCAAGCATCAATAAGCAAGAATCAGCCATCAAAAACAATTTATTTCATGCATACATGATGAATCGAAGCAAGAACAAATTCACAGGCAACGTTTCAGAAGAACAATACATGCTCACTTCTCAATCATTTTCAAAAATAAACATATCACCATGATCAGCTAAACATGTAGAATCATTTAGAAACTTAAAACAAGAGTTCTGGAAATAAAGTTCATCATGGCTACCTGAGTTGAAGCTTTGCAAACTGGAGCTTTCTGACCTCTTCCTTTATGCAAAATGCCTCCAATGATCCCTCTGGTGCTTTTGAAAAGCTTGGATGGAGTTTAAATGGGCTGGTTTGAGTGATTTAGTTCTGAGGAGTGAGAAATCGTGTTTGAGTTTGAGAGTGTTTCAGGCTATGGTGATGGGTGGGAAATGATCCTGAGGTGATGTTGAGTTGAATGGTGAAGAGAGTTTGAAGTTTGAGTGGTTGTGCTATAAAATTCGAAGAGGTGAATGTGTGAGGTGATTTTTGGCAATCTGAGTGTTGAGAGGCTTTCAAGCTTGTGTGTTGTATGAAATGTGATCCATGATGTTTGTATAAGCCAATGAGATTGCTCAGAAAGTGGGTGGTGGCATAGCTTGATTGGTATGGGCCAAGTTGCAAAAAGTCAAGGTGATGTGTATTTGAAGCATGGCATGGGTCAGAGATGTTTTCATGGGGTGTCTGGCCTCAGCTTGGTTCAAGGATGGCCATGGGATTGAATTTGATGTGCTGGAAGGCTTGGATGAAGAGTTCTCATTGATTTTGCAACTTTCCCTCTTTGGTGTTTCTTGGATCACAAGCCATGAAAACCCTAGATTCAAAGTCCAATTCTGATCTTTTGAAGCTTCTTTGACATGTTATAACATATTTGTGCACATTAGAGGACATTAGAATGCTTGGCAAGTGAAATTGCAAAATTCCCTATTTGGCATGAACTTGAAAATTATGTGACTTTTGCCAACTTTGAAAGGCCATATCTTGAGTTCTAGGATGACTCAAGACATGTTCTTGTACCTTTTGAAAAGGGAAAGACCTAATCTACAACTTTCAAGACCAAGAATTTTTCATTTGAAGCATTTTTGGTCATGAAAGAGGAGGTTGAAAATCTTTCCCAAAATGGAAAGTTTGCATTTCAAGTCATTTCAAAAAATGGCAAGTTTGCAATTGGCTCAAAATTCTTCAATCTTGTGAACTTCCAACCACTTCTAAGATCAAATAAAGATCATTGAACTTCAATTTGATGAAAATACCCTTTTAGTTCCATTGTTGGGGGCCTCAGATGCCCTGATTTCACTTAACTTGCTCGGGAAGTTACCCAGTGAACAAATGACTTCCACAATGAAGTTCTTCATCAAACTTGGTACACATGATCCTTATAACATATCAAGAGCATTAGAAACAAGAATGACCCAAAAATTTGGAGTTAAAGCCTCTGAACCAAAACCCTAATTTAGGTCATTTGTGTAGTGAAAACCCTAGCTCTACTTCCATGCCTTTGCCAGTCCTTGTGATCTCTTGACTTTCATGAACTTTGAGGAGCATAATATGATGATAGAACACACACGGACCCACTTGGAAAACTTTGAGACCTTTGGGATGGCTCATATGGATTCTTGGATTGCTCAGATCACAAACCCTAGATGCAGATGAACTTGGACTATGCAGTGAAACAAAAATGCAATATGAGATGGTAAGCTTATGTTAAAACAAAAATGAAAGATCACAAGTCATGGTGTGATTAAGAGTGAGGGCAAATTTGGGGTGTTTACAGGTGCCCCTATTCAAGCATGAGTTAGCTGTGCAGGGTGTAAGCGCCTGGCTTAACAGACAAACAAGATAACTTTTGGTTGAATACCAAAGACAATCCGAAATTTGCACTCACTGGGAGAAGAAGAAAAAGGATATAAATTGTAAAAAATAGTATAGTATGATTATCAAATGACGGCGATGGAGGACGACCATCGAGCAGAGGACGACTGCTGGGGATAAAGGGATAAGTAAAGCAATGACGGGGACGGCCGACAAGCTGGGGAAATAAAGAGATCATGATGGGGACGGCCATCGGGTAAAGAAATAAGATTCTCTAGGGGTTAAAGTAATGAGGAAAGCAATGATGGGGACGACCACCGGGCTTCGGAAAGTAAAGTAAACAACAACAGGGACAACCATCGGTTAAAATAGTAAATGAAATAATGATGAGGGATGGTCATCAAAGGTGAAGGACGATCACCTAGCAGGGGACGGCTGCTCTTTATCACGACATAGGATGAATGTCTGATAGAAAAGCTCGACGATGGGGATGGCCATCTGATAAGCATGATGAATGACAATCATCAAGAGGTGAAGGACGATCACCTAGTAGGGTACGGCTGCTCTCGGGGTTTATCACGACATAGGACGAATGTCGGATAATAAGATCAACAATGGGGACGGCCATCGGACAAAATGATGAGGGACAATCATCAAAGCTGAAGGACGATCACCTAGCAGGGGTCAGTTGCTGAAAATATCACGACATAGGACGAATGTAGGATAGAACGTTCCAATAATGGAAATTCCACTAGGGAAAAGGATGAAGGACGATCATCTAAAGGTGAAGGAGGATCACCTGGTAGGGGACGGCTGCCGAAAGTATCACAACATAGGACGAATGTCAGATAGGAGGAAGTTGTTTTATTGGTGACTTACTGGGGAATGGTAAACACGGACGAGTGCTTACGCTTTCAAGAAACAAAGAGATATAAGTGTTTGACGTTGTGTATAGATTAAAGATGAGGACGAGCATCCTTAGGACCATAATATGGACGAGTATCAGTAGAAATAAATGCTGACGCATGTTCAAAGATGATGATACGGACGAGTATCCACCGGTTAAGCAAGGAACACAGACGAGTGTTGAATCTGTTGAGGAATGATATAAACAAGATACTGATGAGTATTGAAGACTTTTGTATAAGTATGTACAAGTATGATCTGTTGGTGAGGTATGAGCAAGATACGGACGAGTGTTCGACTTGCTAGGGAAGGTATGACACAGACGAGTGTCAAACATGTGTAAATATAAACAGGCATCTGTTTTGAGAGTGCAAAGGATATGCTTTGGCTTTCTGTGGGGAAATTAAAATGACACGGACGAGTGTCGAGAAGAACATGTTATGAACAAGTATTTATTTTTGAGAGTGCAAAGGGGACGCTTTGGCTTTTATGTGCAAAGGATGTATTATGTATATTGCTGATGAAATATTGATGGTATTTGCAGGTGACTGGCTCGAACCTGGCTTGTGATCATGCAAATGTTTGATTTTTGTCGTAATGCTCCGTATTAGACGGAATGCTACGCTTATTTGGTGAATATGATGCAAATGCTATGATTATCCAAAGGGAAGAAACTGATCCGGGATCCGGATCCTGTTGGGATAAAGATCTCTGGCCGATCTGCTTGGAAGAATAAACCGGCTGGGGAAGAGATCATTGATGGATCAGTCAGGAGGGAGAACTCTGCTTGGGGGAATAAATCATGGGTAGATCTATCCGTGAGGAGAATTCAGTCGAGGAAAAGGAAACTTCAGCCACTTTGTTGGGGATGGGCTTCAGGCATTGCTTTTTTGGGGAAAGAATGGAAACTCTGTGGGGAGGCAGTTCCATTAACTTTGCTGAGGATGAGAGAGATCTTGCACTCTGGTGGGGAATAGGAAATTATTTGCCCATCTTGTTGTGAAATAGTTGTCAGGCACTGCTCGGGAGGTCCTGCTTGACATGCCTCATGCTGTGAATGATTGTCTGCAACCTGTTAAGACAAAAGAAAATGCACAAGTATCCCGAGGTATCCTTAACCGGATTCCGTCATAGGAGTTAGACTTTCCCGAAAGTAATACATTTCCTGCAAGCATTTATTGAAAATGTCTCATTTGTTTCATGCGAGTGTTGTATTATGAATATTGGACATTTTGCAAACGAAACAAAAATGTACAAAACGAGGTGTGACTGAAAAATCTGATTTATTAATTTGGGTGCCCTGAATTGGC
Organism: Lathyrus aphaca; assembly: GCA_963966055.1. Lineage (NCBI taxonomy): Eukaryota > Viridiplantae > Streptophyta > Magnoliopsida > Fabales > Fabaceae > Lathyrus > Lathyrus aphaca. Next base: position 249,156,728 of record OZ014525.1, on the reverse strand, counting down.
AAATACAGTCAAAGAAACAAATCCCCTGAAATGAGGAGATTGCTGTAAATTGAGAAAATAAAGGTGTTGGCAATGTTGATGACGACGTTCCAGTGAACTTCCTTTGCTATGACCTGTATGACCTTGACGTTCTTCTTATCTTGCTTTCTGAAGAAGGATGGTTCTGACTGATGCTTTGTCCTTTTGAAGCTTTCCATGTTGCGAGTGATACAGATGAATTCAGAATTCAGTTGTTCGCTTATTCCCCGATTTTGCGTAGATCGCACTTTCGGGTTTTCGATCCACCGGGATACCCATTTTTGCCTGATCTGTCCAATGCGGCTTTTCAACTAGGCGGGTGTACATTTTTTTTAATTTTTCCCTTATTTTTGCCCGAATCTTTTATTCTGTTTTTGACTCACCGGGATGCCCTATTTTTTCCTGGACTTACATTCTGTTTTTATGTCCAACGGGTCATTTTATGCGAAGTATTTTTTAACTGCATCTGAATTCACAGGGGATAAGAAATCCTCGCCATCCATAGTAGTGAGCATCAGTGCTCCACCAGAGAAGACCTTCTTTACTATGAATGGGCCGTCGTAGTTTGGCATCCATTTGCCCCTGTGGTCTGTATGAGGAGGAAGAAGTCTTTTCAGAACAAGATCTCCCACTTGGTATTCCCGAAGCCTGACTTTCTGATCGAATGCTTTCTTCATCCGCTTTTGATATAACTGCCCATGACAAATGGCAGCTAGCCTTTTCTCTTCGATTAAACTCAGTTGATTGTACTGAGACCGGACCCACTCTGCTTCGTCCAGCTTTACATCCATTATTACCCGTAAGGAGGGTAACTCAACTTCAACAGGTAGGACTGCCTCCATACCATACATAAGCTGATAAGGTGTTGCCCCAGTGGACGTTATGATTGAGGTTTGATACCCATGATAGGAAAATGGTAGCATTTCATGCCAGTCTTTGTAAGTGACCACCATCTTCTGCACAATCTTCTTGATGTTTTTGTTAGCTGCCTCAATAGCGCCGTTCATCTTTGGCCTGTAAGGAGAAGAGTTATGGTGTTGGATTTTGATGTCCCGGCACAGTTTTTCCATCATCTTGTTATTCAAATTGGAACCATTGTTAGTAATGATTCGCTCAGGAACTCCATATCAACAGATGATGTCTCTTTTTAGAAATCTGGCTACCACTTGTCTGGTGACGTTTGCATATGAGGCTACTTCAACCCATTTGGTGAAGTAATCAATGGCTACCATGATGAATCTGTGACCATTTGAAGCATTCGGTTCAATCTTTCCAATCATGTCAATGCCCCACATGGCAAAGGGCCAAGGTGAAGACATCACGTTCAAAGGATTTGGAGGCACATGCAATTTATCCGCGTAGATCTGGCATTTGTGGCATTTTCTGCCATAGGCACAACAGCCTGCATCCATTGTAATCCCGTAGTAACCTGATCTTAACAATTTCTTTTCCATTGCATGTCCTCCGACATGGGTACCGAAAGAACCTTCGTGCACTTCGTGCATCAGCAAATCCGCTTCTCTCTTGTCAACACATCTGAGCAGAACCATGTCGAAGTTTCGCTTGTATAATGAACCATCATCGTTAAGGAAGAAACTACCAGCCAACCTTCTTAATGTCTTCTTATCATTGGATGATGCCCCAGGTGGGTATGTCTGATCCTCTAAGAAGCTTTTGATGTCATGGAACTATGGCTTGTCATCATTAGTAGTGTCCACAGAGAATATGTATGTTGATCGGTCTAGTCTGGATACCAAAATCCGAGGTACATAATTTGCAGTTTGAACCTTGATCATGGAGGAAATGGTAGCTAAAGTATCTGCGAACTGATTCTCGTCTCGAGGGATGTACTCAAGTTTGACTGTTGTGAAGAACGTCGATAATCTCCTCGTATAGTCACGGTACGAAATCAAATGCTCTTGGTGAGTGTATCATTTACCGTTGGTCTGATTGATTACCAAAGCCGAATCTCTGAATACATTGAATGTCTTGATCCTGAGGTCAATGGCTTCCTCAAGACCCATGATACATGCTTCGTATTCCGCTTCGTTGTTAATGCAGGCAAAGGTGAGTTTTGCCGAGAAAGGCATGTGAACTCCTTTAGGCGTAATGAGCACTGCACCAACCCCACGACCACTCATATTGACAGCCGCGTCAAACATCATTGTCCATTCTTCTTTTGGATCAGGCCTTCAGTGTGAACTGGCTCTTCATAATCTTTTGCTTTTAAGTACATAATGTCTTCATCAGGGAAGTCAAATCTCATGGATTGGTAATCATCAATGGGTTGCTCAGCTAGATAGTTAGACAGTACACTGCCCTTGATGGCCTTTTGATATGTGTACTGAATGTCATATTATGTCAGAATCATTTGCCATCTTGCAACCCTTCCGGTAAGTGTTGGCTTCTCAAATATGTACTTGACGGGGTCCATCTTGGAAATCAACAAGGTAGTGTGAGTCAGCATATAATGTCTTAGTCGGCGAGCAGCCCACGCTAAAGTACAACAAGTTTTCTCGAGTAGTGAATAACGTTGTTCACAGTCGGTAAAATTTTTGCTTAGGTAGTATATTGCATACTCTTTTCGACCAGACTCGTCATGCTGGCCCAACACACACCCCCATTGACCCTTCTAATACTGTCAGGTACATTATTAGAGGTCTTCCTTCAACTGGAGGCATGAGAATCGGAGGTTCTTGCAGGTACTCCTTGATCGTGTCAAAAGCCTTTTGACAATCTTCGTTCCACCTGACTGTCTGTTCCTTTCTTAACAGTTTGAACAAAGGTTCACATGTTGCATTAAGATGAGATATGAACCTTGATATGTAGTTCAATCTACCTAAGAACACCCGAACTTCTTTTTCAGTCCTAGGTGCAGGCATTTCCTGAATGGCTTTGACTTTGTCGGGATCAACCTTAATTCCCTTTTCACTTACGATAAATCCCAGTAATTTACCAGAACGTACCCCGAATGTGCATTTGTTGGGGTTCAACTTCAGCTGATATTTCCTCAGACGCTTGAACAACTTCAGCATATTTACCAGATGATCTTCTTCAGTCAGGGACTTGGCAATCATGTCATCCACGTAGCATTCAATTTCCTTGTGGATCATATTGTGGAACAATGTTACCATAGCCCGTTGATAAGTGGAACCGGCGTTCTTCAGTCCAAATGGCATTACCTTGTAACAAAATGTGCCCCAAGGTGTGATGAAGGTTGTTTTCTCCATGTCTTCGGGTGACATCTTGATCTGATTATACCCAGAAAATCCATCCATGAAAGAAAATATCGAGAATTGAGTTGTGTTGTCGACCAATACATCAATGCGAGGTAATGGGAAATCATCCTTCGGGCTAGCTCTATTCAGATCCCGGTAATCCACACACATACGCACCTTGCCATACTTCTTAGGCACGGGTACAATATTAACAACCCACGGCGGGTAACTAGTTACAACAAGGAAACCGGCGTCCCACTGTTTTTGTACTTCCTCCTTAATCTTCATGGCCATGTCTGGGCGAGTACGGCGTAACTTTTGCTTCACTGGAGGGCAATCTTTATTCAATGGTAGCCTGTGCATGACAATATCCGTATCTAGACCTGGCATGTCTTGATAGGACCAGGCGAAGACATCGACATATTCCCGAAGCATGCTGATAAGTTATTCTTTTACTGAAGCTTGCAGACTAGCCCCAATCTTCACTTCTTTTAAATCCTCCTCGGTACCAAGATTAACAGTTTCAACATCCTCCTGATGAGGAGTAATCACTTTCTCTTCTTGCCTCAACAACCTGGCTAACTCTTCAGGAAACTCATAGTCTTCTTCAACCCCTTCGTCTGCTTGATTAATTGGATTGTCGAAGTCATACAAGGTCATAGCAGTGTTGTTTTCGATGCAATCTGGAGGATTATTTCTGCAAGGGTTGAGATTTGTTCTTTTTTAGTGATCAATTTTAATCTTGTTCAGAAAATGAAGTTATTTATTTTGAAAACATTGCCATTTTATTGTTTTGTGCGAAAACTAACAAAAATGAAAAGACAGTGAGCGAAAGAGAAAATTGTTTGCAAAAGATGTCCGATATTCATTGATATTCCATTTGCACAAAATTACAAATATGGCCCTATTACAAAACGAGTCCTGACACCTTGGGAAAGATGCAGGACTTGATGCATGCTAAAAAAGGCAGGAAATAATAATTACTCTGCATGAGTAACCCTTATAATTTCCTGGGAAGACCAGTTAAGGACTTGGTGACCCGTGATCCTTGGACGAATCCAGCTCTCCAGGTTGAGGCCGCTTTCCATCTCGTCTTCCACGTTATTGACAGCATCTGGGGTTAGCATCCCCCCACTTATGAACTTGGGCTCCTTAGCAGCCTCTGTTTGATCTTGTCGAAATGGTTTGTAACCCAAACCGAATCTTTCCTCCTTCTTCTCCACCGGTAACAGCTTGCCCCAGCCTTGGGGGTTTCCGTCTTCAACAACCTTCCGAGCTTGTTGATAGGAGACAATTGAAGTACCCATCCTATCTTCCTAGGATGCAGCAAATACTCCAGTTGTCGCCTCATTGATGTTCAGCGCTTCAAAACCTTGGCACATGGTTTCGTGGATTTCACCATCCATATCAATGTATTTGTAGGTAGCCAGATGGCTAACAAAGATATTCTCTTCACCACAAATTTTTATAAGTTTCCCTTCCCACTCATATTTCAATTTCTGGTGAACGGTCAACGTAACTGCACCAGTGGCGTGAATCCATGGTCGACCCAACAAACAGCTGTAGGTCGGCTGAATGTCCATCACGTAGAAAGTAGTTTGAAAGACCTGCGGGCCAATTATCATAGGAAGCTCCACCTCTCCAAGAACAGACCTCTTGGAGCCATCAAAAGCTCTAACCACCAGATTGCTTGGTTGGAGAGCAATACCATCGTACTCAAGCTTAACAAGGGCCTTCTTCAGCAAGACATTGAGTGAAGACCCAGTGTCAACTAGAACATGTGAAAGCACAGCCCCTTTATACTCCAGAGTGATGTGTAAAGCTTTGTTGTGGGGATGACCTTCCGTTGTCAAATCAACATTGGTGAAGCCTAGCCCATGGCTAGTGTTAACATTAGACACCGCTGTCTCAAGCTGATTTATTGTGATCTCCTCCGGCACGTAGGCTGTGTGCAAGACTTTAAGTAGTGCATCCCGATGAGCTTCGGAACACAATAGTAGGGATAAGATGGAGATCTTGGAAGGAGTCTGGTGGAGCTGATCCACAACCTTGTAGTCACTTATTTTGATTATCCTCAAAAATTCATCCACATCTTGATCAAAAGATGTTTTAAGGGCTTCTTTTGGTACAGGTTCTTCAGGTTCCATACTTTTAACTTTGGCTTTGGCAGCAGCCTCTACCTCAGTATTAGCTCTTGGAACTTATGACGCAAAGAGGCGTCCGCTTCGGATGAAGCCTCTGCCTCCCCCGAAATTATCCACTTGTGGTGTATGAACTGAAGAATCAAGAAGGACTCTCTCTCCGTTGCAGTAAAGGTCTGAACCATAGTGCCATGGTACAACATTATCTTTTTCGTATGGAATGGGCCCCGACAACGTGATGGTGACTGGACTGACTTCCTCAGAGGTAGGAACCGTTATTGTTTGTGGATCATAAAATATGGTAACAGGACTTCTGATTGATGGTGGTGGTGATTGACTGAAGCTTGGTTGTTGCTGAAATTGTTGTTGAGATTGTTGTTGAAAATTGTTAGAATCAGGGACCGTTGTAGGGTCGTAGTATATGGTGACTGTGGAGACGGCGTTGTTAATGGTTGTTGTAGTTGTAGAAGCGGATGCAATTGAATTAGTGTTTTTTGAAGTGATGGAAGAGGTGGGTGTTGATTTTGTAGACGAGACTGTAGGAACAATTGTCTTTGCAGTTGTAGGAGAAGGATTTGTTGGTGAAAAAGGAGTTGTTGATGTTGTAGAAACCGTTGTTGTTATTTGCAAGATTCCTTCTCTGATCAGGCCATTGATGCCACTTCTCAAGATTGCACACCCATTGACGGAAACTTTGCAAGATTCACAACAGGCCTCACAGCCTGGAAACACCTGGCATTTTAAAAGTTGAGTTTAACCTCTGCGAGAGGTGTTTGAATGCTTGAAGAATCTTCAATTAGATTCATGGGTTTACCCTTCTCAATTGCATTTATCCTGGGCCCACCATGGCTGGGCATAGGATTCTTCGTGACATTAGGAGGTGGTGCAAAATTTAGGGCCTTTGAATCAACCAGATCCTGGACCTTCATGTGCAAAGTGTCGCTCCCAAAGATTTTCATCCCGGTGCAGACGCGAACGGTCGGCGAAAGGAGAAAATGAGGGTGAAGATGAATAGAGTCGCCAGCTAGGAATTTTTATCCTGAAGGAAAGGTAATGTTGCATAAACCTAGAAAAGATGGATAAGACGGCTGAGAACCAGAGAAACTGAGAAAGGGGGTTGGTTACAACCTGGGATGGTATTAGCACCTAGATTGTCTGTCGTACTCGACGGGATCCACGCTTAAAAGATTGTGTTTAAAGGGGTAGTGTATGTGCTATCTGTGTGCAAAAGCTGGAAGAGAAATATACAAGTGTCAGTGAAAAAAGAGTAAATGCTCAGGAACTGAGGCTTTTAAAGAGTGCTGAAAGAGGGGGAAGACAAAGAGACTTTTGTTCGATAACTGTTAAGTTATGCCTACATATCCTCTCGTGCAATGAGGAAGTCAGAACACCGTAGTTTGACTCAAAGAGACTGGAAAGATAAATTTGACTGTGAACTGCTTGCTTGTGTATGCTCAAGTGTATGACTCATCTGGATCGAGTGCTAACTGTCTTGCATTAGACAGAAGAAGTAAGTTCTCGTTTATGAATGAGTGTGATGAGAAGAGAATCCCGAAGGAGACGATTATTGTTTGTTTTTGTGTTTTCAGTTTTGTTATTGTTTCTAGTGTTTTGCATAAGTTAATGAGCTTAATCCTAAATCAAAGGCTTGTAAACTCATTATATCCTCCCTGATTAGGGGTAATGAGCCTACTTAAGTATGAGATAAGCATCTCAACTTAATTACCATGATGATGTAGGATTAAGATCATTAACCTACTTGTGATTAATTAGATATTTTATGGTTTTTGTTTAGTGTTAAGTAATGAGTTTAATCTCTTATCACAGATTAGTGAACTCATTACACCATCCTAATAGAAGGATAATAGATAAGAACACTTAAGCTGAGGAAGATACCTCAACTTAATCCATGGTTAGGGACTAAATTCATTATATAACAAAGCCTTTATTAAGTGGATTTTAATTAAGGGATGAGATTAAGAAATAATTTTTATGGTTTGCAAGATAACTTGAGGGGGACTTGTCCATTAAACACTAGGGTTAGTCCTTCTTAACCATAAAGGAAGAATTAGAACCCTAATGTAAGGCCCAAGTTACAAGATGAAGTCTTAGTGATTATTAAGATGATTTGATTAAGAGGTTTAAACAAATTAAAGGTTTAACACTGAAGATTAAAGTTATACACTCCATCCTAAGAGAAGGATGCAGGCATAACCCTAATTCCAAAGTCATAAAACTTTAAGAGTTTAGTCTCTGATTATGAAGATGAGAAGAGAGACTCAAGGAGACTCAAAGGTAAAAACTAAGGGGGAATAATCACAACCCTAATTATTATCATGCTTGGATGTTCCTATTGTTTGTGAGGCTTAAGAAAGATCTTCAAGGAAGCCACTAATGGAAGAAGCAAATGAATGGAGGAAGAAGCAGATGAATAAGTTACTTACTTCATTGAAGAAGATAAGTAACTTAAAGAAAGAAAGTGAGAAAGATGGAACACAAGTGAACAATTTCACTTCAAAGAAATATTAAAATGAAAATGAAAGAGATAAAAAGAAGTGAGAGGTGAAGGCAAATTCACCACCCAAAATGACTTACCACCTGAAAATGTTAGCATGAATGCATAAAGTACAAAGCATAAAGAAATTAAATGAAATAAGATGATATGAGATGAAATTACCAAAGTCAGAAGTGTTTATGCAATGTTAATGTCATGTGAGATGATGCAAAGGCAAACAAAGTGCATATGTATGATCATACAAGAATGAGATGTCATGTAAGCATGCTTTGAGGTTTGAAAACACATGAAAGTTAATGGAATGAAATAGATGCAAATCATGGCAAGTGAATGTAGAAATGATGAAGCATGGTTCTATCATGTCATAAGATGTCTAATATGACATATGAATTCAAGAAATGTCATGTCAAGTTCATGTAATGATGCATATGCAAGGTGAATGCAAATGAATATGAGAAATTAGGGTTATATGGAAGCATGAGATGCAAATGAACAAAACAGAAGCATATGACATGATAAAAATTTGAAATTAAGCTCAAACAAACCCTAATCCCATATTAGGTCACACCCCAAAGGAGGAGGTCAGAAGCCTAACCAATCAAAAGTTATGAATTTCCTAAGTTTTCTAGGGTTTTTTGGGTGGTTCAAAGGGAAAAATGCAAATCAATTTGAAAATGTAAGATAAATTCATGAGGAAAAAGACCTATAAACTACATGCCATACGCAAAATAATGCAAAAAGAATCAACTTCAAACTCTTATTGATTAGGTAGAAATGATTTTTTTAAGTTAGGGTTCAAAAAATGAAATTTAAAGACACTTAATTCAAATAAAATTCACAAACTATGATCAAACATAAAAAGAAATTTGTGTGAAGAGTTTAAAATATTTCTAAATGCATTGGGGTGATTCATGATGTTTTTGGGGATTTTTAGAAACCTAAATGTATTTTTAATTAATTAAAAGACTTTAATTAATTAAAAATAACATTTAAATATTTTAAAAATACTTTTTAATGCAAAAAATAAAAATAAAAATGTTTTCAGGTTAAGAAAATTATTTGAAACAAAAATTCAAAGTTTCATATTTTTGTGATGCGTTTTGATATTTTAAAATAAATATGCAAAAGAAATAGAATAAAATGAAAAAAATGAATTAAAATGGATAGTCAACTGATCCTAAGGCCCAGATTCAAACTCAGAGGGTGATGGTTGACTGGCGCGTGATCCAAAGGCTGGGATTTGTCCTGACTAAATAAAATTAATTAATTTAAATAATTGGATTAGGGTTTAAGTGAGAGGATCCTGACCATCCACACACGCGAGAAACAACATCCAACGGCCTAAATTCAAACTGGGGAATTAATCACAGATTAGGGTTTAATGACTTTCAGGTGGTCGGAGAAGACCTCCGGTCATCTTCTCCGGCAGCTCACTCTTCCTATCTCTCTCAAAACGCCATGAAATCAACTTAAACTCTCCAGAATCACTCCCCAAACATCAATAAACAAGAATCAGCCATCAAAAACAATTTATCATTCACCAAAAACAAGATTCGAAGCAAATCGTGAAACTGAACAAAAACTTTCAGAAGTTCAATACATGATTAATACTCAACCATTTTCAAAAGTAAACATATCACATTAATCAGCACATAATGTAGAATCAATTTGTAACTTAAAAAACAAGTTCTGGAAAAATTGTTCTTGAGGTTACCTGAGGTTGAGCTTTTAGTTCTTGAGCTTTCTGGACCTCTCTTTGGTGCAAATCAACTCCAATGAGCTTCCTGAGAATGCTTTGATGCTTGGAACAAGCTTGCAATGGCTGGTTTGAAGGTTTTGTTTCTGAAGTTGCAAAAATCGTGTTTGTGTTTGGTTGTGTTTTAAGCTATGGTGATGGGTAGGAAATGATCCTGGGGTGATGCTGAGTTGATTGGTGGAAAAATATTTGAAGTTTGATGGTTGGTTTTGCAGATTCGAAGCGAGGAAGGTTTTTGATCATTTTTGTGAATTCTGAGTGTTGGCTTCTTTCAAGCTTGTGTGTTATGTGAAATGAGGTCCATAAGGTTAGTATAGGCCAATGAGAGTGTTCAGAAAGTGGGTGGTGGCATAATGTGATTGGTATGGGAGCTTTTGCAAAAAATCAAGATTTTGTACTTTGAGGTATGGGCATGGTGCAAGCCTGATTTCTTGGGGTGTCTGGCCTCAGCTGACTTTGTGGAGAGCCATGGAAATGGTTTTGATGTGTTGGCACAAGTGGATGAAGAGATATTATATGTTTTGCAAAATTCCAACTTTGATGTTTCTTGGATTACAAGCCATGAAATGCCTCTAACCATGGGCAAATTCTGATCTTTTGAGGTTTGTTTGACATATTGTGAAGTATTTGTCCCTATTAGAAGTCATTAGAATGCTTGAATATGCCAATTTGCAAAATCCCTCTTTGACATGAAACTTGAAATTTTAGGATTTTTGCCAACTTTGAAAGGCCATATCTTGAGTTCTAGGATGAATCAAGACATGTTCTTGAACTTTGTGAAATGGGAAAGACCTAATCTACAACTTTCATGACCAATAATTTTTCATTTGAAGCATTTTTGGTTGAGATAGAGGAGGTTGAAAAACTTTCCCAAAATGGAAAGTTTCCATTACAAGTCATTTCCATTTTTGGCAAGTTTGAAAATGGCTCAAAATTCTTCAATCTTGTGAACTTCCAACCTCTTCTAAGATCAAATAAAGATCATAGAACTTCAATTTGATGACAATATCCCTTTGGTTCCATTGTTGGGGGCCTTAGATGCCCTGATTTTGACTTAACTTGTTCAAGAAGTTACCTAATGAACAGATGACTTCCATAATGAATTTCTTCATAACACTTGGTACACATGGTACTTATAACATCTTAAGAACATTAGAAACAAGAATGGCCCAAAAAGTTGGAGTTAATGCCTCTGAAACCAAAACCCTAATTTAGGTCATCTGTGTAGTGAAAACCTTAGCTCTGCTTCCATGCCTTGCCAGTTCTTGTGATCTCTTGATTTCCATGAACTTTGAGGGACATAATATGATGATATAACACACATGGACCCTCTTGGAACACTTTGAGGCCTTTGGGATGTCTTAGATGGATTCTTGGATTGCTCAGATCACAAACCCTAGATGCAGATGAACTTAAACTATGCAGATGAAACAAATATACAATGTGAGGTGGTATGCCTATGTTAATGCAAATATGTAAGATCATAAGCCATGGTGTGATGAAGAGTGAGGGAAAATTTGGGGTGTTTACAGCTGCCCCTATTCAAACATGAGTTAGTTGTGCAGGATGTAAGCGCCGGGCTTAACAGACAAACAAGATAACTTGTGGTTGAATACCAAAGACAGTCCAAAATTTGCACTCGCTGGATAGAAGAAGAAAAGGGATATAAATTGTAGAAGATAGTATGATTATCAAATGAAAGCGATGGAGGATGACCATCGAGCAGTGGACGACTTCTGGGGGGTAAAGTGGTAAGTAAAGCAATGATGGGGACGACCGACAAGCTGGGGAGAATAAAGAGACCATGATGGGGACGACCATCAGATAAGAATCTCCGGAGACTAAAGTAAAGGCAATGATGGGGACGGCTATCAGGTTTGCAAAGTAAAGTAAACAACGATGGGGACGGCCATCAGTTTAAAGAATAAATGAAATAATGATGAGGGACGGTCATCAATAGGTGAAGGACGATCACCTAGCAGGGGACGACTGCTCTCTATAACAACATAGGACGAATGTCGGACAAAAAAAGGTTCGACGATGGGGACGGCCATCGGATAAGCATGATGAAGGACGATCATCAAGAGGTGAAGGACGATCACCTAGCAGGGTACGGCTGCTCTCGGGGTTTATCACGACATAGGACGAATGTCGGACAACAAGATCAACGATTGGGAACGGCCATCGGATAAAATGATGAGGGACGGTCATCAAAAGGTGAAGGACGATCACCTAGCAGGGGACGAGTGCTCTTTATCACGACATAGGACGAATTTCGGATAAAAAAAGGTTCCAATAATGGGGACTTCGCTGGGGAAAGGATGAGGGACGATCATCCAAAGGTGAAGGACGATCACCTGGCAGGGTACGGCTGCCGAAAGCATCACGACATAGGACGAATGTCGGATAGAAGGAAGTTGTTTTGTTGTGACTTACTGGGGAATGATAAACATGGACGAGTGTTTTTGCTTTAAAGAATAAAAGGTATAAGTGTTTGACGCTGTGTATAGATTAAAGATGCGGACGAGCATCCTTAGGACCATGATACGGACGAGTATCGGTAGAAACAAACGCTGACGCGTGTTTAGAGATGATGATACGGACGAGTACCATCTGGTTAACAAAGAACACGGACGAGTGTCGGATTTGTTGCGGAGTGATATAAACAAGATACGGATGAGTATCAAAGTCTTTTGTATACAAGTATGAGTGAGTATTGGTTTGTTAGTGAAGTATGAGCAAGACACGGACGAGTGTTTGATCTGCTGGGGAATGTATGACACGGACGAGTGTCAAATATATACTATATATAAACAGGCATCTATTTTAAGAATGCAAAGAGAGATAATTTGGCTTTTTTTGGGGATAGGATGACACAGACGGGTGCCGAAAAGAGTGTGCTATAAACAAGTATTTGTTTGCAGAAGGTGTTCTGGAAACCTTGCTGGGGAAGTATGACACGGACGAGCATAAAAAAAAAGCATGTATAGGTGTTTGTATTTGAGAGTGCAAAAGGTATTCTGGCGACCTGCGAGGAATAAGACGACACGGACGAGCGTCGAGAAGAGTACATGAATATGAAAAGGCATTTGTGTTTGAGAGTGCAAAGGGGATGCTTTGGCTTATATCTGCAGGGGATGCGAGTTTTTATATACTGATGGAACAATGATGGTAATTACAGGTGACTGGCTCGAACCTGGCTTGTGATCATGAAAATGTTTGATATTTGTCGTAATGCTCCGTATTAAACGGAATGCTACGCTTATTTGGCGAATATGATGCAAATGCTATGATTATGCAAAAAAGAAATTGATCCGGGATTCGGATCCCGTTGAAGATCTCTGGCTGATCTGCTTGGAGGGGCGTCCCGGCTGGGGAAGAGATCATTGGTGTAGATCTAACTACTATGAGAGCTCTACTTGGGGAAATAGATCATTGGTCAATCTACCCGTAAGGAGGACTCAGCTGGGGAGAGGGACACTTTCATCACTTTGTTGTGTAAGGGTTTCAGGCATTGCTCTTCTGGGGAGAGGACGGAAACTCTGTGGGGAGATAGTTATTTCCACCTGCTGAGGAATCTGGCACTCTGGTGGGGATCTCGGCTGGGGAAGCTCTTGTTGAGTAGACTTGTGCTGGGGATGAGGAGGCTTTGGCAACTTCGCTGGGGAAAAGCAGTTCAAATATTGCTCGGGAGATCCCGTTTAGGGAAGTAGCATGCTGGGGATTTGGTGCTCGACATGCCCCATGTTGCGTATTGAATACCTGTTAAGAAAAAATAAACGCACAAGTATCCTGAGGTATCCCTTACCGGATTCCGTCATAGGATTTAGGCTTTCCTGAAAGTAAATTTATTTCCTGCATGCATTTATTAAAAACGGCTCATTTGTTTTATGCAAGTATTGTATCATGAATATTGGACATTTTGCAAACGAAACAAAAATGTACAAAACGAGGTGTGACTGAAAAATTCTGATTTTATTAATCTGGGTGCCCTGAATTGGCAAATATAGTCAAAGAAACAAGTCCCCTGAAATGAGGAGATTGCTAAAAATTGAGAAAATAAAAGTGTTGACAATGTTGACGATGATGCTCCGGTGAGCTTCCTTTGCTATGACCTGTATGACCTTGACGTTCTTCTCATCTTGCTTTCTGAAGAAGGTTGATTATGACCGATTCTTTATCCTTTCGAAGCTTATCATGCAGTGAGTGATACAGACGAATTCAAAATGCAGTTGTTCGCTTATTCCCTGATTTTGCGTGGATCACCCTTTCGGGTTTTCAATCCACCGGGATACCCATTTTTTCCTGAGCTATCCAATGCGGCTTTTCAACTCAGAGGTGTAACACCCCAAAATTTGCCCTCTTATTTATTATCAACCTCGAACGGTGTACGCTTCATTCTTGCATCATTCCGCATATCATCGCATCGCATTAGAAAAATAAATAAATAAATCATTCATCATCCTTCGCATAAGGTGTGGGGTCGATCGAGGCTTTCCAAACTTTGGAGTTTAAGAGAAAAATGATGTACAAAAAATAATCCATTCCAAGCTAACCCACTAAAAGGGAAGATTCCAACCTTTTCCTTCCCTTTTCTTTCCACCTTTTCTTTCCACCTTTCCTTCCACTTTCCTTCCACATTCCCTTTCATTCTTTCCCTCTCATTTTTCCACTTCAATTCCACTCCATTTCCCTTGGATGCTTCCACTAACTTCTACCATCTTCTAGAGTGTTCCAAGGAATATTCCAAGGAATATTCCCTTTTCCAACCCTAACCCTAACTAACTACCAAGCCTAATTTTTGATCCCAAACCTAATTATTGGGCCCCAAACCTCATTCCATTCCAAACCTAGCTCCAAGCCTAGTGAAATTCTGGTATGACAGACTCAGATGTCGAATATGATGTTTAGACATCTTATATGTTACTTATAAACATGGTAAGGCATACATATCAGTACTTAAATAATTCTGATATATCAGAGTCAAAAATGCTTCAGGATGTTGTGACATCTGATAGGACATTCAGTTCAGGTACTGCATAAAACATAAAAGATATAAAGAACACAGCAGAATTGTTAACCCAGTTCAGTGTATCTCCACACTTACATCTGGGGGCTACCAAGCCAGGAAGGAAATCCAATATAAGTAATATTAATTCTAGACTTAAACCACTCAGTTTAATCCTTCACTTAATATCTACCCAATGCAATTTCTACCTAAGACACAACTTAGATATGAGTACCAACTCACTCCCCCTCAATCACTCAGTGATCTTTTACAATGATTAATAAAATTGAAGTCACACTTCAAACACAACAGCTTGATCTTACTTAAAATTTTCAATCAAGACACAATACTTCTCTTGCTTACAAGCTTCAAGAATCACAAGTTAAACAGCCACAATAGAGTTCCTTGTTACGCACGGCTGCCACAAGAACACAACCCTAATAATGTTTACATTTTCGGTTGATTGGGTTAATTCTAAACTAGGTTACAGGGTTTCTTTTATAACCTATTCCCAACTGGATTTGGGCCTAAACAATCACAACAATAGCTGCTACAAAAATGCCACAAGATCTTCAAATCTAAAAACTCCTAAAATATCTCTAAATATAGAAACTCTATATTTTTCAATATTTGTCTTCAATTTAAATTGAGTCTTTAAGATCTTCTAAATCAGCACCCTTTAAATCAGCGCCACATATGATTGCATAATATCTCCAGAATATTCTGCATCTTTAAAAAGTAATTCCACCTGTGATATCAGAATATTTTTTAGAATATTCTGCATAATTCAGATCTGATAAATCCCACTGTCATCACCTTGAATTAGGGTTAGTTAGTTTGTTACCTCCTTGATTCAAGGTGAGTTAGTTATTCTGTTATACTGAATTCAGATAACTAATCTCCCTAAAGATGCGCCTTGTATTGCTTATCTCTTTCCAATTAATTCCAGATAAATTCCCCTGAATTTACTCAGTTCTGTTGCGCATCATTTAAGTCTGGTAGCAGGTCTACGATGTCCCAACATCTGGTGTGACATCCTGATGTCTTGACTTACTGTTACTCTGTTTGACAATGTCACAACATCTGGTGTGACATCCTGATATCTTGACTTAAGTTCATTAACTGTTACTCTGTTTGACAGTGTCACAACATCTGGTGTGACATCCTGAACTAAGTTCAACACTTCTTGTTTGATATCTATATGTAACACATGACAGTAATGTTGTAATGACAGTTGCAGTTGTTTCAACATTTTCTTTGACATCTGTCATGACAGTTGTAGATGTTTCAACATTTTCTTTGACATCTGTCTGTAACATATGACAGTAATTCTGTCATGACATTTGCAGATGTTTCAACATCTTCATTGACATCTGTCTGTAACATATGACAGTAATTCTGTCATGACATTTGCAGATGTTTCAACATCTTCTTTGACATCTGTTTGTAACATATGACAGTAATTCTGTCATGACATTTGCAGATGTTTCAACATCTTCTTTGACATCTTCCATATTTATCTGTGCCACCATGTCAGGACATCATGTTTGACATGTTCTTCCAGAATCTATACCATGTTAATTTAACATATGGAACTTCTTATTCAACATTTTCCAGCCATATTAGTTTTACCAAACATAATGCCAATCATAAAATAATAACATTAACAATCTCCCCCTTTGGCTTATTTTGGCTAAAACTAATTTACATACAGGTGTAGTAGTACCTTATGTAGAAGTTCCTTAACATCACATCTTCATATCAGACCTCACACTATTAATTCTCCCCCTTTTTAGCCATAAAAAGACAAAGGTACAATAAAAAAACATAGAGGTATATAATCTCCATAAGCTTGAAACACACACAAGCTTCACAATTCCTCAAGAATCAAACATAAATTGCAGAGAGCAGCTTTATACAATATAGCCTTCTAGACTCCTAGGATACTCCTTATCTGGTTAAGGTATTACTCCCCCTTAACTCCACAAAATCAATTTCACATACTTGTAACACACTCCCCCAGTCTAGGATACTCCATGCTTCTCTGTACATTGATGAAAGGAAAACATAAGACGCATCTTCATGTCTTCAAGAGCTCACCCTCTGTTCAATTCCCAATTGAACACATTCACTTCTTGTACCAAAGCATACCTGATTCCTATCTTGGTTTGTAGTTACCATAGTCTACACAAGATGAACATCTTTTAGCACACAGGTTCTTGACACTAAGCCTTTACACACCAAAGGCCATACAATCCAGATAAGCCACATCCAAACTAATTATGACATTAGAATGAATGTCCACAAACAAACTTCCAAGCAATCAATACCTGATATACTTCAGTCTCTTCTACATGTTTCTTCCAATATAGATCATCTACTTCATCATTCTCCCATATGATTAGGTAGTCTAATAATAGAAACCATGTAGATAAACACCCCAGATAATGTACTAACACTTAGTTAGGACATTTTTCATACACCAAGACCTTATCACCATGATCCTAGATGTGCTCCACCAACTGGACTTACTATAGCATAATAATCCAAGAATTGAAAATCTTCAACTACACTGTGCCACCAGTTAGAATCAGAAATCCAGAAAGAGTGATAAACTCTCATCCACCTTCAAGAAGAATAAATCCTCTTGAGTCTTCAACTCATCACTCCTATGCCCAAGAGCAATTTGTTCCAAGACAATCCTCAAGAACAACCAGCTGCCACACTCTGATTATCTTGATTCTTCAAATCCACTTTAAAGATCAACCAATTACCACATTTTGATAACCTCCTTTATGAATCCTCATATGAAAAAGCCAATTGCCACTTTTGTCTTCTTCACGTTTATAATAAATCTTTCAAAGAAATCCTGATCAATAAAGTTGATCTTCACCAGGATGTCAAGATAAAAGGCCTTATGAAGCATTCAATCCCTATAGATCATTCTATCTTAATTTATGTGTCACTTCACCAATTAGACTCTGATGTTGAACTAGATGTTTAAACATTATTAGCCCACATCCATCTGTTAAATTCAGGTCCTTCTTCTGCCACTTGAAAGAACCTCCTTCCTTTATAGAACAAGAATTACATGCTCTCATAGACTTGATTTATCCATCAAGTTTGAGTAAACAACCTCCATTCTATTGGTTTTGCAGAAATTCCTACCGATAACACATATTGATGAGAAACATCCAATGTTTCTCCAAAGTCTTCAAACCTGCCACTGTCTGATTATTCAGAAGGAATAGTTAAGAACTACACCTCATAACTATACCAAGGATGCCACCATTCCTTGAGTAAGGCAGTCTTAACAAATTTATGATATTGCCACCTATCTTAACTCCATGATGAGCATTCTGGACTACACCTAGATCAGAAATAAACTAATCCAAGTAGTCATCAAGATTATGATATGTTCATGGTCTTTCATCTCCATCTTCAGAATCAACAATATCCAGACCAGTTCTTGCCAAGAAACTTTCCAGAAATACATAACTCCTGTCATACAAGACTGAAGCCAATGCTACAGCTTATGCAATACCTCTCCCATGATTCTGCACAAACTCTGATGATAAGATGTTCCAACATCTTTTTGAACAGCACCAATCTTGAATCACAAGGATAATCAATCAAATATTTGTGAACTCCACAAACAACAATTGATCTTAAATCCTTGTATAATACCTTATCAGATAGTTCTACACAATCTGATCTTTTAATTTTGAAGGATTTTAAGGTTAGCTCCAGATAAGATTAGCAAGATCTCCTCATGTCATGGATAAACAATACTCCAGCTGAGCATAAACTCCACTAATTCTTAATTTCACACCCCTGATGAACATACAAAGAGCACAACTGATAAATATCCACACTTGATTTTATATTCCAAAACAGATGATCTTAGTTTGCTTGCTACAAAGGGTTCATACTGCCACTATCCATGACTAGTATTGGAAGAGACTACTAGTTCAACAACCATTCTGATCAGACTTCCCAATCTGACATTCTTCCCTTGCTTCTAGCAATTGTTGGTCACATTGCTAGCTTTAATCATGACCAAAGTCATGCATTTATCACCCACATTTGTAGATACATTTAGAAGCTTCTTCATCTTCAGATTCATCATCAGATTCATCAGTATTCTGAGCAACCTCTTCCAGCTCCAGCCTTTGAATTACTTCCTCAAGCTTTTTCTTCCTGGCATCCAGCTTTTTGCAAGTGTTCTTCAGATCTGCAATCAAGGCAGCTTTGGATATGGGAGTCTTTGCTTTTGAAGGTCCAGCAGATGTCCTAGTGGGAGCTTCAACATCAGCAGCATGATGGCTCAAGAAAAGTTTGTAATGGAAGGCCAGAGGACTTTTTCTTTTGCAGACTGAATCCTTCTCAGTGAGGATACCTGGATACTGGCTTAGTATGATTCCGCATAGCAGAGAGGGAAAAGCAATGGGAAGATTTGTTGTTGATGTTCCTTCATGCTTTAGGGTTTGATCAAAGATGTAAGCCCCAAAGTCTAGCTTTGTTTGGGTGCCCACAACATATATGAATCTGCCCAATCCAGTTGCTATTGAAGAAGTATGGTTGGTAGGGACCCTGTTTACAGTGCCAATCCTATGCAGCATTGCATACTTCCTTGTTAGCAAGCTAACAGAAAGTTTGCCCTTGATTGGCCAAGCTTTGACTTGATTGGCAGTAATGACCTTGCACACCTGGTTATCTGCCTTACCCAGCTCATTAGGTCCATCAGATTCTCTCCCTAGATAATGGTTGATAACCCTAGGAGAGAATTCCACACATCTCCCTCTTACATAGACTTTTCTGAATTCATCTGATTTACCTTCAGCACAGTCCTCTTGAAGGTTGACAGTGAATTCCTTGACTAGCAGCTCGTAGCAAGGTGAAAAGTTTGACACTGTTTTGAATAAACCAGCAGAAGAAATTAGGTCAATTACCTCAGTGCACTCAAGTGCATTGCTGCCCAGCTCTCTTTCAAGTGCTACCCTTCTTTGGTATACAAATTTCCATCTGCTCACACTTGACACATGATGGAATGAAACATTGTCCAGAGGAGCTTCTGGAACAGCAGAGGTGGACCTTGAGGGTGCTGGTTTCTTCTTTGGTTGGGATGTTGGAACATCCTCTTCAACATCTGAATCTGGTGGAGTTACAGCTTTCCTCTTTTGGGTATTCACCTTGCTCCATTGTTTAGTAGGACCAAATACCACTTTGGCCTTGTCTTTCTTTGGAGTAGGCTGCTTCTTTTCAGGAGTTGAATGTCCTGCAGTCTTCTTTTCCTTTCTATCCCTAAGCCTTTTGGCTATGCTAGGGTCCACATAAGCAATGATCTCTGTGTCAGAGTCATTATCTAAGTCTTCAACATGTAGCATAAATGCCTCCTCTTCCAGGTTAGGAGTAGGTTCCAAACATATGTGATCATTACACATTTGTCTAGCACCCAAAGCATCCATCATGTTAGCAGGATATCACACCAGTTTCCTTCTTCTGGAACACAAAACTATGCTTGGTTCTGAAACATTATTGCTTTCAAGATTACTATCTTTTCTTCAATCAGCTCCAACTGAAGTGCTATAACATTATGAAAGATACTTTGCACACATACAATAGACAGTAGCATCTCAAAGAGTATTCAGCTTCATAGCTTCAGAAATCCTTAAAAAAAACAATCTTTTAGGTCTTTGATTCAACATTTACCATAAACTGTTGATGTGTAGTGTGGTGTCAAGCCATTAGGATTGACATATCAATTCAGCTTCTTTCTTGATGAAACTTCCTTCAGTTCATGATTTAGACAATCATAAACATGTATCTTCACAAGAGAGATTTTCTTCAGCTATACCTAAACAACATAGGACACCATAACCAGGAAGAATATCCTCATTAGGTCACCATAAATAAGCTTAAGAGATAACTTATCAAGATTTTCACTCCCGCATGAAAGATTTGATAATTATAATCTTTTGTTTTGGCTCCAACCTCTTCTTTCATCAAGAACCACAACATTCTGAACTAAGTGTTCTCCAGTTCTATAATCACATGATAGAACATCAAACTTGACATTATGAACTGAAGTTTTACAACAGCCTTTGTAGGAAGTACTGGGGAACCACTATCAAACATAACACATCATAAATAATAGAGCAATTCCTTATAAATTGTATGATCAACAATTCAGATACAGATATAACTCCCCATACAAGAACAACCAGAACATTTCCCAACCACAGTGCATCTAATCCAAGTAACACACAAACTTGGTATAACTTCAGAATATATCAGAGGCACATGCAGCAGTACAGAAGTTGAACCCAAACCTCACAGAAAACAAAATACAAGCCTCCTTCAAATATAGAATTCTCTGAACCAAGATGTCAGGACATTCTGTCTGACATCATAGCTACACAACAATTCACCAGCAAATTTCCAGCCCTGATAACACCAGACTGGTCCAATATACACCATATGATGAATAGTCCATCCTCCACTTCTAGGGACCATTCAAACGCCAATATGAACCTCTCAAGTTCCAACAGCTTTTCATTATATCATCCTTCTTCCTTTACCATGAACCACAAAGTATCCCCCTTAGATCTCATCCAGAAACAGACCAGGATGCCTGCTCTGATACCAATTGAAATTCTGGTATGACAGACTCATATGTCGAATATGATGTTGAGACATCTTATCTGTTACTTATAAACATGGTAAGACATACATACCAGTACTTAAATAATTCTGATATATCAGAGTCAAACATGCTTCAGGATGTTGTGACATCTGATAGGACATTCAGTTCAGGTACTGCATAAAACATAAAAGATATAAAGAACACAGCAGAATTGTTAACCCAGTTCAGTGTATCTCCACACTTACATTTGGGGGCTACCAAGCCAGGAAGGTAATCCAATATAAGTAATATTAATTCTAGACTTAAACCACTCAGTTTAATCCTTCACTTAATATCTACCCAATGCAATTTCTACCTAAGACACAACTTAGATATGAGTACCAACTCACTCCCCCTCAATCACTCAGTGATCTTTTACAATGATTAATAAAATTGAAGTCACACTTCAAACACAACAGCTTGATCTTACTTAAAAGTTTCAATCAAGACACAATACTTCTCTTGCTTACAAGCTTCAAGAATCACAAGTTAAACAGCCACAATAGAGTTCCTTGTTACGCACGGCTGCCACAAGAACACAACCCTAATAATGTTTACATTTTCGGTTGATTGGGTTAATTCTAAACTAGGTTACAGGGTTTCTTTTATAACCTATTCCCAACTGGATTTGGGCCTAAACAATCACAACAATAGCTGCTACAAAAATGCCACAAGATCTTCAAATCTAAAAACTCCTAAAATATCTCTAAATATAGAAACTCTATATTTTTCAATATTTGTCTTCAATTTAAATTGAGTCTTTAAGATCTTCTAAATCAGCACCCTTTAAATCAGCGCCACATATGATTGCATAATATCTCCAGAATATTCTGCATCTTTAAAAAGTAATTCCACCTGTGATATCAGAATATTTTGTAGAATATTCTGCATAATTCAGATCTGATAAATCCCACTGTCATCACCTTGAATTAGGGTTAGTTAGTTTGTTACCTCCTTGATTCAAGGTGAGTTAGTTATTCTGTTATACTGAATTCAGATAACTAATCTCCCTAAAGATGCGCCTTGTATTGCTTATCTCTTTCCAATTAATTCCAGATAAATTCCCCTGAATTTACTCAGTTCTGTTGCGCATCATTTAAGTCTGGTAGCAGGTCTACGATGTCCCAACATCTGGTGTGACATCCTGATGTCTTGACTTACTGTTACTCTGTTTGACAATGTCACAACATCTGGTGTGACATCCTGATATCTTGACTTAAGTTCATTAACTGTTACTCTGTTTGACAGTGTCACAACATCTGGTGTGACATCCTGAACTAAGTTCAACACTTCTTGTTTGATATCTATATCTAACACATGACAGTAATGTTGTCATGACAGTTGCAGATGTTTCAACATTTTCTTTGACATCTGTCATGACAGTTGCAGATGTTTCAACATTTTCTTTGACATCTGTCTGTAACATATGACAGTAATTCTGTCATGACATTTGCAGATGTTTCAACATCTTCATTAACATCTGTCTGTAACATATGACAGTAATTCTGTCATGACATTTGCAGATGTTTCACCATCTTCTTTGACATCTGTCTGTAACATATGACAGTAATTCTGTCATGACATTTGCAGATGTTTCAACATCTTCTTTGACATCTTCCATATTTATCTGTGCCACCATGTCAGGACATCATGTTTGACATGTTCTTCCAGAATCTATACCATGTTAATTTAACATATGGAACTTCTTATTCAACATTTTCCAGCCATATTAGTTTTACCAAACATAATGCCAATCATAAAATAATAGCATTAACACCTAGCCTCTATATAACGATTAAGCACTTCAATGCAAAGGGTTCCCCCCATTTTCCAATTTTTCACTTCTTTCACAATCACTTTTTCTCTTTCACTTTTCCTCCATTTTCCCTCCTTTCACCAAAGCTTTTCAAATAAGCTCTTCAACTTTCACATTGAAACTTGAAGATCTTGAAGCTCGTCAAGAACGCATTTTTTTTGCGGTTTATTGTTTTTCGGTTTTCTCTTCGATCAAGCTCCGATTCTTACAACAATTACCGAAGCACTCCTCCGCTTCGTAGGTTGGTGATCTAAATCACTTCTTCTTTAAGTTATTCTCTTCATCTCACCATTTCGACATTCTTTAAGCGCTTTTTAATTGCTTTTCGTTTTGATTGTGTTTCATTGCGTTTTGCTTGCAAGTTGTGATTTTTGATGGATTAGAATTTAAAGTGTTGATAGCTATAGGTTCTATCATGTGTAAATAATCTCAAATTAAGTAGAAATTAGTGTTAGCATGTTTCTAGGAAGGTTAGGGATCATTAGAAGCAAGATTGTGGCCAAAAGCACTTATTTTAAAAGTTTTTTTTCAATTCTGTTCAGCGTTAATCGGTTAACGCATTAGGTTAACCGGTTAACGCGAGCGTTTTTGGCCAAAATGCTGTTGTTTTAGGTCCGTTAACCGGTTAACGCATATGGTTAACCGGTTAACGCTGTTAATTTTTGACTTTTTAGCTTATTTGATTGCTTAGTCCTTGTTTCTAGTGCCTCCAATGTTCATACATGTTTAGGTAGTGATTTTAGGGAATTTTTGAGTCCATTTCCAGTATCTCATTCCCCCATTTCGAGTTGTTTCAACACGATTCCGTTCATGTCGCATATTATGCATTTTTGTGCTTCTTTGTGCATAGCTTGAGTTCTTGCCTTTTGTTGCCATGTTCATGCATCATTTGGCATATAATAGTCATGTTGCATTCTATTTTTACATGTTTCCATTGCATTAAACCATTTTGCGTTTCATTATGTTGATGTATGTTGTATTTTGCATAATCATATGTATGTGCATTTAGTTGCATTTTGTGGCATGCTTGATCATATCATCCATATCAATTCACTTCTGAATTTTGCATTGAGTTTGACATTATGTTTGAGCTATCATATTGCATGTTCATAATCAATAATTACCATGTTCATATGCCATGTTCTTGTGCCATTTTTTGCATTACTTGTTGCATAATCAACCATGTGATGCATCCTAGAATAATCCTTCAAAAATGTGCATGTTCTTGCATTTATATATGTTTATTCATGTTTAAATGTATGTTCATGATGGAATTGGTGCATATTCATTAAGTTTGTGCATTAAAAAATGAAAATAACCAATTCTGGATTTTGCATTTCATAACTGTTTTTGCATATAGGTGTTGTAAAATGTATGTTGTTTGTTTGTTTGCATGTTGCATTTGACCTTTTACACCTACTTTTTCATGCTGCATGCTGGCTGTAAAAAGCTGACTTGTGTTATGCATTGTTTTCATAGCTGATTGTGCATTTAGGTGCTGTAAATAGTTGCTGAATTTTAGTTTAGCATAGTTTAGGCACCCTTAAACCTAAGATTGAGTCTAGTTTAGGTCCAAGTTACCTTAGGATTATATTGTTGTGTGTTTGCTTTATTATTTTTAATAAATTGCACACTAATCATTTGTTTTGTAGAGGGGAAGATTGAGGTAAGTATCCTTCACCCTATCCTTTATTTTAATGCATTTCTTTTATGCATTTAATTCATTTTTCCTTCCATATTTGTGTTTGGTAGGATTTCCCCCCTTGTTAGGACCAACTTACCTTCCTTAGGAAGTAAGTTGCCTCCTTTTTCATTCTTTCTTTTCCTTTTGCTCCTTAGGATTAAAAAAACCTCACTAACCATTAGGATCTCCCTTTTGTGCATAATGAATAACTTAGGGTTGGTCTTAGTCCCCCTTAGCTTTTTCCTTTTCCGATTTGAGTCTTCTTCTCTCATCTTCAAACAAAATCTAAAAGACACTTAATAAAAACTGAATGTTCTTATACGACACGAGACTTTGTTGCGGAGTTCTTATACACGTTCCATTTCGGGGCGAGGTGTAAGTCCTTGTCGCGATGGATAAGTCTTAGTATGAGAATGTTCACCAACAAACTCCAAAACACTTCTCATAAAAGACAATCAACCAAGTAATCGCGTCTTCTGTTCTCATCTCATCCTCTTTGCGGATGAATGCGACTTGCCTCGACAGTTCAAACAGCGATACGGTAAACACCCTCGAGTCAGAGCCGGTAACACCCGAGCTAGAGCTATGGCAACGTCATCCTAAAAAACAAACAGATAGTTCCTGCCTTAGTTAGGCGAACTACGTCGACTCTGATCCTCATTATCCCAATGAGGTACGTAGGCAGCAGGGTAGGGCCCGTTCGAGCGTATTCTTTATTTTACCTACATTTCCCCCTTTTGTTCCTTTTCTTTTTTAGGTCCCTTTCTCGTTCCCATTCCAGTTCCATGCCAGTAGCAGTTCTTTTATTCAGCAGCATTCTTATTTTCTCAACCTTTGAAACAAGCAAGCAAGCGTGGATCCCGTCAGGTACGGCGGGCAGTCTGGGGTGCTAACACCTTCGCAGGTCGTAACCGACTCCCGAACCTAGATCTTTGGTTCGCAAGGCCTCGTCCTTTCCATCTTCCTCAGGTTTATGCAGCATTACCTTTCCCGTTCCTTCGGGATAAAAATGCCTGGCTGGCGACTCTACCCTTTCCGTGCCACTTTCGCGTTTGTACTAGGATGAAAATCCCGGGAGCGACAAGCGGGTGTACACATTTTTTTTTTATTTTCTCTTATTTTTGCCCGAGTCTTTTATTTTGTTTTTGACTCGTCGGGATGCCCTATTTTTTTTCCTGGACTTACATTCAGCTTTTATGTCCAGTGAGTCATTTTATGCGAAGTAGTTTTTAACTGCATCTGAATTCACAGGGGATAAGAAATCTTCACCATCCATAGTAGTGAGCATCAGTGCTCCACCAGAGAAAACCTTCTTTACTATGAATGGACCATCGTAATTTGGAGTCCACTTGCCCCTGTGGTCTGTATGAGGAGGAAGAAGTCTTTTCAGCACAAGATCTCCCACTTGATATTCCCGAAGCCTGAATTTCTGATCGAAGGCTTTCTTCATCCTTTTCTGATATAACTGCCCATGGAAGATGGCAGCTAGCCTCTTTTCTTCGATCAGATTCAGTTGATTGTACCGAGAACGGACCCATTCTGCTTCATTCAACTTTACATCCATCATTACCCGTAAGGAGGGTAGCTCAACTTCAACAGGTAGGACTGCCTCCATACCATACACAAGCTGATAAGTTGTTGCCCCAGTAGATGTTCTGATTGAGGTTCGATACCCATGTAAGGCAAATGGTAGCATTTCATGCCAGTATTTGTAAGTGACCACCATCTTCTGCAGAATCTTCTTGATGTTTTTGTTAGCTGCCTCAACAGCGCCATTCATCTTTGGCCTGTAAGGAGAAGAATTGTGATGTTGGATTTTGAAGTCCCGACACAGTTCTGCCATCATCTTATTGTTCAAATTGGAACCATTATCAGTAATGATTCGCTCGGGAACTCCATATCGACAGATGATATCTCTTTTCAGAAATCTGGCTACCACTTGTCTGGTGACGTTTGCATACGAAGCTGCTTCAACCCATTTGGTGAAGTAATCAATTGCTATCAGGATGAATTTGTGGCCATTCGAAGCAGTCGGTTCGATATTTTCAATCATGTCAATGCCCAACATGGAAAAGGGCCAAGGTGAAGACATCACATTCAAAGGATTTGGAGGCACATGCACTTTATCTGCGTAGATCTAGCATTTGTGGCACTTTCTGGCATAAGCACAACAGTCTGCATCCATTGTGATCCAGTAGTAACCTGATCTTAACAATTTCTTGGCCATTGCATGTCCTCCAGCATGGGTATCGAAAGATCCTTCATGCACCTCGTGCATCAGCAGGTCTGCTTCTTTCTTATCAACACATCTGAGTAGCACCATGTCAAAGTTTCGCTTGTATAATGAACCATCAGTATTAAGGAAGAAACTACCGGCCAGCCTTCTTAATGTCTTCTTATCATTGGATGATGCCCCGGGTAGGTATGTTTGATCCTCTAAGAAGTTTTTGATGTCATGGAACCAAGGCTTGTCATCTTTAGCAATGTCCACAGAGAACACATATGCCGGTCGGTCCAGTCTGGATACCAAAATTCGAGGCACATAATTTGTAGTTTGAACCTTGATCATGGAGGAAATGGTAGCTAAATCATCTGCGAACTGATTTTCTTCTCGAGGGATGTACTCAAGTTTGACTGTTGTGAAGAAAGTCAATAATCTCCTCGTGTAGTCACGGTATGGAATCAGATGCTCCTGGTGAGTGTACCATTTGTCGTTGGTTTGATTGATTACCAAAGCTGAATCTCCGAATAAATTCAATGTCTTGATCCTGAGGTCAATGGCTTCTTCAAGACCCATGATACAGGCTTCGTATTCAGCTTCGTTATTAGTGCAGGCAAAGGTGAGTTTCACCGAGAAAGGCATATGAACTCCTTTAGGTGTAATGAGCACTGCACCAACTCCACGACCATTCATATTGACAGCCCCATCAAACATCATTGTCCACTCTTCTTCTGGGTCAGGCCCTTCAGTGTGAACAGGTTCTTCATGATCTTTTGCTTTTAAGTACATGATGTCTTCGTCAGGGAAGTCAAATCTCATGGGCTGGTAATCATCAATGGGTTGCTCAGCCAGATAATCAGACAATACACTGCCCTTGATGGCCTTTTGAGATGTGTATTGAATGTCATACTCTGTCAGAATCATTTGCCAACTTGCAGCCCTTCTGTTAATTGATGGCTTCTCAAATATGTACTTAGCAGGGTCCATCTTTGAGATCAATAAGGTAGTGTGAGTCAGCATATACTGTCTTAGTCGGCGAGCAGCCCACGCTAAGGCACAACAAGTTTTCTCGAGCAATGAATAACATTGTTCACAGTCGGTAAACTTTTTGCTTAGGTAGTATATTGCATACTCTTTTCGACCAGACTCGTCATGCTGGCCCAACACACCCCCCATTTACCCTTCTAATATTGTCAGTTACATTATCAGAAGTATTCCTTCAATCGGAGGCATGAGAATTGGAGGTTCTTGCAGGTACTCCTTGATCTTGTCAAAGGCTTTCTGACAATCTTCGTTCCACCTGACCGTCTGTTCCTTTCGTAACAACTTGAACAAGGGCTCACAGGTTGCAGTAATATGAGATATGAACCTTGATATGTAGTTCAATCTACCTAAGAACCCCCAAACTTCTTTTTCGGTCCTTGGTGCAGGCATCTCCTGAATGGCTTTGACTTTGCCGAGATCAACCTCAATTCCCTTTTCACTTACGATAAATCCCAGCAGCTTACCGGAACGTACCCTGAATGTGCATTTGTTAGGGTTTAGCTTCAGCTGATACTTTCTCAGACGCTTAAACAACTTCAGCAGATTCACCAGATGATCTTCTTCAGTAAGGGACTTGGCAATCATATCATCCACATATCATTCAATTTCCTTGTGGATCATATCGTGGAATAACGTTACCATAGCTCGTTGATAAGTCGCACCGGCATTCTTCAGTCCAAAAGGCATTACCTTGTAACAAAATGTGCCCCAAGGTGTGATGAAGGTTGTTTTCTCCATGTCTTCGGGTGACATCTTGATCTGATTATACCCAGAAAAACCATCCATGAAAGAAAACACCGAGAACTGAGTTGTATTGTCGACCAATACATCAATGTGAGGTAATGGGAAATCGTCCTTCGGGCTAGCTCTGTTCAGGTCCCGGTATTCCACACACATACGTACTTTGTCATCCTTCTTAGGAACTGGTAAAATGTTAGCAACCCACGGCGGGTAACTAGTTACAGCAAGGAAACCGGCGTCCCACTGTTTTTGTACTTCTTCCTTAATCTTCATGGCCATATCTGGGCAAGTACGGCGTAACTTTTGCTTCACTAGAGGGCAATCTTCTTTCAATGGCAGCTTGTGCATAACAATATCCGTATCTAGACGTGGCATGTTTTGATAGGACCAAGCAAAGACGTCGACGTATTCTCGAAGCATGTCAATAAGCTGTTCTTTTACTGAAGCCTGCAGACTAGCCCCAATCTTCACTTCTTTCAAATCCTCCTCGGTACCAAGATTAACTTTTTCAACCTCCTCCCGATGAGGAGTAATAACTTTCTCTTATTGTCTCAACAACCTGGCTAACTCTTCAGGTAACTCATAGTCTTCTTCAACCCCTTCATCAACTTGATTAATTGGATTGTCGAAGTCATACAAGGTCATAGCAGTGTTGTTGTCTGTGCAATCTGGAGGGTAATCTCTGCAAGGGTTGAGATTTGTTCATTTTAGTGATTAATTTTAATCTTGTTTAAAAGGGTGTAAATGAAGTTGTTTATTTTGAAAACATTGTCATTTTAATGTTTTGTACAAAAGTGAAAAATGAAAAGATAGTGAGAGAAAAAGAGACTTTGTTTGCAAAAGATGTCGGATATTCATTGATAATCCATTTGCACAAAATTACAATATGGCCCTATTACAAAATGAGTCCTGACACCTTGGGCAAGATGCAGGACTTGATGCATGCTGAAAAAAAGCAGGAAATAATAATTACTCTGCAGGAGTAACCCTTATAATTTCTTGGGAAGACCAGTTAAGGACTTGGTGACCCGGGATCCTTGGACGTATCCAGCTCTCCAGGTTGAGGCCGCTTTCCGCCTCGTCTTCCAGGTTGTTAACAGCATCTGGGGTGAGCATCCCCCCCCACTGATGAACTTGGGCTCTTTAGCAGTCTCTTCTTGATCTTGTCGGAATGGTTTGTAACCCAAACCGAATTTGTCCTCCTTCTTCTCCACCGGCAGCAGCTTGCCCCATACTTGGGCATTTTCATCTTCAACAACCTTTCAGGCTTGCTGATAGGAGACAATTGAAGTACCCATCTTATCCTCCTGGGATGCAACAAATACTTTAGTCGTCGCCTTATTGATGTTTAGAGCCTCAAACACCTGTCTCATAGTTTCATGGATTTCACCATCCATCTCAATGTATTTTTAGGTAGCCAGGTGGCTAACAAAGATGTCCTCTTCACCACAGATGGTGATAATCTATCCTTCCCACTCATATTTCAATTTCTGGTGAAGGGTCGACGTAACTGCGCCAGCGGCGTTAATCCATGGTCGACCCAACAAATAGCTGTAGGCCGACTGTATGTCCATCACATAGAAAGTAGTCTGAAAGACCTGCGGACCGATTATCACAGGCAGCTCCACCTCTCCAAAAATAGACCTCTTGGAGCCATCAAAAGCCCTGACCACCAGATTGCTTGGTCGGAGAGCTATACCATCATATTCGAGCTTGACAAGAGCTTTCTTCTGCAAGACATTGAGTGAGGACCCAGTGTCAACAAGAACATGAGAGAGCACAGCTCATTTACACTCTAGGGTGATGTGTAAATCTTTGTTGTGGTGACGTCCTTCCGTTGTCAAGTCAGCATTGGTAAAACCTAGCCCATGGCTAGTGTTAACATTGGACACTACCTTCTCAAGCTGATTCACTGTGATCTCCTACGGCATGTAGGCAGCGTGCAAGACTTCAAGAAGTGCATCCCGATGAGCTTTGGAACACAACAACAGGGATAAGATGGAGATCTTGGAAGGAGTCTGGTGGAGATGATCCACAACTTTGTAGTCACTTCTTTTAATTATCCTCATAAATTCATCCACATCCTGGTCAAAGGATTATTTATGAGTCTCTTTTGATGCAGATTCTTCAGGTATCACACTTTTTCCCTTGGCTTTGGCAGCAGCCTCTGCCTCAGTACTAGTTCTTGGAGCTTATGACACAAAGAGGCGTCCACTTCGGGTGAAGCCTCCGCCTCCCCTGACATTATCCACTTGTGAGGTAGGAACTGAAGAATCAAGAAGGAATTTTTCTCCATTGCAGTAAAGGTCTGCACCATAGTGCCATGGTACAACATTGTCTTTGTCATATGGAATGGGCCCCGACACTGTGATTGTGACCGGACTAACTGCCACAGAGGTAGGAATCGTTATTGTTTGTGGATCATAAAAAATGGTGACAGGACTTTTGATTGATGTTGGTGGTGATTGACTGAAGCTTGGTTGTTGCTGAGATTGTTGTTGATAATTATTGGAAGCAGGGACCGTTGCAGGGTCATAATAGATAGTGATAGTGGAGACGTCGTTGTTGGTGGTTGATGTAGTTGTAGAAGCATATGAGATGGAACTGTTGTTTGTTAAAGTGATGGAAGAGGTGGTTGTTGATTTTGTAGACGAGTCTGTAGGAATAATTGTCTTTGCAGTTGTACGAGAAATACTTGTTGAAAAAGGAGTTGCTGGTGTTGTAGAAGAGGTTATGGTTATTTGCAGAATGCCTTCTCTAATCAAGCCATTTATGTCATTCCTCAGGCTTGCACACCCATTCTCGGAAACCTTGCAAGATTCACAACAAGCCTCACAACCTGGAAACACTTGGCATTTCAAAAGCTGAGCTTTAACCTCTGCCAGAGGTGTCTGAATACTTGCAGTATCTTCAATTAAACTCATGGGCGAGTCATCCTCT
This sequence comes from Lathyrus aphaca, assembly GCA_963966055.1. Classification (NCBI taxonomy): domain Eukaryota; kingdom Viridiplantae; phylum Streptophyta; class Magnoliopsida; order Fabales; family Fabaceae; genus Lathyrus; species Lathyrus aphaca. Next base: position 249,124,941 of record OZ014525.1, on the reverse strand, counting down.
ATTGCATTTATCCCTGGCCCACCATGTATGGGCATAGGATTCTTCGTGACATTAGGAGGTGGTGCAAAATTTAGGGCCTTTGAATCTACTAGATCCTGGACCTTCATATGCAGAGCCCTGAATTTTTCTATGGAGTAACCAGGTGCATTAGAATGAAAAGTACACCTGGCGTTGACGTCATAATTTCTCGGAAGGTTTTGAGGATCAGGTGGAGCCAATGTCTTTAACTCGATAAGATTGAGCTTTAGGATTTGTGGCAGCAATGTGGCATATGGCATTGGAATAGGATCAATCACCCTGTTGATCTGAGATGGCCGCTGTTGAAAAGGGCGTTGTTGTTGGTTGTGGTTGTTGTTATTGTAGGATCTCTGTTGAGGAAACTGTGGTTGTTGAGGAAAGTGTTGTGGTTGTTGAGTATATTGAGGAGGTGGAGCAGGAATAGTGACGGCAGCAACTGATCTTGGTAGATATTGGGGCCTTTGTCTTCCCATATGTACAGAATTTGTTTCACCGGATCTGCGGGGCCCTGCAAATGGCTTCTTTGCACTGCTTGAACTGGCACTGTTGTCGGAAATCTTTCCCATCTTCAGTAAGCTCTCAATTCTTTCCCCAGCTATAACCACGTCAACAAAGCTGGTGGAAGAAAATGCAGCCAACCTGTCAATATAAGTACCCTGGAGAGTGTTCATGAACATATCTGCCATCTCCCTTTCTGACATCGGGGGTTGAACGGCAGCAGCCAATTGCCTCTACCTTTGGGCGTACTCTCTAAAGCTTTTTCGGGAAGACTGTGACATTCCCATCAAAAGGGTACTGTTTGGAGCCATGTCCAGATTATATTGATATTGACAGATGAAAGCTTCTGCCAAGTCTTTCCAATTCCTTATTGTGGCCCTGGTCAAGTGGGAGTACCATTCCCGGGATGCCCCTGTCAAACTATCCTCGGAGTAAAACATCCACAGTTTCTCATCCATGGTGTAGGCTTTCAATCTCCCCAGGAAAGACTGAAGATAGGTACGTGGGCAGGATATGCCATTGTATCTTTCAAAATAGGGAGGTTTTAACTTATGAGGAATTCTAACCCCCTCCACTAATCCCATGTCCATGACATCAAAACCCAGAGAGTTTTGGGATTCAAGAGACCTTAGCTTTTCTGCTATTTCATCCAATCGATGATCATAAACTTCGTCTCCAGCCCCAACCACAGTAAATTGCTCTTCTTGAGGGTCCTCCGGCAAGGCCCTCCCTCCCGTGTTACATTGGATGTTTCTTATAGCGTTAATTCCTGGGTTCATATGAGGTCTAAACTATGGTGGATCAGTACGAGGCTGTACGTGATCGTTGTACCTGGATGGTTTTCCTCGGGAGTTTGCCGCTCGACTAACTCTCTTAGTCTTTCTTGGCTCTGCGCCAAACCAGTCATTACTGCCATAAATTGATTCATTTGGGCCCTCATCTCTGTCCTTTCATTGGCCATTTGGGTCCTCACATCAGTCAAGTCCTGTTGAACTTGATCCATTTGTAATCTCGGAAGGTTGTTTCTTGTCGAATACCGGTGCACTCTATTGACGGGGAACACTCTTCTATGAGCAATGTTTCCTGAAATCACAACAAAGTGAGAAACAACAACAAAACCTACAAAACAAAGAAAAGATGTTAGTATGCAATGCAGGATGCCTATTTGTCTTCCAAGGGTATTCGATTTGGTTCTTTGGTTTTGACCCTTCCAGACCTCGAGGAAATGATGATGTTGCAGAGAGATAAAACCCACAGAATAATACAAACCATATATTACAAAAATGTGAAAATACATAGTTTGATTACAATAAATTTCCCATGGTGGGTTAAGATACAACAACAAAATCAAAAGTAAAAACAAAGGAAATACAAGTACAAGGAAATCAAACATCCAGTCCAAAGTCATCCTCTCTGACTTCCTTCAGGAAAGCCTCAGTCACTGGGCCAACTGACTGCTCTGTGATGGTCCTGATAAGAAGGTTCCTGGTGGCAATGGCACTAGTCAACTTCTTATGCTTATCCTAATCCTTTGACCTCTTTAACCTCGCCCGGAGTTTCAACTCAGAGATCTCCTTCTATGCTGCTAAAAACACTGCCTAATTCTTCTTCTCACTAGCCTCCAGTTGCTCTATCCTAGCTTGGGTCCTTTGATCTTCTTGTGCTCGAGCCTCAGTGATCTTGATCCACCTAGCCTTACTCTCCTCTATGTAATGCTCAGCTCTGGCCTTCTGAGTCTTAGCTTCCTTGCAAGCATTCTTCAGCACTAGCTCCCCTGCTCTAGCCTTCCTGATGTAGTCATCCGTCTTCTCAATCTTGGTTAAGTGCTCAATCCGGAGCTTCTCTAACCTTTCATTATCCAGAAGGCTGTCATTCCTCTCCCAGAGGGTCTTCTTCAAGGCTTCAGAGAGTTGAGTATTCTTTTCCTTCAATTTCTCAAACTCCTCTAAATTGACAGTAGCTGCAGGCTCCACTGCCGATGGTCTAGGTACATCCTCTAAGGTGAATGGCATACGGGTGATCTTTCCCCTGACACGAGACCAGTCAAGATACTGAGTTGAGGCTATGTTGCTACACTTGCCCATAATAGCTGTCCCCTTAGTCTGAATATTGTCCCAGGCCCAGGCTGCCTGTCTGACAATGGCAAGGTTGTGCTGGATGTCACAATAGAGGGTTTCTGTCAAATCTTGCCCTCTAGAGGGATGGACCAAAGCATACCCTAACTGTCTCTTGAAAAGCAAAGGGTTGTAGTTGATGCAACCTTTTACTCCAATCAAGGGTACATTGGGATACTGCCCACAGCTAGTGATGATATCTTTTCCCTTGGTGCTCTGAGTGCACCATCTGATGTCTTCTGATGTAAGGGCAATCATCCTCTTAGCCCAGTTCCTTGGCTGATGAGGATTCAGGAAGGTTTCTGACTTCGTCAAGTTCCTTAACAACCAACAGTAGAAGAGGGGTGCACAACATCTGACCAATCTTCCCCTTTGCTTCTCATTCCTTTGATGCATTGAATAATAAAAGTCTCCAAGCAAGGTAGGAACTGGGTTCCTCAGTAAGAACAGGTGAATATCACTCTTTCTTACAAACTTTAGCTCGTTTGTAAACAAGATAACTCCATATATGCTGAGGGCTAGGAGAGCACAAACAGTTTCCCACTTCCCTACTGCAGCATGCAGGATGGCCTAGGAGATCAAGAAATCCAAGTGAAGGCCTAAGATCCCAGACTTGGTGGTCATGTTCTGGTTAATGAGGGTGGGTTCCAAGTGTAAGGCCTTATCTATATCTTCATTCTTGGGAGGAACCATCTCCGGGTTGAAAGGAATCCCTCTCCTGATAGGGACACCCAACAACATGGAAAATTCTTCCATCAATGGTCCTAGCTGAAAATCTGGGAAAGTGAAGCATCTGAGAGGAGGGTCATAGAACTGGAGACATGTGTGGATCATGCTCCTCTGGGATGCATCCAGGTCCATGATCATGTCCATAATGCCACCATAATGTTCCCTGAATAAAGGGACATGATAAGGAGTGATGAGAGACTGAATCTGTCTGATGCCTGTCAGAGTGGGCTCAAAGAAATGATAGGTGATGTTGCTCTTCCTAGATGTGTCCATGCTGATAATGGATTGCTGATGAAGAAGACTGAGGAGAAGCTCTGATGAAGGTAACTGCTGAAAACTGATGAAGATAACTGGAGAAGGTACTGAAGAAGAGTCTCTGATGAAGACAACTGGCGAAGGGAGCTGTAGAAGGTGTTGAAGAAGAAACTCAGATGAAGATAGCTGATGAAGAGGCTGATGCAGATAGCTGAGCAGTAGAATAGGTCAAAACCAAACCAAAGATAAAATGTGGATACCCTGTAAAAAAAATAGACAAATGTTAAATGATGCAGAATGATGTATGCAGAATGATATGCAAAGGGTTTGTGATCAAGTGTTGGATCTGTTATCTGCCTTGAAAGGGTCCGTGTGTGTTCATAAGTTCGGATGGAGGCTTAGAAAATCAGTAACCAGGTAGGGGACTCAAATAAAGAGTCACAAGTCCAGGGTTTCACAAGAACAGTCTGAAATGATACAACCTTAAAACAACATTAGTAACAAGGGTGTGATGAGGCCAAGGGTTCCTGCAAACCTGTAAACATTCCAACCCCATCACATGTATTATTCTAGAACAAGGATCCTCAGACTTGGATCAGTTATGAGAAGTGTAAACACTTCTAACCCGGAGGTACATTGTTTACAATAATCATAAAGGTTCCTCCTCTAATTCACCTCAGATGCTGAAGGTCATAAAAGGTCATCCAGACTTAGCAGGCTTCCCAGATAGCCCTAGTACTACAGGAAATCCGTAGCATAGAGTTCTCAAGAAGAAACCCATGTCTGAACTGTGTTTCATATTTCGGCACCAGACCGAAATGGAATGGGAAAGAATATGAAGCCACTATATCTTATGTGTCACTCAGGTCCCTAGTATGGAACCTTACTCACTCAATAATACCTCCCACCAAGGAAAACAGCAGATCCAGCATAGGTGATATGATGATAATAGTATGAAATGCATGAAACTGTAAATGAAAGCAATAAATAAAGCTGTACAGAAAGCAATAAATAAAGAAATTAACAATAGGCACAAGTAGCACATAACACCCCTGAAAACACAAATCAAACAAGCGCTAGGAGAAACCCACAAAAAGAACCAGAAGCCCTGGTTGCAAGATAAATTTCCCCAGCAGAGTCGCCAAGCTGTCGCTCCCGAAGATTTGCATCCCGGTGCAGACGCGAACGGTCGGCGAAAGGATAAAATGAGGGTGAAGATGAATAAAGTCGCCAGCTAGGCCTTTTTATCCCGAAGGAAAGGTAATGTTGCATAAACCTAGAAAAGATGGATAAGACGGTTGCAAACCAGAGAAACTGGGAAAGGGGGTTGGTTACAACCTGGGAAGGTATTAGCACCCAGATTGTCTGTTGTACTTGACGGGATCCACGCTTAAAAGATTGTGTTTAAAGGGGTAGTGTATGTGTTATCTGTGTTTAAAAGCTGGAAAAGAAATATACAAGTGTCAGTGCAAAAAGGGTAAATGCTCAGGAACTGTTAAAGTATGCCTACGTAGCGTAGTTCGAATCAAAGAGACTGGAAAGATAAATTTGACTGTGAACTGCTTGCTTGTCTATGCTCAAGTGTATGACTCGTCTGGCTCGAGTGCTAACTGTCTTGCATTAGACGGAAGAAGAAAGTTCTCGTTTATGAATGAATGTGATGAGAAAAGAATCCTGAAATAGACGATTATTTTTTGTTTTTGTGTTTTCAATTTTGTTATTGTTTTTGGTGTTTTGCATAAGTTAATGAGCTTAAGCCTAAATCAAAGGCTTGTAAACTCATTATATCCTCCCTGATTAGGGATAATGAGCCTACTTAAGTATGAGATAAGCATCTCAACTTAATTAGCATGATGATGTAGGATTAAGATCATTAACCTACTTGTGATTAATTAGATGTTTTTGGGTTTTTGTTTAGTGTTAAGTAATTAGTTTAATCTCTAATCACAGATTAGTGAACTCATTACACCATCCTAATAGAAGGATAATAGATGAGAAAACTTAAGATGAGGAAGATACCTCAACTTAATCCATGGTTAGGGACTAAATTCATTATATAACAAAGCCTTTATTAAGTGGATTTTAATTAAGGGATGAGATTAAGAAATGAATTTTATGGTTTTCAAGACAACTTGAGGGGGACTTGTCCATTAAACACTAGGGTTAGTCCTTCTTAACCATAAAGTAAGAATTAGAACCCTAATGTAAGGCCCAAGTTACAAGATGAAGTCTTAGTGATTATTAAGATGATTTGATTAAGATGTTTAAACAAATTAAAGGTTTAACACTTAGGATTAAAGTTATACACTCCATCCTAAGAGAAGGATGCAGGCATAACCCTAATTCCAAAGTCATAAAACTTTAAGAGTTTAGTCTCTGATTATGAAGATGAGAAGAGAGACTCAAGGAGACTCAAAGGTAAAAACTAAGGGGGACTAATCACAACCCTAATTATTATCATGCTTGGATGTTCCTATGGAAGAAGCAAATAAATGGAGGAAGAAGCAGATGAATAAGTAACTTAAAGAAAGAAAGTGAGAGAGATGGAACATAAATGAACAAGTTCACTTCAAAGACATATTAAAATACAAATGAAAGAGATAAAAAGAAGTGAGAGGTGAAGGCAAATTCACCTCCCAAAATGACTTACCACCTGAAAATGTTAGCATGAATGCATAAAGTACAAAGCATAAAGAAATGAAATGAAATGAGATGATATGAGATGAAATGACCAAAGTCAGAAGTGTTTATGCAATGTTAATGTCATGTGAGATGGTGCAAAGGCAAACAAAGTGCATATGTATGATCATACAAGAATGAGATGTCATGTAAGCATGCTTTGAGGTTTGAAAACACATGAAAGTTAATGGAATGAAATAGATGCAAATCATGGCAAGTGAATGAAGAAATGATCAAGCATGGTTCTATCATGTCCTAAGATGTCTAAGATGACATATGAATGCAATAAATGTCATGGCAAGTTCATGTAATGATGCATGTGCAAGGTGAATGCAAATGAATATGGGAAATTAGGGTTATATGGAAGCATGAGATGCAAATGAACAAAACAGAAGCATATGACATGATAAAAATTTCAAATAAAGCTCTAACAAACCCTAATCCCATATTAGGTCACACCCCAAAGGAGGAGGTCAGAAGTCTAACCAATCAAAAGTTATGAATTTCCTAAGTTTTCTAGGGTTTTTTGGGTGGTTCAAAGGGAAAAATGCAAATCAATTTGAAAATGTAAGATAAATTCATTAGAAAAAATACCTATAAACTACATGCCATATGCAAAACAATGAAAAAAGAATCAACTTCAAACTCTTCTTGGTTAGGTAGAAATGATTTTTTTAAAGTTAGGGTTCAAAAAATGAAATTTAATGACCCTTAATTCAAAGAAAATTCACAAACTATGATCAAACCTAAAAAGAAATTTGTGTGTAGAGTTTGAAAATGTTTCTAAATGCATTGGGTTGATTCATGATTTTTTGGGGGATTTTTAGAAACCTAAATGTATTTTTAATTAATTAAAAATAACATTTAAATATTTTAAAAATATTTTTTTAATGCAAAAAAATAAAAATAAAAATGTTTTCAGGTTAAGAAAATTATATGAAACAAAAATGCAAAGTTTTATATTTTTGTGATGAGTTTTGATATTTTTAAATAAATATGCAAAAGAAATAGAATAAAATGAAAATAAAATGAATTAAAATGGATAGTCAACTGATCCTAAGGCCCAGATTCAAACTCAGAGGGTGATGGTTGACTGGCGCGTGATCCAAAGGCTAGGATTTGTCCTGACTAAATAAAATTAATTAATTTAATTAATTGGATTAGGGTTTAAGTGAGAGGATCCTGACCATCCACATACGCGGGAAACAACATCCAACGGCCTAAATTCAAACTGGGGAATTAATCACAGATTAGGGTTTAATGACTTTCAGGTGGCCAGAGAAGACCTTCGGTCATCTTCTCCGGCAGCTCACTCTTCCTGTCTCTCTCAAAACGCCATGAAATCAACTTAAACTCTCCAGAATCACTCCCCAAACATCAATAAACAAGAATCAGCCATCAAAAACAATTTATCATTCACCAAAAACAAGATTCGAAGCAAATCGTGAAACTGAACAAAAACTTTCAGAAGTTCAATACATGCTTAATACTCAACCATTTTCAAAAGTAAACATATCACAATGATCAGCACATCATGTAGAATCAATTTGTAACTTAAAAAACAAGTTCTGGAAAAATTGTTCTTGAGGTTACCTGAGGTCGATCTTTCAGTTCTTGAGCTTTATGGACCTCTCTTTGGTGCAAATCAATTCCAATGAGCTTCCTGAGAATGCTTTGATGCTTGGAACAAGCTTGCAATGGCTGGTTTGAAGGTTTTGTTTCTGAAGTTGCAGAAATCGTGTTTGTGTTTGGCTGTGTTTTAAGCTATGGTGATGGGTGGGAAATGATCCTGGGGTGATAATGAGTTGATTGGTGGAAAAATATTTGAAGTTTGATGGCTGGTTTTGCAGATTCAAAGAGAGGAAGGTTTTTGATGATTTTTGTGAATTTTGAGTGTTGGCTTCTTTCAGGCTTGTGTGTTATGTGAAATGAGATCCATAAGGTTAGTATAGGCCAATGAGAGTGTTCAGAAAGTGGGTGGTGGCATAGTGTGATTGGTATGGGAGCTTTTGCAAAAAGTCAAGATTTTATACTTTGTGGTATGGGCATGGTGCAGGCCTGATTTCTTGGGGTGTCTGGCCTCAACTGACTTTGTGGAGAGCCATGGAAATGGTTTTGATGTGCTGGCACAAGTGGATGAAGAGATATTATATGTTTTGCAAAATTCCAACGTTGATGTTTCTTGGATTACAAGCCATGCAATGCCTCTAACCATGGGCCAATTCTGATCTTTTGAGGTGTGTTTGACATATTGTGAAGTATTTGTGCCTATTACAAGTCATTAGAATGCTTGAATATGCCAATTTGCAAAATCCCTCTTTGACAAGAAACTTGAAATTTTAGGATTTTTGCCAACTTTGAAAGGCCATATCTTGAGTTCTAGGATGAATCAAGACATGTTCTTGTACTTTTTGAAAAGGGAAAGACCTAATCTACAACTTTCATGACCAATAATTTTTCATTTGAAGCATTTTTGGTTGAGAAAGAGGAGGTTGAAAAACTTTCCCAAAATGGAAAGTTTCCATTACAAGTCATTTCCATTTTTGGCAAGTTTGCAAATGGCTCAAAATTATTCAATCTTGTGAACTTCCAACCTCTTCTAAGATCAAATAAAGATCATAGAACTTCAATTTGATGAAAATACCCCTTTGGTTCCATTGTTGGGGGCCTCAGATGCCCTGATTTTGACTTAACTTGTTCAAGAAGTTACCCAATGAACAGATGACTTCCACAATGAATTTCTTCATCAAACTTGGTACAGATGGTCCTTATAACATCTTAAGAACATTAGAAACAAGAATGGCCCAAAAATTTGGAGTTAAGGCCTCTGAAACCAAAACCCTAATTTTGGTCATATGTGTAGTGAAAACCCTAGCTCTGCTTCCATGCCTTGCCAGTTCTTGTGATCTCTTGACTTCCCTGAACTTTGAGGGACTTAATATGATGATAGAACACACATGGACCCTCTTGGAACACTTTGAGGCCTTTGGGATGGCTCAGATCACAAACCTTGGATGCAGATTAACTTGAACTATGCAGATGAAACAAATATGCAATGTGAGGTGGTATGCATATGTTAATGCAAAGATGTAAGATCACAAGCCATGGTGTGATGAAGAGTGAGGGAAAATTTGGGGTGTTTACACAAAGCTCTGCACTTTTCTGTGGTGTGACCAGGTGCATTAGAATGAAAGGCACATCTGGCGTTGACGTCGTAATTTCTCGGAAGGTTCTGAAGATCTGGTGGAGCCAGAGTCCTTAATTTAACAAGATTAAGCTTCAGGAGTTGCGGAAACAAGGTGGCATATGGCATTGGTATAGGGTCAATTACCCTATTAACTTGAGATGGCCTTTGCTGGAAAGGGCGTTGTTGTTGGTTGTTGTTGTTGTTATAGGATCTTTGTTGAGGAAACTGTTGTTGTTGAGGAAAATGTTGGGGTTGTTGAGTGTATTGAGGAGGTGGAGTAGGAATAGTGACAGCGGCAATTGATCTTGGCAGATACTGGGGTCTTCCTCTGCTCATGTGTACAGAATTTGTTTCACCGGATCTGCGAGGCCCTGCAAATGGTTTCCTTGCATTGCTTGAACTAGCGCCATTATCAGAAATCTTTCCCATTTTCAGTAAGCTCTCAATTCTTTCTCCAGCTATAACCACGTCTGCAAATCTAGTGGAAGAGAATGCAGCCAACCTATCAATGTATGTCCCCTGGAGGGTGTTCATAAACATATCTGCCATCTCCCTTTCTAACATTGGGGGTTGAACGTCAGCAGCTAATTGCCTCCATCTTTGAGCATACTCTCTAAAGCTTTCCCTAGAAGGGTCCTGTTTGGAGCCATGTCCAGATTGTATTGATATTGGCGAATTAAAGCCTCGGCCAAATCTTTCCAATTTCTTACTGTGGCCCTGGTCAAATGAGAGTACCACTCACGGGATGCCCCTATCAAGCTATCCTCAAAATAGAACATCCATAGCTTTTCATCCATGGTGTCGGCCTTTAATCTTCCCAGGAAAGATTGGAGATGGGTGCGAGGGCAGGATGTACCATTGTATCTTTCAAAACAGAGAGGTTTGAACTTGTGAGGAATTCTAACCCCCTCCACTAGTCCCATATCCATGACATCAAAACCTAGGGAGTTTTGAGACTCCATAGACCTCATCTTTTCTGCTATCTCGTCCAACCGACGATCATAGACTTCATCTCCTGCCCCAACTACAGTAAATTGTTCTTCCTGAGGATCCTCCTGCAAGGCACGCCCTCCAATGTTACCCATTAGTGTTCCTTATAGCATTAATTTATGGGTTAAGATGAGGTCCAAACTCTGGGGGATCAGTACGAGGATGTACATTGAAATTCTATGATCAGGTATGAGATGTCCTATGAGATGTTCCAACACTTGACAGATTTAACCAAAACTTAAAGTGCAAGAAAATTAAACAATACAGTAGTTTGTTAACCCAGTTCAGTGTATAACCACACTTACATCTAGAGGCTACCAAGCCAGGAGGAAATCCACTATAAGTAATATTAATTCTAGACTTAAACCACCCAGTTTAATCTCTCACTTAATATCTACCCAATGCAATTTCTACCTAAGACACAACTTAGATATGAGTACCAACTCACTCCCCCTCAATCACACAGTGATCTAGTTTACAAGTTTAATAAAATTGAAGTCATACTTCAAACAAAACAGCTTGATCTTACTTCACAGTTTCAATCAAGTCACAAATACACTTATGCTTAAAAGCTCATAAAGTGGTACAATAAAAACAACCTGCTATTAAAAACACAACACCCTATTTTGTCTTCTGAAATTCGTACTCAATTCTGTGAGTTTCTGTTGATTAAATAGGTGTTTGTATTTTGGGCTTTCTGTAGGTTAATCCAGTCCTAAAAACGCATGCAGCTTCCACCTTGAATTAGGGTTTGTTACTTCCTAGATTCTAGGTGATTTAGTTCTTCTGATTATGCTGAAGCCTCATAACAATACTCCCTACATATGCTCCTTATTCTATTTTTGTCCATCCATAATTAATTCCAGTTAACTTTCCTTAAATATCTCAGATCAGTTAGTCATTAATTAATTCATGTAGCAGGTTTGAGATGTCTCAACATCTGTTGGGACATCCTGAAAAAATGAACTTAAATCATTTACACAATGTCCCAACATCTGGTGTGACATCCTGAATTAAGTTCTTATATTCTGTTTGATAATGTCCCAACATCTGATTGGACATTCTGAACTGAATTTAATATTTCTTGTTGGTCAAAAATTCTGCCAATTCTAAACATCTACAAACTGGCTAATTTTTGGCTAACATCCTTTTCTGATTTTCAGAGTGCAGCAGAAGTTCCTTTTATCAGAGTGCAACATTTCTTTTCTGTTGAATCATGTGTGAGATTACTCCCCCTCAAACATTCATGTGTTCAGTCTTGTTGCAACAGAAATATTTTACATATTTAGTTCAGAAGCAAACATAGATTTTTCATTAATCAAACAGCATTATACATTGTTGTTGTTGATGTTCTCCCCCTTGTTAGACATAAATTTGGGGCCAAAGAGACTAATTTAAAAATACAATGCAGAAGTTGTCATTACATAATCCTCACATACAATTTTCACTCAGATTCCTCACAGTCAGTTTCTTCATCTTCCTCAGTTTCCTCATCAGAAGAGGCAGCTTTCTGATCACTTTCAATCTCCAGCCTTTGGATAATCTCCTCAAGCTTCTGCTTCCTTGCATCCAGTTCTTTTCAAGTACTCTTCAGTTCAGCAATCAATGCAGCTTTTGAGATTGGAGACTTTGCATTTGAAGGACCAGCAGATGTCCTAGAGGGTGCTTCAACATCAGCTGCATGATGACTCAGGAACAGCTTGTAGTGGAAGGCCAGAGGGCTTTCTCTTTTGCACATTGTGTCCTTTTCAGTGAGGATCCCAGGGTACTGACTTAGCACTATTCCACATAACAAGGAAGGGAAGGCAATTGGCAGCTTTGTTGTAGATGAGCTAGCATGCTTCAATGTCTGATCAAAGATGTAGGCTCCATAATCCAGCTTAGCTTGAGTGCCTACAGCATAAATGAACCTTCCCAGGCCAGTGGATATTGAGGATGTATGATTGGTAGGTACCCAGTTTGCTGTACCAATCCTGTTCAGCATGGCATATTTCCTTGTCAGCATGCTCACAGAGAGCTTTCCTTTTACTGGCCAAGCCTTGACCTGGTTAGCAGTGATAACCTTGCAGACCTGGTTATCTGTCTTCCCTAACTCATTTGGACCATCAGATTCTCTTCCAAGGTATTGGTTGATGACCTGAGGAGAGAATTCTACACACCTGCCTCTTACAAATACTTTTCTAAAGTCAGCAGACTTACCATTGGTACAATCTTCTTTAAGGTTGACTATGAATTCCTTGACAAGTAGCTCATAGCAGGGAGAGAAGTTGGAGACAGTTTTGAAGAGGCCAGCAGCAGATATGAGATCAATTAACTCTGTGCACTCAAGTGCATTACTGCTCAGCTCTCTTTCAAGTGCTACCCTTCTTTGATAGACAAACTTCCATCTATTCACACTTGAAACATGATGAAAGGAGATGTTGTCCAATGGAGCTTCTGGAACAGCAGTTGATGACCTTGAGGGTGCTGATTTCTTCTTTGGAGGAGATGTTGGGACATCTGCTTCAACATCTGAATCTGGAGGAGTGACAACTTTCCTCTTTTGTGTTTGCACCTTGCTCCATTGTTTTGTAGGACCAAAAACAGCTTTAGCTTTGTCCTTCTTTGGGGTATCTTGCTTCTTCTCAGGAATTGCATGTCCTGCATGCATCTTTTCTTTCCTAGTTCTGAGCCTTTTGGCTATGCTAGGTTTTACAGAGGCAATGATTTCTGTATCAGAATCATGCTCTAGGTTCACAACAGGAGGGGATTGAGCAGTCTCCTCTTCAGCTGGTGGATCAACAGAGATGTGCTCTTCAGTTGAGGCCTTGGTCTGGTCCTTAGATGCTTCTTCATCACTATCATTTGAGGCCTTTTTCTGGTCCTCAGATGTTTCAAAAGCAGCATCAGATGAGGCCTTTTGCTGATCCTCAGATGTTTCAACATCTATTGGGACATCCTGTTGAGCAGGAGTGTCCTTTGCAGCCTGAGGTTGTTGATCTTCTTGTGGAGCTGGCATGGTGCTCAGAGGGATAGAAATGCCACTAACCACTCTTTGTTCAGAAAGAATCCTGTTTACCAACTCCTTTATGGAATCATCCACATATTCAGAAGATTTTGGAGGTATGTTTGCTGGTGAAGGAATGCCTTTGGATTTGCTGCAAACTTGATCTTTTGTTCTTTTTGGAGTTCTTGGCTTTTTAGCATGAGGAACACTTCCTCTGATTTCGTCCATTGGAGTTGAATCCATGGGTACCACAGAAATGGGGGTTGCATGAACCACATCTTCCTTGTTGAGGATTTCTTCAGGAATGTTAGGGTTTTGAGACATTTTCGAAGAAGGTGGATGAAGAGTTTTAGGTTTGATGAGTTCTGAAAAGCAGTTAGAGAATGCAATTCGTTTTTGAGAGTATGATGAGAAGATGGATAGCTAAAAGCAAGCTGATATAATATAAGTAGCCGTTACTTTGAGACTTTTTAGGATAAGAATACTCAAGGTCCTTGACCAGACTGGTGTTGCCATCTGGTGCTTATGCCACACAATGTCATATGACATGTTGGCACATCTCCATAACTGCTAAATTTCACATAAGCAGATTCCCAATTTGCCCCTTATATTTTCAAATTGAGTAGCATCCAAGGCTTTGGTAAATATATCAGCCAACTGTAGATTTGTAGCTACATGTTCCAGTGAAATCATTTTTTCTTCTACAAGATCTCTGATGAAATGATGTCTGATATCAATATGCTTGGTCCTGCTATGTTGGATAGGATTCTTTGATATGTTAATAGCACTTAAGTTGTCACAGTACAATGTCATGACATCTTGTAGGACATTGTACTCAGTGAGCATTTGCTTCATCCAAACCAACTGTGAACAACTGCTTCCAACTGCAATATATTCAGCTTCAGCAGTAGATAAGGATACACAATTTTGTTTCTTACTGAACCAAGAAATCAAATTGTTTCCTAGAAAGAAGCATCCTCCTGAAGTGCTTTTTCTGTCATCAGCACTTCCAGCCCAATCAACATCACAGAAGCCAGTGAGAATTGGTTTGCATCCATGAAAGTACATTATGCCATAGTCACAAGTACCATTAACATATTTCAGAATTCTCTTGACTTGATTAAGATGACTAACTTTTGGATCAGCTTGATATCTTGCACATACACCTATTGTAAATGTTATGTCTGGTCTGCTAGCAGTTAGATATAACAAGCTTCCAATCATACTTCTGTATAGGCTTTGATCAACATTCTCACCCTTGTCATCTTTAGTTAGCTTTAAATGTGTAGGGGCAGGAGTTCTCTTATGAGTAGCACTGTCCATTCCAAATTTCTTGACTATGTTCTTAGCATACTTGCTTTGGGAAATGAACATGGATTCCTCCATTTGCTTTATTTGCAGTCCAAGAAAGTAGGTTAATTCTCCTACTAGGCTCATTTCAAATTCAGATTCCATTTGGTTGACAAAATGTTTGACCATCCTGTCTGACATCCCACCAAAGACAATGTCATCTACATATATTTGAGCAATCATGACATTTCCTTCTTCATCTTTAACAAACAAGGTTTTGTCAATTCCACCTTTCCTGTACCCTTGCTTGATAAGAAAAGTAGTCAGCCTTTCATACCATGCTCTTGGGGCTTGCTTCAGACCATAAAGAGCCTTCTTTAGTTTGTATACATGATTTGGACAGCTTGGATCAACAAATCCTTTAGGTTGTTCTACATATACCTCTTCATTAAGATAACCATTTAAAAAGGCACTTTTCACATCCATTTGAAATAGCTTGAACTTTAAGATACAAGCAATTCCCAACAGTAGTCTGATTGATTCAAGCCTTGCTACTGGTGCAAAGGTTTCATCAAAGTCTACTCCTTCAATTTGTGTGTATCCTTGAGCTACAAGTCTAGCTTTGTTCTTTGTAACAACTCATTGCTCATTTGACTTGTTCTTATACACCCATTTAGTTCCAATCACATTTATGTCATCAGGTCTAGGAACAAGGTTCCACACTTCATTCCTTGTAAATTGACCTAATTCCTCTTGCATAGTGTCATACCCCAAATTTGTCCTACCTTTATTTTCTGTTTACCAATATATTGCAAAAATCCAAAAAATATATGTATCATTTTTACTTTTTGTCTGATATTAGAAAATCCAAAATGTGTCATTTATTTTCAAAAAAACTAGGAAATCAATTTTCACTTTGTTAGTTCGAACTCACTAGCTCATTTACCATTTTTATATGTATAAAGATATAAAAAAATTATTACCAAAAGTCAAAAAAAAAAGCATTCAAAAAATTTAATTTCTCTTATCATTAGAATTCACTTTTTGTTATCTATTTAATTATTATCCAAAAAATATACATACAAAATAAAAATCTCATTATTATTATTTTCTTTTTTTTACCATTTTCATTCTATTATTTTTTAATATTACCATCTTTATTATTATTTTCATCACTATTATTATTTCTATAAAAAGTATTGTTTTTCATTATTATTCTTATCATTGTTATTGTTATTATTATCTTTACCTTTATTTCAATTATTATTATTATATTATTATTTTTATTCACTTATTATTATTATTCTTACTATTTTTATTTCAGTTATTATTATTATTATTACTATTATTATTATTAGTATTATTATTTTATTTTCTATTTTCGGTACTGTTATCACATTTGTATTTCTATTATTATTATTATTATTATTATTAGCATTGTTGATATTATTATTATTATTATTTAGCATCTCCATTTACTCACAGCAAAAACAAAAGGCAATCTCCATTCACTGCATCAAATAGAATCATTCACATGACAACCCAAACTTTAAGCATCAAAATAAATTCGTTGTTCACAAATACAGCCTGTACAAAACTCCACCAACAGAATTCCACTACACCACTACCAACAAACTCAGCAGCAACATTTTCTTCACATTCTTATCCAAATCTTTCTCCCCAATTCTTCCTTTTATGCCCTCAAATATTTTTTCTATTTAACAGGCACAAATTCATTCAATTCGGGGGGCTTAGAAAACCATAAGAAAATCTACACAGAAAAATTACTAAGCTTCACAAATTTAAATTTCCTCAAATCATTTTCACTCTACAATCCTTTTTTCATTGAAGCTGTAAATCACCAGCTTCAAACATTCACAAACCATATTCACGAACCTTTCAAATCATCAAACCCATCTTCTTCTTTTTTTTGTTTTGTTCATCCACCATAATAACTCCTCCAATCTACAAACAGAACCAAAACAAACAAACCATCCCCTTTTTCAGAACCAGCAAAACCATTGGATTACGTTTCCATAATCTCCTCCACAAACCTTTTTCACACATCAACAAACACAGCAAAAAAAACCATCCTTTCATAAACCACCTTCAACCCCAACTCACCATTACCGTGTGAAATCAACGCAAACAAACAAATCTCAACGAAACACACAAAATCAAAACATAAGCCGTAAACTGTGCGAAACCTCACCGCGGCGAAATCCGAAAGTCAAACCTCTGAATCTGAAACCAAATCCCGTCCAAAACTGCCGCGAACTCGAACCATAAACTCAGACCCGAGAGCCTTTGAAACCGACCCGCCGTTTACCACTCCGAAAACACGCAGCACAAACCAAGAAACTGGACTGGGATCTGAAAACAGAGCCGAGGAAGCATCGAGAAAGAGTGAGAGACTGAACTTTGAGTTCAAGAGAAAGAAGAGGAAATTGGGTCTGTTTCCTTTACTCTTATTTTTAATATTTCTTTTTCTATGTTTATTATTATTTATTGTTGCTATTAATGTGTGAGTTGTGTTGACTGGATTTTTTTTGTATAATATTATTTGTATGTCTATTACTTTTTATTCAGGTTGCATCAGATATATTTTAGTTTAGGTTGATGTATAAATTATTAATCCATAACGGTTGCGGTTTCGTAATTTTTCTTTTTTGTTTGGATGCACACTCTTCAATTTATTTGTTTATTTGCTAATATTATTACAAGAATATATGTTTCTCTTTAAGCATATCTAAATAGTATTTTGTTTAGTTAAGCTAACTTTAATAAAACTAAATTTTGCGAATATAGAATAGTTTCATGATAATGTTTAGTTTTATACTGTAGTCATGCTTTTTTTTCCCCTCTTATATGCCACGTGTCTTGTGGGTATTAGCTCACTCTTATTTTTGATAATTCAAATTTAATTCATTTTTACTATTATGCACTTTAATCTCTGGCTAGTGATTTGCAAATGTTTATTTGGTTTCTAAATTTATTCATCATGATTTTGTAGTTATGTAGAAATGAAATATTAATGTTTATTGATAGCATTGAGGGTTCCCTAGTTCATAAAGATACTGTCATGTTTCATCATTTTGTCTACATTATAAATATTCTATTTTTTTAAAATAAAATAAAATAATACTTTTGATAATGTTTATTAATATTTGTCTAGTAAAATATATTAAACATTCTTCATCTCACTTGTACACATTCCATATTAATTAATCCACATCCTTATTTTTAATATTTTTGTTGGCTGTAAATTGGGCTTTAAAGCCCACTCGTATTTTTCCTAATTCTAACACACCTCACTGATCCACACTAATCACCCCTTTGTTTTTTCTTAAAAAAATTTATTTGTTTTTTTTTTTTTATTTTTAGATTTTGTTTATATATTTAATCTTTGGTTTACTTTTCACTTTATTTTTTGGGCCAATGATATAACTAACGGCCAATTTATCGCCCGATTCTAATCGGTGATTTTTGGTCAATATGAGGCCCCCCTTTGTATTTAATTTTTTTTCATTTTTATTATTCCGACAAAGCAAACATGTAAATCAATTTAATTCATTTTATTATTCTTATCATTATTTAATTTATTTAATTTATTCAATTTATTTTTAATTCAAGCAAATTCAATTCATTTAATTCATTTATTTTCGCATCAAAAAGTATCGATTCGACTCCTTATAGAATGGTTCCCATTTTGAACCGATTCTAAGGCAGTAAACGAACAAAATTTCGCCGCGTCCCAAAAGGTCCAACGCCTTCGAATAGTTGCGCTCGAAAAAAGGTCCAACGCCTTCAAATAGTTGCGTCCCGAATAAACAGGCTGAACGCCTTCGAATAGTTCAAACACACTGCACACACGCTTTCTCTTGGGCTAATTACAACGAGACCCCTTTATTTCTCGCAATCCCTTGTATTTATTTTGTATCCCTCTCCCATTACTTTGTATGTACTTTATTTTCTGTATTTTATTTAATCTCGAATCCTTGGTCCAACGCCAAGCGATTGCACTTGGCACACTTGCACTTTATTTTTCAGTTATCTTTTTCGTTTAGGATCCACTCCACCTTTGCGAGCCGAGCGATTCGTGCCTCGCTAACAAACCACAAAATCAAACTCCATTCGCATGCACCTTTAAACTTCAAAAAACCAAAACGATTCTTTTTAGATCCAAACCCTTGATCCAACGTCAAGCGGCTTTAGGAAATAAACACACTTTAATAAATACGAGAAGATTTGTACGCCATGAGCCTTAAGCGGTAGAAAGGAGGATAACGAGCTTTCGTTACTCGCTCCGATTATTTCGACGCAGGACACTCGTCCTGTTGGGCGAGATAAACTATCCATAGTCTTTAGTACATTTCAACTCCTAAACCCTTTCATTGACGAAAGGTAATAAAATCAACAACCATTACCAGTAGTAGGCCGAACTACGAGGCTCTGACTTTCCCATTGCACACGGGAGTACGTAGGCACAAGGATCTCAATCCTTGCCGAGCACCTAGGTTCAATCTAACTTATAATTCAACTCATTTCCCTCTAGCAAGCAATTCGTTTAAGCATAGACATCCTTTCGCGCGCGTTAACTTAGATGGTTCCCATCGAGTACGATGGATGTAGGGGGTGCTAATACCTTCCCCCTGCATAACCGACTCCCGAACCCAGGCAATGGTTCTGTTGACCTTTGTCCTCATCCTTCTCTTCCCGGGTTGTATCTATATCTTCCCTTTCCCTCTTCGGGAATAAATAGAATTAGGTGGCGACTCTTCAGTCCGTCCGGCGCGCGGCTCCGTCCATTTCGGATCGCGTAAGGTCGTATTTTTCGGGGTACGACACATAGCACAAATCCAGTATTCATCAATAAGAGCTTCCTTGATGTTTTTAGGTTCTATTTTAGAAACAAAACAGGAACCTGAAATCACTTCTCTTGATCTAGTGCTTACACCTCTGTTGGGATCACCAATTATCAAATCTTTGGGATGATCCTTCTGGATTCTGATGGAGGGAGGTTTGCTGGATTGTTCTGTCCTTGCATTAGTTTGAGTGAAGTCAGAATGATCACTCTTTTCTTCAGCTTCAGTCTTGATATCAACTGATGTTCCAACATCTTCTGGGACATCTGTAGGAGCATCATCAATTATCACATTTATGGACTCCATGATAACCTTGGTTCTAGAATTAAATACTCTATATGCCCTGCTGTTTATAGAGTATCCAAGAAAAATCCCTTCATCACTTTTAGGATCCATTTTTCTTCTTTGCTCCCTATCTGCCAGAATATAACAGTTACTTCCAAACACATGGAAGTACTTAACTGTGGGTTTTCTGCCCTTCCAGACTTCATATATTGTGGACAAAGTTCCTTTCCTTAAAGTAACTCTGTTATGGATGTAACAAGCTGTGTTCATAGCTTCAGCCCAGAAGTACAAAGGTAACTTTTTAGCATGGATCATAGCTCTTGCTGATTCTTGAATAGTTCTATTTTTCCTCTCAACAATCCCATTCTGTTGAGGAGTGATTGGTGAAGAATATTCATGATTGATTCCTTCTGAAGAACAGAAATCTAAGAATTTTTGGTTCTCAAATTCTTTTCCATGATCACTTCTTATTCTGATCACACAGCTGGCTTTTTCCCTTTGTATTCTTTGGCATAAGTCTTTGAATACATCAAATACATCAGACTTTTCTTTGATGAAATTTATCCATGTATATCTTGAAAAGTCATCAACCACCACATAGGCATACCTCTTACCACCAAGGCTCTCAACCTGCATAGGTCCCATAAGATCCATATACAAAAGTTCCAAAACTTTGGAAGTTGTCAGATGTTGGAGCTTTGGATGGGACATCTTGGTTTGCTTGTCTATTTGACATTCACCACATATTTTGCCATCATCAATCTTCAGTTTAGGAATACCTCTTACAGCATCCATAGATATTATCTTCTTTATGCCTCTGAAATGAAGATGACCTAGTCTTTGGTGCCATAGTTTCACTTCTTCTTCTTTAGCTAAAGTGCAAGTTGAAGTGAGACTGAAGTCTTGAGATTCCCACATATAACAGTTGTCTTTAGATCTGGCTCCTCTCATGACAACCTCTTGTTCTTTGTTAGTCACTTTGCATTCAGTTTTGGTAAAGTTTACACTGTACCCTTGATCACATAATTGACTTATGCTGATCAGGTTAGCAGTTAAACCTTTAACCAGTAGCACATCATTTAGTCTTGGTACATCTTGACAATCCAAGGTTCCAACTCCCTTGATTTCTCCTTTAGCTCCATCTCCAAAGGTTACATATCTGGATGAATGTGACTTTAAGTCTACTAGCAGATTCTTCAATCCAGTCATGTGTCTTGAACATCCACTGTCAAAGTACCAGTCTTCTTTGGCTGATACTCTTAGTGATGTATGTGCTATATATGCAACACCTTTCTTTGACCATTTGAGTTAAGATTTCTTTTGATACCTCTGCCCTGTGTATTGTTCATCAGTAGAGCTCCAAGGTTGTTTGTTGATCTTGTTCTTGGTTATGTAGCTTTGATCAGCATGAAGACTAGCTTTTGGTCTCCATACCTTCTTGATGATCTCTGTCTTAGAAGGTTGCTGATCTCTTTGATGTCTATGCAGCACTTTCTTGGTAACTTCTATCTTCTGCTTAGGGGGTTGCTGATACATCTGATTTGGATATCCATGCAACTTATAGCAATGAGGTTTGATATGTCCAAATCTTCCACAATGATGACATCTCCATCTTTGATATTTCTTCTTCATTTTGTTCTTTTCAGAATGTTGAGACATCTGTTGGAACATTATGTTTGACTTTGTGTTCTTTTCATGATGTTGAAGCATCTGTTGGGACATCTTGTTTAACTGTATGGACTTTGAATTAGTTTTGTTTGAGCTAGCTTCATCCTTATGAACTCTGTTAAATCCCAGTCCACTTTTATCCCCTGAATGCTTATTGTTGTTTAGAATAACATCCAGTGTACTTGAGCTACTGTTCAGCATTCTAACAGACTTGGACATGTGTTCCAACTTGGAGTTGAGAAGACTTACTTCACTTTTCAAGGTGTCAATGATCTCTAGATCACTTGCTTTTTCATCCTTTAGTGTCTCATTCTGCTTCTTTAGCTTTATAACCTCACTGCATATTTCAGTGCTTCTTTTGTATAGATCTTTGTATGCTTGCTCAAGTTCTTCAAAAGTAAGCTCCCCATCACTGGATTCACTTTCAGATTCACATAATCCAGCTAGAGCAGTGATATGCTTAGCTGATTCTTCTTCTGAATCACCTCCTGAGTCTTCATCAGACCAGGTTACAGAGAGTCCTTTCTTTTGCCTTTTTAAGTAGGTAGGACATTCATTCCTGATGTGTCCATATCCTTCACATCCATGGCATTTAATTCCTTTTTCTTGACTGGTCGTTTCATCATAATTTGGCCTTCTGTTAGCATCATAAGGTCTTTTGTTCTCAGAAGAGTTTGTGTATCTTCCACTGGGTTTGGCTTTGCCTTCCATCCCTCTGAGAATCTTTTTGAATTGTCTTCCAAGCATAGCAATGTTGTCTGATAAGCTTTCACCAGTTTCTGATTTATCATCTTCTTCTTCATCAGTATTTGTCACCAAGGCTATGCTTTTGTTCTTCTTTACATTTGTGTCATTCATTCCCATCTCAAATGTTTGAAGGGAACCAATGAGCTCTTCAACTTTCATTGTGCATATGTCTTGAGCTTCTTCTATTGCTGTGACTTTCATGTCAAATCTTTTTGGCAAAGATCTGAGAATCTTTCTTACAAGCTTTTCATCAGTCATCTTTTCTCCCAAGGCTCCAGAAGTATTGGCTATATCTAAGATGTTAATGTAGAATTCATGAATTGTTTCATCTTCCTTCATTCTCAAGTTTTCAAACTTGGTGGTGAGAAGTTGAAGTCTTGACATTTTTACCTTTGATGTTCCTTCATGAGTTGTTTTGAGAGTGTCCCAAACATCTTTGGCCAGCTCACAGTGATGCACAAGTCTAAAGATGTTTCTATCAATGCCATTGAATAAAGCATTTAAGGCCTTGGAGTTGCCTAGTGCTGAATCTTCTTCCTCCTTACTCCATTCTTCTTCAGGTTTCAACACTTTTGATCCATCTTTGGTGACTTGGACAGGATGTTCCCATCCAATGTTGACTGCTCTCCAGGCCCTGTTGTCAAGAGATCTTAAGAATGCAATCATTCTTGGCTTCCAGTAGTCATAATTAGATCCATCCAGTATAGGTGGTCTATTTACTGATCCTATATCTCTGTCCATGTTTCCAGAATTTGTATTCCCTAGATCTCACCCAGTATAAACAGGCAGGGTGCCTGCTCTGATGCCAATTGAAATTCTGTGATCAGGTATGAGATGTCCTATGAGATGTTCCAACACTTGACAGATTTAACCAAAACTTAAAGTGCAAGAAAATTAAACAACACAGTAGTTTGTTAACCCAGTTCAGTGTATAACCACACTTACATCTGGAGGCTACCAAGCCAGGAGGAAATCCACTATAAGTAATATTAATTCTAGACTTAAACCACCCAGTTTAATCTTTCACTTAATATCTACCCAATGCAATTTCTACCTAAGACACAACTTATATATGAGTACCAACTCACTCCCCCTCAATCACACAGTGATCTAGTTTACAAGTTTAATAAAATTGAAGTCATACTTCAAACAAAACAGCTTGATCTTACTTCACAGTTTCAATCAAGTCACAAATACACTTATGCTTAAAAGCACATAAAGTGGTACAATAAAAACAACCTGCTATTAAAAACACAACACCCTATTTTGTCTTCTGAAATTCGTACTCAATTCTGTGAGTTTCTGTTGATTAAATAGGTGTTTGTATTTTGGGCTTTCTGTTGGTTAATCCAGTCCTAAAAACGCATGCAGCTTCCACCTTGAATTAGTGTTTGTTACTTCCTAGATTCTAGGTGATTTAGTTCATCTGATTATGCTGAAGCCTCATAACAATACTCCCTACATATGCGCCTTATTCTGTTTTTGTCCATCCATAATTAATTCCAGATAACTTTCCTTAAATATCTCAGATCAGTTAGTCATTAATTAATTCTGGTAGTAGGTTTGAGATGTCTCAACATCTGTTGGGACATCCTGAAAAACTAAACTTAAATCATTTACACAATGTCCCAACATCTGGTGTGACATCCTGAATTAAGTTCTTATATTCTGTTTGATAATGTCCCAACATCTGATAGGACATTCTGAACTGAATTCAATATTTCTTGTTGGTCAAAAATTCTGCCAATTCTAAACATCTACATACATGATCATTGTTAATGGTACCCCCTGTACCTAGGTGGTTTTCTTCAGGAGTTTGCCGCTCGACCAACTCTCTCAGTCTTTCTTGGCTTTGGGCCAACCCAGTCATCACTGCCATAAACTGATTCATTTGGGACCTCATCTCAGTCCTTGCATTGTCCATCTGGGTTCTCATGTCAGTCAGATCTTGCTGAACCTGGTCCATTTGTAAGCCCGGAAGGTTGTTTCTTGTCGGGTACCGGTGAACTCTATTGATGGGAAAGACTCTTCTGCAAGCAATGTTTCCTGAAACCACAACAAAGTGAGAAACAACAAAAATGAAAACCTAAAAAACAAAGAAATGAGGTTAGTATGCAATGCAGGATGTCTATTTGTCTTCCAAGGGTATCCGGTTTGGTTCTTTGGTTTTGACCTTCCAGACCTCGAGGAATGATGATGTTGAAGAGAGATGAAGCCCACAAAATAACACAAACCATATATTACAAAATGTAAAGATACATAATTTGATTACAACAAAGTTCCCAAGGTGGGTCAAAATACAAAAAACAAAAGTACAAACAAAAGGAAGTACAAATACAAAGAAATCAAACATCCAGCCCATAATCATCCTCTCTGACTTCCTTCAGGAGAGCATCAGTCACTAGGCCAACTGGATGATCTGTGATGGTCCTAATAAGAAGGTTCCTTGTGGCAATGGCACTTGTCAAATTCTTATGCTTGTATTGGTCCTTTGATATCTTCAACCTCGCCCGGAGTTTCAACTCAGAGATTTCTTTCTGTGCTGCTAACAAGGCTTCCTGATTCTTCTTCTCATTAGCTTCCAGCTGTTCTATCCTAGCTTGGGTCCTCTGATCTTCCTTTGAATGAGCCTCAGTGATCCTGATCCACCTAGCCCGACTCTCCTCCAAGTAATGCTCAGCTCTGGCCTTCTGAACCTTGGCTTCTTTGCAAGCATTCTTCAATACCAACTCTCCTTCTCTAGCCCTTCTGATGTAATCATTTGTCTTCTTAATCTTAGTCACATGCTCAATTCGGAGCTTCTCTAACCTTTCATTGTCTAGACGACTATCATTCCTCTCCCAGAGGGTTTTCTTCAGAGCTTCAGAAAGCTGAGTATTCCTTTCCTTCAACTTCTCAAACTCCTCTAAACTAACTGTAGCTGCAGACTCTACTGCTGATGGTCCAGGCACATCCTCTAGGGTGAATGGCATGCGGGTGATCTGTCCCCTGATACGAGACTAATCAAGATACTGAGCTGAAGCTATGTTGTTGCACTTGCTAAGAATAGTAGTCCCCTTTGTCAGAATATTATCCCAAGCCCAGGTTGCTTGTCTGGCAATGGCAAGGTTGTGATGAATGTCACAGTAAAGGGTTTCTAACAAATCTTTCTCTCTTGGTGGATGTACCAAGGCATACCCTAATTGCCTTTTGAACAGCAAAGGATTGTAGTTGATGCAACCCTTCACTCCAATCAAGGGTACATTGGGATACTGCCCACAGATGGTGATGATATCTCTGCCCTTGGTGCTCTGAGTGCACCATTTGATGTCTTCTGAAGTAAGGGCAATCATTCTCTTAGCCCGGTTTCTTGACTGATGAGGGTTCAGGAAAGCTTCTGATTTTGGCAAGTTCCTCAATAACCAACAATAGAAGAGAGGTGCACAACATCTGACTAATCTTCCCCTCTCCTTCTCATTCCTTTGATGCACTGAGTAGTAAAAGTCTCCAAGCAAGGTAGGGACTGGATTCTTCAACAAGAAGAGGTGGATAACACTCTTGCTTACAAACTTAGGCTCGTCTGCAAACAAGATGATACCATATATGCTAAGGGCCAGAAGAGCACAAACAGTGTCCCACTTCCCTGCTGTAACATGAATGGTGGCCTGAGTAACCAAGAAGTCCAAATGGAGGCTTGGAATTCCAGCCTTAGTGGTCATATTCTGGTCAATGAGGGTGGGCTCCAAGTGCAAAGCCTTATCTATATCTTCACTCTTGGGAGCAGGAATCTCAGGGTTGAAAGGAATCCCTCTCCTGATGGGGACACCTAACAACATAGAGAACTCCTCTAGCAAAGGGCCCAACTGAAAGTCTGGGAAAGTGAAACATCTGAGATGAGGGTTATAGAACTGAAGACAAGTGTGGATCATGATCCTCTGTGATGCATCCAAGTCCATGATCATGTCCATAATGCCACCATAATATTCCCTGAATAAAGGGACATGATCAGGAGTGATGAGTGTTTGAATCTGTCTGATGCCTGTCAGAGTGAGCTCAAAGAAATGGTATGTGATATTGCTCTTCCTAGATGGGTCAATGCTGAAAACGGATGCTGATGAAGAAGACTGAGTAGAAGTACTGGAGAAAATTGCTGAAGATAACTAGAGAAGATACTGAAGAGGATCTCTGATGAAGATAACTGATGAAGAAGGCTGATGCAGATGGCTGAAGGAATCTGAGCAGTAGAACAGGTCAAAACCAAACCAAAGATAAAATGTGGATACCCTGTAAAACAAATAGACAAATGTTAAAATGATGCAAAATGATGTATGCAGAATGATATGCAAGGGTTTGTGATCAAGTGCTGGATTTGTTATCTGCCTTGATAGGGTCCATGTGTGTTCATAAGTCCGAATGGAGGCTTAGAAAACCAGTAACCAGGTGGGGGACTCAAATAAAGAGTCACAAGTCCATGGTTTCACAAGAACAGTCCAAAATGATGTGTCCTTAACAATATCAGTAACAAGGGTATGATGAGGCCAAGGGTTCCTGCAAACCTGTAAACATCCCAACCCCCTCACATGTGTTGTTCTAGAACAAGGATCCTCAGACTTGGATCAGTTATGAGAAGTGTAAACACTTCTAACTCGGAGGTACAGTGTTTACAATAATCATAAATGATCCTCCTCTAATTCACCTCAGATGCTGAAGGTCATAAAAAGGTCATCCAGAATTAGCAGGCTTCCTAGATAGCCTTAGCACTACAGGAAATTCGTAGCACAGAATTCTCAAGAAGAAACCCATGTCTGAACCGTGTTTCACATTCCCACACTAGACCTAAATGGAATGGGAAAGAATATGAAGCCACTCTATCTTATGTGTCACTCAGGCTCCCGGTATGGAACCTTACTCACTCAATATCCCTCCCACCAAAACCGACAGAAGATCCAGCACATATGATATGATGATAACAGTATGAAATGCATATAAATAGTAAATGAAAGCAATAAATAAAGTTTTACAGAAAGCAATAAATAAAGCAGTAAACAAAAGCACAAGTAGCACATAACACCCCCATTAACACAAATCAAACAAGCGCTAGGAGAAACCCACAAAAAGAACCAGAAGCCCTGGTTGCAAGATAAAGTTCCCCAGCAGAGTTGCCAAGCTGTCGCTCCCGAAGATTTGGATCCCAGTGCAGACGCGAACAGTCGACGAAAAGAGAAAATGGAGGTGAAGTGAATAGAGTCACCAACTAGGCCTTTTTATCCCGAAGGACAGGTAATGCTGCATAAACCTAAGAAAAGATGGATAAGACGGTTGCGAACCAGAGAAACTGAGAAAGGGGGTTGGTTACAACTTGGGAAGGTATTAGCACCCAGATTGTCCGTCGTACTCGTCGGGATCCATGCTTACAAGATTTGTGTTTAAAGGGGTAGTGTATGTGCTATCTGTGTGCAAAGGCTGGAAAAGAAATATACAAGTGTCAGTGCAAAAGGGTGAATGCTCAGGAACTGAGGCTTTGAAAAGAATGCTGAAAAAGGGGGATGACAAAGAAACTTTTGTTCGATAACAGTTAAGTTATGCCTACGTATCCTCTCGTGCAATGAGGAAGTCAGAACACCGTAGTTCGACTCAAAGAGACTGAAAAATAAATTGATTGTGAACTGCTTGCTTGCCTATGCTCAAGTGTATGACTCGTCTGGCTCGAGTGCTAACTGTCTTGCATTAGACGGAAGAAGCAAGTTCTCGTTTATGAATGAGTGTGATGAGAAAAGAATCCCGGAGGAGACGATAATTGTTTATTTTTGGTGTTTTCAATTTTTTATTGTTTTTGGTGTTTTGCATAAGTTAATGAGATTAAGCCTAAATCAAAGGCCTGTAAACTCATTATATTCTGCCTGATTAGGGATAATGAGCCTACTTAAGTATGAGATAAACATCTCAACTTAATTGCCATGATGATGTAGGATTAAGATCATTAACCTACTTGTGATTATTTAGATGTTTTTGGTTTTTATGTTTTGTGTTAAGTAATGAGTTTAATCTCTAATCACAGATTAATGAACTCATTACACCATCCTAATAGAAGGATAATAGATGAGAACATTTAAGCATAGGAAGATACTTCAACTTAATCCATGGTTAGGGACTAAATTCATTATATAACAAACCTTTATTAAGTGGATTTTAATTAAGGGATGAGATTAAGAAGTGAATTTTATGTTTGTAAGACCACTTGAGAGAGACTTGTCCATTAAACACTAGGGTTAGTCCTTCTTAACCCTAAGGAAGAATTAGAACCCTAATGTAAGGCCCAAGTTACAAGATAAATTCTTGGTGATTATTAATGTGATTTGATTAAGAGGTTTAAACAAATTAAAGGTTTAACACTTAGGATTAAAGTTATACACTCCATCCTAAGAGAAGGATGCAGGCATAACCCTAATTCCAAAGTCCTAAAACTTTAAGAGTTTAGTCTCTGATTATTGAGATGAGAGGAGAGACTAAAGGAGACTCAAAGGTAAAAAGCTAAGGGGGACTAATCACAACCCTAATTATTATCATGCTTGGATATCCTATGGTTTATGAGGCTTAAGAAAGATCTTCAAGGAAGCCACCAATGGAAGAAGCAGATGAAAGGAGGAGGAAGCAGAAGAATAAGTTACTTACTTCCTAAGAAGATAAGTAACTTAAAGGAAGAAAGTGAGAGAGATGGAACATAAGTGAATCAAATTCACTTCAAAGACAAGCAAGATGCATATGAATGAGATAAGAAGAAGTGAGAGGTGAAGGCAAATCCACCTCCCAAAATAACTTACCAAAAACCTGAAAGTGTTAGCATGAATGCATAAAGTATAAAGCATAAAGAAATGAAGTGAAATGAGATGCAATGAGATGCAAAGAACAAAGTCAGAAGGGTTTATGCTATGTGAATGTCATGTAAAATGATGCAATGTTGTACAATATGCATATGTGTGATCATACAAAGATAAGATGCAAAGGAAGCATGCTTTGAAGTTTGAAAACAAATGAAAGTTTATGAAATGAAATGTAAGCTAAACATGTCAAATGAATGAAGAAATGATAAAGAAAGGTTCTAACATGTCCTAAGATGTCTAAGATGACATATGGATGCTTGAAATGTCATGGCAAGTTCATGTGATGATGAATATGCAAGGTGAATGCAAATGAACATGAGAAATTAGGGTTTTATGGACATGTGAGATGCAAATGACTAAAACAGAATCAATCAACATGATAAAAATTTGAAATCAAGCTCAAACAAACCCTAATCCCATATTAGGTCACACCCCAAAGGAGAAGGTCAGAAGCCTAACCTATCAAAAGTTATGATTTTCCTATGTTTTCTAAGGTTTTTGGGTGATCCAAAAGGAAAAATGCAAATCAAATTGAAAATGCAAGATAAATTCATGAGGAAAATGACCTATAAACTACATGCAATATGTCACACAATGCAAAAAGAATCAAGTTCAAACTCTTCTTGGTTAGGCAGAAATGATTTTTCAAAGTTAGGGTTTAAAAATGTGATTTTTATGACCCTTAATTCAAAGAAAATTGGTGACATATGATCAAACCTAAAAAGAAATTTGTGTGAAGAGTTTGAAAATGTTTCTAAATGCATTGGAATGATTCATGATTATTTTTGGTGATTTTTAGAAACCTAAATGTATTTTTAATTAATTAAAATACTTTAATTAATTAAAAATATCATTTAAATATTTTAAAAATACTTTTTTAATGCAAAAAATAAAATAAAAATTATTTTTGGATTGAGAAAAATATTTCAAGTCAGAATGCAAAAGGAAATATTTTTTTGAAATTTTTTAGCTATTTTAAATAAATGAGACAGAAAATGAAATAAAAATGAAATAAAAACCAATTAAATGGAAAGTAATCTGATCCAGTGGTTGAGATTTGAACCTGGGGGGAGGGGTTTGACTGCGCGCGTTAATGGGTGGCTGAGATTGCATCTGGCTATTTTGAATTAATTAAATTGATTAATCAGGTTTAGGGCTAAATGAAATGATCTGGGTCATCCGTCCACTAATTAAAACACACATCCAATGGTCCACGTTCAAACTGGTGCGTAAACCCTAATTAAGCCCTAATTACATTCAGGTGACCGGAGCTAAGCTCCGGTCATCTTCTCCGGCGAGCACAAAATGCTATCTCTCTCCCTAGGCGTTAAGAACCTCCCAAACTCTCCAGAATCACTCCCCAAGCATCAATAAGCAAGAATCAACCATCAAAAACAATTTATTTCACGCATACATGATGAATCGAAGCAAGAACAAATTCACGGGCAAAGTTTCAGAAGAACAATACATGCTCATTTCTCAATCATTTTCATAAATAAACATATCACCATGATCAGCTAAACATGTAGAATCATTTAGAAACTTAAAACAAGAGTTCTGGAAAAAAAAGTTCATCATAGCTACCTGAGTTGAAGCTTTGCAAACTGGAGCTTTCTGACCTCTTCCTTTGTGCAAAATGCCTCCACAGATCCCTCTGGTGCTTCTGAAAATCTTGGATGGAGTTTAAATGGGCTGGTTTGAGTGATTCAGTTCTGAGGAGTGAGAAATCGTGTTTGAGTTTGAGAGTGTTTCAGGTTATGGTGATGGGTGGGAATGATCCTGAGGTGATGCTGAGTTGAATGGTGAAGAGAGTTTGAAGTTTGAGTGGTTGTGCTATGAAATTTGAAGAGGTGAAGGTGTGAGGTGATTTTTGGCAATCTGAGTGTTGAGAGGCTTTCAGGCTTGTGTGTTGTATGAAATGTGATCCATGATGTTTGTATAAGCCAATGGGATTGCTCAGAAAGTGGGTGGTGGCACAGATTGATTGGTATGGGCCAAGTTACAAAAAGTCAATGTGATGTGTACTTGAAGCATGGCACAGGTCTTAGATGTTTTCATGGGGTGTCTGGCCTCAGCTTGGTTCAAGGATGGCCATGGGATTGAATTTGATGTGCTGGAAGGCTTGGATGAAGAGTTCTCATGGACTTTGCAACTTTCCCTCTTTGGTGTTTCTTGGATCACAAGCCATGAAAACCCTAGATTCAAAGTCCAATTCTGATATTTTGAAGCTTCTTTGACATGTTATAACATATTTGTGCACATTAGAGGTCATTAGAATGCTTGGCAAGTGAAATTGCAAAATTCCCTCTTTGGCATGAACTTGAAAATTATGTGACTTTTGCCAACTTTGAAAGGCCATATCTTGAGTTCTAGGATGAATCAAGACATAATCTACAACTTTCATGCCCAAGAATTTTTCATTTGAAGCATTTTTGGTCATGAAAGAGGGGGTTGAAAATCTTTCCCAAAATGGAAAGTTTGCATTTCAAGTCATTTCCAAAAATGGAAAGTTTGCAATTGGCTCAAAATTCTTCAATCTTGTGAACTTCCAACCACTTCTAAGATCAAATAAAGATCATTGAACTTCAATTTGATGAAAATCCCCTTTTGGTTCCATTGTTGGGGGCCTCAGATGCCCTGATTTTGACTTAACTTGCTCAGGAAGTTACCCAGTGAACAAATGACTTCCACAATGAAGTTCTCCATCAAACTTGGTACACATGATCCTTATAACATATCAAGAGCATTAGAAACAAGAATGACCCAAAAATTTGGAGTTAAAGCCTCTGAAACCAAAACCCTAATTTTGGTCATCTGTGTAGTGAAAACCCTAGCTCTGCTTCAATGCCTTTGCCAGTCCTTGTGATCTCTTGACTTTCATGAACTTTGAGGAGCATAATATGATGATAGAACACACATGGACCCTCTTGGAAATCTTTGAGACCTTTGGGATGGCTCAGATGGATTCTTGGATTGCTCAGATCACAAACCCTAGATGCAGATGAACTTGGACTATGCAGTGAAACAAAAATGCAATATGAGATGGTATGCTTATTTTAAAACAAAAATGAAAGATCACAAGCCATGGTGTGATAAAGAGTGAGGGCAAATTTGGGGTGTTTATACTATCATCAAAACATAGAGATGGAATGCAGAGACAACTCTTGTTCTTACAATCTCCCCTTTTTGATGATGACAAAACCATGTGTTTTATACAGGCAATCACTAAACGTAACAGGGTATTAACCGAGTAATCATCAGTGAGAACATATTCAAAGTTTTTGAGCAACAACTCCCCCTAAATGTCTTATCCCCAAAATTTTATTAATACTAGTTCAGAGTCTCCCCCTGATCCGAAGACTCGCAAAATACAAATTTGAGTTGTTCATAACATATGATAGAGAAGGATTACTTCCCTATATTCATCAGAGTCTGACTAGAACACATGCCTTCATATTAGAACCTTGTTACTATCATAACTCTATGATTGTCAAATGAAATATAACTGCTTGGTCTATCAGAACTTCATCATAGTTCTTCAAGTACAAAAAACTATACTTCTAGAGTATCAAAGTTTGTCTTGACATAACTTCTTTCTTGGATCTTCGTATCCAGATATTCAAACAATCTTGAGACTTCTGATTAGCTCATTGTTCTGAAGAGCGACATTGAATGTAGAATTTGTCTTGACCGCTTTCAGGAAGACTTCTGCTTCAGATTCTTATGTTCTGAATATCATATTCTCAGACAGTTTACATCTTTTGAACATTATGATACCAAAATCATGATAAATTTGACTTTCATAAAGTTCTCAACTTCTGAATAATACCGAGTCTATCTGTTTCTGAACATATGTTCACAAAGTGTACAACTTCGATTATATGAACAAACGGTTCTTAAGAACTTAAATAGAGTTCTTACAAATAACATGTATCTAAGAATGTTTAAAGAACTTGTTAAGTTCCTTGGATAAACATCAAACATAAAACATTAGTGATAAATAGTTAATATCATTTGATTGGTTTGAGTTTTCATTCTTAAGGTTATATCAAAATAAAATTTTCATTTCTCCCCCTTTTTGACATCATCAAAAAGTTAGAGCATCTTAGCATTTTAAAGCATTACAATAATAATTATGATAATGTAAATGTTATGACAGTTAAGTTGTGCAGAGCACACACACATATAAAACATCATACCACAATGTTAATTCATAAAAAAAACTATCATAGTTGAAACAGTACAAAAAAACATGATTGCAAAATATTAATCTAAAAACAAATTAAACAGAATAAATCATAAGGTTTATCCTATTAGTTCCTATTAGTTTGGAGGAGATGGAATGCTTCTAAGTAGTTATGACATTCCTTCTCTGAGTTCTTCTATGGCTAAGCGATGAACAACCATTTCTTCTTCCAATGAATCTTGTCGAGATTTAAATCTATCAAATACTTTCAATATATGATCCAAAAAGATCGGTGGATTTTTGCATTTCTTTTAGAGCTTCTATTGCATCCTTTTCTTCAGATTTTTGAACTGTACTTTCTGTAAATTCTTCAAAAATATCTTGTTTCTTCTGATATTCTGTGTTCATCCATTCTTTGAATTCATCAAAGATGACTCTGAGACCTTGAGAATCATTACTTGAGCTGGATATCTCATAAATCTTTTGGAGTGCTTCTATCACATTATCCTTGAAGGTTTTCATCATTTCTTCAAAAGAAGCATTTAATTTACCATCATTTCTCTGATCAGATATTATGGGAGATTGAGGTTCTGATTGGTCCAGTTATGTAAAAGAGTTGTTGGACTCAAATAATTATGATTCTGATGAGGACATTGAGTAGGTGACTAAAGGAGATGATTGATAGATATGAGGATTCTAGAGTTAATTAGGAAAGAAAACAACATTGGTAGTTGATGTGATTATTGATGATGTACCAAGTTCTACGGTTGAGGAAGATGGAGGAGGAGAAGTAAAGGATAGATAATTGTTGTTATCCTCTTCATTATCGGGTATTTGTTCAGATATCTTGATTGGACTTTTAGATTGAGATCTCCGAGGATAATCTGAATGAGCACTTTCAAACTTACATATTTTTATAGCTTGCTTCAAAGTAGCAACTGGAATCGAATGTTTTCCCTTTTTCAACATGTTTGGGGGCTCCTTTTCTATCAGGTTGAATTTGAATTCTGTAAAATCATAACCATCTAATTCTTGAATGTTAATGTAAGCCCTGATAACCTCAATGGGTTCTTCCTTGACAAACAGAGGATATTCATCTACATGGGTTCTCTATTCCTTCTAGAAATTAAACTCAATGATTGTTGGCCTTAACAAAAAAATTGGAATAACTTTCATGTTAACTAAGGTTTTTCCATCTAAAGATAACCCAGAGACTATACTTGAGTTGTCTTGAGTAAGATTGTCAGTCAATTTGCTTTTTATCAGAATGTCAGATATCAGCCTTCCCATGGGAATGTAATTTTTGGGGTGTTTACCAAGCTCCTTAGTTTCCCTTACTGCATCTATAAGGTATTTGAATATAATAGAAGGAAGAAATATTTTGATATTCATTAAGATGTAGTAAAGCATAAACTTCTGATCTATGTTGATAGAATCTGAGGAGTTATGAAGAGGTCTGTTGAAGATTGTTCTGACTAAAAACAACTTCTAACTGGTAGAAATATTTTTATCGGAATATCCTAAAGAATGTGGCAAAGATAAAAGGAGAACATACCTTAGCATTTCAGAACTTCTTCCTTGTTGATTCTGATTCGCTCTTGTTTTGCTTCTGACTTGATCTTGTCTTCTGACCATTCTTCCTCTTTTCTTCATACTTGACACCTTGAAGGTTCTGATGAGATATGTTATGGGTTCTCATACTTCTTCAAAACATCTTTTGTTCCTTCTACTAGGTGTCTGAGCATCTACAATAATTCTATCAGAGAATAACCACTTAGACATTTTGTCCTGCTGATTATGATTTCTGACACTCCTTTTGCAGGCTCATTACGAAGAACTTATGAATCAAAATCATAAGTAAAATCATCCATTTTACTTTAGAAAAACTTCCAATGAGCTTAATATGAGAAATTCAAGGGTGGACTAATCTGTTTCTTGAAAATATCCCATACTCATTTAGAAATAATTTTCAGCAAACAAGATTTCTTGTTTTTTGATGATTAGATTCTTGAGAAAAATACATTGATTAACCAATCATATTTAAACTAAACATTCAGTAGATATATAACTTTATCTTAAGAATCTATCTTGTCAGCTGATTCCACCAAATCAGTGACTTGCTCAAATGTAATCCATTTGGCTACAATTCAGTATCCTCTCAATATCATCAACTTATATGAGACTGAAATTGTAAGTGGATTAACTTTCACGTCATGTGTTTTCAACACACAACAATGAATCTTTATCTGACACTGTTAACTATTTGATATCCATCAATAACGAAACCATACTCTGATACCAATTGAAGGTGATATAAAAACACAAGAAATGGGGGATTGAATTGAAGTTTTCACTCTTGCATACTTTTAGCACTTTGATGAGTTGCGTCAAGCTATGTTATAAATGCGTTGTGGAAGCATAAAAGAATTTAAAGCATAAAGTAGGAGTAAATAACACACGATATATCCTAGTTCACTTGATAACTTCCAAGCTAATCCAGTCCACCCTCCAAGGTGCTTTTTCCTTAAACAAGGACTTAATCCACTATAACCAAATCATTATGATTACAATTTCACAACAACACTGTGACTAACTTAATGAACCGTTCAAGGATCCAGTCGGGTATAACATTCATTGACCCAACAGAACCTCTGCTAGGATTTCCTGCATCGCCTACAACAGTGACTAACTGCACAGAACCTCAGTGACTTCCTACGCGGAAACCTACTGTGACTAACTGCACAACACAACATGTCGTGACTTCAGGCTCCAAAACCAATTGTTCTGAGTTGCACCAGAAACTTAGTCCCATAACATATTATCAGAACACATAGTTTTATGAATGCACTAGCAACTAATTTTTGTTCCTTCCTAAAGTTTTGACCTTCACTTGGTACTTTAGGGAAAGGGTTGTTTACAAAAGTTGTGCTTCTTAATAAGCAGATTTTAAACTTACTTAAGTACATCAGAAGAACCTAAATACACACTAAGAATATTATATTGTATTCTTGCTCCATTGTGTGGTCTTCTACATCTTCAAGTTGATTCTTCATCGAGCATTTGAAGGTTAAAGTCTTCATCTTCTTCAAAAGCTTTGCAAGATTATTGATCTTTTTTTGAGCATAAGAAGGACTTCTTCGTTTTGATTCACTTAAGAACATTTCTGGACAGCAACCCATGTTTTTCTTCAATCCAATGATCACTTCAGTAGTTGATTTGTATTTGAAGCTTCCATGATCATATTAATTGTCTTTTGCGACTTTGTAAGTCTTCTGCAACATATGAAGTTAAGCATATTGTGAATTCAAGATCTCTCTGCTTTCAACAGATTCTTGTCAAAGAGTAATCAACTGGAAGAGCAACATATTCAATAAAAAACTTGTGGCTTGTTCCAATTTTATCTTTGTTTATCCTCAACCTTATATGATTGTATGAGAACATCAACAACATGGTTCAAAGACCATTTTACAACTTGGTTGTATGTGTTTTCAGAAACCTTTCAATTATATCAATCAACACCGACATATAAACCAAATGGTTTTATCCTTGATTACTTCACATAAAAGAATATTCAGTTTGTGGATAATCAACTAGATTGAGTTCCCATTCAAAATCAACAACACTC
Organism: Lathyrus aphaca; assembly: GCA_963966055.1. Lineage (NCBI taxonomy): Eukaryota > Viridiplantae > Streptophyta > Magnoliopsida > Fabales > Fabaceae > Lathyrus > Lathyrus aphaca. Next base: position 249,087,959 of record OZ014525.1, on the reverse strand, counting down.
AAGAGTGTGGTTATTCGTTTGAACGAATGAGGATTCAATAGGAATCAACAACATCAAATCATGTTGTTGTGCTTTCATTAGGAACCAACAACATCACAAAGCATGTGATGTTTTCCTTTTATAGCCAAACATAAAAGAGCCGTTAAAGCCCTATTTGGCTTCTAAGGAATCCGTTACACAAGGAATTAAATAGTACATCCATGTATTTTCCTTTTCCACAATTCAAAGATAGTGGAGAGGTAGTGGGATAAAGCATTATCGTACTACGTATTATCCTTGCCAATGGTAACCTAAGTCATTAGTCTTCAGAACTTGTTCACATAGAACTAAGTTCTTCAGGACTTCAACACTTGGCTTCAAACCCATGATCTTCAGCACTTCAAATCTTAAAGTCTTCTGAACTTTGTTCACATAGAACATTGTCTTTAGAGTCTTCAGCACTTGGTTCTTCAGAACCTTAATCTTTAGAACTCGTAAGCCTTCAAAATCTTTCATGTACTTGGTCTTTAGACGTTAAGTCTTCAGAACTTCAAGTCATCAGAGTCTTTAGAACTCATTTCTTCAGAAGATTAATACTTGTGTTTAGATTGGATCCTTTTTATTGTGTTTTCCTTTTATAGCCAAACATCTGCATCATTGTGTCAGACCCTAATTTTTGACCCTAAGATTTTTCGCATCTCATCTGCATTTCGCATACAAACAAGATCACGTATTGGTTCATGTATCCTTTTTCAGGTGCAGGTCTATGCCTTGCAGAGGATCACCATGTTTAATTTCTGTTATTTGTTTATATTCACTAACTTCTAACCAAAATATCAAAAATATGGTGCAGTCTGCTTCTTCTTCTTCTCTGTGTTGCCGGATTTCAAAGACATGGCTGTGATTTTCAATTCAGATGTGGTTGTTCAATTATGATTCGATTCAGATGGACGTTTGACATAATCTTGGTCAAACTATCAAAAGATTGTTTCGACTGCAAGTTATTTTTGCCATTGGTTTATTCCTCACTCAGTGCGTATTCAAAAGTTCAAGTTGTGTTGCGTGCTAAGATCATCAGTAATTAGACAGTGTTTTGTGCGAAATTTGGTTCGAATATTCAATGTTCATCAGTTCATCAGTGATTCGTTTGTGGATTTATGTTCCACAGCATGGTTTCAAATAATCGAGGCAAATTTCAGGCCATGGTTGTGGCTTAGGCGGCAAAGTTGCGATTTATTCAGTGGTTTAAGATTGATTGTGTTCATCAGTGGCTTGTGAGAAAAATCAGGAATTTGGTCATGGGCTTAAAATAAAATAAAAATCATCATTTTATATCCATTTCCATCCATTTTTTTTATCCGATCCATAAACCATCATTATTTTTTTTCATTTATTCATTTCTATTCACTTTCCAATTTTAGCCGATTATCCATTCAACTTTCGATTTTCCAAACTATCCATTTTTTCCATTGTGTCTATTACATCCAAATAATTCCTAATTACCACAAGTTAAATTCCACCTTTATTCCATTTTTCTATCAATATTCAAGTTCATAAAATCATCGAAAAAATAATAATACCAAAGGTCTCTTATATTGTCCATTTCCAATTTTTTATTCAATATTCATCAAATTTTTTATATACTACAATTCAAATTCCATTTTCTTTTATTCATAAATCATTTTTTTTATTATTTCTTTATCCACTTCAAATCTATCATAAAGCCCATTATTTTTTTCCCCTTTTTTCTAAACAAATTAAAAAAAAGAAGTACAAAAAGAGGCCCATTAGCCCATTCTTCAAGCCTCCAAGCCGGCACACAGCTTACGAAACTACCAGCCATACACTCCAAGCCCCACGTATTCATCCCCAAGCCTGCCGTACGAAAATTTCCCAGCCACATGAACAAATTTTCACAGCTTCCTCACTTGACATCACATCACACAGCTAGCCCTCATCACAAGCCATTCCACCCTAAGCTGCAAGTACAAGCCTAACACAGCAGCTCACACACCGCGGCATCGCACACACCCATCCAACATCACTCTTCACGACATCAGCAACACGCAAGCCTACAAGCCACACTCCATCAGTTCAAGCATTAGCTCACATTCAACATGCCGAAGCCAACAACAACATAGCCGTATGCAACATCACGCAAAGCAGCTTCACAAACCTCAGCTGCACACGCCGCAGCCTCAAAACAATTTCAATACAAGCAGCAAGCCGAAGCTCATCAGCTAGCAATACCACAAGCTTTCAGCCCACACACGCGGAATTCATTCAAAACGCAAATGCACAATTTCATCTCCCTCTATAAATTGGGACCTCTCCCATTCAAATTCTTCAAGCTTTGTAGCCATCATTACCCTGCCAAAATCTCCTTTCAATCCTCCTTCATTAATCCTCCACCAATTCATCATAATCGTTAACCAACTATCATCACAAAGCATCGATCCATAAAACTTCAAAAAAAAAAACTCTCATCAAATTCATCCACAACCTGGAAATAATTTCAAGAAACCACAATCAAACCCCTTCAATCATCTCACAAAACCGGCAAGAAACACCAACAACTCACAAATTAAACCTCCAATTCATTTTCCAAACCACACAAATCGTTCAACATAAACCTTCAACAAATCTCAACAACTTCAACAACACACCTTGAATCAAATCTGCAGCATAAATCAAATAGAAATCAATACGAAATATCTCACAACTTCGAACGCATTTTGCAACAGCAACACCACATCATCTCGCAAATCTCGCAATAACAATGATGGCGGAGCGGTAAAAATCGCGAGATCGTTGAGAGAAAGAGATTTAGAGCGGGCGGCTTCGATTGAACGGTGAGAATGGCCGAGTTGGTTCTCTCTTTTTGTGTATAGTGTTGCGGCATCTTTCAAAAGAAGAAGGAAATGAACAGTACCTTTGCGTTAGGGAAGAAGAAGGGATTCTTGTTTCGTTTTTTTCCTTTTTTCATTTTTTTATAAAAAGTTGATGGTTGAGTGTGGGCTTTGAAAAGCTTTTGCCCATGTGTTTCTCTTTCCACCACCAACTCTGCGTTTTTTTTGTATAAACTTTGCTTTTTTTTTTCTTTTTTTTTTGGTTTAAAGACTTGGTGATTGGGCTTAGACTTTGATGTGGATCCAAAGTTTCTAATCACTCCTTTTTGCTGCGGATCCTCCTTGCTTGTTTTTTATTATTTCTTTAATTGATTTTATAAAGTTTGCTTTTATTTTATTTCTTTAGATTGATTTTGTTTTATTTAAGATTAGAAAGGAAAATTTGGAAGAATATTTGGAAAAGATTTAGAAAAATAGTTTAATTATCTTTTATGGATTTTAATTAGATTTTAATTATTTCAAATCTATGGATGAATGATCATTTGGATCATTCTCCATACTTTGGAATCGTGATAGGTTGCCTTCGATAATACAATGTGAAATCTCGATTATGATTAGACCGTTACCTTTTCTTTTTGTGTGACATGTTTTCGGAGAATGATTCATTATATCATTTCTCTAACATGTATTAGCACAAATATTTTCCACCTTAATTGGTGGTGGCCGGCCTCATTTGTAGGGTAATTACTCCATAAATTACTCGGAGATTGCTTAACATAGACCTAAACTTGTCCCGAATTCGGAATGAGATCTACTTGGATCCGGTTGCCTCGATTTTTATTATTTTTTTTGTGGTTGTGCTTGATTAAGTTCATCATACCACTTATATGTAAATATTATTATACTATCAATATACTAACATTTTAATTCAATCTCTCGCACCTTATCCTCTTTATTTCAATTTCTCGCTCCTTATCTCTCTTATTATGTGTCGCTCCCGATAGGTGGGACTGGCCCAAATAAAGGTACAGACGCGAACGGTCGGCGAAAGAGAACAATGAGAACACACGGCAGTGAACTCACTGGAAAAGAAAAGAGTCGCCAGCTAGGCATTTTTATCCCGGAGGAAAGGCAATGCTGCATAGACCTAGAAAGATATGGATAAGACGGTTGCGAACCAGAGAGACTGAGAAAGGGGGTTGGTTACAACCTGGGAAGGTATTAGCACCCAGATTGTCCGCCGTACTCGACGGGATCCACGCTTAAAAGATTTGTGTTTTAAAGGGGTAGTGTCAGTGCAATCTGTGTATAAAATAGCTGGAAAAAAGATGTACAGGTGTCAGTGTAAAGGAAGTGTGAAGTGTGATATATACAGTGTCAGTGTAAGGATGAAAGTAAGCTCATGACTATGAGGCTTAAAGAATGATACTGGAAGGAGGGGGAATATACAGAGACTTTTGTTCGATAACCGTTAAGTTATGCCTACGTATCCTCTCGTGCAATGAGGAAGTCAGAACACCGTAGTTCGACCCAAAGAGACTGAAAAAATAAATTGACTTGTGAACTGCTTACTTGCCTATGCTCAAGTGTATGACCTGTCTGGCTCAGGTGATAACTGTCTTGCATTAGACGGAAGAAGCAAGTTCTCGTTTGTGAGTGAAGGTGATGAGAAAAGAATCCCGGAGGAGACGATTATTGTTTGTTTTTGTGTTTTCAGTATTTTATTGTTTTTGGATTTTGTCATAAGTTAATGAGCTTAAGTCTAAACCAATGGGTTAGTAAACTCATCACATCTTCCCTCTGATTAGGGGTAATGAGAGTACCTTAAGTGTGAAGTCAGATTCTCACACTTAATCACCTTTGATGTAGGATTAAGATTATTAACCTACTTGTGATTATTTAGATGTTTTTTGGTTGTTTTTGTTTAGTGTTAAGTAATGAGGTTAAGCCATAATCAAGGATTAAACAGACTCATTACACCATCCTAATAGAAGGATAATAGATGAGAATGTTTAAGCTGAGGAAAGCTCCTCAACTTAATCCATGATTAGGGATTAAACTCATGACAAAACAAGCCTTTATTAAGTGGATTTTATTTAATGATATGATGATGAAGTGATTTTTAGGGTTTGTAAGACAACTTGAGGGGGACTTGTCCATTAACACTAGGGTTAGTCCTTCTTAACTAATTAAGGAAGAATTAGAACCCTAATGCAAGGCCCAAGTTACAAGTGTGATGTCTTGATGATTATTAAGTGAATTGATTAAGATATTTAAACACATTAAGGGTTTAACACTTAGGATTAAAGTTATACACTCCATCCTAATAGAAGGATGCAGGCATAAGCTTAATCACAAAGCCTTAAAGCCTTTAGGGTTTAGTCCCTGATTATGAGGTGAGAAGAGAAAACTCAATGAGACACAAAGGTAAAAACTAAGTGGGGGACTAATCACAATCCTAATCATTGTCAGAAGCAAACATCAATATAAAAAATTGAAAATGCACTCAAAAGATCCCTAAACCTATACTAACCCACTGCCCAAAGGAGAAGTTCCAACTCTTAACCTAGTTCAAGTTATGATTTTCCTAAGTTTTCTAGGGTTTTAGGGTTCTTTAACAAGAAAAATGCCAAACAAAAGGAAAATGGAAGATCAAATCAAGCCAATTTAATCTCACAAACTACATGATATGCTAAACACAATGCAAAAAGAATCAAAGTCCAACTCTCAATGGTTAGGAAGAAATGATTTTTGGAAGCTTGGATCAAAATAATGCATAAAAATGATTTTTATTCCATGAAAAATTCTCAAAATGCATCAAGATCAAAAAAGAAATTTGGTTTGAGGGTTGGACAATGTTTCTAAATGTTTTTAAATGTTTCATGAATTTTTTGGTGATTTTTAAATACCTAAAAGTATTTTTAATTAATTAATTCTCATTAATTAATTAAAAATAAGCTTTTAAATATTTAAAAATATTTTTCGAATGCAAAAAATAAAAATAAAAATATTTTTGTGTCCTGAAAAATAATGAAAACCTTGACAAAAATTTTCATAATTTTTAAACATTTTTTGCTATTTTAAATAAATTGGAGAAAAGAAATGAAATAAAATGAAATAAAAATTGAATTAAATGAAAAGTAAGCCAATCCAACGCATCAGATTCAAAGTTGGGGGGTCAGAGGTTGACTGCGCGCGCAATCCTACGGCTGGCATTCAAACTTGCTAAAACGAATTAATTAACTTAATTAATTAAGATTAGGGCTAAGTGGATGATCTGAGCCATTGAGCACGCGCGGGAGTGGACTTAGTCAACCCATCCAACGCTCAAAATTCAAACTTCATTAATGACTGGGATTAAACCCTAATCATTTTCAGGTGGCCGGAGAAGACCTCCGGTCGTCTTCTCCGGTGGGAACCCCACCTGAAAATTCCTAAAACCCTCAAAACTTCACTAAAATGAAATCTAAAAGAACAGAAATCAATCCCAAACCTCACTGAATCAAAACCCTAACACAAAACTCATTTATATTTCATCAATCACACGAATCGAAAGAAAACATTTTTTAGGGCAAGACTTTCAGAACACGATTAAACTCTCATTTCTCAACCATTTCAGAAAATAAAAACATCAGAGTGACCAGTGAATCATGAAGAACAACTTAAGAACTTAAAAATCCATTTCTGGAAAAAATGTTCATGAAGCTACCTGAGTTTGAAGCTTTTCAGTTTGCAACTTTCTGACCTCTTTTCTTTGTGCAATCAACTCCCTTTATGCTCCTGATGACATATTGATGCTTAGAAGGAGTTTGTGTTGGCTAGTTTGGGAGTTTGAACAAGTTCTGTTCAGGATGATATGAGAATCGTGTTCTTGATTCTTTGAGTTTCAGGTTGATTTTAGGGGTGCTTTGTGATCAGGGTGATCTGTTGAGAAGGTTTATGAAGTTTGTTTTAGTGTTTGTGGCTTGAGGATAGTGTTTCGAATGCTTTTGCTCTATGGAGTGAAAATGAGAATGTGTTGCTATGGCTTGTTTCAGGCTGGCTTGTTATGTGATTTGGCTTGCATTTTCTTTGTATAAAGAAATGTGATTGGTCAGATGAAGTGACATGTCCTTTTGTGATAGGTATGGGTGCTTTTGAAAATTTGTCAACTTTGTGTAAGAGAAGCATGGGTCATGTTCTAGCCAAGTACAGCAAGGGTGTGCTACGCAGCATGATGTGAGGGAGAGGCTAGGATGGTTCAGCAACCTAGGCAGCAAGTGGATGAGATGTTATCATGAGTTTTGCAACTTGGTTCATTTTGGTTTTCATGAGAGAAACTTGATCCATAAGCCATGAAACATGTGATTCCTTGTCCCATTCTGGTTTTTAGATGTTGTGTGATCATGTGGTGTGGATTAGAAGCCCATTTGATGACTGAATTGGCTTTGAAAGGTGAATTTGCAACTTTGCCTCTTTGGTGCATGACTTGAAATTTAGTGATTTTTGCCAACTTTGACAAACCATAACTTTTGATCCAAAATGAATTAGGTCATGTTCTTGTACTTTTAGAAAAGGGAAAGATCCATTCTACAACTTTCATGACCAAAGTTTTTCCATTTGAAGCTTTCTTGAATCAAAAAGTAAGGGTTGAAAAAGTTGCATAAAATGACATTTCCATTAAAAGTCAAACTTGCCCAAAAAGTCAACTTTGCAAAAGACTTGAAATTCTCCAATTTTGTGAACTTCCAACATCTTCCATGATCAAATAAAGATCATATACAATCAAAATGATGAAGAATGCCCTTTGGTTGGGTCATTGGGGGCCTCAGATGCCCTGATTTTGCACTGACTTGCTTGAAAAGTCAACTCTTGATCAGATGACTTCCCCATGGAATTTCTTCATGAAAATTGATATGCATACTCCCTATACCATATATAGACCAATGGAAACAAGAATGACCAAAAAATTTGGAGTTATGGCCTCTGAAACCAAAACCCTAATTTTAGGTCATCTGGACAGTCCAGCCTGGCTCTGCTTCCATACCATTCTCAGTTCTTGTGATTCTTTGACATTATTGACTTTGAGAGGATATAATATGATGCTTGAACATACATAGACCCCTTTGAAGTGATTGATGGCCTTTGGAGTGGCCCAAGAAGCTCTTGGATTGCTCAGATCACAAACCCTAGATGCAGATGACTTAGAACCAATGCAATGACTCAAAATTGTGGTATGAGATGTTATGACTGAGTTTATGCATATGAAATGATCACAAGACATGGTGAAATGGGTGAGGGAAAATTTGGGGTGTTTACAAATGCCCCTATTCAAACCTGAGTTAGTTGTGCAGGTTGTAAGCAACGGCTTAACAGGCAAGCGAGATAACTTGTGGTTGAATACCAAAGACAGTCCAAAATTTGCACTCCCAGAATGAAGAAGAAAAGGGATATAGATTGTAAAGCAATATAAAGTATATTGTAAAGTGTGGGAGACGGAGGACGACCGTCGAGCAGAGGACGACTGCTGGGTAAAGAGCAATGACGGGGACGGCCGACATGCTGGGAAAAGTGCGGAAAATAAAGCAATGACGGGGACGGCCGACATGCTGGGGATAAAAGAATTATGATGGGGACGGCCATCTAGATAAAGCTGTAAAATTCTCTGGGGATTAATGAAACATGACGGGGACGGCCATCAAGTTCATAAAGTAAAGTAACCAACAATGGGGACGGCCATCGGGCTAAACTGAAAGGAAAAGGGACCACGACGGGGACGGCCATCGGGTTAAAGAATAAATGAAATAAACAGATGATGAGGTACGGTCATCAAAGGTGAAGGACAATCACCTAGCAGAGGACGGCTGCTCTGTTGGGGATAAGATGAGGGACGGTCATCTAAGGTGGAGGACGACCACCTGGCAGGGTACGGCTGCCGAAAGTATCGCAACATAGGACGAATGCCGGATAAAAGGTCAACGATGGGGACGGCCATCGGATGAGCATGATGGAGTACGACCATCAAGAGGTGGAGGACGACCACCTAGCAGGGGACGGCTGCTCTCAAGGTTTATCATGACATAGGACAAATGCCAGACAACCAAAATCAACAATGGGGACGGCCATTGGATAAAATGATGAAGGACGATCATCAAAAGGTGGAGGACGACCACCTAGCAGGGACGGCTGCTAAAAATCACGACATAGGACGAATGTCAGATAGAAAATCAACGATGGGGACGGCCATCGGATGAGCATGATGGAGGACGACCATCAAGAGGTGGAGGACGACCACCTAGCAGGGTACGGCTGCTCTCAGGGTTTATCATGACACAGGACGAATGTCAGATAAAAAGAAAATTTGCTTTGGTAGCGATCTACTGGGGAATAGTAAACACGGACGAGTGTTTATATCCAAGAAACAAAAGGTATAAGTGTTTAGACGTTGTGTATAGATTAAAGATGCGGACGAGCATCCTTAAGACTACGATACGGACGAGTATCAGATAGAAACAAATACTGACACGTGTTCAGAGATGATGATACGGACGAGTATCAACGGGTTAACAGAGAACACGAACGAGTGTTGAATCTGAGAGGACTCTTTTGGGGAATAGTAGACATAAACGAGTGTCTATATTCAAGAAGACAAAAGTGTTTGACGCGTGTATGGATTACAGATTCGGATGAGCATCCTTAAGACTATGATACGGACGAATATCAGGTAGAAACAAACGCTTGACACATGCTCTGAGATGATGGTACGGACGAGTACCAACCGGTTAACAAAGAACACGGACTAGTGCCGAATCTGTGGGGATATAAGTGCTATATACAAGATACGGACGAGTACCTATATAAGTAGTAAGTATGTGTCGCTCCCGGGATTTTCATCCTAGTACAAACGCGAAAGTGGCGCGGAAAAGGTAGAGTCGCCAGCCAGGCATTTTTATCCCGAAGAAAGGGAATGGTAATGCTGCACAAACCAGAAGAAAAGAAGAGGAAGGACACGGGTCCTACGAACCAAAGAGACTGAGTTCGGGAGTCGGTTACGACCTGGGAAGGTATTAGCACCCAGATCGTCCGTCGTACCCGACGGGATCCACGCTTGCAAAAGAAACTATTTCAAAGGGTGAGGGTATGAAAGTTGCTGCGAAGAAAAGGAAATGAACTGGATAAAAAGAAAATAAAAGGGAACTGAAAAAAGAAAAGAAAAGGAAAAAATGTAGGGAAAATAAAGATTGTGCTCGAACGGGCCCTACCCCGCTGCCTACGTACCTCATCAGGATAATGAGGATCAGAGACGCCGTAGTTCCCCTAACTAGGGGTACCAAAAGGAAAATGCTTGTGGATTAAAGCTTGAACTGCCTATGTCATTGCTCAGGTGTTGCAGGCTCGGACGACGAGTGCGTTACCGTCTTGCAAGATGACAAGTAGGAGCAAGTTCGCGGACGGAGCGAATGAGATGAGAAAAGAATTCCCGAAGGAAAAACGCTTATTGTTTGTTTTGTGTTTTTTATGAAGCTTTTCATGAGTGCGTCACAAGGAAGTGAACTCAAGCTCTCACCAATGGAATGTGCACTTGTCACTACATTCCAAGATGGAATAATAGAACAAGCACACTCAAGTAAGGAGAAGATCCCCAAAACTTGAACCCAAATACTAGGGCTTAGGCTCACTAACTTGCTTACTTATTAAGTGTTTTTGGTTATTTACATGAAGAAGTGTTTTTTATGCTTTTCTTTATGAAGAAGATACCTTGATCAGACTTGTGCATCACAAGGTAAACATGTACTATCCCAAGATGGGAAGACTACAAGCATACCTCATGGAATAAGGCTATGGATCAATGCATCACTTCACATTTATTAAAGTGTTTTTTAGAGTTATGAGATGAGAAGAGAAGAAGAACCAAGAGGAGCAAAAAAGGAAAAACTAGGGGGAAGTTTCTATCCTAAGTTAGCATGCATGGAGGGTCCTAGGTTAGTGAGGTTTCTATCCTACTGAAGAAGGAAAGAAGAAGAGAAGAAGAAGATAGGAGAAGGGATGAGAAAGGCCTAAGCCCAACAAGAAAATGTTAGTCCATATAAACAAAATGAGAAGAGATGAGAGATGGAGATGTGGAACTCAATTCCCACATCTCTCACTTACCATAGCTCCTGCAAGGTTAGTGTAACATCATAAAACCAAGGCATGAACCAACAAGTCAGAAGTTATACAAGCATAAGGGCATGGCAAAGAGTTCATAAGATGATGAACAAAGCAGCACAAGATCACACTAAGATGATTAGAAGCGGAATAAATGCAAAGAAGACATGCATAACACTTAAGGATATAATACACATAAAGGAGAATCAAAAACCAAAGCTCAAAGAAACTCAAACCCTATCCTAAGACCAGGAACAACCCTAGACCTCTAAAGGACCCCAAAAGATGAGGAGAAGTTGGCACAAGTGCCCTTCTAAACTTAAAAGAGCTTATGAGACTCAAAGGGTGCAAAACAAGGCAAGGTGAGGAAGAAAATACCTAATAAATAAATCCAAGCACCTAAAAAATCTACCCAACCATCAAAGTACCCTTCAAACACAAGGAAATGAGAATCCAAAAGGGGTTGCAAAAATTCAGCATCAAACTAAGTCAATGAAGCTCAAAGATGCAAGGTATCACCAATTAGGGTTTAGAAAATTGATGCACAAGTAACTCAATCAAAATCCAGCAGGGAAATTTGTGAAAAATCTAAGATAAATCATGAAGATAGTAGAGTGTCTTAGGATTTGAATGCAAAAAGAATGAGGTTCATAGCTCAAAGGATGAAGAAGATAGAAATTGGACAAGGCAGATTGGTCCAAAAGTGTCCACAATAAAGCAATGCCTAGTGTTGAATTAATTTAGCCACGTGGAAATAAGAATAAAAATGTGAAAAAAATATGATAAAAAACTAGATGAACTAAAGAATGCACATGAATTTTTATAGATTTTTTCTAGGTTGGGAAATATTTAAAAATAAACAAAATGCAAGAAGAAAAAAGAAGAAAATAAAAGAACAATGCAAAGGATGGAGGAGTGCAAGAAGCAAGGCCAATCAACTTACTCTGATCACCTGGGCCCAGCAGGGGGCGCAAATAGCATGTTGGCCTTGGGCCCATGCGAAAATGAAAGGCAAAGAAACTCAGGTTTTGTTTTAAACTTATGTGACATGCCAAAAAACAAATAAATGAACCAAAACATGTGAACATTGTCAACCGGTCATGCTAGGGTTTTAGTCACAAAAGACAAAACATAAACCCCACCAATCCCTGTGTTCCACCTCATCATCTTCAACCTCACAACATGAAAACGCAGCAAGCAAGCATGAACACAGCATCAAAACCTCAAGTTCAGAGAATCGTATCTTTCTCATTTCTCCATGAAAACACACGAATCAAACATCAAAATTGATCCTCTAACCAAGCACAACATGAATCAATCATCACAGACATGTAAAACAGCACATACAGCATGAACAGAATCAAAATAGTTTGGATCTAGAAACTTCAAAACCCTAGCCCGACCTCATTTCAACATCATTTTCAAAACCAAAGAGTTCCACATGCTCAGTGTAACAAGTAGATCATAATGCACACTACAAAAATCATTTATAAACTTATGGATTTGAGGCATACCTGAGATCACACAGCTTCAAGTTTCTCCAAGAAAGCCAAAATCCAACTCTGGATGACCTTCTAGCAACCTCCTTTCACAAAATAAATGTGAAAGAAACTTCAAAATCGCCTCAACTATGCTCTTTGAAGAAATCTGGTTTGAACTGAACTGGTACAAGAATCTTCTTCCAGCTTGAAATGAAGCTTGATCTATGTCCTATGAAGCTTCAGGAACAAGAATATGGGGTCTGCTTTGCAAATGGAACTATGGATGAGGAGTTATGAGAGAAAATGCAGCAAGAGCCAAAGCTTGAGTCTGATGAAATTCTTTCTCCTCTGCCCGATTCAAAGAAAGAAACTCACTTATATATGGTGTGTTTTCAGTAGCTAGGGTTGGCAAGGAAATGCACGTGAGAATAGTGTGCATGAGGTGATTTTGCAAAACCTGCATGAGGTGTGTGGTGGAATGATTCAATCGTGCTCTTCCCACTCTCTTTGCACATGCTGACCTTTTATGATTCCCTAGTTCAAAAGTGGAAGAAACCTGGCCCTTGGATCAGTGCATCATGTTATTCTTATCATTTTGCTAAAATGCCCCTCATGAGATATCTCCCATTCCACGCATGCTTTTTGCACCCCTTTTGGGCCAAACCCTCTTCATACCATGCATTGTGAAATAATGACTCCAAATGGTACACAAATGGGCTTGCAACTTCATTCCATAACAACTTGCCCTTTGGTAAAAAGTTGACATCTCATGTGACACCAAAAATCTCATATGCCCATGCACTTGCATTTTGTGAAATGTGTCAAGTTCCTTGCCTGGACCCTCCAATTTCTCTTGAGCTAACAACTTGATATGGCATGAATAAAAGGATGGTGGCCTCACCTTGCACTTGGAATGAGAATAAATGAGCCCTTTTTGAGATTTTGCATCATTTGCAAAAGTGTGAGATAAGCTCACATACCTCACTCTTTGCTTGGCCTTTTGGCACATGTACAAGCCTTTTCTAATCCTTGGTCAGAACATAAACAACTTTGGCCCTTAGAGTTAACCATTACATACTTCTCATGATTTGGCTAAATTTGCATTTTTGAGTACACTTCTTTGCTTGGCATCAAAATGTAAGTCTCTTTTGAGCAAAATCATCTAAATACATTGCATTGTAACTTAGTAACCTCATTTGATCCATTCCAGCACTTAAAAATGAGTTTTGAGCACTCTTGCATTTGGTGTGTGCATGGAAATGTGATTTTGCCCTAAAATGCATGAAATTTTCGAGGGCTTTATCTCTCAAACCATAAATCCCATGAAAATGTACTTGTACTTTTTGAAAATGGCAGGCCTTAGTCTTCAACTTTCATGTTTGGGTTGGGTTCATTTGAAGAATTTTTGACCATGTTAAGCTCACTTGAAAATTAGGGCAAAAGTTGCTAAATTTGGAAAATCTCAAAAACCAACTTTATACCATTTTTGCAAAAACCTCCAAATATCCATGATTCTTGATCTCCAACCATCCCAAACATCTTATAACATTGTAAAGACCTCCCTTGGCAAGAAAAAGTGGCTTGGACCCCCTTGAAATCAGACAGTTGACTTTTACAGGCACAGTTGACCAATTACTTCATCTGCAAGCAACTAAGGCAATGACTGACTTCCATTTGGAATTTTCTCATGAAAATTGACATGTAGGGACCTCTTATCATATGGAAAACATTGCCCCAAAAGAGTTTGGCCAAAATCATGAGTTTAAGGCTCTTGAAGTCAAAACCCTAATTTGGCTGCACTGCTTAGGAGCCTTGCCTTGTCTTAAAACTTGTGATGATTAAGCAATCTTCTGAGCTTTTGTAGGTGAACTTGGCCCTGCCAAAAGAGTCTAGACTCATCATAGGCCTCCCACAAATCCATTGGAACCCTTGTCTTAGCTTAGATGGCCTCCAACACCTCCCCAAATGGCCATATGCCTCATGTTAGGGCTTGATGCTTGTCATGCTTTATTTTCCCATGCTATAATGCTATATATATGATATGCTTATGATGCAAATGATGTATTATGATGTTTAAAATAAAGAAGGCAAATTTGAGGTTCTACAGCTGCCCCTATTCAAGCAACTGTTGATCTGAAAAAAAGGACGATAGTACGGACTATCGACCGTTCAAGATAAACTGTGATTGAATACCAAGAAGACCTGAAATTTGCACTCTGACGAAGAATGCAACACCGGGAAATAAACCTGACCAGATGATGCTCTGGGGATATGAATCGGAGGAAAAAAAAAAGCAGACGAGCTTCTTCCAAGTTGAAACTGATATCTGGAATATTATCATGGTGACAGACGAGTCTTCGAATGACTTGTGACGCCAGGTGCAGAGAGCGGACGAGCCCTTAAGGAACTTCAAAGTAGCCTGAGATAGACGAATCTCCTTCACTAATCCTTACGCAGATAAGTGGGATAAGACGGACGAGTCTTCTTCGGATAACCCTTACGCAGGCTCCGGGAATGCATATAAGTCTGTGGGATAGACATGCAATCAAGGTAGACGAACCTTCTTCATATATTATCCGCGGATATATGGTATAAGACAGACAAGTCTCCTTAACAAACCTGTTACGCCAGGTGCAGCAACAATAATAATTGGTGCCTGAGACAGACGAGCCTCCTTCGGATTTACCTGTTACGCCAGGACCGGTAATCATTTCGACATTTAATTCCCACTGTCAGGATTCGAAACCTCTTCAATACAGACGAGTATTGGATGATCATCAAGATAACACAGACGAGTGCCATAAGTCCATGATACAGACTAGTATCAGACGATGATCTGAGAAACACAGACGAGTGTCCCAGGCAATGATACAGACGAGTATCAGCCACTGGTATAGACGAATACCAGAGATTCAAACACAGACGAGCATTTGAAGTAGCAATGCAGAAATACCAAGGTAAACAGCAAATCCTCACATTCAAGTGTAAGCTAGCACAGACGAGTGCTGAGGACGATACAGACGAGTATCCAGGCAAAGCAGACGAGCTTCAAACAAACACAAACGACTTCTGGGGGATAAAAGCAGACGAGCTTTAAACAAACACAAACGACTTCTGGGGGATAAAAGCAGACGAGCTTTAAACAAACTCAGATGGGTGCTGGACAGTTGCAGACGAGCAACAACATAGAATACATATCAAGGCACAGACGAGTGCAGCGGATCTAATACCAAACACAGACGAGTATTGGGAGGTTGCAGACGAGCAACAACAAATATCATATCAGAACACAGACGAGTGTTGAAGAGTTGCGGACGAGCAATAACAACTATCATAAACAAACACAGATGAGTGTTGGAAAATTGCAGACGAGCAATATCAAGGTAAGCCAATGTAGGGGAAAAGCAGACGAGCAAACCATAGAGCCAACACAGACGGGTGTTGAAAGATGCAGACGAGCGACAATAAAGCAATAATACCAATGCTGGGGAAAACTCCGTTTAGGGATAACACAAACGAGTGTTGACAAACGCAGACGAGCGGTAGACAAATGCCTGATTGGCAGCAAGAGATACAACTCTGTAGGGGAAGACAAGTCAAGAGGTTTGGACACTCAACTCTGACTGAAGTGATGAATACCTGACTGCATCATCAAATACCCAAAAGTATGGCAACTTGGCTGAGAAATATTTCACGGACGGAGGTGAAAATCCAATATGAACTCTGTGGGGACAGATCATCTTCAGACTTGGCTGGGGAAGCTTCCTGGGCAAATACTCTGGCCGGGGAGAGCATCTGATGCTTCAAGACTCTGAAGGGATATCAGGCTTTCAGGTATCTGACAGGCAAGAATTCTTGCTGGGGATAGAATACTGGCAATTCCCTCTCTGATGATGTCAGGTCTTCAGGCACCTGCGGGGTATACTCCACTGGGGAAGAATAGACTGTTACTTCACTGGGGAAGAAGTTTGGCTGCTGCCAAGGCTTGGTTGGAGGAAAATCTCTGTTTAAACGAGTCAGGCTTTCAGATACCTGCTGGAAGAAGAAATCCCTGCTTGGGGAGATACCCTACTGGGGAAGAGTGAATTGCTTGAGAGAAAGTGACGCCATCCTGCAACCTGCAACAACAGAAAACACACGTGTGTCCCGGGGATTCGCATGGAATGATCGGTTCATCCATCGTCACCCGACACTCAAAGAGGGTTACAGTTTCCCTGCATGTCAGTTTTCTTTTCAAAAATATCACCATATTTAGATGCAACGCTATTTTTGCCAAAAATTCAGGACATTTTGCAAACAAAAATAAACACACACATCTTTTTGACTGAATACTATTTTATTGGATAGCCTCTGAATAGGCAAAGATTTACATCAGGAAGCAACTACCTGGAAAGAGGTAGCCACTAAAAAAAAAATGAGAAAAGAAACTATCCTAATGGCAATGTACATGGCATTCCAAAGAGTTCCATTTCTGCTATGACCTGCACGTCTTCAATACTTTCATTCTGTTTTAGCTTTCTGAGAGGACGAGGGAACTGTTTCCTATCCTTCCAACATTGTCAGGATGTACGAAACGATGACGTGGTTCAGATAACTCGGATCACAGTTGTTCGCTTATTCCCTTATTTTGCGTGGACCGCCCTCTCGGGTTTTCAATCCACCGGGATACCCTTTTTTGCCTGAGCTGTCCAATGTGGCTTTTCAACTCAGCGGGTGTACACATTTTTTATTCATTAATTTCCCTAATTTTTGCCCGAGCTTTTTATTCTGTTTTTAGCTCGCCGGGACGCCCTTTTCTTGCCTGGACTTACATTCTGTTTTTGTGTCCAGCGGGTCTCTTTATGCGAAGTATTTTTTAACTGCGTCCGAGTTAACAGGGGATGGGAAGTCATCTCCATCCATAGTGGTGAGCATCAGTGCTCCTCCTGAGAATACTTTCTTCACTATGAATGGTCCTTCGTAATTTGGGGTCCACTTGCCCCTGTTATCTGAACCTGGAGGAACGATTCTCTTCAACACAAGCTCTCCCACTCGATACTCTCGAGTACGTACTCGTTGATCGAATGCCCGCTTCATTCTCCTCTGATAAAGCTGACCATGACAAATAGCCGCTAATCTCTTTTCCTCAATTAGACATAGCTGATTGTAACGAGCACGCACCCATTCAGCCTCATCCAACTTGACATCCATCAACACGCGCAAAGAAGGAATCTCTACTTCAACAGGCAGGACTGCTTCCATGCCATACACTAGAGAGAAGGGAGTTGCCCCTGTTGACGTCCTGACTGACGTTCGGTACCTATGCAAGGCAAACGGTAACATCTCATGCCAATCCTTGTAGGTGACAACCATTTTCTGCACAATCTTCTTGATATTCTTGTTAGCTGCCTCTACCGCACCATTCATCTTTGGTCGGTAAGGAGAAGAATTGTGATGCTGTATTTTGAAGTCCCGACATAAGTCTGCCATCATCTTATTGTTGAGATTAGAACCATTATCAGTAATGATCCTTTCGGGCACTCCATATCTGCATATGATATCTCTTTTCAGAAATCTTGCCACCACTTGACGAGTGACATTGGCATAAGACGCTGCTTCTACCCACTTGGTAAAGTAATCAATCGCGACCAGAATGAAGCGATGACCGTTCGAAGCAGTTGGCTCGATCTTCCCGATCATGTCAATGCCCCACATAGAGAAAGGCCAAGGAGATGACATGACGTTGAGCGGGTTAGGAGGAACATGCACTTTGTCTGCATATATTTGGCACTTGTGGCATTTACGAGCGAATGAACAACAGTCTGCATCCATTGTCATCCAGTAATACCCTGATCTCAGCAGTTTCTTTGCCATAGCATGCCCCCCTGCATGGGTACCAAAAGATCCTTCATGGACTTCCTGCATCAACAGGCTTGCTTCGTGTCTATCCACGCATCTGAGCAAAACCATGTCGAAGTTCCTCTTGTACAAAACCCCGTCTGTGTTCAAGAAGAAACTAGCAGCAAGCCGTCTCAAGGTCTTTTTGTCTTTGGAAGATGCCCCTGTTGGGTATTCTTGCTTTTCCAGGAATAACTTGATATCAAAATACCAAGGTTTCTCGTCAGACACGGCGTCTACAGAGAAAGCATAAGCTGGAGAGTCAAGCCTGGAGATGTCAATTCTGGGCACAAAATTCCAACACAGGACTTTAATCGACGAAGAGAGAGTGGCCAAAGCATCGGCAAATTGATTTTCGTCACGTGGTATGTACTTGAGTTCAACTGTCGTGAAGAATGTCAACAGTTTTCTAGCATAATCCCTGTACGGAACTAGATGCTCTTGATGTGTATACCACTTGCCGGTAATCTGGTTAATGACGAAGGCTGAATCTCCGAATATATCGAGGTTCTTAATCCGAAGATCAATTGCCTCCTCTATTCCCATTATACACGCCTCGTATTCCGCTTCATTGTTGGTGCAGCCAAAAGTAATTTTGGCAGCGAAGGGTAAATGGACACCTTCAGGAGTAATAAGTACGGCACCAACTCCACGACCATTGATATTGACAGCCCCATCAAACATCAACTCCCATTTGGATTCAGGATCAGGTCCCTCCTCCGGAAGTGATTCCTCATAATCGTTTGTTTTGAGGTACATGATGTCCTCATCAGGGAAATCAAATCTCATTGGTTGATAGTCATCCTCAAGAGGTTGCTGAGCAAGGTATTCCGACAATACACTTCCTTTGATGGCTTTCTGAGAAGTGTACTGGATGTCGTATTCAGTTAAAATCATCTGCCATCTAGCAACCCTTCCGGTCAATGCTGGTTTCTCAAAGATGTACTTGACAGGGTCCATCTTGGAAATGAGAAGTGTAGTATGGGTCAACATGTACTGCCTCAGTCGGCGAGCAGCCCATACCAAAGCGCAGCAAGTTTTCTCGAGCAGTGAGTATCGGGATTCACAGTCGGTAAACTTTTTGCTAAGGTAATAAATGGCGTACTCTTTTCGACCAGACTCGTCATGTTGGCCGAGCACACACCCCATCGACCCGTCTAGTACGGTCAAGTACATGATTAATGGTCTCCCCTCCACCGGAGGCATCAGAATTGGAGGCTCCTGTAAGTATTCCTTTATTTTGTCGAAAGCTCTTTGGCAATCATCATTCCACCTGACCGTCTGCTCTTTTCTTAGCAGTTTGAATATCGGTTCGCACGTGGCAGTTAGGTGAGATATGAACCGAGAAATGTAGTTCAATCTACCTAAGAAACCGCGCACTTCTTTTTCTGTCTTTGGTGCAGGCATATCTTGAATAGCTTTCACTTTAGCAGGATCTACCTCAATTCCCCTTTGACTTACAATGAAACCCAGCAACTTTCCAGAACGCACTCCGAAAGTGCACTTGTTCGGATTCAACCTCAGTTTATACTTGATCAATCTATCAAATAACTTCTTTAGGTTAACCAAATGCTCCTCTTCGTCTTTGGACTTTGCAATCATATCATCCACATAACATTCGATCTCCTTGTGGATCATGTCATGGAACAACGTGACCATTGCCCGTTGATAAGTTGCCCCTGCATTCTTCAGACCGAAGGGCATGACCTTATAGCAGAATGTTCCCCACGGGGTAATGAACGTTGTCTTCTCCATGTCTTCCGGCGCCATTTTTATCTGATTATAACCGGAGAATCCATCCATGAAGGAGAACACTGAGAATTGAGCAGTATTGTCAACCAACACGTCAATGTGTGGCAACGGAAAATCATCCTTCGGGCTTGCTCTGTTCAAATCTCTATAGTCAACGCACATCCGGACCTTGCCGTCCTTCTTAGGTACTGGTACTATGTTAGCTACCCATGGCGGGTAACTAGTCACGGCAAGGAATCCGGCATCCCACTGTTTCTGTACCTCCTCTTTAATCTTCATCGCCATATCCGGGCGAGTTCTTCTCAACTTTTGCTTCACAGGAGGACAGTCTTCTCTTAGAGGTAGCTTATGCATCACAATATCGGTATCTAGACCTGGCATATCTTGATATGACCAAGCAAAGATATCCACATACTCTCTCAACATACTGATCAGCTCTTGCTTGACATCGGCCTGCAGATTGGCCCCTATCTTGATTTCTTTCTTTGCATCTTCGCTACCAAGGTTGACGGTCTCAATCTCTTCTTGATGAGGCTGAATAACTCGTTCCTCTTGTTTCAACAATCTGACCAAATCTTCAGGTAGGTCACAGTCTTCCTCAACCCCTTCATCAGCTTGGTAGACTGGATTATCAAAGTCATGCATAGTCATAGCAGGAACGTTATCCGTGGAATCCGGATGATCAACACTGCACAAATGATGTGCTTATTCAGAATCTGCTTATTTTGAAAAGAGACGCTAACACAAAACAAAAATGAAAACACATTGCCATTTTTATATATATTATTTATTATTTGTTTTGAAAAAGTTTAAAAACAAAGACAGAGAACACAGTTTGTCTGAAAATGTCCTTTTATTTCGTAGCAAAAATAACAATGCGATGCAAAACGTGGTGGCCCAATACAATGGATCCAAGCATCTTGGGCAGAATGCTGGATTTTGACAATGCAGTATGCTAATAAAAGGAAACAAAGCAATTACTTTGAGAGCCAGGTAACTTGGACAATGTCTTCAGCAGACCAGTTTCCTAGCTCCTCGCCGGGTGCACATGAGCGAACCCAATTGTTGTCCCAATCTCTGTCACTATCCCCGCCTTGGCTTGCCATACAGATTTGATCGCGGTCGAGCAGACCAGCACTTGTGAATGAGATAGCCTTACCACTCTGAGCAGACCCCCCAGGCTGATACCCTAAGCCGAATTTATCATCCTTCTTTTCCATCTCCAACAACTTGCCCCAGCCCTGGGCCTTGCCTGATTGGACGACCTCCTTTGCTTCCTGGTAAGAATGAATGGACGTGCCTTCGTTATTTTTCTTCACCGGAGTCAAGATACTGACATCTGCTTCAAAAGCTTGGCACAAAGTCTCGTGAATTTCTCCGTCCATTTCTACATATTTGAATGTCGACAGGTGGCTGACAAATATATCTTCTTCCCCGCAAACTGTGATGACCTGACCGTCCACCACATACTTAAGCTTCTGATGCAAGGTTGAAGTGACAGCTCCCGCTGCATGTATCCATGGTCTGCCCAACAAGCAACTGTACGCAGGCTGGATGTCCATTACATAGAAGACACTCTTGAATACTTGAGAGCCTATCTTGACAGGCAACTCAACCTCTCCGAAAACTGATCTTCTTGAACCATCGAAAGCTTTAACCACCAAATCACTCGGCGTTAGGACAATCCCATCAATGTTAAGCTTCATCAACGCCTTCTTCGGGAGCACATTCAAAGAAGAGCCTGTGTCTACAAGGACATGAGACAACACAGCGCCCTTGCATTCCATCGTGATATGCAGTGCTTTATTGTGATTCCTTCCCTCCGAGGTGAGATCTCGGTCAGTGAAGCCTAAGCCATGGCTAGCATTAACACTTCCAACAACAGCTTCAAGTTGATTGACTGTGATCTCTTGAGGAACATAGGCCATTTGAAGCACTTTCAGTAAAGCTTCTCTATGCGCGGGAGAGCACATCAACAGTGACAAGATAGAAATCTTTGAAGGCGTCTGGTTCAGTTGATCAACCACCTTATAGTCACTCCTTTTGATGATCTTCATGAACTCCTCTACCTCCTTTTCAAATGTCCCCTGCCCAGCCACAGGAGTATCTGACTCATCATTCGCAGTCTGCTTTCCTTTGTCTTTGGACGAAGCTTCGGCCTCAAGATCCTTTCTCAGTGCAGGGGGAGCAAATAAACGGCCACTTCGAGTAAAACCTCCAACACCTCCCACATTTTCAATAGTCAGGTCAGCAACAGGTCTACTCTCCATCTTCTGTCCCGCCACATAGACATCGGAACCATAATGCCACGGAATGGCCCTATCATCGGTGTACGGCACTGGCCCAGGTACAGTTATAGTCACAGGACTAATCTGAGGAGTGTAAATGGTAACTGGCTCTTGTCTGACGGGCATGTCAGCTTCATCGTAAAAGATAGTAATGGTTGACACATCATCAGCCTTTTCATTACTAATCTTGCTAAATTGCAGAGACCCATCATCAATCAACACTTGCAAACCCATCTTCAATTTCTCGCAGCCGTTCACAGCACTTATACAGTCTTTGCAATCGAGACGGCAACCCGGAAATACTTGACCTTTCAACAGTCTCTCTTTCACCACCCTCAACGGCGTCTTGACATCCTCAATACTCAGCACCAAACTCAACTCATCATCCCCCTCAACAGCATTAACTCTTGCCCCGCCATGATTAGGTATAGGGTTCGAGTTGATATTCGGTGGAGGCGCAAAGTTGATTGCCTTGGAATCTAGGAGATCCTGAACTTTGTGATGCAGCGCCCTGCACTTCTCAGTTGAGTGCCCGGGTGCTCCTGAATGAAAAGCGCATCGCACGTTGACATCATAACCAGCTGGAAGCTCTCCAGGAGGTGGTGGTGCCAAAGTCCTCAATTGAATAAGGTTCAAATCTAGTAGTCTCGGCAACAAGGCAGCATATGTCATCGGAATAGCTTCAATCACCCTATTAGCCGGGCGAGCCTGCCTAGGCTGATATGGTCTTTGCTGGTAGTTGGTTCGAGGTTGTTGTTGTTGCTGATGTTGTTGTGGTGGAGGTAACATCTGTTGTACGGGAGCTGTAGGAATAGTAACAGCAGCCATATGCTCATAAGGTCTTCTGTAACCACGACCCTGGCTTTGGCCGAATACAGCATTGGCCTCGCCTTCTCTCCTTCTTGGGGGTCCGCTAAAAGCTTTCCTCGCCCCATTTGAGCTACTAGCACCAGGATCTTGTATCTTCCCCATTTTTAACAGCGTTTCAACCCTTTCTCCCGCAATGACAATATCGTTGAATTTTGTAGCAGAACTCGATGCCAATCTCTCAAGAAATACCCCCTGGAGGGTACCCATAAACATATCGGCCATTTCATTCTCTAACAAGGGTGGTTGCACCCTGGCAGCTAGCTGACGCCACCTCTGGGCATATTCCTTGAAGCCTTCTTTTGCTGTCTGAGCCATATGTTGCAACTGGGTGCGATTCGGAGCCATGTCCATATTATATTGGTACTGCCTCACAAAAGCTTCAGCGAGATCTTTCCAGCTCTTGACATTGACCCTGCTGAGCTTCATGTACCACTCAAGGGAAGCTCCCACCAAGTTGTCCTGAAAGTAATACATCCACAGTTTTTCATCGTCTGTATGCGCGGCAATTCTCCCGACATACGATTGCAGATGGGTCTTTGGGCAAGCAGTGCCGTTATACTTCTCGAAAGTAGGAACTTTGAACTTATACGGGATCCTGACTCCCGGAACCAAGCCCAAGTCTGTTATATCGAACCCCAAAGAACTCTGGGACTGAATAGCCTTGATTTGCTCAGCCATCTCTTCAAACCTCTTGTTCATTTCGACCCCTTGACCCTCGGTCTCATCAAGTAAAGTGAACTGGTCCTCCTGGTGATCCACATGAATGTTATGCATCCCGTCATTGACTACGGTCGCCCCTGGTTGTATAACATGAGGTCCACCCTGACGTGCGCCCGCACCGGTATGATTATCAGCATTAGTAGCAGCAGCAGCGTTTCTGTTCTGATTCTCCACCATCTCTCGCAGACGCTCTTGATTCTGCCCCATGCCGGCCATTAATGTCATGAAGTTATCCATCCTCTGCCTTAGATCTGCCAAATCTGCCTGCATCTGATCCATGGCTCTCTCTCTGTTAATCTTGGTTGGGTACCTGTGTACTGTTGGCTGCCCCCGAACCTTTCGAGGAGCTATAGTGCCTGAAACACAAAATACGTTAGTAACCGAGACACTACCTGCAAAACAACAAACAGGTTATATGGATGCAATGCAATTGTTTATGTTCCCAATTTTAAGCATTTGGCATGCCCTAGTTCTGGCATCTATCTCAGCAATCACTTTTTTGTCTTTCAAACCTTTTCTTTAATAAGTGTTCAGACTTTAGCAGCATCTGGACAAACGAGTCTTGCACATTCAAAGTGATAACTTGCACATTAGTACTGAATATAGACAATCCACTATAGGCTAAAAGTCAGAATACATCGGAGAATATTCCCCGAAGGATTACAAATCAGTACATAAAGACAAAAGAAATAAAAGCAAGACTCCTACAACAAGCCTGTAGGTAGTCTGAAAAATAAACTAAGCTAAGGACCCCGGCTCTGCCACCTCCGCCCTGCTTTTCTTGACACTTGCTCTCAGCTTGAGCTCTTCAATCTCTTTCCTGGCTTCTTCCAGAGCTAATTGACTTTGGACTAGCTGTTGGGTCCTTTCCCTCCGGATAGCGTGGGCTTGTTCCACTTCCTCCTTCTTGAAAGCCATCTGAACTTCAAAGAACTCTTCCTTCTCTTTGAATTTCTTTTGGTCTTCATCCCTTTGGCCTTTCAACCAAACGATGGACTGCCGAGCACTCCTGAGAGTCTTTAAGGTCTCCTTGCGCTTAACTTCTCTTCGAGCTTCCATCATACCCAATCTGTGGAAATGGGCTTCTCTTCCAGCAAAATCCTTCTCTTTGTTTTCCAAAGAGGCTTGGAGCTTCTGCAGATTGTCTTCAGCTTCCTTCTTGGCTCTATTGGCCTGGTGGTATAAGCTTACCATCTCAATATTCTCTACTCTGACCTCATGCAGCTGGGCTTCTAGCTTCTTGTACTCCTCCAAGGAAACCGTACTGCTCGGACCTGGTACCTCTCGGGGATAAAGTGGAGCTTCGACTGAAAAAGGCATGAGAACTGACTCGATATGCCCTTTCAACCATTCAGCATATGGTGGATATGCCTTGGGATCAACTCGGCCGAAGTCCTTCTTCCCTTTCCTTTTCCTGTGATCCCAGGATTGAACTGCTTGTTGGACTAGCTCTCTGTTTCCATCAACAGGAAAATACAAAGATTCAGCAAACATTTCCATCTGAGGAGGATCCTTCAAAGGGTAGCCAAACTGCCTTCTGGCTAATGTCGGGTAGTAACTGATGACACCTTTCCTTCCCAGCAAAGGTACTCCAGCAAACCTTCCGCAACTAACCATCACTCCTTTTCCTAGTAAATCCCTGTCATAACCCCAAGCAATGTCTTCTTCAGTCAGTCCCATCAATCTTCTGGACCATCTCCATTCGCCTCGTATATCCTTGAAGGCACCTGACTTAGGCAACTGTCTAGCGAACCATTCAGCAAACAAAGGAGCACAGCAGACCACTGGACCACCTCTACCTTTCTCGTTTCTGTAATGGACACTAAAATAAAAGTCACCCAATAAAGTGGGCACTGGATTGCCTTTTGCAAAGATTGAAATCACTTCTAAGCTGACAAACTCTTTCTCTCCGGGAAACAAGCTAGACCCATATACCATCAATGCCAGCAAGGCCCCAAAGTCATTCCACTTAGCTTCTGTAGCATACTTCTCAGCCTCTGGGATAAGCACACTCCATGGTAGACCTCTGCCTTTACTCTCTTGCAAAGCTTTTCTGACTGAAGCAACTGGCAACCTACAAACCTTGGCTATATCTTCATCTCTGAGCACAACCTCTGACCCGTAGAACGGCAATGTCTCTCTGATCGGAACACTCAGCATGCTGGAGATCTCTTCCAATGTCGGAGCTAAGATGTAACCTGGAAGAATAAAGCAACGCAACATGGGATCATAAAATTGCAACAAGGTATGCAAGCTGTCCTTTTGGTCTGTAGTAGGCTTGTCCACAAACTTCAGTATCTGGCCATATCTTTTCTTGAAATTACCCAAGACTTGATCGTTCATCAGACCTGCTAACCTCTGAACACTTCTGACTTCCGGCTGAAGAAAGGTATAATGCACATTCTTTTTCCTCGGATCGCTTCTGATTTCTGCCATAGAGATAAGAATACCAGAACTGGGAACAGATGTGATTAATGACCTGAAAAATGGGAAACATAAACAGTTAATGCAAAGAATGATGCAAATGTAATGCAATGCAAGCACATGACCAACTGGGACCATCTAGACTGGAACACTGACAAGGGCCCCTCTGAATAACTGGCAAACCCAAAAGTTCACTGAGTCACACCCTCTGATAATCACAACCCTCTGATAGAAAATCTCAGAATCACGGTATCAAGAAATCCAGAATTCCAGGACCATAACTTCGGAACCATAGAGTCAATAGAACCACAGATCATAATCACAGGACCAAGGATCATAACTGAACAAATGAGTGTATGTTGAGGTCGTGGGTTCCTGCACACCTGTAAACACCCCCCAATCTCACGGGCAAAAGGCTCCGGGTCAGACATCACGGACTCTCAAAGCCACATAGCAATAATACTGTCACCATCTCCGAGAAATGGCTCATGACCAAATCAGGGAATCGGTTAGGCATTATGTACTATGCAGGGAGGCCTCAGCTGAGTCCGGGAAAAACAAGCATCCCTTATAAGTCCCCAGCTTCAAGCGCTGAAATCGAGAAACAATAATACATTCAGCCCGTAGGATACAGTACTAATGTCATACGACCAGATGCTTTGACTGAGTTCTTATAAGAGAACCAGGCCATCCTATGCGAGTTCCCAGTGGACCCTCGGGTGCGAATGGGTTTGCCACAAAATGTGGTCTGCCACTGTCACCACTAGAGAGGGTTGTTTCCACAAAGGTTTTCAATGATCGGTCCCCAGCTGCACATAACTGTCAGGGTTATGTAATGAGAGAGGAAGATCCCCAAATCAAGACATTTCCAAGACAATCGCAACCTGGGTGTGGAACTCACTACTACCCCCATGACAAGATCTCATGAGGCCAAAGTGGAACCACTCTAAATCCTATAGTGCACTCGAGCCGGGTACTTGGCTCATATCTCTCAATAACAAGTAACACCCATCCCACCAAAGAAAACCAGTCCAGACAGTCCAACATATATACATGATGCGGTAAATAAAGACTGAAAACTGTAAATAAAGCTATAAATAAACAACAATAACATATAACAAACCACAGCAAACAAAAATCACCCAATGAAACAACAACAAACAAGCGCTAGGAGAGACTCACAGGGGAACCAGAGATTCTGGGTTCGGTCCCCAGCAGAGTCGCCAGCTGTCGCTCCCGGGATTTTCATCCTAGTACAAACGCGAAAGTGGCGCGGAAAAGGTAGAGTCGCCAGCCAGGCATTTTTATCCCGAAGAAAGGGAATGGTAATGCTGCACAAACCAGAAGAAAAGAAGAGGAAGGACACGGGTCCTACGAACCAAAGAGACTGAGTTCGGGAGTCGGTTACGACCTGGGAAGGTATTAGCACCCAGATCGTCCGTCGTACCCGACGGGATCCACGCTTGCAAAAGAAACTATTTCAAAGGGTGAGGGTATGAAAGTTGCTGCGAAGAAAAGGAAATGAACTGGATAAAAAGAAAATAAAAGGGAACTGAAAAAAGAAAAGAAAAGGAAAAAATGTAGGGAAAATAAAGATTGTGCTCGAACGGGCCCTACCCCGCTGCCTACGTACCTCATCAGGATAATGAGGATCAGAGACGCCGTAGTTCCCCTAACTAGGGGTACCAAAAGGAAAATGCTTGTGGATTAAAGCTTGAACTGCCTATGTCATTGCTCAGGTGTTGCAGGCTCGGACGACGAGTGCGTTACCGTCTTGCAAGATGACAAGTAGGAGCAAGTTCGCGGACGGAGCGAATGAGATGAGAAAAGAATTCCCGAAGGAAAAACGCTTATTGTTTGTTTTGTGTTTTTTATGAAGCTTTTCATGAGTGCGTCACAAGGAAGTGAACTCAAGCTCTCACCAATGGAATGTGCACTTGTCACTACATTCCAAGATGGAATAATAGAACAAGCACACTCAAGTAAGGAGAAGATCCCCAAAACTTGAACCCAAATACTAGGGCTTAGGCTCACTAACTTGCTTACTTATTAAGTGTTTTTGGTTATTTACATGAAGAAGTGTTTTTTATGCTTTTCTTTATGAAGAAGATACCTTGATCAGACTTGTGCATCACAAGGTAAACATGTACTATCCCAAGATGGGAAGACTACAAGCATACCTCATGGAATAAGGCTATGGATCAATGCATCACTTCACATTTATTAAAGTGTTTTTTAGAGTTATGAGATGAGAAGAGAAGAAGAACCAAGAGGAGCAAAAAAGGAAAAACTAGGGGGAAGTTTCTATCCTAAGTTAGCATGCATGGAGGGTCCTAGGTTAGTGAGGTTTCTATCCTACTGAAGAAGGAAAGAAGAAGAGAAGAAGAAGATAGGAGAAGGGATGAGAAAGGCCTAAGCCCAACAAGAAAATGTTAGTCCATATAAACAAAATGAGAAGAGATGAGAGATGGAGATGTGGAACTCAATTCCCACATCTCTCACTTACCATAGCTCCTGCAAGGTTAGTGTAACATCATAAAACCAAGGCATGAACCAACAAGTCAGAAGTTATACAAGCATAAGGGCATGGCAAAGAGTTCATAAGATGATGAACAAAGCAGCACAAGATCACACTAAGATGATTAGAAGCGGAATAAATGCAAAGAAGACATGCATAACACTTAAGGATATAATACACATAAAGGAGAATCAAAAACCAAAGCTCAAAGAAACTCAAACCTTATCCTAAGACCAGGAACAACCCTAGACCTCTAAAGGACCCCAAAAGATGAGGAGAAGTTGGCACAAGTGCCCTTCTAAACTTAAAAGAGCTTATGAGACTCAAAGGGTGCAAAACAAGGCAAGGTGAGGAAGAAAATACCTAATAAATAAATCCAAGCACCTAAAAAATCTACCCAACCATCAAAGTACCCTTCAAACACAAGGAAATGAGAATCCAAAAGGGGTTGCAAAAATTCAGCATCAAACTAAGTCAATGAAGCTCAAAGATGCAAGGTATCACCAATTAGGGTTTAGAAAATTGATGCACAAGTAACTCAATCAAAATCCAGCAGGGAAATTTGTGAAAAATCTAAGATAAATCATGAAGATAGTAGAGTGTCTTAGGATTTGAATGCAAAAAGAATGAGGTTCATAGCTCAAAGGATGAAGAAGATAGAAATTGGACAAGGCAGATTGGTCCAAAAGTGTCCACAATAAAGCAATGCCTAGTGTTGAATTAATTTAGCCACGTGGAAATAAGAATAAAAATGTGAAAAAAATATGATAAAAAACTAGATGAACTAAAGAATGCACATGAATTTTTATAGATTTTTTCTAGGTTGGGAAATATTTAAAAATAAACAAAATGCAAGAAGAAAAAAGAAGAAAATAAAAGAACAATGCAAAGGATGGAGGAGTGCAAGAAGCAAGGCCAATCAACTTACTCTGATCACCTGGGCCCAGCAGGGGGCGCAAATAGCATGTTGGCCTTGGGCCCATGCGAAAATGAAAGGCAAAGAAACTCAGGTTTTGTTTTAAACTTATGTGACATGCCAAAAAACAAATAAATGAACCAAAACATGTGAACATTGTCAACCGGTCATGCTAGGGTTTTAGTCACAAAAGACAAAACATAAACCCCACCAATCCCTGTGTTCCACCTCATCATCTTCAACCTCACAACATGAAAACGCAGCAAGCAAGCATGAACACAGCATCAAAACCTCAAGTTCAGAGAATCGTATCTTTCTCATTTCTCCATGAAAACACACGAATCAAACATCAAAATTGATCCTCTAACCAAGCACAACATGAATCAATCATCACAGACATGTAAAACAGCACACACAGCATGAACAGAATCAAAATAGTTTGGATCTAGAAACTTCAAAACCCTAGCCCGACCTCATTTCAACATCATTTTCAAAACCAAAGAGTTCCACATGCTCAGTGTAACAAGTAGATCATAATTCACACTACAAAAATCATTTATAAACTTATGGATTTGAGGCATACCTGAGATCACACAGCTTCAAGTTTCTCCAAGAAAGCCAAAATCCAGCTCTGGATGACCTTCTAGCAACCTCCTTTCACAAAATAAATGTGAAAGAAACTTCAAAATCGCCTCAACTATGCTCTTTGAAGAAATCTGGTTTGAACTGAACTGGTACAAGAATCTTCTTCCAGCTTGAAATGAAGCTTGATCTATGTCCTATGAAGCTTCAGGAACAAGAATATGGGGTCTGCTTTGCAAATGGAACTATGGATGAGGAGTTATGAGAGAAAATGCAGCAAGAGCCAAAGCTTGAGTCTGATGAAATTCTTTCTCCTCTGCCCGATTCAAAGAAAGAAACTCACTTATATATGGTGTGTTTTCAGTAGCTAGGGTTGGCAAGGAAATGCACGTGAGAATAGTGTGCATGAGGTGATTTTGCAAAACCTGCATGAGGTGTGTGGTGGAATGATTCAATCGTGCTCTTCCCACTCTCTTTGCACATGCTGACCTTTTATGATTCCCTAGTTCAAAAGTGGAAGAAACCTGGCCCTTGGATCAGTGCATCATGTTATTCTTATCATTTTGCTAAAATGCCCCTCATGAGATATCTCCCATTCCACGCATGCTTTTTGCACCCCTTTTGGGCCAAACCCTCTTCATACCATGCATTGTGAAATAATGACTCCAAATGGTACACAAATGGGCTTGCAACTTCATTCCATAACAACTTGCCCTTTGGTAAAAAGTTGACATCTCATGTGACACCAAAAATCTCATATGCCCATGCACTTGCATTTTGTGAAATGTGTCAAGTTCCTTGCCTGGACCCTCCAATTTCTCTTGAGCTAACAACTTGATATGGCATGAATAAAAGGATGGTGGCCTCACCTTGCACTTGGAATGAGAATAAATGAGCCCTTTTTGAGATTTTGCATCATTTGCAAAAGTGTGAGATAAGCTCACATACCTCACTCTTTGCTTGGCCTTTTGGCACATGTACAAGCCTTTTCTAATCCTTGGTCAGAACATAAACAACTTTGGCCCTTAGAGTTAACCATTACATACTTCTCATGATTTGGCTAAATTTGCATTTTTGAGTACACTTCTTTGCTTGGCATCAAAATGTAAGTCTCTTTTGAGCAAAATCATCTAAATACATTGCATTGTAACTTAGTAACCTCATTTGATCCATTCCAGCACTTA
Organism: Lathyrus aphaca; assembly: GCA_963966055.1. Lineage (NCBI taxonomy): Eukaryota > Viridiplantae > Streptophyta > Magnoliopsida > Fabales > Fabaceae > Lathyrus > Lathyrus aphaca. Next base: position 249,056,392 of record OZ014525.1, on the reverse strand, counting down.
AAAATGAGTTTTGAGCACTCTTGCATTTGGTGTGTGCATGGAAATGTGATTTTGCCCTAAAATGCATGAAATTTTCGAGGGCTTTATCTCTCAAACCATAAATCCCATGAAAATGTACTTGTACTTTTTGAAAATGGCAGGCCTTAGTCTTCAACTTTCATGTTTGGGTTGGGTTCATTTGAAGAATTTTTGACCATGTTAAGCTCACTTGAAAATTAGGGCAAAAGTTGCTAAATTTGGAAAATCTCAAAAACCAACTTTATACCATTTTTGCAAAAACCTCCAAATATCCATGATTCTTGATCTCCAACCATCCCAAACATCTTATAACATTGTAAAGACCTCCCTTGGCAAGAAAAAGTGGCTTGGACCCCCTTGAAATCAGACAGTTGACTTTTACAGGCACAGTTGACCAATTACTTCATCTGCAAGCAACTAAGGCAATGACTGACTTCCATTTGGAATTTTCTCATGAAAATTGACATGTAGGGACCTCTTATCATATGGAAAACATTGCCCCAAAAGAGTTTGGCCAAAATCATGAGTTTAAGGCTCTTGAAGTCAAAACCCTAATTTGGCTGCACTGCTTAGGAGCCTTGCCTTGTCTTAAAACTTGTGATGATTAAGCAATCTTCTGAGCTTTTGTAGGTGAACTTGGCCCTGCCAAATGAGTCTAGACTCATCATAGGCCTCCCACAAATCCATTGGAACCCTTGTCTTAGCTTAGATGGCCTCCAACACCTCCCCAAATGGCCATATGCCTCATGTTAGGGCTTGATGCTTGTCATGCTTTATTTTCCCATGCTATAATGCTATATATATGATATGCTTATGATGCAAATGATGTATTATGATGTTTAAAATAAAGAAGGCAAATTTGAGGTTCTACAGTATGATGTACAGATGAGTGTTTAATCTGCTGGAGAGAGTGACATGGACGGATGTCAAAAGGAAAGTATAGTATAAACAAGTATCTGATGTACAAGGTGTTTAGGTTACTATGCTGGGGAAAATGACACGGACGGATGTCAAGGAAATGTATATATGAGTATATGTGAGTGCAAAGAGAATGTCTTTGGCTTTCTGCTGGGGAAATACAGACGGGGGTCAAAAAGTATCTGTAATACGAGTGGTACTATTTGCACAGAGGGTTCAGGAGACTTTACTGGGGAGTATTGACACGGACGGGTGCCAAAGAGGGTATATACTGGTGTTTGTGAATGTGAGGCAACTGCTTTTGCTGGGGAATCTCCTGCTGGGGATTTCGGGGGGAGTTTTCTGTATATTGACGGATCGTCATTATTCACAAGTGTTGATTCAGAACATGGCTTATGATTATGCTATATGTTTGATTTTTGCCGTAATGCTCCGTATTAGACGGAATGCTACGCTTTGTGGGTGAATATGATGCGAATGCTATGATTATGCGAGGATACCAATCCGGGACTCGGATCCCGTTGCTGCGAAGATCTCTGGCCGATCGGCTTGTAAAGGACATCCCAGCTGGGGATGAGACCATTGGTAGATCTGATGAGTTGATATTGCTTGGGGATATAGGTCACCGATAGATTTATCTTGATAATGAGGGACCCAGCTGGGGTTTGTAGGAGCTTTCGTCACTCTGTTGTGATCCCTTCATGCGTTGCTCTTCTGGATAGAGGCTGAGGCTCTGTGGGGAGACGGTTCCCTGACTTTGTATTTGGCTGGGGATGAAATGTCAACTCGGCTAGGGAGAAAAAGAGATCACTGAAAGATCTCCCTGGAGATTCTGTTGAGGAGGATCTTTGACTCAGCCGGGGATATGGGCGCCTTCCGGTACTGCCCCGTTGGAGAAGTGATGCATGGCAACTCTGATGGGGAGAAGTAACTAGTGGCAACTCAGCTGGGGAGAAGACACTTTGAGTGTTGAGACTGAGTGAGTACTGATTTGCCAGCTTGCTGGGATAAAGATTTCATTCCCCAAGTTGCATTCCGGATACCTGCAATCCTGCAAAGGTATAGAAACGCACAAATAATCCCGAGGTATCCCTTACCGGATTCCGTCATAGGAGTTTAGACACTCTCGAGAGTAAATATATTCCCTGCAAGCATGTATTTTTATTTTTGAAAATAAGCATCTGTATTTATGCAATCCTTTTTCTTAAAACATCAGACATTTTTTGCGAATAAAAATGTACAAGACGAAACGTGACTGAAAATCTGATTTTATTAATTCAAATGCCCTGAATTGGCAAGATACAGTCAAGGAAGCATATCTCCTAAAATGAGGAGATTGTTACAAATTGAGAAACAAAATGTGCTGGCAATGTTGATGACGCTTTAAGGAGCTCCCCTTTGCTATGACTCGTATGACTTTTGACGTTCTTCTCGTCTTGCTTTCTGAAGAAGGCTGATTCTGATTGAAGCTTGATCCTTTCGAAACCTACCAAGTTGTAAGAGATACAGACGAATTCAGAATGCAGTTGTTCGCTTATTCCCTTATTTTGCATGGATCGCCCTTTCGGGTTTTCAATCCATCGGGATACCCATTTTTGCCTGAGTTGTCCAATGCGGCTTTTCAACTCAGCGGGTGTACATTTTTGTTTATTTCCCTTATTTTTGCCCGAGTATTTTATTCTGTTTTTGACTCGCCGGGATGCCCTATTTTTTCTTGGACTTACATTCTGTTTTTATGTCCAGCGGGTCACTTTTATGCGAAGTATTTTTTAACTGCATCTGAATTCACGGGGGATGGGAAGTCTTCACCATCCATGGTGCTGAGCATCAGTGCTCCACCAGAAAAAACTTTCTTTACTACAAATGGTCCTTCATAGTTCGGAGTCCATTTGCCCCTGTGGTCTGTATGAGGAGGGAGGATTCTTTTCAGCACAAGATCTCCTACTTGGTACTCTCGGTGCCTGACTTTCTGATCGAAGGCTTTCTTCATTCTCTTCTGATATAACTGCCCATGACAGATTGCAGCCAATATTTTCTCTTCAATCAGACTCAGTTGTTCGTATCGGGCCCGAACCCATTCTGCTTCGTTCAGCTTATCATCCATCAACACCCGTAGGAAGGGTAATTCAACTTCAACGGGTAGGACTGCTTCCATACCATACACAAGCTGATACGGTGTTGCCCCAGTGGATGTTCTGATTGACGAGCGGTACCCATGCAAGGCAAATGGTAGCATTTCATGCCAGTCTTTGTAAGTGACTACCATCTTCTGCACAATCTTCTTGATATTTTTATTTGCTGCCTCAACAGCGCCATTCATCTTTGGCCTGTAAGGAGAAGAATTGTGGTGTTGGATCTTGAAGTCCCGGCATAGCTCTGCCATCATTTTATTGTTCAAGTTGGAACCATTATCAGTAATGATTCGCTCGGGAACTCCGTATCGACAGATGATATCTCCTTTCAGAAATCTCGCTACCACTTGCCTGGTGACGTTTGCATAGGAAGCTGCTTCAACCCACTTGGTGAAATAGTCAATAGCAACCAGGATGAATCTGTGGCCATTTGAAGCAGTCGGCTCAATCTTGCCAATCATGTCAATGCCCCACATAGCAAAGGGCCAGGGTGAAGACATCACATTCAAAGGATTGGGAGGCACATGCACCTTATCCGCATAAATCTGGCATTTATGGCATTTTCTGGCATAGGCACAATAGTCGGCATCCATTGTGATCCAGTAATAACCTGATCTTAGCAATTTCTTGGCCATGGCATGCCCTCCAGCATGGGTGCCAAATGATCCTTCGTGCACTTCATGCATTAACAAATTTGCTTCTGTCCTGTCGACGCATCTGAGGAGTACCATATCAAAGTTTCTCTTGTACAGGGAACCATCAGTGTTCAAGAAGAAACTACCAGCAAGCCTTCTCAAAGTCTTCTTATCATTGGAAGATGCCCCAGGTGGGTATGTTTGATCCTCCAAGAAGCACTTAATGTCATGGAACCAAGGCTTATCATCCTTGACAACATCTACTGCGAATACATATGCTGGTCTGTTTAGTCTGGACACTGAAATTTGAGGTACAAAGTTGACAGCTTGAACTTTGATCATAGATGAAATGGTGGCAAGAGCATCTGCAAACTGATTTCCGTCCCAGGGGATATACTCGAGCTTGACTGTTGTAAAGAAAGTCAATAACCTCCTTGTATAATCCCTGTAAAGTATCAGATGATCCTGGTGGGTGTACCATTTGCCGTTGGTTTGATTGATTACCAGAGCTGAATCTCCGAACACGGTCAATGTCTTGATCCTGAGGTCAATGGCTTCCTCAAGACCCATAATGCAAGCTTCGTATTCAGCTTCGTTGTTAGTGCAGTTAAAGGTGAGTTTTGCCGAGAAAGGCATGTGAACTCCTTTAGGTGTAATGAGTACTGCACCAACACCACGACCATTCATGTTAACAGCCCCATCAAACATCATAGTCCATTCTTCTTCTGGGTCAGGCCCTTCAGTGTGAATAGGTTCCTCATGATCTTTTGCTTTTATGAACATGATGTCTTCATCAGGGAAGTCAAATCTCATAGGCTGGTAATCATCAATAGGTTGCTCAACAAGATATTCAGACAATACACTGCCCTTGATGGATTTCTGAGAAGTGTACTGGATGTCATATTCTGTAAGAATCATTTGCCATCTTGCAACCCGTCCGGTAAGCGCTGGCTTCTCAAATATGTACTTGACTGGGTCCATTTTTGAGATCAATAAAGTGGTGTGGGTCAACATATACTGCCTTAGTCGGCGAGCAGCCCACGCTAAAGCACAGCAAGTTTTCTCGAGCAGTGAATAACGTTGTTCACAGTCGGTAAACTTTTTGCTTAGGTAGTATATTGCATACTCTTTTCGACCAGACTCGTCATGCTGGCCCAGCACACACCCCATCGACTCTTCTAATACTGTCAGGTACATTATCAGAGGTCTTCCTTCAACAGGAGGCATAAGGATTGGAGGTTCTTGCAAGTATTCTTTGATCTTGTCAAAAGCCTTCTGGCAGTCTTCATTCCACCTGACCGTTTGTTCTTTTCTCAACAGCTTGAACAAGGGTTCGCAGGTTGCTGTAAGGTGAGATATGAACCTTGAAATGTAGTTCAATCGACCTAAGAACCCTCGAACTTCTTTTTCCGTCTTCGGTGCGGGCATTCCTTGAATGGCTTTGACTTTATCAGGGTCTACTTCAATCCCTTTTTCGCTTACAATAAAACCCAGCAGCTTACCAGATCGCACCCCGAATGTGCACTTGTTGGGGTTCAACTTCAGTTGGTACTTCCTCAGACGCTTGAACAGCTTCAGCAGATTTACAAGGTGGTCTTCTTCAGTAAGGGACTTGGAAATCATGTCATCCACATAACATTCTATCTCTTTATGGATCATATCGTGGAATAATGTCACCATAGCCCGTTGATATGTTGCACCAGCATTCTTCAGTCCAAATGGCATCACCTTGTAACAGAATGTGCCCCAGGGTGTGATGAAGGTTGTCTTCTCCATGTCTTCAGGTGACATCTTGATCTGATTGTATCCTGAAAATCCGTCCATGAAGGAGAATACCGAAAACTGAGCCGTGTTATCCACCAATACATCGATGTGAGGTAATGGGAAGTCGTCTTTCGGGCTGGCTCTATTCAGATCCCGGTAGTCAACACACATCCTTACTTTGCCGTCTTTCTTAGGCACAGGTACTATATTAGCAACCCACGGCGGATAGCTAGTCACAGCAAGGAACCCGGCGTCCCATTGCTTTTGTACCTCTTCTTTGATTTTCATTGCCATGTCTGGGCGAGTACGGCGCAGTTTCTGTTTAACCGGCGGGCATTCCTCTCTTAAAGGCAGCTTGTGCACAACGATGTCGGTGTCCAACCCTGGCATATCTTGATAAGACCAAGCAAACACTTCCACATATTCTTGAAGCAGGTCAATCAGTTGTCTCTTCACTGAGTCTTGTAAGCAGGCCCCGATTTTAACTTCTTTCACGTCTTCATCTGTACCAAGATTAATCGTTTCAACCTCCTCCTGATGATGAGTGATAACCTTTTCCTCTTGTCTCAACAATCTGGCTAGCTCTTCGGGAAGCTCATATTCTTCTTCAACCCCTTCATCAGCTTGATTGATCGGATTGTCAAAGTCATACGAAGTCATAGCCGTGCTGTTGTCGGTGCTGTCTGGAAGGCACTCTCTGCAAGGGTTCAGTTTGTTCATTTTAGTGATTGATTTTAATCTTGTTTTTTAAAAAAGTGAAATAAAGTTGTCATTTTGAAAACATTGCCATTTATTTTTTGTACAAAAAGAAAGATGGAAAAACAGTGAGCGAAAAAGGAAAAGACTCATTTGCAAAAGATGTCTGATATTTCATTGATTAATCTTGTTGCACAAAAATTACAGATGGCCCGATTACAAAATGAGTCTTGTCATCTTGGGCAAGATGCAAGACTTGATGCATGCTTAAAATACAGGAAATAATAATTACTCTGCAGGAGTAACTCTTATAATTTCCTGGGAAGACCAGTTTGAGATACTGCTCCCCGGGATCTTTGGACAGATCCAACTCTCCAGGTTGCAGTCGCTTTCATCCTCGTCTTCCAAATTGTTGACAGCATCAGGGGTGAGCATTCCCCCACTAACAAAGTTGGGCTCCTTAGCAGCCTCTGCTTGATCTTGTTGAGTTGGTTTGTAACCCAACCCAAATCTATCCTCTTTCTTCTCCACAGGTAACAATTTGCCCCAGCCTTGGGCAGTCCCCTCTTCAACAACCTTCTGGGCTTGTTGATAAGATGTCATTGAGGTTCCAGGTACAGCAGATGTTTCATTTATGTTCAAAGCCTCAAACCCTTGACTCATCGTTTCGTGGATCTCCCCATCCATCTCGATATATTTGTAGGTAGCCAGGTGGCTAACAAAAATATCTTCCTCTCCGCAGATAGTAACGACTTGACCCTCCCACTCGAATTTTAACTTCTGGTGAAGGGTTGAGGTCACGGCGCCAGCGGCGTGAATCCATGGCCTACCCAATAGACAGCTGTAGGCGGGCTGTATATCCATCACGTAGAAGGTCGTTTTGAAAGTTTGTGGGCCAATTGTTATAGGCAACTCAATTTCTCCCAGAACTGATCTCTTAGAACCGTCAAAGGCTCTCACTACTAAGTTACTGGGGCGTAATGCCAATCTGTCATACTCTAGCTTCACAAGGGCTTTTTTAGGTAAGACATTGAGGGATGACCCTGTGTCTACCAGTACATGGGAAAGAACTGCACCTTTACACTCCATGGTAATGTGCAAAGCCTTGTTGTGATTGCGGCCTTCCGTCGTCAAATCAGTGTTGGTAAACCCTAGTCCATTGCTAGCATTAAAATTTCCAACCACAGCTTCCAATTGATTGACGGTGATCTCTTCTGGCACATAAGCTGCGTGCAAGACTTTTAATAGTGCGTTCCGATGAGCCTCGGAGCACATAAGCAATGATAGAATAGAGATCTTGGAAGGCGTCTGGTGAAGCTGGTCCACTATTTTGTAATCACTTTTCTTGATGATTCTCATGAATTCATCAACTTCTTGGTCAAAAGGTGTTTTCAAAGCTTCCTTAACAATCTGCTCTTCCTGCACCAAGCTCTTCCCTTTCGCCTTAGCAGCAGCTTCTGCTTCGGCAGTGGGTCTTTGAATTTGTGGAGCGAAGAGACGTCCGCTTCGAGTGAAGCCTCCGCCTCCTCCCACATTGTCTATTTGTGGTGCAGGGGTTGATGATTCAAGAGTGATTTTCTGTCCTTCGCAGTATAGATCGGAGCCGTAATGCCAAGGAATGGCGTTACTGCTTTCATAAGGTACTGGCCCAGGCACTATGATAGTGACTGGACTGATTGCAGCTGCGGAAGGGACCATGATAGTCTGTGGATCGTAGTATATTGTGACCGGTGCTCTGATAGGAGTGGCATTTTGTGAGTTGTAAGCAGAATCATTTTTGGGATCATAATAAATTGTAACCGTTGAGACATTTGCTGCTGAAGTTGTAGGAGACATTGTTGGAAGGATGGGTGTTGTTGTTGTAGGAGTTTCTGAATGAAGCGGTGCTGATGTTGTAGAAGGGATGTTTGCTGATATCTGGTCCGTTGAAGTAACAGATGAAACATTTGTTGATGAGATTGAAGAGTTGCTTGGAACAATGGTTGTTGTATTTGTAGAAGACTCGGGGATTATTGCTGATGAGACTGCTGGATTGGTAGGAATTGATGTTGTGATTTGAAGCAGGCCACTCTGGATGAGACCATCTATGCCATCTCTCAAGTTATCACAACCATTCACTGAAATGTTGCAATAAGCACACCCTAGCTCGCATCCCGGGAACATTTGACATTCGAGGAGTTGAGCTTTAATCTCTACCAACGGTGTCCGAATCTGACCCACACTGGTTATCAAATAAGACGGCTTGTCTTCTTCAATAGCATTGATTCTGGGACCTCCGTGGTTTGGCATAGGGTTCTTGTTAACATTTGGTGGTGGTGCAAAGTTTAGAGCTTTAGAGTCTACCAAGTCTTGTACCTTCATGTGCAAAGCTCTGCACTTCTCTGTACTATGGCCAGGTGCATTTGAGTGAAAAGCACATCTGGCGTTGGAGTCATAATTTCTGGGTAGACTGGCAGGATCTGGAGGTGCCAATGTCCTTAGCTCAACCAGGTTGAGTTTCAGGAGTTGTGGCAGTAACGTGGCATATGGCATAGGGATCGGATCGATCACCCTATTGGCCTAAGAAGGTCTCTGTTGGAACGGTCTTTGCTGATTGTTGTTGTTGGTGTTGTTGTAGTTTCTCTGAGGAGGATACTGAGTTTGTTGCTGATAATTTTGTTGTTGTGGTTGATAAGCTGGTTGTGGGTGAATTTGAGCGGGAATGGTGACTGCTGCCATAGACCTATGAACATATTGGGGTCTGCCCCTGTTGGTATGGATAGCATTGGTCTCGCCAGTTCTTCTTGGGCCCACAAAAGGCTTCCTTGTGTTGCTGGATGAGCTGGCACCGTTGTCAGAAATTTTGCCCATCTTCAACAGGCTCTCAATTCTCTCTCCAGCTATGACGACATCTGCAAAGCTGGTAGAAGAAAAGGCAGCTAGCCTGTCAATGTATGTTCCTTGGAGGGTGTTCATAAACATATCTGCCATCTCCCTCTCTGACATAGGTGGCTGGACAGCAGCAGCCAGCTGCCTCCACCTCTGGGCGTACTCTCGGAAGCTTTCCCTAGATGACTGTGACATTCCCATCAGGAGGGTCCTGTTGGGTGCCATATCCAAATTATACTGGTATTGTCTAATGAAGGCCTCTGCTAAATCCTTCCAACACTTGATGGTGGCTCTAGTCAGATGAGAATACCATTCCCTTGAATCTCCCGTTAAGCTATCCTCAAAATAAAACATCCATAGCTTTTCGTCCATGGTATATGCTTTCAACCTCCCCAGAAAGGATTGTAAGTGGGTCCGTGGGCAGGAGGTCCCATTGTACTTTTCAAAACAAAGAGGCTTAAACTTATGGGGAATCCTGACCCCGTCCACTAGGCCCATGTCCATAACATCAAAACCCAAAGAGTTTTGGGACTCCAAGGATCTTAATTTCTCAGCAATTTCATCCAGCCTTCTGTCATAGGCTTCCTCCCCAGCTCCCATCACTATGAACTGATCTTCCTGGGGGTCTTCTTGCAGCACTCTGCCTGCAGTGGCAGTCCCTTGTACATTAGCAGGAATGTTGATCTCTGGATGAAGGTGGGGTCCAAATACAGGGGGGTTGACATGAGGTTGGACCCTCTCATTGTTGCTTGTCCCGGCAGTCCCTAGATGGGGGTCTTCCTGATTCTGCCTATCTACCATTGCTCTTAATCTCTCTTGGCTCTGAGCCATGTTGTTCATCACCTCCATAAACTGTGTCATCTGAGCCCTCATTTCCAATCTCTCGTTGGCCATTTGGTTCCTGACCTCTGTAAGGTCCTGCTGTACCTGGTCCATCTGTATGCCCGGAAGATTGTTACGGGTTGGATATCTATGTGGACGGTTGAGTGGGAACACCCGTCGGCGAGCAATAGTTCCTGAAATCACAGCAGAGTTAGCAACAAACAAAGCAAAACCTACAAAACAAACAAAGGTTAGCATGCAATACAGTATGCTTATTTGTTTCCAAGGTATCCGGCTTGGCACTTGGTTTTGACCCTTCCAGACCCTTGAAGATGCTGTTGATGTTGCTTGAAAGAAACTCAGATGGAACAAACTGATACATATATTACAAAAAGCAAATGATACATAGTTTGTTTACAAATACAAGCCCTCTGAGGGGTCAAAATACATCATAAGAAAATAAAAGTACATGAAATGAAAGCAACAACAAGCAAAAGTCAGACACCAAGACCAAACCCATCCTCCTGAACTTCCTTGAGAAGTGCTTCAGTCACAGGATCAGCTGGACGCTCTGTGAGATTCCTGATAAGGAGATTCCTGGTAGTAACAGCTGCAGTTAGCTTCTTGTGCTAACTCTGGTCCTTTGACCTCTTCACTCCAGCTCTAATCTTCAACTCTGAGATTTCTCTCTGGGCTGCTGCCAGGGCTTCCTGTTGCTCTCTTGCACTAGCTTCTAGCTGCTCAATCTTGTCCTGAGTCCTCTTATCTTCCAGAGTACGAGCTTCGGTGATCCTGACCCACCTAGCTTGACTCTCCTTCAGATACAAATCAGTCCTGGCTTTCTGGAACTGAGCTTCCTTGCAGGCATTCTTCAAGATCTGCTCTCCAGCCCTAGACTTCTTGATATAATCCTCTGACTTCTCAATTCTGGCCAAATGCTCCACTTTCAGCTTCTCTAACCTCTCGATATCCAACCTACTATCACTCCTCTCCCAGAGGGTCTTCTGTAGAGCTTGAGTCAACTTCTCATTTCTCTCTTTCAATTTCTCAAACTCTTCCAAACTGATAGTGTCAGGAGGTGGTGCTGAGGATGGTCCAGGCATATCTTCCATGGTAAAGGGAATCCCAGAAAATTGAGCCCTGGCATGGGACCACTCATAGTACTGTGCTGATGCCACATTGTTGCACTTCCCCAGAATGGTTACTCCTTTAGTCTGAACATTGTCCCAGGCCCAGGCTGCTTGCCTGACAATAGCCATATTAGGCTTGTTCTCACAGTAAAGAGTCTCAGCCAGATCTTGTGCCTTAGGAGTGTGGATCAATGCATAGCCCAGTTGTCTTTTGAATAGCAGAGGGTTGTAGTTGATGCAACCCTTAACTCCTATCAGGGGTACATTGGGAAACTGCCCACAACTGGTAATGATGTCCCTGCCTTTTGTGCTTTGAGTGCACCATCTGATATCAGCTGAGGTCAAAGCAGTGAGTCTTCTAGCCCGGTTTCTTTGCTGGTGAGGGTTCAAAAATGCATCTGTCTTTGGCAAGTGCTTGAGAAGCCAAGTATGGAACAAAGGAGCACAGCACCTTACTAATCTTTCCCTCTGCTTTTCATTCCTCTGGTGAACAGAGTAGTAGAAATCTCCCAGTAAGGTGGGCACTAGGTCCCTCAGGATGAAAAGATGGATTGCATTCTTACTAACAAACTTAGGCTCATCTGCAAATAAAACAATCCCATATATGCTCAGGGCCAATAAAGCACAGACTGCTTTCCACTCTCCCAAATAAGCCTTCAGGGTAGCTTGAGAGATCAAGAAATCCAGATGTAGACCAGAGATCCCAGCCTTAGTGGTCATATTATGTCCAATCAGAACTGGTTCCAGATGCAATGCCTTTGCCACTTCTTCATTACTTGGGAAAGCCATCTCAGGGTTGAAGGGGACTCCACCCCTGATAGGTATTCCAACTAGTGATGAATACTCCTCCAATAAAGGCCCCAACTGAAAATCCTGAAAAGTGAAACACCTCAGAGGGGGATCATAGAACTGCAGGCAAGTATGAATCAAGCTCCTCTGTGAAGGGTCCAAATCCATGACCATATCAAGTATGCCTCCATAGTGTTCTCTGAAAAGTGGTATATGGTCTGGAGTAATCAGGGTCTGAATCTTCCTGATGTCAGCTAGCTCAGGCTGAAAGAAGTGGTAGGAGATATTACTCTTTTTAGGTGCCATGTCGTTGAAGATGGGTTGAGACAGGTGCTGATAATACTGAAGATGGGCCACTGACTGGCTGGTGCAGGTGACTGAAGCAGGTAGCTGATAGCTGAAGTAGATGCTGATGGAGATAGGTCTATGCTGATGATGGGGTCAAAACCAAGCCAAAATAAGGTATGGATACCCTGAAAAACAAATAAGCAAATGTTAAATTGATGCAATGATGATGTATGCAAATGATATGCAAGGGTTTGTGACTGAGCTGGATCTGATCAAAATCTCTGATATAAGTCCAGGTATGTTCAAGAAATCCAGATGGAGGTCTATAAGTCCAGTAACCAAGGTGGGGGACTCAAATAAAGAGTCACATGTCCAGGGTTTAGAATCACAATAACTATTCCAAAATGGAGTACTCTTAATCAAAACAAAGTAACAGGGTATGTTGAGGTCAAGGGTACCTGCAAACCTGTAAACAGCCCAACCCCCTCACAGGTGGTGTTCTAAAACAAGGATCCTCAGACTTGGATCAGTTATGAGAAGTGTAAACACTTCTAACCCGGAGGTACAGTGTTTACAATAACCATAAAAGTTCCTCCTCTAATTCATCTCAGTTTCTGAAGGTCAATACTGAAGGTCATCCAGACTTAGCAGGCTTCCCAGATAGCCCTAGCATTGCAGGAAATCTGCAACACAGAGTTCTCAAGAAGAAACCCATATCTGAAACGTGTTTCATATTCCCGCACCAGACCGAGATGGAATGGGAAAGAATATGAACCACTCTAGCCTAGGTGTCACTCAGGTCCCAGGTATAGGACCTCAACTCTCAATAAAACACCCACCCACCAAAGCAACAAACAGATCCAGCCAGCACAGTATATATGCAAAGCTATAAAGAAAGCAATAAAGCAACTGTACATAAAGCAGTAAATAAAACAAATATACAAGCACAGATAACACATAACACCCCAGTAAACATAAATCAAACAAGCGCTAGGAGGAACCCACAAAAAGAACCAGAAGCCCTGGTTGCAGTATAAGGATCCCCAGCAGAGTCGCCAAGCTGTCGCTCCCGATAGGTGGGACTGGCCCAAATAAAGGTACAGACGCGAACGGTCGGCGAAAGAGAACAATGAGAACACACGGCAGTGAACTCACTGGAAAAGAAAAGAGTCGCCAGCTAGGCATTTTTATCCCGGAGGAAAGGCAATGCTGCATAGACCTAGAAAGATATGGATAAGACGGTTGCGAACCAGAGAGACTGAGAAAGGGGGTTGGTTACAACCTGGGAAGGTATTAGCACCCAGATTGTCCTCCGTACTCGACGGGATCCACGCTTAAAAGATTTGTGTTTTAAAGGGGTAGTGTCAGTGCAATCTGTGTATAAAATAGCTGAAAAAAAGATGTACAGGTGTCAGTGTAAAGGAAGTGTGAAGTGTGATATATACAGTGTCAGTGTAAGGATGAAAGTAAGCTCATGACTATGAGGCTTAAAGAATGATACTGGAAGGAGGGGGAATATACAGAGACTTTTGTTCGATAACCGTTAAGTTATGCCTACGTATCCTCTCGTGCAATGAGGAAGTCAGAACACCGTAGTTCGACCCAAAGAGACTGAAAAAATAAATTGACTTGTGAACTGCTTACTTGCCTATGCTCAAGTGTATGACCTGTCTGGCTCAGGTGCTAACTGTCTTGCATTAGACGGAAGAAGCAAGTTCTCGTTTGTGAGTGAAGGTGATGAGAAAAGAATCCCGGAGGAGACGATTATTGTTTGTTTTTGTGTTTTCAGTCTTTTATTGTTTTTGGATTTTGTCATAAGTTAATGAGCTTAAGTCTAAACCAATGGGTTAGTAAACTCATCACATCTTCCCTCTGATTAGGGGTAATGAGAGTACCTTAAGTGTGAAGTCAGATTCTCACACTTAATCACCTTTGATGTAGGATTAAGATTATTAACCTACTTGTGATTATTTAGATGTTTTTTGGTTGTTTTTGTTTAGTGTTAAGTAATGAGGTTAAGCCATAATCAAGGATTAAACAGACTCATTACACCATCCTAATAGAAGGATAATAGATGAGAATGTTTAAGCTGAGGAAAGCTCCTCAACTTAATCCATGATTAGGGATTAAACTCATGACAAAACAAGCCTTTATTAAGTGGATTTTATTTAATGATATGATGATGAAGTGATTTTTAGGGTTTGTAAGACAACTTGAGGGGGACTTGTCCATTAACACTAGGGTTAGTCCTTCTTAACTAATTAAGGAAGAATTAGAACCCTAATGCAAGGCCCAAGTTACAAGTGTGATGTCTTGATGATTATTAAGTGAATTGATTAAGAGATTTAAACACATTAAGGGTTTAACACTTAGGATTAAAGTTATACACTCCATCCTAATAGAAGGATGCAGGCATAAGCTTAATCACAAAGCCTTAAAGCCTTTAGGGTTTAGTCCCTGATTATGAGGTGAGAAGAGAAGACTCAATGAGACACAAAGGTAAAAACTAAGTGGGGGACTAATCACAATCCTAATCATTATCATGCTTGGTTGTTCCTAAGGTTTGTGAGGTTTACAAGGAAGATCTTCAATGGAACCACCAGGAAGCAAATGAAAGGATCAGGAGAAGCAAAGTAACTTGATTCATTTAAGAAGACAAGTCACTTGAGGAAAGAAGGTGAAAAGAAGAAGAATGAGCAAGCTCAATATCAAACACATAACAAAATGCAGCAAGGATGCATGAAGGAGATGAAAAGAAAATGTGGGAAGTGAAGGCAAATCCACTTCCCAAAGTCACTTACCACCTGAAATGTTAGAAAAGAAATGCAATGCAATGCAAAATGGGATGAAATGACATGATGCAAATCAAAAACAGAAGCACATTCATGATGTTAATGATGCTATGATATGATGCAAACATGAAACAAAGCATGTGGATGATCATACAAGTCCATGGATGCAAATGAAACAAGTTAAGAAACATGAACATACATGAAAAGTCATGAAGTGCAAATGGCATACAACATGGCAAATGCAAGATGCAATGATCAAACATGCTTCCAATGTGTCTTAAGATGTCAAATGAATCAAAAGAATGCATAAAATTCTATGGAAAGTCATGTTATGCAAGCAAATGCAAGATGGATGCATATGGAAGCCTAAATTAGGGTTTATGATCAAAGCATCAAACACAAACCAAACTCAGAAGCAAACATCAATATAAAAAATTGAAAATGCACTCAAAAGATCCCTAAACCTATACTAACCCACTGCCCAAAGGAGAAGTTCCAACTCTTAACCTAGTTCAAGTTATGATTTTCCTAAGTTTTCTAGGGTTTTAGGGTTCTTTAACAAGAAAAATGCCAAACAAAAGGAAAATGGAAGATCAAATCAAGCCAATTTAATCTCACAAACTACATGATATGCTAAACACAATGCAAAAAGAATCAAAGTCCAACTCTCAATGGTTAGGAAGAAATGATTTTTGGAAGCTTGGATCAAAATAATGCATAAAAATGATTTTTATTCCATGAAAAATTCTCAAAATGCATCAAGATCAAAAAAGAAATTTGGTTTGAGGGTTGGACAATGTTTCTAAATGTTTTTAAATGTTTCATGAATTTTTTGGTGATTTTTAAATACCTAAAAGTATTTTTAATTAATTAATTCTCATTAATTAATTAAAAATAAGCTTTTAAATATTTAAAAATATTTTTCGAATGCAAAAAATAAAAATAAAAATATTTTTGTGTCCTGAAAAATAATGAAAACCTTGACAAAAATTTTCATAATTTTTAAACATTTTTTGCTATTTTAAATAAATTGGAGAAAAGAAATGAAATAAAATGAAATAAAAATTGAATTAAATGAAAAGTAAGCCAATCCAACGCATCAGATTCAAAGTTGGGGGGTCAGAGGTTGACTGCGCGCGCAATCCTACGGCTGGCATTCAAACTTGCTAAAACGAATTAATTAACTTAATTAATTAAGATTAGGGCTAAGTGGATGATCTGAGCCATTGAGCACGCGCGGGAGTGGACTTAGTCAACCCATCCAACGCTCAAAATTCAAACTTCATTAATGACTGGGATTAAACCCTAATCATTTTCAGGTGGCCGGAGAAGACCTCCGGTCGTCTTCTCCGGTGGGAACCCCACCTGAAAATTCCTAAAACCCTCAAAACTTCACTAAAATGAAATCTAAAAGAACAGAAATCAATCCCAAACCTCACTGAATCAAAACCCTAACACAAAACTCATTTATATTTCATCAATCACACGAATCGAAAGAAAACATTTTTTAGGGCAAGACTTTCAGAACACGATTAAACTTTCATTTCTCAACCATTTCAGAAAATAAAAACATCAGAGTGACCAGTGAATCATGAAGAACAACTTAAGAACTTAAAAATCCATTTCTGGAAAAAATGTTCATGAAGCTACCTGAGTTTGAAGCTTTTCAGTTTGCAACTTTCTGACCACTTTTCTTTGTGCAATCAACTCCCTTTATGCTCCTGATGACATATTGATGCTTAGAAGGAGTTTGTGTTGGCTAGTTTGGGAATTTGAACAAGTTCTGTTCAGGATGATATGAGAATCGTGTTCTTGATTCTTTGAGTTTCAGGTTGATTTTAGGGGTGCTTTGTGATCAGGGTGATCTGTTGAGAAGGTTTATGAAGTTTGTTTTAGTGTTTGTGGCTTGAGGATAGTGTTTCGAATGCTTTTGCTCTATGGAGTGAAAATGAGAATGTGTTGCTATGGCTTGTTTCAGGCTGGCTTGTTATGTGCTTTGGCTTGCATTTTCTTTGTATAAAGAAATGTGATTGGTCAGATGAAGTGACATGTCCTTTTGTGATAGGTATGGGTGCTTTTGAAAATTTGTCAACTTTGTGTAAGAGAAGCATGGGTCATGTTCTAGCCAAGTACAGCAAGGGTGTGCTACGCAGCATGATGTGAGGGAGAGGCTAGGATGGTTCAGCAACCTAGGCAGCAAGTGGATGAGATGTTATCATGAGTTTTGCAACTTGGTTCATTTTGGTTTTCATGAGAGAAACTTGATCCATAAGCCATGAAACATGTGATTCCTTGGCCCATTCTGGTTTTTAGATGTTGTGTGATCATGTGGTGTGTATTAGAAGCCCATTTGATGACTGAATTGGCTTTGAAAGTTGAATTTGCAACTTTGCCTCTTTGGTGCATGACTTGAAATTTAGTGATTTTTGCCAACTTTGACAAACCATAACTTTTGATCCAAAATGAATTAGGTCATGTTATTGTACTTTTTGAAAAGGTAAAGATCCATTCTACAACTTTCATGACCAAAGTTTTTCCATTTGAAGCTTTCTTGAATCAAAAAGTAAGGGTTGAAAAAGTTGCATAAAATGACATTTCCATTAAAAGTCAAACTTGCCCAAAAAGTCAACTTTGCAAAAGACTTGAAATTCTCCAATTTTGTGAACTTCCAACATCTTCCATGATCAAATAAAGATCATATACAATCAAAATGATGAAGAATGCCCTTTGGTTGGGTCATTGGGGGCCTCAGATGCCCTGATTTTGCACTGACTTGCTTGAAAAGTCAACTCTTGATCAGATGACTTCCCCATGGAATTTCTTCATGAAAATTGATATGCATACTCCCTATACCATATAGAGACCAATGGAAACAAGAATGACCAAAAAATTTGGAGTTATGGCCTCTGAAACCAAAACCCTAATTTTAGGTCATCTGGACAGTCCAGCCTGGCTCTGCTTCCATACCATTCTCAGTTCTTGTGATTCTTTGACATTCTTGACTTTGAGAGGATATAATATGATGCTTGAACATACATAGACCCCTTTGAAGTGATTGATGACCTTTGGAGTGGCCCAAGAAGCTCTTGGATTGCTCAGATCACAAACCCTAGATGCAGATGACTTAGAACCAATGCAATGACTCAAAATTGTGGTATGAGATGTTATGACTGAGTTTATGCATATGAAATGATCACAAGCCATGGTGAAATGGGTGAGGGCAAATTTGGGGTGTTTACATTATGCTTATTATACTATATCATTCATCATATTGTTTATGCTTATATTGTTGCTTGTGATTTTTCTTTTGTCCATTTGGACACAAAAACACTAATAACGGATTAAACATCTAAAAGACGTGTGACTTTAATTTCGGACTATGGTTACTATCCTTAGATTTGGACTTGGAGTTTCGGACTTAGATTTTAGGATATATCCCTTTTTTTGAGTTGTTATGGATTGAAGACTTTGGCTCCGATTAAGTTCATTTGTTCATGAAGATGGAAATCCGATTGTTTCAAAGAATGTTCGCCATGCGGTTTGATCGTTCTTCCTTTAGCTTTTATTTTCAAGTTTTAGGATAGTCCCTTCATCTCTTCCCACTTCTTCAATTTTCAAATCTTCTTCCTATTTTCAAAATATTCTTTGTTTTCAAACTTCAAACATTTTCGCAATCAAACCTTGACTTAGGTCAAATGATTTTACCTTTTCATTTCATTTCTTAATAAATGCTAAATCACATAAGCATATTGAAACTTTCTTCTCAAAAACTTAAAAAAAAATATTCAAACCTCATTCAATTGTTTTTGTGCCCTCGTGCACGTTTCCTTTTTAACCTTTTATATGTTTAGATATGATTCATTCTTTCTAGAGGAATTATTCGCTAAGGAATGACGACTTATCTTTACATTTTAAAATCAATTCAACTCATTGTTCTTTTCACAATTTGTACCACGAACTACGGGGTTTTGATCTCGCATTGCACTTTGTGGGTACGTAGGTACGTAGGCATGAGACTCTTCAAACACAAAAATCTTAAAAAACATTCTTCTTCTCATCTCTTCAATCTTTTTTCAAGCAAACCAATTTCAGACTAAAAATGCAGTAAAAATTTCAAAGGGTTCCCGTGGAGTACCACGGACATTTCGGGTGCGTAAAACCTTCCCGATTTATAACCTATCCCCTTACCCGTTCTCTGTTTGTTTCTTTTAGCTTTTGCTTTTAGATTCATTAGGTTTTGTTTGTTCCTTTTCCTTTTTACTTTTTGGAAATAAATAAAAGCGCGGTGGCGACTCTGTGTACCTTGAGTTAAGTTAATCAATAACTTACATTCATGATTTCACCGCTACAGAAAAGTGGAGACTCTGCTGGGGAGTCAATCTCTAAGTGGATTCGGCCTACTTTGATTTATTTACTGCTTTCGTTTGATTTGTTTGTTACTTGGTTGTTCTGTTTCGGTTTTGGTGATCCTTTGTGAGGGAGATAGATTCTAACCCGGATCTGAGCGGAACTTATGATAGGACGGCGATATTCAAAGCGATATGCGATGGAGTAGTCCAAAGCGATATCAATTTGATAATCTCCACTCGGTTAGGCTCTCTTGGACTATCAATGTCATGACGAGTAATCGTACGTGGCATTATTTTCTGACCTTGACCTGATCATACTGAGGACCGTAGAACCCTTAACCAATCCAAGCCAATTTAGGAACGTAGTGCGGAAACTATCTGAGTGTAAACTTAAGGTGGTTGTCACGTGATACTACACTAGGACGAGGTCTATTTTAAGAATGTTATCGGTTGGGGAGTAATCCAATGTACCAATGATATTCTAAAGATGGCTGATAACTCCGGGAACCTCTGTTAGCACCCTTTTGGCTTTTTGCAGGTACAATGAAGACAAACTTTAGTACATGCCTTTGTGGGTTGTTGGTTCCTATCCCTTGAATCCATGCTCGTGATTTGAACCTTTGAACCTATGTGCTTTGTGTGATCTTTTTTGTGTTTGTTGCATCTACATATTCATCATGATCATTATCACAACCATTTTTCAAGGAAAACAATTCCGACCATTGCAAATATTGGAAAAAGTAAATATTCCTTTTTGTCAAGATTTTTCATGACCATACTCTCGATGTTGACCATGTTCGCAATAATTGAGTTGTTTTTCTGAAAATGGAAATGAACATTGCATATCATTGCATCCCCGCATATTCTTGCATTCATCCGAGTTGTGTGGGAACTCATCCCGGTTGTTTCTTTCCTCAGTTGTCTGTTGATCTGTCAAGCTGACTCCTCACCACAGATACGGTACTAGAGCTGCTAACAGATTGAGAGCTATCAGATTGAGAATGGAACACCAAGAACAGCATAATATGGAAGTCCGAATGGAGATTGATGAGTTGAAGGCCGGTATGACCAGGCTCACTGAAATGATGCAAGTTCTGATTGCTCGAGGTGAACCACCTCAAAGGACTGTTATCTCTGAAGTTTTTACTGCCGTTGTTGATCCTCCTGTTGTTCAGCAACCGGTTTCTAATTGGCCAGAATATGGATTACCTCCGGATTATGTGCCAGTTTCTGCAACTGCTCAAGTGGGTGGTCCATCTGTTGTGCCAGTCTTTTCAGCTCCGACTTTTGTTGAACCTCAACCTGTTGTGCACACTACTGCTCAGACTACGTATCAGAATTCTCCTTTCTTGTACCAGGCTGCTGGTCCACAAGTTGAAAGTCAGGGTGAACCTGGATATATGGATGAAGTTAGAGAGCAATGTTTGACTCTTGAGAAGAGGGTAAGAGGTTTAGAAGGAAAAGATGTCTTTGGTTCTGCTGCAATAGACATGTGTTTAGTTTTTGATTTGGTTCTTCCTGATAAGTTCAAGGTTCCTGTATTTGAGAAATACAATGGTCATACTTGTCCAAAGATTCATCTGTTGATGTATTGTCGCAAAATGGCTGCACATGCCAAAGATGACAAGCTGCTTATTCATTTTTTTCAAGATAGTCTGAGTGGTGCTTCTATGAAATGGTATGTGGGACTTGAGAAGAGTCACATTCGAAGCTGGAAAGATTTATCTGATGCTTTTGTAAGGCAGTATAAGTATAATCTGGACATGTCGCCTGACCGTCGTCAACTTCAAAATATGTCACAGAAAGAGAAAGAATCGTTCAAAGAGTATGCTCAGCGTTGGAGAGAGCTAGCTGCTCAAGTGGAACCACCTTTGCCTGAGAAAGAATTAACTGGTTTGTTCATGGACACTCTTCAACCGTTCTTTTGGGAGAAAATGGTAGGAAGTGTTTCATCTGGCTTTTCTGATCTAGTCACTATTGGAGAAAGACTAGAGGAAGGTATCAAGAAGGGTAAGATTACCAATTCTGAAGCTCCTAATGCTGCAAGAAAGTCTTTTAGGAATCTTCACAAGAGGAGAGATGGTGATGCTTATGCTGTTTCAACTGAGAGGAGGCCTTATCGCCCGCAACAACGATATGTTCAACCATATGTAGCTGAAGTTGCTCCTGTTGTTAAAACTCAACCCGCTCAAGCTCAAGGTCAAGCTCAACCAGCTCAAGCTCAAGTTTAGATTCGAGCTCAAGCTCAAGTTCCTCATCCTGCTGCTGGACAAAATCAGTATCGCAATAGGCCAAACTTTGATCCGATCCCGATGCCTTACACTGAGTTGTTTCCTTCCTTGGTTAAGAGTGGTTTAATTATTACTAGGCCTCCGCCTCCTGTTCCAAATCCTCTTCCGGTTGGTTATAGATCAGATCTTCGCTGTGAATTTCATCAAGGTGGAACTGGTCATGACTTGGAACATTGCTTTGCACTGAAAGCTAAAGTGCAAGAACTTATCAGGAACAACATCCTTTACTTTAATGACACTAATCCCAATGTTATCAACAATCCTTTGTCGAAGCTTGGGAAGTGAATCTTCTAGAGGAATTCAATAGTTAATTTTCTTCAAGGCCAGAATATCAGACGGGACAACTCATCCTTGTTGCTGATGGATCACTAGGCCATTGTTTCTTTATGTTTGCAATTTTCTTCAATTGTATTGACTTGTTTGCTTTTAAGCTTGTTTGTACTTTCATGTTGGTTTTAATGAAATGAGCATTGCTTTGTTTTGATTCAATTTCATTTACTATTTGCATCTTTATGCTTTACATTTCAAGTTCATTTATCTTTTCTCAAGCTTTTACAATGATTGGAGGGAGGATGATGAAAACGAGATACCCATAACTGTTGTTGGTATGCTTTCAACTGAGACTTGGTTAATGATATACAGGCATTGTTTCAAATCCCAAACACTGGAGAAATAAGGAAGTTAATCCTTTGTCAACCCCTTTGAGCCTTGAAGTTGAAGTTTCTTTCTATAAAAAAAAAACCTCAATTTTTAACCAGGGATGGGTAGTTCTCAATTAATTCGAATGTGCATTCAAGTACAAGAGAATCATGCAAGACACCTTTCAATAAAGGTTGCAATCTCAAGTTTTCCTTCACACACATCAAAGAAGTGTTGAAGATGTTTCTCAATTCAAAAGCCAATGATGGTTCGTCGTAATCATTAAGCCATGCAGTCATTATCTTTCAAAAAAATGATATCGAAAAAATTATTGAAAAAAAATCAAAGCCCGCTAAGTCAAAACCTATGAAGGAGACTTAGGCAAAAACTGGGGCATCCCGCTGGCTGTAAGTTCAAATGACACAGTTCAGGCAATAGTTAGAGATAATAAAAAGAAATATTTGGCAAGGGGTCATCAAAATCCTCAGCAAAAATAAATTGAGTTGACCAAAGTCCTCACTAGAAATAATAAAAGGAAGAGGTGACTGCTATCTCAAAATCCTTTGGCTTATGAACCATTTTCGTCTGTGCAATCCCAAATGTTTCGAACTTGAATGCATAGGCTGAATTAATTGAATGTAGGACTGGAGTTCATCACGAAGTTGGGTTGGGTACAAATAAACTTGGAGCCTATATCCTTTGTTTCATAAACCATAAACCAGGCCACGTTATAATCCTCAAAAGTCCTAATTGAATCCAGGTTTCTTTTGAAAAGCATACTACAGCAAGGTTGCGTAAACTGACTCCCAAGTTCGTTACCAGTCATTTGTTTCTTATCTTTGCTTTACCTTTAATTTTGTCTCAACCGCCGTGTTTTGACAATGTTTTCATTTTACTTTACATTAATAAATTTCATTCAAAAGATGATTCTTGATTTCAAACTTTGCATTGAACTTTGCATTAAAATCACCAGGTTTGTACAAACATTTTATTTGCAAATAACCTTCCTCATCAAGGAATTTTCAAACAGTTAAGAAACTTGGTCAGTGATCTTATCAGGGGCAAGTTCTTCTCAGGTCCTATGGTTCGAGTGTTGTTGCTCAATGCAAGTTATTATCAGATATGGTTAGTCAGAAGATTCTCTGCAAGTTTCATATTGGTTTATTTTCTCAACATTCATCTCAAGAACTGAAGCCATGATCAGTTTATTCTTATCAACAGTTACCTCAAAGATGTGATTATTTTCTCCAGCAGTAGTCAAGAACTGAATCCATTATCAGTTTACCTTTATCAGTTATTGAACTTGGGGCAATTTTCTTCAAAGAATCCCCAAGCAGCTTTGCATGACTTCTCTCAAAAGATTTTCAACTTGATACAGTTTACTGGTGTGACAGAGATTTGATTCAGCAGTAGTATCTCTAATTTTCGAGCAGAATGGCAGTGATCTCTGTGTTGAGGAATCAGTCTTCCATTTCTTTCAACTCCTCTAAGAGTCTAAACTGGTTGTTGGCATTTTCTCTCCTATTATCTCCTTGGGTGTGTTATTCCCCAGTCTTGTTTATGTTCGCATATTTGAGTGTTTTAGTCCTCATTATGTGTTTTCTCGGGTGTGTTATTCCCCAGTTTTGTTTACCTTTGCATATTTGAGTGTTTTAGTCCTCATTATGCATTTTCTCGGGTGTGTTATTCCCCAGTTTTGTTTACCTTTGCATATTTGAGTGTTTTAGTCCTCATTATGCGTGTTCTTGGGTGGTTTAGTCCCCATTTTCGTAAATGTCTGCATGCTGAGTGTTTTAGTCCTCATATGCATTTCTCGAAGTCTTGATGTTTTCAACTTCTTGCTGTTTGGTCAAAGTCCAACTTACTTGGCATTTGTCTGTCTCTCCAGAACCTTTTCTTCATATACTTGTTGTTTCTTCTCAGATATTACACCCTTTTATCCGATTGCCATTCTCAGATGTCCATAGGGAAGTTATCATTGATTTGATGTACTGTCTCAGACTTTTTCCAATTTCATTCAGTGTTGTTCCTGAATGTTATGCTTCACATTTTATCTGATTGCCATTCTCAGATATTTTGATCACTTTCCTTCCGATTGCCATTCTCGGATGTCTATAGTGAAGTCATCACTGATTTGATGTACTGTCCCGGACCTTTTTCTATCTCATTCAGTTCTGTTCCTGAATGTTGTGATTCACATTTTATCCGATTTCCATTCTTGGATGTTGTGATTACTTTCCTTCTGATTTCCATTCTCGGATTTCCATGTTGGAGTCATCATTGAGTTGATGTACTTTCCCGAATCTTTCCCATTTCATTCAGTGCTGTTCCTGAATGTTGTGATTCATACTTCTTATCTGATTGCTATTCTCAGATGTTGTGATTACCCTTTTCCGATTGCCATTCTCGGATATCCCTATTAAAGTCAGTAATCTCATTTATGGATGCTTCTGGTGTGCTTTTTCGGGATTTTTCTTACTTCATTCAGTGCCATTCCTGGATGTTGTGATCCTTTCGGTCCAATTGCCATTCTTGGACATTTTCACCTCAGCTGAGCCATGTGTTTATTCTCTAGCATGTTGTTTTTTCCAGTCGGTGTCTTATGCTCCTTATCCCCAGCGTTTATTCTTTTTCATGTGTCGTCTTGTCCCTCACGGATTTCTTTGCATTTCAAATACATTTCATATCAGCTCATAAATTTTCTCATAACATCTCATATGCTTTCATAACATTTTCATATTGCTTCATATCATTTTCATATTGCTTCATCATTGTTCGTTTCATTTAATTTCATTCCAGTTTTTGGCATCTTAGGATCAAAAAAATTTTTTTTTATATTTAAGTATCTTCCATCTTGTCGAAACGTAGATTTCAATCTTCATTATCTCTGGATTGAAGAAACTTAAATAGGGGCATCTGTCAGACCCTAATTTTTGACCCTAAGATTTTTTGCATCTCATCTGCATTTCGCATACAAACAAGATCGCGTACTGGTTCATGTATCCTTTTTCAGGTGCAGGTCTATGCCTTGCAGAGGATCACCATGTTTAATTTCTGTTATTTGTTTATATTCACTAACTTCTAACCAAAATATCAAAAATATGGTGCTGTCTGTTTCTTCTTCTTCTCTGTGTTGCAGGATTTCAAAGACATGGCTGTGATTTTCAATTCAGATGTGGTTGTTCAATTATGATTCGATTCAGATGGACGTTTGACCTAATCTTGGTCAAACTATCAAAAGATTATTTCGACTGCAAGTTATTTGTGCCATTGGTTTATTCCTCACTCAGTGCGTATTCAAAAGTTCAAGTTGTGTTGTGTGCTAAGATCATCAGTTATTAGACAGTGTTTTGTGCAAAATTTGGTTCGAATATTCAATGTTCATCAGTTCATCAGTGATTCGTTTGTGGATTTATGTTCCATAGCATGGTTTCAAATAATCGAGGCAAATTTCAGGCGATGGTTGTGGCTTAGGCGGCAAAGTTGCGATTTATTCAGTGGTTTAAGATTGATTGTGTTCATCAGTGGCTTGTGAGAAAAATCAGGAATTTGGTCATGGGCTTAAAATAAAAAAAATCATCATTTTATATCCATTTCCATCCATTTTTTTATCCGATCCATAAACCATCATTATTTTTTTTCATTTATTCATTTCTATTCACTTTCCAATTTTAGTCGATTATCCATTCAACTTTCGATTTTCCAAACTATCCATTTTTTCCATTGTGTCTATTACATCCAAATAATTCCTAATTACCACAAGTTAAATTCCACCTTTATTCCATTTTTCTATCAATATTCAAGTTCATAAAATCATCGAAAAAATAATAATACCAAAGGTCTCTTATATTGTCCATTTCCAATTTTTTATTCAATATTCATCAAATTTTTTATATACTACAATTCAAATTCCATTTTCTTTTATTCATAAATCATTTTTTTTATTATTTCTTTATCCACTTCAAATCTATCATAAAGCCCATTATTTGTTTTCCCCTTTTTTCTAAAAAAATTAAAAAAAAGAAGTACAAAAAGAGGCCCATTAGCCCATTCTTCAAGCGTCCAAGCCGGCACACAGCTTACAAAACTACCAGCCATACACTCCAAGCCCCACGTATTCATCCTCAAGCCTGCCGTACGAAAATTTCCCAGCCACATGAACAAATTTTCACAGCTTCCTCACGTGACATCACATCACACAGCTAGCCCTCATCATAAGCCATTCCACCCTAAGCTGCAAGTACAAGCCTAACACAGCAGCTCACACGCCGCGGCATCGCACACACCCATCCAACATCACTCTTCACGACATCAGCAACACGCAAGCCTACAAGCCACACTCCATCAGTTCAAGCAGTAGCTCACATTCAACATGCTGAAGCCAACAACAACATAGCCGTATGCAACATCACGCAAAGCAGCTTCACAAACCTCAGCTGCACACGCCGCAGCCTCAAAACAATTTCAACACAAGCAGCAAGCCGAAGCTCATCAGCTAGCAATACCACAAGATTTCAGCCCACACACGCGGAATTCATTCAAAACGCAAATGCACAATTTCATCTCCCTCTATAAATTGGGACCTCTCCCATTCAAATTCTTCAAGCTTTGTAGCCATCATTACCCTGCCAAAATCTCCTTTCAATCCTCCTTCATTAATCCTCCACCAATTCATCATAATCGTTAACCAACTATCATCACAGAGCATCGATCCATAAAACTTCAAAAAAAAAAACTCTCATCAAATTCATCCACAACCTGGAAATAATTTCAAGAAACCACAATCAAACCCCTTCAATCATCTCACAAAACCGGCAAGAAAAACCAACAACTCACAAATTAAACCTCCAATTCATTTTCCAAACCATACAAATCGTTCAACATAAACCTTCAACAAATCTCAACAACTTCAACAACACACCTTGAATCAAATCTGCAGCATAAATCAAATAGAAATCAATACGAAATATCTCACAACTTCGAACGCATTTTGCAACAGCAACACCACATCATCTCGCAAATCTCGCAATAACAATGATGGCGGAGCGGTAAAAATCGCGAGATCTTTGAGAGAAAGAGATTTAGAGCGAGCGGCTTCGATTGAACAGTGAGAATGGCCGAGTTGGTTCTCTCTTTTTGTGTATAGTGTTGCAGCGTCTTTCAAAAGAAGAAGGAAATGAACAGTACCTTTGCGTTAGGGGAGAAGAAGGGATTCTTGTTTCGTTTTTTTCATTTTTTCATTTTTTATAAAAAGCCGATGGTTGAGTGTGGGCTTTGAAAAGCTTTTGCCCATGTGTTTCTATTGCCACCACCAACTCTGCGTTTATTTTTGTATAAACTTTGCTTTTTTTATTTTTTTTTGGTTTAAAGACTTGGTGATTGGGCTTAGACTTTGATGTGGATCCAAAGTTTCTAATCACTCCTTTTTGCTGCGGATCCTCCTTGCTTGATTTTATAAAGTTTGCTTTTATTTTATTTCTTTAGATTGATTTTGTTTTATTTAAGATGAGAAAGGAAAATTTGGAAGAATATTTGGAAAAGATTTAGAAAAATAGTTTAATTATCTTTTATGGATTTTAATTAGATCCATTTTTCTTTTTCTTTCTTCTCATTTTTATTTTTGGTCGATGAGATCTCTGATTCGCGATTATTGGTTTTCGGAGATGTTTAATCTTCATTATTTCAAATCTATGGATGAATGATCATTTGGATCATTCTCCATACTTTGGAATCGTGATAGGTTGCCTTCGATAATACAATGTGAAATCTCGATTATGATTAGACCGTTACCTTTTCTTTTTGTGCGACATGTTTTCGGAGAATGATTCATTATATCATTTCTCTAACATGTATTAGCACAAATATTTTCCACCTTAATTTGTGGTGGCCGGCCTCATTTTTAGGGTAATTACTCCGTAAATTACTCGGCGATTGCTTAACATAAACCTAAACTTGTCCCGAATTCGGAATGAGATCCACTTGGATCTGGTTGCCTCGATTTTTATTATTTTTTTGTGGTTGTGCTTGATTAAGTTCATCATTCCACTTATATGTAAATATTATTATACTATCAATATACTAACATTTTAATTCAATCTCTCGCACCTTATCCTCTTTATTTCAATTTCTCGCTCCTTATCTCTCTTATTATGCTTATTATACTATATCATTCATCATATTTTTTATGCTTATATTGTTGCTTGTGATTTTTATTTTGTCCATTTGGACACAAAAACACTAATAATGGATTAAACATCTAAAAGACGTGTGACTTTAATTTCGGACTATGGTTACTATCCTTAGCATTGGACTTGGAGTTTCGGACTTAGATTTTAGGATCTATCCCTTTGCTTGAGTTGTTATGGATTGAAGACTTTGGCTCCGATTAAGTTCATTTGTTCATGAAGATGGAAATCTGATTGTTTCAAAGAATGTTCGCCATGCGGTTTGATCGTTCTTCCTTTAGCTTTTATTTTCAAGTTTGAGGATAGTCCCTTCATCTCTTCCCACTTCTTCAATTTTCAAATCTTCTTCCTATTTTCAAAATATTCTTTGTTTTCAAACTTCAAACATTTTCGCAATCAAACCTTGACTTAGGTCAAATGATTTTACCTTTTCATTTCATTTCTTAATAAATGCTAAATCACATAAGCATATTGAAACTTTCTTCTCAAAAACATTAAAAAAAAATCCAAACCTCATTCAATTGTTTTTGTGCCCTCGTGCACGTTTCCTTTTAACCTTTTTTATGTTTAGATATGATTCATTCTTTCTAGCGGAATTATTCGCTAAGGAATGACGACTTATCTTTACATTTTAAAATCAATTTAACTCATTGTTCTTTTCACAATTTGTACCACGAACTACGGGGTTTTGATCTCGCATTGCACTTTGTGGGTACGTAGGCATGAGACGTTCGTCTCTTCAAACACAAAAATCTTAAAAAACATTCTTCTTCTCATCTCTTCAATCTTTTTTCAAGCAAACCAATTTCAGACTAAAAATGCAGTAAACATTTCAAAGGGTTCCCGTGGAGTACCACGGACATTTCGGGTGCGTAAAACCTTCCCGATTTGTAACCTATCCCCTTACCCGTTCTTTGTTTGTTTCTTTTAGCTTTTGCTTTTAGATTCATTAGGTTTTGTTCGTTCTTTTTCCTTTTTCCTTTTTGGAAATAAATAAAAGCGCGGTGGCGACTCTGTGTACCTTGAGTTAAGTTAATCAATAGCTTACACTCATGATTTTACCGCTACACATTGGATCTTTTTTATTGTGTTTAGATTCAAAAGCACACTTGCTTCTTCAACACGCTTGTGACTAATATTACACATAGTAACTTCGTATATTAACATTTGTATACTCATTCATAATATATGTTTGATCTTAATATATAATATTCATGATCTGCACTTTAACAAACATCAGAACATAAAATGGTTCTTTCATAAATACTCCATTGTTATAAACCTCTTGATGATCATGAAATGGCTCCTCAATAGTTTATCATAAATGGATAACTAAACTTGCTTCTATGATTTATGGAGTAAGAAGAAGCAAATGGGAGGGTTTTGTTTACTCTTAAAAATATTTTAATCCAAGGTTTGAAACCTTTAGTAAACTAACAAATATGTATTTTTCAAGCTCTTCTCATAAAGGCTTGACTCTTATTTTGTATCTGCTACTAAAAATGCAAAGGTTATTAATCATTCAGAACCTAGAGCTACTGTGTCAAGGGTTATGAAGAAACCATAACCTAAGACCTTAAAGTCAAAGGTTCTAAAGAGGCTAGAACCTAAGATATCAGGAGCTAAGATTTTGAAAGGTTTCGAGCCAAAGGTCGGGGTCCTTCCAAGACAACAAACTCTTAAATCAAAAGTCTTGAATGATCATACGCCTTATCATATGAGAGAAATTATACAAAACAAGAAGAAATATGTCAAAATAAACCCTAAAGGACCATAAGACTATGGGTCCCCAAATCTCAAAAACAATTATACAAATATGCTTCAAGGGATAAGCAAAGCATAAGTCACGGTACCTAGAGAGTGGCTACTCACGACACATGACAGTAGAAAGGCTTATGTTGTAAACCCTAACTCTGAAAGAGGCAAAAACTATGGAATTTGGAGGAAGCCGAAAAGGAAATATCATTGGTGTGGGTACTATTGGTAACTCCTCAATCTCAATTAATAATGTTTGGCTTGTAGATGGACTTAAACATAACCTACTAAGCATTAGTCAATTTTGTGACAATGGTTATGAAGCCATTTTAATAAGAATAACTGCATAGTCATGAATGAATATGAAAAGTCCATAATATTCAAAGGTAGGAGGAAAGCCAATGTTTATAAAATTAATTTTTTTCTGAATTGGTTGATCAAAAGGTACTTTTCCTTATATTAGTGAGAGATGAGAAGTGGCTCTCGAATAGAAGGTTAAGTCATGCTAACTGGAGATTAATCTTAAAACTTAGCAAGTTGAAACTTGTTAAAGGATTGAAATGCCTCAATTATCACTCATATTCTATTTGTGGAGCATACCAAGTAGAGACAATTAGTAAAACTTCTTTCAAAAATAAAAACATTGTCTCTACCTCCAAGCCCTTTGAACTGCTTCATATTAATTTGTTTAGTCTTGTTAGTACTGCATCAAATAATGGGAAGAAATATGAACTAGTCATTATTTATGACTATAGCAGATGGACTTGGGTTGAATTTCATAGAACCAAGGATGATTCATATGATGTGTTAAGCATCTTCTGCGTACAAGTACAAACTGAAAAGGAGTAAAAAAATTTAAAGGTAAGATGTGATCATTGTGGTGAATTTGAAAATGAGTCATATGAATTTTTTTGTGAAAAAGATGTTATGTTCAGAAGTTGTGAACACATCATGTTATATTCAAAATAGAATCTATATTAGACATATTCTGAACAAGACTTCATATGAGTTGTTCAAGGGAAGAAAATCAAGCATTTATTATTTTCATCAATTTTGATGTACATGTTACATCTTAAATAATAAATTCTATCTGAAGAAACTTGATGCCAATGCTCGGAAGGGTATCTTTTTAGGATTCCCTGAACGCTTAAAGGCATACAGGGTGTATAACTGTGAAACAATTATGGTTCAAGAGTCAATACACATCAAATTCGATGACAAAGAGCCAGATAATAAAGTGTCAGAGCTAATTCAAAAAATTTCAGAAATCTATGTACTTGAAGACACATCCGATGCTAGAGGTCCAGAAGCTAGAAGTTCAGAAGTTAACAATTCATCAAAAGTTGGATGTTCAAAATCCATCAGAACTTCAGAAGTTGGTGGTCCAAAAGTTGATCCAACGTTAAAAGCTCATCCAGATGTTGAAGTTTCTAAGAAGCTCAAGATGGCTCCTTAGATGCATCAAAATCCAAGAAAATCTTCAAGTACAAGTCTTCTCATCAAGAACAATTAATTCTTGGAAACAAAGATATCCCTAGAAAGACAAAGTCTTCCTTCAGAGAAGAGCATTCAATGTTGGGACTACTCTACATGAATGAACCTACTTTTGTGTATGAAGCACTTTCTGATGATGGTTGGATTGTGGCTATGCAAGAAGAGTTTAATCAGTTTCAAAGAAATGATGTCTGGTTCAAGTACCCAAAACATTGTAGAAGAACATTATTTTCCAATTTTCATTCGTCTTATCACTCATTTCACGCTGTTTAATATATATATATATATATATATATATATATATATATAATGTGGTTTAATGGTCTGAGTCCTTCATCACATCGATTCCTTCTATTCTAGTTCAAATTAAACTATAAGAGAAGATATGGATGTGTTGAAGGAATCAGGTCATTACACCAGATCCTATATGGTTAAACAATGTGAGATCAATGATAAGACAAATGCAATTTGAAAAATATCGATTGGTATAAGTTGGTTTTCAAATACAACATAATTTTTAGATTATAAGTTTCTATGTCAATTTAAATTAAATGATTTTCAGTAAAGGTTTAGTAAAAAAATATCTACATATCATATAATAAACACATCTTCATACAACAACATATAACAACAGAAGACATCATGTAATGTTCTAAGAATTTAAAGAATATAGCATGGCTAAGTCACAAGAAGCTTCTTTCAAGTGACTAAGCAATGTTTTGTTCTTGTTCTTACAACAACAACATCAACAACAATAATAACAAGAACAACAACAACAACAACAATATACATGAAACAACACGACATATAACAACAACAATAATATACAACAACAACAACATACAACATGCATGCAACAACAGAACAAGTACAACAACAACATATAACAACATATTTACAACAACATACAACAACATAGGATATTATGTAATTTTTAAAGAACAGACCTTTTTTTATCGTGGATCTGGAACAGATTATGAATTTCATTTAGTTTATGAAGCTATGAAAAAAAAGACAAGGTGAATGAAGTTAAGACAATAGCTTCATCCTTCTTGTATTTTTCTTCATAGCTACATAACCCATATGTATCATAGCCAATGTATACACTTTTAAAGTGGTGAAGACGAATCTAAAATAATGAAAACATAAAGAAAATAAATAAATAAATTAGAACCCATTTTTAACAAGAAACGTAAACGAAATTGAAGAATAAGTTTAATAAACGAACCTAAAATATGATTAAAAAGTATCGTAGCGATTGGTGAAGAAGAATCTGAAGGTTGAAGTATGCTGAAACAATGAGATGGATGTTAGGGTTATGTTATGAGAGATAAGAATGATGTGTGTTAGAGTTTTCATTTGAGAGAAATGGTTGTTAGAAAGAAAAAAAGTGAGATGGATGCTAGGGTTACTGATGAACGATAGATACTTTCGCTTATATAGTAAAAAATATCATGTATCATCACAGTTAGAAAGTAAAACCGTGATAATACTTTAAATAATAATACCACAGTTCTTTAATAAAATTGTGGTTAAATATCTTTAAATATTTATTTATTTATGAACGCAACGGTGAAAGAGTTATTTGTCGTTATTATTATTCTTCGTCAATATTGATATTATTGTAATTATTTTTGTTGGCTTTTACTATTTTTTGTGTAAATCAATAATAGTATATAAATGACAGAGAAGAGTATATACTAAATATAATTTCATTAAAAGACCCAAAAGGGGAAGGAAAAATATGTATATAATTTCATAACAGAAATTAGTCAAGGAAGGAACAATATCACATAGTAGCATGGGATTATTCATAATCTACGACTCTCTCCTCACTATCCGCGTCAGAAACATAGTAAAAAATCTTCCTCGGATCCTTTTTCTTCTTCTTCAGCTTCTTCTTCTTCTTCTTCTTGGCCTTCCTCACCCTTAATGTTTTCTTGACAAAATATGATCCAAATGGATGAACCTCCTCAGTTGATCGACGATCATGGTGTTGTACATTGGTGACCTCAATTGTGATATTTTTGTTAGCATTCTCAGATGGAAAACTCATGTTGATAAAGGAAGTTACGAAGAATAGTTTGAAGAAGGGTAAAATTGTGCATTTATAGATGAGGTTAAAGATGAAACACTATGACCCTTAATGTGCATGCAATGATGATTACTTCAAATGGTTGATATCCTTGAATGACATTGTGATCGTCTTAAAAATGGAGAAAAATTTCAATCATCAATGTACTTGGGAAGATCGTTTTAGGATGAGAAAATGTTGTATGTGCAGATAATATTACAACGGTTGCATCCACTATCTTTATCACCATAGTTGTTTCTATCAACCGTGATAAAATAACATTCAAAAAAATATATATATAACACACATCCAGTATCATATATTACAATGGTGGATGATATAATCGTAGTAATACTATATTACCGAATATATATTTTGTAGTAGTGGCTCGAACTGATTTCGACTACAACACACATCGCAGTCAAACTATAAAACTTCCTTTATTGAAACTAGAGTATGATCCAATATATATATATATATATATATATATATATATATATATATATATATATATATATATATATATATATATATAAAGTTAGATCGTAATTAAATAGAAATTTTATTTGTTTTTTATGATTAAACTATGACCATATATAAAGTAAGATCGAAATTAAATAGAAATTTTATTAGTTTTATTATGGAATATATATATATATATATATATATATATATATATATATATATATATATATATATATATATATATATATATATATATATATATATATATATATATATATAAAAGATGTATCTAGTGAGAAAGAGTAATCTTATATGAGAGTGAGAGAAATAGATAACAACCGTTCTATAAATAACAAAAATTTGCAAGAATTATGGCGGTTTTAAAATGACGTTTAATAAAACTGCCACTATTAACAGTAAAATATGGAGGTTTTATAAACTGACGTAGTGTTCATAGAAAAATAACAGTTTTGACCGTCTTTATTTTTACACGTCAGTTGCTTCACGGTGAATTTTGTTTTTATTGTTTTTTTAAATCAAATATTTTCTTTTCTAATTGTGAAAATTGATTCATAGAATTGTATAGATTCTTAATATATATTTTATATTATTTGAGAATAAAATTTATTCTTTTCCTCTTCTTGTATACAATATGGTATGTTTTTTTTTTTAATTTTAGTAATATTTTTTTATGTTAATTTATATTCTTCAAGCAATCATTTTTAATTTATGGTTAATTTGGTCCTAAATTATAATTTTATTCTTTATTTTAATTCTTGCATATTTTTTAATGTAGTTGAATCTAAATATTATAATATCAAAAAAATTTATGTAATATACGCTTAATTGCATAAAAGTATAATTTATTTGCATAATTTATAATTTTGTTTGCTTAAACACGTATTTTTATGCATAAAAATATATATATTTATGTTTAAACCATAATTTATAACATTAGACATGTATTTTTTTTTCTTAATTTATACTTTCATTTTTTGTTTAAATTTATATGTTTTCAATATTTTTGTTAATTCTGACATTTTAAACCGCCGTAATAACATTTTAACAATTTAATATTGATTTAAATTTATATGTTTTATGCATTTTTGCTAATTCTGACGTTTTAAACCGCTGTAATAAAATTTTAATAATTTAATTTTTGGTTTAAATTTCTATTTTTCTACATTTTTGTTATTTGTGGCTGTTTAAATCGCTGTAACAGCACTTTTAAAATTTAAATTTTGGTTTAAATTTGTATTTTTCTGCAATTTTTTATATTTGTGGCGGTTTAAACTGGCGTAATAGCACTTTTGTAATTTAATTTATGGTTTAAATTTAAATTTTTCTCTATTTTCGTATTGGACCAGAGCCTGAGCACATGCCAAACCTGGCCGGGCCTTAAAACTCTCTCTCTCTCTCTCTCTCTCTCTCTCTCTCTCTCTCTCTCTCTCTCTCTCTCTCTCTCTCTCTCTCTCTCTCTCTCTCTCTCTCTCTCTCTCTCTCTCTCTCTCTCTCTCTCTCTCTCTCTCTCTCTCTCTCTCTCTCTCTCTCTCTCTCTCTCTCTCTCTCTCTCTCTCTCTCTATATATATATATATATATATATATATATATATATATATATATATATATATATATATATATATATATATATATATATATATATATATATATACATACTAGCTTAGACCAATAGGACACAAAGTGAAATTCTACTCAATGACTTCATATATCAATCAATCTCGATTCTGGTGGATTTTGTGCATTGCTTTTATTTTTCTCTCAGGTAATAAGAACAAGTTATTTTTATATTAACTTTTATTATTTTTTCATTAATTAATCATGAACAAGTTGTGTTGTAATTCATTCGAACTACCGCAAAATTAATGTTATGGTCTTAATTTGAAATCATAGGCTATTTTTGTTGTAGGATTCATAACTAGTTTAGATGTCGCTCCTCCGGAACCGGTGTATAAGTGTGTCAGCCGCAGGGTTTGCGTAGATGATCAAAAGTGCAAAAACTATTGCACTTTTTTCGGATATAAGAAAGGTGGTAGATGTTTTGTATACAATACCCAATCGAAAGTTTGTTGTTGTATTACTTTGTGATTTTGTAGTACTATTTAATACACCTGAATGATGTTATAGTACTATTTAATACACCTGATTGAATAAAAACACATATATTTGATAATGTTTAAGCTTCTTCGGTGAAAGTAAATGACAACTTTATTCATTTCTCGTTCTTTTTTTATTTTAACAAACTAATAAGATATCCTAACAAAATACTCGTACATTCACATATAAGTTTATTTAATATGGTATAAAATATATTTTAAAATAAAAAATTCATCTTTCAATTAAAAATAATTATTGATTAAAATAAAATAAATATTATTTTGATAGTGACTCGTGAAATGAAAGTTAGCAGTGTGCACTATTATTGACTGATATTCAATTTGATACAATATAAAATATTTTTAGATATACATATCAATTTATAATGTATTACTTAATTGCAAAATGACCAATGATCATATAAATTCGATTGTATTAAAAAGTTTGATTATAATTTATTTTAATAGATAAATAGTTAACGCAATGTAAAATTATTGAATATATCATGCATATATACATAACAATTTAGTATTTGTCGAATGAAACTACGATGAAAAAAATGATTTTCTTTTTTAATAAATCAGAATCTGTTGATACAGTGTGTCACAATTTACCTTGACAATAAATCTTTTCCCTTTATTAAATTTAATTTAATGATCAATGATTATTAAGTTAACTATAATTTTGTATTATTTAAGCAATAAAATTTATTTCCTTTTTTAATATAATTTATTTATAAATTAAAATTTTGACTTGATTTTAGCATGTATAATAATATAAAAGAGTATATTTTTACACAATATAATAATAATTATTATAGTAGTTATTTTTATTATTATTATCAATAAAAAATATTGATCTTGTTTTATTTTATTTATGATTGAATCAAAAATAA
Source organism: Lathyrus aphaca (assembly GCA_963966055.1). Taxonomy (NCBI): domain Eukaryota; kingdom Viridiplantae; phylum Streptophyta; class Magnoliopsida; order Fabales; family Fabaceae; genus Lathyrus; species Lathyrus aphaca. The sequence continues at coordinate 249,019,277 of OZ014525.1, read as the reverse complement.
TATATATATATATATATATATATATATATATATATATATATATATATATATATATATATATATATATATATATATATATATATATATATATATATATATATATTCAACAATTTGTTTTATTAAAATACTTATAAGTATACTTTTGACTATAATAATTTATTAATATAATAATTTTTATCTTTTATCTATTTTTCAAAATTATGGAATAATTTTATTAATATTAATATTATTATTATTATTATTATTATTATTATTATTATTATTATTATTATTATTATTATTATTATGTATACTAACCGGTGTTTTAATATAAAGAATTGAAAACAAACTTTCGAATATTATCTTTTATAAAATGAAAGTTTCAATATAGTAAATATTTATATAAGTAATTTATTAAGATATTTATACTTTCCATAATTAAAATAATGATCGAATGTTATTTTTTATTCAATAAAAGTAATATAAAACAAGATCACCGATGATGATGATAATAATAATAATATTAATATTAATATTAATTATTATTATTATTATTATTATTATTATTATTATGTCAATCGTTTTTCTTCACTACTACATAATATAAGCTTCGAATTACATCACTAGTAGTTTTTTTTTTGTTTACAATATGGCATGTTACTTATAGATATTTATTTAAAAAATAAAATATCTTTTACCACGGTCTAAAATAGAAATTGTTGTGAAATGTATATACATTTAATCATGATTGTTTTCAGTAACCGTGATGAAAAGTGTAACATAAATATAAGTGACAGTTCGCTCTTTTAGGACAGAACATCCGTCTCTTTCAAAATGAAACCCAAACACTCTTTCACACCTTATTCTTACTCCACGAACGGTCTATACCATTTATTCACAAAACTCCAACGTATATTCTTCATCTCTTATGGATCAAGAAAATGTGTTACACAAAATTCATTTATTCAATTCCTCTTCACATTTCAAGTATGTGGGACGTTTTCACATTTTATGTTGTCATTGATTTTTCTTTTGTTGTTATATGTTGTATGTTGTATGTTGTTTGTTGTTTAAGGCATGTTATTATTAGAAGTTATATGTTGTTTATGATTTAATTTTTGTTGATATATATTGTATGTTATTGTTGATAAAAATTATATATTGTTTATGATTTAATTTTTGTTGATATATGTTGTATGTTGTTGTTAATAAAAGTTATATGTTGTTCATGCTTTTTTTTTATGTTGATATATGTTGTATGTTGTTTAGGGTATGTTGTTGTTGATAAAAGTTATATATCATTGATGATTTAGTTTCTGTCGATATATGTTGTTTAAGGTATAATGTTGCTGATATAAGTTGTATGTTATTGATGATTTAGTTTTTGTTGATTTATGTTACATGTTATTTTTGATAAAATTTGTATGTTGTTGATAATTTTGTGTTTGTGATATATGTTCTATGTTTTTAAAGGTATGTTGTTGATAAAAGTTTTAGTTTATTGATGATTTAGTTTTTGTTGATATATGTTGTATTTTATTTAAGGTATGTTCTTATTAATAAAGGTTATATGTTGTTGATGATTTAGTTTCTATTGATATATATTGTATTTTTTTAAAAGTGTGTTGTTGATGTTGGTTATTATGATATATATTTTGTATGTTGTAGATTTTTAATGATATACATTGTAATTGTTGCATTCACTCCATTAAGTAGACATGTCTTATAAGGTGAGTTTATTATGTGATACATGGATTGAGTGTTTTACCAACTCGTCGTTAATTTAATTAAATTTCTAATTGAATTAGAATTTTATAATAAAAAAAATTAAGTTATGTTTAAAAAAACAATTTACTATTGATCAATGTTTTCGAGCTTTATTCCTTCCATTCTACGTATAAATATGCATACAAATTTCAGACTTTTTTTTGTTTGGTCCATGGATCCAGATTTTGGGCTTTGTTTGTTGGATATTTGCTATTATAAATATGCATCTCTTATATGTTTGGTGTGTGACAATCTTAGGATTTACACCAACAAGCGAGAGCAGGGGTTTAAAGGTATTGAGTTATTCATATATTGAGAGTTGGAGAGGTTGAGAGATACTAGGTTAGAAAATAGGGTTGTTCTTGGGAGCCTTTAGGGTTGTTCTTGGGAACCTGAAGGCGAAGACTATTTTCTTGTAACTCATTTGTAATCTCATGTAACAACTTTCTGAGTATAGTTAATTGGAGAGTTGCTCTCTCTCCCAGAGTAGATCGTTTGATCGAACTGAGTAAACAAACTTTCATTTAATTTCATTCCTTATTCTGTTATATTACTTGTGTACGGATTATTATTGCTTTAGACCATTTATTTTGGTTACTACTATTCTTTTCGCCACAAATTGATATTGAATTTTGTTGTAATTCACAACAAGATTCAAAATAACAATGGATTTATCTCACTCATAAAATGCAGATTAAGAAATGGCTGGGATATCTCATTATGGCAATGAAAATGGCTAGGGGATATACCTTTATTAACAATCTTCCCAAAATTATACATATTGTCCAACCCCTAGTGGAGAGTTTATCAAATGGTTAAATGACTAGAAGGTTCTTGGAAGTGGTGTTTAAAAGTCAGGAGGTTGATACAACCTTGGTGCTACAATATTTACTTGAGGAGTTTGAAGCAAAAAGAGACTTAGATAATACATTTGAATGGTATTGTAGCATTGATAAACCATTTACATATAAATCCAACAACTTATAACTAATGTATGAACATTTAGTAAGTATGGATGATGCAACTCTAATCCAGACAATGAATATGACTTGGAAAGTGATGATCCCATCAAACGTCAAAATATTATGTTGGAAACGTTTTTATGGATAGGCTCCCCACATGATTTTAACTATCTTGTTTAGTAATTGGTGTGGCATCCTGCACCATTCCAATCACCCTTTATTGGTTTGAGATCAAGGGAGAGAACAACACCAGCTTGTTTAGTAATTCTCCCATTTGCAATCCAAGATCTGTATTGTTTCTGTAATGGGCTTACAAACACGCTTATGCCCAAAAGAGGACATCCCATGAAAATGGAAAGATTAGAAGACAGATGTAATTCATTCTTCAATACCTTCTTAGAAGGAAACACAGTTACAATAGCAAAGTAGTTTCCTGCAACATGATTCAATGTGTTACAAGTTTCCAATCTGTAGAATCTTTGACATTCTATGGTCAATGACGAGAGAGGAAAGGTATACAATTGTGTAATCTCTTTACTTGAAGATGGAATATACACTGAAACAAGTGAACCCGGAGTAAGAGAAGATGCCACCATAGAAAAATCGGAAATCCCAATTTTGGAACTTTTGGAAAGAGAATCGGTAGACTCGACATCAGTGATTTAGCCTACGAAAGTAGATTCTGAAATGAAGGATGGAAAGATTCTAGAAGCTTCTTGGCGGAGAGAGGCGGAGTTCTGTGGTTTGGCTATGGTGCAGGGTGGAGTGATCGGCTTGTAAATTGAAGATGGTGATGATAACTTTGGTTGTGAATGTAATACAGATGACTTGAAGTAACCAAAGTCACAAATTTTGACCCACGGAGTTGTGCTTCCGTCTAAGAATGTGTTTTCAAGATTCAAATTTCTATGGAAACTTTTCCTTGAAGACAGTCACTGACTCTAGATATCAATTGCTGAAATGAAAACCTTGCCTCATCTTCACTAAGTCTACCAACACTACATATACTCTCAAAGAGTTCTCCTTTTGATAAACTTTCACCAAACTAAAGCACCATTTGAATCAGACATGGATGTTGTCTCAAAAGTTCATTATACTTTACTGCCTCAAAAGTTTCAGTAGCAGTTTTGTTTGCCTTTAAGAGTTGAGCTTCTGTGGAATCTCTAGGAATCTTAGCAGCACGTAAAATTTGGCAGCAAGAGGCCTCCACCAAAGTGTCTCTTGAAGCCTCCACTTCCTTGTTTACATCATAACCCTTTAGCTATACTTCAGTTGTGAGAGCTTCAATATCATCTGTTGATAATTGTAGCAAAATTGAATTTTAGGACTTGCTTTCCATGATTGAATCTTTGTGTGTGATATGTTTAGAGATGAAATAAGTAGGAAAAATAAAAGATTACCAATAAAGAAAATTGATTTCCTTGTCTTCCTGATATTACTCTAACATATAAGCTAGAAAATTGGTGTTCCTTAAATCCCATGATGTATTACCAGCAACTGACGATACACTTTGATCATCTTGAATGTAACACCCCGAATTTGTTATTTAATTATTTTCTTTGAATGTTGTGTTTTGGTGTGTGTAGAATAATATAATATCGAATATAATTATAATTTGAGAATTATAATTGTTGTGGATAATTATATTATGAAGTGATAAAATAATAATTGGAAAATATGAGGTGAGGGACAAGGTGGTCATTTGGTAGGTTTAGTGTGGGTAAGAGTGGAAGTCCCTAAGTAGGTCTAAGAGATTAAGTTGTAAAAAGAGGAAAAGGATCGTATTCTGAGAAATGGGAAGAACGATCGTGAAATTGAGAAGAGAAGAGGAAAAGGCTTGATCATGAAGAAGAATCTGCGAGGAAGAGGAATTCTTGTCAAAACTTAGGTAAGGGTGAGATTCTTCAATCTCTAAAGGGTTGTATAATGGGAATTGGGTAGGTTGAGGATTAGGGATTGATGTTTTGGTGGATTGAAGAAGAATTGTGTTGATTAGTTAGTAGTAGTTGTTGTTAGTTGATATTTTCATGAATTATATAGTTGGATGACATACTACGGTAGGGTATGTTAGTTGTTGTGTTGTTGGTGTGATCATGAAATAGGATCTTACGTGGCAATGAAATAGTGGTCGAGGGTGTGATCATGAAATAGGGATCATACTGGACCATAAAATTACTCAAATATAAATGATTTTTTTGAGGTCTGGCTTTAATGAGAAAAAAGGAATTATTTGGGCCAGTTGGGAAGGAGTCTGTAGAGACAATAATAAAGGGGGGCTGGGAGTAAAGAATATTGAAGTGTTCAGTAGATAATTTTTATACAAGTGGTTTTGGAGGTTTATCAGAGATGATTATGCTATATAGGTAAGGATGTTATAACATAGATATGGTGATTTAAAAATGATTTATTTTTCAATGTAAGTCTTTAAATCAAGAAGATCTAAATCAATATGGTGTAGGGGTTTAATTAAACTAGGGAATGGGCTGGGTCAAAATGATAATTGTTGTAAATGTGTCTGAAAACCTTGGTTGATTAAGAGAAAGAAAAACATATTTTTGAAATAACATTTATCGTAAAAATTGGAAGTTTTAGAAAGTCGGACAGAAAAAAAAATCTGTCGGTGAATAGTGCCATCCATATGGGTGAATAGTATTGCCACACGAATGAATAGTGTTGTCTGTGCGGATGAATAGTACTGTCTGTAAGGTGAATATAGTTTTTTGGAGTTTTTTTTTTGTTTGGTCCATGGATCCATATTTTGGGCTTTGTTTGTTGGGTATTTGCTATTATAAATATCCATCTCTTATATGTTTGGTGTGTGACAATCTTAGGGTTTACACCAACAAGCGAGAGCAGGGATTTAAAGGTATTAGCTATCAGCATATAGAAAACCTTGGATTACACCTTGGATTTGAGTGATTCATATATTCAGAGTTGGAGAGGTTGAGAAATACTTGGGTAGAAAATAGGGTTGTTCTTGGGCTCCTTCAGGGTTGTTCTTGGGAACCTGAAGGCGAAGACTATTTTCTTGTAACTCATCTGTAATCTCATGTAACAACTTTCTGAGTATAGTTAATTGGAGAGTTGCTCTCTCTCCTAGAGTAGATCGTTTGATCGAACTGAGTAAACAAACTTTCAGTTTGTTTCTTTCCTTATTCTGTTATATTACCTGTGTACGGATTATTATTGCTTTAGACCATTTATTTTGGTTACTACTATTCTTTGCCCCACAAATTGATATTGAATTTTGTTGTAATTCACAACAAGATTCAAAATAACAATGGATTTATCTCACTCATAAAATGCAGGTTAAGAAATGGCAGGGATATCTCATTATGGCAATGAAAATGGCTAGGGGATATACCTTTATTAACAATCTTCCCAAAATTATACATATTGTCCAACCCCTAGTGGAGATTTATCAAATGGTTAAATGACTAGAAGGTTCTTGGAAGTGGTGTTTAAAAGTCAGGAGGTTGATACAACCTTGGTGCTACAAAATTTACTTGAGGAGTTTGATGCAAAAAGAGACTTAGATAATACATTTGAATGGTATTGTAGCATTGATAAATCATTTACATATAAATCCAACAACTTATAACTAATGCAGGAACATTTAGTAAGTATGGATGATATAACTCTAATCCAGACAATGAATATGATTTGGAAAGTGAAGATCCCTTCAAACGTCAAAATATTATGTTGGAAACGTTTTTATGGATAGGCTCCCCACATGATTTTAACTATCTTGTTTAGTAATTGGTGTGGCATCCTGCACCATTCCAATCACCCTCTATTGGTTTGAGATCAAGGGAGAGAACAACACCAGCTTGTTTAGTAATTCTCCCATTTTCAATCCAAGATCTGTATTGTTTCTGTAATGGGCTTACAAACACGCTTATGCCCAAAGGAGGACATCCCATGAAAATGGAAAGATTAGAAGACAGACGTAATTCATTCTTCAATACATTCCTAGAAGGAAGCACATTTACAATAGCAAAGTAGTTTCCTACAACATGATTCAATGTGTTACAAGTTTCCAATCTGTAGAATCTTCCACATTCTATGGTCAATGACGAGAGAGGAAAGTTATAAAATTGTGTAATCTCTTTACGTGAAGATGGAATAGACACTGAAACAAGTGAACCCAGAGTAAGAGAAGATGCCACCATAGAAAAATTGGAAATCCCAATTTTGGAACCTTTGGAAAGAGAATCGGTAGACTCGACATCGGTGATTTCGCCTACGAAAGTAGATTCTGAAATGAAGGATGGAAAGATTCTAGAAGCTTCTTGGCGAAGAGAGGCGAGGTTCTGTGGTTTGGCTATGGTGCAGGGTGGAGTTATCGGCTCATAAATTGAAGATGGTGATGATAACTTTGGTTGTGAATGTAATACAGATGACTTGAAGTAATCAAAGTCATAATTTTTAACCCACAGAGTTGTGCTTCCGTCTAAGAATGTGTTTTCAAGCTTCAAATTTCTATGGCAACTTTTCCTTGAAGACAGTCACTGACTCTAGATATCAATTGCTGAAATGAAAACCCCACCTCATCTTCACTAAGTCTACCAACACTACATATACTCTCAAAGAGTTCTCCTTTTGATAAGCTTTCACCAAACAAAAGCACCATTTGAATCAGACATGGATGTTGTCTCAAAATTTCATTATACTTTACTGCCTCAAAAGTTTCAGTAGCAGTTTTGTTTGCCTTTAAGAGTTGAGCTTCTGTGGAATCTCTAGGAATCTTAGCAGCACGTAAAATTTGGCAGCAAGAGGCCTCTACCAAAGTGTCTCTTCAAGCCTCCACTTCCTTGTTTACATCATAACCCTTTAGCTATACTTCAGTTGTGAGAGCTTCAATATCATTTGTTGATAATTGTAGCAAAATTGAATTTTAGGACTTGCTTTCCATGATTGAATCCTTGTGTGTGATATGTTTAGAGATGAAATAAGTAGGAAAAATAAAAGATTACCAATAAAGAAAATTGATTTCCTTGTCTCCCTGATATTACTCTAACATATAAGCTAGAAAATTGGTGTTCCTTAAATCCCATGATGTATTACCAGCAACTAACGATACACTTTGATCATCTTGAATGTAACACCCTGAATTTGTTATTTGATTATTTTCTTGGAATGTTGTGTTTTGGTGTGTGTAGAATAATATAATATCGAATATAATTATAATTTGAGAATTATAATTGTTGTGGATAATTATATTATTAAGTGATAAAATAATAATTGGAAAATATGAGGTGAGGGACAAGGTGGTCATTTGGTAGGTTTAGTGAGGGTAATAGTGGAAGTCCCTAAGTAGGTCTAAGGGATTAAGTTTTAAAAAGAGGAAAAGGATCGTATTCTGAGAAAGGGGAAGAACGATCGTGAAATTGAGAAGAGAAAAGGAAAGGGCTTGATCGTGAAGAAGAATCTGCGAGGAAGAGGAATTCTTGTCAAAACCTAGGTAAGGGTGAAATTCTTCAATCTCTAAAGGGTTGTATGATGGGAATTGGGTAGTTTGAGGATTAGGGATTGATGTTTTGGTGGATTGAAGAAGAATTGTGTTGATTAGTTAGTAGTTGTTGTTGTTAGTTGATATTTTTCATGAATTAGATAGTTGGATGACATACTACGGTAGGGTATGTTAGTTGTTGTGTTGTTGGTGCGATCATGAAATAGGATCTTACGTGGCAATGAAATAGTGGTCGAGGGTGTGATCATGAAATAGGGATCATACTGGACCATGAAATTACTAAAATATAAATGATTTTTTTGAGGTGTGGCTTTAATGAGAAAAAAGGAATTAATTTGTGGGATTCTTCCATCTCTAAAGGGTTGTATGATAGGAATTGGGTAAGTTGAGGATTAGGGATTGATGTTTTTGTGGATTGAAGAAGAATTGTGTTGATTAATTAGTAGTTGTTGTTAGTTGATATTTGCATGAGTTAGATAGTAAAATTGGTAATTACTATGAATTCTGGATGGTAGTGGTGTGTTGATGAGATGATTTTCGTAGCGGAATGAGTGTAGAGTGCGGAGGAGCGATTTGCAAAATAGTAGAGCTCGCTTAGCGAGCAAGATAGATTTAGGAAAAGTCAAAACCTGAGAGTAGCTCACTTAGCATGCAATGACCCTCGCTTAGCGAGGCCTGGAGCGTGAAATGATGATTTTTAATTCCGAAAAATTACTTAAAATTACTTGAATGAGTTAGTAATGCTTAGGAATTGATGTGGTGTAGTTGAAGATAGTGAAAGAGGAGTTATACACTTAATTGTAGGGATAATTAGTATAACTTGAATATAAACATAATTGATATGTTTGTTGGCTTTGTTGTTGTTGTTGTTGTGATAAGTTACATATATTTGTTAGTGGTACATGCATATGTAATTATTGTGGTATATGATGTTGTGGCCTTTGTGATAGTAGAAGTTGATTTATGTGGATATATATTAAAAATGCATGATAATTGTAGTGGTAATGAATTGTTGTATATATTATCGGTGTGTGATAAATCATTGTTGTTGTTGATGTTGTATAATGAAATTGTTGCATATATGCATGTATGTCATTGGTGTCGCATGAGATGTTGCATAGTTGGACGATATACCAAGGTGGGGTATGTTAGTTGTTGTGTTATTGGTGCAATCATGAAATAGGAATCATATGCGGCCATGAAATAGAGGTCGAGGGTGTGATCATGAAATAGGGATCATACTGGACCATGAAAGAGGGGTCGAGAGTTTCAACGAGAACTGGATTTTGAAATAGAGATCAGATATGGTACCGCATGCATAAGAGTCAAGTAGGATCTCATTGCATGATTGTTGTCGTTGTTGTATATGATGTTGTTGATCTGTATGATGTTGTTATATGTATGATGTGGGTGAATAACTGTTGTTGAGAAGTGGTGTTTTATTTCTGATACTTGTTAATTCTTATTATATTACTCTTTTCTGATGTAAGTATCTCACCCCTTCTGTTTGAATGTTTCCCTCATGTTGGTAACGTGTAGGTGAGCAGGAAAAGTTGAGTGGTGGTCAGTGAAGTCAGTGTACTTCACGTCATTAGAATGTCGACTATAATACGTCGCTTTGGGTGTCTGGACGAAGTTGCATTTATTTGTTTTATTCTAAGAAAAACATTTTTGTAATTATGACCGGGGTTGTTTTAAAAGTACTTTTCCGCTGCATATTGAAGAATTTATTTGAAAACGTATTATTGAGCCGAGTTGTTTTGAAGTTGAATTGTGACACTCGAATAAAACGTTGTAATTTTACTCTGATTTTATTATTATTCATGTGGGGTGATTGGGTTGTTACATTGAACACTTCTTCCAGGCGGTTGCGGATGCTGATCATACTGGTATGTTGGATTAGAATAAACTCCATTTGTCATCGAGCTCTGAACAGTCCATGATACATATTCAGGCCCAGATGTTATGGTAGCATATAAAGATGTTTGATTTGCATAGGGTTACAATAGGCTTCACTTCTACTTGTTAACAAGAATTGATCTCCAATTTTTTTAGTCGTACAAAGCATGTTTTCGATATTTCCCTCAACAAAAAGTTCAATCAGGTCACGTTGAGGTTCCATATCCTCTAAATCGATGTGAGTTTCTTTTTTATCTTTCTCTCTTGCAGCCAATATGACATCAGAATCACACTGTGACTTCTCATTGACTACATCGGTTTGCGTTAAGTCTTAGTATTCACAGTATCAAGGTTGCTAGTTGCATCAAGATTTTCATCTTCACAAATGCCACGAATCAGAGCATTCTTCTTTATGTAATGAACAACCTGCAAAGCTGCCATTCTCTCGTGGAATTCCATCGAAGATTTGTAATCCGGATAAGTCGCAAGGCATTTGGCATCCACGGACTGATGTTCAATGAATGACATTTCATCTTCATCATTATGAACCTTCAAGTTTGAAGATGAATACCTACCACTAAATGACGTGTCAAACGTATGAGCCAACACTTTCAGCTGCCCCTTTTTGTACCCAGCAATACACACCTGCATACAAGCATGTCCAATGTCCATAAAAGCCACATTCAATTGATAAGGTTTCGACAGATCTGTTGTATAAATCTGATACGGAAATGCAGTAGGAGTGGTTTCATGACGCAACCGAAGCGGGTTCAAACCAACAATAGTTGCAGCATCCAAAACAACCTTTCTCTGAACATCAGTGAAATAAACCGGAATCCCAATGCAACAATCATTAACTATCGCATTAAGATTCTTCTCAACAATCGCTTTCATATGCAACAACGTTATAGTAAACACTTGTGTAGGCATAAACGACTTAACTTTCGACAAAGCAACCAACATATTATCTTCGAACAGAACAACAAAAACCAAACCAAAATTCTCGATCGAAAACTGACCAGTGTTATTAGTTTTCATTTTCTTAATTATCATGTCATATAAAGCATTTCCATGGAGGGGAGGCTTCAACATGCCCCTATTTTGTTTTGTTGCATTAGAAGTTACCAGGTTCTGCCTCACCAAAGGACCATTATTTATGGGACATAGAGCATTATCATTAATAACTTGAGTTTTAGCCTCATGATCTTTGAAACATTCTTTTTTTCTCTTGCTTATGCATTCCCTGGGCCTTAAGGTAAGACACTGTTGATTCTGACTGCAACAGGTCTATCTTAGCCATAAATAACTCCAAGAAAATAGACCATCGCACAAAGAGAAAGCTATCAGGTGCAAACCTTGTCAGAATCCTTCTCAGTGGCAGTGTGAAAATGGAGAATCCACATACTTTCGTAAACATTTCATGTGTGCACATTTTATCTATCTTTGAAATGAAATCAGGAGGTTTTGGTGGGGGTATCTCATCATTTATTAGCACAATAAAGTTTTCTAAATCTTGATGGGTTTCTTCAAATTAAATGGGTTTTGGAAAGGAACTCGTAACAGAGGGCATGGAAAATATGAACGATTGATGTTGAAGGGAATTTGGGAAACTAGGGTTTTGAATATAAACGGGTGGCTGGTGTAAGGATTCATTTGTGACATTGCTAATGTTAGAAGATACTAAGGCTGAAATATTTGACATTATAGGCAACTCACCTCCTGCTTCATCGTTAAGTGTAAATTTGTAGTGTAAAACAGCAACCTGTTATTCATTCTCATGTTCGGTATGTAAGAGTTGAAGTTCAGGGGTGGCTCCTCTTTTTCACCATCTAGTGAAAAAATGGATTCCATTTCCTCTTCTAGATTTGGTTCCTCCTTTTCTTCTATTGGTAAAATTTCTCTCCACTCCGGTTTAAATCTCCATAACAAAGCTGTTGTAAACGTATCCCAACTATATCTACAATGAACACGAGACCACCATATCCACCATTTGAGAGTAGGACCTCGCATAACTCTTGCAGCTTTCAACACCTTCAAAGACTCATGTGTTCTATGCTTTTTGAAAAATTTCTCAAAACAAAGAATCCACCAATAAGCATCATCTTCTCCATCAAACAATAATATTGTCATGCTAAAGCGGAAAGTAAGATCGAAATGAGAACACCAATTTTTAGGAAGCAGAATTGCTAACCCTGACAAGATATGAAACCACTACAAATCTAATAGCAAAACTAAGTAAAATAGAAATAAAAATTAACTTAATTTTTCATTGATTGATTCTTCAATGTGTCAAAAAACACTACATATATATAATACTAATGAGTAATAAAAATAAAGGCCCAAATACAAAAGGAGCCCAATAACACTTAACATACAATATTAAATTAATATTCTAACTTAATTTAATTATAATTATGCCCCTATCAGTTTAATACTTAATGATCATGAAGTGGTGTGTGCTTTTTGTTTTAACTTTAAGAACACATTTCACATGTTTAATTGCTCAAGCTCCAAGCGGATATTGCAGGAAATTAGTGTGTGGCAAGAATATGACCTGAAATTAATAATAGATAACATAGAGAATTTTCTTTTGTCTAACAATTCACTCAAAGGGAAGGTGGATAAAAACACATAAGGGCTTATTTGGATGACAGTTTGTTGGTGTATTTGGAATAAGAGAAATGCAATTATGTTCAAAGAAGAATATAGAGATGTAAGTGATGTGATCTTTAACATAACACTCATCTCTTGGATTGACTTGTAATAAATTATTCATGTAAACTAAAATATAACTTTTATGAATGATACGAGCATCCAAAAGCATACTTAAAAGTGTATTATTTGTATTGGTGAATTTTACCTTGTAAAAAGCGTTAGAATACCTCTAATACTTTTTTGAAACAAATATCTTACTCATAAAAAAATTGTATTTGATATTAAAAAAGAAAATAACTAATAATTCTTAAATAGAACAAATTCATGGTTTGCTAAATAAACCTTAATTATTTTTATTATTATGACAATATTTTTTAAATAATTTTTTTTTTGGCAACTTCTTTTCAAAATATGGCCACCTCCACTTTTTATCTATTTTTTTTAAGCAAGAAATATATTACTAGAAGTATGAAGAGTATTCAATCCGGTTTATAAAAAAAACGAGACGAAAATCGACAAAAAAGAATAAGAAAATTAGCAACCAATTGAAACTTAAGTCAAATAAAACAAAGAATATTTGTTAAATTCGTACAAATTACAATTGAAGTTGTTAATTTCTCTAATAAAAGATTATCTTCAAACCAAAAACTTCACATTCCATACCATGTCAGCCACATTCCAACTCGAATTCCTTAAAATAATCTCATTTCTAAGAATATTTTTTTTCTTTCTATAATTTAAAAATAACTTCAAAATGTTGAAATTTTTTTCTTCATCATAATAAAGCTAATATACCTTAACAATATATATTCCTTTGTCTTTTTCTAAATTTACCATAATTCTATTTATATTTCCTTAAAATTATATTACATTATTATGACTACCTTTTACTTTGATGTTATGAGTCAATTGTTTTTACATTTATATTTTTCAATAACTCTTTGTAAATAATGAATTGAATTATTTCAACGGTTAAATCGAGAGATATTATCTAATAGATCTAGTTTAAAATGTTTTTTTTATAGTTATACAAAATATTTCCAAATCAATTTATTTCAACTTATAATAAATTATTTAAAAATATATATGTAAATTTAAATCCTAGAATTTATAGAAACATATGTATAAATTGTTTGAAATTCTATACATAAGCATCAGAAAATAATATTGAATAATTCAATAATTCAATTTGTTTAGTATATATATATATATATATATATATATATATATATATATATATATATATATATATATATATATATATATATATATATATATATATATATATATATATATATATATATATATATATATATTAGCTTAGACATCAATAGCACACAAAGTAAAATTCTACTCAATGACTTCATATATGAATCAATCTCGACTCTGGTGGATTTTGTGCGTTGCTTTTATTTTGCTCTCAGGTAATAAGAACAAGTTACTTTTATATCAGCTGTTTTATTTTTTCATTAATTAACCATGAACAAGTTGTGTTGTAATTTATTTGTAGAGCTACAGTAACATTAATAATATGGTCTTAATTTGAAATCATAGTCTAATTCTTATTTTAAACTTTATCGGTATTTATTTTGCAGGATTCATAACTTTAGATGCCGTTCCTCCTGGGCCGACATATAAGTGCGTCGGTCGCAATGACTGCATAAATGATACAAAGTGTACAAACTATTGCACTTTTTTCGGATATAATAAAGGTGGTAGATGTGTTGGATACGATCCAAAATCTATGTTTTGTTGTTGTTATAAGTAATGTTATTGTACTTTTTAATACATCTCTGAATGAATAAAACGTATACATGAGATACTTTTGAAACTTTGGAAAACTTTATGTACTGCGTTGTGGAAGTTAATGAAATAGTTATTCATCTCTTGTTTATTTCTTAACAATATTCATCTCATTTTTTGAATTAACAAATTGCAATGGAATCTTCTAATTATAATACAACTGAAAATTGAATTAATGTATGTAAGACTCTATCATTTTCCAAATTTATCTCTGATAAAATCAAGTATATATGTAGAAAATTATGTGCTAGGTTTGAGGTTAATGAAATATTGGAAACAAGCGGCTATTGGCATCTAATGTCTTGGATAGAGAAACTGAGGGGGAAGGCCGACCCTAGGGGTAGGCCATCAAGGCTACCGCTAGGGCCTCAATTTTTTATATATTTTATTTATATAATTTTAATTAATTAATTTTTCAAAAAAAAAAATTATGTCAATTAAATAATTAAATCTATTTAAAATATATAATAATAATCTTCATTTAATATGATAAATATAATTGTTAACTTAAAAACCACAACCACATTTATAGAACAAACTTTTAAAAAAATATTCTTGAAAACTTGATATTTAATTTTTTTTTTATAGAAATATTGATAATATATTTTCTATTATAATTTATTAATGATGAGATGATTGTTTAAATGAATGAATTTTATTATCAATTAAAAAGAAAATATTAAATAAAATTGATTTTAGTAATATAATGATTTTACATTCTAAAAAAAAGTCAAAAATACATTAAATTTTAAAAAAATATTTTTATTATATAAAAAAGATCTAATATTAAGTTTCGCCTTAGGCCTCGAAACACTACGCCAAAAATGACTTTTAACAGCGCATCTTAGACAGCGCATCTTAGACAGCGCTTTTAAAAGAAAGCGCTGTCTAAGGTTAAAATTAAAATCAAAACACGGAAACTGTTCAAAAATAATCAAAAAGCGCTGTCTAAAGTCCCACTTTAGACAACGCTTTTGAAAAAGCGCTTTCTAAGGTAGGCCTTAGACAGCGCTTTAAGAAAGTGTTGTCTAAGGCATACCTTTGAAAGCGCCTTTTCAAAAGCGCTGTCTAAAGTCTTTTAATTTAAAAAAAAATTAAAACCAAAAGCGCTGTCTAAGGGGGGTTTTAGAAAGCGCTTTTGGAAAGCGCTGTCTAGGGCATACCTTAGAAAGCTTTCCACCAAAGCGTTGTCTAAGGTCTAATTAAAATAAAATTTCAGACTCAATTTCTATTTTCATTCTCTGTTCTTTTGTTTTCCCTCCCGCGAACGTTAAAACCCTAACAACGAAAACCATAAACCCTAACAGCGAACACGAATACACTTCCATTTTTCGGTTTCAATCATTGAACGTGTTTGAAGAATCGTACGTGTCTCGACATTTGGGTGTTGACTTCGTTTTTTCGTTTCTACTGTTCTTCATTTCTTGCGGTATGTTCTTCATTTCTTATGGTTTTTATAAGTTGTTATTAATCTTTGATAAAATTCAGAAACTGAGTTTAGAAGTAGTTTACTACTGTTGAGAATGTGCATAATCTGGTTGACTGAGTTTAGTGTATTATTCTTGTTGAAGTTGTTTTGATTCATTCTAGCTATTTTTGTAAAAACTGAGTTTAGAAGTTGAGTTTAGAACCCTTATTGTAGAAACTGAGTTTTGACTCATAAGGTACATTGTTGTTGTTATGTTTGATAAGTAATAATGTTGATAATAGAAAAATGTTGATAGAAAAATTATTAAAGTTAAGAGAAAAGTAATGGAAGAAAAAGTTTGATTCTTGTAATAGAAAAAATGAAAGTGGTGAGGTAATTAAAGTTGTTATGTTTGATAAGTAATAATGTTGTAATAGAAAAATGTTCTTCCTTGAAAAATGTTGTAATACAAAAATGTTTGGTAATAGAAAAATGTTGTAATAGAAAAATGTTTGATAATAGAAAAATGTTTGATAAGTAATTAACGTTAGTTATAGAAAATTTAAAGTTGTAGAAAATTATAGGTATAGTTATAGTTATAGGTATAGTTATAGGTATATTCTAATAGAAAATTAAAGTTAGTTATAGAAAAATTAACGTGTTATAGGTATAGTTATAGGTATATTGTAATAGAAAAAGTTTGATTCTTGTAATAGAAAAAATGAAAGTGATGAGGTAATTAAAGTTGGTATATCGGCGTATCGAATACGTTATTGAAGTTTATATTAACATTGGTTATGTATACGTTATTGAAGTTTAAAATGAATTGAACTTTAAAATTGTTAGAATATTCAAAGATACTACCTTAGTTATGTATTTTCGTCTGGATTGATTGTTTACCTTAATAAGTAGGAAAACCATGGATAAAACATGGATCTGTGCCGATCGAATGACCAAAGAGTACGAGAGTGGGGTTGCGGAATTCGTTAAGTATGATGTTCAACACGCTGAAAACCCCAGACGAATGCATTGTCCTTGCTTGCGTTGTTGTTATATTGGTAAGGTTGACGCACATGGATTGAAATCGCATTTGCTGAGGCATGAAATTGATCAAAGTTATCAGTGTTGGATATTTCATGGTGAGAAAATTAACGAGAATGTTGAATCGAGTGGAAAAAGTAATACGACCTATGCTTCATACGACAAAGACACTGAAACATACGATTGTGATCGAGTTGAAGAGATTGTAGAAGCACTGGAAGAAGATCTTTATGATTGTCCTGAAATGTTTGAGAGGATGGTAAGTGATGCAGAGAAACCGTTGTACAAAGGTTGCACTAAATTCTCAAGACTGTCTGCGGTATTAAAGTTGTACAACTTAAAGGCGGGCAATGGGTGGTCGGATAAAAGTTTCATAGAGTTGTTGGCCCTTATGAGAGAAATGCTACCGGATGATAATGTTCTTCCTAATCGAACCTATGTGTCGCACCTCGAAAAATACGACCTCGCGATAAAAGATTATCGCGGATAAAAATTAAAACAACAGAGTCGCCACCGAACTTATTTTATTCCAATTAAGGAAAAGGAAAATATCGAGAAACCTTTTGGAAAAAAAATGGATAGAACAAGGTCTTTGAAACCAGATTCTAGGTTCGGGAGTCGATTCCGTAAGGGGAAGGTATTAGCACCCCTTACGACCGTTGTACTCAACGGGAACCTCTTAGTTTAATTTGCGATCTAATGTTGACTTATGCTTTCTGTTTTCTTCGAATAATAAAAAAATAAATGCGAACGGTTCTAATATAAGGTTACGGGGAAAAATGGTGGTTTTGTTCCTAGGGTGCTCGGCAAGGAGTAAGATCCGTGTGCCTACGTATTCCCTTGTGCAATGGGAAAGTCAGAGCTTCGTAGTTCGTGGTACTAAGGTTGGTTGGTTTGTTTTAATGAACAGTTATTTAAACTGCATTCTACCATTAAGCGTTGGCTTGTCTGCTCGCGATAGGAGGCTGAAGCGCTAGCTTGTTTGAGATAGAAAGGATTTAAATAATGTTCGCTTAAAAGATGTTTGAGTCGATTGGTGTTTTTAAGAATGAAAGGGTAAATAAATTGCGTCTTGAGGGGCGGGCCTCAGGAGAATTTATTCGAGAATTCGAGGAATGCAAGACTCCAGAATTCAATTCTTTCATTATTTAATATGTGAATTAAAAAAATTAACTACGGAAAATCGAATGAACGACGTCCCGCGGGGCGAGCCTCGGGAGTGTTCATTCAAGAATTCGAGGAATGCGAGATTCCAGAATTTAGTTATTCCGTTATTTAATTACAAAAATATTTGAATATTCGAGTTTGGAAGGATTTGGTGGCGAGGCACGGTGCGCTCTGCTTATATGGGTTTGCGAATCGATTAAAGCGATAAAATGCGAAAAAATAAATTAACGGCAACTATTCGAAGGCGTTGGACCTTTTATTCGGGCGTGTCGAAATATGGTTCGCTTACTTCCTTAGAGCCGATTTAAAATTGAAATCATTCTATTAGGAGTCGATCATTTATGCAATACATCCCTACGGTCCTCGGAAGCACGATCAATTTATATTCCGAAACCGCAATGCAAGGATTTAGATGAAAGATGTGCAACAATTAAATATAAGAAAAAACAAATACAATTGAAAAAATTAAACTATGACTAATTAATTAATTAACTAAATATTGATTAAAAGACTAATTAGTGAAATGTAAATAAAACAAAACAAAAATACATGAGAATGAGAAATGTGTGCTTATGGACATAAGATTATAAACATGGATCAATAAATTACTTAGCCCAATTTCTTAAATCTAAAATTATTACCAATATTAAATAAATAAATGAAAGGCAAGAGAAAGTGCTGCCAAGAAAACATCAACGTATCCCAATTAGAAATCCAACAACAACAACGTATCCCTTCTCGACACATGGCATTATTGTTTAATGAAAGAAAAATAATAAAATAAGAAAAGACCAATTCTCTTGTGTAAACCGCAAAAAAAACGTGAGCAAGCATTAACTAGGTAGAAAATCACTAACTCATTTTAATATTAAAATAAAATCCAAAGAATATATCATCTCTTCTCTCTCAAGGCGTGCTTTCAAAACAAAATCACAGAAGAGAAAAAAAAATTCACCTCTCTGCACTAAGATGCGAAACACGTTCTTGGTTTGGCTCGCACAGATTCGCAATAAATTTCACTCCGGTTTCTTGATCTCAAACGCGTTCTCACACTCGGTTTCAACGGCTTAATGAATCTCTCTGTCCCGCGTTCACCTCTTGAATACCTACAGTTTCAATTTTTGTTCCGGTTTCCGTGGTTTTTCGTTCGTGTTCAGATTCGCGGCGGTTCTGGTTCCTGCGATTGTGAGGGAATGGTTCGAATCTGGTTTGTTGTTTGGATTCCTCACTCGTGTTTTGAAATGGTTTTGGGCGGTGTTTATGGATGACGGTGGTTATGGCTCACGGTGATGTACGGATTTCATTTCTCACAATGGTGGTGGTGAAAAGGTCGCGGAAGTGATGCGTCTGTGTGACTTTAGCTTTCGATCTGGTTTTGGCCCGTCGCGGTTTCGTTGGTGGTTGTGCGGCTTTGTGCGTTACGGTTGTGGTGTGAGGGATTCGGTTAGCTTCTCATCTTTTCATCCCTTTCTGGTTCTAATTTTTTTTGTGATATTTGTGATGGGCTGGTGTGTTTGTGGTTTCTGTTGGATTGAGCGATGGAATGGAGATGATTTGGTTTGAGTAAAATGGATTTGCAAGTTGTTATTGAATGAAGATTGAAATAAAGTTGGGTTAAAGGATATGAACAATGGTTTGAAGATTGTTTTGGGAGCCATGTCTGTGTTGCGAGAGATTCTTTTTTTGAATTTTTCTGTTTAGTGCGATTTGTGGTTCTATTTTTTTGGTTATGCAGGAGATTTGAAGGTGATTAAAAAAATGGTTTGAGGCTTGAATTTTGATTATACTTCTGCATAATAATTTTTTTTAGTGTTTTTCAAGCCCCCCTTAGTGAATGAATTGAAGGTTGTTTTTATAGATATTTTTTAGGGGTGTTTTAGGAATGCTTGAGGGAAAAGATTTGGATAATATTTTGCAGATTTGGTGAGCTGTGTGAAAAAGTTTGTTATTGTTTTGAGTGGAGCAAGCACTAATGGTAGTATCACATGGGTATGATATGGGAGGAGATTGTGAGAGAAAAATATCTAATACATTGTCACGTGGATAATAGAAAGAAGTGGTTCAAGTTGAAGATTATACATTTGGATTGAGATATAATAACAATAAACATAAATATTCTTAATAATAACAATGATAATAATAATAATAATAATAAAAATATGAAAAGAAAAAAAAAAGAAATATGATAAGAATAATAATAATAATAAAAACAGAAGAAAAAAAATAAAAATAAAAATAGAGTAATAATAATAATAATAGCAAAAAATGAGAAATAATAAAATTAAATGAAATGATTTTTTTTTAAAATTTTGTAGGCTTTTGCATAATGGACTTAGAACAAGTGATAAAAAAGTAAATATGTGACAAATTGTTTCTTTCAAAAATTTGAAATGAAAATGGATAATGAAACTTGTTTTTTTTTTTTGTGTGTAAAAATAAATAAATAAATAACGAATAAAACTAATAACAAAATATTAGACTTAAAAAAAAAAGATTTTAAAATAAAAAGATAAAAGAAAAACGGATGGATAAAAATGGATATTAAGTATTTAAAATAAAAATAAAAAGGACTAGAATTTTTAGTTTAAAAGAAACATAATGCATGTTTTCGATTATCAGACAGAAAAATAAAATAATACGCATTTTTGAAATTTTTGAAAAACGATGAGACAGTAAAATAAAAGGTGCGGGTAGGACAAATTTGGGGTATGACAGTTGCCCCTATCGAATTGACTTAGACCGAGTAAGATGAATCGGCTCGCATTCAAACTTTCAAGGTATAAGATAATTAGATACTAACAGATTCCGAATTTGTCCGACAAAAGAAAAAGTGTAATGATAGAAGCTAATGATTTAAAACTGGAAAAACAGATGACACAGTAAAGAAATAAGTTGACTGAAAGTAAATAATCGCTATCACCAAAAGGATGATAAGGCGACCCCAGCACTCGATCTAGGTCGATATGGATGCCGAGTGACAGAAATTAAATAATCACTATCAACAGAGGATGATAGGCGAACTCGGCACTCGAACTAGGTCGATATGGATGCCAAAAGACAGGAAAATAAAGAATCACTATCAACAGAGGATGATAGGTGAAAGACAGAAAAAATAAAGGATCACTATCAACAGAGGATGATAGGCGAAAGACAGAAAAAATAAATGATTATTATCAACAGAGGATGATAGGCGAAAGACAGAAAAAATAAAGAATCACTATCATTAGAGGATGATAGGCGAAAGATAGAAAAAATAAAGGATCACTATCAACAGAGGATGATAGGTGAAAGACAGAAAAAATAAAGAATCACTATCATTAGAGGATGATAGGCGAAAGATAGAAAAAATAAAGGATCACTATCAACAGAGGATGATAGGCGAAAGACAGAAAAAATAAAGAATCACTATCAACAGAGGATGATAGGCGAAAGATAGAAAAAATAAAGGATCACTATCAACAGAGGATGATAGGCGAAAGACAGAAAAAATAAAGGATCACTATCAATAGAGGATGATAGGCGAAAGACAGAAAAAATAAAGAATCACTATCAACAGAGGATGATAGGCGAAAGATAGAAAAAATAAAGGATCACTATCAACAGAGGATGATAGGCGAAAGACAGAAAAAATAAAGGATCACTATCAACCTAGGATGATAGGCGAAAGACGGAAAAATAAAGGATCACTATCAACAGAGGATGATAGGCGAAAGACAGAATAATAAAATCACTTATCACCGGAGGATGATAAGATGAAGCTACTGAAAAATAAATTCACTTATCACCAGAGGATGATAAGGCGAATAATTGAAAATAAAATCACTTATCACCAGAGGATGATAAAGCAACTGACTGAAAATAAAAATCACTTATCAATAGAGAATGATAAGGCGAAAGAATAAAATCACTTATCAATAGAGAATGATAAGGCGAAAGACTGAAAATTAAATCACTTATCAACAGAGGATGATAAGGCAAATGACTGAAAATAAAATCACTTATCAACAAAGGATGATAAGGCGAATGACATTTAAAAGCGGCCATTGAATCCGCCAAGGGGACGCCTGGAATCTTCAATTGATATGATCCTGACCTCCGCTGGAGAAAGGACTGGAAACTTGTGTGATCCTGGATCCTAAATTTTGCAACTATGCTTGATTGTTTTTTGAAATGGTATTCCATAAGGATGGAGATACGATGCAAATGTTTATGCATTGAGATGTAAGTTGAAACTGCTAAGGAAAATAAAAAGTCTGATTTATTTAGGCATGCAAATGTTGCACATGTTGTAAATGATTGATATAAATGATGCTTATGCCGTTGATGATGCATAACGATGCATATGAGCGAGTGAAAGGTGCCAGCTTGGTGGACTTTTGGTCTGGTAGTTGCCAATAATGATTGGACTTTGGGTGGGTGGAGGGTTTGATTCCCCGACACTCGATCTTCGACGATGTATGGTCCAAAGATGGATCTGAAAGCTCCGAGTTTGGTTATCTGCTGATGAGCGAAGTGATTTAATTGACACATGAAGACTGATTTCGCTTTGAATGATTGCCAACGTCTAGCAAGGTTTGCTTGTTCAGTTGGGAAAAATAGATAGGAAGATTTGCTCCTTGTTTGGTTGCCCCAGCTTGTAGGGTATTTGAAATAAATCTGATGGGGAAGCTTTGACAATGGCCATGACATGACCTGCCCCAGATTGAGCCTTTGAAGGTGATTTGCCCCTGACTGGGCCACTGAAGAAGATTTACCCCTGATTGGGCTGCTGAAAATAATTTGCCTATGAGTGGACTGTTGAGGTAGTCTTGATTCATGTTGGCGCCAATGAAGTTCAAATTTCTCTTTTGATTGCCCCTTGTTGGGATTGTACCGATGTCAAGTACTGATTTGCAATTAAATTATTCATACACAAATGGTAATGTTAATGTAAAGTTCATGTACGTTTTGAGAAAATCAATTTATTTGAATGATTGTGAAAGTGTAACGAATGGACCATTAGTCCAAACGAAGTGCTGATTTAGAAAGTGCGTGAAAGATGCAGCAAGAATAATGTGCAATTGAGATTTGAAAATTAGCAAATATATGGGAGTCAATTTACGCAACCTTGTTGGTAGCATGCTTTCAGAATAAACCGTTCCTCAATTAGGACTTTTGAGGGTTGTAACGTGGTCTGGTTAATGGTTAGAGAAACAAAAGATATAAGGCTCAAAGTTTGATTTGTACCCATCCCTTCTTCGTAATGTTCTCCAGTCCTATGTTCAGTTAACTCTACACATGCATTTGTTTTAACGTTGCAAGAGTGAAGATGAAGCTTTAAAGTTCACTTGGAAGTGGCAGTCAACTTATTTTGCTGGTGACCCTTTGATTTTGTTTTGGTGGTCACCTGATCTTTGCTTTGTTTTTGCTGAGGATTCGAGCTCCTCTTTTGATTTGTTTTTTTTTCCGACTAAGTCTCCCTTTGGGTGCTCAACTTAGTGGTTTTTTCTTTTCTATTTTTTTTGCTTGAATGTTGTGACTGCCAAGTCACTTGTTGATGGTCCTCTGACGGGATGTCTCATCTTGCAATTCGAAGGTGTAGTCGGGTTAACTGAATAACTATCCTGCCCCGGGTTAAATGTAAGGGTTGTATCCGAAAGAAACTCCTACTTCTAGGCTCAAAGTGGTTGACTAGGGATTAACTCCTTATATCTCCAGTGTTTGGGGATTTGAAAGAATGCCTGTACATCATTGACGAGGTCTTATCCGAAAGCATACCGCAACAGTTATGGGTATTTTGTTTTCATCATCCTCCCTCAAATATTTGTTAAAGTGAAGTAAGGGAAATTTTTTGTGATTTTTTGTGTGATAAATGATAAATATGAGCGAATGCGAATAAATTGATTCAAAACATGCATAAACATAACATTAACATAACCAAGTACAAACGATAACAATGTTCAGAGCAAATAGTACTTAAACAAACATTACAAAACAACAGGAATGCGTAAATAATAAATGGCAATGGCTGCCTTGATTTGAGGAATTTAACTTCTCTTGATTGAATGCTTCAAAGTTGGAGACTACTCAGCTTGGTCTTCAACAACCCTTTCAGATGTCTTCACTTGTTGGCACCATGTGACGGCATCGGATCGCTCTGGACATTTGGATTTCTCGGAGTGAGAGTGAGGTCCTTAGAGTTGATCATATCTTGAATCAAGTGTTTGAAGGCATGGCAGTTCTCGATTGTATGACCTGGAGCGCCTTTGTGATACTCACAGCGAGCATTGGCATCATAGTTCCGGGCATTGCCAGTCTGAGGTGGCATATCTCTCAAAGTGAGAGGTCCTTTTGCCGTTAGCTGTTTAAAGATTTCGGTGTATGACATAGGCAGGGGATCAATGTGCCTATCATATCCTCTTGGTTGATATGGTGGACGCTGTTGAGGAGCGCGTTGTTGTTGTTGACCAGGCCGTGGTGGATAAGCCGGTTGCTGGTATGGATTGGGCGCATATTGTGCGGCTGAAACCATAGGAGGTGGACGTGGTTGATGAGCCATCTGAGGCGGAAATAGAGTTTGAAAGGCCTGTTGATAAGGCAATGGAGGAACTTGCTGATATGGCATCGGAGCATATTGTGCAGCAGCAACATAAGGGTACTGATAGTAGGGAACTGGCGCAGGTGCACTCTGTTGAAAATTCCCATTTGCAGCAGAAACGGCGTTTGTTTCGCCCTTTTTGTACCCGTTGAAAGGTTTCTTGACATTGGCTTGACTGCTAGGGCCTCCTTGGATTTTTCCATTCTTCAAGCCTTCTTCAATTCTTTCTCCTACCATCACCATGTCTGAAAATCCAGAAGATACACTACTGATCAGCTTTTCGTAGTATTGTCCCTGTAGGGTACCCATGAAGATGTCGATCAATTCACGGTCAACCAAAGGCGGATGAACTCTGGCAGCTAACTCCCTCCAGCGTTGGGCGTACTCCTTAAAGGATTCGC
This sequence comes from Lathyrus aphaca, assembly GCA_963966055.1. Lineage (NCBI taxonomy): Eukaryota > Viridiplantae > Streptophyta > Magnoliopsida > Fabales > Fabaceae > Lathyrus > Lathyrus aphaca. The sequence goes on along the minus strand of OZ014525.1, from coordinate 248,994,145 downwards.
TCTCCTTTTGAGACATACTCTGAAGTTGAGTACGGTTAGGAGCTAAGTCAGTGTTGTACTTGTACTGCTTTTTGAATGCATCAGATAGATCAAGCCAAGTACGAACACTGTTGCGTTCGAGCTGCATGTACCATTCTAGAGACGCTCCAGACAGGCTGTCTTGGAAGCAATGGATCATGAGTTTATCGTCTTTGGCATGAGAAACCATTTTTCTGCAGTACATCCTCAAGTGAAGCTCAGGACAGCTGAGGCCTTTGTATTTCTCAAATTCTGGCAGTTTGAACTTAGCAGGGATCACAACATCTGGAACTAAGCACATGTCTGAGGCACTCAGAGAAGTTGAGTTGTGTCCTTCCATAATTCGAAGTTTTTCAGCTAACTCGCGGCACATCTTCATAGCTTCAGATTCTTGAACAGCATGAGGATTGGTGATTGGAACAGCAGTATGCATCTCATACTCAACTTGATGATTCTCTTCAGTTTGAGGAAACTGGACTTGAGTTGGGATAAGTTGAGCTTGAGGAATAGCACCAATAGTAACACCAGAAGCAGGTATTGGTTGAGAAGTGACCTCTTCAACAGCAGGAGTGAAGCCTGGAGGCAAACCGTAGACCAAAGGATTTGGAACGGGAACTGAAGGCATTGCTCGTGAGGTAGATCCTTGCACTTGAGCATTGTTCATTGCGGCAGCAGCTTCGCGACGTTCTTCTATTCTTGCCAAAGCTTGTATGGCCTCGTAAATCTGATCAATCTTGTTCTTGACCGAGTCAATCTCTTCCCTCATAGCAGCTTGCTCTTCCTGAATCACGTCCATTAGTCTTCTAGTATTGGCTCTAGTTAGATACGGGCGTCTAGCACGATACGGGCGTCGGGAAACCAGCTTGATTTACTGAAGATTAAGGAACATGCAATGAGTTTACGGCTTTGGAATGAAATGCAAGATGAACAATTATGCAAATGAAATTAATATACGCATGGATGCAATGCAAGATCCAGGATCACGAGTATAATCTGCTATGAGGTTAACCATAGTAACGAGTAAATAACCGGTATCTCTTGATAAAAGTAACCTTAGCAGGTAGAATCTTATAGGATTGTTCTAAGTTCTTTACCCGTAAAACCACTCACAGGCTAATTTCTACGGTTATGGATAAGATACTCAAGGTCACGGACGCTGATCGTACTAACGTCCTGCCACAGGCTAGCTGTATTATGACGATAATAACGATAGGGTCTACCTTGAGTGGAGTTCTCATGTTAGCCGTATGAGGAGCGGGTCCTCAGAGACTAACACTACGCAACTGCCAACATTGAAACTGGTTCTAAAAGTGGTCCCAGAGTCACAGCCCTTTCATGAATCAAATCATGCGACAGGCTAGCTGTGTTATGACGAGATCTACGAATAGGTCTACTCTCTAGGGGGAGCTTTCATGCTAGGCTTGCAAGGAGCGAGTCCTTGGAGACTAACACTAATAACTTCCAATTCTAAACTAGGTGTTCCCTCTTCTTTTTCGAAAACTCAGGTGCCAACCCAGGATCCAACAAGCAGGCATGATAATGATCATAATAAAGAGAGAGAAAAAAAACAAGCATAAAAAGCATGAAAAAAAAAAGTAAGCAAAATAAACATTGATCGCAAAGTAAACTAAGTTAGGCTTGACTCTCTGACTGTCCCCAGCAGAGTCGCCAACTGTCGCACCTCGAAAAATACGACCTCGCGATAAAAGATTATCGCGGATAAAAATTAAAACAACAGAGTCGCCACCGAACTTATTTTATTCCAATTAAGGAAAAGGAAAATATCGAGAAACCTTTTGGAAAAAAAATGGATAGAACAAGGTCTTTGAAACCAGATTCTAGGTTCGGGAGTCGATTCCGTAAGGGGAAGGTATTAGCACCCCTTACGACCGTTGTACTCAACGGGAACCTCTTAGTTTAACTTGCGATCTAATGTTGACTTATGCTTTCTGTTTTCTTCGAATAATAAAAAAATAAATGCAAACGGTTCTAATATAAGGTTACGGGGAAAAATGGTGGTTTTGTTCCTAGGGTGCTCGGCAAGGAGTAAGATCCGTGTGCCTACGTATTCCCTTGTGCAATGGGAAAGTCAGAGCTTCGTAGTTCGTGGTACTAAGGTTGGTTGGTTTGTTTTAATGAACAGTTATTTAAACTGCATTCTACCATTAAGCGTTGGCTTGTCTGCTCGCGATAGGAGGCTGAAGCGCTAGCTTGTTTGAGATAGAAAGGATTTAAATAATGTTCGCTTAAAAGATGTTTGAGTCGATTGGTGTTTTTAAGAATGAAAGGGTAAATAAATTGCGTCTTGAGGGGCGGGCCTCAGGAGAATTTATTCGAGAATTCGAGGAATGCAAGACTCCAGAATTCAATTCTTTCATTATTTAATATGTGAATTAAAAAAATTAACTACGGAAAATCGAATGAACGACGTCCCGCGGGGCGAGCCTCGGGAGTGTTCATTCAAGAATTCGAGGAATGCGAGATTCCAGAATTTAGTTATTCCGTTATTTAATTACAAAAATATTTGAATATTCGAGTTTGGAAGGATTTGGTGGCGAGGCACGGTGCGCTCTGCTTATATGGGTTTGCGAATCGATTAAAGCGATAAAATGCGAAAAAATAAATTAACGGCAACTATTCGAAGGCGTTGGACCTTTTATTCGGGCGTGTCGAAATATGGTTCGCTTACTTCCTTAGAGCCGATTTAAAATTGAAATCGTTCTATTAGGAGTCGATCATTTATGCAATACATCCCTACGGTCCTCGGAAGCACGATCAATTTATATTCCGAAACCGCAATGCAAGGATTTAGATGAAAGATGTGCAACAATTAAATATAAGAAAAAACAAATACAATTGAAAAAATTAAACTATGACTAATTAATTAATTAACTAAATATTGATTAAAAGACTAATTAGTGAAATGTAAATAAAACAAAACAAAAATACATGAGAATGAGAAATGTGTGCTTATGGACATAAGATTATAAACATGGATCAATAAATTACTTAGCCCAATTTCTTAAATCTAAAATTATTACCAATATTAAATAAATAAATGAAAGGCAAGAGAAAGTGCTGCCAAGAAAACATCAACGTATCCCAATTAGAAATCCAACAACAACAACGTATCCCTTCTCGACACATGGCATTATTGTTTAATGAAAGAAAAATAATAAAATAAGAAAAGACCAATTCTCTTGTGTAAACCGCAAAAAAAACGTGAGCAAGCATTAACTAGGTAGAAAATCACTAACTCATTTTAATATTAAAATAAAATCCAAAGAATATATCATCTCTTCTCTCTCAAGGCGTGCTTTCAAAACAAAATCACAGAAGAGAAAAAAAATTCACCTCTCTGCACTAAGATGCGAAACACGTTCTTGGTTTGGCTCGCACAGATTCGCAATAAATTTCACTCCGGTTTCTTGATCTCAAACGCGTTCTCACACTCGGTTTCAACGGCTTAATGAATCTCTCTGTCCCGCGTTCACCTCTTGAATACCTACAGTTTCAATTTTTGTTCCGGTTTCCGTGGTTTTTCGTTCGTGTTCAGATTCGCGGCGGTTCTGGTTCCTGCGATTGTGAGGGAATGGTTCGAATCTGGTTTGTTGTTTGGATTCCTCACTCGTGTTTTGAAATGGTTTTGGGCGGTGTTTATGGATGACGGTGGTTATGGCTCACGGTGATGTACGGATTTCATTTCTCACAATGGTGGTGGTGAAAAGGTCGCGGAAGTGATGCGTCTGTGTGACTTTAGCTTTCGATCTGGTTTTGGCCCGTCGCGGTTTCGTTGGTGGTTGTGCGGCTTTGTGCGTTACGGTTGTGGTGTGAGGGATTCGGTCAGCTTCTCATCTTTTCATCCCTTTCTGGTTCTAATTTTTTTTGTGATATTTGTGATGGGCTGGTGTGTTTGTGGTTTCTGTTGGATTGAGCGATGGAATGGAGATGATTTGGTTTGAGTAAAATGGATTTGCAAGTTGTTATTGAATGAAGATTGAAATAAAGTTGGGTTAAAGGATATGAACAATGGTTTGAAGATTGTTTTGGTATGACTGAGCCATGTCTGTGTTGCGAGAGATTCTTTTCTTGAATTTTTCTGTTTAGTGCGATTTGTGGTTCTATTTTTTTGGTTATGCAGGAGATTTGAAGGTGATTTAAAAAATGGTTTGAGGCTTGAATTTTGATTATACTTCTGCATAATAATTTTTTTTAGTGTTTTTCAAGCCCCCCTTAGTGAATGAATTGAAGGTTGTTTTTATAGATATTTTTTAGGGGTGTTTTAGGAATGCTTGAGGGAAAAGATTTGGATAATATTTTGCAGATTTGGTGAGCTGTGTGAAAAAGTTTGTTATTGTTTTGAGTGGAGCAAGCACTAATGGTAGTATCACATGGGTATGATATGGGAGGAGATTGTGAGAGAAAAATATCTAATACATTGTCACGTGGATAATAGAAAGAAGTGGTTCAAGTTGAAGATTATACATTTGGATTGAGATATAATAACAATAAACATAAATATTCTTAATAATAACAATGATAAAAATAATAATAATAATAAAAATATGAAAAAAAAAAAAGAAATATGATAAGAATAATAATAATAATAAAAACAGAAGAAAAAAAATAAAAATAAAAATAGAGTAATAATAATAATAATAGCAAAAAATGAGAAATAATAAAATTAAATGAAATGATTTTTTTTTAAAATTTTGTAGGCTTTTGCATAATGGACTTAGAACAAGTGATAAAAAAGTAAATATGTGACAAATTGTTTCTTTCAAAAATTTGAAATGAAAATGGATAATGAAACTTGTTTTTTTTTTGTGTGTAAAAATAAATAAATAAATAACGAATAAAACTAATAACAAAATATTAGACTTAAAAAAAAAGATTTTAAAATAAAAAGATAAAAGAAAAACGGATGGATAAAAATGGATATTAAGTATTTAAAATAAAAATAAAAAGGACTAGAATTTTTAGTTTAAAAGAAACATAATGCATGTTTTCGATTATCAGACAGAAAAATAAAATAATACGCATTTTTGAAATTTTTGAAAAACGATGAGACAGTAAAATAAAAGGTGCGGGTAGGACAAATTTGGGGTATGACACTATGAGGCAAAAAAAATGTTGTGCTCTATTGGCATGAGCTATGATAAGATACATGCTTGTCCTAACGATTGCATTTTGTTTCGTAACGAATATGCAACGTTAACTGAGTGCCCTAAATACGGTTTGTCTCGATATAAGAAAAGATTGTCTCCCGCAAAAGTCTTATGGTATTTTCCGATAATTCCGAGATTTAGGCGCATGTTTCGTAGTGAAACCGATGCAAGACATCTTACTTGGCATGCAGATGAAAGAATTATTGATGGAAAGTATCGGCATCCGGCTGATTCACCACAGTGGTCGAAGATTGATAATGATTATCCTGAGTTTGGATCAGAAGCAAGAAACCTTCGATTGGCATTATCTACTGATGGAATGAACCCACATGGTCTTCAAAGTATCTCACATACCACATGGCATGTGATTCTTATGATTTATAACCTACCTCCATGGCTATGTATGAAGCATAAGTACATGATGTTATCTATGTTAATCTCTGGGCCTAAACAACCAGGGAATGACATAGACGTATACTTGACACCTTTGATCGAAGATTTAAAGATTTTGTGGGAGAACGGTGTGGAGGTTTATGATGGATATAGGAAAGAAAGTTTCAATTTGAGGGCGATGTTGTTTGGCACAATTAATGATTTTCCAGCATACGGGAATCTATCTGGGTATAGCATTAAAGGTCAATGTGTGTGTCCTGTTTGTGAAGACGGAACCGATACGATTCGATTGGAACTTTTCCAGAAGAATGTGTTTCTCGGTCATCGTAGATTCTTACATTCTAAACATCACTATCGTGGGTGGAGAAAAGCATTCAATGGAGACACCGAACATCGTAGAGCTCCACCCGCATTGTCAGGTGAACAAGTTTTTGAAAAGGTGAAAGATGTGCATATTGAGTTTGGCAAGCCTTTTGCACATAAGGTTGTGAAAGGAGGGTGGAAGAAAAGGTCGATATTTTTTGAATTGCCATATTAGAAGTCTTTGTACGTGAGACATTTTCTCGATGTTATGCATATTGAAAAAAACGTATTTGAAAGTGTTATCGGTACATTACTCAATATAAAAGGCAAGTCTAAGGATGGCCTTAAAGCAAGGGAGGACATGTTAAAAATGGGAATGAGAACTGAATTAGCACCCGTGAAGAAAGGAAGACGAACATATCTACCACCTGCTGCTTTTACTTTATCTAGAAAGGAGAAAAAAAATTTGTGTAAGTCTCTGAGTGAAGTTAAGGTTCCAGAAGGATACTCATCAGATATCAGAAGACTTGTTTCTATGAAAGACCTCAAGTTGAAGAATTTGAAGACACATGATTGCCATGTTATAATGGAACATTTTCTACCGATAGGTATACGTTCTATTTTGCCAGAAAAGTAAGAAGTGCCATAACTAAATTGTGTTTTTTCTTTAGGTCAATCTGTAGTAAGGTGATCGATCCCGAGATCTTACCAACACTACAAAAAGATATTGTAATTACCTTGTGTGAGCTTGAAATGTATTTTCCTCCGTCTTTTTTTGACATAATGGTTCATCTAGTTGTTCATCTTGTGAAAGAGACACAGTTATGTGGACCAGCTTATATGAGATGGATGTACCCTGCTGAACGGTATATGAAAATATTAAAAGGGTACGTGAAATCCCGAAGTCGACCAGAGGGTTGTATTGTTGAACGATACATTGTTGAAGAAGCTGTTGAGTTTTGTACTGAATATTTGTCTAACGTTCAATCGATTGGACTCCCCAGAGCTCAGATTTTCGAAAAAATGGAAGGTAAAAAATTAATTGGGAATAAAATTGTGACAATATCAAGGGATGAACGGGATCAAGTTCATTTGTATGTTCTGCACAATAATAATGAGGTTGAGCCATATGTTGAAATGCACAAGGATGTACTCCGAAGGTTAAATCCGAACAGAAATGAAAATTGGATAGTTATAGAGCACAATCAAAGTTTCATACAATGGTTGAAGGATCATATTTATTCGAAGCGCTCTTCAGATCCTTCTTCGGTAACAGAAAGGTTGAGATGTTTGGCATATGGTCCAAGTTTGCATGTGTTTTCTCATAGCGCATACTCAATTAATGGATACACATTTTATACCAAAGAACAAGATGATAAGAGTACTATGCAAAATAGTGGTGTCACCGTGCTAGCTGAAGCAATGCATATATCAAGTATGAAGGACTTAAACCCCAAATATGCAAATTTGTCATATTTTGGAGTTATTGAGCACATTTGGGTGTTTGATTACGAGAAGTTTCAGATTCCCATCTTTGGTTGCAAGTGGGTGAATAGTAGTGGTATACGAATGGATAAGTCTGGATTTTTGCAAGTTGATCTTACTAGGGTGGGGTACAAAGATGAACCTTTTATTCTAGCATCTCAAGCTAAACAAGTGTTCTATGTGAATGACCCGAAGAGTACAAAATGGTCTATAGTGCTTTTCTCTAACAAAATGACTGATGATAGCGGTGTCGATCAATGTGATATTGATGTTGAGAATGAGTCATGCATTAGACGGAATGAGTTTAATAGAAATGATGAAGTTGAGGATCTTATACCGGATGAGTCATATATAAGAAACGATCATAATGAGGGAATTTGGATCAATTCATCCGTACGCATTGCTAAGAAACAAGTGATTAATATTCCAACAAAGAAAAGAAAGAGATGTTAGTGACTGAGGTAAATTATGCATGATTTCTTTATTTTTTTGTTTTCAATTGATTTGATTATAAGTTATATCTGATAATGCATGATTTCGTTATATTTTTGTTGTCAATTGCTTTGATTATAAGTTATATTTGATAATGCATGGTTTCTTTATTTTTTTGTTTTCAATTGATTTGATCATAAGTTATATCTGATAATGCATGATTTCGTTATATTTTTGTTTTCAATTGCTTTGATTATAAGTTATATCTGATAATGCATGATTTCTTTATTTTTTTGTTTTCAATTGCTTTGATTATAAGTTATATCTGATAATGCATGATTTCGTTATATTTTTGTTTTCAATTGCTTTGATTATAAGTTATATCTGATAATGCATGATTTCTTTATTTTTTTTTTGTTTTTAATTGCTTTGATTATAAGTTATATTTGATATTTGATGGTTTCCTTGGTTTATTACAGGTTAGACATGGCTGATAACCAACATGATGATCACGAGCATGCGACACATGAGGAAGTTAGTAAAAAAGTATCCGCGGAAGAAGAGATTCGGAGAGGCATAACAGTAATGAGAAGGGTGGTCCAAGGAAGATCTCGAGGCATCATACTAGATGTGCATTGGAGCCACCAGGGACAGCTTGTAGAACCTAATGGGCATACCTTAACTAGTTTTATCGGTGCACTAGTAAGGAATGAAATTCCCATTACCTGTGATGATTGGAGAAACAAAGAGCTGAATGACTCCAAAGAAAAAATTTGGAGTGAGATAAAGGTACAATCATTTGGCCTTTAATTATACGGTATCAATTATGTTTTTCAATTACCGGTACTAACTATCAATCTGTATGTTTTTTTTAGCGATGTTTTAACATCAAAGAAGAAAGAAGAGGTTTCTGTATGAAATTGGCCGGAAAGCTTTTAAGAGGGTTTCAAACATTTTTATCATCCAAGTTCCTTAGGGATGCGGATGGTAATTATGTGGATGCGGAGCTTCCTAAAAAATATGAAAGTTTGATATCAGCTGAAGAATGGGAAACTTTCAAATCCAAACGACAAGACCCGGTTTTTAAAAGAATAAGTGCCACAAATCGGGAAAGAGCATCAAGTCCCGCATATCCGTACCGAAAAGGACGTGTCGGATATGGACGCTTAGAACAATCCATGGTAAGTATTTATAAATTGCGATAACAAATTTGTTCACAATATATTAGTTTTATCTGATCAAATTGTATGACTTAATGTGTTGCTGCAGAAGGAGAAAAGTTCATAAACATCTCTTCCTGCACATGTTTTATGGAAGGAAGCCCGTGTGGGCAAATCTGGAGTTCCTCAAGAAGACGTTTTACACGTATACCAGAAATGTGTAAGTATAACATTTTTTCATTAATTTAATCCCATTTTTATACACAAATATTTGACAAGTATACAGTATTCATCTGATTTTTCAGGAGGCGCTATCTCAGTCTTTATCTCCCGATGATACTAGGAGCATACTTAGTCGGGCATTAGATGTCCCTGAGTATTCTGGTCGGGTGAGGGGTAAGGGATTTGGAGTCACTCCGACCTCCCTGAGTGAAAAAAGGAAAAGCTCCTAGTAATCGGGAGCTTCATGCAAAATTGGAAGCCATGCAAGCTGAGCTTGATGCATTCAGGAGAGAAAGAGAGGCTAACGCCTCAGCATGTTTCAAAGATGGTTCGGACAAAGACAGTATCAATTGTACCTTTCATCCGAACATTCCAGAGGTAATTACATATAATTGTCTTAAATTGAACTATTTGCTTAAATTCTGTATTTGACATATATACACATTAACAATTTCTTGTTATTATTGGTTTTAGGGTATTTCCCATTGTCAGCTATATTTGTCATCACCATACTATCGGATGGTTGGCAAGGGAAAAGTGCATAATGTTAGCGGAGTATTACTCCACACTAGAGAGCTCCCTGCTGGATGTTTGAAAGTATCGGTTGATATTGCAGTTGAGCCGAATGCATCATTACCATATCCTAACGATGATTCAGATGCAACAACGGTGAACGAAGCAGTAGGTTCGTTTGTTGCATGGCCGACAAACCTCATATGCGTAGGATATGAGGTATGCCTAAAACCTATGTTAACTTTAATGTGTATATTCAAAGTTTTTACGCGCATTTTACGTACATATTTTCCTTGGTTATGTTAAATAGACTCCCACAAAATCCAAATCAAAAGATAATGCTATTCCGCGGCATACCGAGTCCGTGGTTTCAAGAAAACAGGTACAATACAATTATATGGCATATATTCATGGAAGTTGTTACATTCTTAATTTGATCTAACTATTTATATGATATGTAGCTTCAAGAAAAGGATGTTAGCAACTCCTCCGCACAACAAAAAAAGGAGGTTAGCAACGCCTCCGCACAAGTAAAAAGTGTTGGTGCTAAGAAGACCGTAGCTAGGAAAAAACCTACCACCAAGTATAGGTCGTGCCTCAAGACATTTTTAGAGATGACTGATATACCGACCGGAGGTGTTCGGCTTGTGCATATGGAGGTAGGTATTTTAGGCTTTGATCACGACCAAATGATTGGTAATGAAGACTTCATGCAAGTTTTTGGTCGTGAAAAAATCGGCTTCACTGTTGTCAATACATATATCAGGTAAATCCGGTCTACTTTGTTATATTAATTGAACAACTTATTTACTTTATGTTTCAAAAGAGGTGTCTAATGTTAATGATGTTTTTATATAAGGTTTTTGTATGACAAATTGATGCTCCCCAATGGTTTGGACGTGTCATTTGGATTCTTAGCACCCGCGACCGTCAACTTAAGTACAATCTTAAGTAGACCGGATACCGTGACGGAGTACGTTCTTAAGATCCTCATGGCCAACAAAGATGCGGAGAAGTTGTTCTTTATACCGTTTAATACCGGGTTAGAATTTCATTCTAAATTCATCTATTATAATTTTTTTCCAAGTTGACATCTAACATTTGCTTAATCATTACAGTGGACATTGGTTGTTGCTCGCAATCAATCCTATCAGAGAAATCGTTTATTATCTTGACTCGTTAGGAAATGATTGGACAATATACCCGGATATGAAGGTCATAATTGACACGTAAGTGAGAATGTTCAAAATTTTCTTGTGTGTATTTCTTAGTTTATGTTAATTGTTCTAATTACTTCATTTTTATTTTATTAGCATCCTACAAGCTTTTCGAGCCCAATGAGATATCCAAACATCAAAGAGGGGCGCCAACTCCATTACATGGATTCGAGTGGCGGTATATCACATTTTTTATTATATTAGTGATGACACTTGATAAAACTTAGGATTTTTCCATTTTTTTCTTTCATATGTAGTGTCCTCAGCAACGTAATCAAATAGATTGCGGGTATTTCATGTTGAGGTTTATGCGAGATACTCTTGTTTTGGGCCGATTAGAGATTCCCACCGATGTATGTATTTCTAACTTATGAGTTATTTTTATATTTACACATATCTCATATAATTAAATAGTTGAAATTAAATCAAACTATGTTATATTATTATGTAGTACTTTGATGAATTCAAGTGTCGATATTATACAAAAGATCAAGTGGACGAAATCAAAGAGGAATGGTGTCAATTCATTATAGAGCTCAATGTTTTATGTAATGACTTGTAAATTTGTAGTATATTGTACATGACTTGTAAATTTGTACATAAATTTGTGTAATTATATTGTACATTTGTAGTATATGTAATGACTTGTAAATTTGTACATAAATTTGTATATATTTTGATACATTTAAGGCAAAATTGGTTTGAATTGGTATATATATATATATTTGTTAGCCAAAAATTGGTAGAAAAAAGGCCAAAATGGTTTGAAATGGCATATATAAAATGTGATATTTGTCTGCCAAAATTTGGTTGAAAACAGGTAGAAATTCTGGTTTATAAACCTGGAAAAAATGTGGTTTAAAACAAAAGCTGCAAAAAATTTCGTATACCTTAGACAGCGCTTTACACAAAAGCGCTGTCTAAGGGGGGGCTTAGAAAGCGCTTTACACAAAAGCGCTGTCTAAGGGGGGGGGCTTAGACAGCGCTTTTGAAAAGCGTTGTCTAAGGTATACCTAAAAAATTAAAATAGGAGGGGATTAGACAGCGCTTTCACCAAAAGCGCTGTCTAAGGTATAGGGGCTTAGAAAGCGCTTTTATCAAAAGCGTTGTCTAAGGTATTCCTAAAAGCGTTGTCTAAGGGTACCTTAGACAGCTCTTAGACAACGCTTTTAAGATTTAAAAAAGCGATGTCTAAACCTTTAGCAGCGGAGGTTTAGACAGCGCTTTAAAGCGCTGTCTAAGGCTAAAAAAAGCGTTGTCTAAGGTCTTGTTTGACATAGTGAAATGTATTGGGCCGGCCCTGAGTTTATTTGCCTAGTGTAGAAGGAATGTGGTTTATTGTGTGTTAGTGTATTTGGTGGTCTAGGATCCAGATCCTTTTCAATGATGAAGTTGGAGATCCGGAGCTAGTACTACACAAAGTTGTTCTATTTCATAGATTTTAAGAAACTTATAATTATGTGAACTAGGATTTTCTAGAGTTTATGCCGAGTTAACTTGGATTTAATGTGAAGTGGAGATCTTGGATTAGAGCTTGTATGTTTTTACTAGAAATCTTGTGGTGTTGGTTATTGGTTGTTCAACTCAAGAGATTGGCATTCAAAAATGTCTAAAGCAAGGGGATCCCCTGACTCCATTTCTGTTTTTGGTTGTGGCTGAGCGGTTAAGTTGTTTGATTAGTAGGGAAGTTGAATTGGGTCTTCTTAACGAGTTTAGGATTGGAATCTTAGATTTGGTGGCTCTCATCTTTAGTATATTGATGATACTCTTATTTAGGTGGATCCAACTGTTGAGAATCTTTAGTATATAAAGTATATTCTTAGGGGTTTTAAGGAAGCTTCGGGCCTACAAGTGAATTTTTTTTAAGAGTAGTCTAATAGAGATTGGCGTGGATCGATTTTTTTGGACTCTACATCCGACTTTATTCAATGTAAAATTAAGATATTCCTTTTTATATATTGAGGGCTTTCTGTAAGGGTTATTCCAAGATGAGAAGTATCCTGGGCCCCCTTGTTAATATTTTATCTAAGAGGTTTAATTTTTTGAACAAAGAATATGTTAGCATGGAGAGAGGGTGGTTTTGCTCAATTATGTGTTTAATCTCTTATTTGAATATGCTCGCAAAGGTCTAGAAAAAACCTAGTTGAGATTTACATAAGTTTTTTTACGAGGAGAAGTAAAGAGAGATTCTAAAATCTCTTGGCTTAGATGGGTTGGCGTGTGTAAGCCTAAGAGTAATGATGGCTTAGGGGTTAGAGATCTCCGTCTGGTCAACTTATAAATCTTTTGGCTAACAGGAGGTAAAGCCTTACCTCAGGTGCCTCTGGTTTATGGAGATCAATATCTTTGTTGCTTGTTATGGTATCTGTAATGTCTATTCTTTAAGGAGTTGTATAGATTATGGCTTCTAGAACTCTTCATCATAGTGGAAAGATATTTTCCATATTTTTTGTAAGCAGGAATACCCTTTTGATTGGTTTTTGGATGGTGTCATGATGAAGGTTGGATCAGGGTTTCATACGTCTTTTTGTTCTGACCCTTGTGTTAAGAATATACCACATAAGTATAGGTTCCCCGGGTTATTTTCGATCACTTATTATCCTTAGGGGATAGTGGGAGAGGTTGGTAAGTGAGTTGATGAGACCCTCATTTTGGTCTTCAAGTGGAAGATACCTTTTTTCAACCATTAGGAACATGTCATTGCAGAATTCCTTCGGTAATTCGAGGCCATACTTTTTCTTTAGACAAAGATAAATGGTTTTGGAATTCTCTTTTGACTTCTCCTTATTTGTCATATCACTTAGATAATTGGTTCTACCTTATATTTGAGGTAGTTGGACAGCTTCTAAGGTGATTTTTTTTATTGTTAACATCTCTTTGATAGATTCTCTTCTATTTTGTTCTCTACTCTTTCTTAGGTGATATTTGGTTCAATATTAGTGGTCCAATTGACTTGACCTCTTGCTTGGTCCAATACCAGTATGTTTGTTTTTTTGACCTTCGAGCTTTTCTCTCCACTTGTTTATACCTAGTTGATTTTTTTATCAGCTTTTGGTACATCTTGTGTCTAATGTATACTCATTTGTATGTTGTCTGAGTTTTAACGCTTTATTATTAATATATTATTTACCTATAAAAATAATAATTTTGTAAAATTATTATAAAATAAAAGTGTGTTGAACAAGAAAGTTAAAGTTTAAAACATGCTCAAAGTCAATAGTTACGAATATTAACTTCAACTAAAAATTGATTCTAGAAGAAAAATTACTTTCAGTTGACTTCACCAAAATATTTAAAAAATAATTTCTAAATCTTGAAAATCAATTATCTTATAATAGACTAGTCTGGACATTGTTTGGTTAAACGTTTTTTAGTTAATATTACAAACTCTTAAACTTGTGAATGTGTGACTTTATCTCGTTCAAACATTTTTAATTTTTTAGTTATTGGAAGGGTTTTTCGATATTCAATAGTCTTCATTCCAAAATCGGTTAAACGTGAAGCTACTTTTATAGCTTTTGTGTTTTGCTAAAAACAATTATATGCAACTAATTTTTTTAATTTTCTCTTAATTTCATTATATTTCTTATACTATTAATACAAATTAATTTTATAAATTCTTAAGAAATTTCATTTTTTCTTACAACAATAATTCTAAACAGATGTAATATTTAATTAGAGGATGATTCTACGTATACGGCTAGATCCTTTTATCGGATGTTTTTCTCTAATCGCATATCTTTTAGTCGTGTAATAGAGACGAGATAGTTTACAATTTGTTATGGAAGACGGAGCTTCCGATAAAAATTAAAGCATTCGGTTGGAGATGTCTTTTGAATAAATTACCGACAAAGGATTCTTTCGATGAGAGGTATCTCTATTTCGTTGATTACAAGTGTGTCTTATATAATACTTGATCGTAATAATGATCAGAATCTTCAACAGCTGTTGATGCTGACGTGGTCCTTGAATTCTTTGCTCGGTCGTTGAGGAGAACAGGAGGGTGTACCTGCAAGATACTCCGATGCCAAAGTAAGAACGGGCAAGAGAGTGAGAAAGTACAAGTAAAAGTGTTTAAGGAGTGAATATTCGATACTTAACCCTCTCAAGTGAGAGGGTTTATATAGATAGCCCCCAGCGCGTGTCTAACGGTTCCTATTTTGGGTCTGGATCGCGGATCCCCCGAAAATAGGTAACTGCCATAAACTAACCGTTGGACGGACAACTCTGGTCGGGATAAGGGTACGTCGAGCACATGGATATCCAAGCAGGAGACATCTTGGTCGAATTTGGGTGACTTTTGTCGGTGTCGATGTTGAGGTCAAGAATGAGCAGAGAGAAGCGACCACGTGCATGTGTGGTCGATGAGTTCAGATTGTTTATGGAGCGTGGATCTTGTGGGTCCCTTTGACATTTGGGCAATTGGGCCGTCCCATGAGCATGAGAGAATTGGGTAATGCCTAGTCGTTGGGCCAGTCCAAATCAATACTCATTTAGAATCGTTGAATAATATCTTTCGGGGTTGTTCCGTAGCTTCTTTGGTTTGGTCCGAAGTGGCGGTTGATTAGGGATACAAGATGTTCGTGGTACCGGTTGTAAGGAGAGTTTTTGCATTGACACTCATCTTGCAAATGGAAACGGATAAAAGAGAGAAGATAAGGTTTTGTTTGGTTGACCATTTATTGGAGTATTTGGACGCTTAGAAATGACATCATATTTAAAACACAGATTGTAATGTCATTGATATTGTTTTGAGAGTGAAGTTTTACATAAGGAGATGATCGATCATAGGAAAAATTACTCAACCCAAATATAATTTATACGAATTTAACAAAATCTCAATGTTTTATTTGTCTTAGAGTTAAATTGATTGATAATTTTTTTCTTCCGAGCGTAATCTCATTACCTTTTGTATCAAGAGTAAATATGTTTTGTACTCTTTTTTAATATACTTCTTGTTTAAAAAAAACAAACTGAAACTAATAACAAAATTAATAATAAACAATTTTATACTACAAATAATTTGTTTCTCAATTTTCATGATATTTTTATTATGTTGTATATTTCGAGACGAATATAGAATTTAGTATTTCAAAATGAATAATATTAAATTATGAAATACTTTTAAATAAATTTAAATAAGTAAGTAATGTTTGATTTGACTTACCACCTAAAAAAATAATGTAGTAAGAATTCAAATACACATTATTACCATTTTGGTAACAAGATTAATAATTAAATAATGTTTCCTTTAAAGTATAACTTCAGATCATTATATCGTTTATAATCAATACACATTTTTTTTTCAGAAATAAATTTATAAAACTTATTTCACATCATGATTACTATATTATTTTTAATCAATAATTGAAAATGTTCAATAATTAAATATGGAGAGAAAAATCATAACAAATAATTACTAATTATTTTTAATTATAGATTAAAAATGATTTAACGATCAAGACGTTAAATAACTTTTATTTACCTACTCCTAAAATAAGAATATCCTTATATATATATATATATATATATATATATATATATATATATATATATATATATATATATATATATATATATATATATATATATATATATATATATATATATATATATATATATAAAAGTGAAAGTGATTTTAAACTAAAGGATAAGAAGAATAAACAACAACCATTAGATTAGTCAAACAATTATGATTAAACTTATTCATTAATGTGACTACTAATTTATCTCTTTTAGTTACCTCATCTAATGATTGTTATTTATTCATCTCATTTCTCATTTTAAAATCACTCTCACTTGGCCAAATTTGGGTGACTTCTGCCGGTGTCGAGTAGAGGTCAAGAATAAGCAGAGAGAAGCGACCACGGGCAGGTGTGGTCAATGAGTTCAGGTCATTTATGGAGCATGGATCTGGTGGGTCCCTTTGACGTTTGGGCTATTGGGTCGTCCCGTGAGCATGAGAGAATTGGGTCATGCCTAGTCGTTGGGCCAGACCAGAACAGGAGCACCCCAAGTCATTGCTTATGGTCGTAGAAGTGATGACTTAGGGGTGGTCAACTACGTACGGGGTAAAGTTGAGAGTGACGATGTTGCCATTCCCCGGCTCGGTGCAGTTGAACCCGTGTATATTTGGTAGTTAAAATGCGACCATTAGACGAGGATCCCAATCGTTCTGTCGAGATGTTGTGTCATGCATGTGTCTGGGGAAGCGTGCGCATTTAATGTGTAATGATTGTTACTCTACGACCGTCTGTTGCACCCCAAAATTTGCCCTCCACAAGACAAGACATTGTGTACTAAGAGGTTCACAAGGTTCACAAAGTTCACAAGACATCTCATGAGATTCACAAGGTTCACAGGGTTCACAATTAGTCAGAAAGTTTGACAATTCCCTCAGACAATGCATCCTCCTAAGCAATGCATCCTAAACTAGGTTTTTGACTTTCATCAGGCTAAATGGACTTCCAAGGCTTCAAGTGAGCTTCATAGCATCCTATATGTGTTCAAGAATCCCCATGTCAAGTTTCAAGACTTTCCCAAAAGATTTGCTCAGTCAGATGATCAGATAGGTTAAAATCAGTCAAGGTAGTTAAAAAGTCAAACTGAGGTCAACTGTGGTCAAACCAAAGTCAAACTTCATGATTTTTTGCCAACATCAAGTATATGAAGTAAAATTATTCATTTTATCAAGGGTTGATCATGATTCATCAAGGAGATTTCAGATCATCAAGAATCAGGAGTTTCTAAATTAGGGTTTTCATAGGAAAAGTCAACTGAACTTTGACCAGCCATAACTTTCGCATGCTTCATCAAAAGTTTTCCATCCAAAGCTCATTTCTAAGGAAATTGAATTCTCTACAACTTTGTGTCTCACAAGCGAAGCCCGAAAATGCTTCATTTGGAAGGTATGAGTCAAGACATTATAGGTCCTTTTAAAAGTCAACAAAAAGTCAACAACTTCCAAAGAGCATAACTTGAGAATGGTAAAAGATATGGACATGATACCAAAGAGGTTGGTTAGAGGACTCTTTAAGCTTTCCAAAATGTCCAAGAACACCTTCATAGCATTAAAATTGAAGGATTTGTGCCCTTGCAAAGTTGGGAAATTTTTGGGAAGTTTATGAAGCAAATGAGGCCTTAAAACTAATTTTTGCTAAATGAGCCCACCAAATTGCCATCCAATCTTTATAATATCATCAAGCACGACCCAAACCCACACCTTTTCTGTTTTTTTACATTTTATTTAATATTTATTTGAATTGTATTCATTAAAATACAAATTAAATTAAAATAAAATATGAAAATCATATATTTGGAAGGGATTGTGGTTCTAGAAGGTCTTAATATTCATTTAAACTTGATTGATACCATATAATTTCAGATCATCCAAAAATAGTAATGAGATATCCAAGTTTTCAATGTTTTTAAGATCAAATATTTTTCAATCTCATGAGGTCCAAAAGTCCAAAGGAGTGATCAAATTCTTGACCTAATTTTGTTACATGGTATATAAACAACACATAGCAAGCAATACACACGAATTCAGAGCCTCAAGGACAAGTTTCAAACTTCAAAATTCCTCAAAGAAATTGAAATTCGGATTCTGAAATTTCGTGGCTTTTCAGGTGAACTAAGGGCACCAATCCCTTCCTTGATGATCATTGAACATCATTGCATCATTCACATCATCTCTAACACCATGAATTGCTCAAACCGAATCGGTTTTATGTTATGTATAACTTGTTTTTGATTCCATTAATTCATGTGCTATTTGTTGATTTTGACCTTCTAATTTGATTTGTTTTGATGTGGTGAAGCTTTCTGGACAATTGAATTCGAGTTTCGTGGACTGAATCGGATTATGCCATTATTAGGGTTTCAAGCACCATTTTAGGGTTATACGATTTAGGCTATATAAATAATTTTAATGAATGAAATTGAACTGTATGAGACCTGGGCAAGCTATTAGAACAATCAATTTGGACCAATTTTACGTGTTTTGCAGGTTAGTAAGAGCATTGGTTTTCCTACGGGAAAATTCGCAGCAAAGTGCCCAAGAAATTTCGCAGGAAATTTCGTAGGGTGAGAGGTAGAAGACGACTGCTTTAGCGCCATCTGGAAAATTCAAATTATCTATTTAATATTTTTAGAATTATGTTCTATTATATTTCAACTAATGATGCTTGGTCTGGTGGTTGTGATACGCGTTGGTAACGTTTGAAACTTGGGTTCGATTCCCAGGTTTTCCTTTTTATTCATTTGTTTTTTCATATATTTGTAGGTTCATTACATAATGGTTTGGGCTCATTCCCTCACCAGCTACCCAGGCGCAGCCCAGTGGTTTGTCTTCTTGCTGGTAATGGGGAGGTCCTGGGTTCAAATCCAGGCCTCCCCCTTTTTTTTAAACCTAATTTCTTTATTTTCTTTTTTCTTATTTATTTAATTATATAAATTATTATTAAATAAATTAATTCTAAATAATAGTATAATAGGTTTTCATAGAATAAAAAAAAACATTATATTTTTTAAAAATCAATATCTTGTTTTTTTTATATTATTATCCTATATATTTTATTTTGTAAATAACCAAATTAATATTTTGATTCAAATTGTAAACCCTAATTTCATCTTTAAAATTTCTAACCCTAATTTCATCTTTAAAAATTCTAACCCTAATTTATCACCTTAATTATTTTATTTAAGTATTAAACTCAATTAATTTTTCTAACATCTAATTAAATAATTAATCATGTTTCTTGTAAATAATTATTATATGATTTATTATTAATTTCATCATCTTATTTCCTTTTAAAAATTCTTTAAAAATGTTTATTTAATCTAAAAATATTTAATTAAATTGTATATATTTCTTGTATATTCTTGCTAACCTCTTCTTCTTATAATTATTCTATTAACTAACCATTTTAATTATAATTTCTTTATTATATTTATTTATTGTTTATATTATAATGTAACTGCAAAAGCCTTGTAATAGTCGTAGGTTTATTTTTGTCTTTATTTTATTATTCATAAATATTTATATTGCCATGGTTAGTAACTATAGGGAGTGATAAAATGTTTGTGCTTTAAAATTAATTTAGAATCACTAATTTAATAAGATAAATATATGAATATGGACACTCACACACGTAAGTCGATCTTTGATCACCATCCTACACTTTCTAAGGGTATTCCTCATGTTGCCTAACTATAAGGTCAAGTAAGGTGTCTTAAAGCAAAGTCCCTTTTCATAAAATATCATCAAGTCCCTTTTAAGATTATAAGATCAAGTCCCTTCGATGTTGCCTACGGTAAATGATCTTGTTCCTTCGAATAAAAGATGATAAGTCCCTTCGTATTGCTAAGACACCTTACAGTTGCCTAAACACAGATATTCATTCACATGTCCCTTATAACATCCAAGGTAATGACTACCTATTCCTTAATAATAGGGATAGTCTTACCATTGAAAGAACATATAAGAACAGTAAAGATTTGACATAGGGTAGGTTCCTCTTAAGTACTTGCTCACTTTTCTTCAAAAAAACTTCATTACACTTCACATTTCAAACAAATTTTCAAAACAAATTCTTTATATACATCCATACAAGGATCATTATGAAGTACTTGGAAAATTTTTAATCACACACTACACTTCTCAAAACAGTTTAAAGTGAGCTAAGTAACTAAGAGCCCATGGATAACCATGGATATAAAGGGTGCTAACACCTTCCCTTTATATAACCTACCCCCCGAACTCAAAATCTTTTTAAGGTCTTTCCTGTTCTTTTATGCCCTTTCCTTTTGGATAAAATAAAAGTCGGTGGCGACTCTTGCTATCCGCAACATTTAACTAAAAGTCAGTTCTCCCACCGTGTTACAGAACTGGAGACTCTGCTGGGGACTAATAAAAGAGGGGTACCCTTAGAAATTAGATCACTTTAAATTTGTTTGCTTTGTTTGCTTTACTTTACTTGTTGGGTGCTCTTATGTGTGAAAGATCCTATCCCGGATCTAGTGTACCTTAGGTAAATGGCAATAGACCAAGGAAACTGTACGGCGTATACCGATATGGTTGATCTGGTGGCCATAGTTAGTGTGACTTCTTGGTTGGTGCTTATGTTCCTTAAGTAAAGTTGAGGATAATATGAGACTGCCATATGTTGTCAATACACTAACTAACTTTTAGAACCCTAGTCATCCCATCTTGGCCTTTTAGAAAGTGGTGAAATAACCGGCTTTAGTGATGACTGAAGTTGGTTGATACTCGATGCTACACTCATTGAGATCTTAAACTTGGAGGGTTTTGGTTGGCAAGTAAGTTGCCCACTGAACAACCACCCTTGTGAAGGATCAATGATATTGAGATCCCTTAGAACCTGGTTACTTTATAGGACAGGATGAACCAATTAAACTTCAGGGGAGGGTACCTACTTTTAAACCTCATGCAAGCCTTCAAACCTAGGACTATTGTGTGACTTGTTTGTGTGTGCCACATGTTTGTGATTGAGCATAACATCATAGCATCATCATGCATCATAAGCATAGCATTTTCACTAACCATTTCAAGGACCAAAGGATTTATCTTTGTTCTTTGTTGCAGGTCATGGCTTCTGCTCGTAGGAATACTATTCGGATCAACTTTGTAGGAATACCTCCTAAGCTTAAGGAATTGGTCTCTCAAGTTTCTGAAAACTCCCAGTTCATCAAGAGGCATGGTCACCTACTGGATTTAGTCACTTCAGGGTTCAATGAAGACATGATGAGTGTTCTGTTTCAGTTCTTTGACCCTAAACATCATTGCTTCACATTCCCCGACTATCAGTTGGTTCCTACAATGGAAGAGTTCTCCAAGCTTCTGGGTATACCTATTCTTGATCAGAAACCCTTCACAGGCTTGGAAAAAGAGCCTAAACCTGAAGTCATTGATGCAGCCCTACATTTGAAGAAATCAGACATTGTCCTAGAAACGAGGAGTGGAGTTAAGGGTATTCTTGCTAAAGTATTGATGGAGAAAGCTCAAGAATTCTTAAAGGCTATGAGCTATGATGCTTTTGAGGGGATCTTAGCCTTGTTGATTTATGGCTTAGTGTTGTTCCCCAATCCAGACCAGTTCATAGACGTACACGCCATCAACATATTTCTGACTTGCAATCCAGTGCCTACATTGCTTGGAGACATATTACACTCTCTTCATACCCGTACTACGAAGGCACGAGGAACTCTGATGTGCTGCATACCTTTGCTATCTAGGTGGTTTATTTCTCACCTTCCTCGATCAGTGATGAAGAATGAACAAGGGTCCAGGTGGTCCAAGAGGATTATGTTACTCTCTCATTCAGATATTCGTTGGTGTTCTAGATCTATGGAGAATGTTACTATCATTGACCGTTGTGGGGAGTTCCCTAATGTGCCACTCCTTGGCATAAGAGGGGGCATTACCTACAATCCTTCCTTAGCTCTACGTCAGTTTGGTTATGCTCGGAGTGATGGTCCTCATGACATGTTGATTCAGGGTATTGTGTTCGACTACGACAACGATCTGCAAGGTTACCGTCAAAGGTTCATACGAGCATGGGGAAAAGTGAACAAGGTTGACATCAAGACTCTGGAACCAAAGTACACTATTCCTATGGAAGCTTATCTCAGATGGGTGCGATCTCGTGCTCAGACTCTTATGATGCCATATCCTGCCATCCTGCCAGTTACTATGGAGCCTGTTGCTGAAGGAAATACTTCTTATATCATTCTTCATCCAGACATGCCCACTGACATGGAAGATTTACAAAGGTCCTGGATCCAGTTGAAGGAGCAAAGAGATACTTTTGAGACTCATTACAAAGCAAGTCAAGAAAGAATCTTGGAGCTAACAAAACAACTTCACGAGGAGCGGAATCTCAACTCATACTTCAACACAAAGAGGAAGCGTCCATGGGAGACTTAAAACCCCATTTTTGTATTCATTTCATTTTTATTGTAAGCCCAAGGGGCAAACAAATTTATTACTAATAAAAGTTTACCTTTTTGGTTGTTTAAACAAATTTAAATCCTGCGGTCCTTGAAAACATTGCATATACATTTACATACCATATCACTGCATCACAGGTTTCTTATGTATAGGTATCTTATCTTCTCGCTGTTTATTTCAGCAGAAATGGCTCTTGAACAGACTGTCAAAGATCTCCAGGCTCAGAATGCACAATTCCAAGAGTTGATTCTGAACTTGTCCAAGGGACAAGATGAGTTGAAGACACTGCTGGCTAAGAAGACTAAGAAGGCTAGAAGATCAGGAGGCCTTATCAATCTGGGAAGAAGATTCAAAGGTCCTGTCAAGACAAAGGAACAGATTGAGGATTATGAGTCTGAGGATTCTGAGAAAGAGGGAGGCAGTCTCCATGATACTGTGGTAGATTCTGATTCTAAAGAAAATTATTATCATGATCCTAATGAAGATAAATTCAAGATGCTGGTGGATAGAATGAATGCCATGGAGTTACAAAAATATTTTGGGCTTGATTTTGAAGATCTGAGCTTAATATCTGGAGTGGTTATACCTATTGGTTTCAAGGTTCCTGATTTTGTAGTGTATGATGGTGTCTCATGTCCCAAGCTGCATCTAAGGTCCTATGTCCGGAGGATTCAACCACATACTGCTGATAAGAAATTGTGGATTCATTTCTTCCAAGAGAGCTTGTCTGGAACTCAATTGGAATGGTACTATCAACTGGAAAGTGTCAATATCCGTGATTGGAATGATCTTTCTGAGGCCTTCTACAGGAAATACCAATACAATGCTGATTTAGCACCTATTCGCATGCAGCTACAAAGCATGTCAATGGGTGCTAAGGAGAATTTCAAGGAGTATGCCCAGAAATGGAGAGACCTGGCTGGCAGAGTTCAACCTCCTTTGACTGACAGGGAGCTAATGGATATGTTTATGAGTACGTTGAATGGCCCTTTCTATAGTCACCTCATTGGAAGCTCATCATCTGGTTTCACTGAGCTGATAATGACTGGAGAGCGTGTGGAGAGTGGTATAAGAAGTGGTAAGATACAAGTGGGTGCCTCTGCATCAAGCACTACCAAGAAGCCCCCTAGTGGGAAGAAGGACTCTAATGCTGTGTATGGTCAACCTGGTCGTAACAGAAGTCATCAATTTGTGGGAGAAGTTCACATCTCTAATCCTACTCCTGCAACACCAGAGCCACCACAAAGCAATCAACAGAAGCCTAGAAGACAGTTCACCAAGATCAACATGTCACTGGCCCAAGCCTTGCAACACCTGTTGAAAGGGGAACTCATTACTTTGAAGGACCCTCCTCAGAATCCTAATACTTCCTCTCCTCGGTACAATCCTAATGAACGATGTGCCTATCATTCTAATTGTCTGGGACATGATACCAACAACTGCTGGATATTGAAAAACAAGATTCAAGATATGATTGAAGCTGGAGAGATTGAATTTGACCCTCCTGGGACTCCAAATGTGATTACTGCTCCCATGCCCAATCATGAGAAGACTGTTAATGCTATTGATGAAGTTTCATATGTTTCCTCAGTTGCAGATGTGACTACTCCCTTATCCATTATCAAGAAGAAACTGGTACAGGCTGGATTCTTTCCAGGTTGTAATGAAGATTGTTTTTATTGTGCCTACAAACCTGATAGCTGCTGGAAGTTGAAAGATGGTATTCAACGCCTCATGGACAATTACACTATATTGTTTGAGAGGAAACCTTTTGTGGAAAGCATGGTTGAACATCTAACTCAAGGTACGAAGGTTGAAGATGTGGATATGGTTGATAAAGTGCCAGTGAAGATTACCTCCAAAGGCCCTGTCAAGATCACTTCCAAAGGACCTATCAAGATTACTGCTGAAGGTCTGGTGAAG
Organism: Lathyrus aphaca; assembly: GCA_963966055.1. Taxonomy (NCBI): domain Eukaryota; kingdom Viridiplantae; phylum Streptophyta; class Magnoliopsida; order Fabales; family Fabaceae; genus Lathyrus; species Lathyrus aphaca. Next base: position 248,969,340 of record OZ014525.1, on the reverse strand, counting down.
ACCGTTGCTGAAGCTAGAGTGGCTCCCATGATTATTAGCACTCCTGGCCCTATTCTATATACTTCTGATAAAGCTATACCCTGGAATTACGGTTCCGATGTTTATATCCATGGTGTTAAGCAGGAACCTTTAGCTGATACTACTGATGATAACCTTGATGTTGATAATATTGCTGGATCTAGTAAGATCACCAGAAGTGGAAGAATTTTTTCTCCTCCGGCTACCTCAAAAAATACAGTTACTCCAACTACTACCTCCACTTCTGAGCCAAATGCTGATGCTCGGGGCAAAGGTCCTGTGGTTGAACCTGTGCAAGCTGAGGCACCGACTGCTGAAAATCTTTCTAAATAGATGGAAGAAGTGCTAAAGATCATTCGCAAGAGTGATTATGACATTGTTGACCAGTTGGGGCATACTCCCTCCAAAATTTCCATGTTGTCTTTGTTGTTGTGTTCTGAGGCTCATGCTAAAGCCTTGATCAAATTCTTGAGGACTGCTCATGTACCAAATGAAATTTCTGTGGATCAATTTGAAAATTGTGTTGCACATCTGACTTATGATAATGGGTTAGGCTTTTCTGATGCTGACTTAACTCCTGCCAAAAGAAACCACAACAGAGCTTTGCATATCTCCATTGAATGTAGGGGCACTACCTTGTCTCATGTGTTGATAGACAATGGCTCTTCATTGAATGTACTTCCCAAAGAAGTTCTGAACAAGCTCAGTCCTGAAGATGTTGTGTTAAGACCAAGTAATATAGTGGTGAGGGCCTTTGATGGTTCAAGAAGGGTGGTGCATGGAGAAATAGATCTCCCGATCAAAGTAGGCTCTCAAGTCTTCAATTCTACCTTCTATGTAATGGATATTCGTCCTGCGTACTCCTGTTTGCTTGGGCGCCCCTGGATCCACGGGGCAGGTGTTGTGACCTCCACTCTACATTAGAAGTTGAGATACCCAGTAAAGGGAAAGGTTGTCACTGTTTACAGAGAGGAAGAATATATGAGCAGTCATGTGAATACATTTAAGTATGTTGAAGTGGAAGGTGAATATGTTGAGACTCCTTGCCAGACATTTGAAGTAGTTCCTTGGGTTGTTCCAGCTGCTGAAGCTCCTCCTGTTGTTAAAAAAGTTCCTGTGGTTACCAGAGTACCTCCTACAATGGCCTCCCTCAAAGATGCCAGAGTTGTGGTTGAAGATGGTGGTTGTACTATTTGGGGTTAGCTTCCTGACATTCCTTACAAGTCTGACAAGATTGGTTTGGGTTTCACTGCAGAGTCCCAGAAGGCTGTTCGTCGTGCTCGTGCTGTTCGTATCACCAATCAAGGGGTCATGAGAGATCAGATCAATGCTGTGGGTGACTATAGTGAAGACTACAACCTGGATGATTGGATCTTTCCTAATGTGGGTGACGGGCTCAACAATTGGAAGACTGAAGACGTTATTCCTATCTCGTTTAGTCAGGAGTAAATACTATTACTGTATTTTTATTTTTAAGTTTGTAACTTTAAACAATTAAACTTTTAAGCCTTGTGTCTTACCCGGGGCACAATGGCATGCTTGTTACGGGATGTCATCTCATTTGCATACTTCATTCAATAAAAATCAATGGACGTTTAATTTTCGTAAATATTGTGCTCTTTGTCTTTCTTTTATTTTATTTTTTGTTTTATCAGCTATGTGTTCTTACACACACCCACATCACTAAAATGCAGATCCTCACCCACTCTGGATCCTGTTGATAACAGTTCTACTATTGCCAATTATAATTTCGAGAATCCGATCTATCAAGCTGAAGATGGAAAGGAGGAAGATTGTGAAGTACCTGTAGAGCTTGCTAGGTTGCTACAACAAGAAGAGAAAGCTATACAGCCACATGAAGAGCCAATCGAAGTTGTGAATCTGGGAACTGAAGAAAATAGGAAAGAGGTCAAGATAGGGGCTGAATTAGAAGATGGTGTTAAGAGCAGATTAATTCAGATGTTACATGATTATGTGGAGATCTTTGCTTGGTCCTATGAAGATATGCCAGGGTTGGATACAGACATTGTGGTTCACCGTTTACCAGTAAAAGAAGACTGCCGTCCAAAGAAGCAGAAGGTTTGTTGCATGTGTTCTGAAATGTCAGAAAAGATTAAAGCAAAGGTAATGAAACAGTTTGATGCAGGGTTCTTAGTTGTGACTTCTTATCCTCAGTGGGTTGCAAATGTGGTGCAAGTGCCTAAGAAAGATGGCAAGGTACGTATGTGTGTAGATTACAGGGATTTGAACAAGGCCAACCCTAAAGATGACTTTCCACTTCCTCAAATTGATGTTCTGGTAGATAACACTGCTCAGCATAAAGTATTCTCTTTCATGGATGGTTTCTCTGGTTACAATCAAATCAAGATGGCACCTGAAGATATGGAGAAGACTACATTTGTTACACACTGGGGTACTTTTTGCTATAAAGTGATGCCATTTGGTTTGAAGAATGCCGGGGCAACATATCAGCATGCTATGGTGGCTTTGTTTCACGATATGATTCATCATGAGATAGAGGTATATGTGGATGATATGATAGCCAGGTCCCAGAATGAAGAGCAACACCTTGATCATCTGCATAAGTTGTTTGAGAGGTTGAAGAAATACAAGTTGAGATTGAACCCAAACAAGTGTACTTTTGGAGTGAGGTCTGGTAAACTCCTGGGTTTCATCGTCAGTGGAAAAGGTATTGAAGTAGACCCCGCAAAAGTGAAAGCTATACAAGAAATGCCAGCTCCCCGTACTGAGAAGGAAGTTAGAGGTTTCTTGGGACGATTGAATTACATTGCAAGATTTATTTCCCTATTAACTGCTACCTGTGAGCCAATCTTCAAGTTATTGAAGAAAGATCAGGTGATGGAATGGAATGATGAGTGTCAGACTTCCTTTGATGAAATCAAAATATATCTTCTAGAACCTCCAATTTTGATACCACCAGTTGATGGAAGACCCTTGATTATGTACTTAACAGTATTGGACAACTCAATGGGGTGTGTATTGGGGAAACATGACGAGTCTGGTCTAAAAGAGTAGGCAATATACTACCTTAGAAAAAAGTTTACCGACTGTGAAACAAGATACTCACTGCTCGAGAAAACTTGCTGCGCTTTGGCATGGGCTGCTCGCCGAATAAGACAGTATATGTTGACTCATACTACCTTATTGATTTCGAAGATGGATCCAATCAAGTACATATTCGAGAAACCTGCTCTCTCCGGACGAATAGCAAGATGGCAAATGATCTTAACAGAATATGATATACAGTATACTACTCAGAAGGCTATTAAAGGAAGTGTTGTAGCTGATCATTTGGCTCATCAAGCAGTGGATGATTATCAGTCAATGAGTTTTGAGTTCCCTGATGAAGACATTATGATTATTACCAAAGAACCTGGACGATATGGCGGACCTGAACAAGGATCCCGATGGACTATGGTTTTTGACGGAGCTTCTAATGCACTTGGTAATGGTGTTGGTGTTGTGATCATTTCCCCTGAAGGTTGTCATACCCCGATTACTGCAAGACTTTGTTTCTATTGTACCAATAACATGGCTGAGTTTGAGGCATGTATCCTAGGTATCAAAGCTACCATTGATATGAAGATTCAGTTCCTGGACGTATATGGAGATTCAGTAGTGAGTCATATTAAAGGAGATTGGGATACCAAGCATGAAAATCTCATTCCTTACAGAGAGCATGTGTTGTCTTTGATCCCACATTTTGAAGAAATTACCTTTAGACATATTCCACGAGGAGAAAATCAGTTGGCAGATGCATTAGCCACCATGGCATCTATGTTGAGATTAGCTGGGATGATGAAGCTCCCAAGATTACTATTGACAGATTTGAGAAGCTTGCATACTGCAATGAGATTGATACTGAAGAAGCAGAGGGGAAGCCTTGGTTCTATGAAGTGAAAAGATATCTTGAAACTCAGGAGTTCCCTGAAGGGGCATCTGTCAAAGATAAGAAGTTTCTGAGGAAGTTTTCTGCTAAGTTCTTCTTAAGTAATGGAATTTTGTACAAGCGCAATCATGATTCAACTTTTCTTTGTTGTGTGGATAAGAAGGAAGCAACAGAGATTATGGAAGACATGCATGGTGGGATGTTTGACACTCATTCTAGTGGTCATACCATGGCAAAGAAGATATTGAGAGCAGGTTACTATTGGTCTACCATGGAAGCTGACTGCTATCAACATTCCAGAACATGTCACAAATGTCAAATATATGCTGATAAAGTACATATACCTCCAACTCCCTTGAATGTGTTGACTGCTCCTTGGCCTTTTGCCATGTGGAGCATTGATATGATGTGTGAGATCAAGCCTACTGCTTCTAATGGGCATCGTTTCATCCTGGTTGCTATTGATTACTTTACAAAGTGGGTAGAGGCAACCTCATTTGCATCTGTTACTAAGAATGTGGTGGCTCGATTCATTAAGAATAATCTCATCTGCAGGTATGGCATCCCTGAAAGGATTATCACAGACAATGGCTCCAATCTGAACAACACTATGATTACTGATCTCTGCACGCAGTTCAAGATTAAGCATCACAACTCTTCTCCGTATCGTCCGAAGATGAATGGGGCAGTAGAAGCTGCTAATAAGAATATTAAGAAGATTCTACAAAAGATGACTGTTACCTACAAGGATTGGCATGAGATGTTACCATTTGCTCTTCATGGTTATCGTACTACAATACGTACTTCAACAGGGGCAACCCCATTCTCCTTAGTCTATGGTATGGAAGCAGTTCTGCCCATTGAAGTTCAAATCCCTTCCTTAAGAATCATGAAAGATGCAGGCTTGGATGAAGATGAGTGGATTCAGACTCGACTTGACCAGATAAATTTGATTGATGAGAAGAGGTTAGTAGTTGTGTGTCATGGTCAGATGTACCAGAAACGGATGATCAAGGCTTTCAATAAGAAGGTTAAGCCAAAGGTATATCAGGTTGGTGACTTGGTAATCAAGCGTATCATACTACCACAGGGTGATCCTAGGGGAAAGTGGACTCCTACATATGAAGGACCATTTGTAGTCAAAACACTATTCTCAGGAGGTGCCATGATGCTTACTACTATGAATGGTGAAGACTTCCCACAGCCTGTAAACGCAGACATAGTTAAAAAATACTACGCATAAAAAGAGACCCGCTAGGTTGACTGGCCTAGGCAAAAATAAGGGCATCCCGGCGAACCAAAAGGGTTCGGGCAAAAATTAGGGATATATATATATATATAAAATGTACACCCGACAAGTCGAAAACCTGAAAAGGCGGCTTGGGCAAAAAAGGGTATCCCGGTGGATTGAAAACCTGAAAGGGCAATCCAGGCAAAAGTTAGGGATTAAAGCGTATGACTATGTCTCGTTTGGATCACCCATGTAACTCCAACCGGTTGTGCTACTTAACTCAAGCTTGAACAGATAAGGATCAATTCAATCGTTTCCGTCTCAACAGCAGAAGATGAGATACTTGAAGATAATGGCAATAGTAGAATTGAAACTCAATAGGATTATTTCTCACATAGCTGATTTTCTTTGTTTTGTAAAAAAGTTTCACGACGAATTCCTCTTACTAGAATTTCTGTCTCCTTGTACAAAATTGCCTATGTATAGGTCACTTTTTAATATAAATAAAATTTCATCTTTGAATCCAGATTTACTTTTACCCTATTTACATAAGCGGAACGTCCATTGGTTGTGTTTGAATGTATGTGTGCTTTTGAATATGATTGATGTTTACCAGAAATGCATAAAATACAGTAATAGTATTTACTAAGGACGAACGAAGGTAGGAATTCAACGATGCTTCGCCGGTTCATCCTCACAAGAAAACTACAAATCCCCAGTAAAGCAAATCTATCTTTATAGATACTTCGAGTTACATCTCCCCTTGAGTTTATGTCCATCTCTTTTTATAAAAGTACGACGAACGAAGACGGGAGGTTATAAATACTATACTATCAAACAAGACGGGAACGAGTTCCTCATATTCTTCAACAACGACTCGGGATTTATTTTCCCTAAGCCAGCAGTTGTTATACAAAGATATTCAGACGCTTCAGGCTGCATGATTCATACATACATCATTTACATTATGTCATAGCATACGCATCCATAATGCATAATACATTTACTTAAGTATATCATGCCATACATGCATACATATTGCATAAACTAACGTTTTTCTTGCAGGATAGTTATATACAGATAAAGCAACATCAACAATCCACAACAGGTCAGAAATGATCTATACACTACTCAAAATGTCCTCGGATAGTAGGGAAACAATCTGTACAAAGATCCATTCCCTAATCCAGGATATTTTCAGGAGATTTAATCCTGACACTCTTTTGTCCTCGGAGAGTAGGCAAACGGTCTATACGAAGATCCATTCCCTAATCCAGGATATTTTCAGGAGACTTGATCCTGACACTCTTTTGTCCTCGGAGAGTAAGCAAACGGTCTGTACAAAGATCCATTCCCTAATCCAGGATATTTTCAGGAGATTTAATCCTGACACACTTTTGTCCTCGGAGAGTAGGCAAACGGTCTGTACAAAGATCCATTCCCTAGTCCAAGATATCTTCAGGAGACTTGATCCTAATACTCTTTTTGTCTTTGGATATTAGGCAAACGGTCTGTACAAAGATCCATTTCCTAGTCCAAGATATTTTTAGAAGATTTAATCTATTTGGTCTTGAATAGTAGGCAAACGGTTTGTACAAAGATCCATTCCCTAGTTCAAGATATTTTCAGAAGAATTAATCCTGATATTCTTTCGTCCTTGGAGAGTAAGCAAACAGTCTATACGAAGATCTATTCCCTAATCCAGGATATTTCCAGAAGATATAATCATCACGAAGATTTATTTGTACTGGTCTATTCAAACAATGTTGCATAAACGATTCAGAGACGGCCTATACGAAGACCTAGTACTGATATCCAGTATCAACATCAAGATATTATCACCTCCTGATATTTTGGATGACATCTATAAGCCCATCTCCAGTTCTTCCAAGTGGCATCTTCAAGCCCACTCAAGCATATACAATTAATCATTAGTGCTACTTTACGCACCGGCGAGTGCAAATTTTTGGGCTTTTGTGTTCAATCCCCTTCAACCTTCCAGGTCACGAATGGCACATATACCAATCTAACCCCTCAGGTTTCAGAAAATTGAACAGGGGCAGCAGTTGCACCCCAAAATTTGCCCTCCACAAGACAAGACATTGTGTACTAATAGGTTCACAAGGTTCACAAAGTTCGCAAGACATCTCATGAGATTCACAAGGTTCACAGGGTTCACAATTAGTCAGAAAGTTTGACAATTCCCTCAGACAATGCATCCTCCTAAGCAATGCATCCTAAACTAGGTTTTTGACTTTCATCAGGCTAAATGGACTTCCAAGGCTTCAAGTGAGCTTCATAGCATCCTATATGTGTTCAAGAATCCCCATGTCAAGTTTCAAGACTTTCCCAAAAGATTTGCTCAGTCAGATGATCAGATAGGTTAAAATCAGTCAAGGCAGTTAAAAAGTCAAACTGAGGTCAACTGTGGTCAAACCAAAGTCAAACTTCATGATTTTTTGCCAACATCAAGTATATGAAGTAAAATTCATCATTTTATCAAGGGTTGATCATGATTCATCAAGGAGATTTCAGATCATCAAGAATCAGGAGTTTCTAAATTAGGGTTTTCATAGGAAAAGTCAACTGAACTTTGACCAGCCATAACTTTCGCATGCTTCATCAAAAAATTTCCATCCAAAGCTCATTTTGAAGGAAATTTAATTCTCTACAACTTTGGGTCTCACAAGCCAAGCCCAAAAATGCTTCATTTGGAAGGTATGAGCTAAGACATTATAGGTCCTTTTAAAAGTCAACAAAACAATTTCCAAAGAGCATAACTTGAGAATGGTAAAAGATATGGACATGAGACCAAAGAGGTTGGTTAGAGGACTCTTTAAGCTTTCCAAAATGTCCAAGAACACCTTCATAGCATTAAAATTGAAGGATTTGTGCCCTTGCAATGTTGGGAAATATTTGGGAAGTTTATGAAGCAAATGAGGCCTTAAAACTAATTTTTGCTAAATGAGCCCACCAAATTGCCATCCAATCTTTATAATATCATCAAGCACGACCCAACCCACGCCTTTTCTGATTTTTTACATTTTATTTAATATTTATTTGAATTTTATTCATTAAAATACAAATTAAATTAAAATAAAATATGAAAATCATATATTTGGAAGGGATTGTGGTTCTAGAAGGTCTTAATATTCATTTAAACTTGATTGATACCATATAGTTTCAGATCATCCAAAAATAGTAATGAGATATCCAAGTTTTCAATGTTTTTAAGATCAAATCTTTTTCAATCTCATGAGGTCCAAAAGTCCAAAGGAGTGATCAAATTCTTGACCTAATTTTGTTACATGGTATATAAACAACACATAGCAAGCAATACACACGAATTCAGAGCCTCAAGGACAAGTTTCAAACTTCAAAATTCCTCAAAGAAATTGAAATTCGGATTCTGAAATTTCGTGGCTTTTCAGGTGAACTAAGAGCACCAATCCCTTCCTTGATGATCATTGAACATCATTCCATCATTCACATCATCTCTAACACCATGAATTTCTCAAACCGAATCGGTTTTATGTCATGTATAACTTGTTTTCGATTTCATTAATTCGTGTGCTATTTGTTGATTTTGACATTCTAATTTGATTTGTTTTGATGTGGTGAAGCTTTCTGGACAATTGAATTCGAGTTTCGTGGACTGAATCGGATTATGCCATTATTAGGGTTTCAAGCACCATTTTAGGGTTATACGATTTAGGCTATATAAATAATTTTAATGAATGAAATTGAACTGTATGAGACCTGGGCAAGCTATTAGAACAATCAATTTGGACCAATTTTATGTGTTTTGCAGGTTAGTAAGAGCATAGGTTTTCCTACGGGAAAATTCGCAGCAAAGTGCCCAAGAAATTTCGCAGGAAATTTCGTAGGGTGAGAGGTAGAAGACGACTGCTTTGGCCCCATCTGGAAAATTCAAATTATCAATTTAATATTTTTAGAATTATGTTCTATTATATTTCAACTAATGATGCTTGGTCTGGTGGTTGTGATACGCGTTGGTAACGTTTGAAACCTGGGTTCGATTCCCAGGTTTTCCTTTTTGTTCATTTGTTTTTTCATATTTTTGTAGGTTCATTACATAATGGTTTGGGCTCATTCCCTCACAAGCTACCCAGGCGCAGCCCAATGGTGTGTCTTCTTGCTGGTAATGGGGAGGTCCTGGGTTCAAATCCAGGCCTCCCCCTTTTTTTTAAACCTAATTTCTTTATTTTCTTTTTTCTTATTTATTTAATTATATAAATTATTATTAAATAAATTAATTATAAATAATAGTATAATAGGTTTTCATAGAATAAAAAAAAACTTTATATTTTTTAAAAATCAATATCTTATTTTTTATATTATTATCCTATATATTTTATTTTGTAAATAACCAAATTAATATTTTGATTCAAATTGTAAACCCTAATTTCATCTTTAAAATTTCTAACCCTAATTTCATCTTTAAAAATTCTAACCCTAATTTATCACCTTAATTATTTAATTTAAGTATTAAACCTAATTAATTTTTCTAACATCTAATTAAATAATTAATCATGTTTCTTGTAAATAATTATTATATGATTTATTATTAATTTCATCATCTTATTTCCTTTTAAAAATTCTTTAAAAATGTTTATTTAATCTAAAAATATTTAATTAAATTGTATATATTTCTTGTATATTCTTGCTAACATCTTCTTCTTATAATTATTCTATTAACTAACCATTTTAATTATAATTTCTTTATTATATTTATTTATTGTTTATATTATAATGTAACTGCAAAAGCCTTGTAATAGTCGTAGGTTTATTTTTGTCTTTATTTTATTATTCATAAATATTTATATTGCCATGGTTAGTAACTATAGGGAGTGATAAAATGTTTGTGCTTTAAAATTAATTTAGAATCACTAATTTAATAAGATAAATATATGAATATGGACACTCACACACGTAAGTCGATCTTTGATCGCCATCCTACACTTTCTAAGGGTATTCCTCATGTTGCCTAACTATAAGGTCAAGTAAGGTGTCTTAAAGCAAAGTCCCTTTTCATAAAATATCTTCAAGTCCCTTTTAAGATTATAAGATCAAGTCCCTTCGATGTTGCCTACGGTAAATGATCTTGTTCCTTCGAATAAAAGATGATAAGTCCCTTCGTATTGCTAAGACACCTTACAGTTGCCTAAACACAAATGTCCCTTCACATGTCCCTTATAACATCCAAGGTAATGACTACCTATTCCTTAATAATAGGGATAATATTACCATTTAAAGAACATATAAGAACAGTAAAGATTTGACATAGGGTAGGTTCCTCTTAAGTACTTGCTCACTTTTCTTCAAAAAAACTTAATTACACTTCACATTTCAAACAAATTTTCAAAACAAAGTCTTTATATACATCCATACAAGGATCATTATGAAGTACTTGGATAATTTTTAATCACACACTACACTTCTCAAAACAGTTTAAAGTGAGCTAAGTAACTAAGAGCCCATGGATAACCATGGATATAAAGGGTGCTAACACCTTCCCTTTATATAACCTACCCCCCGAACTCAAAATCTTTTTAAGGTCTTTCCTGTTCTTTTATGCCCTTTCCTTTTGGATAAAATAAAAGTCGGTGGCGACTCTTGCTATCCGCAACATTTAACTAAAAGTCAGTTCTCCCACTGTGTTACACCGTCCCTAGGTAATGAGTGTGTTGTTTATAGGTTATAGGTCTCACGTGCTGGTGGAGGCTATAAATAGGGCATTGAGTTTCAGTTTCATACTTTTCGTTCTTCGTTTTGTTGCCCGTTATAATCAAGTCCTCGACCTCTGTCGTCAATGTAAACACCCCAAATTTGCACTCACTAAGTTCACACCTTGGCTTGTGATCTTTCATCTTTGCATAAGTTTAAGCATATCTTCTCATATTGCATTTTTGTTTCATCTGCATAGTTCAAGTTCATCTGCATCTAGGGTTTGTGATCTGAGCAATCCAAGGATCCATCTGAGCCACTCCAAAGGTCTTCAATCATTCCAAGAGGGTCCATGTGTGTTCTATCATCATATGATATCCCCCAAAGATCAAGGAAGTCAAGAAATCACAAGAACTGGCAAAGCATGGAAGCAGAGCTAGGGTTTCACTGCATAGATGACCTGAAATTAGGGTTTTGGTTTCAGAGGCCATAACTCTAAATTTTTTGGTCATTCTTGTTTACAATAGTCTCAATATGTTATAAGGATCATATGTACCAAGTTTGATGAAGAAATTCATTGTGGAATCATCTGTTCACTAAGTAACTTCTTGAGCAAGTCAGAGCAAAATCAGGGCATCTGAGGCCCCCAACAATGGAACCAAAGTGGATTTTTCATCAAATTGAAGTTATATGATCTTTATTTGATCATTGAAGTGCTTGGAAGTTCACAAAATTAAAGAAAATTGTGCTAAACCAAAATTTGCCAAAAATGGAAATGACTTGTAATGGAAACTTTCAATTTTGGGAAAGTTTTTCAACCTCCTCTTTCTCAACTAAAAATGCTTCAAATGAAAAATTGTTGGTCATGAAAGTTGTAGATTGGATCATTCCCTTTTCAAAAAGTATAAGAACAAGTCCTAATTCATTATGGAACTCAAGTTATGGCTTTGCAAAGGTGGAAAAAATCCTATAATTTTCACTTTCATACCAAAGAGGATTTTTTGCAATTTCACATACCAAGTCATTTTGTGACCTCTAATCACTCCCTAAGCATCATACAAACACAATACAATGCATTGTGACCAAAATTTCCCAAGGAATCATTCCATTTTATGCCTTGAACTTCAAGTAATTCAAAAGGGGCCAAACTTCTTCAAATTTGCAAAAGGGGATGAAACTTCTCATACACTTGCTGCAGCACCCCAATCTCAATTCCATGGTTCTCCTTGATCCTTGCTGAGCCAAGACATGCCCTAAAATAGCTGCAACATGAGCCCATACCTCAAGTACACCTAATGTTGACATTTTGGCAACTTGCCCATACCAATCACCACAGGCCACCTCCCACTTTCTGACCTATCAAACAATGTTATGTGGATTAAAAGCAAGCCAATCCATAACACTCACAAGCTCAGATCATCCCATAAGCCAAGTTTCTCAAAAATCACCTTGAAGCAAAAGCTTTCGAAACACTCAGCTCAGCCACTCAAACTCCAAACAAACTTCATCATTCAACTCACCATCACCATTAGAGCATTTCCCAACCATTACCAAGCCCTAAAAGCCAGCCAAACACAAACACGATTTCTGACCAGTTGAAGTGCAACCATACAATCCAACCATTCTAAGCTCCTTCCAAGCATTGCAACTTTATCAGGGGGTCAGATAAAGAGGGTTTGCACAAAAGAAGAGGTCCAAAAGCTCCAGAAGTGAAAGCTTCAGCTCAGGTAGCCACCTTCAAAACTTTTTCCAAAACTTCTCTTTTATGTTATAGAATGATTTTATGTGTTCTCCTGATTGCCATGATATGTTTTGTTTCGAAAATGGTTGAGTTTTGAGCATTTCACAAGCTTCTGAAATTTCTGTTTGATTTTCCGTTTTGCTTCGATTCAAGCTGTTCATGTGAAATAAATGAAATTTGTTGCTTGATTCTTGTTTAGAGTGAGGTGAGGATCATTTCTGGAGAGTTTGATGCGTTTATATTACGTTTTGAGTGAGATAGCATGTTTGGCTAGCCGAAGAAGATGACCGAAGCTAGCTCCGGTCACCTGAAAATGTTTAGAACCCTAATAAGGGTTTAGTGGCTCAGTTTGAATGTCAGCCCTTGGATTTAGTTTCGCGCGCGTATGTACGGTTCAGATCACTTCACTTAAGTTTAATTATTAATTAATTAGGTTAATTAGTTAAATAAGCCAGATTCAATCCCAGCCCCACATCTGCGTGCGCAGTCAATGCCAGTTCAAACCCAGACCATTGGATCAGTTGACTTCACTTATTTTCAATTTTTATTTCATTTAAATCCTATTTTCTTTACCGTTTTATTTAAAATACCTAGAAAAATCCAAAAAATATTTTCTTCTGCATTTTAATTCCAAATATTTTTCTTCACCCAAAAATCATTTTTATTTTTATTTTTTGCATTTAAAAATCATTTTAAAAATATTTAAATGTTTATTTTAATTAATTAATGGAAATTAATTAATTAAAATACCATTTACGTTTCCAAAAATTCCAAAAAAAATCACATTGCATCTTAGGACATTTAGAAACATTGTCAAACCATTCATACAAATTTCGTTTTGGTTTTGATCCAACTTTGACATTTTTCTTGAATTTAGGGTTCATAAAATTCCCTTTTTGGAACCCTAACTTTGAAAATTCTTTTCTGCCTAACCATGAAGGATTTGACAATGATTCTTTTTGTATTGTTTTCCATATAGCATGTAGTTTCTAGAATATTTTTTTCATAAATTTATCTTTCATTTTCAATTTGATTTGCATTTTTCCTCTTAAGATACCCAAAAACCCTAGTCAACTTAGAAAAATCATAACTTCTTTTAGGTTAAGAATTGGATCTTCTCCTTTGGGGTGTGATATCATATGGGGTTAGGGTTCCTTTGAGTTCATTTGCAAATGTTTATCATGTGATTTGCTTCTGTTTTTGTCATTTGCATCTCATCCTTTCATGTAACCCTAATCTTGCATCCATACTTGCATCTTACATTGCATTGCATGAACATGTGAACTTGCCATTACATTCTAAGCATTTGTATTCCATCTTAGACATCTTACGACATTGCTTGAACATTGCTTGGTCATTGCTTCATACATTTTCTATACTTTGCATCCATTTCATTTCATAAGCATCCATGTGTTTTCATGCTTCCTACATGCTTCATTTGCATTCTATCTCTTATATGAACATTCATAGCACTTGGTATGCCTTTGCGTCATCTCATAGCATCATTTTCATCATGTGTTTGCTTCTGGTTTTGTTTTTTTACCTTTGCATTTGCTTCATTTCATTTCATTTCATTTCTTTCCTTATGCTAACCTTTTCAGGTGGTAAGTAACTAGAGAAGTGAATTTGCCTTCACTTCTCATTTCTCTTCATCTTTTTCTTATGCATCCTTGCTGCATTTTTCTTTGTTTTAGAGTGAGCTTGCTCATTCATGTTCATCTTTCACTTTCTTTCTCCAAGTTGCTTATCTTCTTCAGTGAAGTAAGTAACTTGCTTCTTCTGCTTCTCCTACTCTCATCTGCTTCTTCCATTGGTGGCTTCTTTGAAGATCTCTCTTAAGCCTCACAAACCATAGGAACATCCAAGCATGACAATAATTAGGGTTGTGACTAGTCCCCCTTTAGCTTTTACCTTTGTGTCTTCTTTGTGTCTCTTTTCTCATCTCATCATTACAGACTAAACCTTTAAGGCTTTAAGACTTTGTGATTAGGGTTATGCTTGCATCCTTCTCTTAGGACTGAGTGTATAACTTTAATCCTAAGTGTTAAACCTTTAACTTGTTTAAACCTCTTAATCAATCCATCTTAATAATCACTAAGACATTAACTTGTAACTTGGGCCTTACATTAGGGTTCTAATTCTTCCTTTATTGGTTAAGAAGGACTAACCCTAGTGTTAATGGACAAGTCCCCCTCAAGTTGTCTTACAAACTTAAAACTCACTTCTTAATCTCACCCTTAATTAAAATCCACTTTAATAAAGGTTTAATTTGTCATGAGGTTAATCCCTAATCATGGATTAAGTTGAGGTGTCTTCCTTAGCTTAAGTGTGCTCATCTATTATCCTTCTATTAGGATGGTGTAATGGGTTCACTAATCTTTGATTATGGCTTAAACTCATTACTTAACACTAAACAAAAACTCAAAAACATCTAAATAATCACAAGTTGGTTAATGATCTTAATCCTACACCATCATGGTAATTAAGTTGATATGCGTATCTCATACTTAAGGTATCCTTATTATCCCTAATCAAAGGGAGGATATGATGAGTTTACTAACCTTTGGTTTAGGCCTAAGCTCATTAACTTATGACAAACACCAAAAACAAATAAAAGACTGAAAACACAAAAACTAAAAATAATCGTCTCCTTCGGGATTCTTTTCTCATCACACTCATTCATAAACGAGAACTTGCTTCTTCCGTCTAATGCAAGACAATTAGCACTCGAGCCAGACGAGTCATACACTTGAGCATAGACAAGTAAGCAGTTCACTAGTCAATTTATCGTTCAGTCTCTTTGAGTCGAACTACGGTGTTCTGACTTCCTCATTGCACGAGAGGATACGTAGAAATAACTTAACAGTTATCGAACAAAAGTCTTTGTGTCTTCCTCCCCCCTTCTAGCATTCTTTTAAAAGCCTCATTCCTGAGCACTTCACTTCACTCTCCTGCACTGACACTTGTACATTCATTTCCAGCTTTTGCACACAGATAGCACATACACTACCCTTTTAAACACAATCTTTCAAGCGTGGATCCCGTCGAGTACGACGGACAATCTGGGTGCTAATACCTTCCCAGGTTGTAACCAACCCCCTTTCTCAGTTTCTCTGGTTAGCAACCATCTTATCCATATCTTTCCAGGTTTATGCAGCATTACCTTTCCTTCGGGATAAAAATGCCTAGCTAGCGACTCTATTCCCTTCACCTCATCTTCTCGTTTCGCCGACCGTTCGTGTCTCTACCCTATCTGACCAGGTGTCTTTTTGGGGGAGCGACAACTTGGCGACTCTGCTGGGGACCCTTATATTGCAACCAGGGCTTCTGGTTCTTTTTGTGGGTTCCTCCTAGCGCTTGTTTGATTTGTGTTTACTGGGGTGTTATGTGCTACTTGTGCTTATTTATTTGCTTTATTTATTGCTTTATGAACAGCTTTATTTATTGCTTTCTTTTTTCAGTTTTATGCATTTCATACTGTCATTATCATGTGCTGGATCTGTGTTTTCCTTGGTGGGTGGGGTTCATTGAGTGAGTAAGGTCCTATACCGGGGACCTGAGTGACACATAGGCTAGAGTGGCTTCATATTCTTTCCCATTCCATTTCGGTCTGGTGCGGGAATATGAAACACGGTTCAGACATGGGTTTCTTCTCGAGAACTCTGTGCTACGGATTTCCTGTAGTACTAGGGCTATCTGGGAAGCCTGCTAAGTCTGGATGACCTTTTTTATGACCTTCAGCATCTGAGGTGAATTAGAGAAGGATCTTTTATGGTTATTGTAAACACTATACCTCCGGGTTAGAAGTGTTTACACTTCTCATAACTGATCCAAGTCTAAGGATCCTTGTTCTAGAACATTACATGTGAGGGGGTTGGGATGTTTACAGGTTTGTAGGAACCCTCAACCTCATCATACCTTGTTACTAGATTTGTTAAGGTTGTATTATTTGGACAGTTCTTGTGATTACCCTGGACTTGTAACTCTTTATTTGAGCCCCCCACCTGGTTACTGGATTTCTAAGCCTTCATCCAGACTTATGAACATACATGGACTTTTACCAAGGCAGATAAACAGATCCAGCACTTGCTCACAAACCCTTTGCATATCATTTGCATACATCATTTTTGCATCATTTAACATTTTCTTATTTGTTTCATAGGGTATCCACCATTTTGTCTTTGGTTTTGTTTTGACCCCTTCTGCTGCTTAGACTGCTTCAGTTATCTTCTCCAGCACCTTCATCAATTTGTCAGTGATTCTCCTCCAGCTATCTTCATCAGAGACCCATCTCCAGCATCTCATCAGCAGTTGCTCTCAGCTTCTTCACCAGCATCCATGGACACTTCAAGAAAGAGCAACATCACATACCACTTCTTTGAGCCCACCCTGACTGGCATCAGGAAGATCCAGTCCCTCATTACTCCTGATCATATCCCACTATTCAGAGAGCATTATGGAGGCATATTGGATATGGTCATGGATTTAGATGCATCTCAGAGGAGCATGATCCATACTTGCTTGCAGTTCTATGATATGGGGTTATCTTGTTTGCAGATGAGCCAAAGTTTGTGAGCAAGAATGCCTTTCACCTGTTCTTATTGAGGAGCCCATTTCCTACCTTGCTTGGAGACTTCTACTACTCAGTACACCAGAGGAATGACAAGCAAAGAGGAAGACTGGTAAGATGTTGTGCTCCTCTTTATTACTCTTGGCTGCTAAGACATTGTCCAAAGTCAGACACCTTCTTGAACCCTCACCAGCAGAAGAACTGGGCTAAGAGATTTATTGCCTTGACATCAGAAGACATTAGATGGTGCACTCAGAGCACCAAAGGCAAGGACATCATTACTAGCTGTGGGCAATATCCTAATGTGCCTTTGATAGGAGTAAAAGGTTGCATCAACTACAACCCTTTACTGTTTAAAAGACAATTAGGGTATGCTTTGGTTCATCCTTCCAGAGGACAAGATTTGGCTGAAACTCTTTACTATGAAGTCCAACCCAACTCTACTGTTATCAGACAAGCTGCCTGGGCTTGGGATAACATTCAGACCAAGGGAACAACCATCCTTGGCAAGTGCAAGAACATTGCTTCAACACAGTATTCTGATTGGTCTCGTACCAGAGCTCAGATCACTCGGATGCTGTTTACCTTGGAAGATACACCTGGACCTTCAACAGTGCAACCTGCAGCTACTGTCAGTTTGGAAGAGTTTGAGAAACTGAAAGAGAGGAATAATCAGCTCTCTGAAGCCTTGAAGAAGACTCTCTGGGAGAGAAATGACAGCATTCTAGATAATGAGAGATTGGAAAGGCTCAGGATTGAGCACTTGACCAAGATTGAGAAGACGGATGACTACATCAGGAAGGCTAGGGCAGAGGAATTAGTACTGAAGAATGCTTGCAAGGAAGCAAAGACTCAGAAGGCTAAGGCAGAGCATTATCTAGAGGAGAGCCAGGCTAGGTGGATCAGGATCACTGAATCCCGTGCACAGGAAGATCAAAGGACTCAGGCTAAGATAGAGCAGTTGGAGGCTAGTGAGAAGAAGCATCAGGAGGCATTATTGGCAGCTCAGAAGGAGATATCTGAATTGAAACTCCGGGCGGGGTTAAAGAGGTCAAAGGATCAGGACAAGCATAAGAAGTTAACCAGTGCCATTGCTACCAGGAACTTCCTCATCAAGACTATCACAAAGCACCCGGTTGGTCTAGTGACTGAGGCCCTCCTGAAGGAAGTCAGGGAGGATGACTTTGGATTAGATGTTTGACTCTTTTGCTTGTACTTTTTCTTTTGTTGTACTTTTCTTTTGTTGTTTTATTTTGACCAACCATGGGAATGTATTGTAATCAAACTATGTGTTTTCACTCTTTGTAATATATCAGTTTGTATTATTTGGTGGGCTTTATCTATCTCTACAACATCATCAGCATTTCCTCGAGGTCTGGAAAGGTCAAAACCAAAGAACCAAACTGGATACCCTCGGAAGACAAATAAGCATATTGCATTGCATACTAACGTTTTATTTGTTTTGTAGGTTTTTGTTTTATTGTTGTTTCTCACTTTGTTGTGGTTTCAGGAAACATTGCTCGCAGAAGAGTGTTCCCTGTCAACAGAATACACCGGTACCCGACAAGAAACAACCTTCTGGGACTCCAGATGGATCAAGTTCAGCAAGACTTGAATGAAGTAAGGGCCCAGATGGCCAATGAGAGTGTTGAGATGAGGAATAAGATGACTCAATTCATGACTGTGATGACTGGCCTAGCTCAGAGCCAGGAAAGACTAAGGGAGTTGGTTGAAAGGAAGACTCCTGAAGAACACCACCCAGGTACATGAGGTACCAGTAACAACGATCACGTGCAACCTCGCACTGATCCACCAGAGTTTGGGCCTCATCTGAACCCAGAAATCAATGCCATAAGGAATACTCAGGGTAACACTGCTGGAGGAAGGGTCTTGCAAGAGGATCCTCAAGAAGAGCAGTTTACAATTGTTGGGGCTAGGGGTGAAGTTTACGACCGTAGGCTGGATGAAATTGCAGAGAAGCTGAGGTCTCTTGAATCCCAGAATTCCCTAGGGTTTAATGTAATGGACATGGGACTGGTGGAAGGGGTGAGAATTCCTCACAAGTTCAAACCCCCGTGTTTTGAAAGGTATAATGGCACATCCTGCCCACACACCCACCTTCAATCATTCTTGGGAAGATTAAAAGCATACACCATGGACGAAAAGCTGTGGATGTTTTACTTCGAGGATAGTCTAATAGGGGCATCCCGAGAATGGTATTCCCATTTGACTAGAGCCACAATGAGGAACTGGAAAGACTTGGCTGAAGCTTTTATCCGTCAGTATCAGTATAACTTGGACATGGCCCCAAACAGGACCCTTCTAATGGGAATGTCTCAATCTTCCCGTGAAAGCTTCAGGGAATATGCCCAAAGGTGGAGGCAACTTGTTGTTGCAGTTCAACCCCCCATATCTGAAAGGGAAATGGCAGACATGTTCATGAATACTCTTCAAGGAAACTACATTGATAGATTGGTTGCATTTTCTTCCACCAGCTTTGCAGATGTGGTGATAACTGGGGAAAGGATAGAGAGCCTATTGAAGATGGGAAAGATCTCCAATAATGGTTCCAGTTTAAGCAGTACAAGAAAACCATTTGCCGGGCCCCGTAGATCTGGTGAGACAAACTCTGTGCACATGGGAAGAGGGAGACCCCAATACTTTCCCAGAACAGTTGCTGCTGTTACTATCCCTGCTCCACCTCCTCAGTATACTCAACAACCACAACACTTTCTGCAACAACAACAATTTCCACAACAGAGATCATACAACAATAACAATAATCAACAACAACGCTCGTTTCAACAGCGGCCATCTCAGGTCAACCGGGTAATTGACCCTATTCCAATGCCATATGCTACACTACTGCGTGCCTTGCCTTGTCACGCACTATGATGCCCTACGCCTGACCAGTTGCAAGCCTCTCCCTTTAGCCACTCATAACTCTCAACCCTTTGATCAGCTGAAAAATTGTTGATCATGAAAGTTGTAGCAATCATATAGGGGAACAACTTTGTAGTTCACCAAAAATTGATTTGAAGCATTTTTTACCAAGAAATAAATGGCATGACATTTGACCCTCCACCTGTTTGATGATATGCCTTGCAGGGCGCGCGCGCTGGCCTGCATTTGCCCTGCCCATGACTTGCCTTGGGCCTTGAATTGTTCCAACTTGCAAAGATCATATCTCACTCATTTTTTATGCTATGGAGGAGTTCCACCAATGGATTTGAAGCTCAAGATGCCCTCTTTAATTGGCTCCAAGTATAATTTTGATAGCCCTCATATTTTGGGAGAAGGCCTTTCTCAAAGATGCTGCAAAAATGGCCAAAACTTGCCATTTTTGGAAACCCTAATTTTCCAAAAATGGTAAGTTTTGGTTTTCTTGATTTCTCTTGATCCCTCCATCATTTCTTGATCAAATTTGAATAATAGAACCCTTTTAACCCTAATTTCATGATTTTGATCTCAAAAAGTCAGAAGTTGACTTTTTCTTCAGCATGGTTGACTTTTCCCCAAATCCCTGATTTTCAATCATCTGGCCAATTGAACCTCTTCCATAATGAATTTGTGGATGAAATTTGAACCCTAGGCACTTGTCAACATATATAAGACAATGAAATCCACTTTGAATCAAAACTTCATGCAGAAGCCCAGTAGAAATGAAACCCTAATTTGGCCATTTTCATTAGGAGGTGTTGCACTGCTTGCCTTCTTTGATCAAACCAAACCTTTCCATCACTTGTGGCTTCAACTGATAACTTGTGGGATGTTTTGGACCCTTTGCACAATGTTGAGAAGCTTTGTAGCCCTTTTATTGTCTTTGTATAGCCCTCAGTTGCTCCAGTCATTGACCACATACCTATGCATCAGCTATGCTACACATGATGCAATATTTTTGGTTATTTGTGAACTTAAATATAAAATAAAATCAAAAAACAAGACGGATCTAAAAAAAATAGAGAGAGAGAGAGAGTCCAACTTCTCTCTAAAAATCATACAACTTTTTTTCATCTCCCTACTCAAATCAACCTGTTTTTTCATAACAAATCAGTATCATGTAGTAGTTGCATAGTTTCTGCGCGATTAGCCAATGCTTGGGGTTATCAAAGATTAATCATTTTACTTATCTTCGGCTTAAATTCCTAGCCTTCGGGTTTAAAGGCCTTGGTAAGGGGAGTGTTTGGTCTGAAATACCAGTCAAGGGCATTGGTTTTTCTTAGCTGTATCCGAGTGGTTGGAATTGAGTATTGTGATAAATAATAGAGGATGGGTGAATGTAAGGAGTAAGAATAAAAAAAAGTTGGAGACTTTAGCAAGAAGATCTATATGGAAAGTTTCGAATGGCAAAGGGAGTGAAGCTGATTTAAAGACAACCTCTTCTTTTTTCTTCACAGAATTCCCAAATGACTTTCAGGCGAAAGATATATTTGATATCTTTAAAGAACATGACATGGTGTTAGAAGTTTATATTCTAGCGAGACTAGATAAAAGAGGGAGAATATTCATATTTGTTAGGTATAAATAGGTCGAAGACGAACATCTCTTTGCCATTAAACTGGATAATGTTATTATTAATGGCATGAAGATGTTTATGAACATCCCAAGATTTTGCAAGGAGACGTTGGAGAATATTGATAAAGGAAAAGGTATTGACCAAACGGTGAAGAATAAGGTAGTAGGTATGTCTAAGGCAAATGAACAACATGGAGTGTGAAATGATGGTAATAGGAGGGTCTCTTATGCACAAATCACTAGGGGAGGAATTTTTGATAATAGGAAAGCAAGGTATGAGTTAAACAACCTTTTATGGGGGATAAACCAAACTTTACGAACCTTAGCTTCAAAGTGGAACTAGAACAGATAGAAAGATTTAAGCAGACATTCGTGGGAGTTATGTCTAATCCAGGTTCTTCATTCAAAATACAGGAAGCCCTTCATATTGAAGGGTACTTTAAGATTAAAGAAAAACCATTAGGGGGCTAATTTGTGCCTTCCAGAAGAAGAGGTTACGAGAGATATAAGGAAATTGGTGGAGGAAAATAAAGAATGGGTGGAACGATGGTTTACAGATGTTCATCCATGGTCATATACGGATGTGGATAAAGAAAGACTCACTTGGGTAAGTTTTTTTGGCCTTCCATGCCATGCGTGGAGTGAAAAATTCTTCAAATTTCTGGCTAACAGGACTGGCTGTTATGTTAAAATGGATGAGGATACACATAAGCACAATAGATTAGATGTGGCTCGGTTTCTTATCAGAACAAAGTTTGCAACAAATTTGAATGAGATTGTGAACATTGATATCAATGGATATCCTTTATGCATTAAAGTTTTTGAAGACTCGTTTGTAATTTGCTCCTTTAAGTCCAAATCGTTTAGAGAATAAGAGGTGGTTAATAGTTCTGAAGTGTCTTTGACGGAAACTGATTCTGAACAAAGCGGTGAGTTTGTGTTTGCGAACCATACTATTCTAGAGACATAATATGGAGAGTCAACGGACCAATGGTTAATAAGAAGCAAGGATGGAGATTGTGTGTTGGATTATACAAACAATACAACACTTGTGGACATGGGGAATAAAGTATCTACCTATCTGTCCCCTATAGTTGGGGGTTGTATTAAAGAAAACGTTATAGAGGATACAAGATTAAGGGAGGATAAGACTGAATCTTCTAGCAATAATGGGCTTAGTTCAACAGAGGTGACAGAAGGGATACAGGTGATAAAAATTATGAATTGAGTAGATAACGATTTCTTGGAAAATCGAGGCAGTGGGTGTGAAGATCTAGAAGTTAACAACGTGTTACCAGTGGATAATGCTGCAAACAAGTTGGACCCACTCAACCATTTTAATTTAAATAAGGATACTTTTAATGCTAATGGGCTCATTGTGGTCATCAGAGAAGTGGCTGGGCCTAGCATTACTATCCCATTTGGTAAGACTAAGTCAATTTGGAAGAAAGAAGGTTTTACCATATACTCCCACATCTATATTTTTACCCCTAAAATTTTTTCAAAATGCCTATTATAACCTTATTATATTTTATTATATTATTTTTTTTTACCATTTATGTCAGACCGTCAGATTCTAGAAACAATTGGTCCTAAAAAACACGTTCCGAAAGACTTAAAATATGAGTTCCGGTACGTTAATTATCTTACCGGAAGACTTTGGGAAAGTCTTCCGGTTTTATAATGTTTGTTCACCGGAAGACTTAATAAAAGTGTTCCGGTACGGAACACTTTTATTAAGTCTTCCAGTATCCCTGTGTATGTGTACCGGAACCCTTTATGTAAGTGTTCCGGTTTGTATCCCATTTGGTAAGACTAAGTCAATTTGGAAGAAAGAAGGTTTTACCATATACTCCCACATCTATATTTTTACCCCTAAAATTTTTTCAAAATTCCTATTATAACCTTATTATATTTTATAAAGTCTTCCGGTGTGTAAATTTTTTTTTTATAAATTTTTTTATATTTTTTATTAAAAAATATTTTTATTGTGTAGGTGCAGAACCTATATACGAAAAAGAACCGATATGTGTGAATACAACAGATGTATTTACAATGTCAGAGAGATTTGGTACACGAGATGAGGTGATAAGATGGGTTAAAGACACCGGATTACGAAATAAAGTGACGGTCATCATCACTCGTTCAGATACACAAACAGGCAAGAGAGGAAGAAGTAACAAAATAATATTTGGTTGCGATAAAGGTGGGAAATACAAGGATATTCGTAGTGGAATCGAAAGTGCGACGAAAAAATGCGGATGTCCATTTAAGATCAGGTCGACTCCGACAAAAGATGGATCTGGATGGAAGATTAATGTAAAATGCGGCATTCATAACCATGATTTACCTGATAGATTAGAAGGTCACTCATTTGTTGGTAGGTTGACAGCGGATCAGAAGCAACATGTTGCTGATTTAACAAAGAGAAAGGTTGCACCCAGAAATATATTGCATTCCTTGCACGAGCGAGATCCAGATTGTGTCACTCAGATCACGCAAATATACAAGCAGAAGAGTATGATGGAAAAAGAGATAAGAGGTCCTAGAAGTGAGATACAACATTTGTTTAAGCTTATCGAGGCTGCAGGTTATGTTTATTGGAGTAGAAAAAGAGACGACTCTGAAGTTATTAAAGATATATTTGGGCACATCCAGATTCAGTTAAGTTGTTGAATATTTTTCCTATTATGTTAGTTATGGATAGCACATATAAGACAAACAAATACATGCAACCTTTGTTTGAAATTATTGGCATGACATCAACCGAGTTGACTTTTGCTGTCGCATTTGCGTATATTAAGTCTGAGCAGACTGAGACTTTTTGTTGGGTGTTAGATAAGCTTAAACAATTGTTTGTGAAGAAAGATTTATTTCCACAAGTGATGATGACAAATAGAGATCTTGCTTTGATGAAAGCCGTTGAGACTGTGTTTCCACGGACAAATAATTTGCTATGTCAGTTTCACATTAACAAAAATGTTGGTGCAAAAAGGAAACTATTAGTGGCTCCTGATATTTAAGAGTCAATTGGCAAATTATGAACGGATGTTGTATGGGCTAGTGATGAGGTTGAGTATGCTCAACATTTAAAAGAACTTGAGAAAGAGTGTGTTGATTGTCCTAAATTTTTTGAGTACGTGAACGACACATGGTTGACACCACATAGACAGAGGTTTGTTTGCGCATGGATTAATCGAGTCCTACATATGGGTAACACGACGACTATTCAGTATGTTTTGATTTAGATCCCAAAATATACTTTTTGTGAATTTTGTATTTTTCTTACTTAGTTTAAATATGTATTATTATAGGGTTGAGTCTGCTCATTGGAAGTTAAAGCAGATGTTGGGTAACAGTATAGGTGACATGGTCAAATGTTGGGAGGCCATGAATGACAACTTAAAGATACAAATTAGCAACATTCGAGCTGCTTTTCAAAAGAGTGTGTATGAAGTTGCACATGTCTATTCAAGTCCATTTTACACATATTTACGTACTTCAGTGTCGCGAGCTGCACTGAGGCGCGTTGCTGAAGAGTTAACTAGAATTGATTATATTGGAACTAACAAGGACAAATGTCAATGTACTCTTAGAACAACCTATGGATTACCTTGTGCGTGTGAGTTGGCAGGGTATAGAATTAGTGGTATTCCGATACCAATTGAGGTTGTGCATGTACATTGGAGGAAACTAAGTATGGAAATTAAGTTGGAAGAAGACTTAGATGAGAAATCAGATGTGGGTATAAAATATGCAATGGATGAGTTATGGAAAAGCTATAGGTCACAAGATGTTGTTGGAAGAAGGGCATTACATAGTAGGGTTTATGAACTTGCATTTCCCACAACGACTTCTTTGTTAGCACCACCTAAAAAAATAAAAACAAAAGGTGGAGTCAAGAAAAAAGACAAAAAACCTGTAGGGTATGATGTTTACAGGGATCCTTCGTATCATGAATATGTTGATCAAGCATCTCAATCTTCTCAACGACAATCACAACCATCACAAAATTCAAAAAAGAAATCTCAACCATCACAACCTATGAAAAAGAAGTTAAAATTATCACAAACTGCACAATCATCTAAACGGTTCATCCTTCAATTTCCTTATCATATTAGGTCATTTATTGATGACGTAGTCAACGTATTGTCAGATGGTAATTGTGGATTTAGAGTGATTGCTTCATTGCGGGGTTATGCTGAAGATGGTTGGCCAATGGTTCGTCGGGACTTAGAGTTGGAAATTATACATAATGAAAGATCAGCTTTATATGCCAATTTATTTGCTGATCGGTTAGCTGAAGTGAGAGTTTCTTTGAAGATAGAGGGAAGTGGTTCTCAACCAATAAATAAATGGTTGACTCTACCAGACATGGGTTACATGATTGCGAATCGGTATAATGTGGTACTTGTCTGTTTAGGAGTCGAATGTTTGACTTTCTTCCCTATGACAACTACATTCTCACCGAATGTCTCATTTTATTGCATTGGATTTGTAAACTCAAATCATTGGATTCAGGTAAACATTGTTATAATTTGATATTATTAGTAAATGTTTTGAGTAATGTTAAATAATGTTTTTTTTTTTAATTTTGTATACAGGTTAACATGAAAGAAGGATTTCCATTGCCACCAGTGACAACAAATTGGAAGAACTTTCGTTATCCAGCAGCAACATCGTGGATGGTAGGATTTGCAGCATGTCTACAACATTGGCAACAACTTACGCCTATATTACAAATACATTATGAATTATATTATATGTTTGCTATACTTTATGAATTATAGTCTATGGAATTAAATTTTAATTTCAATTTTTAAGTCTAAAAACTATCAATAACATATAACATAAATAAGATCGTACATATAAGTTCAAATGTCAAGATATTAAGAAACCAAGTCTAAAAAATATCAATAAAATATAACATAAACATAACTATAGATCACTGTGAACGAGCAATACATAAAGCTACAAACAGATCAGCAAAATGTGGATCATCCTCTTTAGCTGCATTCTGCTGAAGGTAGCGATGAATCAATGTAGACACACAACCCCAGGCAAGATCAGATGGTCCTGCATCGTACTCAGGAATAGATGCAACACTCGGCTCATCATGGGTAGCGGTACCAATCGAGGATGCGAAACACGATAATACCACTCAAGATATCCATCCTCTACCTCAAATGGGATAGTCGCCAGTGCAGCCGAACGAATCACCTGCCCAACACTATGGATGTAACTAATCCACCCAACATCAATATCACCAGCCATCCTAAGATCAATAGGTGCAGGTGGAATATACTGACGGTATCCAAACTGTCGAAGACACCTGTCAGACATGTATGGAACAATAGTATCGCCCCACCTCAAACAACCCATATATAGAGAAGTCTCATCAAAAAGACGATGAACTCTATGATCCTCGAATGGCCGCCATATGACATCGGTCGGTGTCAGCTCATCCATTATAGGTCGCAACTCACCCACCTTTAACGCGGCTTGTTTGTATGTCCACCTCATCGCTCGTGGGAGACCACAATTCTGAGCTGGTATCCAATTCTCTCCTTTTTTCCCAAGTGTAAGAAAATATTCATGAATCTAGCACTGTTAAAAAAAACATAATAATTAAATATAACATAATGAACATAATAAAATTAACATTAGACTTAAAAAAATCAATAAACTGAATTTAAATATATACCTTGAACATAATAAAATTAACATTAGACTTAAAAAAATATCAATAAACTGAATTTAAATATATACATGTAAGAGAGTCGGATAACCACCGAGCTGTTTACAACTGAACATGGACGCATCTCCAAGATACCTATACAATGTCACCAATGCAGCTGCTGCCCAACTATAGTTCGACAACCCATCCAAGTCCCTAAATAATGCTAGGTATCGTGCCTCCACAAGTGTAAACGACTTATCCGCAAAGATCGTGTAACCCACTAACATCATCAAATAACATCTGGTCGCATATGCCCATGATGAAGCAGCTCGATGCTCTACGAATCGATCATGTAACCACTCAATCTTGTAGTACGAACCTCTGCACTCACGGACCTGGTATAATGCCACTCTCGCTGACACTCCAAGGTAGTCAACGACCCACTCAATAGCTAGGTCTTCACTAATGGGTTGAGGGTTCCAGAATACCCCCTGATTGGCAAGTGAAGCAAACATGCCACGTCATCTAGAGTAATCTTCATTTCACCGAACGGCATGTGAAATGAAGATGTCTCTAGATGCCACCTCTTAACAAATGCAGAAACCAAGTTTGCATCGATCTTCTTCAAACTGGATCTCTGTAGAGAAGCTAAACCGGACCTAGATATGATAGCCTCAATCTCCGGTGGAAGCTGCTGTAGAACCATTTGGGTCAACTTCAACCCATGTCCTTCCACCTTCAACTCCTTCTTTGCACCTCTCTCCTGAAATCAAATAAAATTAAACAAATTATACAATAGCTACTAATAATTTCAGTTTTTATTCAATACTAAATAATTATAATTTCAATTTTTTTTCAGTAGTAAAAAAATTATAATTTCCTTACCTCACCAAACCATATCCGTCTGGCCACATGATGCTCGTACGAAACCAAAATACTGGTATCGTACGGACCTCCAGGATATCCAACGGGATCTGCTGCAGCTGCAGATGTACCATCATCATCTACGTGTGTCCTACTAGACGTATCGCCCCGTCCCATCGATTGAACCGGTATCCTCCCATCTCTGCCTCGTGAACGCACCACTGAAAAAAAACAATTAAAAAAATATAAAAAAAAACTTTCCGGAAGACTTTCATAAAGACTTCCGATACACAAGTTTATGGAAAACCATACCAGAAGCCTTTTTGAAAGTCTTCCGGAACACTTTGCACTAACGTATCATTCCGGAAGACTTCATCAAAGTCTTCCGGAAGTCTTTTTTAAAAAAAATCATCAAACCGGAAGACTTTCACAAAGTCTTCCGGAACACAAAAAATTAAACCGGAAGACTTACTTTAAGTCTTCCGGTAAACACTTCTGGATGTGAAAATGTTTTGCTCGCTGTAACTTTGGATGAAAGGTAAAAATAGAAAGAAAATCTGATTTTTTAACTATTTATACAAGGGCATTTTGGTCAAAAAAAATTGTATGTAGGGGTATAAGATTAATTGTAGGGTGTAGGGTAAAGCCTTTTGGAAGAAAAAGTTCATTGAATAAATATATCAAAAGATAAATATCCCTTTTTCTCCATCGTATTATTCAACCTTACTACATTCTAATATCAATGGCCGGAATTTTTTTCAAAATAAGGATACAAATTACATAGAAGAGTTTCAGGATAACATTGATAGTGGAAATGAGGAAGATTCTATATCTATATTTTCAGACGGGTCCAACTGTGTGGCAGATTCTATTGGCGATACTGAGGTTCTACAAAGTAACTCTAGAAAAAAGAAGAAACTTGATGGAAATAGGAGGAAAATTAGAGGCTTAATATCTAAGTTGGGAATGGATTTATGTTATTTTCAAGAAACAAAATATTCTAACATGACAGAGGAGATGGTGAAGAGCTTATGGGGAAATTCTTCTTGTCAATGGTCGGCATTGAATTCTGTAGGTTCTGTTGGAGGCATTATTACAGTATGGAAAGAAAACTTTATACAACCTGTAAGTTCTTTTAGTGGTAAAGGTTACCTGGAAATAAATGTATTTTGGAAAGGAATCAATTGTTATTTTGTAAACATTTACTCGCCATGCTCGATGGAGGAGAAGAGAGATTTATGGAGTAGAATTATTCAATTAAATTCAACCTTGGAGGCAGGGGAATGGGTGATTGGGGAGATTTTAATTCCATTAAGAATGATAGAGAGAAAATTGTTAGGAGTGTTGTTAGTAAAAAGAACATGGCTAAGTTTGTTGAATTCATAGATTTAACAGGTTGTGTGGATATTCCAACTGTTGGTAATATATTCACATGGTTCAGTACTTCTAGCAAAGCCTAAAACAGGTTAGATAGATTCATTATGTCTACTGGTTTGTTGAATGATTGGAATGTGGTTAATCAAACGATTGGAGACAGAGATATATCAAATCACAGGCCTATTTGGATTTCTGCTAGGAATGTAAACTGGGGTCCAAAACCGTTTCGATTTTTGAAATGTTAGATCGAGCATTCTAACTTTATGCCTTTTGTGAAGGAAGCATGGGAGTCTTGCGATGTAAATGGCAATCCGACATTCATATTTTCGAAGAAATTACAACTGTTGCGTGAGAGACTTAAATGGTGGAATAAACATGTGTTTGGATGAGTGGATATTAAGATAATAGAAAACATTCAAGCAATAATGAAATTGAAGATTTGATCGATCATAGTAACGACTTAGTCGACAATGCTGAATTATCCATTAGAGGTAAAGCAATGGAAGATTTATGGAGTCATATGAGAAATAAGGAAAGCATCCTCCACCAAAAAGAGAGAGTCAAATGGATTGAAGAGGGGGTTTCAATACCAAGTTCTTTCACGCAACCATAAAGCAAAGACACATGAGAAACTCCATTGCTTTGGTGATCGTAGATGAAGCTGAAGTGGAAGATGTTACAGGAATCAAACTGGTTGTTTATAATCATTTTAAAAATCAATTCAAATGCTCCAATACGCCTATGGTGCAAATTGGGCAGGATGGATTTAGCAAGTTGACAGTGGCAGATACAGAAGGTCTTGAGAAATAGGTTAGCATAAAGGTAATCAAGAGAGTCGTCTTCAATTGTGGAGGAGATAAGACACCGGGACCAGATGGTTTTTGCTTCGAATTTTTCAAGTCTTGCTGGGATATAATAGGTGAGGACTTTGCTAACTGTGTTATGTTTTTTTTTTTAAAACTGTCTTCTACCTAAAACATTATGCTCATCGTTTTTAGTCCTTATACCTAAGTTTGATAATCCGAGAACTTTGGAAGACTATAGACCTATATGCTTGATAGGTAGTGCTTATAAGGTCATTTCCAAAATACTCGCGGATAGAATTAAAGTAGTTTTGGAAAGGGTTATATCTATCTCACAAACCACGTTCATTGAAGGAAGACGTCTTCAAGATGGAGTTCTAGCTTTAAATGAAGTTGTGGACTATACTAAGAGAAGAAAAGAGAAAGGATTATTGATGAAAGTGTATATTGCCAAAGCATCCGACTACGTGGATTGGTCTTATTTATTTAAAGTAATGGAGTATATGGGATTTGGGGGAAAATGGATATTTTGGATAAAAGGAGGAGTCATGCATAGCTACATGTCTATTCTTGTAAACGGGAGTTCAACTAACAACTTCGAAGTGACGAGAGGGCTTATGCAAGAAGACCCATTATCCCCGTTCCTATTTACTATTGCGTCAGAAGGATTAGCGGTCATTATCAAGAGGGCGTCAGATAGAGGTTTGTTCAAATGTATATTGCATAATTATGAGGTTTCCTTCCATTTATTACAATATGCGGACGATATGGTTATCCTTAGGGATGGATCTTGGAGAAATTTGTGGGCTTTGAAGACGATTGTAAAAGTTTTCCAACATTGTTCGGGACTAGAAATAAACTTTAGCAAAAGTTCTATAGTTGGATTTGTTGTAGATGATTTTTTTTACAGGCTGCAAAAAGGTTTTTACCGTGTAAGATCAATGACTGCCCTTTCGGTTTTCTTGCTATTATGGTTGGAGGAAATCACAGACTTATATCATTCTGGAAACCGGTCATAGACAAATTTAAAGTTCATTTGGCTTCTTGGAAGGGGTGTTTAATGTCAATGGGAGGGAGAACAACACTTATCAAATCGGTTATGTCTAACTTACCGATACATTACATGTCCTTCTTTAAACTTCCTTGCAAAGTTATCAAAACTTTAACAATGATACAAAGAAGATTTATTTGGAGTGGATCGTGTTACAATAAAGGAATACCTTGGATTAAATGGAGGAAGGTATGCAAGAGCAAACATCTTGGGGTTCTAGGAATAAAATAAATAAAGGATTTCAACTTGGATTTAATAACAAAGTGGACTTGGAAAATAATTGATCACAAGAATTATTTATGGAGGAAAGTCTTGGAGATAAGATACGAAAACTATGTTCTATCAATAATTAATTGAGAGATTGGCAAGTACAAGGTTCCAGCATCACTATGGTGGAAGGATATCGTAAAGGCCTTGAATTGTTTTGATGACAACACTTTCGGTGATCTCATAACCGACAATTTGGGCAATGGAGAAAATCTGTTTTTCAGGTTTTCTAGATGGACAACAAATGACACACTAGCAGCTGCGTATCCTGCACTTTTCGAAACTTCCACAATTAAGCACAAACAGATTATTTTCTCGGAACAGGCAGCAGAGTTGCAGCAGAGAATTTTTGCCTTGAAACCTGTTCGGTCGAGCACAAATGCTTATGTTTAGCCATACCATATATCACTTTTATATACGGTAAAGTGGAAGGTTTTAAGTTATTATGGCGTGTGATATCTCCATTAAAATCTGTTGTGTTTGGTTGGAGATTATTACACAATCACCTTCCGACAAGGGATAACTTAAGGAAAGGGGTTATTACAAATATTCATGAATTCCCCTTTTGTAATTATAGTTTCTTAGTTGTAGATATTATGGCGTGTGATATCATTATGGTTTAGATAAGGTTTTGTAATTTTTCAGATATTTTGATTGTGGTGATTTTTGTGTAAGTGGGTTGAATATCTCTTTTGTATCTATTTAATATATATCTTTGTTTATTAAAAAAGTAAAAAATAAAATATAGTATTTTGAATAAAATATATTCTGCTGTTTATGTCATTCTTGAGTTTATATAATATTTTATCTTTGATTTTTAACTTTTTCAAATTCTAATTCATTAATCCTTATAAACCACATCATAAAAAACTTAAATTAGAATATATTTCATATAATGATTTACACATTTAAAATATAGTTCATTTTAAATAATATAAATTAGGATTAATATAAAAAATTTAAATTGAAACATAATATAAAAAATAAATAATCAAATAATTATTTCTATATAGAGTTAGACATTTGATGACCAAAATGATAGTATGTTCTTTTGTTTTAATATATTTTAATAATTTTGATAACTTTTCAATTTAGTTTAAACACATTTTATTAATTTAAATAAATATGTTATCTCAAATAAAAAATAATAGTAGTATATAATATTCAATTTTTTTAGTACTGACACATAATATTCTTTAAGACTTTAAAACGTTGTTTAAGTAATTTTATAAATAATTTGGATTGAGTTATAAGTAATTATCAATGTTATAAGAAGTTTATATTCTCTTTCGTATTTAATCTCTTTTCTGATGAATTTATTTTATATTTTTCGTATAGTTCCAATAGAATGTTTGATAATATGAGAAGGTAGGTTTTTTTAACACTATATTTATCTTTAATTTGTGGTAGAAGTACTAGTTGTAGTAATGGAATAGAAATACTCAACTACAAAGTAGAAAAAGGTTAAAAAGTTGAAAATTAAAAATTGACTTGTATTTTTTGCCAAAAACAGAAGCTACAAATATTCGTTAAAACGTAACATTAGGTATGACAGCAACAACGCTTAGGTTGGAGATCTAAACATGCACCACTTGTATAGCGAAAAAAAGTGCAATAATTATTGCACTCTTGATCAGTTGTGCATTCTACGTTGGTGCACTTATATCCTGGAGGATCAATACTGGTTGTGAATCCTGCAGCAAAAATAAAGTTTAGACTATGATTTCACATTTCCACTCCAACATGTTCAAAGTTAATTAATAAAAGTAACATATTCTTATTACCTGAAAGCAAAACAAAAGCAACGAACAAAATCCACCAAACTTGAAATTGATAAGAAGCCATTGGGTAGAACTTATTTTTGTGCAATTGATGCAAGACGAACATGGTTATTTATATAATGAAAACATGTTAGGTAAATATAGAAAGAAAGAAAAAATAGGAATATTTATATTTAAGGTAATTTGTTTTATAATGATGAACCTAAAATACTAAACGTTTTGTATTGATTATATATATATATATATATATATATATATATATATATATATATATATATATATATATATATATATATATATATATATATATATATATATAAAGAAACATTTAAGATAAATACCTAAAAATATAAAAGGAACAAATATATAGTATAATTCGATGTGGTTAAATAAAACTAAATCAAAGAGATTTTTTTATGAAAAAGTTTGATGGATAGTATAAGACACAAAATCGAAATATAATAAAAACAATATCAAATATTTGATACTATATGATTTCACGAGATGATAAATTGATTTTCAAACTTAACATACATATGATTTGTTACCATATTTGATACAACTTCAAAAAAGGAACTAAATATATTTGATACAATATCAAAAAAGGAACAAATATATGATTTGTTAAAAAAAGTATGTTTATCTCTAATTTAAATTACTATTCTACTAGTAGTTTGGATTAGAAATCAACTAAATATAATTTTAAAAAAATGATTTTTCTCTATGATAAACAAATTAAATCTCAAAAAGAAAATATCACATAATATAATATAAATAAAATGTTAAAAAAAATACATTTGACCTTAAAATAAATAACTAATAATTATAATAATAAGTTTAAAGAAATTAAAATATTTAAGAAAAAGTAATCAATAAGGTTTTCAAAAAATATAAAAATTTACAAAATCAAAATAAATTTATAAAAAATTACATACAATTTTGTTGCAATGGTAGTTTTGTCGTTTACAAATAATTTATAACACATTTTAATTTGACTTATTAAATATATGTTATGAATTTTACTTACTTTTTTTTTAAAAAATAAATTTGTATCAATATCAAAATACAAAGGGAAAACATGATTTTGGTCTAGCATTTTTTTTCTTTGAAATATACTCTTCAAGTTTTATTCTAAATCTTTAACATCTCTTTCTTAATAATGGTTATATGGTGGTTTGTGTATCTTTCTTTTTATTATATTTTTTAAATATTTTATAAATAATTCAAAATAAAATTAATATTCAATAAAATAATATTACAATTTGTAGTTTCACACATGTAGGTATTAAAAGAAGCATATAAATGGGCAATGGGATTGTTGAACTTTTTTTAATAAACCAATTGCTTATATAAATGAAAAAGAAGATACATGATTACAAAAAAAGGGAGGACAAAGAACCAAGTCCCTCTAATAAATATAGTAACAGAAATTTGGTATGTCGAGACAATTTCTAAGTAATTCATCAAAATCAGACTTAAAAGCTACATTCCACCAAGCGAAACTGCGAATGGTAAGGCCTAATGAAGCTACTATGTCTGCACAGGAGTTACCTTCTCTATATATGTGCGATAACAGAAATGACATCTTCATAGTTATTATAACACAATTATTCCACCTATTTCTAAGAAAAGTATGAACCATGGAAGGAGTGGTAATTGTTGGAGCAACAGAGAGGGAATCTGTATCGATCCATAAGTGAGTCCACTGCTTTTCTGAGGCCAATTCAATAGCTCGGATAACACCCATAAACTCTGCTTCCAAAGTTGAGATTTCACCAAGATGCTGAACAAAACATCCAATTAATATATCCTCATGGTTTCTGAAAATTCCTCCATTTGCAACCAGAGGAGGAAACCATTGGATGTATCATCCGTATTAAACTTAATCCAAGACATTATAGGTGGATTCCAAAGAACTTCAACGATCCTAGCTGCCATTGGAGGAGGGATCCTTATGCCAAACTGTTTTAACACACAAAAATCTGTAATGTTACACTGTGTTTTAGCAGAAAAACAATTACTTTCCATCTGTACTCTTGTATTAATCAGGCTTATGGAAAAATTTAGGGTTTAGGGTAATTATGTTATGAAGATCAGGGAACCAAGCAGTGATACCTTGAGGAAGATTCTAGCCATAACTGCTAATAAACTCAAATACTTTAGTGTTTAGAGTGTTATGGTTAAAAGGAGGAATATTCAGTTGCTGAACCAAAGGATCACCATACCAAGTATCCCTCCAAAAGTTTATTCTACAGCCATCACCAAGATTCCAATTAGAGTTGTTTATCAGGTCAGTGAAACTGCTTTTAATACTAGACCAGATAAATGAAAATATGTGATATTGAATAGGTTTGTTATCCCTTAAAACTCTTTGCCTGAGAAGAGTTGCCCATTGATTTGTAGAATTGAAAAACTCCCAGCAAAGCTTAAGATTTGTAGCTTCATTAATATTCCTTAATGACCCAATTCATAGTCCACCTTCCAATATAGGAGTGCAGACTTTGTGCCAAGCAACATTGATAAGCTTCCTCTTGTAAATGTCATCAGACCAGATAAAATTCCTCATGCAGGTTTCTAGTTCTTTGATGGAGTTGGCTGGCCAAGAATAGATAAGCATATTATATATTAGGATGCTATGAATCACCCTTTTAATGATTTCTAATCTTCCTACCATATTGAGTAATGAAGCCATCCATTTGGGATGTTTAGATTTAATCTTATCCACAATAGGTTGAAAATGTATGGCCTTGGGCTTCCCCCTGAAAATAGGGACTCCTAAGTAGTTGAAAGGTAGTTGTCCTTCTAAGAATCCTAGAGCTTTTGTGTAAGTGGAAAGTTGAAGAGAGAAAATGGAGCCTCCAATGATGGTAGATTTAGAGGGGTTCACCTATTGACCAGAGCATTATTCATATCTAAAGAAAATGTGTTTGAGGACCTTCATATTAGAGTTGGAAGCTTTACAGAACAACATTATATCTTCTGCATATAGAGCATGAGAGGGAATAGTTAGATTCTCTAGACCTTTGATGATTTCCAATAAACCATCATCCACTAATTTAGAGATTTCCATGCTTAGAACATCTTCAGCAATACAAAAAAGAAGAGGAGTAAGGGGGTCTCCATGTCTAATTCCTCTTTAACATAAAAAAAACCCAGCCTGAACACCAATGGTGGATACAGACAACTTGGCTTATTGATGGACTGTTGGGATCAAGGAACAAAAGTTGATAGAGAAACCAAACTTATGAAGCACAAGGAGGATGAAATTCCAATCTAAGGTATCAAAAGCCTTCCTAATATCTATCTTAACTGCCAAATATTTTCTAAAGGACTTGTTGATGGAAGACAGTAAAAGTGAAAGTATAGCAGATTTCTTCACAAGAGTTACCAAACTTGTGAATCAAATCAAAGCATATGGAAAAGTGCTGACGATGAAAGCAGTTGTCTCAAAGATCTTGAGATCGTTGGCTCCAAAGTTAGACCATGTGGTAGTAGCCATAGAAGAGTCAAAATATTTGTCGAAGGTGACTAAAGAAGATCTTCAAGGGACACTTGAATCTTATGAACAAAGAATGGATGAAAGAGCAGCAGGCAAGTCGAATATTGATATGGCTTTGTAGGCGCAATCAGCAAGAGATAGGAAAGGAAAAGGAAAGGTGTTTGACAATAAAGGAAGAGGTGGATATAACAATTCGACTAGTCAAAATCAGTAAGAACCAAACTGGTCGATTCAGAGAAAACCCTGGAACCAAGACAACCAAAGAGGTGGTGCTGCAGGTAGAGGAAGAGCTGGTGGTTGAAAGCAAACAAGAGTCACATTAAGTGTTTCAATTGTCAGAAGTATGGTCACTATTTTAGTGATTGTCCAGAAAAGAAAAAGAATCAAGATTCTGATGCTAAACTGGCAAAACATGAAGAAGAAGAAGAAGAAGAGATGTTGTTGGTGGTCACAACAAGAGATGAAGAGAGATTCAAAGATCAATGGTACTTGGACTCAGGATGCTCATCACACATGACTGGTAGGAAATGTTGGTTTGTCAACATGAAGCCCTCAATAAAGAACACGTTGAAATTTGCAAATGAAATTTTGTACATACCAGGCATGAAGAGAAATTTACTCAGGTGTCAATCGAAGACAAGGTGATGAGAGTCGTCGAAGCAGGTGGTAGGTTGATCTTGAAAGCTCCAATGTCTCAGAATAGAACCTTCAAGATCAAACTAAATGTGATGGAACATAGGTGCCTTGTAAGTGTAGCTTGCAAAGATGAATGGTTATGGCACTATAGACTTGGTCATCTCAATTTCAAAGACATCAGAGATTTAAAGAGAAGAATATGGTTTCAGGATTTCCAGGAATTGACTCCCCAAATGAAGTGTGTGAAGAATGTATTCAATCGAAACAACACATGAATAGCTTCAGCAAGGATGCAGGAAGCAGGTTGAAGGAAATTCTTGAAGTCATATACTCTAATGTTTGTGGTCCTATCTAGGTGGATTCGATTGGAGGTAATAGATACTTTGTCACTTTGATAGATGATTTCATTCGAAAATTGTGGACTTACTTGATCAAGAAGAAAAGTGAAGTGATCGATGTATTTTCCAAGTTTAAATCTATGGTATAAAGACAAAGTGGTCGAAAGCTCAAGACTTTGAGGACTAATGGTGGTAGAGAGTATGTGTCGAAAGATTTCAATGCATTATGTGTAAAAGAAGGGATTCTGCATGAGGTGGTTCCACCCTACACTCCACAGTAGAATGGAATTGCAGAAAAGAAGAATCGAACCATCATGAACATGGTAAGAAGTATGTTGAATGGCAAGAATCTAACCAAATAAATATGGGTAGAAGCTGTGTCGACTGCAACATATATTTTAAACAGATATCCGATGAAGAAGCTAGAAGGAGTTACGCCAGAAGAGTGTTGGTCTGGTGTCAAGCCTAGCTTGAATCATCTGAAGGTATTTGGATCTATAGCACATATGCATGTGCCAGATCAGTTGAGAAGGAAGCTTGATGACAAGTCTAGTCAAATGATTCTAATAGGATATCATTCGACAAGAGGTTACTAGTTGTTTGACCAAGTAAACAAGCAGGTTTTATCAACAGGTACATGATCATAGATGAGCTTAAAGAATAGGGTTGGACTGAAAATGTCAAGAAATATTCAGTTGAAATCTTATGTGAAGAACCAGCTTGTGAAGTCGAAAGAGATGTTCGACAAGAAGATGTTAGAGGTGAAGCAGGCCCAAGCAGACCTCAAAGAACAAGACACGTGCATGCAAGGTTGCAAGAATGTGTGATTACATCAGATGATGTGGTCGATAAAGAAGGTGAGCTGGTACATTATGCTTTCTATGCAGATGTTGAACCTGTCAATGCATCTGAGGCATTAAAAGATTCGAAATGGGTGAAAGCAATGAATGAGGAGATAAAGTCCATCAAAGTCAATAACACTTGGTCACTTGTTGAATTGCCTTAAGGAAAGAAGGCAATTGATGTGAAGTGGGTATACAAGGTGAAGCTGAATCCCAGAGGGGAAGTGACTCGACACAAGGAAATACTTATGGCGAAAGGTTTTCTTCAGAAGGAAGGATTCGACTTCGACGAAGTATTTGCTCCTGTTGCTAGAATCGAAATAATCAGGTTGGTTGTTAGTCTAACAAACATGAACAACTGGCAGATGTGTCAGATGGATGTTAAGTGTGCATTCCTAAATGGATCCTTAGACGAAGAAGTTTATGTTGCATAACCAGCTGGGTTTGTGAAACAAGGCGAAGAGAGAAAGGTATACAGGCTGAATAAAGCCCTGTATGAACTGAAGAAAGCTCCAAGAGCTTGTAATAAAAAGATAGGCAACTTTCTAAGGGAGAAGGAATTTGTGAAGTGCACAACTGAGCATGGAGTATATGTAAGAAGAAGAAATGGTGAATTGCTTATACTATGTCTCTATGTCGATGACTTGTTGATAACAAGAAGTTGAAAAAAGGAGATCAAAGATTTCAAACATGACCTAAGTGAGGAGTTTGAAATTTCAGACTTGGGAAATCTCTCATATTTCCTTGGCATCAAATTCTACAAGAGTGATAGAGGTTTGATGATGCATCAAAGAAGATATGTAGGAAAAATACTCAAGAGATTTGATATTCAAGATTATAACCCAACTTCGACTCCAGCTGAGTCCATATTACAACTATCGAAGGATTCATAAGAAGATGATGTCGACCCAACCCAATACAGAGGACTTATTGGGTCACTTTGATACCTTTGTCAAACAAGGCCTGACTTAGCATACAGTGTTGGTATGGTGAGTAGATTCATGGAGAAGCCAAAGGTATCACACCTAGAAGCGACGAAGAGGATACTAAGTTATTTGAAAGGAACTTTCGACTATGACATTTTGTTTCCAACAACTGATGAAGGAAAAGAATGCAAGTTAGTGGGATACACAGTTTCCAGTTGGTGTAGTGATGTTGAGGATCGAAAATCCACAGCTGGATATGTGTTTGTGTTAGGTGATTCACTAGTTGCTTGGAGCTCGAGAAAGGAGCCAATAGTGGCATTATCATCATACGAAGCAGGATACATATATGCTTCTCTTTGTGCATGTCAAGCAACATGGATGGTGAACTTGGTCGAAGAGATTACTTCAAAGAGTCATGGAGAAATCACCATGAAGATCGACAACATGTCAGATATCAATTCAATGAAGAATCCAATAATACATTGTCACAGCAAGCATATCGAAATGAGGTTCCATTATCTTTGAGAGCAAGTGGCAGATGGGAGATGAATATGGAACACTGAAATAATGAGAATCAGATTGTAGATATCATGACAAAGGGAGTGTAGGTCGAAGTATTCAAGAAACTAAGGTCTATGATGAACATAGATAACCTAGACACAATGAATTGGGTGGTGTGTTAAATTGTAATTCCTTGTGCCAAAGTAGGTTGCTCGAAAAAAGGAAAGATTTGATTTGATCAAGATTAGATTTAATTCAAAATATATATTTTAGACTTTTATTGTTTTTGGCTTTGTCTTGAGATGAAAGCAAACCTAATTCTATAAATAGGAAGTTTCCCTCGTTGTAAAATATTACAATATTATTTCACTCACAGTTTTGCAGTTGCAGAGTGAGTAGCAATAAGAGAAAGAAAGTCACATGGCTTGTGGGCAACAACATTCATATTTTCCAATTTTCTCAAAAAGCCTAATTTTCTTTTCTAGTTTTCTTCTTCTTTCTTTTAACGTTTCTTTTACGCGATAGTTACGGAATTCCCATATGTTTTGGGATAATTCCAACAGTTTTATAGATGCCCTTCAATACGCGGCTGATACTCTTTTGGTGGGGGACGGTAGTTAGAGACATATGTGGGTTATTAAAGCGGTTCTTCGAGCGTTTGAGCTAGTGTTGGGGTTTGGTATGAATTTCTATAAAAGCAAACTCACCGTATTAACTTGAGGAATAGTTTCGTGGAAGTGGTGACTTTGTTTTTATCTTGTAGACCAAAATCTAAAAATTTACTTTGCTCGGTATTCCTATTGACGTCAATCCTAAAAGAATTGAAACTTGGAATCTTATTATTTCTAAGTTTAAGAATAGATTCTCGAGTTGGCAAGGCCGGTTCTTATCTTTTGGCGGTAGGATCACTCTTATCAAATCGGTGCTTAGTAGTTTATCAATTTTCCATCTTTCTTTCTTCAAAGCTTCAGTGAAAGTTTGGATGGAGATGATGAGGATTCAATGCAATTTTCTTTTGGGTAGCTCAGAGGTGAAAAGAAAGATTTATTGGATCGATTGGAAAACACTTTATTTTCCTTATGTTGATGGAGGCTTGAACTTGAAGAGATTAAATGTCTTTAACAAAGCTCTTCCTCAAAATGGAGATGGAAGATAATAGGCAGTTCAAATGACTCTTGGTTTCAGTTGTTGAAAGCTAAATATAGGGACATTCGGATGTTGATGTGGGATGGTAGTGGAAGCTTAAATAGCGAATTCATATTTTCCTACTGGTTTTCAAATATTCTTTCTTTTGTAAATCAAAATCGGAATGACGTTTTGGTTGACAATTGTCGGGTTCAAGTGGGGGATGGTTTCAACACTTCTTTTTGGGTGCGAATTGGACTGGTTATGGTCCTTTGAAGAGTTTGTTCCTAGTTTTATATTCCAATTCGTTATTACAAAGCATTTTCGTCGTGGCAATAGGGGGTTGGATGGAGGATCGTTGGTGTTGGGGGGACTTTGGCGTTATGAATCATGAGATTCTGATTTCCATTGGTGATTTAACTAATATGTTTGTTGTTGCATGTTTTTTCCCCACTCCAACGGTTTTTTTCAGACGGTAATCATGATTTTGCTTCTGTTTTTGGCGATCTTTCAGCAGTAGTTGATTCTCTAGTCAGTGTTGCTTTTACTGCAGCAGAATCTGAGTTCTTCACTCAGTTTCCTAAGGCTTTTGCAGATCAGCTGCATCAAGATAACCAGGTTCCGCTATCTGTCCACCCTCCCGTTTCTCTTTCAGAAAGAATTTTACTTACGTAAAGGACGAAGGGTTATGCTACACTCCGGCTTTCGAATGCTGGCACGATCGATTTAGATTTTGGGTCTGCGGATCAGCTGTTTTATTCTATTTGTTTTTTGTTCGTTCATTCTATTTCGTAGCTCTTTCTGTCTTTATTCTTAATGGTCCTCATCGTCGTCAAGATTTATCTTTGGAGTTGGTTTGGAGTGCATCGGTTCCTTTCAAATTTAAGGCATTCGGTTGGCGTTGTTTCTCTAATATAATGCCATCTAAGGATTCTTTTTTTCACAGAGGGTTTCTGTCGGATGCTAATGACTCACTTTACCCCTCAGAATGGCATATTAACCTTCAAGTTTTTGAACATTGTGACAAATTTCACAAAGTCCTTCTCTTTTTGATGTATTTGTCGTACTCTCTAAGGGTAAGGCAACTTAATCGTTGGTTTAGCTTCCTTTTTATTCTTCTTTTCAGGTGGATTTACGGGTGATATGACTTCTTCCTACGGTTTCTGGTGATTTTTTATTTCCAAGTCCACCTCAATCAAACCTTCATCTTCTTTTCTTTCTTCTTTAGATTTCTCAGTCGATTCACCCCTTCCAGTCATGATGGCATTCACATGTTAATGATCTCTTGGGTTAGTCACAATATCACTTGGTTGAGCACCCGGTGCTTGAGAATTTTTTAATTGTTGTCCTATTTGACTCATTTGTACCTTGAGATTTTTTATTGAAGCACCTGTGTTCCTAAGGTTACTCCTTGTTTCTTCTTGAAATTGGGAACTTTGAGCGGCCATATTTTCAATGGCAATTCCCCAATCAACTTTCCTTGGTACGTGTTATTGGAACATTTGTTGAGGCTGTTGATATTTTTGTTGGTATGGTTGTTGTTGTGGATGATATTGTGGTTGGTTCTGATACTAGCCCTGAGCTTGCTTCTGAACATCTCTTTGTTGATTTTTCCAAGAGAAATTTGGATGATTTTTCCAACCTGGATTATAAGTGTTGAGTAAGGATTGTTCTGCTTGTAGAAGTTTGTTTCTTCAATTTATTCTTCTGTCGCCACACAGTGCATAGCAAAATGAGGTCCGTCACAAATTTCACATTTTATTGCTTGGACCAGTTGAACTAGTGCCACAGTCTGATTACCAAGATTCATCTTTTTCAACCTTCTTTCAACCTCGGCTGCAATTTGGTCTTCCATCTTAATAACTTGTTCCGTGAGCTTCAAGTCAATCAACTTTTCTGTTTGAGTAACACTACGATCATACAACTCCAAGTGTTCATTTGCTGCAATGTTCTCAATTAGTTTTTTAGTACCAGTGGTTGTTTCAAAGTTAGTTGAGCCACTGACAGCTCTACCAATAAGCTGCTTGGTCTGTATCCTTAGTTCATTCCCTAAATTATGCATTTGTTCAGTTGCGTCCATGTTGTGAGTGGGAAATGCGACCAAACATATCTTAAACCTCTTGTATGCATCTCCAAGAAATTCTCCCTCTTTCTGTTTAAAGTTCACAATGTCATATCTCTTATGGTTGTAAACAGAAATGGGGAAATATTCGTTCAAAAATGTAGTTTCCATATCCTGCCAAGTGGTAATACTCCCAGCAGGTAATGAGTATAACCATTATTAGGCATCATCCACTAAAGTGAACAGAAACATAACCAACTTATTTGCTTCTTCAGAGTGTCCCTCAATTTTTAAGGATGTAGTCATAGTAAGGAACCATTGTAAGAGCATTTGCTCCTCCATAGTCACCTAAAAGTCTTTCTGGTGGAGGTTAGTTTTCTACCATTTTAACGACTTCAGGTGTTGTCTCTCTGTCTATGTCTGTCCCTAAATCAATATGCTCAGAATGCACAAATACCTCTTCCTCTTTCTACTGATATAGAACAATAGGACTTGAACCTGACGCTGTCAGTCTTTCGGCGTCTTGCATGCAATGATGTTTCAAGTTCTGCGTCAAAAGAAAATTCAGGGTCTGATGCATAAAATGCACCATACAATAAAAAC
Organism: Lathyrus aphaca; assembly: GCA_963966055.1. Lineage (NCBI taxonomy): Eukaryota > Viridiplantae > Streptophyta > Magnoliopsida > Fabales > Fabaceae > Lathyrus > Lathyrus aphaca. The sequence goes on along the minus strand of OZ014525.1, from coordinate 248,925,312 downwards.
TACTAAAAGAGAAACCAATATTTAAATTTGCAAACGAGCGAAGAAACAATCGAAATACTAACTAAAATGTTACAGATTTCTTGAAAATGGAGATGGAAGATAATAGGTGGTTCAAATGACTCTTGGTTTCAGTTATTGAAAGCTAAATACAGGGACATTTGGATGTTGATGTAGGATGGTAGTGGAAGCTTAAATAGCGAATTCAGATTTTCCTACTGGTTTTCAGATATTCTTTCTTTTGTAAAACAAAACCGAAATGACGTTTTGTTTGACAATTGTCGGGTTCAAGTGGGGGATGGTTTCAACACTTCTTTTTGGAGTGCATCGGTTCCTTTCAAAGTTAAGGCATTCGATTGGCGTTGTTTCTCTAATAGAATGCCCTCTAAGGATTCTGTTTTTCGCAGAGGGTTTATGTCAGATGCTAATGACTTGCTTTGCCCCTTTTGTGTAGTAAGTCCGAAATCATTAGATCACATTCTCTTACATTGTCCGATCTCTGAGCTTGTTTGGATGAATATGTCGTTCTAGGTAGGTTATCTGAATCGGGAATCAACAGATTCTTTGGATTTAAAGGAAAGTTTTTTAGCTTGTTTGACTTTGGTAAATACCGTAAGGTGTCGAAAGGGAGAGAAGGCATAACGTGGTTGGCGATTTGTTGGGCTATTTAGTTAGTTAGAAACGATGTTATTTTTTGTAACTCGTCGTGGAACATTCTTGATATTTTTTGGGAGAAATTACACACCTCAAGTGCAACTTATATGATTTCGACAAATTACACTTTTCCTAAGTGCATTTCTCGTCCTCTTTTATGTAACTAAGTGGAATACCTTTATGCTCTTTTTTATTTATCACTTACTAAAAAAAATCCATATAACGATTTATACATTTAAAATATATTTCATTCTAAATAATCTAAATAAGGAATTGATATAAAAAATTTAAATTGAAATATAATATATAAAATAAGTAATCAAATAATTATTTCTATAGAGTTAGACATTTGATAACCAAAATGATGGTATCATTTGTTTTAATATATTTTAATAATTTTGATAACTTTTCAACTTAGTTTAAACACATTTTATTAATTTTAATAAATATGTTATCGCAAATAAAAAAATAATAGTAGTATATAATATTCAATTTTTTTAGTACTGACACATAATATTCTTCAATTAAGACTTAAAAACGTAGTAATGAAATAGAAATACTCAACTACAAAGTAGAAAAAGGTTAAAAAGTTCAAAATTAAAAATTAAAAAGGCTACAAATATTCGTTAAAACGTAACATTAGGTATGACAGCAACAACGCTTAGGTTGGAGATCTAAACATGCACCACTTGTATAGCGAAAAAAAGTGCAATAATTAAGGTAATTTGTTTTATAATGATGAACCTGAAATACTAAACGTTTTGTATTGATTATATATATATATATATATATATATATATATATATATATATATATATATATATATATATATATATATATATATATAAAGAAACATTTAAGATAAATACCTAAAAATAAAAAAGGAACAAATATATAGTATAATTCGATGTTGTTAAATAAAACTAAATCAAAAAGATTTTTTTATGAAAAAGTTTGATGGATAGTATAAGACACAAAATCGAAATATAATAAAAACAATATCAAATATTTGATACTATATGATTTCACGAGTTTTCAAACTTAACATACATATGATTTGTTACCATATTTGATACAACTTCAAAAAAGGAACTAAATATATTTGATACAATATCAAAAAAGGAACAAATATATGATTTGTTAAAAAAAGTATGGTTATCTCTAATTTAAATTACTATTCTACTAGTAGTTTGGATTAGAAATTAACTAAATATAATTATAAAAAAAATGATTTTTCTCTATGATAAACAAATTAAATCTCAAAAAGAAAATATCACATAATATAATATAAATAAAATGTTAAAAAAAATACATTTGACCTTAAAATAAATAACTAATAATTATAATAATAAGTTTAAAGAAATATATAAATATAATTGTTGTTTCTGTTGCTTCTAGCATAGTTAGGGTTTCTGCTTCAACCTCCATAGAGACGCCTGGACGTTGTGAAAATTATTCGGCCATTGTTGTTGGTGAAGAATTTAGGAATATCTTAATCCCAGAGTTAGATATTCAAGAGATGAAAAGAAAAAACGGAGAAGAAGGAGGTATACTCCAACAAACTCTTCGCCGTCGACTCGAATCCTACCAAACAAATTACTCATCTGCCGATGCCGAGGAAATAGTCAAGCATCTCCGCTCAACCTATTCGGATTATCACCGAACAAAGCCCCAAACACTGATTCGATTAGTTCGTAAGACTCTTAATTTCATCAATAATACTAGTCATAACATCGACAACGATAATGGTGAAAGCGATGATTCTTGTCGAAAGAAAAGTAAGAGAATGGATGTAGAACAAGAAAAGGAAGAAAATTTTTTGCCGATGACAACAATCTCAACATCGTGTAGTTCTGTTTTGGCTGAGTTCACTGGAGAGAAAGTGAGAAAGAAAGAGCCCATGTTTGAGGATTTAGGTGGGATGAAAAATATAATTGAGGAATTGAAAACCAAGATTTTATGGCCAATCTTTAATCCTAACATGTGTAAGCTGTTCAGAATGAAACCAATCGGTGGTGTTTTGTTGCATGGACTACCTGGTTGTGGCAAGACTAGATTAGCTCATGCTATAGCTAATGAGACTGGTTTCAATTTCTATCCTACTTCTGCTACTCAATTTGTTTCTGGAATCTCAGGTTCATCCGAAGAAAGTATCAGAGAGCTTTTTTCAAAAGCTAAAAGGACTGCCCCGTCAGTTATCTTTATTGACGAGATTGATGCAATTGCTTCAAAACGAGAGAATTTACAGCGTCAAATGGAGACACGAATTGTCACACAGTTAATGATATGCATGGATGAAGCTAATGATCATCATTTAGAGACTTCTGACAAACCTCGAGGTCATGTTCTTGTAATTGGAGCAACAAATAAGCCCAATGCTATTGAATCTGCTCTGAGAAGACCTGGTCGTTTTGATCGTGAGATTCTAGTTCCTATTCCCGATGAATCTTCTAGGGAGGAGATTCTTACCGTGGTTACTCGTGATCAAAAACATGATAATTCAGTTGATTTGCAAAAAATAGCAATGTCTACGCAAGGATTTGTTGGTGCTGATCTGGTAGCTCTAGCCAATGGAGCCTGCATTGTGGCAATGGATAGGTTACGTAATGAAACAAAGCACAAATTATCTCAAAATCTCATGAATGAGCAGGATCAAAATTGGTGGAAGGAACCATTGCCTCAAGAAGATTTAGAGAAATGTGCAATCACTATGTCTGATTTTGAGGTGCTTTGGATTTGTTTACCTTTTTAGTTATTGTTATTGATTTTATTTTATTCCTGTTAGCTTTTTTTGGGTTTGTTAAATTATCATGTGTTTGTGAGTTATCCTATACTTCTTTCTTTCTCTATAAATTTTATTCAAATTGGTTGTACTTTGTACTTATAGTCTTTGATTTTCTGTCTAATTTTATTATATGCAAAAATATCATCACATCTTTGCCTATTTTCTGTCTATTTTCGCTATAATTGGGAATTTATTTGTGTTACACAGGAAGCATCCAAAAAGGTGCAACCTTCATTAACAAGAGAAGGATTTGCTCCCATTCCTGATGTTAAATGGGAAGATGTTGGTGCGCTTGATCATGTAAGACAAGAGTTTGATCATTATATTATAAGACGTATAAAACATCCCGAGGATTTTAAGGTAATTTTTTAACAATTTTAAGTTTTGATTAAATGTCACACACCTCCCCTCTAGATTTAAATGATCAATGACCTCCCTTGTGTTCACCTTATGACATGAACCCCCTAACTTATAACGTCAAGAGAAATGATTCACCTACATCCCAAACTAGTTGTGTCAAAATTGGTCTAAATCTGTTGACATAATGAGCTCAACTTTGTGTCAAGTCCTAAGTATCTAGAGTTTTATTACAATCACAAGATCACTAGTCAGTGTTACTGAAGTTATTTATTTCAGGGGTTCGCGAGGAATCTTGAAACAGGATTTTTACTGTTTGGGCCTCCAGGTTGTGGAAAAACACTAATTGCCAAAGCTGTTGCCAACAAAGCAGGAGCTAATTTTATTCATGTTAAGGTCTGTTTAAATTTTCCAGCTTTTTTCTCATTAGTTTTGGTTTTCTCATTACTTTAATATAATACGAAGATATTAAAATAAATTATTTATTATATTCTAACAACTTTGTTGAATTTTTAGGGTCCTGAGCTTCTAAATAAATTTGTTGGAACAAGTGAGCATGACGTGCGAAAAATATTTAGTCGTGCAAGGACATGTGCACCTTGTATAATTTTTTTTGACGAGGTTTGTGGATCTCTCTCCTCAAAGAATGTTGTTGGTTAATTAACTCTATCATAATACATGATACTATCATGTATTGCCATCACAATATTTTTGTTGTTTTTTGCATGCTTTCGTAAACCTCCATCGGCTCGTGCTCTTGCTATGATCAATGTGCTTTTTTGAATTTTTTGTTTGTTTGCTGAGAACCATGTACATGAGACATGTTATTTTTCATTAACATCATCAATCTATGAAGGGCTTATATTTTGGAAAAGTAGTTTTTTTGCTTGCTTAGTAAGCATGTACAAGGCACATGTGGTTATCTTATCTGCTATTAATATATTCAGTCTATGAAGTGCATAAGTAAATTCTGAGCAAGTCAAGTTTGTTAGAATTGTATGAATCTGTTTTTCCGTTTTTCAGGTGGATGCTTTGACAAAGGAGCGAGGTAAAGAAGGTGGTCAGAATATTGAAGGAGTGTTGAACCAGGTAAAACATATTCTACTTTTTGGTTTGAAACAAATTTTCATATTGACTTCTTACTCTTTTAAACTGTTACATTGCAGTTGCTTATTGAGTTAGATGGTGCAGAGAACCGTAAGGGTGTTTTTGTGATTGGTGCAACAAATAGGTTTGATGTTATAGACCGTGCTATCTTACGACCTGGTAGATTTGGTAAACATCTTTATGTTCCTCTTCCAAGCCCAGACGAGCGTGTAAAAATATTGAAAACTCTTGCAAAGGATTTTATTATTGACGGAAGTGTGGATTTGAATGCCATTGGAAAAATGGAAGGTTGTGAAAACTTTAGTGGTGCTGATCTTGCTGAATTGGTGTGTCACTGCTCTCTTTATTTTATTTTCTTAGGGTTATTTGGATATCACATTTGCTTGATTTTAGTGTTTGCTTAATGTGTCCAATGTAAGAAAAAGTGATTTTGGTGGATTTGGTGATTTTGATATTGTTTCAGATGGAAGTAGCAGGGATGGGTGCTCTGATTGAGAAGTGGGAGTCAAGTGAGGAAACCATTGGCACCATCAAGACATTTCATTTTGAGGCAACACTGAGAAAAATGTGTCCCTCTGTATCAGCCCAGGTATGGTTCATCTGCGAACACTTTCCTTTTTCTTTTGATAAACTAGTGTTCGAAATTCATATTGGTTTTCTTAAGCAGCAAAGACAGTACCATCAACATATTTCAAAGAGCCTTAAATTCAAATGAGAAGCAGCAGGGGCAGCATTAGCAATGACCTTTTAACAAATAAACTTTGAAGTTGAAGAAAAGGTGAAGGAACCAGTTGATATTGTGTTGAATTACTGACTATATTTGCTTATAATTTATGGCACACTTAATCCTCTCTCATTGCGGAGTGTTAGAACTCGAACCTCTTGGAACATTAACCTTGGTTTTTTAAAATTGTTTACTTGGTCTCTTGATTTTTACCCTAATCTTCAAAACCAAATAACTTCTCAATGTTGGATTAGAGTTAGTGGTTTACTCGGAGTTTTGGTTACCTAAATGTTTTTGACATAGCAAGTAATATTGGCACTTCATTTTGTATAAATGCTTAGTATTGGTTCTTCAATTTGTATAGATGTTTAGTATTGGTTACCTAAATGTTTTTGACATAGCAAGTAATATTGGCACTTCATTTTGTATAAATGCTTAGTATTGGTTCTTCAATTTGTATAGATGTTTAGTATTGGTTACCTAAATGTTTTTGACATAGCAAGTAATGATGAACCTAAAATATTTATATTTAAGGTAATTTGTTTTATAATGATGAACCTAAAATACTAAACGTTTTGTATTGATTATTGATATATATATATATATATATATATATATATATATATATATATATATATATATATATATATATATATATATATATATATATATATATATATATATATATATATATATATATATATATATATATATATATATATATATATATATATATATATATATATATATATATATATATATATATATATATATATATATATATATATATATATATATATATATATATATAAAGAACATTTAAGATAAATACCTAAAAATTAAAAAGGAATAAATATATAGTATAATTCGATGTTGTTAAATAAAACTAAATCAAAGAGATTTTTTTATGAAAAAGTTTGATGGATAGTATAAGACACAAAATCGAAATATAATAAAAACAATATCAAATATTTGATACTATATGATTTCACGAGATGATAAATTGATTTTCAAACTTAACATACATATGATTTGTTACCATATTTGAACAATATTTGATACAATATCAAAAAAGGAACTAAATATATTTGATACAATATTTGATACAATATCAAAAAAAGGAACAAATATATGATTTGTTAAAAAAAAGTATGTTTTTCTCTAATTTAAATTACTATTCTATAATAGTTTGTATTAGAAATCAACTAAATATAATTAAAAAATTATTGATAAAATGTCAAAAAGAAAATATCAAAAAGAAAATATCACATAATATAATATTAATAAAATGTAAAAAAATACATTTGACGTTAAAATAAATAACTAAAAATTATAATAATAAGTTTAAAGAAATTAAAATATTTAAGAAAATGAAATCAATACAGTTTTCAAAAAATATAAAAATTTACAAACTCAAAATAATTTATAAAAAATTACATACAATTTTATTGCAATGTTAGTTTTGTCGTTTACAAATAATTTATAACACACTTTAATTTGACTTATTAAATATATGTTATGAATTTTACTTACTTTTTTTTTTAAATCAATTTTTTATCAATATCAAAATACAAAGGCAAAACATGATTTTAGTCTAGCATTTTTTTTCTTTGAAATATATCTTTTTAAGTTTTATTCTAAATCTTTAACATCTCTTTCTTAATAATGGTTATATGATGGTTTATGTATCTTTCTTTTTATTATATTTTTTTAATATTTTATAAATAATTCAAAATAAAATTAATATTCAATAAAATAATATTACAATTTATAGTTTCACACATGTAGGTATTAAAAGAAGCATATAAATGGACAATGGGATTGTCGGTCTGAACTTTTTTTTTAATAAATCAACTGCTTATATAAATAAAAAAAAAGATACATGATTACAAAAAAAGAGGGAGGACAAAGAACCAAAGCCCTCTAATAAATACAGTAACATAAATTTGGTATACCGAGACAGTTTATAAGTAATTCATCAAAATCAGACATAAAAGCTTCATTCCACCAAGCGAAATTGCGAATGGTAAGTGTAATGATAAAATCATGAGTGTAAGCTATTGATTAACTAAACTCAAAGTAAATAGAGTCGCCACCGCACTTTTATTTTATTCCAAGAGGAAAAGAAAAAAAAAAGAGCGAATAAATCCTAATAAATCTAAAAGCAAAAAAAATTAAAGAAACACATAAGAGAGAGTGGGGGATGAGAAAAGAATTTCTATGGTACTCGACGTGAGCCCTTTGAAAAATTTACTGCTTTAAGTTTGAAAAATATTTGTTAAGAGAGAGTGGGGGATGAGAAAAGAATTTTTTTTAATGTTTTTGTGTTTGGAGAGGTTTACCACCTCATGCCTACGTACCCACAAAGTGCAATGCGAGATCAAAACCCCGTAGTTCATGGTACAAATAGTGAAAAGGGTTGGTTATGATTAATTTTATTAAGTGAAGAGAATTTGTCATTTTCAAGTGGATAGCAAAACAAATCTAGCATGAGAATGAAGACATGGACTCATACATCATTATGGGGAGGGCGCCAACTCGGATAAAATCAACGAGTATGCCACTAAACTCCCACGAATGACAAGAGATTCAATTACATCAAACTACAACCATGGAGATTGAGAGACTTGCATCCGACTAAAGAATAATGACTTATAATCGACATTTTTTTAAAGAAAACAAACAAAAGTGTAAAAAGGCACAAAACAACTTGAATGGGTTTGATTCTTTTTATTTTTTTGAATTAAAGTCAAGATGATTAGATTTATTGATTTTTAAAAGGAAAGGAAAAAAAGTGAAATCAACTTTACAAAAGTCAAGGTTTTATTTATTAAATAAGTGATGATTAGGGAAAACAAGAATCCTTTGAAAAAGAAAGAAGATTTTGAAAATTAAAGAAGGGGTGGAGATGAAGAGACTATCATAAAAAAAGAAAATAAGGAGATAAAAGAAGAAAGATCTAACCAAACTTGATGATACTTCAAAATATGAGCATAAAAGTTTCATCCTTATAAGCTAGCAAATTGCCAAATAAAGGCAAGTACCAACTTCATGAAGATCAAAACAAAGGAGAGGTGTCCTAAAATCTAAGTCCAAAACTCCATTTCAATGCCAAGGATAGTAAACAATAGTCCAAAGATTAAGATCAGAAGTTTTTTAGAGGTTTAATCCTCTATTAATATTTTTGTGTCCAAATGGACAAAAGAAAAATAAACATAAAAAAAAAATAAGAGCAAGAAATATAAACATGATAATTAATAAAGCATAATAAAATACAAGCAATAAAGATGCAAGAAATTAAATGTTAGTAGCAAAAGAAATTAAAGTGCAAGAATCTTAAAATTATAGTAGTAATAGTATAATAATATTTACATAATAATGGCATGATGAACTTAATCAACTACACCCAAAAGAGTAACCAAAATCGAAAGGCAACCATACCCGCTTAGTATCTTACACTATAGCGATTAATCAAGGCAAACCGAATCAAATTCAATGAAATTTGAAAGGTGATTGGGAGACCCAAAGCACCTACGCATCAAACATTCATAAGTCTTGATTCTTAATGCAATATGATCAATCGCTTTGGGATTACGCGACCAACAAGAGGTCCGGTCCACGAAAGTGCAAGTATCCAATTAGATTTTTTATTCCAAATTAGGGACACATTTAGGTCTATGTTAAGCAATCGCCGAGTAATTTACGAAGTAATTATCCTACAAATGAGGTCGACCACCACCATTTGAGGTGAACAATGTTAGTGTTAATGCATGCGAGATAAACGATATGTAAATCGCTATCTGAACGCAATACTGCAAAAAACTAAAGGTGAATACCAAATTGATTCACACCTATGGTATTCTTCCATCTTTAAGTTCAATCACTCATCTTGGTGGATTCAAGCATGAAAATGTTTCATTAATTCAAAGTACCTTATATGAATTGAACAATTCACTTAAAGATAATTTTGAATTAATGAACATTAACTACTCTAATCTACACCCAAAGTTCATTGAAATTAAAGATAAATCACTCCTAAAAGTGCTTCCCAAGGTAAAAATAAAAAAGGAGGAAGAAGAAGAAAGAGGAACCAAAAAGGAGCTTAAAATAAGCCAAAAACAGCCTCTGACTTGTGTTAACTGGTTAACAAAAATGAACTAGAAATGGTTAACCGATTAACGCAACTAGTTTTCAAAACCTGCACCATTTTACACTGGTTAACCGGTTAATCAAATTACATTGAAAATGGTTAACCAGTTAACACTGAACCAGTAGCAGAAAAATGCTGAAATTCAACATGATTCATTTTCAAAACCTTTTTTCAAACATTTGATGATCATGATCAGAATTTGCACGAATTTTATAACCAAAATACAGTGAAATCATTGCAATCAAACAACAATTTAAGATCCAAAGGATCTAGAATCAAAGGCACCAAAGATCTACATATTGAATGTTGATGATGAAGATGGGTTTAAGGGAATAGTGAATTACCAAAAGCACTTCTTCAAATTGGACCAAATCAAGCTAGATCTACTGAAATTGATGAACAAGAAAAGAATAGGATGAAGGTTTAGCTCAAGTTGATCAAGAATTCAATGTGAATTCTTGATAACTTCAAAAGAAAGAAAAAGAGCTTTAGTGAAATTTTGGTTTTGGGGGAGTATTTTGCAAGAGATTTGTTGGCTCTCAAAAGCTTGTTGAATCAATGAAATTAGGGTGTTATTTAAAGAATTTAGGTATGAGAAATTGGTGGAATAGATTTTGCTTTGATAATTAAAATTAGGTTTGGTAATTGAAAATTTGGTGGGAAATGGAAAAGAGTGGTGATTAGTGAGAGTTTATGGTAGGAAATGATCAAAGTGATGTAGAGAAATCAGAGGGAAATGGATCTAGAATAATCCAAATGAGATAAATGATCCAAGGGTTCTGAATTTGATTGAAAATTTTAAATTTCGTACTGGTTAACCGGTTAACCAAAATACACTGGAAATGTTTAACCGGTTAACCAATCATAAATTTTATTTTTTTGTTAAAACATGACTACTTGGTTGTTGTGGCCCGATTCTTTTGTACGTCAAAGAATACATGGAAATAAACACATGAACCTTGGAATTCCTTGAATGAATCAATTAACTTGCACTATGACAAAGAAGACCTTCGACAACGCTTTTTTTGCCCTTAGACAACGCTGTCTAAACCTCCGCTGCTAAAGGTGTAGACAACACTTTTTTAAATCTTAAAAGTGATGTCTAAGGTACCCTTAGATAGTGCTTTTAGGAATACCTTAGACAACGCTTTTGGTGAAAGCGTTGTTGTCACTCCCCGAATTTCCATCCAGGTACAAACTCGAAAGTGGCACGGAAAGAGATAGAGTCGCCAGCCAGGCATTTTTATCCCGAAAGAACGGGAATGGTAATGCTGCACAAACCAGAAGAAAAGAAAAGGAAGGACATGGGTCCTGCGAACCAAAGAATCTGAGATCGGGAGTCGGTTACGACCTGGGAAGGTATTAGCACCCCAGATCATCCGCCGTACCCGACGGGATCCACGCTTGCAAAAAAAACTACTTCAAAGGGTGAAGGGATGAAAGCTGCTGCAAAACTGAAAGAAACTGGTTGAAAAAGGAAACAAAGAGGAAAAATGTAGGGAAAATAAAGATTGTGCTCGAACGTGCCCTACCCCGCTGCCTACGTACCTCATCTGGACAATGAAGATCAGAGTCACCGTAGTTCCCCTAACCAGGGGTGGAAAAGATTGCTTGTGTCTTAAGGCTTGAACTGCCTATGTCAATGCTCAGGTGTTGCAGGCTCGGACGACGAGTGCGTAACCATCTTGCAAAATGACAAGAAGAAGCAAGTTCGCGTACAGAGCGAAGGAGATGAGAAAAGAATTCCCGAATGAAAGACGCTTATTGTTTGTTTGTGTTTTTTAGAGCTTTTTATTTGGTGTGGCACAAGAGAATGAACTCAAGCTCTTTTCCATGGAATGTGTACTTGTTACTACATTCTAAGATGGAATAATAAAACAAGCACACCAAGTAAGGAGAACTTATCCAAGACTTGCTTCCAAAGGCAAGGGCCTAATTTCATTGACTTGTTGAATTTATTAGGTGTTTTAGTGATTAAAAATGAAGAAGTGTTTTTTATGCTTTTTCTTGATGAAGATGACTTCATGATCCGACTTGTGCATCATACTAGACAAATGCACTATTCCAAGATGGAATGAATACATAGGCCCCATGGAATAAGGCTATTACACAAGAAGTCACTTCTTTCTTTATTAATGTTTTTTAGGTTTTGTTTTGAGAGGAGAAGAGAAAGAACCAAAAGAGGAAAAAGGCAAAAGTCTAAAATGGGAAAGACTAAACCTAAAGTTGTCATGCAAAAGTGGTCCTAAGGTTAGTGAGGTTTCAACTATCCTAAGAAGAAGAAAGAAGAACCAAAGAGGAGCAAGAAGAAGAAGAGGAGGCAAGAGCTAGCAAGCAACTTACTCCTCTAAAGGAGATAAGTTGCTCCTAAAGGGGGAAGAAGAGAGTTGCAACATATGATGGCATAAGGCACATCAAAACACAAAGAGAAAGAAACTTAAAAGGAAAAGGATGAAGAGTAGAAATTTGGAATACCATCCACACTTCTCTTACCATGAGCCCCTGCAAGTGTTAGCAAAATCCAGCACATGTTCATCAACAAAACTCATGGATATGGCATGCTCAAAGCTCACATCAACAAAGATCAAACAACATGTCATATTACGCATACAAGCATTTACGTGTCGAGAACATGGAAGCATGCATCATCCAGCAAACAAATCACCCTAAACAATCCTATTCAATGATCATACAATGATCCATGGCATTTAAAACAAGTAAGGGGATCAAACATGCTAAAAATAACTCAAATATTGCACACTGCTTCAGTGTTAACCGGTTAACCAAAGCGTTAACCGGTTAACCAATCCAAACCTGCAGAAAACCAGTACAGAAATAGGTGCGTTAACCGGTTAACCAATCCGTTAACCGGTTAACACTGAAAAAACAGCAACAATTTCCTGCAGAAAATCAGTTCAAACCAACTTATCCAATTAATCTCACACCAGACCAGCAATCAATTGTGCATGAAATAAGAGGATCAATTCACATTAAATGGAATCATCAAGCTCATGAACATTAATACATAGATCCGGTTACAAATCAATCAATCAATTCAAGCAACACAAACAAATACGCAAGCACATGGCGGATCTAAAGCACAAGTATGCAAATAAGCTAAAACAGAGCTAGATCTGAAATTAACCAACCTACAAAGCTGAGATATGCTTTGGTAGTTGTTGATTGAGTTGAAAATGAGAGATCTCGCGGAGATCTTTGAAGATCTGGTGCTAAGCTTCACACTCCATGCAAACAAGTGCTGGAGAACACATACGAGCATCACATAAGTTCACACATAGACGAGTGCAGAGCATCAAACGGATGTTACACACAGACAAGTGCTGGGAAGTGCGGACGAGCATCAACATCTACTAACCATAGGCGACTGCTGGGGAAAGCATACGAGCAAAGACATCCCAGTAAGAAACACAACTCTGGCGGGGAGAATTGAACGAAGAATATTTCACAAACGAGCGAATGCTGGGAATGCAGATGAGCAACTATCACATATCAAACACGGACACGTGTCGAGGGGGATGTAGACGAGCAACTATCAAACTTCAAACACATACGAGTGTTGTAGAGCATGCAGACGAGCACAAAACGGATACCCAACACAGACGAGTTCTAGGAAATGCAGACGAACACAAAATGAATACCCAACACAGACGAGTGCCAGAAAAATGCAGACGAGCACAAAATGGATACCCAACACAAACGAGTGCCAGGAAATACAGACGAGCATCCTTTGAAATGCCCTGATTGGAAACAATAATCCCGACTCTGCATGGGAATTTGGTCAAAGGCTTTGACGATGCCTAAATCTGACTGGGGAGAGGATTCTGAAAATTTCAATTCTGTGAGGAAACAGGCATTCGGTTGCTCGTTGGGGATAGCCCACACTGACACAAAGACTCCGATTGGGAACAAACCTCTTCGATCGGATTCTGAAGTTCTGTTGGGGATACCACCCCACTCTGACTCAGCTGGGGAAGGTTCCATCTGAACTCTACTGGGGATAACTATGTCTTTCTCGTAAAGAACAAACACCGCTTGGGGGTGACACCATCTCTGATTAGATTTGAAATTCTGCTAGGGGTCTCACTGCTGTAGCTCAGCTGGAGAGCATTCTCTACTTGGGGAAGTGCAACATCGTCCTACAAAACCTGTAACAATAGTATACACATAAGTTCCCCGGGGATTTGCATGGTATGATCTGTTCATCCATTGTCACCCGACACCCAAAGATAATTTTAACTGTTTCCCTGCCATGTCAATTTTTTCCAGAAAAATCAACATGTTTTAAATGCAATGTTCTTTTGTGCCAAAAATTCAGGACATTTTTACAAACAAAGTAAACACAACACAACACGGCTTTATGACTGAATATTCATTCATTGAATGGCCTCTGAATAGGTAAAGCTTTACAACAGGAAGCAACTACCTGGAAAGAGGTAGCTACCATAAAATTGAGAAAAGAAACTATCCTAATGGCAATGTACACGACATTCCAATGCGTTTCCTTCCTGGTATGACCAACATGTCTTCAAGACTTTTTGTTCTTGCCTTTGCTTTCTGAAGGAGATTAAGGGACTGATTCCTATCCTTCTGATATTGTCAGGCTGCACAAAACGGTGATTTGGTTCAGATTACCCGGATCGCAATTGTTCGCTTATTCCCTTGTTTTGCATGGATCGCCCTTTCGGGGTTTCAATCCACCGGGATACACATTTTTGCCTGAGCTGTCCAATGTGGCTTTTCAACTCAGCGGGTGTACATCTTTTCATTTATTTCACTAACTTTTGCCCAAGCTTTTTATTCTGTTTTTAGCTCGTCGGGATGCCCTTTTCTTCCCTGGACTTTAATTATGTTTTTGTGTCCAACGGGTCTTTTTATGCGAAGTATTTTTTAACTGCGCCCGATATAATAGGAGACTGGAAATCTTCTCCATCCATAGTAGTGAGCATCAGCGCCCCACCTGAGAAAACTTTCTTCACTATGAATGGGCCTTCGTAGTTTGGGGTCCACTTGCCCCTGTGATCTGAACTTGGAGGAATGACCCTCTTGAGCACAAGCTCTCCTACTTGATACTCCCGAGTACGTACTCCTCTAATAAAGCTGACCATGACAGATAGCCGCTAATCTCTTTTCCTCAATTAGGCACAACTGATTGTATCGGGCACGTACCCACTCAGCCTCATCAAGCTTCACGTCCATCATCACACGCAATGAAGGAATTTCTACCTCAACAGGCAAGACGGCCTCCATGCCATACACCATTGAGAAAGGAGTTGCCCCTGTTGACGTCCTGACTGACGTTCGGTACCCATGCAATGCGAATGGTAACATCTCATGTCAATCTTTGTAAGTGACAACCATCTTCTGCACAATCTTCTTAATATTCTTGTTAGCTGTCTCTACCGCGCCATTCATCTTTGGCCGATAAGGAGAATAATTGTGATGTTGAATCTTAAAGTCTTGGCACAGTTCTGCCATCATCTTGTTGTTTAAGTTGGAACCATTGTCAGTAATGATTTGCTCGGGCACTCCGTATCTGCAAATGATGTCTCTTTTCAGAAATCTGGCTACCACTTGACGAGTGACATTGGCATAAGATGCTGCTTCAACCCATTTGGTGAAGTAATCAATTGCAACCAAGATGAAACGATGACCGTTTGAAGCAGTAGGCTTTATCTTCCCGATCATGTCAATGCCCCACATAGAAAAGGGCCAAGGAGATGACATGACATTGAGCGGGCTCGGAGGAACATGCACCTTGTCTGCATATATCTGGCACTTGTGGCACTTACGGGCGTACGGACAACAATTTGCATCCATTGTTAGCCAATAATACCCTGATCTCAATAACTTCTTAGCCATTGCATGTCCTCCTGCATGAGTACCGAAAGATCCCTCGTGGACTTCTTGTATTAACAATCCTTCTTCGTGTCTTTCCACGCATCTGAGCAAAACCATGTCAAAGTTCCTCTTATAAAAAACCCCATCTGTATTCAAGAAGAAGCTAGCAGCAAGTCGTCTCAAGGTCTTCTTGTCATTGGATGATGCCCCAGCTGGGTACTCTTGTTTTTCTAGGAAAAGTTTGATATCAAAATACCAAGGTTTCTCATCAGACATTGCGTCTGCAGAGAAAGCATAAGCTGGTGCGTCAAGCCTGGAAATGTCAATCCTAGGCACATAGTTCCAACACAAGACTTTGATGGACGAAGAGAGAGTAGCCAACGCATCGGCAAATTGATTCTCATCTCGTGGTATGTACTGAAGCTTAACCATTGTGAAGAACGTCAACAATCTTGTGGCATAATCCCTATAAGGAATTAAGTATTCTTGATGTGTATACCACTTGCCAGTAATCTGATTGATAACGAGGGCTGAATATTCGAATATATCAAGAGTCTTAATCCGAAGATTAATAGCCTCCTCTATCCTCATTATGCATGCCTCGTATTCCGCTTCATTGTTGGTGCAAGAAAAATTAATTCTGGAAGCGAAGGGAAAATGAACACCTTTGGGAGTGATAAGAACAACACCAACTCCACGTCCGTTGATATTGATTGCCCCATCAAACATCAACTTCCATTTGGATTCAGGGTCTAGCCCCTCCTCCGGAAGTGGTTCCTCGCAATCTCTTGCCTGGAGGTACACGATGTCCTCATTAGGGAAATCAAACTTCATCGGCTGATAATCGTCTTCAAGCGGTTGTTGTGCAAGATAATATGACAATACACTTCCTTTGATGGATTTCTAGGAAGTATATTGTATGTCGTACTCTGTTAAGATCATTTGCCACCTTGCAACCCTTCCGGTTAATGCTGGTTTCTCAAAAATGTACTTGAAGGGGTCCATTTTTTAGATTAGCAATGTGGTATGGATCAATATGTACATTCTCAGTCAGCGAGCAGCCCATACCAAAGCGCAGCAATTTTTCTCGAGCAGTGAGTAACGGGATTCACAGTCGGTAAAATTTTTGCTAAGGTAGTAAATAGCATGCTCTTTTCGACCATACTCGTGATGTTGGCCTATAACACACCCCATCGACCCTTCTAACACAATCAAGTACATGATAAGTGGTCGTCCTGGAACTAGAAGCATTAGAATCGAAGGCTCCTGCAAATATTCTTTTATCTTTTCAAAGGCTCTTTGACAATCCTTATTCCACCTGACTGTTTGCTCTTTTCTCAACAATTTGAATAATGGCTCGCATGTGGCAATTAGATGAGATATAAACCGAGAAATGTAGTTCAATCTCCCTAAAAACCCACACACTTCTTTTTCTGTTTTCGGTGCATGCATGTCTTGTATTGCTTTTACTTTTGCAGGATCTACCTCGATTCCCCTTTGACTACCAATGAAACCCAGCAACTTACCGGAACACACTCCGAAAGTACACTTGTTTGGATTCAACCTCAATCTGTACTTTATCAGCCTATCAAACAACTTCTTGAGATTGACCAGATGCCCTTCTTCGTCTCGGGACTTGGCAATCATGTCGTCCACATAGCATTCAATTTCTTTATGTATCATATCGTGGAACAATGTTACCATAGCCCGTTAATACGTTGCCCCGACGTTCTTCAATCCAAAGGGCATAACCTTGTAACAGAATGTACCCCACGGGGTAATGAACGTCGTTTTCTTCATGTCTTCTGGTGCCATCTTGATCTGATTATACCCGAAGAAGCCATCCTTGAAAGAAAATATCGAGAACTGAGCGGTGTTATCTACCAGCACATCAATGTGAGGTAATGGAAAGTCATCCTTTGTACTTGCTCTATTTAGATCCCGATAATCGATGCACATCCGGACCTTGCCATCTTTCATTGGTACAGGCACAATGTTAGCTACCCAAGGTGGGTAACTGGTCACAGCAAGGAACCCGGCATCCCACTGCTTCTGAACTTCCTCCTTGATCCTCATAGCCATATCGGGGCTAGTTCTTCTCAGCTTTTGTTTCACGGGAAGACAGTCTTCCTTTAGTGGCAGCATGTGCACAACAATGTCAGTATCTAGTCCTGGCATATCTTGATACGACCAGGCGAAGATATTCATGTAGCATACCAATCAATTCCCTCTTTACCTCGTCCTGCAGACTGGCCCCAATCTTTATCTCTCTCTTTACATCTTCAGATCCGATGTTGATGATCTCCATTTCTTCCTGATGAGGCTGAATGACCCTTTCCTCTTGTTTCAATAACCTGACCAATTCTTCCGGGAGTTCACAGTATTCCTCAACCCCTTCATCAGCTTGGTAGATAGGATTGTCGAAGTCATGCATAGTCATAGCATGAACGTTGTCACAGGAATCCGAATGATCAACACTGCACAAGTGATGTGCTTATTTCAGAATCTGGGTTTTTTTTCCGAAGAAGACACAAACACACAAAAATACAAGAAAGAAAAACATTGTCATTTTATTTGTGAAAAATTTAAAACGAAAGAAAGAGAACACAATTTGCCTGAAAAATGTCCTTTATTTCATGGAAAAAGTAAATGCATTAAAACATGGTGGCCCTACATATGGATCCATGCACCTTGGGCAGAGTGCAGGATTTGACATACAATATGATAAAAATGGAAACAAATAAAATTACTTTGACTGCCAAGTAACTTGAACAGAATCTTCGGCAGACCAGTTTCGGAGCTCCTCCCCAGGTACGCATGGGTGAATCCAGTTATCCAAGTCACGGTCATTATCCCCATCGGCATCTGTTGCACAAACATTGAGGTAGTCAAGCATTCCAGCGCTGGTGAATGCTATGGGCTTACCACCATGAGACCAGCTGGAATGACCAGGTTGATATCTGAGACCGAACTTGTCATCCTTTTTTTTCCATTTCTAACAACTTGCCCCAACCCTGGGCATTTCCGGATTGAACTACCTCCTTAGCTTGCTTGTAAGAGTAGATAGGAGTCCCTTCCTTCTCACTGTTCTGAACTGCTGGAGACAATGTGCTGACATTGACCGTCTCAAAATCTTGGCAAAGTGTATCATGGATCTCCCCGTCCATTTCCACATACTTGAAGGTCGACAGATGGCTCACGAAAACACCTATTCTCCGCATACAGTAATAATTTGGTTGTCCACCACATACTTCAACTTCTGATGCAACATGGACGTTACTGCGCCAGCAGCGTGAATCCAGGGACGTCCCAGCAAACAACTATAAGCGGGTTGAATATCCATAACATAGAATGTACTCTTGAATACCTGAGACCCAATCTTTACAGGTAGCTCCACCTCCCCAAACACAAACCTTTGTGACCCATCAAAGGCTTTCACAATCAAATCACTAGGTTGCAAGACGATGCCATCAACGTTCAGCTTCATTAAGGCCTTCTTAGGGAGCACATTGAGAGAAGAGCCTGTATCTACCAGGACGTGTGATAGAACAACTCCCTTACACTCCATGGTGATGTGTAAGGCCTTGTTGTGATTGCATCCTTCAGAAGTGAGATCTCTATCTATGAATCCCAACCCATGACTGGTGTTTACACTGCCTACCACGACCTCCAACTAGTTGACAGTTATCTCTTGTGGTACATACGCCATTTGCAAAACTTTTAGCAAAGCCTATCGATGAGCTTGGGAACACATCAGCAATGACAGAATGGATATCTTGGATAGGGTCTGATTCAGCTGTTCAACCACCTTATAGTCACTTTTCTTAATTATTCACATGAATTCCTCGACTTCCTTTTCAAAAGTGCACTGACCGGCAGCAGGAGTTGTCACCTTTTCGGTTGCTATCTGTTTACCCTTAGCTTTTGCAGCAGCCTCAGCTTCAGGATCACCTCTAAGAGCTTGAGGAGCAAAGAGACGCCCACTCCTTGTAAATCCCCCAACTCCTCCGACATTCACAACAGTCAGGTCAATTGTCATCGCTTGACTTTCCACTTTCTGACCTTCTACATACACATCCGAGCCAAAGTGCCAAGGGATGGCCTTGTCATCAGCATATGGGACTGGTCCCATAACAATAATGGTCACTGGACTCACTTCGGGAACATAGATAGTCACAGGCTTTCTCCGGACAGGAACCTCAGCAGGATCAACATAGATTGTCACTGTAGACACACAATCACTTCTATCATCAACTCTATCAAACTATAGCGACCCCTTGTCAATCAAACACTGCAGCCCAGCTCTCAAATCCCCACAACCATTAACAAAATTCAAACAAACTTCACAGTCATAGTCACACCCTGGAAAAACCTGCCCTTCCAACAATCTGTCTTTCACGACTAACAAGGAAGTCTTCACTTCATTCACATTCAAGATTAAGTTTGACCTCTCACCACCGTCAACGACATTTATCCTAGCCCCTCCATGATTTGGAGTGGGGTTTGATGTGACATTTGGAGGCGGTGCAAAGTTAATTGCTTTTGAATCAATCAAGTCCTGGACCTTATGCTGTAATGCTCTACACTTCTCCGTTGAGTGCCCGGGAGCTCCTGAATGAAATGCGCCTCTTGCATTAGCATCATACCCCACTGAAAGCTCTCTAGGTGGAGGTGGTGCTAGCGTTCTCAACTGAACCAAGTTCAACTCCAACAATCTCTGGAGCAGAGCCGTGTACGTCATCGGTATAGCCTCAAGTACCCTATTAGTTGGACGAGCTTGCCTCTATTGATAAGGCCTTTACTGATAGTTATTGCACTGCGGCTGTTGTTGTTGTTGTTGTTGTTGTTGTTGTTGTACAGGACCTATGGGGATGGTGACAGCGACCACCTACTCATAAGATCCTCTGTATCCGCGGCCCCGACCTCGACCGTACACAACATTAGTCTCACCCTCCCTTCTTCTTGGAGGTCCACTGAAAGCCTTTCTCACACCGCTTGAGCTACTTGCACTAGTGTCTTGAATCTTCCCCATTTTCAGAAGAGTTTCAACCCTCTCTCCAACTATCACGATGCCGTTGAACTTCGTTGCCGAACAAGACACCAGTCTCTCAATAAACACCCCCTGCAGCTTTCCCATAAACATGTCTGCCATTTCATTTTCCAACAAGGGAGGTTGTACTCGAGCAGCAAGCTGACGCCACCTCTGGGCGTACTCTTTGAACCCTTCCTTAGCACTCTGAGACATTGTCTGCAACTGGGTACAATTTGGAGCCATATCCAAATTATACTGATACTTCTTTACGAACGCCTCAGCTAGATCCTTCCAACTTCAAATATTGACCCTACTCAGCTTCATGTACCATTCCAAGGAAGCCCCTACAAGACTATCCTGGAAGTAATACATCCACAGCTTCTCATCATCCGTATGTGCAGCAATCCTTCCCACAAAAGACTGAAGATGAGTTTTCGGGAAAGCTGTTCCGTTGTACTTATCGAAAGTGGGAACCTTGAACTTGTATGGAATTCTCACCCCTGGCACTAAGCCTAGATCAATGATGTCAAACCCCAGAGAACTCTGAGATTGAATAGCACGAATCTGCTCAGCCATTTCTTCAAACCTTCTATTCATGTCAACCCCTTGGCCTTCTGCCTCATCCCGCAAAGTGAACTGCTCGTCCTTCCCATCCATCTTCAGGTTATTCACTCCATCATTGACAATAGTGACCCCTGGTTGCACCACAGGGATTTCACCATTACGGGCGCCAGCCCCGTTGCGATTGCATCCATCTGCTGTTCCATTGTTCCTGACTTGATTGTTCTCTACCATCTCGCGCAAACGCTCATGAGTTTGACCCATCCCAGCCATGAGGGTCATGAAGTTGTCCATTCTTGTCCTAAAATCAGCCAGACCCGCTTGCATCTGTTCCATCACTCTTTCTCTATTCTCCTTGGTAGGGTATATGTGTACAATTAGTTGTCCCTGAACCTTCTTAGGAGCTATAGTGCCTGAAATTGACATAAACATTATAAAAATGATGAACTACTTGCAAAACAACAAACATGTTATATGCATGCAATGTAACTATTCATGTTCCCATGTTCAGGCATTAATGTGCCCCAGTTCTGGTATTTTTTACAGAAGATACTCTAGATAGCCCTTTTTGAGCATTAGTTTTCAAACTCTCTTTTTGAAGAGTGTTCAGATCCTAGCAGCCTCGAACAAACAAGTTTTACATACTCAGAAATGGTAACTGGAACTTAGTATTGCGTAACACGGATAACCCACTGGCAGCCAGAGTTAAAACACAAACAAATTCCCCGGAGGGTTACAAGTCAATACATGAACAAAAATATAAAGCAAGACTCCTACAACAAGCCTGTAGGTAGTCTGGATACAAATAATAATAAACTAAAACTCTAGGCTAAAGGAAGACTCAGGTTCTTCTTCTGCAACTATCAACTCTGTCCGGTTCTTCTTCACGTCTGCTCTCAGCTTAAGATCTACAATCTCCTTCATTACCTCCTTCAAGGCTATCTGGCTCTGTACCAATTGCTGAGTCTTTTTCCTTCGTATTTTGTGAACTTGTTCTACTTCTTCTTTCTTGAAGGCCATTTGTACCTCGAAGAACTCTTCCTTTTCTTTGTACTTCTTCTGCTCATGTTCCCTTTGGCCACGTAATCAAGCAATGGATTGGCGAGCTTCTTTAAGAGTCTTCAAAGTCTTCTTACGCTCCGCTTCTCTCTTTGATTCCATTAGACCCAATCTCTGAAAATGAGCCTCTCTCCCAGCAAACTCCTTTTCTTTAGTTTCTAAGGTGACATGCGTCATCTATAGCTTTTCTTAAGTTTCTTGCTTAGCATGATTGGCACGGTGATACAAACTAGCCATTTCAGAATTCTCTACCCGGACCTCGTGCAACTGAGCTTCCAATTTCTTGTAATCTTCAAGAGAAACAGTGGTTTGTACCGGTACCTCCTTTGGATATAGTGGAGATTCAACCGAAAACGGAAGGAAGAAGGTATCAACCCTCCCTTGTATCCAAGCAGCAAAAGAGGGATAGGTCTTAGGGTCTACCTTTCGGAATTCTTTCTTACCCTCCCTAACCTTTGTTTCCCAAGCTTGGGATGCTTGAATAACCAACAACTCCTTATCTTCAGCTAGAAAATACAAAGTCTTAGCTATTTCTTCATCTGATGGAGGATCCCTTCAGTGGATAACCAAATTACTTTCTAGACAGCACATGGTTATGACTTATCACTCCTTTTCTACCTAACAGCGGCACATATGGAAACTCACCACGCCTTGTAATAAACTCCTTCCCTACCAAGTTCCTGCTACATCCCCAGACTATGTCGTCAGATGTTAACCCCATCAATCTTCTAGCCCACTTCCAATCTTTCTTAAGATCTTTGAACGGTCCTGACTTCGGAAGCTTCTTAGCAAACCACTCAGCAAACACTGGAGCATAACAATTCACGTACCCTTTTCTCTTCTCATTTATGTGATGGACACCGAAGTAAAAGTCTCCCAACAACGTAGGTACCGAGTTCCCTTTAATGAAAAGGGTGATAGACTCCAAGCTTACCCATCCTTTCTCTCCTAGAAAAAGACTTATTCCATGGACCATTAATGCTAACAGCGCATCAAACTCTAACCATTTCCCTCCCAATGCAAACACATGGGCTTCTATGATAAGAAAATCCAGATTAAATCCCTTCCCTTTACTGGCTTCTAACTCCATCTTCACTCTAAGCATACTCAAATGACAAGCACCTGCGATGTCCTTGTACGGGGGACACTTCTACGCAACATAATAGGGAACACCAATCTTGATAGGGATCTTCAGGATGTCAGAAATCTCTTCCATAGTGGGAGCCAAGACGTAGTCAGCAAACACAAAAATTCTCAACTGAGGGTCATAAAACTGCAACAAAGAATAAAGACTATCTCTCTGATTAACAGTAGGCATGTTCATGTAACCCAAGATCTTCCCATACCGGCTTCTGAAATCATCTGAAACTTTGTCACTCATCAAATCTACCAGTTTCTGAATATTCTCAATTTCGGGTTGCGGGAAAGTGTAATGAACATTCCTTTTTCTGGGTATCTCTTGGATTTCTGTCATCTGGAGAAAAAAATGAATACCAGAACTGGGTACAGATGCTAACCTGAAATGAAAACACAAATAGTTAATGCAAGTATGATGCAATGCAAATGCAATGCAGGCATATGATCAATGACTGGGACTGTCTGGATACGGAACACGGGACCCAAGCGACCAAGAACCAAAATCCTCTGAATAAGGCCCCATGAACAAGAATTCAGTCTCAAATAAGCCCCAAAATCAAAGATCCAAATCCATGTAGCCTTATCAAGTCATAGAACTGTACTGGCAATGAGGTATGATGAGGTCAAGGGTTCCTGCAAACCTGTAAACCCCTCTCAATCTCACGGGTGTGCTCCGGGTCAAACATCACGGACTCTCAAAGCCGAATAGCAATAATACGTCCACCATTTCTGAGAAATTGCTCATGACCAAATCAGGGAATTTGTTTGGCATTATGTACTACTCAGGGAGGCCTCAGCGTGAGTCTAGGAAAAACAAGCATCCTTTATAAGTCCCCAGCTTCAAGCGCTGGAATCGAGAAACAATAGTGCATTCATACCGTAGGGTACAATACTATCGTCATACGACCAGATGCTTTGATTGAGTTCCTATAAAAGTTCCTCACTGAAGAGGGATGTTTCCACAATGGTCCTCAATGATCGGTCCCCAGATGCACATAACTATCGAGGTTGTGTATTACCCCGGAAAGATTTCAGCATAATACATTTCCAAGACGGTCGTAAGTCTGGGTGTGGAACTCACTAATACCAAAATAGAAAGATGCCATGAAGCCAAAGTGACTGTCCACTCTAAGTCCTAGGGTGCACTCGAGCCCCGGTTACAAGTTCATTTCTCAGTAACAATTCCCAACCCCACAGAAAAAAGGAAACCAGCACAGCCAGACAGTCTAGTATAATGATGCATGAATATAAATACTGAAAACTGTAAATAAAGCTGTAAATAAAACTATAAATAAACAATAGTAAAATAAACACACAACAACACACAATCAACATCCTATGAAACAAAAAAACGCAAGCGCTAGGAGAGACTCTCAAGGGAACCAGAGATACTCTAGTTAGGAAGTCCCCAGCAGAGTCGCCAGCTGTCGCTCCCCAGATTTCCATCCTGGTACAAACGCGAAAGTGGCGCGGAAAGAGGTAGAGTCGCCAGCCATGCATTTTTATCCCGAAAGAACGGGAAGGGTAATGTTGCACAAACTAGAAGAAAAGAAAAGGAAGGACACGGGTCTTGTGAACCAAAGAATCTGAGATCGAGAGTCGGTTACGACCTGGGAAGGTATTGGCACCCCAGATCGTCTGTCGTACCCGAGGGGATCCACACTTGCAAAGAAAACTATTTCAAAGGGTGAAGGGATGAAAGCTGCTGCAAAACTGAAAGAAACTGGTTGAAAAAGGAAACAAAGAGGAAAAATGTAGGGAAAATAAAGATTGTGCTCGAACGGGTCCTACCCCGCTGCCTACGTACCTCATCTAGACAATGAGGATCAGAGTCGCCGTAGATCCCCTAACTAGGGGTGGAAAAGATTGCTTGTGTCTTAAGGCTTGAACTGCCTATGTCAATGCTCAGGTGTTGCAGGCTCGGACGACGAGTGTGTAATCGTCTTGCAAAATGACAAGAAGAAGCAAGTTTGCATACGGAACGAAGGAAATGAGAAAAGAATTCCCGAAGGAAAGACGCTTATTGTTTGTTTGTGTTTTTTAGAGCTTTTTATTTGGTGTGGCACAAGAGAATGAACTCAAGCTCTTTTCCATGGAATGTGTACTTGTTACTATATTCCAAGATGAAATAATAGAGCAAGCACACCAAGTAAGGAGAACTTATCTGTTGCACCCCAAAATTTTCCCTCACAAGACAAGACTTTGTGTACTAAGAGGTTCACAAGGCTCACAAGGTTCATAAGACATCTTATGAGGTTCACAAGGTTCACAAGACATCTTATGAGGTTCACAAGGTTCACAACACATCTTATGAGATTCACAAGGTTCATAAGACATCTTATGAGGTTCACAAGGTTCACAAGACATCTTATGAGGTTCACAAGGTTCACAAGACATTTCACAAGGTTCACAAAGTTCACAATTAGTCAGAAGATTTGACATTTCCCTCAGACAATGCATCCTCCTAAGCAAGGCATCCTAAACTAGGGTTTTGACTTTAATCAGGCTAAATGGACTTCCAAGACTTCAATTGAGCTTCATAGCATCTTATATGTGTTTAAGAATTCCCATGACAAGTTTCAAGACTTTTCTCAAAGGTTTGCTCAGTCAGATGATCAGATAAGTCAAAATCAGTCAAAGAAGTTAAAAAGTCAAACTAAGGTCAACTGTGGTCAAACCAAAGTCAAAATTCATGATTTTTTGCCAACATCAAGTATATGAAGTAAAATTCATCATTTGATCAAGGGTTGATCATGATTCATCAAGGAGATTTCAGATCATCAAGAATCAGGAGTTTCTAAATTAGGGTTTCCTCAGGAAAAGTCAACTGAACTTTGACCAGCCATAACTTTCACATGCTTCATCAAATTTTTTTAATCCAAAGCTCATTTTGAAGGAAATTGAAATCTCTACAACTTTGTGTCTCACAAGCCAAGCCCAAAAATGCTTCATTTGGAAGGTATGAGCTAAGACATTATAGGTCCTTTTAAAAGTCAACAAAAAGTCAACAACTTCAAAAGAGCATAACTTGAGAATGGTAAAAGATATGGACATGAAACCAATGGGGTTGGTTAGAGGACTCTTTAAGCTTTCCAAAATGTCCAAGAACACCCTTATAGCCTTAAAATTGAAGGATTTGTGTCTTTGCAAAGTTGGGAAATTTTTTAGAAGAATATTGAACAAATGGGGTCTTAAAATCAATCTTTTCCAAATGGGCCTACCATTGTGCAACCCAATCCTTGTGATATCATCTCACACGACCCAATGACAAGCAATTCTGATTTTTTATATTTTATTTGATATTTATTCATTTTAAATAAAATTAAATCAAAATAAAATCTAAAAATCAATATTTGGACATGATTCTTCTTCTAGAAATTCATCAATGCTGTTTAACATGAATTGATCTTGTACAAATTCGTGCTAGACCAGATTGGAATACAAATATTTGATTTTTTCATATTTTTGGATCATGACATTCCTTCACACTCAAGGCATTCAAAAAGCCCATAAATCCATGTTGTCTTGACCTAATTCAATCCACTATATGTACACAAACTCATCACAAACACAAGGGAAAAAAATTGCAGCCTCTAAGAACACTCTTGACATTCAAAATTTTCATTGAAATTTCAATTTTCGGATTTTAACTTTTGGTGGTTTTTCAGGTGAAATAAGGACATCAATCTCTTCCTTGATCATCACTGATGCTTTCCCAATACTCATTTGCATCCAAAGCATGCCAAATTGCATAAACCGAATCAAACTTTTCACACTTTATTGAATTTCTCGTTCTCATATATTTGTGTATTATACATTGAATTTGATCATTGTTTCATGTTTGTATTAAGTTGGTGATTGTTTCTGGGCTGATTGATTGAAGTTTTGGTACAGGTTTGAAGAACGACCATTGCTAGGGTTTCGGCCAAGCTTTTAGGGTTTCATGATAAACCAAATATAAATGATTTTTAAGGACATAAAATGATTGTATGAGCTCTGGGGATCATAATGCACTAATTAATTTGAATAAATTTCACTGTTTTGTTGATGTTTGAATTTCGTAGGACCTGTACATGTTGAAATTCGCAGGAAAATTTGTGGGAAGGTTCGCAGCAATATTCGCAGGTCCAGAGGTAGGAGATGAAGAAGGCTGGCGCGAAAATCGTATTTGAATTATTAACAGGGCTTAAAACAAATTATTACTGGTTGTATATCACAAGCGAGCGTGCATCTCAGCTGGTTTTGGTGTACGCATGATTGACTGAATGGCATGGGTTCGAATCCAGTCAGGACCAATTTTTGCTTCAATTTCTTTTGTTTTGCAGGAATGGAATAAAACAAAGTTATGCTGGTTGCTATCACCAACGCGCACGTTGGCCCAGTGGCTGGGGTTCTCTTCAGGTATTGGGGAGGTCCGGGGATCAAAACCAGGCCTCCCCCTTTTCCTTTCCTCTATTTTATTTTTTTATTTTGTTCATTATTATTATTGTTTTTTAGATTATAATTAATTTTAATTGATAATTAAACTATAACCCTAATTTTTCTTAGTTCTAAAATTTTTTTATTTATTTTTTATAAATCCTAATTATAACTCTTAATTTATTTATTTGTAAATTTTAATCATGTATATTTATTTTATAATTTGTATATAGTTTTTATATGTAAATAATTTAATTATTTATATTAACCCTAATATTTTCATATAAAACCTAATTTTGTTTATAAACCCTAATTATAAT
Organism: Lathyrus aphaca; assembly: GCA_963966055.1. Taxonomy (NCBI): domain Eukaryota; kingdom Viridiplantae; phylum Streptophyta; class Magnoliopsida; order Fabales; family Fabaceae; genus Lathyrus; species Lathyrus aphaca. The sequence continues at coordinate 248,897,151 of OZ014525.1, read as the reverse complement.
TATGAATATTAATTTATGTGTTTGTAAATTTTAAATTGTATATATTTATTTATAATTTGTTTATATTATTATTATATGTAAGTTTATAATTTAAATAATTTAATTGATTAATAAACCCTAATTTATTTTTCCTAAGTAATTAAAAACCCTAATTTTATCTTATGAACATAATTTATTTTTATATATGCTTATTTAATTATAATTAGACATTTTTATAATATGTATATAAAATTAAATAATTAGACTATTAATCATATTTTATTAATATATAATATTCATTATTTATTCCTTTTATTAAAAATCTTAAAAAATAATTGTTTATTTAACTTTGAACTTTTAATTTATTATTATATTATTATGTTAATTTCTTCTTCTTATATTTATTTTGTTTATTATTACTAACCTCTTTATTTATTTATTTTGTGATTATTTATTTAATTTATTTTATTATTATTATTATTACTAACCAATCTAATTATTTATTGATTTATATGCTTATTTATTTAAATTATTATTATAATGTAATTGTGTCAATTATGTAATAGTTGTAGAATTATTCTTATTTAATTGTGTGGTTAGTAAAATAGGGAGTGTAAAACATGTTTGTAATTAAAATTGAATTTAGATCATTAATCTCAAGATAAATATATGAATTTGTACAAGCACACACGTAAGTCGATCCTGGATCGCCATCTCACTTCTTAAGGGTTCTCTCTCATGTTGCCTAAATAAAAGGTCAAGTAAGGTGTAAAGCAAAGTCCCTTCTTTCATATCATCTAGTCCCTTAAAAGATAATAAGATCAAGTCCCTTCATGGTTGCCTTCGCAATGATCTTGTCCCTTTCGAATAAAGATGATAAGTCCCTTCGAATTGCTAAATACACCTTACAGTTGCCTAATCACAGATGTCCCTTCATTTGTCCCTCACACATCCAAGGTAACGACTACCTATTCCTTAATAATAGGGATAGTCTTACCATTTAAAGGATATTTAAGAACAGAAAAGACTTAACTTAGGGTAGGTTCCTCTTATGTACTTGCTCACTCTTCAAAACATTTCAAAACACTTCACATTTTTCAAACAATTTTCAAAACAAAGGCTTTATATATATCCGTACATGGATCATTATAAAGTACTTAAGAAAATTTCTATTCACACACTACACTCTTCAAAAACATTTTAAAGTGAGCTAAGTAACTAAGAGCCCATGGATAACCATGGATGTAAAGGGTGCTAACACCTTCCCTTTACATAACCTACCCCCCGAACCCAAAAATCTTTTAAGGTCTTTCCTGTTCTTTTATGCCCTTTCCTTTGGATAAAATAAAAGTCGGTGGCGACTCTTGCTATCCGCAACATTTAACTAAAGTCAGTTCTCCCACCGTGTTACATTATCCAAGACTTGCTTCCAATGACAAGGGCCTAATTTCATTGACTTGTTGAATTTATTAGGTGTTTTAGTGATTAAAAATGAAGAAGTGTTTTTTATGCTTTTTCTTGATGAAGATGACTTCATGATCCGACTTATGCATCATGCTATACAAATGCACTATTCCAAGATGGAATGAATACATAGGCCCCATGGAATAAGGCTATTACACAAGAAGTCACTTCTTTCTTTATTAATGTTTTTTAGGTTTTGTTTTGAGAGGAGAAGAGAAAGAACCAAAAGAGAAAAAAAAGGCAAAAGTCTAAAATGGGAAAGACTAAACCTAAAGTTGTCATGCAAAAGTGGTCCTAAGGTTAGTGAGGTTTCAACTATCCTAAGAAGAAGAAAAAAGAACCAAAGAGGAGCAAGAAGAAGAAGAGGAGGCAAGAGCTAGCAAGCAACTTACTCCTCTAAAGGAGATAAGTTGCTCCTAAAGGGGGAAGAAAAAAGTTGCAACACATGATGGCATAAGGCACATCAAAACACAAAGAGAAAGCAAATTAAAAGGAAAAGGATGAAGATTTGAAATGTGGATGACCATCCACACTTCTCTTACCATGAGCCCCTGCAAGTGTTAGCAAAATCCAGCACATGTTTATCAACAAAACTCATGGATATGGCATGCTCAAATCTCACATCAACAAAGATCAAACAACATGTCATATTACGCATACAAGAATTTACGTGTCGAGAATATGGAAGCATGCATCAACCAGCAAACAAATCACCCTAAACAATCCTATTCAATGATCATACAATGATCCATGGCATTTAAAACAAGTAAGGGGATCAAACATGCTAAAAATAACTCAAATATGGAACTGCTTCAGTGTTAACCTGTTAACCAAAGTGTTAACCGGTTAACCAATCCAAACCTGCAGAAAACCAGTACAGAAATAGGTGCGTTAACCGGTTAACCAATCCGTTAACCGGTTAACACTGAAAAAACAACAACAACTTCCTGCAGAAAATCAGTCCAAACCAACTTATCCAATTAATCTCACACCAGACCAGCAATCAATTTAGCATGAAATAAGAGGATCAATTCACATTAAATGGCATCATCAAGCTCATGAACATTAATACATAGATCCGGTTACAAATCAATCAATCAATTCAAGCAACACAAACAAATATGCAAGCACATGGCAGATCTAAAGAACAAGCATGCAAATAAGCTGAAACAGAGCTAGATCTGAAATTAACCAACCTACAAAGCTGAGGTATGCTTTGGTAGTTGTTGATTGAGCTGGAAATGAGAGATCTTGCGGAGAACTTTGAAGATTCGGTGCTAAGCTTCACACTCCATGAAAAATAAATGCAAGAACAAGGTCTTAATGCATAATTTTTGATCCAAAGGCACTTCTAAATCCCAAACCAGATCTGAACCACCAATTAAACCAGCAAAATGATGCAAATAAGCTATGAATGGAGGTCTAGTTCTAAGATCTACACACCTTAAGACAAGGTTATGTGATCTTCAAAGAGGAACTTTGAGTGAATTTGGAAAATGTGGGAGAGAAAATGAGAGAAAAGTGAGAGAGAAGAGTGAAAATTCAGAATGGAGAATGAAAATATGAGAGAGTCCCCCCTTGGTTTGGAGAGAAATGGATTAAATATGGTTTAGCTTTGGGGCCCAAAATTTAGGCTTGGGATCCAAAAATATGGTTTGGTAATGTGATTAGGATTTAGCAATGGGATTAGGCTTGGATAAGTGCTCTAGATCCTTCTCTTTAATTTCCAATTAATTCAAAATGAATAAAAATCAGAAACTTGAAAATTGGAGCCAAAAACACATGCTAAAAATGATGCTGGAATTCAAAATTCGCAGCCGTTAACCGGTTAACCAATCCGTTAACTGGTTAACGCCAGTGAATTTTGAATTTCCCTCCTTTTGGTGGGAAACCTCCATAATAACCCGACGCCAACCGTTTTGATCTAATTTTGATCCTCAATCCCTTTTAAGGCCTTTGACCATGATATCAAACTTGTAAAATGCCCTGTGAGCTTTGAATTTCCCTGATAATTGATCATATGCCTTATGCTGGAACATGCAAGTGACATGCCTCATTTTTCTATGCAATATGCTAAGGACATGACATGCTGATGATGATTATGATATGATGATAATGATAAACAGGAGAGGGAAAATTTGGGATGTTACAGCTGTCTAATCCCCTCCTATTTTAATTTTTTTAGGTATACCTTAGACAACGCTTTTGGTGAAAGCGCTGTCTAATCGCCTCCTATTTTAATTTTTTTAGGTATAACTTAGACAACACTTTTTGTGTTAAATGATGTCTAAGGTATACGGAAAATTTAGTATAATTTTTTTGAAACCACTTTTATTGCCATGTTTTTAAACCAGAATTTTGACCTGTTTTCAACCAATTTTTGGCAGACAAATATAACAAATTATATAGAAATTTATGCACCAAAATTATAAATCCAAAATTGGCAATTCAAACCAATATATATATATATATATATATATATATATATATATATATATATATATATACCAATTCAAACCATTTTGGCCTATTAAATATACCAAAATATATACAAATTTATGTACCAAAATTATAATTACAAGTCATTGCATTTTACTACAAATGTACATATTATAATTACACATATCTAATCCATCCAAAGCATTGCTTCAAATATACATAGGTCCTGAAACAACACAAAGATTGTAATTCAATTAATAAACAATATTATAGAAATTACAACGTTACACATATTTAAATTCTCATCAATTAAAGTAAGAGTACAATATTATACCTCATATAACACCGAGCTCTATAATAAATTGACACCATTCCTCTTTGATTTCGTCCACTTGATCTTTTGTATAATATGCACACTTGAATTCATCAAAGTACTACATAATAATATAACATAGTTTGATTTAATTTCAACTATTTAGTTATATGAGAGATATGTGTAAATATCAAAATAACTCATAAGTTAGAAATACATACATCGGTGGGAATCTCTAATCGGCCCAAAACAAGAGTATCTCACATAAACTTCAACATGAAATATCCGCAATCTATTTGATTATGTTGCCGAGGACAATACAGATGAAAAGAAAATATGGATAAATCCAAAGTTTTATCAATAATCATCACTAATATGATAAAAATGTGATAATTAATAATATACCCCCACTTTTATCCATGTAATGCAGTTGGCTCTCCTCTTTGATGTTTGGATATCTCGTTGGGCTCTAAAAGCTTGTAGGATGCTAATAAAATAAAAATGAAGTAATTAAAACAATTCACATAATTTAATAAATACACACAAGAAATTTTAGAACAATCTCACTTACGTGTCAATTGTGTCCTTCATATCCGGGTATGTTGTCCAATCATTTCCTAACGAGTCAAGATAATAAAAAATTTCTCTGATAGGATTAATTGCGAGCATCAACCAAATGTCCACTGTATGATTAAACAAATGTTAGATGTAAATTTTCTACATGACGTCAAAATACAAAATAATTATAATAGATGAATTTAAAATGAAATTCTAACCTGGTATTAAACGGTATAAAGAACAACTTCTCCGCATCTTTGTTGGCCATGAGGATCCTGAGAACATACTCCGTCACGGTATCCGGTCTACTTAAGATTAAACTTAAGTTGACGGATGCGGGTGCTAAGAATCCAAATCTTACGTCCAATCCATTGGGGCGCATTAATTTGTCATACAAAAACCTTAAATAAAAACATCATTAACATTAGACGCCTCATTTGAAACATAAAGTAAATAAGTTGTTCAATTAATATAACAAAGTACACCAGATTTACCTGATATATGTATTGATGACATTGACGCCAATTTCTTCACGACCAAAAACTTGCATGAAGTATTCATTACCAATCATTTGTTCGTAATCAAAGCCGAAAATACCTTCCTCCATATGCACAAGACGAACACCTCCGGTCGGTATATCTGTCATCTCTAGAAATGTCTGGAGGCATGACCTATACTTGGTGGTAGGTTTTTTCCTAGCTACGGTCTTCTTAGCACCAGCCTTTTTTTGTTGTGCGGAGGCGTTTCTAACCTCATTTTTTGTTGTGCGGAGGCGTTGCTAACCTCATTTTTGTTGTTGTGCGGAGACGTTGCTAACCTCCTTTTCTTGAAGCTACATATCATATAAATAGTTAGATGAAATTAAGAATTTAACAACTTCCATGTATATATGTCATATAATTGTATTGTACCTTTTTTTTTGAAACCACAGACTCGGTATGCCGCGAAATAGCATTATCTTTTGATTTGGATCTTGTGGGAGTCTATTTAACATAACTAAGTAAAAAATGTACGTAAAATGCACATAAAAACTTTGAAAATACACATTAAGGTTAACAAAGGTTTTAGGCATACCTCATATCCTATGGCAATGAGGTTTGTCGGCCATGCAACAAACGAACCTACTGCTTCGTCCAACGTTGTTGCATCTGAACCATCGTTAGGATATGGTAATGATGCATTCAACTCAACTGCAATATCAACCGATACTTTCAAACATCCAGCAGGGAGCTCTCTAGTGTGAAGTAATACTACGCTAATGTTATGCACTTTTCCCTTGCCAACCATCCAATAATATGGTGACGATAAATAGAGCTGACAATGGAAAATGCCCTAAAACCAATAATAAAATGAAATTGTTAATGTTTATATATGTCAAATACATAATTTAAGCAAATAGTTCAATTTAAGACAAATATATATAATTACCTCTGGAATGTTCGGCTGAAAGGTACAGTTGATACTATCTTTGTCCGAACCATCTTTGAAACATGTTGAGGCGCTAGCCTCTCTTTCTCTCCTTAATGCGTCAAGCTTAGCTTGCATTGCTTCCAATTTTGCCATAATATTGCCAAGACTTTTTGCAACTCACTTCCCACTTTCTTTTCAATGGTTTCCTTCTTACCCAGCATTTGACAGTCCACCACACTTCCAAATTCAAGTTCATTTTCTCTTGTCAGCCTTTCACAATCTCACTGCATCTCTCGGGTTAAAGCATTTACGCTAAAAAATCACCGTATGTAATGCCAACTTATAAGTTTGAATATTATCTATTTTCATATCATACACAAATATCATACACTATTTGAGGAATTTCAGGTTGTAATTGGGCTGAGGGACATGGTGGGATAAACAAATAAAAGGGAAAACAAAAAGGATTTTTGGCTCATATTCATTGTTATCTCTTTCATCACTGTGTATTTATGCAATTTTCCTACTCCAGGGTGTTTGACACCTTTTACTTTAAATTTTCCAGTTTCTCCTCTAGTGTATATTTTACTTGAGGTTATTTTCAATAATTTTAAACTGGATCCTCTGCTTGGTAAGTATATTCATTTTTTTCTTTTCTCTTTTTTTTCTAAGGCTCTTTCATTGCCTTTTTTCTTTTCTTTCTTTTTCAAGGTTCTTTCATTGACTTTTTCTTCTCTTTTTTTTCCGAATGTACTTACTTACTCTTCTTGAAAGTGTCTCAACCCCAAACTTAAATTTTTACACATATCAGACATTGATAAAAACTTATCTGAGCAGGGTGAGGAAGTGTTTGGGCTTACGATTAACATGATATGGTTAAAACAAAACAAAAAAGTGAAAATGGCTTAACGGGATTAGCAAAGAAAAAATCACAAGGGTTGGATACAAGGCTCATGGCTAAACAAAAACAAGTGTCTCATGTATATATGTGTGTATAGAAAATCCAACAGACAAATATGCAAGCTCGGAGTGACAAAACCATACCTGATACTCTCATTATGCTAAAGTGTTTGGCTTCTTAGAATCTCACCATGTTTGGTACACTGACAGTTTCCAAGGTCCCTTTTGTGTGATGTGGTATCATTTCCGTCTCGGGTGCATAGTATTTCAACATCAGTCCTGCGTTGGAAATCTGCGTCCAACCATCTATTTAACAATATCAACTTCCAGGGGTTCCCTTGAGATTACGCCTGGGTTCTGTCCTTTCATCCTCGTACTAAGATTCCCACCTTCATCTGGTACCACAATCCTCAATCTGTAACACATAAACATAAAACACACCAAATCAAAGCAAACGACCGAGAAAAACAAAGAAAAAACAAACAAACAGACAACAGAAAGCAAATAAAATAAGTCCCCCACACTTGAACTAAACAGTGACCTCATTGTTTCAGAACAAACATGAAAGGGGACTCACATAGGCTCACTGAGGGGGAGGAAAGTGTAACCTTATCCTCTGTATTCACTGGTGCATCTCATCAAGCATCTTCCCTTGTCAAGTCTTCTCACTGCCTAGCATGACTGCTCCCCCCAAATCTCTCTAATCTCGGTTTGTAACAAAGACTATTGTTCCAGTGTCATGGAGAATGACCCCATCTCAGTGCTTGATGCTTCTAAAAAACAATCATCGGTCACTCTGACTATGTAGCTAAGGCAGATAAGGATTCAAAAAACTTTCATTTTTGCGCTGCCTGACACTGGCCGTGTCAGGCCTCTGGTTGCAAAATTCCAAAATAAGTTTTGTTTTCACTTCAAGGACCCCTAACACGGGCCGTGTCATGTGACATGGCTGGCCGCGTCAGACCTCTTGTTTTGGTCATTCATCGTATTTTTGCATCCCTCCTAACACATGAATTATCATGGGACACAGGCACCCGTGTCTGGGTATTGATTTCCTCAATTTTTCATTGTTTTCGTGTTTTTCTCGGTCATTTTCACATAAACTTCTTCCCTCATTTGATCAGCTATGTGAATACCTACAAAAATAAAATACATAAAACAAAAACAACTATTAGAAGTAAAATTATGTTTTACCTCCCACACAATGTTGCGTTTAATGTCGCATGGCTCGACGGTCCACTCCCCATTATTATGGGGGATACATCATCTTCTACACCAGGTTGTGTGACATTTCAGAAATAGAGAAGTGGGGTTCAGAGATAAGGGCACTATGTGCATCAATTCAACTCCAACTTCCTTATCCTTTCTTTGATGCTTTGTTTTTCTTTTCTTGCTTGCACAAATGGATTTTAAAGTGTTGACATGTTCACTAAATGGCCAAGAGACTTTAACCTTTGAGATAATGCCCGAGATTTTTTTAGGAGGTGTTTTTGCACTTATGCTTTTTTCCACCACTTCGATCATTCCAATTGAAGCTTTCTTACCCTTACCTTCATTTCTCTTCTTGATATCCAACACATTTAAAGTGATTTCCTCATCAAAATATTTAAAAGTCATTGTGTCTTTCCCAATATCGAGATTGCACTGACTAGTGAGCAGGAAATGTCGACCGAGGATGATAGGAGTTTCTTCATCTTCTGGAATATCTATGATCTCAAAGTCAATCATAAAAACAAATTCATTGATCGTCACTAACACATCTTTAGATACCCCATATGATCTCTCAGTGGTGTGGTTTGCAAACTTTAAATTTCTGCCAACATCACTCACCCTTCCAATTCCCAATTATTTATAAATGGATACTGGCATAAGACAAACACTAGCACCTGAGTCAATTAGAACCTTTTTGAAATATTTGTCTTTTATAATGCAAGGTATTGAAATAGATCCATGATCCTTCTGCTTGGTGGGGATTCTCCTACTTTGTGGTAGTTCACTACACTTCTCCTTTAAACTTTTCAGCTCTTCCTCAATAGGTCTCTTTTTAGTGATCACTTCTTTCATAAATTTCTGATACAACGACATTTACTCTAGCACCTCAGAATGGCATATTAACCTTCAAATTTTTGAACATTGTGACAAATTTCACAAATTCCTTCTCTTTTTGATGTATTTGTCGTACTCTTTGAGGGTAAGGCAACTTAATCGCTGGTTTAGCTTACTTTTTATTCTTCTTTTCAGGTGGATATACGGGTGATATGAGTTCTTTCTACGGTTTCTGGTGATTTTGGATTTCCAAGTCCACCTCAAACAAACCTTCATCTTCTTTTCTTTCTTCTTCAGATTTCTCAATCGATTCACCCCTTCCAGTCATGATGGCATTCACATGTTAATGATCTCTTGGGTTAGTCACAATATCACTTGGTTGAGCACCTGGTGCTTGAGAATTTTTTAATTGCTATGCTATTTGATTCATTTGTACCTCGGGATTTTTGATTGAAGCAACTGTGTTCCTAAGGTTACTCCTTGTTTCTTCTTGAAATTGGGAGCTTTGAGTGACCATCTTTTTAATGGCAATTTCCCAATCAACTTTCCTTGGTACGTGTTATTGGAACATTTGTTGAGGTTGTTGATATTGTTGCTGGTATGGTTGTTGTTGTGGATGATATTGTGGTTGGTTCTGATACTAGCCCTGAGCTTTCTTCTGAACATCTCTTTGTTGATTTTTCCAAGAGAAATTTGGATGATTTTTCCAACCTAGATTATAAGTGTTGAGTAAGGATTGTTCTTCTTGTAGAAGTTTGTTTCTTCAACTTATTCTTTTGTCGCCACACAGTGCATATCAAAATGAGGTCCGTCACAAATTTCACATTTTATTGCTTGGACCAGTTGAACCTGTGCCACAGTCTGATTACAAAGATTCATCTTTTTCAACCTTCTTTCTACCTCGGCTGCAATTTGGTCTTCCATCTTAATAACTTGTTCCGTGAGCTTCAAGTCAATCAACTTTTTTGTTTGAGTAAAACTACGATCATACAACTCCAAGTGTTCATTTGCTGCAATGTTCTCAATTAGTTTTTTAGTACCAGTGGTTGTTTCAAAGTTAGTTGAGCCACCGACAGCTCTACCAATAAGCTGCTTGGTCTGTATCCTTAGTTCATTCACAAAATTATGCATTTGTTCAGTCGCATCCATGTTGTGAGTGGGGAACGCGACCAAACATATCTTAAACCTCTTGTATGCATCTCCAAGAAATTCTCCCTCTTTCTGTTTAGAGTTCACAATGTCATATCTCTTGTGGTTGTAAACAGAAATGGGGAAATATTCGTTCAAAAATGTAGTTTCCATATCCAACCAAGTGGTAATACTCCCAACAGGTAATGAGTATAACCATTATTAGGCATCGTCGACTAAAGTGAACATAAACATAACCAACTTCTTTGCTTCTTTAGAGTGTCCCTCAATTTTTAAGGATGTAGTCATAGTAAGGAACCATTGTAGGAGCATTCGCTCCTCCATAGTCACCTAAAAGTCTTTCTGGTGGAGGTTAGTTTTCTACCATTTTAACGATTTCAAGTGTTGTCTCTCTGTCTATGTCTATACCTGAAACAATATGCTCAGAATGCACAAATACCTCTTCCTCTTTCTCCTGGTATAGAACAATAGGTCCTGAACCTGACGCTGTCAGTCTTTCGGCGTCTTGCATGCAATGATGTTTCAAGTTCTGCGTCAAAAGAAAATCCAGGGCTTGACGCATAAAATGCACAATACAATAAAAACTACTAAAAGAGAAACCAATATTTAAATTTGCAAACGAGCGAAGAAACAATTGAAATACTAACTAAAATGTTACAGATTTCTTGAAAATGGAATGGAAGATAATAGGCGGTTCAAATGACTCTTGGTTTCAGTTGTTGAAAGCTAAATACATGGACATTTGGATGTTGATGTGGGATGGTAGTGGAAGCTTAAATAGCGAATTCAGATTTTCCTACTGGTTTTCAGATATTCTTTCTTTTGTAAAACAAAACCGAAATGACTTTTGGTTGACAATTGTCGGGATCAAGTGGGGAATGGTTTCAACACTTCTTTTTGGAGTACATCGGTTCCTTTCAAAGTTAAGGCATTCGGTTGGTGTTGTTTCTCTCATAGAATGCCCTCTAAGGTTTCTCTTTTTCGTAGAGAATTTCTGTCGGATGCTAATGACTCGCTTTGCCCCTTTTGTGCAGTAAGTCTGAAATCTTTAGATAACATTCTCTTACATTGTCCGATCTCTAAGCTTGTTTGGATGGATATGTCGTTCTAGTTAGGTTATCTGAGTCGGGAATCGACAGATTCTTTGGATTTAAAGGAAATCTTTTTAGCTTGTTTGCCTTTGGTAAATACCGTAAGGTGTCGAAAGGGAGAGAAGGCATAACGTGGTTGGCTGTTTATTGGGCTATTTAGTTAGTTAGAAACAATGTTATTTTTTGTAACTCACCGTGGAACATTCTTGATATTTTTATGGGAGAAATTACACACCTCAAGTGCAACTTATATGATTTAGACAAGTTAAACTTGTCCTAAGTGCATTTCTCGTCCTCATTTTTGTAACCAAGTGGAATACCTTTATACTCTTTTTAATTTATCACTTACTAAAAACAATTTCATATAATGATTTACACATTTAAAATATAGTTCATTTTAAATAATATAAATTAGGATTAATATAAAAAATTTAAATTGAAACATAATATAAAAAATAAATAATCAAATAATTATTTCTATATAGAGTTAGACATATGATTACCAAAATGATGGTATGTTCATTTGTTTTAATATATTTTAATAATTTTGATAACTTTTCAACTTAGTTTAAACACATTTTATTAATTTTAATAAATATGTTATCTCAAATAAAAAATAATAGTAGTATATAATATTCAATTTTTTTAGTACTGACACATAATATTCTCCAATTAAGACTTAAAAACGTAGTAATGGAATAGAAATACTCAACTACAAAGTAGAAAAGGGTTAAAAAGTTCAAAATTAAAAATTAAAAAGACTACAAATATTCGTTAAAACATAACATTAGGTATGACAGCAACAACGCTTAGGTTGGAGATCTAAACATGCACCACTTGTATAGCGAAAAAAAGTGCAATAATTATTGCACTCTTGATCAGTTGTGCATTCTACGTTGGTGCACTTATATCCTGGAGGATCAATACTGGTTGTGAATCCTGCAGCAAAAATAAAGTTTAGACTATGATTTCACATTTCCACTCCAACATGTTCAAAGTTAATTAATAAAAGTAACATATTCTTATTACCTGAAAGCAAAACAAAAGCAACGAACAAAATCCACCAAACTTGAAATTGATAAGAAGCCATTGGGTAGAACTTATTTTTGTGCAATTGATGCAAGACGAACATGGTTATTTATATAATGAAAACATGTTAGGTAAATATAGAAAGAAAGAAAAAATAGGAATATTTATATTTAAGGTAATTTGTTTTATAATGATGAACCTAAAATACTAAACGTTTTGTATTGATTATATATATATATATATATATATATATATATATATATATATATATATATATATATATATATATATATATATATATATATATATATATATATATATATATATATATATATATATATATATATATATAAAGAACATTTAAGATAAATACCTAAAAATTAAAAAGGAATAAATATATAGTATAATTCGATGTTGTTAAATAAAACTAAATCAAAGAGATTTTTTTATGAAAAAGTTTGATGGATAGTATAAGACACAAAATCGAAATATAATAAAAACAATATTAAATATTTGATACTATATGATTTCACGAGATGAAAAATTGATTTTCAAACTTAACATACATATGATTTGTTACCATATTTGATACAACTTCAAAAAAGGAACTAAATATATTTGATACAATATCAAAAAAGGAACAAATATATGATTTGTTAAAAAAAGTATGTTTATCTCTAATTTAAATTACTATTCTACTAGTAGTTTGGATTAGAAATCAACTAAATATAATTTTAAAAAAATGATTTTTCTCTATGATAAACAAATTAAATCTCAAAAAGAAAATATCACATAATATAATATAAATAAAATGTTAAAAAAAATACATTTGACCTTAAAATAAATAACTAATAATTATAATAATAAGTTTAAAGAAATTAAAATATTTAAGAAAAAGTAATCAATAAGGTTTTCAAAAAATATAAAAATTTACAAAATCAAAATAAATTTATAAAAAATTACATACAATTTTGTTGCAATGGTAGTTTTGTCGTTTACAAATAATTTATAACACATTTTAATTTGACTTATTAAATATATGTTATGAATTTTACTTACTTTTTTTTTTAAAAATAAATTTGTATCAATATCAAAATACAAAGGGAAAACATGATTTTGGTCTAGCATTTTTTTTCTTTGAAATATACTCTTTAAGTTTTATTCTAAATCTTTAACATCTCTTTCTTAATAATGGTTATATGGTGGTTTGTGTATCTTTCTTTTTATTATATTTTTTAAATATTTTATAAATAATTCAAAATAAAATTAATATTCAATAAAATAATATTACAATTTGTAGTTTCACACATGTAGGTATTAAAAGAAGCATATAAATGGGCAATGGGATTGTTGAACTTTTTTTAATAAACCAATTGCTTATATAAATGAAAAAGAAGATACATGATTACAAAAAAGAGGGAGGACAAAGAACCAAAGCCCTCTAATAAATATAGTAACAGAAATTTGGTATGCCGATACAGTTTCTAAGTAATTCATCAAAATCAGACATAAAAGCTTCATTCCACCAAGCGAAATTGCGAATGGTAAGGCCTAATGAAGCTATTATGTCTGCACATGAGTTACCTTCTCTATATATGTGCGATAACATAAATGACATCTTCATAGTTATTAGAACACAATTATTCCACCTATTATTCTAAGAGAAGTAGGAACCATGTAAGGAGTGGTAATTATTGGAGCAACAGAGAGGGAATCAGTATCGATCCATAAGTGAGTCCACTGCTTTTCTGAGTGTTATGGTTAAAAGGAGGAATATTCAGCTGCTGAACCAAAGGATCACCATACCAAGCATCCCTCCAAAAGTTTATTCTACGGCCATCACCAAGATTTCAATTAGAGTTGTTTATCAGGTCAGAGAAACTGCTTTTAATACTAGACCAGATAAATGAAAATATGTGATATTGAATAGGTTTTTTATCCCTTAAAACTCTTTGCCTGAGAAGAGTTGCCCATTGATTTGTAGAATTGAAAAAGTCCCAGCAAAGCTTAAGATTTGCAGCTTCATTAATATTCCTTATGACCCAATTCATAGTCCACCTTCCAATATAGGAGTGCAGACTTTGTGCCAAGCAACATTGATAAGCTTCCTCTTGTAAATTTCACCGGACTAGATAAAATTCCTCATGAAGGTTTCTAGTTCTTTGATGGAGCTGGCTGGCCAAGAATAGATAAGCATATTATATATTAGGATGCTATGAATCACCCTTTTAATGATTTGTAATCTTCTTGCCATATTTTGCAATGAAGTCGTCCATTTGGGATGTTTAAATTTAATCTTATCCACAATAGGTTGAAAATGTATGGCCTTGGGCTTCCCCCTTAAAATAGGGACTCCTAAGTAGTTGAAAGGTAGTTGTTCTTCTAAGAATCCTAGAGCTTGTGTGTAAATGGAAATTTGAAGAGAGGAAATGGAGCCTCCAAAGATGGTAGATTTAGAGGGGTTCACCTATTGACCAGAGCATTGTTCGTATCTAAAGAAAAGGTGTTTGAGGACCTCCATATTAAAGTTGGAATCTTTACAGAACAACATTATATATTCTGCATATAGAGCATGAGAGGGAGCATTTAGATTTCTATGGACCTTTGATGATTTCCAATAAACCATCATCCACTAATTTAGAGATTTCCCTGCTTAGAAAATCTTCAGCAATACAAAAAAGAAGAGGAGTAAGGGGGTTTCCATGTCTAATTCCTCTTTGACATAAAAAAAAACCCATCCTGAACACCAATGGTGGATACAAACAACTTGGCTTATTGAAGGACTGTTTGGATCAAGGAACAAAAATTGATAGAGAAACCAAACTTATGAAGCACAAGGAGAATGGAATTCCAATCTAAGGTATCAAAAGCCTTCCTAATATCTATCTTAAGTGCCAAATATTTTACAAAGGATTTGTTGTGCAGAGATTTATAGCTTCAAAAGTAATACAAATATAGTCAGCAATATTTCTTTCTCTAATAAAACCTCTTTGCTCAGGGGAGATTATAAAAGGCATAAGGGGAGCTAACCTTTCATCTAGAATTTTGGTCAGAATTTTGAATTTGAAGTTAGCCAGGGCAATATGCCTATACTGATCCACCATGTTAGCAATAAGGGTTTTTAGGATGATAATGATATTATTTGAGTTCCAATTTGGAAGAAGCCAACCAATGGAAAAGAATTGAGTAGAAGTAGAAATAACATCATATTTAATTATGTCTCGGTATTCTTGGAAGAAAACACCCCCAAATCCATCAGGTCCAGGGGAGCTGTCTTTGTTTAGGGAGAAGACAACCAGTTGGATTTCCTCAGGACTGGGAATATAAGTGAGAATAGAGTTGGTAATATCAGACACCACCTTAGGAATTACTTCATCTACAAGACCATTTTCCAAGGAATGGTTACTAGAATTAAACAAGCCCTTAAAATGCTCCAAGAAAATGGTATATGGAAGAAACTAATTTTGTACTATTTCTTACTCTGGCCATCCTATGGAAGAAGGAAGTATTCCTATCCCCCTCATTGTGCCACTTAACTTTGGCTTTTATTTTCCAAAAAAAGGTCCTCTATTTTAAGGGCAGTTTCCAATTCCAATTGATCTTTTTCTCTGGATCAAAAAGGAAATCAGACTGGCCATTCAATTGTATTTGAGCATGAAGGTCATCAAGTTTAATAATAGCTTCCTTCAAGAGGTCATGGACATTCCCAAATGTGTCACTATTCCATATTTTCAGTTTTTCTTTTAGAAGTTTCAACTTTTGGGACATGATATACATAGGGCTACAAAAAAACTTAGTTTCCAATAATTCTTAATGACATGAATACAATCAGGATGCTCACTCCACATAGGAAGAAATTTGAAAGTAGAAGCAGTCTTAACATTTTGTAATCAAACACCAACATGATTGGATGGTGGTCTGATTTTTGCCTATTAAGAGTGGAAACTATGGAACTACTACATAAATATATCCAGTTTTGATTTGATTACTCTATCCAGTCTTCTCTCAATAAAATGAGGACCTCTTCTACCATAGTGCCAAGGGAATTCAGCTCCTCTGGTGGGAAAGTGTAAGTGATAATTGATGTCAGCCTGTTTTTGAAAGTCAACAATTGGAGCTCTGGATGGATTCAAAGAGCCTCTATGCTCATGAGCACCTAATATGGTGTTGAAGTCCCTAATGAAGCTCCAAGGAACATTCCTTAAAACACCCAAAGAGGAAAGGGTAGTCCATATTTCTCTTATTTTAACATAGCTATTAGAGGCGTAAATAGTAGCAATGCCAAAACTAAGATCTCCATCCTTCAAACAAAAGGATACATGTTGGTCATCAATGAGGAATATTTGAGGATCTAGAAGAGTGGAGCAGAGGCACCATAATTTAGGTAGCAGATTTGACCTATGATTTACAACAAAGACTTTGAGATTAGTCCTAGGGAAGAAGTTGACAGGGAACTGATCAATAAATATCCATGGTTCAACATTGACACAAAAGTCTGGATTCTGACTTTTGAGAAGGTTTTTTAAAGCTAACATAGTGGCCTAATTAGCAAGGCCCCTGGCATTCAAGAAGAGACACTTCATTTTGCAATATTGGATGAGCCTACTCGAGCTCTAGTACTAGGACCCCCTTAAGAGGTAATAGAAACATATTTGACCTTCTTCTTATAATGTTTAGAAACTAATAACTTGATGTTTTTGTCTTTGTCCAAAGGGTTACCAGCTTCCTCATCTTCTTCAACCATGTTGGCCCAAGCATTTCTAAGGAAGGACATATTCTGATGTGATTGTTGATTTGTCTCTAAAACTGGCACATGTTCCTGTAACACCCCAAAATTTGCCCTATCCTTTTCATAACATTTAGCATATCATCTCGCATACATAACATTGTATCTTTGAATAGAAAAATAAAGTATAGCATAAAGCAGGGCAGTGATTTCATTTCAAGATGTGGTGGTTTGGTTATATTTCGGTTCAGATAGAAGTTTGACCTAATCTTGGTCAAACTATCGAGGAATTGCTTCAACAACAAGTTATTTGTGGCGATGGTTATTATTCAGACGATGTGTATTATATGTCAAGCTGCCGTGTTCCGAAATTCTTTAGGTTATTGAGCATCAGTTCATATTGAAGTGTGGTTCACACTGACTTGATGGAGTGTTTGACAATTCATTGGTAGTCTGCTTGTGGATCTATTTTTCTCAGTATGGATTTAAGCAATCAAGGAAAGTTTTAGACGATTCAAGTATCATGGCTTATCTGGCAAATCATTCAGTAGTTCAGAAGTGGTCATGTTCATAGGCTTGTGGAAAGAATTCAAAATTGGCTTTGGGCAAAATTCGAGATTTCATATTCATTCATTATTTCGTCTTCATTTTCATAAACCATGTCCGATTATTTCATTCCACCTTTATTTTTAACATTTTGATTTCTAAATTCATCATTTTTCAATAATCCATTTTCAATATCTTTTTTTTATCCATCTATTTTTTTATCCATATTCTCAATTTTCCATTTTTTCTCTCAACCGTATTTTAATTCATTTTAAACCCAAATTAATTCACATTCACACCCAATTTAGTCCCATATATCCAATTGTTATCCAAATTCTAAAAGTTCCATTCATGATCCTAATCCATAATTCTAACCATTATCATTTGTCCAAATTTTAAGTCCAATATCCATTTTGATTTTTTTTAATCCATTCCCATCTTAGTCTAATTCTAAACTAGAGACCATTCATGAATCAATTAGTTTTAGCCCATATAGTAGTCCATTAACCCATAAAAATTTAAGACCCATTGTTTTCTCTCTCTCTCTCTCTCTCTCTCTCTCTCTCTCTCTCTCATTACCCTAATTCTTTGCCAAAAAGAGCCCATTGGCCCATTTCCTTTAAACTATAAGGCCGATTTCCTTCAGCCTATTCGTCATACTTTCTACACGTGCAAACCACACGAATAAAACACAATAATCACACCTAATTCCAGCTGGCTTCATGCTATCACAAAAAACAGGTGGAAACAATAAGAAAAAAGCGCAGGAAGAAATAAATTTAAGTACAGAAAATAAAAATATAATACAGGAGAAACATAGCAGAATTGAAAAAAAAATCCATAATCCATTAGCATAAAATCAATTGGGATAAGTTACAAAAAACTTATACTAGAAAAGTTACATAGAAAGTATACACTAGAAAACTCACAAAGGAAAGGGATCAAAAATCGTAAATAGCAAAACTTCAAAATTCAGTTGTAAATGATTCTTTGAGAATAGAAGAAAATCTATAAAAAAACAGTTACAACACAATAACAGTTCACATCTTCATCAAAAAATACAGGTTTCAGAATCGAGAATTTCTCGGATGCACGTCTTCAATGAGATTCTTCAAAGCTCTTCATCAATCTTTTCAAAAGATTCACCTCAAATTTATGATACACTTCACAAAACTCAGTTTGAGTCACAAGGCTGCAAAATGTAAAAAAAAAACAGAAGAAAATAAGTCAAAAATTTCAGAACAAAAATTCAATCAGTTACAAAATCACCAAAGCAACTCATAACTGAATTACTAACCAACTTCAATCAGATTCATAACAAACTCGAACTAATGCATAACCGATTTCTAACTGACTTTACCTGGAAATGTCATTTTAACCCTCATCATTCATCCGCTATAAATCTGTAGCTTCATCTTAATCTTGGGCTCTTTGATTCTTCTATTTTTTCCAGTTTGTAGTCTATTCATCATTCATCTTCTTCTTCATCCCTCTCAATTCAAGTTCATTTTCTCTTGTCAACCTTTCACAATCTCACTACATCTCCCGGGTTAAAGCATTTACGCTAAAAAATCACCGTATGTAATGCCAACTTATAAGTTTGAATATTATCTATTTTCATATCATACACAAATATCACACGCTATTTGAGGACTTTCAGGTTGTAACTGGGCTGAGGGGTATGTTAGGATAAGCAAATAAAAGGGAAAACAAAAAGGGTTTTTGGCTCATATTCATTGTTATCTCTTTCATCACTGTGTATTTTTGCAATTTTCCAACTCCATGGTGTTTGACACCTTTTACTTTAAATTTTCCAGTTTCTCCTCTAGTGTATATTTTACTTGAGGTTATTTTCAATAATTTTAAATTGGATCCTCTGCTTGGTAAATACATTCATTTTTTTCTTTTCTCTTTTTTTTTCCAAGGCTCTTTCATTGCCTTTTTTCTTTTCTTTCTTTTTCAAGGTTCTTTCATTGCCTTTTTTTTCTGAATGTACTTACTTACTCTTCTTGAAAGTGTCTCAACCCCAAACTTAAATTTTTACACATATCAGACATTGATAAAACTTATCTGAGATTGACCGTTCAAAGATCTTAAGCAAGATTGGAAGTGGACTAGAAGATTGATGGGGTTAACATCTGACGACATAGCCTGGGGATGTAGCAGGAACTTGGTAGGGAAGGAGTTTATTACAAGGTGTGGTGAGTTTCCCTATGTGTCGCTGTTAGGTAGAAAAGGAGTGATAAGTCATAACCATGTGATGTTTAGAAAGAAATTTGGTTATCCACTGAAGGATCCTCCATCAGATGAAGAAATGGCTAAGACTTTGTATTTTCCAGCTGAAGATAAGGAGTTGTTGGTTATTCAAGCATCCCAAGCTTGGGAAACAAAGGTTAGGGAGGGTAAGAAAGAATTCGGAAAGGTAGACCCTAAGACATATCCCTCTTTTGCTGCTTGGATACAAGGGAGGGTTGATACCTTCTTCCTTCCGTTTTCAGTTGAAGCTCCAGTATATCCAAAGGAGGTACCGGTACAAACCAATGTTTCTCTTGAAGATTACAAGAAATTGGAAGCTCAGTTGCACGAGGTTCGGGTAGAGAATTCTGAAATGGCTAGTTTGTATCAACGTGCCAATCATGCTAAGCAAGAAACGGAAGAAAAGCTACAGATGACGCAGGTCACCTTAGAAACTAAAGAAAAGGAGTTTGCTGGGAGAGAAGCTCATTTTCAGAGATTGGGTCTAATGGAATCAAAAAGAGAAGCAGGGCGTAAGAAGACTTTGAAGACTCTTAAAGAAACTCGCCAATCCATTTCTTTCTCTTTGTGTTTTGATGTGCCTTATGCCATCATGTGTTGCAACTCTCTTCTTCCCCCTTTAGGAGCAACTTATCTCCTTTAGAGGAGTAAGTTTCTTGTTAGCTCTTGCCTCCTCTTCTTCTTCTTGCTCCTCTTTGGTTCTTCTTTCTTCTTCTTAGGATAGTTGAAACCTCACTAACCTTAGGACCACTTTTGCATGACAACTTTAGGTTTAGTCTTTCCCATTTTAGACTTTTGCCTTTTTCCTCTTTTGGTTCTTTCTCTTCTCCTCTCAAAACAAAACCTAAAAAACATTTATAAAGAAAGAAGTGACTTCTTGTGTAATAGCCTTATGCCATGGGGCCTATGTATTCATTCCATCTTGTAATAGTGCATTTGTCTAGTATGATGCACAAGTCGGATCATGAAGTCATCTTCATCAAGAAAAAGCATAAAAAACACTTCTTCATTTTTAATCACTAAAACACCTAATAAATTCAACAAGTCAATGAAATTAGGCCCTTGCCTTTGGAAGCAAGTCCTGGATAAGTTCTCCTTACTTGGTGTGCTTGTTCTATTATTCCATCTTAGAATGTAGTAACAAGTACACATTCCATGGAAAAGAGCTTGAGTTCATTCTCTTGTGCCACACCAAATAAAAAGCTCTAAAAAACACAAACAAACAATAAGCGTCTTTCCTTCGGGAATTCTTTTCTCATCTCCTACGCTCCGTACGCGAACTTGCTTCTTCTTGTCATTTTGTAAGACGGTTACACACTCGTCATCCGAGCCTGCAACACCTGAGCATTGACATAGGCAGTTCAAGCCTTAAGACACAAGCAATCTTTTCCACCTCTAGTTAGGGGAACTACGACGGCTATGATCTTCATTGTCCAAATGAGGTACGTAGGCAGCGGGGTAGGGCCTGTTCGAGCACAATCTTTATTTTCCCTACATTTTCCTCTTTGTTTCCTTTTTCAACCAATTTCTTTCAGTTTTGCAGCAGCTTTCATCCCTTCACCCTTTGAAACAGTTTTCTTTGCAAGCGTGGATCCCGTCGGGTACGGAGGACGATCTGGGGTGCTAATACCTTCCCAGGTCGTAACCGACTCCCGATCTCAGATTCTTTGGTTCGCAGGACCCGTGTCCTTCCTTTTCTTTTCTTTTGGTTTGTGCAGCATTATCATTCTCGTTCTTTCGGGATAAAAATGCCTGGCTGGCGATTCTACCTCTTTCCGCGCCACTTTTGCGTTTGTACCAGGATGGAAAACCGGGGAGCGACAACAATGCTTTCACCAAAAACATTGTCTAAGGTATTCCTAAAAGCACTGTCTAAGGGTACCTTAGACAGCGCTTTTAAGATTTAAAAAAGTGTTGTCTACACCTTTAGCAGTGGAGGTTTAGACAGCGATGTCTAAGGGAAAAAAAAAAGCGCTGTCGAAGGTCTTGTTTGGCATAGTGCAAGTTAATTGATTCATTCAAGGAATTCCAAGGTTCATATGTTTATTTCCATGTATTCTTTGACGTACAAAAGAATCGGGCCATAACAACCAAGTAGTCATGTTTGAACAAAAAAATAAAATTTATGCTTGGTTAACCGGTTAAACATTTCCAGTGTATTTTGGTTAACCGGTTAACCAGTGCGAAATTTAAATTTTTCATTCAAATTCAGAACCCTTGGATCATTGATCTCATTTGGAATATTCTAGATCCATTTCCCTCTGATTTCTCTACATCACTTTTATCATTTCCTACCATAAACCCTCACTAATCACCACTCTTTTCCATTTCCCACTAAATTTTCAATTACCAAACCTAATTTTAATTATCAAAGCAAGCTCAATTCCACCAAATTCCCATACCTAAATTCTTTAAATAACACCCTAATTTCATTGATTCAATAAGCTTTTGAGAGCCAACAAATCTCTTGCAAAATACTCCCCCAAAACTAAAATTTCACTAAAGCTCTTTTTCTTTCTTTTGAAGTTATCAAGAATTCACATTGAATTCTTGATCAACTTGAGCTAAACCTTCATCCTATTCTTTTCTTGTCCATCAATTTCAGTAGATCTAGCTTGATTTGGTCCAATTTGAAGAAGTGCTTTTGGTAATTCACTCTTCCCATAAACCCATCTTCATCATCAACATTCAATATGTAGATATTTGGTGCCTTGATTCTAGATCCTTTGAATCTTAAATTGTTGTTTGATTGCAATGATTTCACTGTATTTCGGTTATAAAATTCGTGCAAATTCTGATCATGATCATCAAATGTTTGAAAAAAGGTTTTGAAAACGGATCATGTTGAATTTCAGCATTTTTCTGCTACTGGTTCAGTGCTAACTGGTTAACCATTTTCAGTGTAATTTGATTAACCGGTTAACCAGTGTAAAATGGCGCAGGTTTTGAAAACTGGTTGCGTTAACCGGTTAACCATTTCTAATTCATTTTGGTTAACCAGTTAACACAAGTCAGAGGCTGTTTTTGGCTTATTTTAAGCTCCTTTTTGGTTCCTCTTTCTTCTTCTTCCTTTTTTATTTTTACCTTGGGAAGCACTTTTGGGAGTGATTTATTTTTAATTTCAATGAACTTTGGGTGTAGATTAGAGTAGTTAATGTTCATTAATTCAAAATTACCTTTAAGTGAATTGTTCAATTCATATAAGGTACTTTGCATTAATGAAACAGTTTTATGCTTGAATCCACCAAGATGAGTGATTGAACTTAAATATGGAAGAATACCATAAGTCTGACTCAATTTGGTATTCACCTTTAGTTTTTTGCGGTATTGCGTTCGGATAGCGATTTACATATCGTTTATCTCGCATGCATTAACACTAACATTGTTCACCTTAATTGGTGGTGGCCGGCCTCATTTGTAGGATAATAACTTCGTAAATTACTCGGCCTCATTTGTAGGATAATAACTTCGTAAATCAAGACTTATGAATGTTTGATGCGTAGGTGCTTTGGGTCTCCCAATCACCTTTCAAATTTCATGGAATTTGATTCGGTTTCCCTTGATTAATCGCTATAGTGTAAGATACTAAGTGGATCTGGTTGCCTTTCGATTTTGGTTACTCTTTTGGGTGTGGTTGATTAAGTTCATCATGCCATTATTATGTAAATATTATTATACTATTACTACTATTAATATTTTAGATTCTTGCACTTTAATTTCTTTTGATACTAACATTTAATTTCTTGCATCTTTATTGCTTGTATTTTATTATGCTTTATTCATTATCATGTTTATATTTCTTGCTCTTATTTTTTTTTTATGTTTATTTTCCTTTTGTCCATTTGGACACAAAAATATTAATAAAGGATTAAACCTCTAAAAAACTTATGATCTTAATCTTTGGACTATTGTTTACTATCCTTGGTGTAACGCCTTAATTTTTATATTTATTTTTGTGAAATAAATATTAATATTTTTATGGCATAATTGAATTAATTGGTGAAGAAAGTATTTTATGAGAATAATAATAATAATATAAGGTGTACTATTATAATGTTGTTATTATTTAAATAAAATAAAATAAAAAAGTTAGTTAGAGGTTTAAGGGGTAAAGGTGGAATTGTTGTTTTATGAAAAGAGGAATTAGGGAAACAAACCTCATTCATCGTATTTTGACGAAGAACATAGAGGTCTGGAGAAAGAGGAGAAGAAGGGCAAGGATCGTAGATTGCCAAGACCAAAAGTTGTGAAGGAAAACTTCGATTTTAAGGTAAGGGGGGAGAAAAGGGTTTATGATTGGTGATAGGACATAGAAGGGTAATTGGGAGTTTTTTCCTCCCTTAGGTATTTTTAAGAGATTATGATGATAATGATTGAATTGATGCAATACTGTGAAATTATTGATGAATATGATTATACGATGTGTTTTGAAAATATATTTGGTGTTGTGTGTTTGGTATTGGGAGGAATGACATAAGAAGGTTATGGGAGATATGATGAACAGAGAAGAGGGTTAAACCTCATAGATTCCTTAATTTGATCTAGGAAAGTTTATTAATAAAACTAGTTGATGTTATAGGTGTAATTGGATAATAAACATGTGAATTGGTTGGTTTTGAGTCCTAATTTCGACTTAGAATGATTGGGGTTCGTACAGGTGAGAAAGGAGGAAGATAATGGGAAAAACACAAAAATCAGAATTTGGGACTCAGGTGCCCTGACACGGGTCGTGTCCCATGACACGGGTGGTCGTGTCAGGCTTCGGGAAAAGGGTTTTTAGTGATTAGGAGGGGCGTGTCCCAGGCCACCTGACACAGGTCGTGTCAGGGGACACGGGAGGCCGTGTCAGGCCCCTGTAATTGTAATTTTTCGTCCGTTTCAAGGTGGATTTGACTCATTCTTCCAATGTAGGATTATATTAGTGAAATAAGACTTTCAGGATGTTCTAATAGTGAATATAGGACTTGATGATTAGTCACATAAGAAATCCTAAGTGCTTAATTGAATTATATGAATATGTAGATTGTTATAATTGTGAATAACATGAGATATGTGTATGCTCTGTGTGTGAATAAGATGCACTGATGATTGGTTGATGAGATCATGAAGATCGTAAAGCATGACGTGTTCATGTGTATTGTGATATGGTATGCGTTGTTGTGTCTGTATGCACATACATTTGATGGAATAATCATTTCGTGGATGTGATTATTCGGGATTCTTTGAGAAGCGTGGTTGCAGGGATGATCGTGTCTTGTTGGAGACGTTAACGATGCATTCGAGGTTCTATTTAATGAACCGTTATTTTGAGTCGGTACCGCATTTGCATTGTGCATTTGAGTCGCATTGCATTATGATTGATTGAATAATATGATTGATAATTTTGTATGATTAGGGGTGAATTACTTCTTCGTATATGTCGTATGTGCCGTTATATTATGAATCTATTTCTCACCCCTCTGTTTGTTTTGTTGCGTCTGTGCTTCTTCGGGAGTGCAGACAATTCAGGTACTTGAGAAGTACGTTGGTGTGATGTCCATGTCCTAGGAGCTCTGATATGTAACAGGAACGGGGTTCTTTGTCCACATTTACTTTTAATGTTTAGAAAAACTTATTTTTATAATTAAACTTGAATTGAAGAACCTTATTATGTGTGATTTGCTAAGCCTTTGAGCTATTGACGTTAAATATTTGGATTCCGCTGTTTTCTTTTATTAACAATTTTGATAAACGATGATGATGTAACATTTCACTTTGGACAAGTAACTCTGATTTTATTAAAGATTTATATAAATATTTCTTTGGGAAAGGTGGGTGTTACAATTGGTATCAGAGCAGGTCGGTCCAACCGACCAGATTGAGTCAGTCCTTAGAATAAGAGTCATGTGTTTCCTAACCTGAGTTGTTTGTTGTATCAGTATGGCAGGAAGGAATGATGATGCTCTTGCTGCGGCTATGCTAGCCATGGCGGAAACGGTCAAGAATGTTGTTCAGGTCGTTCAGGGTGGAGGAAATGCTCAGTCTCGTGCATTGGAGCAGTTCCGAAATAACAAGCCACCGACGTATGAAGGTGGAATTCTGGATCCAGAGGCTGCGCAGAAGTGGTTGAAAGCTGTTGAGAAGATCTTCAGAACCATGGGATGCTCTGATGATCAAAAAGTGAGGTTTGGTACTCACATGCTAGAGTGCGAAGCTGAAGTCTGGTGGGACAACAGTCGCCAAAGGTTGGAAGACGCGAGTACGGCTATCACTTGGGCGGTATTTCGCAGAGAATTCTTGGAAAAGTATTTCCCGGAAGACATCCGCAGTGCTAAGGAGGTTGAGTTCTTGGAACTCAAGCAAGGTAATATGACAGTGGCGGAGTATGCTGCCAAGTTTGAAGAACTAGTGCAATACTGTACGCACTACAATACTGAAGAGGCAATGACTTCCAAATGTCTGAAGTATGAGAATGGACTGCGTCCTAAGATTAAGTTGGGTATTGCTTGCCAGAAGATCCGGAATTATCCAGAGCTGGTAAGTAGAAGCAGGATTTATGATAATGACAACAGGGCGCGGATTGCACACTACAAAGCTGTGAATGATAAGAAAGGGAAGTAGAGATTTGGTGGTACTCCTTACAGTGCTCCAACTAACAAAGGGAAGCAAAAAGCTGGTAATGAGAAGAAACTAAGTGGGGGAGGAAGTACTCCCGGTGTGCTCAAATGCTACAAATGTCACGGCACGGGACATCGTGTCAATAATTGTCCTACTGAAGAAAAGAAGTGTCTTAAGTGTGGAAAGGTGGGTCATGTGATGGCAAATTGAAGAGGGAATGTGCCTATTTGCTATAATTGTGGAGAACAGGGCCACATTAGTACTAATTTCCAGAAACCAAAGAAGCAGAAATCCGATGGGAAAGTATTTGCATTAGTGGGAGCTCAGCCTACTAGTGAAGATCGATTGGTCAAAGGTACTTGCTTTATCAATAATATTCCTTTATTTATGATTATTGATACGGGTGCAACACACTCGTTTATTTCTTTGGAATGTGTGAAAAAGTTAGGATTGGAACCTTCTCAGTTAAGTCAAGGAATGGTTATTGATACACCATCTATAGGGTCTGTGACTACTACCTTGATATGTCGTGATTGTGTTTTGGCTATTTCTGATAAAGAGTTTAGAGTGGATTTTATATGTCTACCACTCAGTAATCTTGATATAATCTTGGGTATGAACTGGTTAGAATCCAACCGAGTTTATATTGATTGCTTTAGGAAGAGATTGTTATTCCTAACTCCAGAAGAGGAAATTTTGGCCAGTTCAGTTTCTACTAAAGAGCTGAGGACCTTATTGGAAGACAGAGCGAAAATGTTTGTTGTGTTTGCTTCATTATCTATGGAGGAAAAGGTCGATGTTGAAGAGTTACCAGTGGTGAATGAATTTCTCGAAGTATTTCCCAATGATATTACAGAGTTACCTCCGACGCGTGAAGTGGAGTTTACTATTGACTTGATTCCTGGTACCAGGCCTATTTCTATGGCACCGTACAGGATGTCTGCTACTGAGTTAGCTGAATTGAAATCGCAAATTGGTGACTTACTTGATAAGAAGTTCATTCGACCTAGTGTATCGCCATGGGGTGCTCCAGTGTTATTGGTTAAGAAGAATGATGGTAGTATGCGCTTGTGCATTGACTACCGACAGCTTAATAAGGTTACTATTAAGAACAAGTATCCACTTCCAAGGATCGATGACTTGATGGACCAACTTGTGGGAGCTTGTGCTTTTAGCAAGATTGATTTGAGGTCAGGATATCATCAAATCATAGTGAAAGAGGAAGATATCCAGAAGACGGCATTTAGAACTCGATATGGTCATTACGAATATGCAGTGATGCCTTTCGGAGTGTCTAATACGCCCAGTGTGTTTATGGAATATATGAACCGGATATTCCATTCTTACTTGGATCAATTCGTCGTAGTATTTATTGATGATATATTAATATACTCGAAGTTTGAAGAAGAGCATGAGAAACATTTGAGAATTGCGCTGCAAGTGTTAAAAGATAACAAATTGTTTGCAAAATTTTCCAAGTGTGAATTTTGGTTGAAGACAGTGAGCTTTTTGGGACATGTAATATCTGGTGAAGGTATAGAAGTAGACCCTTCGAAGGTCAGTGTTGTGCTTGATTGGGAACCTCCGAAGACGGTAACGGAAATTAGAAGTTTTCTTGGTTTAGCTGGTTATTATTGAAGGTTTATAGAAGGATTTTCTAATTTGGCGTTGCCATTGACTCAATTGACCCGGAAGAATCAAGCCTTTATTTAGGATGTAACTTGTGAGGAAAGCTTTGAAGAATTGAAAAAGAAATTGACTTCGGCATCGATATTGATTTTACCTAATCCGAATGAAGTTTTTGTTGTGTATTGTGATGCATCTAAAATGGGTTTAGGTGGTGTGTTAATGCAGGTTGGTAAAGTAGTAGCTTATGCTTCAAGACAGTTGAGGATACACGAGAGGAATTATCCTACTCATGATTTAGAATTGGCTGCAGTGGTATTTGTGTTGAAAATATGGAGGCATTATCTCTATGGGTCGCGATTTGAAGTCTTTAGTGACCATAAGAGTCTGAAATATTTATTTGATCAGAAGGAGCTTAATATGCAGCAGATGAGATGGTTAGAATTTTTGAAAGATTAAGATTTTAATTTGAGTTACCATCCAGGAAAGGCAAATGTAGTAGCGGACGCACTAAGCCGGAAGACAGTTCATATGTCGGCTATGATGATGAAAGAGATGGATTTAATTGAGCAATTTAGAGACTTAAGTATGGTGTGTGATATAACACCTGTAAGTGTTAAGTTAGGTATGTTATGAATAAATAATGAATTTCTTGATGCAATTAAGGAAGGCCAACGACAAGATGTGAAATTGGTGGACTTAATGCCTACCGAAGGAAATGATCAAGGCGGTGATTTTAGTTTGGATAATAATGGTATTTTGAGATTTCGGGGGAGAATTTGTATACCCGATAGTGTTGAACTAAAGAAAGAAATTCTGGAAGAGAGTCATCGGAGTAGCTTAAGTATTCACCCGGGAGCTACGAAGATGTACCATGACTTGAAGAAATTATTTTGGTGGTACGGTATGAAACAAGATATTGCACAATTTGTTTATGCTTGTTTAGTATGTCAGAAATCAAAAGTGGAACATCAGAAGCCTTCGGGGCTGATGCAACCTTTAGAGATCCCAGAGTGGACGTGGGATAGTATTGCTATGGATTTTGTGACAGGTTTGCCGAATACTGCGAGAGGCCTCGACACTATTTGGGTAGTTGTGGACCGGTTGACTAAGTCCGTGCATTTTATTCCGATAAACATCAGTTACCCGTTAACTAAGTTGGCGGAGATTTATATCCGAGTTGTTGTGAAATTGCATGGTGTACCGTCAAGTATAGTATCAGATAGAGATCCGCGATTTACTTCTGAGTTTTGGAAAAGTTTGCATGAGGCTTTGGGTTCTAAGTTGAAATTGAGTTCGGCTTACCACCCACAGACAGATGGACAATCCGAGAGGACTATTTAGTCATTAGAAGATTTGTTGAGAACCTGTGTGCTAGAAAAAGGTGGTGCGTGGGATACACATTTGGCACTGATCGAATTTACTTATAATAATAGCTATCATTCAAGTATTGGAATGACACCGTTTGAAGCTCTTTATGGTAGAAGATGTAGAATACCTCTGTGTTGGTATGAGACAAGTGAAAATGTTATGCTTGGGCCTGAGATTATTCAGCAGACTACTGAAACTGTTCAGATGATCAAAGAAAAAATGAAAGCGTCTCAGAGTCGACAGAAAAGTTACCATGATAATAGAAGGAAAGACTTAGAGTTCAGTGAGGGTGACCATATATTTTTGAGAGTCAACCCGATGTCCGGTGTTGGACGTGCGTTGAAGTCTAAGAAGTTGGATCCTAAGTTCATTGGACCGTATCAGATTATGCAGAGAGTAGGCAAGGTTGCTTACAGAGTGGCATTACAGCCGGAGCTTTCGAATTTGCACGAAGTGTTTCATGTATCGCAACTCAGGAAATATGTGTCTGATCCGTCACATGTAATTCAGAGAGATGAAGTGCAAATCCGTGACAATCTTACGGTGAAAACTTTACCGTTAAGAATTGAAGATCGTAAGCTGAAGCAACTTCGAGGCAAAGAGATACTTCTTGTGAGAGTAGCTTGGGGAGGAGCTGCTGGTGGAAGTGTTACCTGGGAACTGGAGAGCAAGATGCGGGAATCATATCCAGAGTTATTCCATTCATGTACATTTTCGAGGACGAAAATAATTAAGTGGGGGAGATTTGTAACGCCTAAATTTTTATATTTATTTTTGTGAAATAAATATTAATATTTTAATGGCATAATTGAATTAACTGGTGAAGAAAGTATTTTATGAGAATAATAATAATAATATAAGGTGTACTATTATAATGTTGTTATTATTTAAATAAAATAAAATAAAAATAGTTAGTTAGAGGTTTAAGGGGTAAAGGTGGAATTGTTGTTTTATGAAAAGAGGAATTAGGGAAACAAACCTCATTCATCGTATTTTGACGAAGAACAGAGAGGTCTGGAGAAAGAGGAGAAGAAGGGCAAGGTCAAGGATCGTAGATCGCCAAGACCAAAAGTTGTGAAGGAAAGCTTCGATTTTAAGGTAAGGGGGGAGAAAAGGGTTTATGATTGGTGATAGGACATAGAAGGGTAATTGGGAGTTCCTTCCTCCCTTAGGTATTTTTAAGAGATTATGATGATAATGATTGAATTAATGCAATACTGTGAAATTGTTGATGAATATGATTATACGATGTGTATTGTAAATATATTTGGTGTGTGTGTTTGGTATTGGGAGGAATGACATAAGAAGGTTATGGGAGATATGATGAACGGAGAAGAGGGTTAAACCTCATAGATTCCTTAATTTGATCTAGGAAAGTTTATTAATAAAACTAGTTGATGTTATAGGTGTAAATGGATAATAAACATGTGAATTGGTTGGTTTTAAGTCCTAATTTCGACTTAGAATGATTGGGGTTCGTACAGGTGAGAAAGGAGAAAGATAATGGGAAAAACACAAAAATCAGAATTTGGGACTCAGGTGCCCTGACACGGGCCGTGTCCCATGACACGGGTGGCTGGGTCAGGCTTGCGGAAAAGGGTTTTTAGTGATTAGGAGGGGCGTGTCCCAGGCAAACTGACACGAGCCGTGTCAGGGGACACGGGAGGCCGTGTCAGGCCCATGTAAATGTAATTTTTCGTCTGTTTGAAGGTGGATTTGACTCATTCTTCCAATGTAGGATTATATTAGTGAAATAAGACTTTAAGGGTGTTCTAATAGTGAATATAGGACTTGATGATTAGTCGCATAAGAAATCCTAAGTGTTTAATTAAATTATATGAATATGTAGATTGGTATAATTGTGAATAACATGAGATATGTGTATGCTCTGTGTGTGAATAAGATGCACTGATGATTGGTTGATGAGATCATGAGGATCGTAAAGCATGATGTGTTCATGTGTATTGTGATATGGTATGCGTTGTTGTGTCTGCATGCACATACATTTGATGGAATAATCATGTCGTGGATGTGATTATTCGGGATTTGTTGAGAATCGTGGTTGCAGGGATGATCGTGTCTTGTTGGAGACGTTAACGATGCATTCGGGGTTCTATTTAATGAACTGTTATTGTGAGTCGGTACCGCATTTGCATTGTGCATTTGAGTCGCATTGCATTATGATTGATTGAATAATATGATTGATAATTTTGTATGATTAGGGGTGAATTACTTCTTCGTATATGTCGTATGTGCCGTTATATTATGAATCTATTTCTCACCCCTCTGTTTGTTTTGTTGCGTCTGTGCTTCTTCGGGAGTGTAGACAATTCAGGTACTTGAGAAGTACGTTGGTGTGATGTCCATGTCCTAGGAGCTCTGATATGTAACGGGAACGGGGATCTTTGTCCAAATTTACTTTTAATGTTTAGAAAAACTTATTTTTATAATTAAACTTGAATTGAAGAACCTTATTATGTGTGATTTGCTAAGCCTTTGAGCTATTGACGTTAAATATTTGGATTCCGCTGTTTTCTTTTATTAACAATTTTGATAAACGATGATGATGTAACATTTCACTATTGACAAGTAACTCTGATTTTATTAAAGATTTATATAAATATTTCTTTGGGAAACGTGGGTGTTACAATTGGTATCAGAGCAGGTCGGTCCAACCAGCCAGATTGAGTCAGTCCTTAGAATAAGAGTCGTGTGTTTCCTAACCTGAGTTGTTTGTTGTATCAGTATGGTAGGAAGGAATGATGATGCTCTTGCTGCGGCTATGCAAGCCATGGCGCAGACGGTCGAGAATGTTGTTCAGGTCGTTCAGGGTGGAGGAAATGCTCAGTCTCGTGCATTGGAGCAGTTCCGAAATAACAAGCCACCGACGTATAAAGGTGGAATTCTGGATCCAGAGGCTGCGCAAAAGTGGTTGAAAGCTGTTAAGAAGATCTTCAGAACCATGGGATGCTCTGATGATCAAAAAGTGAGGTTTGATACTCACATGCTAGAGTGCGAAGCTGATGTCTGGTGGGACAACAGTCGGCAAAGGTTGGAAGACGCGGGTACGGCTATCACTTGGGCGGTATTTCGCAGAGAATTCTTGGAAAAGTATTTCCCGGAAGACATCCGCAGTGCTAAGGAGGTTGAGTTCTTGGAACTCAAGCAAGGTAATATGACAGTGGCGGAGTATGCTGCCAAGTTTGAAGAACTAGTGCAATACTGTACGCACTACAATACTGAAGAGGCAATGACTTCCAAATGTCTGAAGTATGAGAATGGACTGCGTCCTGAGATTAAGTTGGGTATTGCTTGCCAGAAGATCAGGAATTATCCAGAGCTGGTAAGTAGAAGCAGGATTTATGATAATGACAATAGGGCTTGGTGGAATGAATCTTTTATGTCTGATTTTGATGAATTACTTATAAACTGTCTCGTTATACCAAATTTCTGTTACTGTATTTATTAGAGGGCTTTGGTTCTTTGTCCTCCCTCTTTTTTGTAATCATGTATCTTCTTTTTCATTTATATAAGCAGTTGATTTATTATAAAAAAAGTTCAGACCGACAATCCCATTGCCCATTTATATGCTTCTTTTAATACCTACATGTGTGAAACTATAAATTGTAATATTATTTTATTGAATATTAATTTTATTTTAAATTATTTATAAAATATTTAAAAAATATAATAAAAAGAAAGATACACAAACCACCATATAACCATTATTAAGAAAGAGATGTTAAATATTTAGAATAAAACTCAAAGAGTATATTTCAAAGAAAAAAAATGCTAGACCAAAATCATGTTTTCCCTTTGTATTTTGATATTGATAAAAAATTTAATTAAAAAAAAAAGTGAGTAAAATACATAACATATATTTAATAAGTCAAATTAAAATGTGTTATAAATTATTTGTAAACGACAAAACTACCATTGCAACAAAATTGTATGTAATTTTTTATAAATTTATTTTGATTTTGTAAATTTTTATATTTTTTGAAAACTTTATTGATTACTTTTTCTTAAATATTTTAATTTCTTTAAACTTATTATTATAATTATTAGTCATTTATTTTAACGTCAAATGTATTTTTTTTAACATTTTATTTATATTATATTATGTGATATTTCCTTTTTGAGATTTAATTTGTATATTATAGAGAAAAATCAATTATTTTTTTTATTATATTTAGTTGATTTCTAATCCAAACTATTAGTAGAATAGTAATTTAAATTAGAGAAAAACATACTTTTTTTAACAAATCATATATTTGTTCCTTTTTTGATATTGTATCAAATATGGTAACAAATCATATGTATGTTAAGTTTGAAAATCAATTTATCATCTCGTGAAATCATATAGTATCAAATATTTGATATTGTTTTTATTATATTTCGATTTTGTGTCTTATACTATCCATCAAACTTTTTCATAAAAAAATCTCTTTGATTTAGTTTTATTTAACCACATCGAATTATACTATATATTTGTTCCTTTTATATTTTTAGGTATTTATCTTAAATGTTTCTTTATATATATATATATATATATATATATATATATATATATATATATATATATATATATATATATATATATATATATATATATATATATATATATATAATCAATACAAAACGTTTAGTATTTTAGGTTCATCATTATAAAACAAATTACCTTAAATATAAATATTCCTATTTTTTCTTTCTTTCTATATTTACCTAACATGTTTTCATTATATAAATAACCATGTTCGTCTTGCATCAATTGCACAAAAATAAGTTCTACCCAATGGCTTCTTATCAATTTCAAGTTTGGTGGATTTTGTTCGTTGCTTTTGTTTTGCTTTCAGGTAATAAGAATATGTTACTTTTATTAATTAACTTTGAACATGTTGGAGTGGAAATGTGAAATCATAGTCTAAACTTTATTTTTGCTGCAGGATTCACAACCAGTATTGATCCTCCAGGATATAAGTGCACCAACGTAGAATGCACAACTGATCAAGAGTGCAATAATTATTGCACTTTTTTTCGCTATACAAGTGGTGCATGTTTAGATCTCCAACCTAAGCGTTGTTGCTGTCATACCTAATGTTATGTTTTAACGAATATTTGTAGTCTTTTTAATTTTTAATTTTGAACTTTTTAACCCTTTTCTACTTTGTAGTTGAGTATTTCTATTCCATTACTACGTTTTTAAGTCTTAATTGGAGAATATTATGTGTCAGTACTAAAAAAATTGAATATTATATGCTACTATTATTTTTTTTATTTGAGATAACATATTTATTAAAATTAATAAAATGTGTTTAAACTAAGTTGAAAAGTTATCAAAATTATTAAAATATATTAAAACAAATGATACCATCATTTTGGTAATCAAATGTCTAACTCTATATAGAAATAATTATTTGATTACTTATTTTTTATATTATGTTTCAATTTAAATTTTTTATATCAATTCCTTATTTATATTATTTAGAATGAAATATATTTTAAATGTGTAAATCGTTATATGAAATTGTTTTTAGTAAGTGATAAATTAAAAAGAGTATAAAGGTATTCCTCTTGGTTACAAAAATGAGGACGAGAAATGCACTTAGGACAAGTTTAACTTGTCGAAATCATATAAGTTGCACTTGAGGTGTGTAATTTCTCCCATAAAAATATCAAGAATGTTCCACGGTGAGTTACAAAAAATAACATTGTTTCTAACTAACTAAATAGCCCAACAAATAGACAACCACGTTATGCCTTCTCTCCCTTTCGACACCTTACGGTATTTACCAAAGGCAAACAAGCTAAAAAGCTTTCCTTTAAATCCAAAGAATCTGTCGATTTCCGATTCGGATAACCTAACTAGAATGACATATCCATCCAAACAAGCTTAGAGATTGGACAATGTAAGAGAATGTGATCTAAAGATTTCAGACTTACTGCACAAAAGGGGCAAAGCGAGTCATTTGCATCCGACAGAAACCCTCTACGAAAAAGAGAATCCTTAGAGGGCATTCTATTAGAGAAACAACGCCAATCGAATGCCTTAACTTTGAAAGGAACCGATGTACTCCAAAAAGAAGTGTTGAAACCATCCCCCACTTGATCCTGACAATTGTCAACCAAAAGTCATTTCGGTTTTGTTTTACAAAAAAAAGAATATCTGAAAACCAGTAGGAAAATCTGAATTCGCTATTTATGCTTCCACTACCATCCCACATCAACATCCAAATGTCCCTGTATTTAGTTTTCAACAACTGAAACCAAGAGTCATTTGAACCGCCTATTATCTTCCATTTCCATTTTCAAGAAATCTGTAACATTTTAGTTAGTATTTCAATTGTTTCTTCGCTCGTTTGCAAATTTAAATATTGGTTTCTCTTTTAGTAGTTTGTATTGTATGGTGCATTTTATGCGTCAAGCCCTGAATTTTCTTTTGACGCAGAACTTGAAACATCATTGCATGCAAGACACCGAAAGACTGACAGCGTCAGGTTCAGGTCCTATTGTTCTATATCAGGAGAAAGAGGAAGAGGTATTTGTGCATTCTGAGCATATTTATTCAGGTACAGACATAGACAGAGAGACAACACCTGAAATCGTTAAAATGGTAGAAAACTAACCTCCATTAGAAAGACTTTCAGGTGACTATGGAGGAGCAAATGCTCATACAATGGTTCC
Organism: Lathyrus aphaca; assembly: GCA_963966055.1. Taxonomy (NCBI): domain Eukaryota; kingdom Viridiplantae; phylum Streptophyta; class Magnoliopsida; order Fabales; family Fabaceae; genus Lathyrus; species Lathyrus aphaca. The sequence goes on along the minus strand of OZ014525.1, from coordinate 248,860,967 downwards.
TTACTATGATTACATCCTTAAAAATTGAGGGACACTCTGAAGAAGCAAAGAAGTTGGTTATGTTTCTGTTCACTTTAGTCGACGATGCCTAATAATGGTTATAATCATTACCTGTTGGGAGTATTACCGCTTGGCTGGATATGGAAACTACATTTTTGAACGAATATTTCCCCATTTCTGTTTACAACCACAAGAGATATGACATTGTGAACTTTAAACAGAAAGAGGGAGAATTTCTTGGAGATGCGTACAAGAGGTTTAAGATATGTTTGGTCGCGTTCCCCACTCACAACATGGACGCGACTGAACAAATGCATAATTTTGTGAATGAACTAAGGATACATACCAAGCAGCTTATTGGTAGAGCTGTCGGTGGCTCAACTAACTTTGAAACAACCACTGGTACTAAAAAACTAATTGAGAACATTGCAGCAAATGAACACTTGGAGTTGTATGATCGTAGTGTTACTCAAATAGAAAAGTTGTTTGACTTGAAGCTCACGGAACAAGTTATTAAGATGGAATACCAAATTGCAGCCGAGGTAGAAAGAAGGTTGAAAAAGATGAATCTTGGTAATCAGACTGTGGCATAGGTTCAACTGGTCCAAGCAATAAAATGTGAAATTTGTGACGGACCTCATTTTGATATGCACTGTGTGGCGACAAAAGAATAAGTTGAAGAAACAAACTTCTACAAGTAGAACAATCCTTACTCAACACTTATAATCCAGGTTGGAAAAATCATCCAAATTTCTCTTGGAAAAATTAACAAAGAGATGTTCAGAAGCAAGCTCGGGGCTAGTATCAGAACCAACCACAATATCATCCACAACAACAACCATACCAGCAACAATATCAACAACCTCAACAAATGTTCCAATAACACGTACCAAGGAAAGTTGATTGGGAAATTGCCATTGAAAAGATGGCCGCTCAAAGCTCCCAATTTCAAGAAGAAACAAGGAGTAACCTTAGGAACACAATTGCTTCAATAAAAAATCCTGAGGTACAAATGAATCAAATGGCACAACAATTAAAAAATTCTCAAGCACCAGGTGCTCAACCAAATGATACTGTGACTAACCCAAGAGATTATTAACATGTGACATCATGAATGGAAGGGGTGAATCGATTGAGAAATCTGAATAAGAAAGAAAAGAAGATGAAGGTTTGTTTGAGGTGGACTTGGAAATCAAAAATCACCAAAAACCGTAGAAATAAGTCAAATCACCCGTATATCCACCTGAAAAGAAGAATAAAAAGTAAGCTAAACCAACGATTAAGTTACCTTACCCTCAGAGAGTACGACAAATACATCAAAAAGAGAAGGAATTTGTCAAATTTGTCACAATGTTCAAAAAGTTGAAGGTTAATATGCCATTCTGAGGTGCTAGAGTAAATGTCATTGTATCAGAAATTCATGAAAGAAGTGATCACTAAAAAGAGACCTATTGAGGAAGAGCTGAAAAGTTTAAAGGAGAAGTGTAGTGAACTACCACAAAGTAGGAGAATCCCCACCAAGCAGAAGGATCATGGATCTATTTCAATACCTTGCACTATAAAAGACAAATATTTCAAAAAGGTTCTAATTGACTCAGGTGCTAGTGTTTGTCTTATTCCATTATCCATTTATAAAAAAATTGGGAATTGGAAGGGTGAGTGATGTTGGCAGAAATTTAAAGTTTGCAAACTACACCACTGAGAGATCATATGGGGTAGCTAAAGATGTTTTTGTGACGATCGATGAATTTGTTTTTATGATTGACTTTGAGATCATAGATATTCCAGAAGATGAAGAAACTCCTATCATCCTCGGTCGACCTTTCCTGTTCACTAGTCAGTGCAATCTCGAGATTGGGAAAGACACAATGACTTTTAAATATTTTGATGAGGAAATCACTTTAAATGTGTTGGATATCAAGAAGAGAAATGAAAGTAAGGGTAAGAAAGCTTCAATTGGAATGATCGAAGTGGTGGAAAAAAGAATAAGTGCAAAAACACCTCCTAAATAAATCTCGGGCATTATCTCAAAGGTTAAAGTCTCTTGGCCATTTAGTGAACATGTCAACACTTTAAAATCCATTCGTGCAAGCAAGAAAAGAAAAACAAAGCATCAAAGAAAGGATAAGGAAGTTGGAGTTGAATTGATGCACATAGTGCCCTTATCTCTGAACTAGCCCACTTCTCTATTTCTGAAATGTCACACAACCTGGTGTAGAAGCTGAAGTATCCCCCATAATAATGGGGAGTGGACCGTCGAGCCATGCGACACTAAACGCAACATTGCGTGGGAGGTAAAACATAATGTTACTTCTAATAGTTGTTTTTGTTTTATGTATTTTTATTTTTGTAGGTATTCACATAGCCGATCAAATGAGGGAAGAAGTTTATGTGAAAATGACCGAGAAAAACACGAAAACAGTGAAAAATTGAGGAAATCAATACCCAGACATGGGTGCCCGTGTCCCATGATAATGCATGTGTTAGGAGGGATTCAAAAATACGATGAATGACCAAAACAAGAGGTCTGACGCGGCCGGCCGTGTCACATGACACGGCCCGTGTTAGGGGTCCTTGAAGTGAAAATAAAACTTATTTTGGAATTTTGCAACCAGATGCCTGACACGGCAGTGTCGGGCAGCGCAAAAATGAAAGTTTTTTTGAATCCCTAGCTACCTTCGCTACATAGTCAGAGTGACCGATGATTGTTTTCCAGAAGCATCAAGCACTGGGACGGGGTCATTCTCCATGACACTGGAACAATAGTCTTGGTTACAAACCGAGATTGGAGAGATTTGGGGGGAGCAGTCATGCTAGGCAGTGAGAAGACTCTTAAAATAAATGACTAATAATTATAATAATAAGTTTAAAGAAATTAAAATATTTAAGAAAAAGTAATCAATACAAGTTTGCAAAAAATATAAAAATTTACAAAATCAAAATAAATTTATAAAAAATTACATACAATTTTGTTGCAATGGTAGTTTTGTCGTTTACAAATAATTTATAACACATTTTAATTTGACTTATTAAATATATGTTATGAATTTTACTCACTTTTTTTTTTAAATAAATTTTTATCAATATCAAAATACAAAGGGAAAACATGATTTTGGTCTAGCATTTTTTTCTTTGAAATATACTCTTATTAGTTTTATTCTAAATATTTAACATTTCTTTCTTAATAATGGTTATATGGTGGTTTATGTATCTTTCTTTTTATTATATTTTTTTAATATTTTATAAATAATTCAAAATAAAATTAATATTCAATAAAATAATATTACAATTTATAGTTTCACGCATGTAGGTATTAAAAGAAGCATATAAATGGGCAATGGGATTGTCGGTCTTGAACTTTTTTTTAATAAACCAATTGCTTATATAAATGAAAAAGAAGATACATGATTACAAAAATGAAGGAGGACAAAGAACCAATGTCCTCTAATAAATACAGTAACAAAAATTTGGTATGTCGAGACAGTTTCTAAGTAATTAATCAAAATCAGACATAAAAGCATCATTCCATCAAGCGAAATTGCGAATGGTAAGGCCTAATGAAGCTACTATGTTTGCACAGGAGTTACTTTCTCTGTATACGTGCGATAACAGAAACGACATCTTCATAGTTTTTAGAACACGATTATTCCACATATTTCTAAGAGAAGTAGGAACCATGGAAGGAGTGGTAATTGTTGGAGCAACAAAGAGGGAATCTGTATCGATCCATAAGTGAGTCCACTGCTTTTTCGAGGCCAATTCAATAGCTCGGATAACACCCATAAACTCTTCTTCCAAATTTGAGATTTCACCAAGATGCTGAACAAAACATCCAATTAATATATCCTCATTGTAACACCCCAAATTTGCGCTCTTCTTTCTAGCATCATTATCATGTCATAATCATCATAAGCATGACATATCCTTAGCATCTTTGCATAGAAAAATAAAGCATAACATTCTCATGTTCTAGCATTGGGCATATGATCAATCGTTGGTGCATTTGAAGCCTTACAAGTCAAAGCAAGAAGACAAGAGGCCTTATCCAAGTCCCATGAAGTGTCTCTAGGTCATTGTCGCTCCCACTAAATGACACCCGGTCACATAGGGTACAGACGCGAACGGTCGGCGAAAAGAGAAATGGATAGAGTCGCCAGCTAGGCATTTTTATCCCGAAGGAAAGGTAATGCTGCATAAACCTAGAAAGATATGGATAAGACGGTTGTGAACCAGAGAGACTAAGAAAGGGGGTTGGTTACAACCTGGGAAGGTATTAGCACCCAGATTGTCCGTCGTACTCGACGGGATCCACGCTTAAAAGATTTGTGTTTTAAAGGGGTAGTGTCAGTGCAATTTGTGTATCAAAGCTGGAAAAGAATGCAAGTGTCAGTGTAAAAGAAGTGAAGTGTGTAAATGTACAGTGTCAGTGTAAGGACAGGAATAAGATGCTCAAGATCATGAGGTTAAAAGAATAATGCTGGAAAGAGGGGGAATATACAGAGACTTTTGTTCGATAACTGTTAAGTTATGCCTACGTATCCTCTCGTGCAATGAGGAAGTCAGAACACCGTAGTTCGACCCAAAGAGACTGAAAGAAAAAAAAAGACTTGTGAACTGCTTACTTGTCTATGCTCAAGTGTATGACCTGTCTGGCTCAGGTGCAAACTGTCTTGCATTTAGACGGAAGAAGCGAGTTCTCGTTTGTGAGTGAATGAGGTGAGAAAAGAATCCCGGAGGAGACGATTATTGTTTGTTTTTGTGTTTTTAGCCTTTTATTGCTTTTGGATTTGTCATAAGTTAATGAGCTTAAGCCTAAACCAATGGATTTAGCAAACTCATCACATCTTCCCTCTGATTAGGGGTAATGAGAATACCTTAAGTGTGAAGTCAGCTTCTCACACTTAATTTCCATGATGTAGGATTAAGATCATTAACCTACTTGTGATTATTTAGATGTTTTTGTGGTTCTTGTTTAGTGTTAAGTAATGAGATTAAGCCATAATCAAGGATTAAACAGACTCATTACACCATCCTAATAGAAGGATAATAGATGAGAATGTTTAAGCTGAGGAAGACTCCTCAACTTAATCCATGATTAGGGATTAACCTCATGACAAAACAAAGTCTTTATTAAGTGGATTTTAGTTAATGATAGGATGAAGAAGTGATTTTTAGGGTTTGTAAGACAGCTTGAGGGGGACTTGTCCATTAACATTAGGGTTAGTCCTTCTTAACCAATTAAGGAAGAATTAGAACCCTAATGCAAGGCCCAAGTTACAAGCTTGATGTCTTGATGATTATTAGGTGAATTGATTAAAGGATTTAAACACATTAAGGGTTTAACACTTAGGATTAAAGTTATACACTTCATCCTAATAGAAGGATGCAGGCATAAGCTTAATCACAAAGCCTTAAAACCTTTAGGGTTTAGTCCCTGATTATGAGATGAGAAGAGAAGACTCAAAGATGACACAAAGGTGAAAGCTAAATGGGGGACTAATCAAAACCTAATTGTTATCATGCTTGGTCATTCCTAGGGTTAATGAGGCTTAAGAGAGAAAGATCTTCAGAGAAACCACCAGGAAGGAAGCAGATGAAAGGAGGAAGAAGCAATAAGAAGCAAAATAACTTGCTTCACTTAAGAAGACAAGTTGCTTGAAGAAAGAAAGTAAGATGAATATGAATGAGCAAGCTCAATCTAATACACAAGATAAAATGCAGCAAAGATGCAAGAGAGATGAGAAGAAATTGTGAGAAGTGAAGGCAAATTCACTTCTCAAAACAACTTACCACCTGAAAAGATAGCCAAAAGAAATGAAATGCAATGCAAATGAGATGAAATGTCATGATGCAAACCAAAGTCAGAAGCAATAGTATGGTGCTAATGATGCTATGGGATGATGCAAACATGAAACAAGGCATGAGAATGATCTTACAAACTTTTGGATGCAAAAGAAGCATGTTTAGAACCATGAACATACATGAAAAGTTATGAAGTGCAAATGACATACAACATGGCAAATGAAAGATGCAATGATCACATATGGTCTTAACATGTCCTAAGATGTATTATGAATCAAATGGATGCACAAAATGTCATGGCAAGTCATGGTATGCAAGCAAATGAGAAACGGATGCAAAGGAAGGCCCAAATTAGGGTTCATGATCAATGCATAAAATAAAATTCAAAACCAGAAGCAAACATCATGATAAAAAATTGAAAGAGCAATCAAAGGAATCCTAAACCTATACAAACTCACTGCCCAAAGGAGAGGATCCAATTCTTAACCTAGTGTAAGTTATGAATTTCCTAAGTTGGCTAGGGTTCTAAGGTACCTTGTCAAGAAAAAATGTCAAACAAATTGAAAATGCAAGATTAATTCATGCCAATTTAATCCTATAAACTACATGCTATACAAGATGCAATGCAAGAAGAATCATTGTCCAACTCTTAAAGGCTAGGCAGAAATGAATTTTTGAAGATTGAATAAAAATAATGCCTTGAAATGAAATTAATTCCATTGAAAATTGTCAAAAGGCATCAAGATCAAAAAAGAAATTTGGTTTGAGAGTTGGACAATGTTTCTAAATGATTTTAAATGTTACATGAATTTTTTTGTGATTTTTAAATACTTAAAAGTATTTTTAATTGATTAATTCTCATTAATCAATTAAAAATAAACTTTTAAATGATTTAAAAATATTTTTCAATGCAAAAAATAAAAATAAAAATATTTTTGGTTTCTAAAAATTAATAAAAGATTTGATAAAAATTTTCAGAATTTTTTGATGATTTTTACTATTTTTAATTAAATGTACAAATTAAATATGAAACAAATAAAATGAAATGAATTTAAACTGAAAAATGAGAAAGTCAACAGATCAAATGGCCAGGATTCAAACTGGGACGTGCGCGAATTGACTAGGCGCGCATCTGGACGGCCAGCATTCAAATTCCCCTAATTATGATTAAACCCTAATTAAATGCCCTAATCACTTTTAGATGACCGGAACAGTGTTCCGGTCATCTTCTCCGGCAGGCCAAAATCCCTATCTCTCTTAATACGCATCAAATCCTCACAAAACTCTCCAGAATCAATCTATGAACATCACTAAGCATAAACCCTAACTCAAACAACATTTATTTTCACTGAATCAAAGGAAACAAGCAAGAACATTTTTACGGGCAAACTTTCAGATCATCATAACATGCTTGTTTCTGGCTCATTTTCAAAAATAAATAGATCCCCATGATCAGGGCAACATACAGAACAACATTCTAACAAGAAATTAAAGTTCTGGAAAATTTGTTCATCATGCTACCTAAGATTGAGCTTTCGAAACAGGGACTTTCTGGCTGCTTCTATGGCTCAAACAAACTCCAATGATCCTCCTTTGAAGCTTTTGGCACTTAGTTGGAGTTTATGTGGCCTCTAGAGAGAGTTGGCAGAAGCTCAGGCCAAGGGAGTGTGAAAATCGTATTTGTGATGGGGGAGGTTTCAGGCCAAAACAATGGTTGGTTTGTGATCAGTGGAACATGCTGAGATGTTCTATGAAGTTTGTTTGTGTGTTTGATGTTTGTGTGATGAGTTTCGAATGGTTTTGCATAAGAGGTGGAAAATGAGAATGCTGTGTTCTTGGAGGTTTCAGGCTTGTGCGTGTTATGAGAATGAAGCCTTGGGATGTGTTTGTAAAGTCTGGATTGGGCAGAGAGTGGTTGTGTCACTGTGGGATTGGTATGGCTTCAAGTTGCAAAAAGTCAAGCAAGTTGTACTTGGAGGTATGGGCAAGTGGCAGGCTGAGATAGGGGCATGGTTGAGTTCAGCAAGGATCAAGGAATGCTTTTGGATCAGATTTTGTAAATTGAGGCAAGTGGATGAGAAGTTTTGATCCCTTTTGCAAATTGTCACAACTTTGGCCCCTTTTGTAATTCTTGAAGTTTAAGGCATGGAACTTAAGAAATTCTTGGGCCAATCTGAAGTTTAAGTCATGTATGATGTTTGTGTAAAGGTTAGACATCAATTAGAAGTCACAAATTGCCTGGTACAAGAATTTGCAAGTTTCCCTCTTTGGTGCATAACTTGAAATTATGTGATTTTCCCCAACTTTGACAAGCCATAACTTTTGATCCAAAATGAATTAGGTCATGTTATTGTACTTTTTGAAAAGGGAATGATCCATTCTACAACTTTCATGACCAAAGTTTTTCCATTTGAAGCATTTTTGAATCAAAAAGCAAGGGTTGAAAAAGTTTCCCAAAATGACAATTTTCATTATAAGTCAACTTTCCCAAAAAGTCAACTTTGCAAATGGCTTGAAATTCTTCAATTTTGTGAATTTCTAACATCTTCTATGATCAAATAAAGATCATACACAATCAAAATGATGAATAATACCTTTTGGTTGGGTCATTGGGGGCCTCAGATGCCCTGATTTTGCACTGACTTGCTCAAAAAGTCAACTCTTGATCAGATGACTTCCCCATTGAATTTCTTCATGAAAATTGATATGCATGATCCCTACACCATATAGAGACCAATAGAAGCAAGAATGACCAAAAAATTTGGAGTTATGGCCTTTGAAACCAAAACCCTAATTTTAGGTCATCTATGCAGTCAAACCTGGCTCTGCTTCCATGCCAATCTCAGTTCTTGTATTTCTTTGACATTCTTGACTTTGAGAGGATATAATATGATGCTTGAACATACATGGACCCCTTTGAAGTGATTAATGACCTTTGGAGTGGTTCAAGTGGCTCTTGGATTGCTCAGATCACAAACCCTAGATGCAGATGACTTTGAATCTATGCAGTGAATCAAAAGTGCAATATGAGATGCTATGATTGAATTTATGCATATGAGGGTATCACAAGCCATGGTGTGAAGGGGTGAGGGAAAATTTGGGGTGTTTACAGCTGCCCCTATTCAAACATGAGTTAGCTGTGCAGGATGTAAGCAACGGCTCAACAGGCAAACAAGATAACTTGTGGTTGAATACCAAAGACAGTCCAAAATTTGCACTCACAGAATGAAAAAGAAAAGGGATATAGATTGTAAAAGAAAATAAAGTATATTGTAAAGTGTGGGCGACAGAGGACGACCGCCGAGCAGGGGACGACTGCTGGGGAATGAGCAATGACGGGGACGACCGACATGCTGAGGATAAAAGGGATTATGATGGGGACGACCATCAGGTAAAGCTATAAGATTCTCTGGGGATTAGTAAAAATGATGGGGACAGCCATCAGGTTCATAAAGTAATGTAAACAACGATGGGGACGACCATCGGGCTAAACTGATGAAGGACGATCATCAGAAAAAGGAAAAAGGGACCACGACGGGGACGGCCATCGGGTTAAAGAATAAATGAAATAATGATGAGGGACGGTCATCAAAGGTGAAGGACGATCACCAGGAAACAGAAAAGGGACCACGACGGGGACGGCCATCGGGTTAAAGAATAAATGAAATAATGATGAGGGACAGTCATCAAAGGTGAAGGACGATCACCTAGCAGGGGACGGCTGCTCTGAAAGGGATAAGATGAGGGACGGTCATCTAAGGTGAAGGACGATCACCTGGCAGGGTACGGCTGCCAAAAGTATCGCGACATAGGGCGAATACCGGATAAAAGGTCAACGATGGGGATGGCCATCTGATGTGCATGATGAAGGACGATCATCAAGAGGTGAAGGACGATCACCTAGCAGGGGACGACTACTCTCAAGGTTTATCATGACATAGGACGAATGTCAGATAACAAGATCAACGATGGGGACGGCCATCAGATAAAATGATGAAGGACGATCACCTGGCAGGGGACGGCTGCTAAAAAAATATCACGACATAGGACGAATGCCGGATAGAAAAGATCAACGATGGGGACGGCCATCGGATGAGCATGATGAAGGACGATCATCAAGAGGTGAAGGACGGTCACCTAGCAGGGTACGAATGCTCTCAGGGTTTATCATGACATAGGACGAATGTCAGATAGAAAAGAAATTTTGCTTTGCTGGCGACCTACTGGGGAATAGTAAACACGGACGAGTGTTTATATCCAAGAAATAAAAGGTATAAGTGTTTTAACGTTGTGTATAGATTAAAGATGCGGACGAGCATCCCTAAGACTACGATACGGACGAGTATCGGGTAGAAAGAAACGCTTGACGCATGCTCTGAGATGATGATATGGACGAGTATCAACTGGTTAACAAAGAACACGGACTAGTGTTGATTCTGAGGGGACTCTTCTGGGGAATAGTAGTCACAGACGAGTGTCTAATTCAAGAAGACATAAGTGTTTGACACAGTGTATAGATTAAAGATGCGGACAAGCATCTCTAAGACTGTGATACGGACGAGTATTAGGTAGAAAACAAACGCTTGACGCATGCTCTGAGATGATGGTACGGACAAGTACCAACTGGTTAACAAAGAACACGGACGAGTGTCGGATCTGAGGGGATTTGAGTGATATATACGAGATACGGACGAGTATCCGTATAAGTAAGAGTGGTGTATAGATGAGTGTTAAATGTGCTGGGGAGAGTGACACGGACGGGTGCCACGGAAGGTGTATATATGTATATGTATCTGTGAGTGCAAAGGGGATGCTTCGACTTTCTACTGGGGATACGACACGGACGGGTGCCAGGAAGTATCTGTGATATGTATAAGTGTTTGTTTGTAAAGAAGGATCGGGCGACTTTACTGGGGAATGATGACACGGACGGGTGCCGAAAAGGAGTGCGTACTAGTATTGGTGAGTGTAAAGAAAATACTTTAGCTTTCTGCTGGGGATATGACACGGACGGGTGTCAAGGAGTATTTGTATTTGTAAGAGAAATGTCTGGGCTCTCTGCCGGGGAATCTGGGGAGTTTTCTGTATATCTTTGATGGATTGTCAATATTTACAAGTGTTTGATTCAGGCCATGGCTTATGATTATGCAATATGTTTGATTTTTGTCGTAATGCTCCGCATTAGACGGAATGCTACGCTTTGTGGGGTGAATATGATGCTAATGCCATGGTTATGCAAAGATACCGATCCGGGATTTGGATCCCGTTACTGCGAAGATCTCTGGCCGATCTGCTTGAAGCGGACATCCCAGCTGGGAGTGAGATCATTGGTAGATCTAACGTATATGATTCTGCTTTGGGGAAATAGGTCAATGATAGACCTATTCCAGTAAATGAAGGACCCAGCTGGGGTTTGTAGAAGCCTTCGTCATTCTGTTGTGATTCCTTCACGCGTTGCTCTTCCGGGTAGAGGCTGAAGCTCTGTGGGGAGATGGTTTCCCGGCTTTTGCACTTGGCTGTGGAGGAATAGTAAATGGCAACTCGGCTGGGGAAGAAGAAAGACCATGGGAAGGTCTTCCTGGAGATTTCTGCAAGGGGCCTGCTGAGGATGATGCTGGAGGACTCATCTGGGGAGAAACCATCTCCGGTGTTGAGTAGATAATGATTTGCCAGCTCGCTGGGGTGAAGTTTACATGCCCCAGGTTGCGTTTTGAATACCTGCAATCCTGCAAAGATAGAGAAACGCACAAGTAATCCCGAGGTATCCCTTACTGGATTCCGTCGTAGGAGTTTAGACACTCCCGAGAGTAAATATATTTCCTGCAAGCACGTATTCTTTAGAAGAGAGGCATCTGTATTTATGCAATCAGTATCTTAAGAGACATCGGACATTTTTTGCAAACGAAAATAAAACGTATAAGATGAAACATGACTGAAAATCTGATTTTATTAATTCATGTGCCCTGAATTGGCGAGATACAGTCAAAGAAACAAATCCCCTAAAATGAGGAGATTGTTATAAATTGAGAAACAAAAGGTATTGGAAATGCTGATGACGCTTCAAGGAGCTTCCCTTTCGCCATGACTCGTATGACTTTTGACGTTCTTCTTGTCTTGCTTTCTGAAGAAGGCTGATTCTGAAAGAAGCTTGATCCTTTCGAAGCTTACCAAGTTGTAAGTGATACAGACGAATTCAGAATGCCGTTGTTCGCTTATTCCCTTATTTTGCATGGATCGCCCTTTCGGGTTTTCAATCCATCGGGATACCCATTTTTGCCTGAGTTGTCCAATGCGGCTTTTCAACTCAGCGGGTGTACATTATTTGTTTATTTTCCCTTATTTTTGCCCGAGTCTTTTATTCTGTTTTTGACTCGCCGGGATGCCCTATTTTTGCCTAGACTTACATTCTGTTTTTTTGTCCAGCGGGTCATTTTTATGCGAAGTATTTTTTAACTGCATCTGAATTCACAGGGGATGGGAAGTCTTCACCATCCATAGTGCTGAGCATCAGTGCTCCGCCAGAGAATACTTTCTTTACTACGAATGGTCCTTCATAGTTCGGAGTCCACTTGCCCCTGTGGTCTGTATGAGGAGGGAGGAGTCTTTTCAGCACAAGATCTCCTACTTGGTACTCTCGGAGCCTGACTTTCTGATCAAAGGCTTTCTTCATTCTTTTCTGATACAGCTGCCCATGACAGATTGCAGCCAATCTTTTCTCTTCAATCAGACTCAGTTGTTCGTATCGGGATCGGACCCACTCTGCTTCGTTCAGCTTGACATCCATCAGTACCTGTAAGGAAGGTAATTCAACTTCAATAGGTAAGACTGCCTCCATACCATACACAAGCTGATACGGTGTTGCCCCAGTGGATGTTCTGATTGACGTACGGTACCCATGCAAGGCAAATGGTAGCATCTCATGCCAGTCTTTATAGGTAACTACCATCTTTTGCACAATCTTCTTGATATTCTTATTAGCTGCCTCAACAGCGCCATTCATCTTTGGCCTGTAAGGAGAGGAATTGTGGTGTTGGATCTTGAAGTCCCGACATAGTTCTGCCATCATTTTGTTGTTTAAGTTGGAACCATTATCAGTAATGATTCGCTCGGGCACTCCATACCGACAGATGATATCCCTCTTCAGAAATCGGGCTACTACTTGCCTTGTGACATTTGCATAGGAGGCTGCCTCTACCCACTTGGTAAAATAGTCAATAGCAACCAAGATGAATCTGTGGCCATTTGAAGCAGTCGGTTCAATCTTACCAATCATATCAATGCCCCACATGGCAAAGGGGCAGGGTGAAGACATTACATTCAGAGGATTGGGAGGCACATGCACCTTATCCGCATAAATCTGGCATTTATGGCATTTTCTGGCGTAGGCACAACAGTCGGCGTCCATTGTGATCCAGTAATATCCTGATCTTAGCAACTTTTTAGCCATTGCATGTCCTCCAACATGGGTACCAAAGGATCCTTCGTGCACCTCGTGCATCAACAAGTCTGCTTCTGATCTATCAACGCATCTGAGGAGTACCATATCAAAGTTTCTCTTGTACAGGGAACCATCAGTGTTCAGAAAGAAACTACCAGCAAGCCTTCTCAAAGTCTTCTTATCATTGGAAGATGCCCCAGGTGGGTATGTTTGATCCTCTAAGAAGCACTTAATGTCATGGAACCAAGGCTTATCATCCTTTACAACATCTGCTGCAAATACATATGCTGGTCTGTCAAGTCTGGACACTGAAATCCGAGGTACAAAGTTGGCAGCTTGAACTTTGATCATGGATGAAATGGTAGCCAGAGCATCTGCAAACTGATTCTCGTCCCGGGGGATATACTCAAGCTTGACCGTCGTAAAGAAAGTCAATAACCTCCTTATATAATCCCTGTAAGGTATCAGATGATCCTGGTGGGTGTACCATTTGCCGTTGGTTTGATTAACTACCAGAGCTGAATCTCCGAATACAGTCAATGTCTTGATCCTGAGGTCAATGGCTTCCTCAAGACCCATAATGCAAGCTTCGTATTCAGCTTCGTTGTTAGTGCAGTTAAAGGTGAGTTTTGCCGAGAAAGGCATGTGAACTCCCTTAGGTGTAATGAGTACTGCACCAACACCACGACCATTCATATTAACAGCCCCATCAAACATCATAGTCCATTCTTCTTCCGGGTCAGGCCCTTCAGTGTGAATAGGCTCTTCATGATCTTTTGCTTTTATGAACATGATGTCTTCATCAGGGAAGTCAAATCTCATAGGCTGGTAATCATCAATGGGTTGCTCAGCAAGACAATCAGACAATACACTGCCCTTGATGGCTTTCTGAGATGTGTACTGGATGTCATATTATGTGAGGATCATTTGCCATCTTGCAACCCGTCCGGTAAGTGCTGGCTTCTCAAAAATGTACTTAACTGGGTCCATCTTGGAGATCAATAAAGTAGTGTGGGTCAACATATACTGTCTCAATCGGCGAGCAGCCCACGCTAAAGCATAACAAGTTTTCTCGAGCAGTGAATAACGTTGTTCACAGCCGGTAAACTTTTTGCTTAGGTAGTAAATTGCATACTCTTTTCGACCAGACTCGTCATGCTGGCCCAGCACACACCCCATTGACTCTTCTAATACTGTCAAGTACATTATTAGAGGTCTTCCTTCAACTGGAGGCATAAGGATCGGAGGCTCTTGTAAGTATTCCTTGATTTTGTCGAAAGCCCTCTGGCAGTCTTCGTTCCACCTGACCGTTTGCTCTTTTCTCAACAGCATGAACAAGGGTTCACAGGTTGCTGTAAGGTGAGATATGAACCTTGAAATGTAGTTCAATCTACCTAGGAACCCCCAAACTTCTTTCTCAGTTTTCGGTTCAGGCATTTCTTGAATGGCTTTGACTTTATCAGGGTCAACTTCAATCCCTTTCTCGCTTACAATAAATCCCAGCAGCTTACCAGATCGCACCCCGAATGTGCACTTGTTGGGGTTCAATTTCAGTTGGTACTTCCTCAGGCGCTTGAATAACTTTAACAGATTTACCAGGTGGTCTTCTTCTGTGAGGGACTTGGAAATCATATCGTCCACATAACATTCAATTTCTTTATGGATCATGTCGTGGAACAGTGTTACCATAGCCCGCTGATAAGTTGCACCAGCATTCTTTAATCCGAATGGCATCACCTTATAACAGAATGTTCCCCAGGGTGTGATGAAAGTTGTCTTCTCCATGTCTTCAGGTGACATCTTGATCTGATTGTATCCTGAAAATCCGTCCATGAAGGAGAACACCGAGAACTGAGCCGTATTGTCAACCAATACATCAATGTGAGGTAATGGAAAATAATCTTTCGGGCTGGCTCTGTTCAGATCCCGGTAGTCAACACACATTCTCACTTTGCCGTATTTCTTAGGCACAGGTACAATATTAGCAACCCACGGCGGATAGCTAGTTACAGCAAGGAACCCGGCGTCCCACTGCTTTTGCACCTCTTCCTTTATCTTCATTGCCATATCTGGGCGAGTACGGCGCAACTTCTGTTTAACCGGCGGGCAGTCCTCTTTCAAAGGCAGCTTGTGCATGTCAATATCGGTGTCCAACCCTGGCATGTCCTGATAAGACCAAGCAAACACATCCACATACTCCCGAAGCATATCAATCAGTTGCTCTTTCACTGAATTTTGCAGGCAGGCCCCGATCCTAACTTCTTTCACATCTTCTTCCGTACCAAGATTAACCGTTTCAACCTCCTCCTGATGAGGGGTGATAACCTTCTCCTCTTGCCTTAACAACCTGGCTAGCTCTTCAGGAAGCTCATAATCTTCTTCAACCCCTTCATCAGCTTGATTGATTGGATTGTCAAAGTCATACGAAGCCATAGCTGTGCCGTTGTCGGTGCAGTCTTAAAGGCACTCTCTGCAAGGGTTTAGATTGTTCATTTTAGTGATCAATTTTAGTCTTGTTTAGAAAGAGTGAAATGAAGCTTATCATTTTGGAAAACATTGCCATTTTATTTTTGTACAAAAAGAAAAAATGAAAAACAGTGAGCGGAAAAGGAAAAAAGACTCATTTGCAAAAGATGTCTGATATTCATTGATTGATGTGTTTGCACAAAATTACAAGATGGCCCGATTACAAAATGAGTCTTGTCATCTTGGAAAAGATGCAAGACTTGATGCATGCTTAAAAACACAGGAAATAATAATTACTCTGCAGGAGTAACTCTTACAATTTCCTGGGAAGACCAATTTGAGATATGGCTCCCCGGGATCCTTGGACGTATCCAGCTCTCCAGGTTGCGTTCACTTTCCTCCTCGTCTTCCAAGTTGTTCACTGTATCTGGGGTGAGCATTCCCCCGCTGACAAAATTGGGCTTCTTGGCAGCCTCTTATTGACCTTGTTGAGTTGGTCTGTAACCCAACCCAAATCTGTCTTCCTTCTTTTCCACGGGCAGCAGCTTGCCCCAGCCTTGGGCAGTCCCCTCTTCAACAACCTTTCGGGCTTGCTGATAAGACGTCATGGAGTTTCCCAGTACATCAGATGCTTCATTTATGTTCAGGGCTTCAAATCCCTGGCTCATGGTTTCATGGATCTCTCCATCCATCTCAATGTATTTGTACGTAGCCAGATGGCTAACAAAGATATCTTCTTCACCACAGATGGTGATGATCTGGCCTTCCCACTCGAATTTCAGCTTCTGGTGAAGGGTAGACGTAACAGCGCCAGCGGCATGGATCCAGGGTCTACCCAACAAACAGCTGTAGGCCGGCTGAATGTCCATCACATAGAAGGTAATTTTAAAAGTCTGCGGGCCAATCATCACAGGCAGATCAATCTCTCCTAGCACTGATCTCTTAGAGCCATCAAATGCCCTCACCACTAAATTACTTGGACGCAATGCCAAGCCATCGTACTCCAGCTTCACCAAGGCTTTCTTTGGTAAAACATTGAGTGAAGACCCAGTGTCTACCAATACATGTGATAGAACAACACCCTTGCATTCTAGGGTGATGTGTAAAGCCTTGTTGTGGTTACGTCCCTCAGTTGTTAAATCAGCATTGGTAAAACCCAATCCATGGCTGGTATTGACATTTGCTACCACGGTCTCCAGCTGATTAACGGTGATCTCCTCTGGCACATATGCTGCGTGCAAGACTTTTAGTAATGCATTCCGGTGAGCTTCGGAACACATTAGCAGGGATAATATGGAGATTTTTGAGGGAGTTTGGTGAAGCTGATCCACCACTTTGTAATCACTTCTTTTTATAATTCTCATAAACTCGTCTACATCTTGTTCAAAAGATGTCTTCTGAGTTTCCTTGATAGTTGGCTCTTCCACTACCACACTCTTTCCTTTTGCTTTGGCCGCAGCTTCTGCTTCAGCATTAGGTCTTTGTACTTGTGAGGCAAAAAGGCGTCCGCTTCTGGTGAAGCCTCCGCCTCCCCCAACATTATCAATCTGTGGAGAGGAAGTTGAAGAGTCCAAAGTGATTTTCTCCCCGTTGCAGTAAAGGTCAGAGCCATAATGCCAAGGTATGGCATTACTGCTTTCATATGGAACTGCTCCATGTACCGTGATGGTAACCGGACTGACTGCAGCAGAGGAGGGTGTTGAAATAGTGTGCGGATCGTAGTAGATGGTGACTGGTGGTCTGGCAGGAGGTGCCACTGTTTGTCGTTGAAAGTTGTTGTTTGGAGGAACATATGATGGATCATAATAGATAGTGACTGCCGAAATATCCGTTGGCGTTGTAGAAGATTCTGTTGAATGAATGGGTGTTGATGTTGTAGAAGAGATAGTTGTTGATACCTGGTTTGTTGAAGTGATAGATGAAGCATTTGTTGATGAAATTGAGGAATTGTTTGGAATGATTGTTGTTGCAGTTGTAGAAGACTCAGGAATTGTTGTCAAAGAGATTGCTAGATTTGTAGGTGTTGATGTTGTGATTTGAAGTATGCCACTCTGGATAAGACCATCTATGCCGCTTCTCATGTTATCACACCCGTTTACCGAAATGTTGCAATAACCACAACCGAGCTCACACCCGGGGAACATCTGGCATTCTAGGAGCTGAGCTTTAATTTCTACCAGAGGTGTCCGAATCTGCCCAACATTGGTGATTAAGAAAGATGGCTTATCCTCCTCAATGGCATTAATTCTTGGTCCTCCATGGTTGGGCATTGGATTCTTGTTGACATTTGGCGGGGGTGCGAAATTGAGGGCTTTGGAATCCACTAGATCCTGTACTTTCATTTGTAAAGCCCTGCACTTCTCTGTACTGTGGCCAGGTGCATTGGAATGGAAAGCACATCTGGCGTTGGCATCATAATTTCTTGGAAGACTGGAGGGATCTGGTGGTGCCAATGTCCTTAATTCAACCAGGTTGAGTTTCAGGAGTTGTTGCAACAAAGTGGCATAAGGCATAGGGATTGGATCAATCACTCTATTGGCCTGAGATGGTCTCTGCTGAAAAGGTCTTTGTTGATTGTTGCTGTTGTTGTTGTTGTAGTTTCTCTGAGGCGGATACTGAACTTGTTGCTGATAATGTGGTTGTTGTGGTGGTTGATATGCTGGTTGCTGAGGAATCGGAGCTGGAATAGTGACAGCCGCCACTGACCTATGAACATACTGAGGTCTGCCCCTGTTGGCATGAATAGCATTAGTCTCACCGGTTCTTCTTGGTCCTACAAAAGGCTTTCTGGGGTTGCTTGACGAACTTGCACCGTTATCGGAAATCTTACCCATCTTCAGAAGGCTCTCAATCCTTTCTCCAGCTATGACTACGTCAGCGAAGCTAGTGGAAGAAAAGGCAGCTAGCCTATCAATGTATGTCCCTTGCAGAGTGTTCATAAACATGTCGGCCATTTCCCTTTCCGACATGGGTGGCTGGACAGCAGCAGCAAGCTGTCTCCACCTCTGGGCGTATTCCCTGAAGCTTTCTCTGGAGGACTGAGACATTCCCATCAAGAGGGTTCTGTTAGGAGCCATGTCCAGGTTATATTGGTATTGTCTGATGAAGGCCTCAGCCAGGTCCTTCCAGCATCTGATATTAGCTCTGGTCAAGTGAGAGTACCACTCCCTTGAGGCCCCAGTCAAACTATCTTCAAAATAAAACATCCATAGTTTTTCATCCATGGTGTACGCCTTAAGTCTCCCCAAGAAAGACTGCAAGTGGGTTCGTGGACAGGAAGTTCCGTTGTACTTCTCGAAGCACGGGGGTTTAAACTTGTGGGGAATCCTTACCCCATCCACTAACCCCATGTCCATGACATCAAAGCCCAGGGAATTTTGAGACTCCAGAGATCTCAATTTCTCAGCAATTTCATCAAGCCTCCTATCATAGGCTTCATCTCCAGCTCCCATCACAATGAATTGATCCTCTTGGGGGTCTTCTTGTAATATTCTGCCCGCAGTAGCATTTCCTTGCACATTAGCAGGGATGTTGATCTCTGGATGAAGATGAGGCCCATACACTGGTGGATTAACATGAGGCTGAACCCTCTCATTGTTACTCGTTCCTCCAGTTCCCAGATGGGGTTCTTCTTGGGTCTGCCTCTCTACCAATGCCCTTAATCTTTCTTGACTTTGAGCCAAGCCATTCATCACTTCCATGAACTGGGTCATCTGGTTTCTCATCTCCAGCCTCTCATTGGCCATTTGAGTCCTGACTTCTGTAAGATCCTGCTGTACTTGGTCCATCTGTATACCCGGAAGGTTGTTGCGAGTAGGATATCTGTGCGGACGGTTGAGTGGGAACACCCGACGGCGAGCAATAATTCCTGAACCACAACAAAGTTAGTAACAAACAAAACAAAAAACCTACAAAACAAAACAAAAGTTAGTATGCAATGCAGTATGCTTATTTGTTTCCAAGGTATCCGGCTTGGCATTTGGTTTTGACCTTTCCAGACCCCTGAGGAAGATGTTGCAATGTTGCTTGGGAGAAAGAGATTCAAATGAAACAAACTAATGAATATATTACAAAATGGTGAATCATACATAGTCTGTTTTTTACAACGCATGCCCCTGAGGGGTCAAAATACAACATAAAAAGGAAAAGTACATGAAATGAAAGCAACAACAAGCAAAAGGTCAGACACCAAGACCAAACTCATCCTCCTTAACCTCCTTCAGAAGTGCTTCAGTTACAGGATCAGTCGGATGCTCTGTGAGGTTCCTGATAAGAATATTCCTAGTGGTGATAGCAGTGGTCAACCTCTTGTGCCTGTCTTGGTCCTTTGACCTCTTCACACCAGCCCTAAGCTTCAATTCTGAGATCTCCTTCTGGGCTGCTAGCAGGGCTTCCTGTTGTTTCTTTCCACTAGCCTCCAACTGCTCAATCCTGTCTTGAGTTCTCTTATCCTCTTGAGTACGAGCTTCAGTGATCCTGACCCACCTAGCTTGACTTTCTTCCAGATAGAGATCAGTCCTAGCCTTCTGAAACTGGGCCTCTTTACATGCATTCTTCAAAATTTGCTCGCCTGCTCTTGATTTCTTGATGTAGTCCTCTGCTTTCTCAATCCTGGCTAGATGATCCACTTTAAGCTTTTCCAACCTTTCTGAAATTCTGTGATCAGGTATGAGATGTCCTAAGAGATGTCCCAACACTTAATAGGACATTTGACAAATTTAACCAAAACTTAAACAGCAGGAAAAGTAAACAACACAGAAGTTTGTTAACCCAGTTCAGTGTATAACCACACCTACATCTGGAGGCTACCAAGCCAGGAGGAAATTCACTATTAGTAATATTAATTCTAGACTTAAACCACCCTGTTTAATCTATCACTTAATACTTACCCAATGCAATTTCTACCTAAGACTCACTTAGATAAGAGTACCCTACTCACTCCCCCTCAATCACACAGTGATCAAGTTTACAAGTTTACTGAAATTGAAGACATCCTTCAAACAAAACAGCTTGATCTTACTTAACAGTTTCAATCAAGTCACAAATGCACTTTTGCTTAAAAGCTCATAAAGTGGTACATAAAACAATCTGCTATTAAAACTCTAGACTCCCTATTTGGTCTTCTGAAATTCGTACTCAATTCTATGAGTTTCTGTTGTTTAAATAGGTATCTGAATTTTGGGCTTTCTGTAGAATGATCCAGCCCTAATGCGCAGCAGCTTCCACCTTGAATTTAGGGTTTGTTACCTCCTAGATTCTAGGTGCATTAGGTCTTCTGTTTTAATCTGAATCTTCAATATAAATCTCCCTACAGATGCGCCTTGTTCTGTTTTTATCCATCATTAATTAATTCCAGATAACACTCCTTAAATATCTCTGATCAGTTAATCATTAATTAATTCTGGTAGCAGGTCTGAGATGTCTCAACATCTGTTGGGACATCCTGAAAAACTGAACTTAAGTTATTTACACAATGTCCCAACATCTGGTAGGACATCCTGAAATAAGTTCACATACTCTGTTTGATAATGTCCCAACATCTGATAGGACATTCTGAACTGAATTTAACATTTCTTGTTTGGTCAAAAATTCTGCCAATTCTTAAACATCTACAAACTCCCCCTTTGGCTAATTTTTGGCTAACATCTTTTCTGGTTTGCAGCAGAAGTTCTTTTTATCAGAGTATAGCATTACTTTTCTGTTGATTCTTATTTGAGATTACTCCCCCTCAAACATATATGTATCCAATCTTGATGCAACAGAAGAAAAACACTAATCAGTTCAGAAGCAGACACACAGATATTTCATTCATACTAAAACAGCAATTACATTTGATGTTGTTCTCCCCCTTGGTAGACACAAAATTAGGGGCCAAAGACACTATTACTGTCATTACATTGCTGTCATTACATTTGCCTCACATACATTGATCACTCAGATTCATCACTCTCAGTTGCTTCCTCCACCTCAGTGTCTTCATCTTTATCAGCTTCACTTTCTTCATCAGCCTCACTGTCTTCACCAGATGCAGCATTCTGATCTTCTTCACTTTCCAACCTTTTGATGATTTCCTCAAGCTTCTGCTTTCTAGCTTCAAGCTCTTTGCAGGTGCTTTTGAGTTCAGCAATTAAAGTCTTCCTGGAGATTGGATTCTTAGCAGTGGATGGACCAGCAGATGTCCCAGAAGGTGCTTCAACATCTGCAGCATGGTGACTGAGAAATAATTTGTAGTGAAAAGCCAGGGGGCTTTCTCTTTTGCATGCTGTATCCTTGTCAGAGAGAATGCCAGGGTATTGATTGAGCACTATACCACACATCAATGATGGAAAGGCTATTGGAAGCTTTGTTGCTGAGGAGCTGGCATGCTTCATGGTTTGATCAAAGATAAAAGCTCCATAGTCCAGCTTGGTTTGAGTTCCCACAGCATAGATGAATCTGGCCAGACCAGTTGAGATTGATGAAGTGTGGTTGGTAGGCACCCAGTTAGCAGTTCCAATCCTGTTAAGCATGGCATACTTTCTGGTAAGCATGCTCACAGAGAGCTTTCCCTTCACAGGCCAAGCTTTGACCTGGTTTGCAGTGATCACCTTACAGATTTGATTATCTGTCTTGCCTAGCTCATTGGGTCCATCTGTGTCCCTTCCTAGATACTGATTAATGATTTGGGGAGAGAACTCAACACACTTACCTCTCACAAATACCTTTCTGAACTCTGAGGACTTACCATTTGAGCAATCCTCCTGAAGATTCACAATGAACTCTTTGACAAGAAGTTCATAGCAGGGAAAGAACTCTGAGACTGTCTTGAATAGTCCTGCAGCAGAGATTAGGTCAATGAGTTCTGTGCACTCAAGTGCATTGCTGCTCAGTTCTCTTTCCAGGGAAACCCTTCTTTGGTACACATACTTCCATCTGTTGACACTAGAGACAAGATGGAATGATATGTTGTCCAAGGGAGCTTCTGGAACAGCAGTTGAAGCTCTTGCTGGTGTTGGTCTTTTCTTGGGAGGAGATGTTGGGACATCTGATTCAACATCTGAATCTGATGATGTGGCAGCTTTTCTCTTCTGGGATTGGACTTTGCTCCAGGGTTTTGTTGGCCCAAAGGTAGCTTTAGCTTTGCCTTTCTTTGGACTAGCCTTCTTCTTCTCAGGGATAACAGGTTCAACTTGCATCTTTCCTTTCTTGGACCTTAGTCTTTTAGCAATGCTGGGGTTTACAGATGATATGATCTCTGCATCAGAGTCCTGCTCCAGATTGACCACTGGAGGAGATTGAGCAGCCTCCTCTTCAGCTGGTTGATCAACAGGGATTTGATCTTCATTTGAGCCTTGAGCCTGTTCTTCAGAGACCTCTTCATCATTTTCTTTTGAGGCTTTGTCCTCAGTTTGTTCCAGTATCAGCATCAGATGAATTTTCTTTCTCTTCTGCAGATGTTCCAACATCTCTTGGGACATCTTGTTCTGCAGGAGTGTCCTCTGCAGTTTGAGCTAGTTCTTCTTGAGGTGCAGGCATGGTATTCAAAGGAACTGAGATCCCACTCACCACTCTTTGTTCAAAGAGAATTTGGTTGACAATCTCCTTGATGGAATCATCAACATATTTGGAGGATTTTGGGGGCATGTTAGCAGGAGAGGGAATGCCTTTAGCTTTGCTTCTGACTTGATCTTTACCTCTCTTTGGAGTTCTTGCCTTTTTAGTATGAGAAGCGCTTCCCCTGAGTTCGTCCAATGGTGTTGATTGCATTGGTACCACAGAGATGGGAGTGGCATGAACTACGTCTTCCTGGTTGAGAACTTCCTCAGTAGTTTTAGGGTTTTGAGACATTGTAGAGGAAGATAGATGAACAGCTTTAGGGTTTATGATTTCTGAAGGAATGCTAGTTAATGTGATTCGCTTGTGATAGTATGATGAGAATCTTGATAGCTGCTTATAAGTAGTTACTAAATAAGTAACCGTTACAGTGCAAATGATTAGGGATGGAATTCCCAAGGATCTTGTCCAGACTGGTTTTGCCATCTGGACCTTATGCCATGCAATGTCATATGACATGTTGGCACATCTCATTAACTGCTAAATATCACATAAACAGATTCCAAGTTTGCCCCTTAAGTTCTCAAATTGTGTAGCATCCAATGCTTTGGTAAAGATATCAGCTAACTGCAGATCTGTAGCTACATGCTCCAATGAAATCACCTTTTCTTCTACAAGATCTCTGATGAAATGATGTCTGATATCAATATGCTTTGTCCTGCTATGTTGGATAGGATTCTTTGATATGTTGATTGCACTTAAGTTATCACAGTACAATGTCATGACATCCTGTGGGACATTGTACTCAGTGAGCATCTGCTTCATCCAAACCAACTGAGAACAACTGTTACCTGCTGCTATATACTCAGCTTCAGCTGTAGATAAGGATACACAATTCTGTTTCTTACTGAACCAAGAAATCAGATTGTTTCCTAGAAAGAAGCATCCTCCTGAAGTGCTTTTTCTGTCATCAGCACTTCCTGCCCAATCAGCATCACAAAAGCCAGTGAGAATTGGTTTGCAACCATGAAAGTACATTATGCCATAGTCACAAGTACCATTAACATATTTAAGGATTCTCTTGACTTGATTAAGATGACTGACTTTTGGATCAGCTTGATATCTTGCACAAACTCCTACTGCAAAAGCAATGTCTGGTCTGCTAGCAGTCAAGTATAACAAGCTTCCAATCATGCTTCTGTATAAGCTTTGATCTACATTCTCACCCTTTTCATCTTTAGTCAGCTTCAAATGTGTGGGGGCAGGAGTTCTCTTGTGAGCAGTATTTTCCATTCCAAATTTCTTGACTATGTTCTTGGAATACTTGCTTTGTGAGATGAACATTGAGTCTTCCATTTGCTTTATTTGCAGCCCAAGAAAGTAGGTTAATTCTCCTACTAGGCTCATTTCAAATTCAGATTCCATCTGCTTGACAAAATGTTTGACCATCCTGTCAGACATCCCACCAAAGACAATGTCATCAACATATATTTGTGCAATCATGACATTTCCTTCTTCATCTTTAATAAACAGGGTTTTATCAATCCCACCTTTTCTGTATCCTTGCTGGATAAGATATGTGGTTAGTCTTTCATACCATGCCATTGGAGCTTGCTTCAGACCATACAGTGCTTTCTTTAATTTGTATACATGATTTGGACAGCTTGGATCAACAAATCCTTTAGGCTGTTCTACATATACCTCTTCATTGAGATAACCATTAAGAAAGGCACTTTTCACATCCATTTGAAATAGCTTGAACTTCAAGATGCAAGCAATTCCCAACAGTAGTCTTATTGATTCAAGCCTTGCTACTGGTGAAAAGGTTTCATCAAAGTCTACTCCTTCAATTTGAGTGTATCCTTGAGCCACAAGTCTAGCTTTGTTCTTTGTAACAATTCCTTGTTCATTTGACTTGTTCTTATACACCCATTTTGTACCAATCACATTTATGTCATCAGGTCTAGGTACAAGATTCCACACTTCATTCCTTGTGAATTGACCTAATTCCTCTTGCATAGCACAAATCCAGTATTCATCAGTGAGAGCTTCCTTGACATTTTTAGGTTCTATTTTGGAAACAAAACAAGAACCTGAAATCACTTCTCTTGATCTAGTGCTTACACCTCTGTTGGGATCACCAATTATTAAATCTTTGGGATGATTCTTCTGTATTCTGATGGAGGGAGGTTTGCTTGATTCTTCTGTCCTTGTATCAGTTTGAGTAAAGATATATTGATCATTCTTTTCTTCAGCTTCAATCTTGATATCAGCAGATGTTCCAACATCTTCTGGGACATCTGTAGAAACATCATCAATTACCACATTTATGGACTCCATGATAACCTTTGTTCTGTAATTAAATACTCTATATGCTCTGCTGTTTATAGAGTATCCAAGGAAAATCCCTTCATCACTTTTAGGATCCATTTTTCTCCTTTGCTCCCTATCTGCCAGAATATAGCATTTACTTCCAAACACATGAAAGTACTTCACAGTGGGTTTTCTGCCCTTCCAGACTTCATATATTGTGGACAGGGTTCCTTTTCTCAAAGTAACTCTGTTATGGATGTAGCAGGCAGTGTTCATAGCTTCAGCCCAGAAATACAGAGGTAACTTTTTAGCATGGATCATAGCTCTTGCTGATTCTTGAATAGTTCTATTCTTTCTTTCAACAATCCCATTCTGTTGAGGAGTGATAGGTGAAGAATACTCATGATTGATTCCTTCTGAAGAGCAGAAATCTAAGAACTTTTGATTCTCAAATTCTTTTCCATGATCACTTCTTATTCTGATCACACAGCTGGATTTTTCTCTTTGCAATCTTTGACATAATTCTTTGAATACATCAAATACATCTGACTTTTCTTTGATGAAGTTTATCCATGTATATCTTGAAAAATCATCAACCACAACATAGGCATACCTCTTACCACCAAGACTTTCAACCTGCATAGGTCCCATAAGATCCATATGTAGAAGTTCCAAAACTTTGGAAGTTGTCAGATGTTGGAGCTTTGGATGGGACATCTTGGTTTGCTTGCCTATTTGACATTCACCACATATTTTGCCATCATCAATCTTCAGTTTAGGAATACCTCTTACAGCATCCATAGATATGATCTTCTTTATGCCTCTGAAATGAAGATGACCTAGTCTTTGATGCCACAGTTTCACTTCTTCTTCTTTAGCTAGAGAGCAGGTTGAAGTGAGACTGAGATTTTGGGATTCCCACATGTAACAGTTGTCTTTAGATCTGGCTCCTTTCATGACAACCTCTTGTTCTTTGTTAGTCACTATACATTCAGATTTGGTAAAGTTTACACTGTATCCTTGATCACATAGTTGACTTATGCTGATCAGGTTAGCAGTTAAACCTTTAACTAGCAGCACATCATCTAGTCTTGGAACATCTTGACAATCCAAGGTTCCAACTCCCTTGATTTCTCCTTTAGCTCCATCTCCAAAGGTAACAAACCTGGATGAATGTGATTTTAAGTTTACTAGCAAATTCTTCAATCCAGTCATGTGTCTTGAGCATCCACTGTCAAAGTACCAGTCTTCTTTAGCTGATACTCTCAGAGATGTATGTGCTATGTATGCAGTACTTTTCTTTGACCAGATGAGTTGAGATTTCTTTTGATGCCTCTGCCCTATGTGTTGTTCAGCTGATTTCCAAGCTTGATTGTTGATCTTGTTCTTGGGTATGTGACTTTGATTAGTCTGAGAGTCAGATTTTGGTCTCCAAACCTTCTTGATGACCTCTGTCTTCTGCTTAGGAGATTGCTGATTATGCAGCTCTTTCTTGGTACCTTCTACTTTTTGTTTGGAAGATTGCTGATACACCTGATTTGGATATCCATGTAACTTATAACAGTGAGGTTTTATATGCCCAAATCTTCCACAGTGATGGCATCTCCATCTTTGATACTTCTTCTTCATTTTGTTCTTTCCAGAATGTTTAGACATCTGTTGGAACATTATGTTTGCCTTTGTGTTCTGATGTTGAAGCATCTGTTGGGACATCTTGTTTGACTGTGTAGTTTTTGCAGTAGCTTTGCTAGAGCTGGCTTCATCTCTGTTATATCCCAGTCCACTTTTGTCCCCTGAATGTTTATTATTGCTGAGAATAACATCCAGTGTATTTGAGCTACTGTTCAACATTTTAACAGATTTTGACATATGTTCCAACTTAGAGTTGAGAAGAGTTACTTCACTTTTCAAGGTATCAATGATTACTTGATCACTTGCTTTTTCATCTTCTAATACCTCATTCTGCTTCTTTTGCTTTATAACCTCACTGCATATTTCAGAGCTTCTTTTGTATAGATCTTTGAATGCTTGCTCAAGTTCTTCATAAGTAAGCTCTCCACAACTGGAATCACTATCATATTCACACAGTCCAGCTAGAGCAGTAAAATGCTTAGTTGATTCTTCTTCTGACTCTCCTGAGTCTTCATCAGACCAGGTCACAGAGAGTCCTTTCTTTTGCCTCTTTAAGTAGGTAGGACATTCAAACTTGATATGTCCATATCCTTCACATTCATGGCATTTGACTCCTTTATCTTGACTGATCTTTTCAGCATACTTTAATCTTTTGTTAGCATCATAAGGTCTTCTGTTCTCAGAGCTTGTGTTTCTTCCACTAGGTTTGGATTTGCCTTCCATTCCTCTGAGAATTTGTTTGACTTGTCTTCCAAGCAAGGCAAGGTTTTCTGATAAGCTTTTATCATTTGCTGATTCATCATCTTCTTCTTCATCTGTATTTGACACCAAAGCTATGCTTTTGTTCTTTTTGGCATTTGTGTCATTCATTCCCATCTCAAAAGTTTGAAGGGAACCAATGAGTTCTTCAATTTTCATGGAGCATATGTCTTGAGCTTCTTCTATTGCAGTGACTTTCATGTCAAATCTTTTTGGCAAAGATCTGAGAATCTTTCTTACAAGCTTCTCATCAGTCATCTTTTCTCCCAAAGCTCCAGAAGTATTGGCTATATCCAAGATGTTCATATAGAACTCATGAATTGATTCATCTTCCTTCATTCTCAAGTTTTCAAACTTGGTGGTGAGAAGTTGAAGTCTTGACATTTTTACTTTTGATGTTCCTTCATGAGTTGTTTTGAGAGTGTCCCAAACATCTTTGGCCAGCTCACAATGATGCACAAGTCTGAAAATGTTCCTATCAATGCCATTGAATAAAGCATTTAAGGCTTTTGAGTTGCCTAGTGCTGAGTCTTCTTCCTCCTTACTCCATTCTTCTTCAGGTTTCAGCACTTTTGATCCATCTTTGGTGTCTTGGATAGGGTAATCCCATCCAACATTGACTGCTCTCCATGCCCTGTTGTCAAGTGACCTTAAGAATGCAATCATTCTTGGCTTCCAGTAGTCATAATTAGATCCATCCAGTATAGGTGGTCTATTTACTGACCCTAAATCTCTGTCCATGTTACAGAATTTGTATTCCCTAGATCTCACCCAGTATAAACAGGCAGGGTGCCTGCTCTGATGCCAATTGAAATTCTGTGATCAGGTATGAGATGTCCTAAGAGATGTCCCAACACTTAATAGGACATTTGACAAATTTAACCAAAACTTAAACAGCAGGAAAAGTAAACAACACAGAAGTTTGTTAACCCAGTTCAGTGTATAACCACACCTACATCTGGAGGCTACCAAGCCAGGAGGAAATTCACTATTAGTAATATTAATTCTAGACTTAAACCACCCTGTTTAATCTATCACTTAATACTTACCCAATGCAATTTCTACCTAAGACTCACTTAGATAAGAGTACCCTACTCACTCCCCCTCAATCACACAGTGATCAAGTTTACAAGTTTACTGAAATTGAAGACATCCTTCAAACAAAACAGCTTGATCTTACTTAACAGTTTCAATCAAGTCACAAATGCACTTTTGCTTAAAAGCTCATAAAGTGGTACATAAAACAATCTGCTATTAAAACTCTAGACTCCCTATTTGGTCTTCTGAAATTCGTACTCAATTCTATGAGTTTCTGTTGTTTAAATAGGTATCTGAATTTTGGGCTTTCTGTAGAATGATCCAGCCCTAATGCGCAGCAGCTTCCACCTTGAATTTAGGGTTTGTTACCTCCTAGATTCTAGGTGCATTAGGTCTTCTGTTTTAATCTGAATCTTCAATATAAATCTCCCTACAGATGCGCCTTGTTCTGTTTTTATCCATCATTAATTAATTCCAGATAACACTCCTTAAATATCTCTGATCAGTTAATCATTAATTAATTCTGGTAGCAGGTCTGAGATGTCTCAACATCTGTTGGGACATCCTGAAAAACTGAACTTAAGTTATTTACACAATGTCCCAACATCTGGTAGGACATCCTGAAATAAGTTCACATACTCTGTTTGATAATGTCCCAACATCTGATAGGACATTCTGAACTGAATTTAACATTTCTTGTTTGGTCAAAAATTCTGCCAATTCTTAAACATCTACAAACTCCCCCTTTGGCTAATTTTTGGCTAACATCTTTTCTGGTTTGCAGCAGAAGTTCTTTTTATCAGAGTATAGCATTACTTTTCTGTTGATTCTTATTTGAGATTACTCCCCCTCAAACATATATGTATCCAATCTTGATGCAACAGAAGAAAAACACTAATCAGTTCAGAAGCAGACACACAGATATTTCATTCATACTAAAACAGCAATTACATTTGATGTTGTTCTCCCCCTTGGTAGACACAAAATTAGGGGCCAAAGACACTATTACTGTCATTACATTGCTGTCATTACATTTGCCTCACATACATTGATCACTCAGATTCATCACTCTCAGTTGCTTCCTCCACCTCAGTGTCTTCATCTTTATCAGCTTCACTTTCTTCATCAGCCTCACTGTCTTCACCAGATGCAGCATTCTGATCTTCTTCACTTTCCAACCTTTTGATGATTTCCTCAAGCTTCTGCTTTCTAGCTTCAAGCTCTTTGCAGGTGCTTTTGAGTTCAGCAATTAAAGTCTTCCTGGAGATTGGATTCTTAGCAGTGGATGGACCAGCAGATGTCCCAGAAGGTGCTTCAACATCTGCAGCATGGTGACTGAGAAATAATTTGTAGTGAAAAGCCAGGGGGCTTTCTCTTTTGCATGCTGTATCCTTGTCAGAGAGAATGCCAGGGTATTGATTGAGCACTATACCACACATCAATGATGGAAAGGCTATTGGAAGCTTTGTTGCTGAGGAGCTGGCATGCTTCATGGTTTGATCAAAGATAAAAGCTCCATAGTCCAGCTTGGTTTGAGTTCCCACAGCATAGATGAATCTGGCCAGACCAGTTGAGATTGATGAAGTGTGGTTGGTAGGCACCCAGTTAGCAGTTCCAATCCTGTTA
The DNA here is from genome assembly GCA_963966055.1 of Lathyrus aphaca. Classification (NCBI taxonomy): domain Eukaryota; kingdom Viridiplantae; phylum Streptophyta; class Magnoliopsida; order Fabales; family Fabaceae; genus Lathyrus; species Lathyrus aphaca. The sequence goes on along the minus strand of OZ014525.1, from coordinate 248,830,360 downwards.
AGCATGGCATACTTTCTGGTAAGCATGCTCACAGAGAGCTTTCCCTTCACAGGCCAAGCTTTGACCTGGTTTGCAGTGATCACCTTACAGATTTGATTATCTGTCTTGCCTAGCTCATTGGGTCCATCTGTGTCCCTTCCTAGATACTGATTAATGATTTGGGGAGAGAACTCAACACACTTACCTCTCACAAATACCTTTCTGAACTCTGAGGACTTACCATTTGAGCAATCCTCCTGAAGATTCACAATGAACTCTTTGACAAGAAGTTCATAGCAGGGAAAGAACTCTGAGACTGTCTTGAATAGTCCTGCAGCAGAGATTAGGTCAATGAGTTCTGTGCACTCAAGTGCATTGCTGCTCAGTTCTCTTTCCAGGGAAACCCTTCTTTGGTACACATACTTCCATCTGTTGACACTAGAGACAAGATGGAATGATATGTTGTCCAAGGGAGCTTCTGGAACAGCAGTTGAAGCTCTTGCTGGTGTTGGTCTTTTCTTGGGAGGAGATGTTGGGACATCTGATTCAACATCTGAATCTGATGATGTGGCAGCTTTTCTCTTCTGGGATTGGACTTTGCTCCAGGGTTTTGTTGGCCCAAAGGTAGCTTTAGCTTTGCCTTTCTTTGGACTAGCCTTCTTCTTCTCAGGGATAACAGGTTCAACTTGCATCTTTCCTTTCTTGGACCTTAGTCTTTTAGCAATGCTGGGGTTTACAGATGATATGATCTCTGCATCAGAGTCCTGCTCCAGATTGACCACTGGAGGAGATTGAGCAGCCTCCTCTTCAGCTGGTTGATCAACAGGGATTTGATCTTCATTTGAGCCTTGAGCCTGTTCTTCAGAGACCTCTTCATCATTTTCTTTTGAGGCTTTGTCCTCAGTTTGTTCCAGTATCAGCATCAGATGAATTTTCTTTCTCTTCTGCAGATGTTCCAACATCTCTTGGGACATCTTGTTCTGCAGGAGTGTCCTCTGCAGTTTGAGCTAGTTCTTCTTGAGGTGCAGGCATGGTATTCAAAGGAACTGAGATCCCACTCACCACTCTTTGTTCAAAGAGAATTTGGTTGACAATCTCCTTGATGGAATCATCAACATATTTGGAGGATTTTGGGGGCATGTTAGCAGGAGAGGGAATGCCTTTAGCTTTGCTTCTGACTTGATCTTTACCTCTCTTTGGAGTTCTTGCCTTTTTAGTATGAGAAGCGCTTCCCCTGAGTTCGTCCAATGGTGTTGATTGCATTGGTACCACAGAGATGGGAGTGGCATGAACTACGTCTTCCTGGTTGAGAACTTCCTCAGTAGTTTTAGGGTTTTGAGACATTGTAGAGGAAGATAGATGAACAGCTTTAGGGTTTATGATTTCTGAAGGAATGCTAGTTAATGTGATTCGCTTGTGATAGTATGATGAGAATCTTGATAGCTGCTTATAAGTAGTTACTAAATAAGTAACCGTTACAGTGCAAATGATTAGGGATGGAATTCCCAAGGATCTTGTCCAGACTGGTTTTGCCATCTGGACCTTATGCCATGCAATGTCATATGACATGTTGGCACATCTCATTAACTGCTAAATATCACATAAACAGATTCCAAGTTTGCCCCTTAAGTTCTCAAATTGTGTAGCATCCAATGCTTTGGTAAAGATATCAGCTAACTGCAGATCTGTAGCTACATGCTCCAATGAAATCACCTTTTCTTCTACAAGATCTCTGATGAAATGATGTCTGATATCAATATGCTTTGTCCTGCTATGTTGGATAGGATTCTTTGATATGTTGATTGCACTTAAGTTATCACAGTACAATGTCATGACATCCTGTGGGACATTGTACTCAGTGAGCATCTGCTTCATCCAAACCAACTGAGAACAACTGTTACCTGCTGCTATATACTCAGCTTCAGCTGTAGATAAGGATACACAATTCTGTTTCTTACTGAACCAAGAAATCAGATTGTTTCCTAGAAAGAAGCATCCTCCTGAAGTGCTTTTTCTGTCATCAGCACTTCCTGCCCAATCAGCATCACAAAAGCCAGTGAGAATTGGTTTGCAACCATGAAAGTACATTATGCCATAGTCACAAGTACCATTAACATATTTAAGGATTCTCTTGACTTGATTAAGATGACTGACTTTTGGATCAGCTTGATATCTTGCACAAACTCCTACTGCAAAAGCAATGTCTGGTCTGCTAGCAGTCAAGTATAACAAGCTTCCAATCATGCTTCTGTATAAGCTTTGATCTACATTCTCACCCTTTTCATCTTTAGTCAGCTTCAAATGTGTGGGGGCAGGAGTTCTCTTGTGAGCAGTATTTTCCATTCCAAATTTCTTGACTATGTTCTTGGAATACTTGCTTTGTGAGATGAACATTGAGTCTTCCATTTGCTTTATTTGCAGCCCAAGAAAGTAGGTTAATTCTCCTACTAGGCTCATTTCAAATTCAGATTCCATCTGCTTGACAAAATGTTTGACCATCCTGTCAGACATCCCACCAAAGACAATGTCATCAACATATATTTGTGCAATCATGACATTTCCTTCTTCATCTTTAATAAACAGGGTTTTATCAATCCCACCTTTTCTGTATCCTTGCTGGATAAGATATGTGGTTAGTCTTTCATACCATGCCATTGGAGCTTGCTTCAGACCATACAGTGCTTTCTTTAATTTGTATACATGATTTGGACAGCTTGGATCAACAAATCCTTTAGGCTGTTCTACATATACCTCTTCATTGAGATAACCATTAAGAAAGGCACTTTTCACATCCATTTGAAATAGCTTGAACTTCAAGATGCAAGCAATTCCCAACAGTAGTCTTATTGATTCAAGCCTTGCTACTGGTGCAAAGGTTTCATCAAAGTCTACTCCTTCAATTTGAGTGTATCCTTGAGCCACAAGTCTAGCTTTGTTCTTTGTAACAATTCCTTGTTCATTTGACTTGTTCTTATACACCCATTTTGTACCAATCACATTTATGTCATCAGGTCTAGGTACAAGATTCCACACTTCATTCCTTGTGAATTGACCTAATTCCTCTTGCATAGCACAAATCCAGTATTCATCAGTGAGAGCTTCCTTGACATTTTTAGGTTCTATTTTGGAAACAAAACAAGAACCTGAAATCACTTCTCTTGATCTAGTGCTTACACCTCTGTTGGGATCACCAATTATTAAATCTTTGGGATGATTCTTCTGTATTCTGATGGAGGGAGGTTTGCTTGATTCTTCTGTCCTTGTATCAGTTTGAGTAAAGATATATTGATCATTCTTTTCTTCAGCTTCAATCTTGATATCAGCAGATGTTCCAACATCTTCTGGGACATCTGTAGAAACATCATCAATTACCACATTTATGGACTCCATGATAACCTTTGTTCTGTAATTAAATACTCTATATGCTCTGCTGTTTATAGAGTATCCAAGGAAAATCCCTTCATCACTTTTAGGATCCATTTTTCTCCTTTGCTCCCTATCTGCCAGAATATAGCATTTACTTCCAAACACATGAAAGTACTTCACAGTGGGTTTTCTGCCCTTCCAGACTTCATATATTGTGGACAGGGTTCCTTTTCTCAAAGTAACTCTGTTATGGATGTAGCAGGCAGTGTTCATAGCTTCAGCCCAGAAATACAGAGGTAACTTTTTAGCATGGATCATAGCTCTTGCTGATTCTTGAATAGTTCTATTCTTTCTTTCAACAATCCCATTCTGTTGAGGAGTGATAGGTGAAGAATACTCATGATTGATTCCTTCTGAAGAGCAGAAATCTAAGAACTTTTGATTCTCAAATTCTTTTCCATGATCACTTCTTATTCTGATCACACAGCTGGATTTTTCTCTTTGCAATCTTTGACATAATTCTTTGAATACATCAAATACATCTGACTTTTCTTTGATGAAGTTTATCCATGTATATCTTGAAAAATCATCAACCACAACATAGGCATACCTCTTACCACCAAGACTTTCAACCTGCATAGGTCCCATAAGATCCATATGTAGAAGTTCCAAAACTTTGGAAGTTGTCAGATGTTGGAGCTTTGGATGGGACATCTTGGTTTGCTTGCCTATTTGACATTCACCACATATTTTGCCATCATCAATCTTCAGTTTAGGAATACCTCTTACAGCATCCATAGATATGATCTTCTTTATGCCTCTGAAATGAAGATGACCTAGTCTTTGATGCCACAGTTTCACTTCTTCTTCTTTAGCTAGAGAGCAGGTTGAAGTGAGACTGAGATTTTGGGATTCCCACATGTAACAGTTGTCTTTAGATCTGGCTCCTTTCATGACAACCTCTTGTTCTTTGTTAGTCACTATACATTCAGATTTGGTAAAGTTTACACTGTATCCTTGATCACATAGTTGACTTATGCTGATCAGGTTAGCAGTTAAACCTTTAACTAGCAGCACATCATCTAGTCTTGGAACATCTTGACAATCCAAGGTTCCAACTCCCTTGATTTCTCCTTTAGCTCCATCTCCAAAGGTAACAAACCTGGATGAATGTGATTTTAAGTTTACTAGCAAATTCTTCAATCCAGTCATGTGTCTTGAGCATCCACTGTCAAAGTACCAGTCTTCTTTAGCTGATACTCTCAGAGATGTATGTGCTATGTATGCAGTACTTTTCTTTGACCAGATGAGTTGAGATTTCTTTTGATGCCTCTGCCCTATGTGTTGTTCAGCTGATTTCCAAGCTTGATTGTTGATCTTGTTCTTGGGTATGTGACTTTGATTAGTCTGAGAGTCAGATTTTGGTCTCCAAACCTTCTTGATGACCTCTGTCTTCTGCTTAGGAGATTGCTGATTATGCAGCTCTTTCTTGGTACCTTCTACTTTTTGTTTGGAAGATTGCTGATACACCTGATTTGGATATCCATGTAACTTATAACAGTGAGGTTTTATATGCCCAAATCTTCCACAGTGATGGCATCTCCATCTTTGATACTTCTTCTTCATTTTGTTCTTTCCAGAATGTTTAGACATCTGTTGGAACATTATGTTTGCCTTTGTGTTCTGATGTTGAAGCATCTGTTGGGACATCTTGTTTGACTGTGTAGTTTTTGCAGTAGCTTTGCTAGAGCTGGCTTCATCTCTGTTATATCCCAGTCCACTTTTGTCCCCTGAATGTTTATTATTGCTGAGAATAACATCCAGTGTATTTGAGCTACTGTTCAACATTTTAACAGATTTTGACATATGTTCCAACTTAGAGTTGAGAAGAGTTACTTCACTTTTCAAGGTATCAATGATTACTTGATCACTTGCTTTTTCATCTTCTAATACCTCATTCTGCTTCTTTAGCTTTATAACCTCACTGCATATTTCAGAGCTTCTTTTGTATAGATCTTTGAATGCTTGCTCAAGTTCTTCATAAGTAAGCTCTCCACAACTGGAATCACTATCATATTCACACAGTCCAGCTAGAGCAGTAAAATGCTTAGTTGATTCTTCTTCTGACTCTCCTGAGTCTTCATCAGACCAGGTCACAGAGAGTCCTTTCTTTTGCCTCTTTAAGTAGGTAGGACATTCAAACTTGATATGTCCATATCCTTCACATTCATGGCATTTGACTCCTTTATCTTGACTGATCTTTTCAGCATACTTTAATCTTTTGTTAGCATCATAAGGTCTTCTGTTCTCAGAGCTTGTGTTTCTTCCACTAGGTTTGGATTTGCCTTCCATTCCTCTGAGAATTTGTTTGACTTGTCTTCCAAGCAAGGCAAGGTTTTCTGATAAGCTTTTATCATTTGCTGATTCATCATCTTCTTCTTCATCTGTATTTGACACCAAAGCTATGCTTTTGTTCTTTTTGGCATTTGTGTCATTCATTCCCATCTCAAAAGTTTGAAGGGAACCAATGAGTTCTTCAATTTTCATGGAGCATATGTCTTGAGCTTCTTCTATTGCAGTGACTTTCATGTCAAATCTTTTTGGCAAAGATCTGAGAATCTTTCTTACAAGCTTCTCATCAGTCATCTTTTCTCCCAAAGCTCCAGAAGTATTGGCTATATCCAAGATGTTCATATAGAACTCATGAATTGATTCATCTTCCTTCATTCTCAAGTTTTCAAACTTGGTGGTGAGAAGTTGAAGTCTTGACATTTTTACTTTTGATGTTCCTTCATGAGTTGTTTTGAGAGTGTCCCAAACATCTTTGGCCAGCTCACAATGATGCACAAGTCTGAAAATGTTCCTATCAATGCCATTGAATAAAGCATTTAAGGCTTTTGAGTTGCCTAGTGCTGAGTCTTCTTCCTCCTTACTCCATTCTTCTTCAGGTTTCAGCACTTTTGATCCATCTTTGGTGTCTTGGATAGGGTAATCCCATCCAACATTGACTGCTCTCCATGCCCTGTTGTCAAGTGACCTTAAGAATGCAATCATTCTTGGCTTCCAGTAGTCATAATTAGATCCATCCAGTATAGGTGGTCTATTTACTGACCCTAAATCTCTGTCCATGTTACAGAATTTGTATTCCCTAGATCTCACCCAGTATAAACAGGCAGGGTGCCTGCTCTGATGCCAATTGAAATTCTGTGATCAGGTATGAGATGTCCTAAGAGATGTCCCAACACTTAATAGGACATTTGACAAATTTAACCAAAACTTAAACAGCAGGAAAAGTAAACAACACAGAAGTTTGTTAACCCAGTTCAGTGTATAACCACACCTACATCTGGAGGCTACCAAGCCAGGAGGAAATTCACTATTAGTAATATTAATTCTAGACTTAAACCACCCTGTTTAATCTATCACTTAATACTTACCCAATGCAATTTCTACCTAAGACTCACTTAGATAAGAGTACCCTACTCACTCCCCCTCAATCACACAGTGATCAAGTTTACAAGTTTACTGAAATTGAAGACATCCTTCAAACAAAACAGCTTGATCTTACTTAACAGTTTCAATCAAGTCACAAATGCACTTTTGCTTAAAAGCTCATAAAGTGGTACATAAAACAATCTGCTATTAAAACTCTAGACTCCCTATTTGGTCTTCTGAAATTCGTACTCAATTCTATGAGTTTCTGTTGTTTAAATAGGTATCTGAATTTTGGGCTTTCTGTAGAATGATCCAGCCCTAATGCGCAGCAGCTTCCACCTTGAATTTAGGGTTTGTTACCTCCTAGATTCTAGGTGCATTAGGTCTTCTGTTTTAATCTGAATCTTCAATATAAATCTCCCTACAGATGCGCCTTGTTCTGTTTTTATCCATCATTAATTAATTCCAGATAACACTCCTTAAATATCTCTGATCAGTTAATCATTAATTAATTCTGGTAGCAGGTCTGAGATGTCTCAACATCTGTTGGGACATCCTGAAAAACTGAACTTAAGTTATTTACACAATGTCCCAACATCTGGTAGGACATCCTGAAATAAGTTCACATACTCTGTTTGATAATGTCCCAACATCTGATAGGACATTCTGAACTGAATTTAACATTTCTTGTTTGGTCAAAAATTCTGCCAATTCTTAAACATCTACAAACTCCCCCTTTGGCTAATTTTTGGCTAACATCTTTTCTGGTTTGCAGCAGAAGTTCTTTTTATCAGAGTATAGCATTACTTTTCTGTTGATTCTTATTTGAGATTACTCCCCCTCAAACATATATGTATCCAATCTTGATGCAACAGAAGAAAAACACTAATCAGTTCAGAAGCAGACACACAGATATTTCATTCATACTAAAACAGCAATTACATTTGATGTTGTTCTCCCCCTTGGTAGACACAAAATTAGGGGCCAAAGACACTATTACTGTCATTACATTGCTGTCATTACATTTGCCTCACATACATTGATCACTCAGATTCATCACTCTCAGTTGCTTCCTCCACCTCAGTGTCTTCATCTTTATCAGCTTCACTTTCTTCATCAGCCTCACTGTCTTCACCAGATGCAGCATTCTGATCTTCTTCACTTTCCAACCTTTTGATGATTTCCTCAAGCTTCTGCTTTCTAGCTTCAAGCTCTTTGCAGGTGCTTTTGAGTTCAGCAATTAAAGTCTTCCTGGAGATTGGATTCTTAGCAGTGGATGGACCAGCAGATGTCCCAGAAGGTGCTTCAACATCTGCAGCATGGTGACTGAGAAATAATTTGTAGTGAAAAGCCAGGGGGCTTTCTCTTTTGCATGCTGTATCCTTGTCAGAGAGAATGCCAGGGTATTGATTGAGCACTATACCACACATCAATGATGGAAAGGCTATTGGAAGCTTTGTTGCTGAGGAGCTGGCATGCTTCATGGTTTGATCAAAGATAAAAGCTCCATAGTCCAGCTTGGTTTGAGTTCCCACAGCATAGATGAATCTGGCCAGACCAGTTGAGATTGATGAAGTGTGGTTGGTAGGCACCCAGTTAGCAGTTCCAATCCTGTTAAGCATGGCATACTTTCTGGTAAGCATGCTCACAGAGAGCTTTCCCTTCACAGGCCAAGCTTTGACCTGGTTTGCAGTGATCACCTTACAGATTTGATTATCTGTCTTGCCTAGCTCATTGGGTCCATCTGTGTCCCTTCCTAGATACTGATTAATGATTTGGGGAGAGAACTCAACACACTTACCTCTCACAAATACCTTTCTGAACTCTGAGGACTTACCATTTGAGCAATCCTCCTGAAGATTCACAATGAACTCTTTGACAAGAAGTTCATAGCAGGGAAAGAACTCTGAGACTGTCTTGAATAGTCCTGCAGCAGAGATTAGGTCAATGAGTTCTGTGCACTCAAGTGCATTGCTGCTCAGTTCTCTTTCCAGGGAAACCCTTCTTTGGTACACATACTTCCATCTGTTGACACTAGAGACAAGATGGAATGATATGTTGTCCAAGGGAGCTTCTGGAACAGCAGTTGAAGCTCTTGCTGGTGTTGGTCTTTTCTTGGGAGGAGATGTTGGGACATCTGATTCAACATCTGAATCTGATGATGTGGCAGCTTTTCTCTTCTGGGATTGGACTTTGCTCCAGGGTTTTGTTGGCCCAAAGGTAGCTTTAGCTTTGCCTTTCTTTGGACTAGCCTTCTTCTTCTCAGGGATAACAGGTTCAACTTGCATCTTTCCTTTCTTGGACCTTAGTCTTTTAGCAATGCTGGGGTTTACAGATGATATGATCTCTGCATCAGAGTCCTGCTCCAGATTGACCACTGGAGGAGATTGAGCAGCCTCCTCTTCAGCTGGTTGATCAACAGGGATTTGATCTTCATTTGAGCCTTGAGCCTGTTCTTCAGAGACCTCTTCATCATTTTCTTTTGAGGCTTTGTCCTCAGTTTGTTCCAGTATCAGCATCAGATGAATTTTCTTTCTCTTCTGCAGATGTTCCAACATCTCTTGGGACATCTTGTTCTGCAGGAGTGTCCTCTGCAGTTTGAGCTAGTTCTTCTTGAGGTGCAGGCATGGTATTCAAAGGAACTGAGATCCCACTCACCACTCTTTGTTCAAAGAGAATTTGGTTGACAATCTCCTTGATGGAATCATCAACATATTTGGAGGATTTTGGGGGCATGTTAGCAGGAGAGGGAATGCCTTTAGCTTTGCTTCTGACTTGATCTTTACCTCTCTTTGGAGTTCTTGCCTTTTTAGTATGAGAAGCGCTTCCCCTGAGTTCGTCCAATGGTGTTGATTGCATTGGTACCACAGAGATGGGAGTGGCATGAACTACGTCTTCCTGGTTGAGAACTTCCTCAGTAGTTTTAGGGTTTTGAGACATTGTAGAGGAAGATAGATGAACAGCTTTAGGGTTTATGATTTCTGAAGGAATGCTAGTTAATGTGATTCGCTTGTGATAGTATGATGAGAATCTTGATAGCTGCTTATAAGTAGTTACTAAATAAGTAACCGTTACAGTGCAAATGATTAGGGATGGAATTCCCAAGGATCTTGTCCAGACTGGTTTTGCCATCTGGACCTTATGCCATGCAATGTCATATGACATGTTGGCACATCTCATTAACTGCTAAATATCACATAAACAGATTCCAAGTTTGCCCCTTAAGTTCTCAAATTGTGTAGCATCCAATGCTTTGGTAAAGATATCAGCTAACTGCAGATCTGTAGCTACATGCTCCAATGAAATCACCTTTTCTTCTACAAGATCTCTGATGAAATGATGTCTGATATCAATATGCTTTGTCCTGCTATGTTGGATAGGATTCTTTGATATGTTGATTGCACTTAAGTTATCACAGTACAATGTCATGACATCCTGTGGGACATTGTACTCAGTGAGCATCTGCTTCATCCAAACCAACTGAGAACAACTGTTACCTGCTGCTATATACTCAGCTTCAGCTGTAGATAAGGATACACAATTCTGTTTCTTACGGAACCAAGAAATCAGATTGTTTCCTAGAAAGAAGCATCCTCCTGAAGTGCTTTTTCTGTCATCAGCACTTCCTGCCCAATCAGCATCACAAAAGCCAGTGAGAATTGGTTTGCAACCATGAAAGTACATTATGCCATAGTCACAAGTACCATTAACATATTTAAGGATTCTCTTGACTTGATTAAGATGACTGACTTTTGGATCAGCTTGATATCTTGCACAAACTCCTACTGCAAAAGCAATGTCTGGTCTGCTAGCAGTCAAGTATAACAAGCTTCCAATCATGCTTCTGTATAAGCTTTGATCTACATTCTCACCCTTTTCATCTTTAGTCAGCTTCAAATGTGTGGGGGCAGGAGTTCTCTTGTGAGCAGTATTTTCCATTCCAAATTTCTTGACTATGTTCTTGGAATACTTGCTTTGTGAGATGAACATTGAGTCTTCCATTTGCTTTATTTGCAGCCCAAGAAAGTAGGTTAATTCTCCTACTAGGCTCATTTCAAATTCAGATTCCATCTGCTTGACAAAATGTTTGACCATCCTGTCAGACATCCCACCAAAGACAATGTCATCAACATATATTTGTGCAATCATGACATTTCCTTCTTCATCTTTAATAAACAGGGTTTTATCAATCCCACCTTTTCTGTATCCTTGCTGGATAAGATATGTGGTTAGTCTTTCATACCATGCCATTGGAGCTTGCTTCAGACCATACAGTGCTTTCTTTAATTTGTATACATGATTTGGACAGCTTGGATCAACAAATCCTTTAGGCTGTTCTACATATACCTCTTCATTGAGATAACCATTAAGAAAGGCACTTTTCACATCCATTTGAAATAGCTTGAACTTCAAGATGCAAGCAATTCCCAACAGTAGTCTTATTGATTCAAGCCTTGCTACTGGTGCAAAGGTTTCATCAAAGTCTACTCCTTCAATTTGAGTGTATCCTTGAGCCACAAGTCTAGCTTTGTTCTTTGTAACAATTCCTTGTTCATTTGACTTGTTCTTATACACCCATTTTGTACCAATCACATTTATGTCATCAGGTCTAGGTACAAGATTCCACACTTCATTCCTTGTGAATTGACCTAATTCCTCTTGCATAGCACAAATCCAGTATTCATCAGTGAGAGCTTCCTTGACATTTTTAGGTTCTATTTTGGAAACAAAACAAGAACCTGAAATCACTTCTCTTGATCTAGTGCTTACACCTCTGTTGGGATCACCAATTATTAAATCTTTGGGATGATTCTTCTGTATTCTGATGGAGGGAGGTTTGCTTGATTCTTCTGTCCTTGTATCAGTTTGAGTAAAGATATATTGATCATTCTTTTCTTCAGCTTCAATCTTGATATCAGCAGATGTTCCAACATCTTCTGGGACATCTGTAGAAACATCATCAATTACCACATTTATGGACTCCATGATAACCTTTGTTCTGTAATTAAATACTCTATATGAGACATACAAGAGGCATGAAAGTTTATGAATGCACATGACATGAAATGAAAGTAAAACATGGCAAATATATGATGCAATGATCAAACATGATTTCAATATGTCCTAAGATGTCTTATATGTCATGTGGATGCACAAAATGTCATGGCAAGTTCATGTATGCAAGCATGTGAAGAATGAATGCAAATGAAGGCAAAATTAGGGTTTACATACAATATACAATGCAAAAATTCAAAATCAGAAGCAAAGCATGAGATAAAAAATTGAAAATGGGATCAAAGGAACCCTAAACCTATATGACATCACACCCCAAAGGAGGAGACCTAACTCTTAACCTAATGGAAGTTATGATTTTCTTAAGTTTGCTAGGGTTTTAAGGGACCTCACAAAGAAAAATGAAAAACAAATAAAAAATGAAAGATAAATTCATGCTCATTTTACCCTAGAAACTACATGATATGTGGAATGCAATGCAAAAAAGAACCATTATCAAACTCTTCATGGTTAGGCAGAAAAAATTTTTCTAAGTTAGGGTCAAAATATTGATTTTTTAAGAACCTTAAATCAAAGAAAAATGTCAAAATGGATCAAGAACCAAAAAGAAATTTGTATGAATGGTTTGATAATGTCTCTAAATGTGTCAAGATGCAATGTGATTTTTTTGGTGATTTTTAGAAACTTAAATGGTGTTTTAATTAATTAATTTCCATTAATTAATTAAAATAAACATTTAAATATTTTAAAAAATACAAATTTAATGCAAAAAATAAAATAAAAATTATTTTCAGAATGAGAAAAATATTTAGAACCATGATGCAAAAAATAAAATTTTTTAGATGAGTTTTGCTTTTTTTAATAAAATGATAAAGAAAATGCAAATAAAATGAAAATAAAATGAGAATTAATGAAAGTCAACTGATCTGAGGGCCAGGATTCAAACCTAGGGGGCGGGAATTGATCAGCGCACGCATCTGAATGGCTAATATTCAAACTTCACTAATTACACAATTAAACCCTAATCTAAACCCTAATGACTCTCAGGTGACCGGAACAGTGTTCCGGTCATCTTCTCCGGCCAGTTCAAAAACCTAACTTCTTCCCTAGGCAATTTTAAACCCTCTATAGCTCCAGATCACGACTTCTAATCACCCTAAGCAAGAATCAAGCATGAAAATTCATTTATCTTTCAACATAAACAAGATTCGAATCAATTAAGTTTTCAGGTCAAACTTTCAGAGACATGGTTCAGGTTCAAAACTCAATCATTTTTAAAACCAACAAGCACAGCATGATCAGTGAATCATAATGTCACACCCCAAATTTTACCCCTAATCGCTCATATCATAATCATACATTCATCGCATTTAGCAGGGATTCTTCCCGATTTATTTTCTGTTGCTTTCTTTTTTTTTCTAGCTGTTTATAACTCTTAATTTCTTGTCACTTATAAGCTTCCATTTTAATTTAATTTCTACTTCTCATTTCTAACCTTTTAATTTATTTTCGTGTTTTAATTTTAATGTTAAATTTAATTTCTATCTATTTTATTCTCAAACTTTTGCTAAATAAAAATGTAATTTTATTTCCAATTCCAAGGTTTTAAAAAAAAAAATATATAATTTCATTTCTATTTTCAAAGTTTTTATTTCTTAATGTGATTTCTAGTTTTTAACTTTTATTTTTAATTCATTTTTTTAGTTAGCTTAGTTCCATTTCTAATTTAATTATAATCTCTAATTGTTTGTTTCTTTTAATCCATTTTTAAGTTTTTATTTCTAATGTAATTTCAATTTCTAATTTTTATTTTTAAGATGTCAATTTCACTTTAATTCCAATTTCTTTTCTTATCTTATTTTTTTGATTTCAATTTCAATTTAATTCCAATTTCTTTTTCTTATAATTAATTTTAATTCCAAGTTTATTTATTTAAGTTTATAAGTTATTTTCAATTTTAAATTTAATTCTTTTTAATTCATTTCTAAGTTAAGTATTATATTTAGACTCTAATTTAAAACTCTTATTTCAAATATCAAGTGTCAAGTGTAAATCAAAGCTTTAGTGTAAATATTCAAATTTATTCCATAATTTTGTTCATATTACATTTGCATAGAAAGAAAATGTTACAAAAAATCAGCACTACAATACAAAAAATGCAGCACAAAACAGTCCCACAAGACAAGCATGCAGCCACCAACAGCTGCATTTTCCTGCTCCACTCCACTGCTACAAAGTTCAGACTGCTGTCCCCTTTCCTCCAACCCTTCACCTACAAGCAAGACACACAAATCAACCATATAACACACACTGTTACATTAGAAAAACACTACAAAAATTCAGCAAATCAGCCCTCCAAAACACCCACAGAACAGTCCCATAATACACTACAAACAGCCCTGAAACACCACTACTCAAAAACCACCAAGTTAGCAGCATCAAATACCCCACAAATAGCCCCAAAATCACACAAAAGCAGTTCCAATTCAGCCCACAAACACACAAAAAACAGTCCCCAAAAACACTGTTACAACCACTAAATACAACACAACAGCCCTCAAAACCTCACTCAGAACAACAAAAAATTCAGAAAAAACAGCAAGGAGAAGGAGGAGGCTCACCATCGCGGATCCTGCACCCCGATAACGTTCGGGTCGGTATTATTCTCTTTTCTTTCACTTTTATTTCAGCATGTTATCCATGGTTTAGTTTCTCCTTTCTTTCTTTCAATCTAAACTTCATTTCAAATCTGCACAAAAACAAGTTTTATATTAAAAACTTCAAAAAAAAAATACTTTAAACCTTTTTAAAAAAAAATCAGCAACAATAATACTTGTAAATAAAGAGAAACACAGAGCCAAACCTCATTTGTTACACTCATTAATCCATGAAACCGCTCATACAACCGTTCCAATCACCAAAACAACCAACCTGAAACATCAAACTCACAAACTCACCAACCTCCTTCCAATCTCAGCATCTCCATAACCATTATCCTATAATCTAACCTTAAAAAAAACAGTGAACAACTCCGTAACCATTAAACCAAACACAACCTTCATTTTCATCCAAACAAACCGCTCACCCAAAAACGTAACCTCCACCTTCAAACTTGCTTTCAAACTTACCGAAAACAAACAAAAAAAAGTTGTGAAACTTGCAGATTTCGAACTGGCCACAGATACACAACCCTTTAGCCGCCGCGTCCATCCACCCATCACCTCCCATCCGAACTTCAAACCATCAAATCCGGAACCGTAACTACAAAACCCTCACCAATTCGAACCTGTTAACAACCAATCAAGCCCTCCGCCAAACAGACTAACACAATCCGACCCTTAGCCTCATCACACCTTCAAACCACTCTGTCACCACCATATAAACCCCAATCTCAGAAATAAAAAGACCCGAAAAAAGATAAACTGAAAAGAGATGATTTGAGAAACAATGCAGAACCTACCTTCAAACATCCACCATTTCTGAAAATCACCGAAACACAAGCAGCCACCCTCTGAAAAAACGCATCAAACTGAAAACAGACCTCACCGCCACAACAACCGTGGAACTCATACCAAACTCAAAAAACCAGCCGGCCTTTCAAAAACTTTCCGATCCCCAAACTCAACCCGAAACAACAATAACAAACAGTAGCCGAAACAGAACTTATCTTCAAACGCCCTAGCCGGAAACTCATCCTTCTCACTGAAATCAAATCCGAACTACCCCTGTTGTTCATCAAACCATCCCGCCGTAAGCCTGCAAACATCACCGAGTCAACCCCATCGCAAATCGCAACCGACCAAACCACCATTCATACATCATATCCAGAACTTTCATCAAATCCTCACAAACCCTTCAATAAATCTTCAATTCTTCTAAATAACAACAGCTGAAAACAACATTGAGACCATTGCAAATAACCATCGGAGAACAATAACTAAATCAAGACCCATCTTCACCACCAAACCGCCACAACCAAGACCATTGCTGCAACCCGCTACTGCCAAAAACCAAAACCTTCACAACAACTCAAGCACAACTCTTCCACAACCATCACCCTCACCATCTTCACGCTGTCACCACCTCAAAACAATCACCCACCGCCCTTTAATCCAAACAGAACCACATCTTCTCTGAACGCAGTCAAGTCCATCCCTTTCCGTCAACCTGCATCTGAAACCACACCAGAACCAACCTGCAACAAACCTATCATCAAAAACTCTATAAGACCAGAAGAATTGATGAGAAGAAATCCAGATACTCAGTCACAAAAAAACAGTAAGGAACAATAACAATATCATCACCTTCGATGTCAACTTCATCTCCTTCATCAAAATCACCACCGGTTCGCCAAACCAGAATAACACGAGTCGTTCACCTCCAAAATCCGAATCCAAAGCCGTAACCCATTCGCGTTTGAGGATTCGAATCCGACCCATCACCATCTTCAAAAACCATAAAACAACCCACAAACAGCCGCAAACTCAGTCGGCCACCATCCAAAATCCGTCGCCGACCATCCGCCCAAAACCCCACCGTGAGAAACCTTTCGCCAACGCACTTCTTCGCTGCCGCCTAACCATCCGAATCCGAACGAAATCAAGCTCATCCATTGCAGTGAGCAAAATCGCATTTGAGTTGAGAGAGATGCAGCGAGTCTGACGGAGAGAGTGAGAGTAGAAACGGTGAGCTTGGTGAGAGGAATTGGGTTTTCTTTTGACCCTTAATCGTGTTTCTTCTTTTTCCTTTTACTGTTTTGTTTTTTTTACTTACTTTATTTTATTTTCACTTTTTATTTTAATAAACTCTTCATACTTTGGATCAAAAGCAGGCCTATTGGTCATGCTTCTCACCCTTCCGTTTCCGCCCCCCCCCCCTTGTCATTTGTTGTTATGGGCTTGGTGAGCCCATTCTGAGTTTCTATCAGCACCCCCAGTCCGACGCATATATCCCCCCTCTATTTTATATTCTTTTCTGTTTTTAAATTTTTTTATTTGTTTTGTGATTAGTTAGAATTTGTTTTTCTTTTTATATATATTAATTCTTATAAGTTTTAATTTTCAGTTTCTTTATTAGTAATTGTTTTCCCTTAAGAAAATGCCTTAAAAATTAGTAGTGAATCATTTTTATTTTAGGGGCCAATGATATTATTAAGGGTTTATCGATGTTCGATATTTGTAATCGACGTCATCTAAACCCATATGAGGCCACGCATTTTTTATTTATTTCTATTTCATGCATTTATTTATATTTATTCTATCTATTTCATTTTATTTATTCTATTTATCTTATTTATCTAATTTATTTATTTCTATTTCATAACTTACTTCATTTTATTTATTTTATTATTTATTTCTCGCAAGTTTACACCATTTAATTTAATTTTCAAAATAATAATTCCTTGGTCCAACGCCAAGTGAATTTCACTTCACATTCACTCACACACGTAAGTCGGTCGTTTACGATCGCCATCTGCACAGTTCCTTACACTGCACAGCTTTTCAACTTGAACAAATTGTCGTACCGCGCTTGTTTTCCACCCCTGCATTCTCGATCCATATATCGAGTCATAGCCGGTTACTAAGCCCTTGTCTTATATTTCCATTTACTTTATCCATTTCTTTTTGCGAGTTGCAACCTATGCCTTAGACTTAGGAGCTTGCACCCTCATTTATTTGCTTTCTTTTTTTTGCATTTCAATCCAAAAGGGAAAGAACTCATGTAGTTGACTCAATGTCATAGGAAGTTTAGCCATCCCTAGTTCCTTTTCAACCTTAGCCATTAGGACCTTTTTATTTTACAATTTTTTGTGACTTTGTTAAGTCACGTGAGTGTTTGCCATAACACTTACCTTCCCCCGCGAACCTTGAGCGTAACCAAGTGTTCGTTAATCCTTAGGAGAACTACGAGTGCTCTGATTCTATACCCGATACGTAGGCATCGATGCGATGTTGTGCGAGCACCATTAGAAATAAAAACCTTAGGTTCCCATAATTTTAACAAGCAATAAACAACAATAATACAAATACTAACAAGAGGTTCCCGTAGGATACTGCGGATGCTTAGGATGCTAACACCTTCCCTAAGTATAATCAACCCCCGGACCTAGTTTCTCCTCATTTAGGGTTTTTACGATCTTTTTCCCTTTTCCCTTTGGATTAAATTAAAGTCGGTGGTGAACATAAAAGTTTTACGATTCAAGCTCACTTAATAGCTTGGTATCCGATTCTCACCGCGACAGAAATGGCGACTTCACTGGGGACTCTGTTTTTTAGGGTTAAGCCCACCTTGTATATTTGTATATTTGTTGTTGTATTGCTTACTATTATTTTTTGATTTTTGGGTGTTCCATGTGTGGTGAGATAAGTCCTAACCCGGACTTGAGTGCAAATAAGATAGGACGGTGATATATTCAAGAAGGCTTGTAGGGAGTTGAGTCCCGACCAAGTTGACTTGAGACACCACCACTCAGCGGAGGCCTCCTCGGATGTAGTTTTGTTGATCGAGTTCAGTCGTGAAAACATCACTATATTCGACCTGAGAGCCACTAATGCTGAGGACCGTAGAACATTTACCCCCACTTGGCCTTTTTAGGGATGTAGTGCGATGACTATGAGGATGCAAATCCAAAATAGTTGATACGCGATACTGCACTCGGATGAGACTCTCTTGAGAATATTACTGATTACCAAGTCGAGTTGGGAAGTCGGTAATATCCGAAAGATGGGACAGTGATTCTGGGAACTTTTAGAACCCGTTGTACAGGTACAAATAAACCCATAGTACATACCTTTGGGAGGGTTGAACCTTTGACCTCATGCAAGCTTTGAACCTAAGCCTTGTTTGTGTTTGTTGCATTCACGCATCATGAAGCATCATTTTTACCATTTATTCAAGGAACTCAGAAACTTTATCTTTGCAAATATCATAGGTATCATCATGGACTTTGGAAGAAGAAAGACTGTCAAGTACACATTCAAAACTCCCAAACTTGAAGACCTAAGGAAATTAAGAGATTCGGTTTTGGATCAAGAAGCCTTCATGGAGAAGCATAGGAGACTTTTAGCTTTGCTTAAGACTGATTGGGATGGAAGGTTGCTCTCTGTGATGCTCCAGTTTTATGATCCTCTCTACCACTGTTTTACGTTCCCTGATTACCAATTGGCGCCTACTTTGGAAGAGTATTCAGTTCTGGTAGGATCACGTGTTAAGGATCAGTCTCCATTCCCTGTTCTAGAGAAGGACCCTGAAGAAGCGGAGATTGCAAAGGCGACATATTTGAGTGTTCCTGAGGTTAAGGCAAATATGACCTATAAAGGAAAGATTTTTGGATTCCCTACAAAGTTTCTGATAGAAAAGGCCAAGAATTTTGTTGATGTGAAGGATATGAAAGCTTTTGAGGCGACTTTTATTCTGCTGATATATGGAGTGTTACTTTTCCCAAGCTTTGAAGACTTTGTCGACCTGAACGCCATCAAGATATTTCTGAAGAAGAACCCGGTCCCTACTTTGCTCGGAGACACCTACCATTCCATCCATCTGAGAAATCACCATAAGGGAGGGATGATTACTTGTTGTGCATCATTGTTGTACGAGTGGTTTATTTCGCACTTGCCTAAGTCAGCTTCATTTTGGAACCTTAAGGATGGTTTGTGGTGGTCACAAAGGATCATGTCTCTTACCCACTCTGACATTAGCTGGTACAATCGTGCTTATGATGGAATATTGATTATTGATAGCTGTGGTGATTTTGCTAATGTGCCTCTTCTTGGCACTAAGGGAGGAATCAGCTATAATCCAGTTTTGGCTCGCCGTCAACTCGGGTATCCGTTGAAGGACAAGCCTAAGAGTGTTGAAGTGGAAGGAATTTTCTTTAAGGATGATGAAGAACCAGAGCTCAAGAAACAGATTATGCAAGCTTGGAAGTACATCCATAGGAAGGGGAGGAGTAGCTTGGGAAAGCCGAATTGTGTTTCTATGGAACCCTATCTCCAATGGGTACGAGATAGGGCAATCAGTCTGAAGATGCCTTACCCTCGCCAGGATCCTATGACCTTCAAGAAGCCCATTCTAATCTTTATGGATGATGCAGAGAAGCTGAAGATTGATTTGGAGAAAGAGATTCGAGAGAAGAATGCATGGAAGAATCGTCATCAGATCATCAGTAGTGAGAATGAGGAACTTAGAAGACAGCTGAAGATGAAGGAAGAAGAAGAGCTCTCCAGCAAGAAAAGGAAAGCACAAGAGGATTTATTTTCCTCCAGCACTCAAGAGGACACTCCTTGGAAGTTGATTGTGGATCAACTTATGCTTGAAAGGGCTCAGATGAAGGCACAGATCGAGAAGCTCAACTTGAGGCTTTTAGGAGAATCTCCTTAGGGCTTTGTCTTTGTCTTTATTAAGCTTTGTTTGGGATTTTTGAAAGTGTACTCAAGACCTTGTATCACTTTTTGAATTTAATGAAATCACATCCTTTTGATTATTATGTGTTCCTTGGTATTTGCAAATTGTTTCTTAAGTTCCTTGAATAAGATTTCATTGTCGCATTGCACTCATACATTTGGCATTGCATTTGCATTTTTTTTCATGAAACTCATTCCCGTCATCTGCTCTCCAGCTTTCACACTGAGGCTCTCACGCAAATACTACACTCGAGCTCAAGCCAGAAAGAGGATGGCTGAAAGAGACGTAGAGATGGACAGAGTTAACGAAGAGCTTTCTGATATTCGTGGAGATATGGGTCAGATGATGGAAATGTTGCAAGTCATTCGAGCGAAGTTGGATACCCAGCGGACTGTGGTGTCAGAAGTTGTCACTGCAACGACTGAAGTTGTCACTGCAACGACCGAGCCTACATCATCAGTCACTACCCCTGTGACCTGGTCTCCTTTTGGGTTTCCTCCTGGATTTTTCCCTCCTTCTCAAGGTTTTGCTTCTCAGAGTGTTATTCCCTCTTCTTCAGGATTTGCTGCTCAGGGTTTCTTCCCTCCTTCTCAAGGTTTTGCTTCTCAGAGTATTATTCCTTCCTCCCAAGGATTTGCTGCTCAAGGCTTTGTGCCTCCTCCTCATGTATTTGCTGCTCAGGGTTTTATTCCTTCTTCCCAAGGATTTGCTGCTCAGGGTTTCTTCCCCCCGTCCCAAGGTCTAGCTTCTCAAAGTTTTGCACCTCCTTCTCAGGGCATGGTATTTCCTTCCCAAGGTTTTGTGCCTCCTCCTCATGTATTTGCTGCTCAACAAACTGTTCCTGTGACTAATGAAGAAAATCATGCAGTTGCTAATTTTACACAAGACATTGTGCACACCCGTGCTCAACCGTACTTCAATGACCATCAGGGGTATGAAGCGCCAGATATGTCTGAAAACGGAGATGAGAAACATGTGAAAATGCAGGAGAATTTTGATACCCTTGAAAAAAGGTTAAGAGCGATTGAAGGTGACCAGATCTTTGGTGCCGCTGCCAGAGAGATGTGTCTGGTGTCTGGATTGGTAATACCTCCAAAGTTCAAGATACCCACGTTTGATATGTATGAGGGTGCAACTTGTCCCAAGAACCATCTTTTGATGTACTATCGAAGAATGGCTGCGCAGGTGGACAACGATAAATTAATGATCCATTGCTTTCAAGACAGTCTGAAAGGAATCTCCTCCAAATGGTATCTGACGCTTGACCAGTCAAAGATTCGCAGTTTCCAAGACTTGGCAGATGCTTTCATCCAACAATACAAATACAACATGGACCTCGCTCCCGATAGGAGGCAATTGCTAAGCATGTCTCAGAAAGAGTCTGAATCCTTTAAAGAGTATGCTCAGAGGTGGAGAGGAACCGCTTCTCAAGTAGAGCCCCCATTGACTGAAAAAGAATTAGCTGACTGGTTCGTTGACACTGTGCGACCAGTATTCTATGAGAGAATGGTGGGGAGCATAACTGCTAGTTTCTCCGATTTAGTGGCTGTGGGAATCAAGGTAGAACTCGGTTTGAAGAGTGGAAAGATGAGTGGTGCATCTGTTAGTTCCAGCAGTGGTAGTGGAAATATTGGCAAGAAATTTACCAATAATTTTCACAAGAAGAAGGAAGGTGAGACAAATGCGATAATGACAGGTCAAAGAAGAAATCCGCTTTGGCAGAGACCTTCACCTATGGCTCAACAGCAGTATGCTCGTCAACAGCAGTATGCTCATCAACAACAGTATGCCCAACATCCTTATGTAGCGGCGGTTCAACCAGCATTTAATCCACAAGTCCCCATGTATCGGCCAGCTCAAGCAGCACCGATGTACCAACAAGCGGCTCCAATGATTCAACCTTATCAACCAATGATCAATAATCCAGGCTATCAACAAGCACCCAATGCTTCAGCTTACCAACAGAGGACTCCAGCTCCTCATTCAAATCCCAATTTTCAGAACAGAAGACCAGGTGGAAGGCCTCCTAATCCTCGAATCCCTATAACTTATACTGAGTTATATCCTTCACTGCTGAAGAAGGGTTTGGTTACTCCAAGGCCTTTGGGTCCTCCACCAAATCCGCTCCCACCAAATTACAACCCAAATGCTCACTGTTTATTCCATGAAGGTGCTCCAGGGCACGATTTGGAGGGTTGTTATGCTTTGAAGTACATAGTGAAAGATTTGATGGAGAAGAACATTCTGTCATTTGGGAATACTGGTCCGAATGTCAAAGATAATCCTTTACCCAAGCATGGGTCTATAAATGCTATTGTTGATGAGTCCGAAGAAGGTTTGATTTTCAATGCCACCGAAATCAAGACCCCGCTCAGAGACTTCCATGCGAAGTTAGTAGAGGCGGGTATACTGAAGAGTTGTCATCAGAATTGTGAAGGTTGTGTTGATAGTCCAAGGGGATGTGAATCGGTCTTAAAAGATGTCCAAGATTTGATTGATGAAGGTGTCTTACAAGTGAGCAGTCATATGAAGAAGAATGAAGTGGCAGTAATTGAACCCATCTTCAACTTGCCGGAATCTAATTCTACCTGGGTGCCAGTGTTCAACCTGCCTGAATCTTCAGGAGTTCAACCTGTCCTCAATACTCCAGAATCTGTGGTGCCAATTTTCAATATACCTGAGCCAAGGTTAGAGCAAAGGAGTAACTCTTTCCGTCATGGAGACACTAAAGCAGTTCCTTGGAAGTATGATACAGGGAAAGTTCATCAGAAGATTGATAAAGCTAATCAGAAGGAAGGTTCAAAAGTTGCAAGTACTGATATAGCGGGTGCAGGTCGTTTGACTCGCAGTGGTCGTGTATATACCCAGCAAGCCAATACGGCTCCGCCTAAAGAAGTCATACCAGCTGTTGTCAACAAGGATAAAGAGGTAGTCTTGGGAGAAGAGGATGCACAGTTCCTCAGAATCATAAAGAAGAGTGATTATAAGGTAATTGATCAGCTACATCAAACGCCTTCCAAAATATCTATCCTATCACTTCTTATGCATTCTCCGGCTCATCGAAGTGCGCTTCAGAAGTTGCTAGTTCAAGCACATGTTACACATGATATAACAGTGAACCAGTTTGATGGTGTCATCGCCAATATCACTGCGTGTAACAACCTCAGTTTCAGTATGGAGGATCTTCCAAAGGAGGGTTTGGACCACAACCGTGCGCTCCACATATCAGTGAAATGTCAAGAGGATACTTTAGCAAGAGTTCTTGTGGATACAGGATCTTCTTTGAATGTTTTGCCGAAAAGAACACTTGCTAAAATATCTTATCAAGGGGCAGAGATGAGGCCCAGTGCACTGATTGTAAAAGCCTTTGATGGGTCAAGAAGGACTGTCATTGGAGAAGTAGACCTACCAATCCTGATCGGGCCACAGGTCTTCAAAATCACTTTCCAGGTTATGGACATCAATCCTAACTACAGTTGCTTGCTGGGAAGACCTTGGATCCATGCTGTTGGGGCAGTCACCTCTACCCTACATCAAAAGATGAAGTTTGTAGTTGATAACAAGCTGGTAACCGTGTCTGGGGAAGAAGACCTCATGGTCAGTAACCTTTCATCTTTTAGCTATATTGAGGCTGATGAAGATGCTTTGGAAACTTCTTTCCAAGCTCTTGAGATAGCCAATGCTGTCCTTTTGGAAGTTGAGGAACCAAAAGGGAAGGGTATACCATCTTTCGCATCGCTGAAGAGTACCATTTCCACCATTGAAGAAAGAAGCTATGAAGGTTGGGGTGATGTCATCGAGGTCAAACAGAAGCTAGATCGCTGCGGGTTGGGTTACAAACCAACTCATGTGAAGGAAGGAGCATCAACCTCCGCTAAAGGCCGTCTGAAGACCATCCAAGAAGTGTTTTCCAGTGCTGGTTATCAGGTCAACGCAATTGATGGAGTTTCTGAAGATGAAGATGTGAATCATCTGGTGTATCAGTGTGAAGAAGCCTTGGACAATTGGGAGGCAGTCGAGATCCCAGAGTTTTTTCCATTGTCAAAGTAATTTGTTGTTTTTTTCAATGTTTTCAAAGTTCCCTAGCTCTGCCCAAGGCTATGGGAGTATTTTGTAGGGCCCCTTTCTCATTTTTAAAGTTATTATCAATGAAGGCATTTTGTTGAACTCTTATTTTGATCATTTACTGTTTCTCTCTTTTCACTTTTAAAAAAGAAAATGGCAATCTTTCAAAACCAATAAAAAGCTTTTTCTCTTGCATTTCTCTATTTTCCACTTTTAATAAAAGCAAATCATTATCATATGCAGAATAAACGAAAACCCTGTTGAATCCAATGACTCTACATTCTCTCCTAACTTTGATTCGCCCATCTACCAAGCGGAAGATGAAAGTGAGGAAGATTGTGACATTCCTGAAGAACTAGCAAGATTGGTTGAGAATGAGCACGCAGATCTCCAGCCACATAAGGAGCAGGTAGAGACCATCAACCTTGGCACTGATGAAGATGAGAAGGAAGTCAAGATTGGTACAACACTTGGGGCAGACATCAGGGAAAGATTGGTCAAGCTTCTAAGAGAATATGTAGATGTGTTTGCATGGTCATATCAGGATAAGCCCGGCTTAGACACAGACATAGTGGTCCACAAGTTACCTCTTCGACCAGATTGTCCTCCTGTAAAGCAAAAGCTTCGAAGAACAAGACCAGACATGGCTCTGAAGATTCGAGAAGAGGTCAAAAGACAGTTTGATGCTGGATTCCTCGCAGTTGCAAAGTACCCTGAGTGGGTAGCTAATATCGTGCCAGTCCCTAAAAAAGATGGCAAAGTCAGAATGTGTGTGGACTATAGGGATTTAAACAAAGCCAGTCCGAAGGACGATTTCCCTCTTCCGCATATTGACACTTTGGTTGACAACACTGCTAAATTTGTCGTTTTCTCCTTCATGGATGGGTTTTCAGGATACAACCAGATCAAGATGGATCCTGACGATATGGAAAAGACTACATTCATCACACCATGGGGCACTTATTGTTACAAGGTTATGCCATTTGGTCTCAGAAATGCAGGAGCCACTTATCAGAGGGCAATGGTCACCCTTTTCCATGATATGATGCATAAAGAGATAGAAGTCTATGTGGATGATATGATTGCCAAATCACAGAGTGAGGAGGATCATTTGAATCATATTTTGAAGTTATTTGAGCGTCTCAGAAAGTTCCAATTGCGCCTGAATCCAGCTAAGTGTACTTTTGGTGTCCGATCAGGAAAGTTACTTGGTTTTATTGTTAGTCAGCAAGGTATTGAAGTAGACCCGGACAAGGTCAGAGCAATTCAAGATATGCCAGCTCCCAAAACAGAAAAGCAAGTCAGGGGTTTCCTTGGAAGATTGAACTACATCTCCAGATTCATCTCCAACATGACTGCTACATGTGAGCCTTTATTCAAGTTACTCCGGAAGAATCAAGCAATTGAGTGGAGTCCTGATTGTCAATTGGCTTTTGAAAAGATTAAGGTTTATCTACAAGAACCTCCTATCTTGGTCCCACCTACTCCAGGGAAACCTCTTTTCATGTATCTGACTGTGCTCGAGGGATCTATGGGTTGTGTATTAGGCCAACAAGACGAAACTGGTCGTAAGGAGCACGCCATCTATTACTTAAGCAAGAAGTTCACAGACTGTGAGAGCAGATACTCACTTTTAGAGAAAACTTGTTGTGCCTTGGCATGGGCGGCCAGACGCCTCAGGCAGTACATGATTTGTCACACTACTTTGTTGATCTCGAAAATGGATCCAATAAAGTACATCTTTGAGAAGCCTGCTTTGACTGGAAGACTCTCCCGTTGGCACATGTTGTTATCCGAATACGACATCCAATATGTAACCCAGAAGTCTATCAAGGGCAGTGTTTTGTCTGAATACCTTGCTGATCATCCTGTTGAAGATTATGAACCTTTGAAATTCGATTTCCCGGACGAAGACATTATGTTGATAAAGGACTATGAAGTTCCAGGTCCAGATGAAGGTCCCGAGCCAGGTTCTCGTTGGAAGATGATGTTTGATGGTTCCTCTAACTACATGGGGCATGGTGTAGGAGTTGTTTTGATGAATCCTGATGGTGGTTATACTCCTTTCACAGCCAGATTATGTTTCGAGTGTACTAACAACATCGCTGAGTATGAAGCATGTGTTTTAGGTATCGAAGCTGCAATCGATACTAGAATCAAGATCCTTGAAGTATATGGAGACTCAGCTTTGGTAATATACCAAGTCAAAGGTGAATGGGAGACCCGTGACGAGAAGTTGATCCCTTATCGGGCCCACATTGTGGAGTTAATTAAATACTTTGATGAAGTCACTTTTCATCATGTTCCAAGGGCAGAAAATCAAATTGCAGATGCTTTGGCTATGTTGGCATCTATGTTTCAAGTCAGATTTCTTAATGAAGCTCCACTCATTACAATCGAGCGAAGAACTGCACCAGCCTACTGTCTACTGGTCGAAGAAGAAACTGATGAGAAACCGTGGTTCTACGACATCAAGAACTACTTGCAAAATCAGGAGTACCCAGCGGATGCAACAAACTTAGACAAGAAGACTCTAAGAAGATTGGCATCCAAGTTCTTCCTCAGCAACAATGTGCTTTACAAGAGAAATCATGATATGGTTCTGCTCAGATGTGTGGACAAGCGCGAAGCAGACTTATTGATCAGGGAAATCCATGAGGGATCATTTGGAACACATGCCAATGGACATGCCATGTCCAGGAAGATTTTGAGAGCTGGATACTTCTGGTTGACCATGGAGTCAGATTGTTTCAAGTATGCCAGGAGGTGTCATAAATGCCAGATTTATGCCGACAAGGTGCACGTACCTCCAACACTTTTGAATGTTCTGTCATCGCCTTGGCCTTTCTCAATGTGGGGCATTGACATGATAGGGGCAATTGAGCCTAAAGCTTCCAATGGTCACCGGTTTATCTTGGTCGCAATTGATTACTTCACCAAGTGGGTAGAAGCAGCTTCCTACGCCAATGTGACAAAGCAAGTGGTTGCCCGTTTCATCAAGAACCAAATTATCTGCCGTTATGGAATCCCAAGCCGAATCATCACAGATAATGGAACCAATTTGAACAATAAGACAATGGAAGAGTTGTGTGAGACATTCAAGATTGAACATCATAACTCTTCCCCGTATCGTCCGAAGATGAATGGAGCTGTCGAAGCTGCAAACAAGAACATCAAAAAGATTCTGCAAAAGATGGTAAAAACTTACAAAGATTGGCACGAGATGTTACCATATGCTTTACATGGATACAGAACATCAGTCCGCACTTCAACAGGGGCAACCCCTTTCTCTCTGGTGTATGGGATGGATGCAGTTCTCCCTATTGAAGTAGAGATACCATCTTTGAGAATCTTGATGGAAACCAAACTGGAGGAAGCTGAGTGGGTCCAGAGCAGATACGACCAGCTGAACCTCATCGATGAGAAGAGAATGACTGCCATGTGCCATGGCCAGATGTACCAGAAGCGCATCAAGAGAGCATTTGACAAGAAAGTCCGTATCCGAGAATTCAAAGAAGGAGATCTTGTACTCAAGAAAATCTTGCCAGTTCACAAAGACATGCGTGGAAAATGGAGTCCTAACTATGAAGGCCCATATGTTGTGAAGATGGCATTCTCCGGAGGTTCCTTAATCCTTACAACTATGGATGGTGAACAGCTGAAACACCCGGTGAATTCTGATGCAGTCAAAAAATATTATGCCTAAATAAAACCCGATAGGTCGAAAACCAGAAATGGCGACCTAGGCAAAAATGGGTATCCCGGTGGATCAAAACCTATGAAGGAGATCCAGGCAAAAGTTAGGGATAAAAATGAAAAATAAGAGCTCGCTAAGTTGAAAACCCGAAAGGGCGGCTTAGGCAAAAAAGAGCGTCCCGGTGGATTGAAAACCCGAAAGGGCGGTCCAGGCAAAAGTTAGGGACAAAGGCGTTTGACTGTGTCAGATGGTGTTTACCATTACTGAAGAATCATAATGGAAGACCAATCCAACTGCTCTTGTCAGAAGCAAGGTGTCGGGCAGTCTTAGTTATTAGGGATTGTAGTGGTCGTTGGATTCAATGTAGACCTTTCCCCATTGCCATTTTCAAATTGTAATTTTCCATGGAGTTTTTGCCATTGGCAAGCTACCATTCTTGAATAAAATACAAACTTTGCCTATGAATTTTGTTGTTCAAACTCTTATTTTCTTTTGTTATGCAAAATGCCATCACTTGATTACAATTTAACTCTGAAAAATGACAGGTTTTTTTTAGAAAATGTTTTTGAAAGCACACTGAAAAACTGTTAAGTTTTTTTTGACTTTGGAAAAATTGGAAAAATCTTCTGTTTCCCCAAGAAGCCCTGGTTTGCAACAACACTTTTATACTATTGTTTCAGAAATCCCCATGGAAGTTCAAAACTGACAACACTTTTGGATGGATCCTTGGACCAAGCATGATTTCCAAGTTCGAAGACATCTCCCCAGTGTTTTTCATATTGCTCATCTGAGTATTGGTGTTGAGAGCCTACTCCTCATTGAGTCTTGTCAACTCTTTGTCTCTTTAGAGTCAGCATTTGCATCTCATGATCATTCGCATCATGCTCGATCATGCGCATTTGACATTAGCATTTGTCTATTCCCCAGTTGTCGTCTGTCTATTTTCAAGTCCAGATATCATTAGTGTTCAATTTGAGAATTCATTGTTGTTGGTACCCGAAGTGGTTTACCAATGTTTTTGCCCCCAGTAATTGCTGGTGTTCCCCTGTGGACTTCTATTTGTGTTTGGTATTTGTCTTTATGACCACCGTGTCTCCTTGAAGTCCAATTGTCATTGGCACAAATCTTTTAAGCAGGTCCTGAAACCTTTTGCTTAAAATCCAAGTCCATTTGATTTTGTACATACTTGTACCTTTCTCCTGATGGTTCCTGAAGGAATTTCCAGAGGTTGGATGTTTTATCTTGTTTTGTTGTTACTTTTTTGTGTTAGCCGGTCGCTTAGAGCCGTTGATCTATTTTTGGGTGATCTCCGTTCTATCCCCAATGTTAGCTGGTCGCATAGAGCCGCTACTAAATCATTGTGATTTCCTTCCTTATCCTTGGTGTCGGCAGTTACATTTGAACCTGCTTATTTACCATTTTGATTATTTTTGTTATTCTTGGTGTCAGCTGGTCGCATCGAGCCGCTGCGCATTCACCTTGAATAAGCTGTTTATCATTTCCAATGCTAGCTGGTCGCATAGAGCCGCTGCATTTTCTCTTTGAATGTTTATTTTTGTTGTTATTCATGGTGTCATTTGGTCGCATCGAGCCGCTGCGCATTCACCTTGAATAAGTTTGTTGTCATTCTCAGTGACAGTTTGGTCACATCGGGCCGCTGTGCATTCACTTTGAATGTTTATTTTTGTTGATTATTCTCAGTGACAGTTGGTCGCATCGGGCCGCTGTGCATTCACTTTGAATGTT
The DNA here is from genome assembly GCA_963966055.1 of Lathyrus aphaca. Taxonomy (NCBI): domain Eukaryota; kingdom Viridiplantae; phylum Streptophyta; class Magnoliopsida; order Fabales; family Fabaceae; genus Lathyrus; species Lathyrus aphaca. The sequence continues at coordinate 248,800,656 of OZ014525.1, read as the reverse complement.
TATTTTTTGTTGATTATCCTTGGCGTCAGTTGGTAGCATCGAGCCGCTGCGCATTCACCTTGAATAAGCTGTTTGTCATTCTCAGTGACAGTTGGTCGCATCGAGCCGCTGTGCATTCACTTTGAATGTTTATTTTGTTGTATTCTTAGTGTCAGTTGGTCGCATCGAGCCGCTGTGCATTCACTTTGAATGTTTATTTTGTTGTATTCTTAGTGTCAGTTGGTCGCATCGAGCCGCTGCGCATTCACTTTGAATCTTGTGTCATTTCTATTCTTAGTATCAGCTGGTCGCATCGAGCCACTGCACATTCTTTTTGAATATTTTTTTGTTGTTGTTATTCTTGGTGTCAGTTGGTCGCATCGAGCCGCTGCGCATTCACCTTGAATAAGCTGTTTGTCATTTCCAATGCTAGCTGGTCGCATAGAGCCATTGCACTTTCTTTGAATGTTTATTTTGTTGTATTCTTGGTGTCAGTTGGTCGCATCGAGCCGCTGCGCATTCACCTTGAATATATGTTGCCTTTTTACTTCTCAAAGTCAATTTGGTCGCATAGAGCCATTGGTCAACCACTTCGATTTTATTTCCTTGTCTTATTTGTATTCTCAGTGCCAGTTGGTCGCATTGAGCCACTGTGCAGTCACTTTGGATTTTATTTTATTTTGTCTGTGTTTCGTTGATCCAACGCTTTGGATTTCTTTTTTGTTCCTGTCTTTTGTTTTATTCTTAGTGTCAACAGTTACACTTGAACCTGTTGATTTATCACTTTGAATATTTCCCGTTTTCGTTTCTTTATCCCCAGTGTCTGTTATCCCCAGTGAGTCTTGGCTTGTGGTCGTCGATATTCTCATTCTCATCATTCATACCATAATCATCATTTCATTGCATAAGAGTTGCAGAGTTAGATAGTTTGTAGTCCAGCATAACATTGCACTTAGGGGCAAAATTTTCGGTTATTTCCGTATTTAAATACCTTTCACCATGATTTCATGAGTGCCTATCGTCATTCACGCCATCTGGTAAAGTTATTTAAATAGGGGCAACTGTCACACCCCAAATTTTACCCCTAATCGCTCATATCATAATCATACATTCATCGCATTTAGCAGGGATTCTTCCCAATTTATTTTCTGTTGCTTTCTTTTTTTTTTCTAGCTGTTTATAACTCTTAATTTCTTGTCACTTATAAGCTTCCATTTTAATTTAATTTCTACTTCTCATTTCTAACCTTTTAATTTATTTTCGTGTTTTAATTTTAATGTTAAATTTAATTTCTATCTATTTTATTCTCAAACTTTTGCTAAATAAAAATGTAATTTTATTTCCAATTCCAAGGTTTTAAAAAAAAAAAATATATAATTTCATTTCTATTTTCAAAGTTTTTATTTCTTAATGTGATTTCTAGTTTTTAACTTTTATTTTTAATTCATTTTTTTAGTTAGCTTAGTTCCATTTCTAATTTAATTATAATCTCTAATTGTTTGTTTCTTTTAATCCATTTTTAAGTTTTTATTTCTAATGTAATTTCAATTTCTAATTTTTATTTTTAAGATGTCAATTTCACTTTAATTCCAATTTCTTTTCTTATCTTATTTTTTTGATTTCAATTTCAATTTAATTCCAATTTCTTTTTCTTATAATTAATTTTAATTCCAAGTTTATTTATTTAAGTTTATAAGTTATTTTCAATTTTAAATTTAATTCTTTTTAATTCATTTCTAAGTTAAGTATTATATTTAGACTCTAATTTAAAACTCTTATTTCAAATATCAAGTGTCAAGTGTAAATCAAAGCTTTAGTGTAAATATTCAAATTTATTCCATAATTTTGTTCATATTACATTTGCATAGAAAGAAAATGTTACAAAAAATCAGCACTACAATACAAAAAATGCAGCACAAAACAGTCCCACAAGACAAGCATGCAGCCACCAACAGCTGCATTTTCCTGCTCCACTCCACTGCTACAAAGTTCAGACTGCTGTCCCCTTTCCTCCAACCCTTCACCTACAAGCAAGACACACAAATCAACCATATAACACACACTGTTACATTAGAAAAACACTACAAAAATTCAGCAAATCAGCCCTCCAAAACACCCACAGAACAGTCCCATAATACACTACAAACAGCCCTGAAACACCACTACTCAAAAACCACCAAGTTAGCAGCATCAAATACCCCACAAATAGCCCCAAAATCACACAAAAACAGTTCCAATTCAGCCCACAAACACACAAAAAACAGTCCCCAAAAACACTGTTACAACCACTAAATACAACACAACAGCCCTCAAAACCTCACTCAGAACAACAAAAAATTCAGAAAAAACAGCAAGGAGAAGGAGGAGGCTCACCATCGCGGATCCTGCACCCCGATAACGTTCGGGTCGGTATTATTCTCTTTTCTTTCACTTTTATTTCAGCATGTTATCCATGGTTTAGTTTCTCTTTTCTTTCTTTCAATCTAAACTTCATTTCAAATCTGCACAAAAACAAGTTTTATATTAAAAACTTCAAAAAAAAAATACTTTAAACCTTTTTAAAAAAAAATCAGCAACAATAATACTTGTAAATAAAGAGAAACACAGAGCCAAACCTCATTTGTTACACTCATTAATCCATGAAACCGCTCATACAACCGTTCCAATCACCAAAACAACCAACCTGAAACATCAAACTCACAAACTCACCAACCTCCTTCCAATCTCAACATCTCCATAACCATTATCCTATAATCTAACCTTAAAAAAAACAGTGAACAACTCCGTAACCATTAAACCAAACACAACCTTCATTTTCATCCAAACAAACCGCTCACCCAAAAACGTAACCTCCACCTTCAAACTTGCTTTCAAACTTACCGAAAACAAACAAAAAAAAGTTGTGAAACTTGCAGATTTCGAACTGGCCACAGATACACAACCCTTTAGCCGCCGCGTCCATCCACCCATCACCTCCCATCCGAACTTCAAACCATCAAATCCGGAACCGTAACTACAAAACCCTCACCAATTCGAACCTGTTAACAACCAATCAAGCCCTCCGCCAAACAGACTAACACAATCCGACCCTTAGCCTCATCACACCTTCAAACCACTCTGTCACCACCATATAAACCCCAATCTCAGAAATAAAAAGACCCGAAAAAAGATAAACTGAAAAGAGATGATTTGAGAAACAATGCAGAACCTACCTTCAAACATCCACCATTTCTGAAAATCACCGAAACACAAGCAGCCACCCTCTGAAAAAACGCATCAAACTGAAAACAGACCTCACCGCCACAACAACCGTGGAACTCATACCAAACTCAAAAAACCAGCCGGCCTTTCAAAAACTTTCCGATCCCCAAACTCAACCCGAAACAACAATAACAAACAGTAGCCGAAACAGAACTTATCTTCAAACGCCCTAGCCGGAAACTCATCCTTCTCACTGAAATCAAATCCGAACTACCCCTGTTGTTCATCAAACCATCCCGCCGTAAGCCTGCAAACATCACCGAGTCAACCCCATCGCAAATCGCAACCGACCAAACCACCATTCATACATCATATCCAGAACTTTCATCAAATCCTCACAAACCCTTCAATAAGTCTTCAATTCTTCTAAATAACAACAGCTGAAAACAACATTGAGACCATTGCAAATAACCATCGGAGAACAATAACTAAATCAAGACCCATCTTCACCACCAAACCGCCACAACCAAGACCATTGCTGCAACCCGCTACCGCCAAAAACCAAAACCTTCACAACAACTCAAGCACAACTCTTCCACAACCATCACCCTCACCATCTTCACGCTGTCACCACCTCAAAACAATCACCCACCGCCCTTTAATCCAAACAGAACCACATCTTCTCTGAACGCAGTCAAGTCCATCCCTTTCCGTCAACCTGCATCTGAAACCACACCAGAACCAACCTGCAACAAACCTATCATCAAAAACTCTATAAGACCAGAAGAATTGATGAGAAGAAATCCAGATACTCAGTCACAAAAAAACAGTAAGGAACAATAACAATATCATCACCTTCGATGTCAACTTCATCTCCTTCATCAAAATCACCACCGGTTCGCCAAACCAGAATAACACGAGTCGTTCACCTCCAAAATCCGAATCCAAAGCCGTAACCCATTCGCGTTTGAGGATTCGAATCCGACCCATCACCATCTTCAAAAACCATAAAACAACCCACAAACAGCCGCAAACTCAGTCGGCCACCATCCAAAATCCGTCGCCGACCATCCGCCCAAAACCCCACCGTGAGAAACCTTTCGCCAACGCACTTCTTCGCTGCCGCCTAATCATCCGAATCCGAACGAAATCAAGCTCATCCATTGCAGTGAGCAAAATCGCATTTGAGTTGAGAGAGATGCAGCGAGTCTGACGGAGAGAGTGAGAGTAGAAACGGTGAGCTTGGTGAGAGGAATTGGGTTTTCTTTTGACCCTTAATCGTGTTTCTTCTTTTTCCTTTTACTGTTTTGTTTTTTTTACTTACTTTATTTTATTTTCACTTTTTATTTTAATAAACTCTTCATACTTTGGATCAAAAGCAGGCCTATTGGTCATGCTTCTCACCCTTCCGTTTCCGCCCCCCCCCCCTTGTCATTTGTTGTTATGGGCTTGGTGAGCCCATTCTGAGTTTCTATCAGCACCCCCAGTCCGACGCATATATCCCCCCTCTATTTTATATTCTTTTCTGTTTTTAAATTTTTTTATTTGTTTTGTGATTAGTTAGAATTTGTTTTTCTTTTTATATATATTAATTCTTATAAGTTTTAATTTTCAGTTTCTTTATTAGTAATTGTTTTCCCTTAAGAAAATGCCTTAAAAATTAGTAGTGAATCATTTTTATTTTAGGGGCCAATGATATTATTAAGGGTTTATCGATGTTCGATATTTGTAATCGACGTCATCTAAACCCATATGAGGCCACGCATTTTTTATTTATTTCTATTTCATGCATTTATTTATATTTATTCTATCTATTTCATTTTATTTATTCTATTTATCTTATTTATCTAATTTATTTATTTCTATTTCATAACTTACTTCATTTTATTTATTTTATTATTTATTTCTCGCAAGTTTACACCATTTAATTTAATTTTCAAAATAATAATTCCTTGGTCCAACGCCAAGTGAATTTCACTTCACATTCACTCACACACGTAAGTCGGTCGTTTACGATCGCCATCTGCACAGTTCCTTACACTGCACAGCTTTTCAACTTGAACAAATTGTCGTACCGCGCTTGTTTTCCACCCCTGCATTCTCGATCCATATATCGAGTCATAGCCGGTTACTAAGCCCTTGTCTTATATTTCCATTTACTTTATCCATTTCTTTTTGCGAGTTGCAACCTATGCCTTAGACTTAGGAGCTTGCACCCTCATTTATTTGCTTTCTTTTTTTTGCATTTCAATCCAAAAGGGAAAGAACTCATGTAGTTGACTCAATGTCATAGGAAGTTTAGCCATCCCTAGTTCCTTTTCAACCTTAGCCATTAGGACCTTTTTATTTTACAATTTTTTGTGACTTTGTTAAGTCACGTGAGTGTTTGCCATAACACTTACCTTCCCCCGCGAACCTTGAGCGTAACCAAGTGTTCGTTAATCCTTAGGAGAACTACGAGTGCTCTGATTCTATACCCGATACGTAGGCATCGATGCGATGTTGTGCGAGCACCATTAGAAATAAAAACCTTAGGTTCCCATAATTTTAACAAGCAATAAACAACAATAATACAAATACTAACAAGAGGTTCCCGTAGGATACTGCGGATGCTTAGGATGCTAACACCTTCCCTAAGTATAATCAACCCCCGAACCTAGTTTCTCCTCATTTAGGGTTTTTACGATCTTTTTCCCTTTTCCCTTTGGATTAAATTAAAGTCGGTGGTGAACATAAAAGTTTTACGATTCAAGCTCACTTAATAGCTTGGTATCCGATTCTCACCGCGACACATAAGCAACATTTTTATGGCATAAAAAATGATTTCTGGAAAAAATGTTCTTGGTGATACCTGAACTGAAGCTTTCGAAAATGGTACTGGCTGGCTGCTTCTTTGCTTCAAATCAGCTCCAATGATCCTCCTGAAGAGCTTGCAGTGCTTGGTTGGAGTTTATATGGCCTCTATGTGAAGTTGGCTGAAACTCAGTTCAAGAAATGTGAAAATCTTGTTTTTTATTTGAGGTGTTTCAAGGCAAGATGAAGGGTGGGAAATGATCAGTAATGGATGTGTAGTTGAATGGTGGAAAAAGTTTGAAGATTTGTTGGCTGAGCTATGAGTTTCGAAAGCTTTTGCAAGTTAGAGTGATTTTGTGTATGCTGAGTTATCTGAAGTGTTAGGCTATGATGTTGTGTGTTATGAACTGCATTTTGTCCACATAACAAGTAGTGATAGGCCGGAGAGTGGGTGGTGGCTGCAGCTGATTGGTATGGGCAAGTTGCCAAAATGTCAACATGACTTGTACTTGAGGTATGGGCCAAAATACAGCTGTTCTTTGGGCATTTCCATGCGCAGCTGACTTCATGGATGTCCACAAATCCAATTTTGAGGCAATTCAGCATGAGGGAAGAAAGTTATGGGGTGTTTTGCAATTATGTGATGTTTTGGCCCCTTTGAGAAATCTTGATGATCAAGGCATGAAACTTGAGATTTCCTTGGGCAATTCAGAATTATAGGTCATGTACTATGTCTGTGTAATGGTTATAAGTGTGTTTGAAGTCACAAAATGCTTTGGCAAGTGGTTTTGCAATGTTTCCCTCTTTGGTTCATAAGTGAAATTTTGTGATTTTTCCCAACTTTGCAAGGCCATAACTTGAGTTCTATGATGAATTAGGTCAAGTTCTTGTACTTTTTGAAAAGGGAATGATCCAATCTACAACTTTCATGACCAATAATTTTTCATTTGAAGCCGTTTTGAATCAAAAAGAGGAGGTTGAAAAACTTTCCCAAAATGGCAAGTTTGCATTACAAGTCACTTTCCCAAAATGGCAAATTTGCAAATGGCTTGAAATTCTTCAATTTTGTGAACTTATAACTTCTTCTAAGATCAAATAAATATCATATATACCCAAAATAATGGAGAAGACCCTTTGGTTGGATGATTGGGGGCCTTAGATGCCTTGATTTTGCACTGACTTGTTCAAGAAGTCATTTATTGATCAGATGCCTTCCCCATTGAATTTCTTCATGAAAATTGGTATGTAAGATCCTTATATCATATAGAGACCAATAAAAACAAGAATGACCAAAAAATTTGGAGTTATGGCCTCTGAAACCAAAACCCTAATTTTAGGTCATCTGTGTAGTTAAGCTTGGCTCAGCTTCCATGCCTTTCTCAGTTCTTGTGATTCTTTGATTTTCTTGATCTTGGGAGGATGTAATATGATGCTTGAACATACATGGACCCTCTTGAGATGATTTGAGACTCTTGGAGTTGCTCAGATAGCTCAGGGATGGCTCAGATCACAAACCCTAGATGCAGATAACTTGGGACCAATGCAGTGAAGCAAAAATGCAATATGAGATGATATGATGGATCTTATGCAAATGAAAAGAATTACAAGCCATGGTGTGAACTTAGTGAGGGCAAATTTGGGGTGTTTACAGCTGCCCCTATTCAAATATGAGTTAGCTGTGCAGGATGTAAGCGCCTGGCTTAACAAACAAACAAGATAACTTGTGGTTGAATACCAAAGACAGTCCAAAATTTGCGCTCACTGGGAAAAAGAAAGGGGATATAAATTGTAAAAGGTAGTAAAGTATGATTATAAAGTGCGGGAGATGGAGGACGACCATCGAGCAGAGGACGACTGCTGGGGATAAGGAAATGCTGGGGACGGCCGACATGCTGGGGTAATAAAGAGACCAAGATGGGGACGGCCATCAGGTAAAGCAACAAGATTCTCTGGGGATTAAAGGTAAATGATGGGGACGACCATCGGGTTGAAGAAATAAATGATGAGGGACGGTCATCAAGGGTGAAGGATGATCACCTAGCAGGGGACGACTGCTCTATTGGGGACAAGATGAGGGACGGTCATCTAAGGTGAAAAACGATCACCTGGCAAGATACGGTTGCTGGAAGTATCACGACATAGGACGAATGTCGGAAAGAGTCGACGATGGGGACAGCCATCGGATAAGCATGATGAAGGACGATCATTGAAGGGGTGAAGGGCGATCACCTAGCAGGGTACGACTACTCTCGGGGGTTATCATGGCACAGGACGAATGTCAGATAACAAAACGATGAAGGACGATCATCAAAAGGTGAAGGACGATCACCTAGTAGGGGACGGATGCTAAAAATATCACAACATAGGACGAATGTCGGATAGGAAAGGGTTCCAATGATGGAGACTCCGCTAGGGGAATGATGAAGGACGATCATCAAAAGGTGAAGGACGATCACCTGGCAGGGTACGGCTGCTGGAAGTATCACAACATAGGGCGAATGTCTGATAGAAAAGAAAATCTTTGCTTTTCACTAGGGATTTGCTAGGAACTCTTCTGGGGAATGGTAGACATAGACGAGTGTCTAAAGAGTGTGTAGCTGTATTTTGATAGTGCAACGGGGACACTTTGGCTTTCTGCCGGGGAATTTGAGGGGTATTTTGTATACTGCTGATGTGGTATTGTTGATATTTACAGGTGACTGATTCGAACCTGACTTGTGATTATGCAATATGTTTGATTTTTGCCGTAATGCTCCGTATTAGACGAAATGCTACGCTTTGAGGGTAAATATGATGTGAATGCTATGATTATGCAAAGACACTGATCCGGGATTCGGATCCCGTTGCTGTGAAGATCTCTGGCTGATCTGCTTTGAGAGAATGTCCCATCTGGGAGAAAAGATCATTGGTAGATCTGATAAGATGTATGGTTGCTTGGGGAAATAGGTCACTGATAGACCTATCTTAATGATGAGGAGCCCAACTGGGGTTTGTGGAAGCTTCCGTCACTTTGTTGTGAGATCTTCAGACATTGCTCTTCTGGATAGAGGTTGAAACTCTGCGGGGAGATGATTCCCTGCCTGACACTTGGCTGGGGAGGAGTGATCACTGAACGATCTTCCTAGAGATTTCTATGGGGATCCTGCTGAGGATGATGAAATTAGCTGGGGAAATGAACACCTTCTGATGCTACTTCTGAAGAAAGTGTTGGAGAAGTGATGCCCGACAACTCTGATGAGGTGAAAGCAGCTCTGGTGTTGTTTGGAAGATATGCTGAGGAAATAATGATTTGGCAGCTTGCTGGGGAGAAGCTTTCATGCCCCATGCCGCACTTTGAATACCTGCAATCCTGTTATGACAAAGAAACGTACAAGTATCCCGAGGTATCCCCTACTGGATTCCATCATAGGAGTTTAGACACTCCCGGGAGCAAATCTATTTCCCGTAAGCATGTAATTTAGAAAAGACGCATCTGTATTTATGCAATCGTTAAGGACATCGGACATTTTTGCAAATGAAAGTAAAATGTACGAGACTAAGTGTGACTGAAAAATCTGATTTTATTGATTTGGGGTGCCCCGAATTGGCAAGTACAGTCAAAGAAACAGATCCTCTAAAATGAGGAGATTGTTACAAATTGAGAAACAAAAAAGGTGCTGGCAATGTTGATGACGCTTCAGTGTGCTTCCCTTTAGCTATGACTTGTATGACATTGACGTTCTTCTCATCTTGCTTTCTGAAGAAGGCTGATTCTGACCAATGCTTGAACCTTCCGAAGCTTTCCATGTTGTGAATGATACAGACGAATTCAGAATGCAGTTGTTCGCTTATTCCCTTTTTGCGTGGATCGCCCTTTCGGGTTTTCAATCCACCGGGATACCCATTTTTGCCTGAGCTGTCCAATACGGCTTTTCAACTCAGCGGGTGTACATTTCTTTTGATTTATTTTCCCTTATTTTTGCCCGAGTCTTTTATTCTGTTTCTGACTCGCCGGGATGCCCTATTTTTTCCTGGACTTACATTCTATTTTTGTGTCCAGCGGGTCATTTTATGCGAAGTATTTTTTTACTGCATCTGAATTCACAGGGGATAAGAAATCTTCACCATCCATAGCACTGAGCATCAGTGCTCCCCGAAAGAAAACTTTCTTTACTATGAATGGGCCATCGTAATTTGAAGTCCACTTGCCCCTGTGGTCTGTATGAGGAGGGAGGAGTCTTTTCAGTACAAGATCTCCTACTTGGTATTCCCGAAGCCTGACTTTCTAATCGAAGGCTTTCTTCATTCTTTTCTGGTACAGCTGCCCATGGCAGATTGCAGCTAATCTTTTCTCTTCAATCAGACTCAGTTGTTCGTATCAGGATCGGACCCATTCTGCTTCATTCAATTTAACATCCATTAGTACCCGCAAGGAGGGTAGTTCAACTTCAACAGGTAGGAATGCCTCCATACCATACACAAGTTGATACGGTGTTGCCCCAGTGGATGTTCTGATTGATGTACAGTACCCATGCAAGGCAAATGGTAGCATTTCATGCCAGTCTTTATAGGTGACCACCATTTTCTGCACAATCTTCTTGATATTCTTGTTAGCTGCCTCTACAGCGCCATTCATCTTTGGCATGTAAGGAGAAGAATTATGGTGTTGGATCTTGAAGTCCCGACATAACTCTGCCATCATTTTGTTGTTCAAGTTGGAACCATTATCAGTAATGATTCGCTCGGGCACTCCATATCGGCAGATGATTTCTTTCTTCAAAAATCGGGCTACCACTTGCCTGGTGACATTTGCATAGGAAGCTGCTTCAACCCACTTGGTAAAATAGTCAATGGCAACCAGGATGAATTTGTGGCCATTTGAAGCAGTCGGTTCAATCTTGCCAATCATATCAATGCCCCACATGGCAAAGGGCCAAGGCGAAGACATCACATTCAAAGGATTTGGAGGCACATGCACTTTATCTGCATAAATCTGGCATTTATGACACTTTCTGGCATAAGCACAACAGTCTGCATCCATTGTGATCCAGTAATAACCTGATCTTAACAACGTTTTAGCCATAGCATGTCCTCCAGCATGGGTTCCAAAAGATCCTTCGTGCACCTCGTGCATCAGCAAGTCTGCTTCTGCCTTATCAACACATCTGAGAAGTACCATATCAAATTTTCTCTTGTACAAAGAACCATCAGCATTCAGGAAGAAACTACCAGCAAGCCTTCTTAATGTCTTCTTGTCATTGGATGATCCCCCAGGTGGGTATGTTTGATCCTCCAAGAAACATTTGATGTCATGAAACCAAGGCTTATCATCTTTACCAAGGTCTGCTGAGAAAACATATGCTGGTCTGTCAAGTCTGGATACTGAAATCCGCGGCACAAAGTTGGCAGCTTGAACTTTGATCATGGATGAAATGGTAGCTAGAGCATCTGCAAACTGGTTTTCATCTCGAGGGATATACTCAATTTTGACAGTCGTGAAGAATGTGAGTAACCTCCTTGTATAATCCCTGTAAGGTATCAGATGCTCCTGGTGAGTGTACCATTTGCCGTTGGTTTGGGTGATTACCATAGCTGAATCTCCGAATACAGTCAAAGTCTTGATCCTGAGGTCAATGGCTTCCTCAAGACCCATAATACAAGCTTTGTATTAAGCTTCGTTGTTAGTGCAGTTAAAGGTGAGTTTTGCCGAGAAAGACATGTGAACTCCCTTAGGTGTAATGAGTACTGCACCAACACCACGACCATTCATATTAACACCCCCATCAAACATCATAGTCCATTTTTCTTCTGGGTCAGGCCCTTCAGTGTGAATAGGATCTTCATGATCTTTTGCTCTTATGAACATGATGTCTTCATCAGGGAAGTCAAATCTCATAGGTTGGTAATCATCAATGGGTTGCTCAGCAAGATAATAAGACAATACACTGCCTTTGATGGCTTTTTGAGATGTGTATTGAATGTCATTGTAAACACCCCAAATTTGCCCTCACCCATTCACACCATGGCTTGTGATCATCCTCATATTCATAAACTCAATCATACCATCTCACATCACATTTTTGATTCACTGCATTGGTTCTAAGTCATCTGCATCTAGGGTTTGTGATCTGAGCAATCCAAGAGCTACTTGAGCCACTTCAAAGGTCTTCAATCACTTCAAAGGGGTACATGAATGTTCAAGCATCATATTATATCCTCTCAAAGTCAAGAATGTCAAAGAATCACAAGAACTGAGAATGGTATGGAAGCAGGGCCAGGCTTGACTGCACAGATGACCTAAAATTAGGGTTTTGGTTTCAGAGGCCATAACTCCAAATTTTTTGGTCATTCTTGCTTCTATTGGTCTCTATATGGTATAAGGAGTATGCATATCAATTTTCATGAAGAAATTCCATGGGAAAGTCATCTGATCAAGAGTTGACTTTTCAAGCAAGTCAGTGTAAAATCAGGGCATCTGAGGCCCCCAATGACCCAACCAAAGGGTATTCTTCATCATTTTGATTGTATATGATCTTTATTTGATCATGGAAGATGGTAGAAGTTCACAAAATTGAAGAGTTTCAAGTCTTTTGCAAAGTTGACTTTTTGGGCAAGTTTGACTTTTAATGAAATTGTCATTTTAAGCAACTTTTTCAACCCTTACTTTTTGATTCAAAAAAGCTTCAAATGGAAAAACTTTGGTCATGAAAGTTGTAGATTGGATCATTCCCTTTTCAAAAAGTACAAGAACATGACCTAATTCATTTTTGATCAAAAGTTATGGCTTGTCAAAGTTGGCTAAAATCACAAAATTTCAAAGTTTCTACCAAAGAGGTATTTTGCAAAATGGCTTGATCAAGTGTTCTAAGGCTATCAAATGCACTTCTAATACACACAGCATGATCACACAAGTCCTAAAAATCAGAATGGGCCAAGGGATCACATGTTTTATGGCTTATGGATCAAGTTTCTTTCATAAGAACCAAAGGCAAGGCAAGTTGCAAAACTCATGATAACTTCTCATCCACTTGCTGGCTAGTTTGCTGATCAATCCTAGGCCCTTCCTCACATCATGCTGCGCAGCACACCCTCCTTGTACTAGGCTAGCAAGTGGCCCATGCTTCTCTTACACAAAGTTGACATTTTTGCAAAAGCACCCATACCAATCAATAAAGTACATGTCACTTCTTCTGACCAATGGGGATTGTTTATACAAATCAAATGCAAGCCAAACATAACAAGAAGCAAGCCTGAAACACTCCATAGCTCAGCATTCTCATTTTCACCCTCTTGAGCAAAAGCTTTCGAAACTCATCACACAACTCACCAACACACAAACTAACTTCATAAACCAACTCAACACATCTTCCTGGTCACAAAGCACCCTTCAAAACAGCCTGAAACTCAAAGAATCAGAAATACGATTTCCTCACTCCACTGAACAGAACTTGTTCAAACTTCCAAACCAGCCAAAATAAACTTGCTCCAAGCCTTTCAGAAGCACAAGGGAGGTCACAGGAGTGGTTTTGCACAAGAGAGGAGGTCAGAAAGTTCCAGACTGAAAAGCTTCAAACTCAGGTAGCTTCATGAACTTTTTTTCCAGAAGCATGATTTTAAGTTCTTAATAGCTTCTATGCATTCCCCTGATCATGAATATGTAATTATTTTTGAAAATGGTTGAGAAACCAGGATGTATGAAATGTCTGAAACTTTTGCCCTAAAAAATGTTTTGCTTCGATTCAGTTGATTGATGAAAGATAAATGAGTTTTGAGTTAGGGTTTTGATTCAGGGGGATGTGGGGATGATTTCTGGGCTCTTAGTTTTCGTTTTAGTGAAGTTTTGAAGATTTTAGGGATTTTCAGGTGGGGTTCCCACCGGAGAAGACGACCGGAGGTCCTCTCCGGCCACCTGAAAATAATTAGGGCTAATCCCTGTGTTTAATGAAATTTGAATTTGGTCCCTTGGATGTGTTGACTCGCGCGCATTTGGACGCCCAGGATCATTCTATTTTGCCCTAATCCCAGTTGACTTTTATTAATCTGGATTAATTAATTCATAATTGGAAATTAACTCAGTTTGAATGTGGACCTTAGGATTGCGCGCGCAGTCAACAACCTCACCCCCAGTTTCAATCTGATCCGTCCAATGCGTTTACTTTCTTTTATTTTAATTTTAATTCATTTATTTTGTATTTCTTTTGTCCATTTATTTTAAAATAGCAAAATCATTTTAAAAATTCTGAAATTTTTTATACACACTTTTATTTAATTTCAGAAACCAAAAACATTTTTATTTTTATTTTTTGCATCAAAAAAATATTTTTAAATATTTAAAAGTTTATTTTTAATTAATTAATGAGAATTAATTAATTAAAAATACTTTTAGGTATTTAAAAATCACCAAAAAATTCATGAAACATTTAAAATCATTTAGAAACATTGTCCAACCCTCAAACCAAATTTCTTTTTTTGATCTTGATGCATTTTGATAATTTTCCATGGAATTAATTCATTTTCAAAGCATTATTTTGATCCCAACTTCAAAAAATCATTTATGCCTAACCATTGAGAGTTGGACATTGATTCTTTTTGCATTGTGTTTAGCATATCATGTAGTTTGTAAGATTAAATTGGTTTTATTTGATCTTTCATTTTCCATTTGTTTGGCATTTTCCTTGTTAAGGTACCCTAAAACCCTAGAAAACTTAGGAAATTTATAACTTTTATTGGGTTAAGAGTTGGAACCTCTCCTTTGGGCAGTGAGTTAGATTAGGTTTAGGGATCCTTTGAAAGCATTTTCAATTTTTTATCTTGATGTTTGCTTCTGATTTTGGTTTTTGTTTGATGCTTTGATCATAAACCCTAATTTGGGCTTCCATATGCATCCATCTTGCATTTGCATTCATACCTTGACTTACCATAGCATTTTGTGCATCCATTTGATTCATTTGACATCTTAAGACATATTGAAAGCATGTTTGATCATTGCATCTTGCACTTGCCATGTTGTATGCCATTTGCACTTCATAACTTTTCATGAATGATCATGGTTCTTAACTTGTTTCATTTGCATCCATAAGTTTGTATGATCATCCCCATGCTTTGTTTCATGTTTTCACCATCTCATAACATCATTATCATCTCATATATGCTTCTGGTTTTGGTTTGCATCATGCCATTCCATCTCATTTTGCATTGCATTGCATTTCTTTCACTAACTTTTCAGGTGGTAAGTTACTTTGAGAAGTGAATTTGCCTTCACTTCTCACAACTTCTCTTCATCTCTTTTATGCATCCATGCTGCATTTTGTTATGTGTTTGAGATTGAGCTTTCTCTTTCTTCTTCTTCTTACTTTCTTCCCTCAAGTGACTTGACTTCTTCAGTGAAGCAAGTTACTTTGCTTCTCCTGATCCTTTCATCTGCTTCCTGGTGGTTCCATTGAAGATCTTTCTTGATAAACCTCACAAACCTTAGGAACAACCAAGCATGACAATGATTAGGATTTTGATTAGTCCCCCACTTAGTTTTTACCTTTGTGTCTCTTTGAGTCTTCTCTTCTCATCTCATAATCGGGGACTAAACCCTAAAGGCTTTAAGGCTTTGTGATTAAGCTTATGCCTGCATCCTTCTATTAGGATGGAGTGTATAACTTTAATCCTAAGTGTTAAACCCTTAAGGTGTTTAAATCCTTTAATCAATTCACCTAATAATCATTAAGACATCAAACTTGTAACTTGGGCCTTGCATTAGGGTTCTAATTCTTCCTTAATTGGTTAAGAAGGACTAACCCTAGTGTTAATGGACAAGTCCCCCTCAAGTTGTCTTACAAACCATAAAATTCACTTCATCACCATATCATTAAATAAAACCCACTTAATCAAAGGCTTGTTTTGTCATGAGTTTAATCCCTAATCATGGATTAAGTTGAGGAGCTTTCCTCAGCTTAAACACCCTCATCTATTATCCTTCTATTAGGATGGTGTAATGAGTCTGTTTAATCCCTGATTATGGCTTAATCTCATTACTTAACACTAAACAAAAACCACAAAAACATCTAAATAATCACAAGTAGGTTAATGATCTTAATCCTACACCAAAGGTGATTAAGTGTGAGAATCTGACTTCACACTTAAGGTATTCTCATTACCCCTAATCAGAGGGAAGATGTGATGAGTTTACTAACCCATTGGTTTAGGCTTAAGCTCATTTTCTTATGACAAATACCAAAAAGCAATAAAAGACTGAAAACACAAAAACAAACAATAATCGTCTCCTACGGGATTCTTTTCTCATCTCATTCACTCATAAACGAGAACTTGCTTCTTCCGTCTAATGCAAGACAGTCAGCACCTGAGCCAGACAGGTCATACACTTGAGCATAGACAAGCAGGCAGTTCACAAGTCAATTCATCTTTCAGTCTCTTTGGGTCGAACTACGGTGTTCTGACTTCCTCATTGCACGAGAGGATACGTAGGCATAACTTAACAGTTATCGAACAAAAGTCTCTGTATATCCCCCCTCTTTCAGCTTCTTTCTTTTAGCCTCATATTCTTGAGCATTTCACTCTTGTCCTTACACTGACACCTGTACGTCCTCTTCCATCACTTTACACACAAATTGCACTGACACTACCCCTTTAAAACACAAATCTTTTAAGCGTGGATCCCGTCGAGTACGACGGACAATCTGGGTGCTAATACCTTCCCAGGTTGTAACCAACCCCCTTTCTCAGTCTCTCTGGTTCGCAACCGTCTTATCCATATCTTTCTAGGTCTATGCAGCATTACCTTTCCTTCGGGATAAAAATGCCTAGCTGGCGACTCTATTCATTCCATGTGAGTTCACTCCTGTGTGTTCTCACACCTCCTTTCGCCGACCGTTCGCGTCTGTACCTTTATCTGGGGCCAGTCCCATTTATCGGGAGCGACAGTCATACTCTGTGAGAATCATTTGCCATCTAGCAACCCGTCCGGTAAGTGCTGGCTTCTCAAAAATGTACTTGACTGGGTCCATTTTTGAGATCAACAAAGTAGTGTGGGTCAACATATACTGTCTCAGTCGGTGAGCAGCCCACACTAAAGCACAACTAGTTTTCTCGAGCAGTGAATAACGTTGTTCATTGTTGGTAAACGTTTTGCTTAGGTAGTATATTGCATACTCTTTTCGACCAGACTCGTCATGCTGGCCCAGCACGCACCCCATTGACTCTTCTAATACTGTTGAGTACATGATTAGAGGTCTTCCTTCAACCGGTGGCATAAGGATTGAAGGCTCTTGTAAGTATTCCTTGATTTTGTCAAAATCCCTTTGGCAGTCTTCATTCCACCTGACCGTCTGTTCTTTTCTCAGCAACTTGAACAAGGGTTCACAGGTTGCTGTAAGGTGAGATATAAACCTTGAAATGTAGTTCAATCTACCAAGAAACCCTCGAACTTATTTTTCAGTTTTTGGTGCAGGCATCTCTTGGATGGCTTTGACTTTATCAGGGTCAACTTCAATCCCTTTCTCACTTACAATAAATCCCAGCAGCTTACCGGATCGCACCCCGAATGTGCATTTGTTGGGGTTTAGCTTCAGTTGGTACTTCCTCAGACGCTTGAATAGCTTCAATAGATTCACCAGGTGGTCCTCTTCTGTGAGGGACTTGGCAATCATGTCATCCACATAACATTCAATTTCTTTGTGGATCATGTAATGGAATAATGTTACCATGGCCCGTTGATAAGTGGCACCAGCATTCTTCAGTCCGAATGGCATCACCTTATAACAGAATGTGCCCCAGGGTGTGATGAAAGTTGTCTTCTCCATGTCTTCAGGTGACATCTTGATCTGATTATATCCTGAAAATCCATCCATGAAGGAGAACACCGAGAACTGAGCCGTATTGTCGACCAATACATCAATGTGAGGTAATGGGAAGTCATCTTTCGGGCTGGCTCTCTTCAGGTCCCGGTAATCCACACACATCCTCACCTTGCCATCATTTTTAGGCACAGGTACAATATTAGCCACACACGGCGGGTAACTAGTTACAGCAAGAAAACCGGCATCCCACTGTTTTTGTACCTCTTCTTTTATCTTCATTGCCATATCTGGGCGAGTGAGGCGCAACTTCTGTTTTACTGGCGGACAGTCTTCTTTCAGAGGCAGCTTGTGCATAACAATGTCGGTGTCCAACCCTGGCATATCCTGATAAGACCAAGCAAAAACATCTACATACTCCCGAAGCATGTCAATCAGTTGCTCTTTTACTGAATCTTGCAGGCAGGCCCCGATTTTCACTTCTTTCACGTCTTCTTCTGTACCAAGATTAACCGTCTCAACTTCCTCCTGATGAGAAGTGATAACCTTCTTCTCTTGTCTCAACAACCTGGCTAGCTCTTCAAGTAGCTCATAATCTTCCTCAACCCCTTCATCGGCTTGATTAATCGGATTGTCAAAGTCATACGAAGTCATATCGGTGTTGTTGTCGGTGCTGTCTGGAGGGCACTCTCTGCAAGGGTTTAGATTTGTTCATTTTAGTGATCATTTTTATCTTGTTTAGAGAAAGTGAAAATGAAGTTGTTATTTTGAAAAACATTGCCATTTTATTTTTTTTGTACAAAAAATGAAAAATGAAAAACAATGAACGAAAAAGAAAATACTCATTTGCAAAAGATGTCCTGATATTCATTAATTGATCGTTTGCACAAAATACAAGATGGCACGATTACAAAATGAGCCTTGACATCTTGGGCAAGATGCAGGACTTGATGCATGCTTTAAAGACAGGAAATAATAATTACTCTGCAGGAGTAACTCTTATAATTTCCTGGGAAGGCCAGTTTGAGACATGGTTCCCCGGGATCCTTGGACGTATCCAGCTTTCCAGGTTGCGCTCGTCTTCTGACTCGTCTTCCACACTGTTCACAGCATCTGGGGTGAGCATCCCCCCGCTAACAAACTTGGGCTCCCTTGCAGCCTCTGGTTGATCTTGTCGAGTTGGTCTGTAACCCAACCCGAATCGGTCTTCTTTCTTCTCAACTGGCAGCAGCTTGCCCCATCCTTGAGCGGTACCTTCCTCAACAACCTTCCGGGCTTGTTGATATGATGTGATGGAGGTCCCAGACACAACAGATGTTTCATTAATATTAAGGGCATCAAACCCTTGACTCATGGTCTCATGGATTTCCCCATCCATTTCAATGTATTTGAAAGTAGCCTGCTGGCTAACAAAGATATCCTCCTCCCCACAGATGGTAATGACTTGGCCCTCCTACTCGAATTTTAACTTCTAGTGAAGGGTTGACGTCACGGCGCCAGCGGCGTGTATCCATGGTCTACACAATAGACAGCTGTAGGCAGGCTGTATATCCATCACAAAGAAGGTCGTTTTGAAAACCTGTGGGCCAATCATTACTGGCAACTCTATCTCCCCCAGAACTGATCTTTTAGAACCGTCAAAGGCTCTCACTACCAAGTTGCTTGGGTGTAATGCCAATCCATCATGCTCCAGCTTCACAAGGGCTTTCTTGGGTAGGACATTGAGTGATGACCCCGTGTCCACCAATACGTGAGAAAGAACTGCACCCTTATACTCCAAGGGAATGTGCAAAGCCTTGTTGTGATTGTGACCTTCCATTGTCAGATCAGCGTTGGTAAATACTAGTCGATGACTAGCGTTGATATTTCCAACCACAACCTCTAACTGATTGACAGTAATCTCCTCCGGGACATAAGCTGCGTGCAGGACTTTTAAAAGTGCGTTCCGATGAGCCTCGGAGCACATTAGCAATGATAGTATGGAGATTTTGGAAGGTGTTTGGTGAAGCTGGTCCACCACCTTATAATTGCTCTTTTTGATTATCCATATGAATTCATCAACCTCTTGATCAAAAGTAGTCTTCAAAGTTTCTTTAGCAACTGATTCTTCTTGCACCACGCTCTTCCCTTTTGCCTTAGCAGCAGCTTCTGCTTCAGCAAGGGGTCTTGGTATTTGCGAGGCAAAGAGACGTCCGCTTCTAGTGAAGCCTCCGCCTCACCCCACATTGTCTATCTGAGGTGAAAAAGTTGATGAATCTAAAGTGATTTTCTGCCCCTCGCAGTATAGATCTGAGCCATAATGCCAAGGGATGGCATTATTGCTTTCGTAAGGAACTGGCTCGGGCACTGTGATAATGACCGGACTGATAGCAGCTGCAGAAGGGACCACAATGGTGTGTGGATCATAATATATGGTAACCGGAGCTCTGACAGGAGTAGCATTTTGTTGTGAGTTGTTGGAAGGAACATTTGCGGGATCGTAGTATATCGTAACTGCTGAGACACTTTCATTAACTATTGCTGATTGTAAACACCCCAAATTTGCCCTCACCCATTCACACCAAGGCTTGTGATCATTGCATATGCATAAACACAATCATATCATCTCATATCTCATTTTTGATTCACTACATAGTTTCTAAGTCATCTGCACCTAGGGTTTGTGATCTGAGCAGTCCAAGAGCCTCTTGAGCCACTCCCAAAGGCCATCAATCACTTCAAAGGGATCCATGAGTGTTCTTATATCATATTACATCCTCTCAAAGTCAAAAATGCAAAAGAATCACAAGAACTGGGATTGGTATGGATGCAGAGCCAAGTTTGACTGCACAGTTGACCTAAAATTAGGGTTTTGGTTTCAGAGGCCATAACTCCAAATTTTTTGGTCATTCTTGTTTCCATTGGTCTCTATATGGTATAGGGAGTGTGCATATCAATTTTCATGAAGAAATTCCATGGGGAAGTCATCTGATCAAGAGTTGACTTTTCAGACAAGTCAGTGTAAAATCAGGGCATCTGAGGCCCCCAATGACCCAACCAAGGGGTGATCTTCATCATTTTGAGTGTATGTGATCTTTATTTGATCATGGAAGAGGGTTGAAGTTCACAAAATTCAAGAATTACAAGTTTTTGCAAAGTTGACTTTTTAGGGCATGGTTGACTTTTCAAGAATATGTCATTTTATGCCATTTTTCAAGCCTTACTTTTTGATCCAAAAATGCTTCAAATGGAAAAACTTTGGTCATGAAAGTTGTAGAACACATTTTTCCCTTTTCAAAAAGTACAAGAACATGATCTAATTCTTCTTGGATCAAAAGTTATGGTGTGACAAAGTTGGCAAAAATCATTAATTTTCAAGATGTGCACCAAATGAGAAACTTGCAAGAACTTTGTACCAAGGCAATTGTAACCTCTAGTTCACATCAAACCAATGCACAAACATTCTATGTGACCTAAAAGTCAGATTTGAACCAAAGTTTCTCATGTTCATGGTTTGTATGGCAAGAGATTTTCATGAAGTTTCAAAAGTAACCAAGTTGCAAAACCACTCATCACACTTCACCCACTTGCTGCATTGGCCTTTGAACCAGCCATAGCCTCTCACCTCATCTTTCTGCGCAGCCCATGCCCCTTGTACCAAGCTAGAACTCAAGCCATGCCTCTCTTACAACAAAGTGGACTTTTTGCAAAAGTGAACTTACCAATCAATAAAGGCCAGGTCACATCATCTGACCTATGAGATTATTTTATACTATCCATTTGCAAGCTAAACATAACACCAAGCCAAGATGAAACACACCACAACATCACATACACAAAACTCACCCCATTTGCATTTCTCTTCGAATCTCTCTGCCCAGTTCACAAACATTCAAACAAGTTTCACAAATCATCTCACCATACTTCATTGAGCCCAAACCAACAAAGAACCAAGCCTGAATCCAGCAAAAACATTGTTTCTCCATTTTCACCCCAACCTGCAGTTTCCTTCGAAACATCTTCCACAGGCCATAAACACTCAAACAAACTCCACAAACCTTCTCAAAACATCACCCTGATCACAAAGAACCACTCACATTGGCCTGAAACAGCTTGGATCACCATCACCATTTTCAACTGAGCTTGAGCAGAAGCTGTCCAAACTCTTCATCTAGCCAGCATAAATTCCTCCCAAGCATTCAAGCATCATCAAGAGGTCATAAGGAGTGGATTTCACAAGGAGGGGAGGTCTGAAAGTTACCAGAGTGAAAGCTTCGAAACTCAGGTAGCTCAAGAACTTTTTCTCCAGAAATGGATTTTTAAGTTCTAAAGTTGTTCTCTATGCTTCACTGATTGTTCTGATGCTTTTAGTTTTGAAAATGGTGATGAAATGAGAATTTAATTGCTTTCTGAAACTCTGTGACCTAAGAAAATGTTTTGCCCGATTCATGAGTTTGGGGAAAAATAAATGAGTTTTGGCTTGGGGTTTTGATTCAGCAAGTTGTGGGGATCATTTCCATGTTTTTAGATTTCGTTTTAGTTAGGTTTTGAGAGTTTTAGAGATTTTCAGGTGGGGTTCCCACCGGAGAAGACGACCGGAGGTCTTCTCCGGCCACCTGAAAATCATTATGCCCTAATCCCTGTAATTAATTCCATTTGAATGTGAAGCGTTGGATTGCCTTGACCAGTTGACCTCCCGCGCGCATGTGTGGCTTGGATTCACTCAGTTAGCCCTAATCCATTTTATTTAGTTTAATTAATCTTAATTAAATTAATTTGATCAGAAGCAATCCTGGCCCTCCAAAAACGCGCGCGGTCAACCCTTTTGAATCCAGAATGAATCTCAGCCTCTCCTTCTGTTTACTTCATTTTAAATTCATTTTTTATTTCATTTTTTTCATTTAACTTCCACAATTTATTTAAAATAGCAAAATTGTTTTAAAAATTATGAAACTTTTTGTCAAGAGTTTCACTAATTTTTAAAACACAAAAATATTTTTATTTGCATTTTTTTTCATTAAAAAAAGTATTTTTAAATATTTAAAAGTTTATTTTTAATTGATTAATGAAAATTAATTTATTAAAAATACTTTTAGGTATCTAAAAATCACCAAAAAATTCATGAAATGTTCTAAGACATTTAGAAACATTGTCCAACCTTCAAACCAAATTTATTTTTTGATCTTGATGCATTTTGAGAATTTTTCATTGAATTAAAATCATTTTTGTGCATTATTTTGATCCAAAGTTCAAAAAATCATTTCTGCCTATTCATGAAGAGTTGGACATTGATTCTTTTTGCATTGCATTGTGTTTAGCATGTAGTTTGTGAGATTAAATGGCCATGATTTGATCTTTCATTTTCAATTTGTTTAGTAATTTTCTTGTTTAGGAACCCTAAAACCCTAGCAAACTTAGAAAAATCATAACTTGACTTTGGTTAGGAGTTGAGACCTCCCCTTTGGGCAGTGAGTTGGTATAGGATTAGGGGCCCTTTGAGTGCATTTTCAATTTTTATAATGTTGTTTGCTTCTGGTTTTGGTTTTTGTTTGTTGCATCAATCATAAACCCTAATTTGGGCTTCCATATGCATCCATCTTGCATTCTCTTGCATAACATGACTTGCCATGACATTCCATGCTTCCATTTGATTCATTTAACATCATAAGACATATTGAAAGCATGTTTGATCATTGCACCATGTATTTGCCATGTTGTATGCCATATGCATCTCATAACTTTTCATGTATGTTCATGTGTCTTAACTTGCTTCATTTGCATTCATGAACTTGTATGATCATTTCCATGTGCTGCCTCATGTTTGTATCACTTCATAGCATCATTATCATCATCAACATGCTTCTGGTTTTGTGTCTCATCATGTCATCTCATCCCATTTTGCATTGCATTGCATTTCTTTTCTAACATTTCAGGTGGTAAGTGAATTTGAGAAGTGAATTTGCCTTCACTTCTCATAACTTCTTTTCATCTCCCTTGCATCCATGCTGCATTTTTGTATGTGTTTGAGTTTGAGCTTGCTCATTCTCCTTCTTCCCACTTTCTCTCTTCAAGTGACTTGACTTCTTGAATGAAGCAAGTTGCTTTGCTTCTCTTGATCCTTTCATCTGCTTCCTGGTGGTTCCATTGAAGATCTTCTTGGTGAAACCTCACAAACCTTAGGAACAACCAAGCATGACAATGATTAGGGTTTTGATTAGTCTCCCCTCTTAGTTTTACCTTTGTGTCCCTTTTTGAGTCTTCTCTTCTCATCTCATAATCAGGGACTAAACCCTAAAGGCCTTAAGGCTTTGTGATTAAGCTTATGCCTGCATCCTTCTATTAGGATGGAGTGTATAACTTTAATCCTAAGTGTTAAACCCTTAATGTGTTTAAATCTCTTAATAAACCCACTTAATAATCATCAAGACATCAAGCTTGTAACTTGGGCCTTGCATTAGGGTTCTAATTCTTCCTTAATTGGTTAAGAAGGACTAACCCTAGTGTTAATGGACAAGTCCCCCTCAAGTTGTCTTACAAATCATAAAAAATCACTTCATCATCATACCATTAACTAAAATCCACCTAATCAAAGGCTTGTTTTTTCATGAGTTTAATCCCTAATCATGGATTAAGTTGAGGAGCTTTCCTCAGCTTAAACACCCTCATCTATTATCCTTCTATTAGGATGGTGTAATGAGTCTGTTTAATCCCTGATTATAGCTTAACCTCATTACTCAACACTAAACAAAAACAACAAAAACATCTAAATAATCACAAGTAGGTTAATGATCTTAATCCTACACCAAAGGTGATTAAGTGTGAGAATCTGACTTCACACTTAAGGTATTCTCATTACCCCTAATCAGAGGGAAGATGTGATGAGTTTACTAACCCATTGGTTTAGGCTTAAGCTCATCAACTTATGACAAACTCTCAAAAACAATAAAAGACTGAAAACACAAAAACAAACAATAATCGTCTCCTTCGGGATTCTTTTCTCATCTCATTCACTCACAAACGAGAACTTGCTTCTTCCGTCTAATGCAAGACAGTTTGCACCTGAGCCAGACAGGTCATACACTTGAGCATAGGCAAGCAAGCAGTTCACAAGTCAATTCACCTTTCAGTCTCTTTGGGTCGAACTACGGTGTTCTGACTTCCTCATTGCACGAGAGGATACGTAGGCATAACTTAACAGTTATCGAACAAAAGTCTCTGTACATCCCCCCTCTTTCCAGCTTCATTCTTTAGCCTCATGATCTTGAGCATTTTATTCTTGTTCTTGCACTGACACTGTATATATTGCACTTCACTTACACTGACACCTGACACTACCCCTTTAAAACACAAATCTTTCAAGCGTGGATCCCGTCGAGTACGGAGGACAATCTGGGTGCTAATACCTTCCCAGGTTGTAACCAACCCCCTTTCTCAGTCTCTCTGGTTCGCAACCGTCTTATCCATATCTTTCTAGGCCTATGCAGCATTGCCTTTCCTCCGGGATAAAAATGCCTAGCTGGCGACTCTATTCATCTCCAGTGAGTTCACTGCTGTGTGTTCTCATTGTCCCTCTCGCCGACCGTTCGCGTCTGTACCTTTATGTGGGCCCATGTTCCACTTATCGGGAGCGACAGCTTGGCGACTTCACTGGGGACCCTTATACTGCAACCAGGGCTTTTGGTTCTTTTTGTGGGTTCCTCCTAGCGCTTGTTTGATTTATGTTTACTGGGGTGTTATGTGCTTATTTGTGTTTGTATATTTGTATTTATTTTTGTACAGTTGTTTACTGCTTTCTTTATAGCTTTGCATTATATCATATTGTCATACTGTGCTGCTGGCTGGATCTGTTTGTTTGCTTTGGTGGGTGGGTGTTCTATTGAGAGTTTAAGGTCCTATACCTGGGACCTGAGTGACACCTAGGCTAGAGTGAATCATATTCTTTCCCATTCTATCTCGGTCTGGTGCGGGAATATGAAACACGGTTCAGATATGGGTTTCTTCTTGAGAACTCTGTGTTGCAGATTTCCTGCAATGCTAGGGCTATCTGGGAAGCTTGCTAAGTCTGGATGACCTTTTAGTAATGACCTTCAGAAACTGAGGTGAATTAGAGGAGGAACTTTTATGGTTATTGTAAACACTGTACCTCCGGGTTAGAAGTGTTTACACTTCTCATAACTGATCCAAGTCTGAGGATCCTTGTTTTAGAACACCACCTGTGAGGGGGGTTGGGCTGTTTACAGGTTTGCAGGTACCTTGACCTCAGAATACCCTGTTACTTTGATTTGGTTAAGAATACTCCATGTTGGAACAGTTCTTGTGATTCTAAACCCTGGACATGTGACTCTTTATTTGAGTCCCCCACCTTGGTTACTGGACTTATGGACCTCCATCTGGATTTCTTACGCACATGGACTTATATCAGAGCACTTGATCAGATCCATCTCAATCACAAACCCTTGCATATCATTTGCATACATAATCATTGCATCATATTGACATTTGCTTATTTGTGTTTCAGGGTATCCATCTTCATTTGGTTTTGGTTTTGACCCCATCTTCAGTATTGACCTATCTTCATCAGCACTTGCTTCAGCTATCAGCTATCTACTCCAGCCAATCAGTGGCTCATTCTTCAGTATCATCATCAGCACTTGTCTCTACTCACTCTCAACATCATGGCACCTAAAAAAGGCAACATCACCTACCACTTCTTCCAGCCAGAGTTAGCTGACATCAGGAGGATTCAGACCCTGATCACTCCAGACCATATACCACTGTTCAGGGAACACTATGGAGATATACTTGATATGGTTATGGATCTGGACCCCTCACAGAGAAGCCTGATCCACACTTGCCTTCAGTTTTATGATCCCCCACTAAGATGTTTCACTTTTCAGGACTTTCAGCTGGGCCCCTTATTGGAAGAATACTCATCATTAGTTGGTATACCTATCAGGGGTGGAGTCCCTTTCAACCATGAGATGGTCTTTCCTGGTAATGAAGAGGTATCAAAGGCATTACATCTGGAACCAGTCCTGATTGGGCAGCATATGACTTCTAAGGCTGGAATCCCTGGCTTGCATCTGGATTTCTTGATCTCTCAAGCTACCCTGAAAGCTTCTTTAGGAGAGTGGAAAGCAGTCTGTGCTTTGTTGGCCCTGAGTATATATGGGATTGTATTATTTGCAGATGAGCCTCGATTCATTAGTAAGAATGCAATCCATCTGTTCATTCTAAGGAACCCAGTGCCAACTTTATTGGGTGATCTCTACTATTCAGTGCATCAGAGGAATGAAAAGCAGAGGGGAAGATTAGTAAGATGCTGTGCTCCTTTGTTCCATACTTGGCTTCTCAGGCATTTGCCCAAGAAAGATGCATTTTTGAACCCTCATCAACAGAAAAACTGGGCTGGAAGACTTACTACTCTAACTTCAGCTGATATCAGGTGGTGCACTCAAAGCACAAAAGGCAGGGATATCATCACCAGCTGTGGGCATTTCCCCAATGTGCCCCTAATAGGAGTTAAGGGTAGTATTAATTACAACCCTCTGCTATTCAAAAGACAACTGGGCTATGCACTGGTCCACACTCCTAAGGCACAAGACTTGGTTGAGACTCTTTATTGTGAGAACAAGCTTAATCTGGCTATTGTTAGGCAGGCAGCCTGGACCTGGGACAATGTGCAGACTAAAGGGATAACTATTCTTGGAAGATGCAATAATGTAGCCTCTACCCAGTACTATGATTGGTCCCATGCCAGGGCTCAATTCTCTGGGATGCCCTTTACTATAGAGGATATGCCTGGGCCTTCCACAACACCACCTCCATTATCTGTCAGCTTAGAGGAGTTTGAGGAGTTGAAAGAGAGAAATGAGAAGTTGACTCAAGCTTTGCAGAAGACCCTCTATGAGAGGAGGGATGGCAGACTGGATATTGAAAGGTTGGAAAAGTTAAAGAAAGAGCATCTGGCTAGGATTGAGAAGTCTGAAGATTACATTAAGAAGTCTAGGGCTGGAGAGCAGATCTTGAAGAATGCTTGCAAAGAAGCTCAGTTCTAGAAGGCCAGGACAGACTTGTATCTAAAGGAGAGTCAGGCTAGGTGGGTCAGGATCACCGAGGCTCGTACTCTAGAGGACAAGAGAGTCCAAGACAAGATAGAGCAGATGGAGGCTAGTGCAAAAGAGCAACAGGAAGCCCTGGCAGCAGCCCAGAGGGAGATATCAGAGCTGAAGATCAGAGCTGGAGTGAAGAGGTCAAAGGACCAAAGTCAACACAAGAAGCTAACTACAACTGTTACTACCCGGAACCTCCTTATCAGGAACCTCACGGAGCGTCCAGCTGATCCTGTGACCGAAGCACTTCTTAAGGAAGTTCGGGAGGATGAGTTTGGTCTTGGTGTTTGACCATTTGTTTGTTGTTGCTTTCATTCCATGTATTTTTATTTTCTTGAAATGTATTTTGACCCCTCAGAGGGCTAGTATTTGTAAACAAACTGTGTACCATTGGCCTTTTGTAATATATGTTTGTTCCATCCGAGTTTACTTCGAAAGCAACATCAACAGCATCTTCAAGGGTCTGGAAGGGTCAAAACTGAATGCCAAGCCGGATACCTTGAAAACAAATAAGCATACTGCATTGCATGCTAACCTTTTGTTTGTTTTGTAGGTTTTTGTTTTGTTGTTGCTAACTCTGTTGTGATGCTCAGGAACTATTGCTCGACGCCGAGTATTTCCCTCAACCGTCCGCACCGTTATCCAACCCGTAACAATCTTCCGGGCATACAGATGGATCAGGTACAACAGGACCTTGCAGAGGTCAGAAATCAAATGGCAAACGAAAGATTGGAAATGAGAACCCAGATGACTCAGTTTATGGAGGTGATGAACAACATGGCTCAAAGCCAGGAGAGGCTCAGAGCACTGGTAGAAGGGAGAAATCAGGAAGATCATCAGCCGGGGACTGCTGGGACTAGCAACAATGAAAGAGTCCAACCTCATGTCAATCCCCCAGTCTTTGGACCCCACCTCCATCCAGAGGCCAACATTCCTGTCAACATACAAGGGACTGCCACAGCAGGGAGGGTACTGCAAGAAGACCCTCAAGAAGACCAGTTCACAGTGATAGGAGCTGGGGAAGAAGCTTATGATAGAAGGTTGGATGAGATAGCTGAGAAATTAAGATCCTTGGAGTCTCAAAACTCTTTGGGTTTTGATGTTATGGATATGGGTTTGGTAGATGGGGTCAGGATTCCCCACAAGTTTAAGCCACCATGCTTTGAGAAGTATAATGGGACGTCTTATCCCCGAACCCATCTACAATCTTTTCTTGGGAGGCTAAAGGCCTATACCATGGACGAGAAGCTGTGGATGTTCTATTTTGAGGATAGCTTGACTGGAGCTTCGAGGGAATGGTATTCCCATCTGACAAGAGCAACTATTAGATGCTGGAAGGACCTGGCAGAGGCCTTCATCAGACAGTATCAGTATAATCTGGATATGGCACCCAACAGGACCCTCCTGATGGGAATGTCACAGTCATCTAGATAGAGCTTCCGAGAGTATGCTCAAAGATGGAGACAGCTTGCTGCTGCTGTCCAGCCACCTATGTCAGAAAGGGAGATGGCTGATATGTTCATGAACACCCTTCACGGGACTTACATTGATAGGCTAGCTGCCTTCTCATCTACCAGCTTTGCAGATGTAGTCATAGCAGGGGAGAGAATTGAAAGCCTATTGAAGATGGGAAAGATCTCAGACAACGGTGCAAGCTCATCCAGTAATGCAAGAAAGCCTTTTACAGGCCCAAGAAGGACTGGTGAGACTAATGCCATCCACACCAACAGGGGCGGGCCCCAATATGTTCATAGATCTGTGGCAGCTGTCACCATTCCCGCTCCAGCTCATCCACAACCAGCTTATCAGCCTCCGCAGCAAAACTATCAGCAACAACCTCAGTACCACCAACAAAATCAGTATCCTCCGAGAAATTACAGCAACAGCAACACCAACAACAATAACCAGCAAAGGCCATTCCAGCAGAGGCCATCTCAAGCCAGCAGGGTGATCGATCCGATCCCTATGCCATATGCTACATTGCTGCCACAACTCCTGAAACTCAACCTGGTTGAGCTAAGGACATTGGCACCTCCAGATCCCAACAGTCTACCCAGGAATTATGACTCCAACGCCAAATGTGCCTTTCATTCAAAAGCACCTGGCCACAGTACAGAAAAGTGCAGAGCCTTGCACATGAAGGTACAAGACCTGGTAGACTCAAAAGCTCTGAATTTCGCACCGCCACCCAATGTCAATAAGAATCCTATGCCAAACCACGAGGGTCCCAGAATTAACGCTATTGAAGAAGACAAGTCGTCTTATTTAATAACCAGTGTGGGTCAGATCCGGACGCCGTTGGTAGAGATTAAGGCTCAGCTCCTCGAATGTCAAATGTTCCCGGGGTGTGAGTTAGGGTGTGCTTACTGCAATATTTCAGTAAATGGGTGCGATAACCTGAGGAATGGCATAGATGGTCTCATTCAGAGTGGCCAACTTCAGATCACCACATCATTTCCAACAAATCCAGCAATCTCATCAGCAACAGTACCGGTATCTCCTACAACTGCAGCAACCATTGTTCCTGACAATTTTTCGGCTTCATCAACAAGTACTTCATCTATCATCTCAACTGATCAGTTATCAACGAATTTTTCTTCTACAACTTCAGCACCACTCCAATTTGAATCTCCTACAACAACAACATCCATCCTTCCGACAATGTCTCCTACAACTCTAGCAACAAACTCTGAAGATGTCTCAACTGTCACAATATTTTATGATCCTGAAAACAACTCTGCCTACAACTCAGAAAGTGCTGCTCCCATCAGAGCACCAGTCACAATTTATTATGATCCACAAACTATCACAGTCCCTTCAGCAACTGTAATCAGTCCAGTCACTGTCACAGTGCCTGGACCAGTGCCTTATGAAAGCAATAGGGCCATCCCTTGGCACTACGGCTCTGACGTATACTGCGAAGGAAGAAGAATCACTCTTGATACATCAACACCTGCACCACAAATAGACAATGTGGGAGGAGGCGGAGGCTTCACTCGAAGCGGACGTCTCTTTGCTCCACCAATTCAGAGACCCACTGCCGAAGCAGAAGCTGCTGCTAAGGCAAAAGGAAAAAGCCCGGTGCAGGAAGATCAAGCTGCTAAAGAAGTTTTGAAAACACCATTCGATCAGGAAGTTGATGAGTTCATGAGAATCATCAAAAAGAGTGATTACAAAATGGTGGATCAGCTTCACCAGACGCCATCCAAGATCTCTATCCTATCACTGCTTATGTGCTCCGAAGCCCATCGGAATGCATTGCTCAAAGTCTTGCACGCAGCTTACGTGCCTGAAGAGATCACCGTCAATCAGTTGGAAACCGTGGTTGGAAATGTTACTGCTAGCAATGGGCTAGGGTTCACCAATACTGACTTGACAACAGAAGGCCGCAACCATAACAAGGCCTTGCACATCACCATGGAATGTAAAGGTGCAGTCCTTTCCCATGTGCTGGTAGACACGGGATCATCCCTTAATGTCTTACCGAAAAAGGCCCTGGTGAAGCTAGAGTATGAAGGATTAGCATTGCGTCCCAGTAACCTGGTAGTAAGAGCCTTTGATGGTTCTAAGAGATCGGTGCTGGGAGAAATTGAGCTACCTGTGACAATTGGCCCTCAAACCTTTAAAACGATCTTCTATGTGATGGACATTCAGCCTGCCTACAGCTGTTTGTTGGGTAGACCATGGATTCATGCCGCTGGCGCAGTAACGTCTACCCTTCACCAGAAGTTAAAATTTGAGTGGGAAGGCCAAGTTGTTACTATCTGTGGGGAGGAGGATATATTTGTCAGCCATCTGGCTACTTATAAGTATATTGAGATGGATGGGGAGATCCATGAAACAATGAGCCAAGGGTTTGAGGCCCTGAATGTTAATGAAGCATCTGCTGTATCTGGAGTCTCTATGTCATCTTACCAACAAGCCCGGAAGGTTGTTGAGGAAGGAACTGCCCAAGGCTGGGGCAAGGTTTTATCTGTGGAGGAGAAGAAAGACAAATTTGGGTTGGGTTACAGACCAACTCAACAACATCAAGCAAAGGCTGCTGAGAAGCCCGGTTTTGTCAGTGGGGGGATGCTCACCCCTGATGCTATCAACAATTTGGAAGACGAGCTGGAAGAAGAACGCAACCTGGAAAGCTGGATTCGTCCAAAGATCCCGGGGAGCAGTATCTCAAACTGGTCTTCCCAGGAAATTATAAGGGTTACTCCTGCAGAGTAATTATTATTTCCTGTATATTTTAAGCATGCATCAAGTCTTGCATCTTGCCCAAGATGACAAGACTCATTTTGTAATCGGGCCATCTGTAATTTTTGTGCAACAAGATTTAATCAACGAAATATCAGACATCTTTTTGCAAATGAGTCTTTTTTCTTTTCTGCTCACTGTTTTTCCATTTTTCTTTTTGTACAAAAAATAAATGGCAATGTTTTCAAAATGATAACTTCATTTCACCTTTTTTAAACAAGATTAAAATCAATCACTAAAATGAACAAACTGAACCCTTGCAGAGAGTGCCTTCCTGACAGCACCGACAACAGCACGGCTATGACTTCGTATGACTTTGACAATCCGATCAATCAAGCTGATGAAGGGGTTGAAGAAGAATATGAGCTTCCTGAAGAGCTAGCCAGGTTGTTAAGACAAGAGGAAAAGGTTATTACTCCTCACCAGGAGGAGGTTGAAGTGATTAATCTTGGTACAAATGAAGACGTGAAAGAGGTTAAAATCGGGGCCTGCCTGCAAGACTCAGTGAAGAGACAACTGATTGACCTGCTTCAAGAGTATGTGGATGTGTTTGCTTGGTCTTACCAAGATATGCCAGGGTTGGACACCGACATTGTCATGCATAAGCTGCCTTTGAGAGAGGAATGCCCGCCGGTTAAACAGAAGTTGCGCCGTACTCGCCCAGACATGGCTATGAAAATCAAAGAAGAGGTACAAAAGCAGTGGGACGCCGGGTTCCTTGCCGTAACTAGCTATCCGCCGTGGGTTGCTAATATAGTACCTGTGCCTAAGAAGGACGGCAAAGTGAGAATGTGTGTTGACTACCGGGACCTGAACAGAGCTAGCCCGAAAGATGATTTCCCTTTACCTCACCTTGATGTATTGGTGGATAATACGGCTCAGTTCTCGGTATTCTCCTTCATGGATGGATTTTCAGGATATAATCAGATCAAGATGTCACCTGAAGACATGGAGAAGACAACGTTCATTACACCTTGGGGTACGTTCTGTTACAAGGTAATGCCATTCGGACTGAAGAATGCTGGTGCAACATATCAACGGGCTATGGTGACATTATTCCACGATATGATCCATAAAGAAATAGAATTTTATGTGGATGACATGATTGCCAAGTCCCTTACTGAAGAAGACCACCTGGTGAATCTGCTGAAGCTGTTTAAGCGTCTGAGGAAGTACCAATTGAAGTTAAACCCCAACAAATGCACATTTGGGGTGCGATCCGGTAAGTTGCTGGGCTTTATTGTAAGCGAGAAAGGGATTGAAGTTGACCCTGATAAAGTCAAAGCTATTCAAGAGATGCCTGCACCGAGGACTGAGAAAGAAGTTCGAGGGTTCTTAGGTAGATTGAACTACATCTCAAGGTTCATATCTCACCTTACAGCAACCTGTGAGCCCTTGTTCAAATTGTTAAGAAAAGAACAGACGGTCAGGTGGAACGAGGACTGCCAGAAGGCTTTTGACAAGATCAAAGAGTACCTACAAGAACCTCCAATCCTTATGCCTCCAGTTGAAGGAAGACCTCTGATAATGTACCTGACAGTATTAGAAGAGTCAATGGGGTGTGTGCTGGGCCAGCATGACGAGTCTGGTCGAAAAGAGTATGCAATATACTACCTGAGCAAAAAGTTTACCGACTGTGAACAACGTTATTCACTGCTCGAGAAAACTTGCTGTGCTTTAGCGTGGGCTGCTCGCCGACTGAGACAGTATATGTTGACCCACACTACCTTACTGATCTCAAAGATGGACCCAGTTAAGTACATTTTCGAGAAGCCAGCTCTTACCGGACGGGTTGCAAGATGGAAAATGATTCTCACGGAATATGACATCCAGTACACCTCTCAGAAAGCCATCAAGGGCAGTGTACTATCTGAATATCTTGCTGAGCAACCCATTGATGACTACCAGCCTATGAGATTTGACTTCCCTGATGAAGACATCATGGTCATAAAAGCGAAAGATCATGAAGAGCCTATTCACACTGAAGGGCCTGACCCGGAAGAAGAATGGACCATGATGTTCGATGGGGCTGTTAACATGAATGGTCGTGGTGTTGGTGCAGTACTCATTACACCTAAAGGAGTTCACATGCCGTTCTCGGCAAAACTCACTTTCAACTGCACTAACAACGAAGCTGAATACGAAGCTTGCATTATGGGTCTTGAGGAAGCCATTGACCTCAGGATCAAGACGTTGACTGTATTCGGAGATTCAGCTCTGGTAGTTAATCAAACCAACGGAAAATGGTACACCCACCAGGATCATCTGATACCTTACAGGGATTACACAAGGAGGTTATTGACTTTCTTCACAACAGTCAAGCTTGAGTATATCCCTCGGGACGAGAATCAGTTTGCAGATGCTCTTGCAACCATTTCATCCATGATCAAAGTTCAGGCTGCCAACTTTGTACCTCAGATTTCAGTGTCCAGACTTGATAGACCAGCATATGTATTTGCAGCAGAAGTTGTCAAAGATGATAAGCCTTGGTTCCATGACATTAAATGCTTCTTGGAGGATCAAACATACCCACCTGGGGCATCTTCCAATGATAAGAAGACTTTGAGAAGGCTTGCTGGTAGTTTCTTTCTGAACACTGATGGCTCCTTGTACAAAAGGAACTTTGATATGGTACTCCTCAGATGTGTTGATAAGACAGAAGCAGACTTGTTGATGCATGAAGTGCATGAAGGATCCTTTGGTACCCATGCGGGAGGGCATGCCATGGCTAAGAAATTGCTAAGATCAGGTTATTACTGGATCACAATGGATGCCGACTGTTGTGCCTACGCCAGGAAATGCCATAAATGCCAGATTTATGCGGATAAGGTGCATGTGCCTCCCAATCCTTTGAATGTGATGTCTTCACCCTGGCCCTTTGCTATGTGGGGCATTGACATGATTGGCAAGATTGAACCAACTGCTTCAAACGGCCACAGATTCATCCTGGTCGCCATTGACTATTTCACCAAATGGGTTGAAGCAGCATCGTATGCAAATGTTACAAGACAAGTGGTAGCCAGATTTCTGAAAAGAGATATCATCTGTCGGTATGGAGTGCCCGAGCGAATCATTACTGACAATGGTTCCAACTTGAACAATAAAATGATGGCAGAGCTGTGCCGGGGCTTCAAAATTCAACATCACAATTCTTCTCCTTACAGGCCAAAGATGAATGGCGCTGTTGAGGCAGCAAATAAGAATATCAAGAAGATTGTGCAGAAGATGGTAGTCACCTACAAAGACTGGCATGAAATGCTACCGTTTGCCTTGCATGGGTACCGCACGTCAATCAGAACATCCACTGGGGCAACACCGTATCAGCTTGTGTATGGTATGGAAGCAGTCCTACCTGTTGAAGTTGAATTACCCTCCCTACGAGTACTAATGGATGTTAAGCTGAACGAAGCAGAATGGGTTAGGTCCCGATACGAACAACTGAGTCTGATTGAAGAGAAAAGACTGGCTGCAATCTGTCATGGGCAGTTATATCAAAGAAGAATGAAGAAAGCCTTCGATCAGAAAGTCAGGCACCGAGAGTACCAAGTAGGAGATCTTGTGCTGAAAAGAATCCTCCCTCCTCATACAGACCACAGGGGCAAATGGACTCCCAATTATGAAGGACCATTCGTGGTAAAGAAAGTTTTCTCTGGTGGAGCACTGATGCTCAACACCATGGATGGTGAAGACTTCCCGTCCCCTGTGAATTCAGATGCAGTTAAAAAATACTTCGCATAAAACGACCCGCTGGACATAAAAACAGAATGTAAGTCCAGGCAAAAATAGGGCATCCCGGCGAGTCAAAAACAGAATAAAAGACTCGGGCAAAAGTAAGGGAAAATAAATAAAAAATGTGTACACCCGCTGAGTTGAAAAGCCGCATTGGACAACTCAGGCAAAAATGGGTATCCCGATGGATTGAAAACCCGAAAGGGCGATCCATGCAAAATAAGGGAATAAGCGAACAACTGCATTCTGAATTCGTCTGTATCGCCTACAACCTGTTAAGCTTCGAAAGGATCAAGCTTCAATCAGAATCAGCCTTCTTCAGAAAGCAAGACGAGAAGAACGTCGAAAGTCATACGAGTCATGGCGAAAGAGGAAGCTCCTTTGAAAGCATCGTCAACATCGCCAGCACTTTGTTTCTCAATTTGTAACAGTCTCTTCATTTCAGGAGATATGTTTCCTTGACTGTATCTTGCCAATTCAGGGCACATGAATTAATAAAATCAGATTTTCAGTCATGTTTCGTCTTATACATTTTTAGTTGCAAAGAATGTCTGATGTCTCTAAAAAACTAATTGCATGAGTACAGATGCTTTTCTCTAAAAAAGGTAAAAACGCATGCTTGCAGGAAATATACTTACTCTCAGAAGTATCTAAACTCCTATGACAGAATCCAGTAAAGGATACCTCGGGATTACTTGTGCGTTTCCCTATCTTTGCAGGGTTGCAGGTATCCAGAATGCAACTTGGTGCATGTAAACTTCATCCCAGCAAGCTGGCAAATCAACACTCAGTCTCCGCACCCGAAATGCCTTCTCCCCAGCTGAGTTGCCACTTGCTACTCCTCCCCATCAGAGTTGCCAGGCATCACAGAAGGCGCCCATATCCCCGGCTGAGTCAAGAATCCACCTCAACGGAATTTCTGAGGGGGTCTTCCAGTGATTTCTCTTTCTCCCCAGCCGAGTTGCCATTTCATCCTCAGCCGAGTACAAAGGACAGGGAACCATTTCCCCACAGAGCTCCAGCCTCTATCCAGAAGAGCAGCGCATAGAAGATCACAACAGAGTGAAGAAAACTTCTACAAACCCCAGCTGGGTCTTTCATTTATTGGAATAGGTCTCTCAGTGACCCGAATCCCCAAGCGGATATCATATCATCAGATCTACCAATGATCTCATCCCCAGCTGGGATGTCCATTTCAACAGATCGATCGAAGATCTTCGTGGCAGCGGGATCCGAATCCCGGTTTGGTATCTTTGCATAATCATAGCATTCGCATCATACTCACCCACAAAGCGTAGCATTCCGTCTAATACGGAGCATTACGGCAAAAATCAAACATATAGCATAATCATAAGCCATGTTTTGAATCAACACTTGTGAATAATGACCATTCATCAGAATGCAAAATACTTCCCCAAAATCCCCACCAGAGTCCCAGCAAAAGCAGTTGCCTCACAATTCACAAACACCAGTATATACTCCTTTTGACACCCGTCCGTGTCATCACTCCCCAGAAAAGTCGCCTGAACACTCTTTACGAACAAAATCACCCGTATTACAGATACTTCCTGACACCCGTCCGTGTCATATCCTCAGCAGAAAGCCAAAGACATCATCTTTGCACTCACCTATACTTGTATATACACTTTCTTGACACCCGTCCGTGTCATATCTCCAGCGCAGTCGCTTACACTGTTACAACCCATATACTTGTTGATATTATTATACTTTTCTCTTGACACTCGTCCGTGTCACCCTCCCCAGCAGATAAGCGTTCATCCATACAAAACTCATACTCACTACTCATGTTACACTTATACAGATACTCGTCCGTATCTCGTATATGCCATTTATATCCCCACAGATTCAACATTGGTCCTTGTTCTTTGTTAACCAGTTGGTACTCGTCCGTACCATCATCTCAGGATATGCATCAAATGTTTGTTTCTACATGATACTCGTCCGTATCATAGTCTTAAGGATGCTCGTCCGTATCTTTAATCCATACACCGTGTCAAACACTTTTGTCTTCTTGAATATAGATACTCGTCTGTGTCTATTATTCCCCAGAAGAGTCCCTTCAGATTCAACACTCGTCCGTGTTCTTTGTTAACCCGTTGATACTCGTCCGTATCATCATCTCTGAACACGTGTCAGCTTGTTTCTACCCGATACTCGTCCGTATCGTAGTATTAAGGATGCTCGTCCGCATTTTTAATCTATACACAACATCTAAACACTTATACTTTCTTTTCTTGGTTGTAAACACTCGTCCGTGTTTACTATATCCCCAGTAGATCGCCAACAAAGCTTTTTCTTATCTGACACTCGTCCTGTGTTATGATAAACCCTGAGAGCAGCCGTACCCTGCTAGGTGGTCGTCCTCCACCTCTTGATGGTCGTCCTCCATCATGCTCATCCGATATCCGTCCCCATCGTTGATTTTTGGCAGCCGTCCCCTGCTAGGTGGTCGTCCTCCACCTTTTGATGATCGTCCTTCATCACTTTATCCAATGGCCATCCCCATTGTTGATTTTTGGTTATCTGGCACTCGTCCTGTGTCATGAGAAGCCTCGAGAGCAGCCGTCCCCTGCTAGGTGGTCGTCCTCCACCTCTTGATGGTCGTCCTCCATCATGCTCATCCGATGGCCGTCCCCATCGTTGATATTTTCGGCAGCCGTACCCTGCCAGGTGGTCGTCCTCCACCTTTGATGGCCGTCCCCATCATATTTCTTATCCCCAACAGAGCAGCCGTCCCCTGCTAGGTGATCGTCCTTCACCTTTGATGACCGTACCTCATCATCTGTTTATTTCATTTATTCTTTAACCCGATGGCCGTCCCCGTCGTGGTCCCTTTTCTTTTTAGCCCGATGGCCGCCCCCATCGTCGGTTACTTTGCTTTATGAACTTGATGGCCGTCCCCGTCATGTTTCATTAATATCCAGAGAATCTTACAGCTTTATCTTGATGGCCGTCCCCATCATAATCTCCTATTTTTCCCAGCTAGTCGGCTGTCCCCGTCTTTGCTTTACCTTTTATCCCCAGCATGTCGGCCGTCCCCGTCATTGCTATTTACCCAGCAGTCGTCCTCTGCCCGACGGTCGTCCTCCATCGCCCACACTTTACAAAATACTTTATTTTTTTACAATCTATACCCCTTTTCTTCTTCATTCTGTGAGTGCAAATTTTGGACTGTCTTTGGTATTCAACCACAAGTTATCTTGTTTGCCTGTTAAGCCGTAGCTTACATCCTGCACAGCTAACTCATGATTGAATAGGGGCAGCTGTAAACACCCCAAATTTGCCCTCACCCATTCACACCATGGCTTGTGATCATTGCATATGCATAAACACAATCATATCATCTCATATCTCATTTTTGATTCACTACATAGTTTCTAAGTCATCTGCACCTAGGGTTTGTGATCTGAGCAGTCCAAGAGCCTCTTGAGCCACTCCCAAAGGCCATCAATCACTTCAAAGGGATCCATGAGTGTTCTTATATCATATTACATCCTCTCAAAGTCAAAAATGCAAAAGAATCACAAGAACTGGGATTGGTATGGATGCAGAGCCAAGTTTGACTGCACAGTTGACCTAAAATTAGGGTTTTGGTTTCAGAGGCCATAACTCCAAATTTTTTGGTCATTCTTGTTTCCATTGGTCTCTATATGGTATAGGGAGTGTGCATATCAATTTTCATGAAGAAATTCCATGGGGAAGTCATCTGATCAAGAGTTGACTTTTCAGACAAGTCAGTGTAAAATCAGGGCATCTGAGGCCCCCAATGACCCAACCAAGGGGTGATCTTCATCATTTTGAGTGTATGTGATCTTTATTTGATCATGGAAGAGGGTTGAAGTTCACAAAATTCAAGAATTACAAGTTTTTGCAAAGTTGACTTTTTAGGGCATGGTTGACTTTTCAAGAATATGTCATTTTATGCCATTTTTCAAGCCTTACTTTTTGATCCAAAAATGCTTCAAATGGAAAAACTTTGGTCATGAAAGTTGTAGAACACATTTTTCCCTTTTCAAAAAGTACAAGAACATGATCTAATTCTTCTTGGATCAAAAGTTATGGTGTGACAAAGTTGGCAAAAATCATTAATTTTCAAGATGTGCACCAAATGAGAAACTTGCAAGAACTTTGTACCAAGGAAATTGTAACCTCTAGTTCACATCAAACCAATGAACAAACATTCTATGTGACCTAAAAGTCAGATTTGAACCAAAGTTTCTCATGTTCATGGTTTGTATGGCAAGAGATTTTCATGAAGTTTCAAAAGTAACCAAGTTGCAAAACCACTCATCACACTTCACCCACTTGCTGCATTGGCCTTTGAACCAGCCATAGCCTCTCACCTCATCTTGCTGCGCAGCCCATGCCCCTTGTACCAAGCTAGAACTCAAGCCATGCCTCTCTTACAACAAAGTGGACTTTTTGCAAAAGTGAACTTACCAATCAATAAAGGCCAGGTCACATCATCTGACCTATGAGATTATTTTATACTATCCATTTGCAAGCTAAACATAACACCAAGCCAAGCTGAAACACACCACAACATCACATACACAAAACTCACCCCATTTGCATTTCTCTTCGAATCTCTCTGCCCAGTTCACAAACATTCAAACAAGTTTCACAAATCATCTCACCATACTTCATTGAGCCCAAACCAACAAAGAACCAAGCCTGAATCCAGCAAAAACATTGTTTCTCCATTTTCACCCCAACCTGCAGTTTCCTTCGAAACATCTTCCACAGGCCATAAACACTCAAACAAACTCCACAAACCTTCTCAAAACATCACCCTGATCACAAAGAACCACTCACATTGGCCTGAAACAGCTTGGATCACCATCACCATTTTCAACTGAGCTTGAGCAGAAGCTGTCCAAACTCTTCATCTAGCCAGCATAAATTCCTCCCAAGCATTCAAGCATCATCAAGAGGTCATAAGGAGTGGATTTCACAAGGAGGGGAGGTCTGAAAGTTACCAGAGTGAAAGCTTCGAAACTCAGGTAGCTCAGGAACTTTTTTCTCCAGAAATGGATTTTTAAGTTCTAAAGTTGTTCTCTATGCTTCACTGATTGTTCTGATGCTTTTAGTTTTGAAAATGGTGATGAAATGAGAATTTAATTGCTTTCTGAAACTCTGTGACCTAAGAAAATGTTTTGCCCGATTCATGAGTTTGGGGAAAAATAAATGAGTTTTGGCTTGGGGTTTTGATTCAGCAAGTTG
This sequence comes from Lathyrus aphaca, assembly GCA_963966055.1. Classification (NCBI taxonomy): domain Eukaryota; kingdom Viridiplantae; phylum Streptophyta; class Magnoliopsida; order Fabales; family Fabaceae; genus Lathyrus; species Lathyrus aphaca. The sequence goes on along the minus strand of OZ014525.1, from coordinate 248,759,591 downwards.
TGGGGATCATTTCCATGTTTTTAGATTTCGTTTTAGTTAGGTTTTGAGAGTTTTAGAGATTTTCAGGTGGGGTTCCCACCGGAGAAAACGACCGGAGGTCTTCTCCGGCCACCTGAAAATCATTATGCCCTAATCCCTGTAATTAATTCCATTTGAATGTGAAGCGTTGGATTGCCTTGACCAGTTGACCTCCCGCGCGCATGTGTGGCTTGGATTCACTCAGTTAGCCCTAATCCATTTTATTTAGTTTAATTAATCTTAATTAAATTAATTTGATCAGAAGCAATCCTGGCCCTCCAAAAACGCGCGCGGTCAACCCTTTTGAATCCAGAATGAATCTCAGCCTCTCCTTCTGTTTACTTCATTTTAAATTCATTTTTTATTTCATTTTTTTCATTTAACTTCCACAATTTATTTAAAATAGCAAAATTGTTTTAAAAATTATGAAACTTTTTGTCAAGAGTTTCACTAATTTTTAAAACACAAAAATATTTTTATTTGCATTTTTTTTCATTAAAAAAAGTATTTTTAAATATTTAAAAGTTTATTTTTAATTGATTAATGAAAATTAATTTATTAAAAATACTTTTAGGTATCTAAAAATCACCAAAAAATTCATGAAATGTTCTAAGACATTTAGAAACATTGTCCAACCTTCAAACCAAATTTATTTTTTGATCTTGATGCATTTTGAGAATTTTTCATTGAATTAAAATCATTTTTGTGCATTATTTTGATCCAAAGTTCAAAAAATCATTTCTGCCTATTCATGAAGAGTTGGACATTGATTCTTTTTGCATTGCATTGTGTTTAGCATGTAGTTTGTGAGATTAAATGGCCATGATTTGATCTTTCATTTTCAATTTGTTTAGTAACTTTCTTGTTTAGGAACCCTAAAACCCTAGCAAACTTAGAAAAATCATAACTTGAATTTGGTTAGGAGTTGAGACCTCCCCTTTGGGCAGTGAGTTGGTATAGGATTAGGGGCCCTTTGAGTGCATTTTCAATTTTTATAATGTTGTTTGCTTCTGGTTTTGGTTTTTGTTTGTTGCATCAATCATAAACCCTAATTTGGGCTTCCATATGCATCCATCTTGCATTCTCTTGCATAACATGACTTGCCATGACATTCCATGCTTCCATTTGATTCATTTAACATCATAAGACATATTGAAAGCATGTTTGGTCATTGCACCATGTATTTGCCATGTTGTATGCCATATGCATCTCATAACTTTTCATGTATGTTCATGTGTCTTAACTTGCTTCATTTGCATTCATGAACTTGTATGATCATTTCCATGTGCTGCCTCATGTTTGTATCACTTCATAGCATCATTATCATCATCAACATGCTTCTGGTTTTGTGTCTCATCATGTCATCTCATCCCATTTTGCATTGCATTGCATTTCTTTTCTAACATTTCAGGTGGTAAGTGAATTTGAGAAGTGAATTTGCCTTCACTTCTCATAACTTCTTTTCATCTCCCTTGCATCCATGCTGCATTTTTGTATGTGTTTGAGTTTGAGCTTGCTCATTCTCCTTCTTCCCACTTTCTCTCTTCAAGTGACTTGACTTCTTGAATGAAGCAAGTTGCTTTGCTTCTCTTGATCCTTTCATCTGCTTCCTGGTGGTTCCATTGAAGATCTTCTTGGTGAAACCTCACAAACCTTAGGAACAACCAAGCATGACAATGATTAGGGTTTTGATTAGTCTCCCCTCTTAGTTTTACCTTTGTGTCCCTTTTTGAGTCTTCTCTTCTCATCTCATAATCAGGGACTAAACCCTAAAGGCCTTAAGGCTTTGTGATTAAGCTTATGCCTGCATCCTTCTATTAGGATGGAGTGTATAACTTTAATCCTAAGTGTTAAACCCTTAATGTGTTTAAATCTCTTAATAAACCCACTTAATAATCATCAAGACATCAAGCTTGTAACTTGGGCCTTGCATTAGGGTTCTAATTCTTCCTTAATTGGTTAAGAAGGACTAACCCTAGTGTTAATGGACAAGTCCCCCTCAAGTTGTCTTACAAATCATAAAAAATCACTTCATCATCATACCATTAACTAAAATCCACCTAATCAAAGGCTTGTTTTTTCATGAGTTTAATCCCTAATCATGGATTAAGTTGAGGAGCTTTCCTCAGCTTAAACACCCTCATCTATTATCCTTCTATTAGGATGGTGTAATGAGTCTGTTTAATCCCTGATTATAGCTTAACCTCATTACTCAACACTAAACAAAAACAACAAAAACATCTAAATAATCACAAGTAGGTTAATGATCTTAATCCTACACCAAAGGTGATTAAGTGTGAGAATCTGACTTCACACTTAAGGTATTCTCATTACCCCTAATCAGAGGGAAGATGTGATGAGTTTACTAACCCATTGGTTTAGGCTTAAGCTCATCAACTTATGACAAACTCTCAAAAACAATAAAAGACTGAAAACACAAAAACAAACAATAATCGTCTCCTTCGGGATTCTTTTCTCATCTCATTCACTCACAAACGAGAACTTGCTTCTTCCGTCTAATGCAAGACAGTTTGCACCTGAGCCAGACAGGTCATACACTTGAGCATAGGCAAGCAAGCAGTTCACAAGTCAATTCACCTTTCAGTCTCTTTGGGTCGAACTACGGTGTTCTGTCTTCCTCATTGCACGAGAGGATACGTAGGCATAACTTAACAGTTATCGAACAAAAGTCTCTGTACATCCCCCCTCTTTCCAGCTTCATTCTTTAGCCTCATGATCTTGAGCATTTTATTCTTGTTCTTGCACTGACACTGTATATATTGCACTTCACTTACACTGACACCTGTACATTTTGCTTTCCAGCTCTTTTACACACAAATTGCACTGACACTACCCCTTTAAAACACCAATCTTTCAAGCGTGGATCCCGTCGAGTATGGCGGACAATCTGGGTGCTAATACCTTCCCAGGTTGTAACCAACCCCCTTTCTCAGTCTCTCTGGTTCGCAACCGTCTTATCCATATCTTTCTAGGCCTATGCAGCATTGCCTTTCCTCCGGGATAAAAATGCCTAGCTGGCGACTCTATTCATCTCCAGTGAGTTCACTGCTGTGTGTTCTCATTGTCCCTCTCGCCGACCGTTCGCGTCTGTACCTTTATGTGGGCCCATGTTCCACTTATCGGGAGCGACACTGATGTTATAGACGGTACTGTTGACTAGACGGGTGTTGAAGTTGTAGCAGGAACTGATGGAATAATGGGTGTTGTAGAAGGAATTATGACTGAACTTGTATCCGTTGAAGTGATTGACTGAGTAATTGTTGGAGTTGTAGTAGAATCTGTTGGAACAATGGTTGCTGACGTTGTAGGAGTATCTGTGATTGTTGATGAAGGAGTTGTTGGAGTTGCTGTTGCTGTTGTCGTGATCTGAAGAATGCCATCTCTAATGAGGCCATCTATGCCGTTTCTCAGTCTCTCACATCCATTACCGGCAAAATTGCAATATCCACAGCCGACTTCACATCCGGGGAACACTTGGCACTCTAACAGCTGAGCTTTGATTTCAAGCAAGGGTGTTCGGATTTGCGTAACACTATTGATCAATGTGGATGGTTTTCCCTCCTCAATAGCATTAATCCTAGGCCCGTTGTGACTAGGCATTGGATTTCCTGTAACATTCGGAGGAGGTGCAAAATTGAGAGCTTTTGAGTCCACCAGATCCTGGACTTTCATCTGTAGGGCCCTGCACTTTTTAGTACTATGCCCCGGTGCGTTTGAGTGGAATGCACACCTGGCATTTGCATCATAGTTCTTTGGCATATTGAGAGGATCTGGAGGGGCCAACGTCCTTAACTCAACTAGGTTGAGCTTTAGGAGTTGTGGCAAGAGTGCAGCATACGGCATGGGGATTGGGTTAATTACCCTGTTTGCTTGTGATGGCCTTGGTTGGAAAGGACGCTGTTGTTGGTTGCTATTGTTGTTGTTGTACGACCTTTGTTGCGGATAATGAACTTGTTGTTGATACTGTGGTTGTTGTTGTCGAGGATATGATGATTGTTGTGGAATTGGAGCTGGGATGGTAACAACTGCTAGTGACCGGTGAGCATATTGAGGCCTGCCCCTGCTTGTATGAATGGTATTTGTTTCACCTGCCCTTCGGGGTCCCGTAAAAGGTTTTCTGGGATTGCTGGAGGAACTTGCACCACTGTCTGAGATTTTACCCATCTTCAAGAGACTTTCAATCCTCTCTCCGGCTATGACCACATCAGCAAAACTGGTAGAGGAGAAAGTAGCCAGTCTATCAATATAGGTCCCTTGCAATGTGTTCATGAACATGTCAGCCATTTCCCTTTCGGACATGGGTGGCTGGACAGCAGCAGCAAGCTGTCTCCACCTTTGGGCATAATCCCGGAAGCTCTCTCTGGAAGACCGAGACATGCCCATTAGAAGGGTTCTATTGGGAGCCATGTCCAGGTTTTATTGATACTGACGGATGAAAGCCTCGGCCAAATCCTTCCAACATCTTATGGTGGCCCTAGACAAATGCGAATACCATTCTCTCGAAGCTCCAGTCAGACTGTCCTCAAAGTAGAACATCAACAACTTTTCATCCATAGTATAAGCTTTGAGCCTTCCCAAGAAAGACTACAGATGAGTGCGAGGACATGAGGTACCATTGTACTTTTCAAAGCAAGGGGGTTTGAATTTATGGGGAATTCTCACCCCATCCACTAGTCCCATATCCATCACATCGAAGCCCAAAGAATTGTGAGATTCCAAAGATCTTAAGTTTTCAGCAATCTCGTCTAATCTTCTGTCATATACCTCATCCCCAACCCCTATAACAGTAAACCGTTCTCCCTGGGGATCCTCCTGTAGAATTGGCCCCCCAACAGCATTACCTTGACCATTCCTTGGGATGTTAACCTCTGGATCCAGATGAGGTCCATATATTGGGGGGTTAATACGAGGCTGGCCTCCTTCACTGTTGCTAGTTCCTCCTGTTCCCAGATGAGGTTCCTCAGAAGTTTGTCTTTCCACTAGCTCTCTTAACCTTTCTTGACTCTGGGCTAAGCCAACCATCACTGCCATGAATTGAGACATCTGATTTCTCATCTCTACTCTCTCATTGGCCATTTGATTCCTGACCTCAGTCAGATCCTGCTGTACTTGTTCCATTTGAATACCGGGAAGGTTGTTACGAGTCGGGTACCGATGCGCGTGGTTGACAGGGAACACTCGGCGAAGAGCAATGTTTCCTGATTCACAACAAAGTTAGAAACAGTAATAATAACAATACCTACAAAACAAAAACAAAATTAGTATGCAATGCAGTATGCTTATTTGTTTTCCAAGGTATCCGGTTTGGTTCTTGGTTTTGACCTTTCCAGACCTCGAGGAAGATGCTTGATATTGTTGAGAGAAAACCCAAATGAAAACAAACTAAAATATATTACAAATGGTGAACAATACATAGTTTGGTTTACAACACATGCCCCTGGAGGGTCAAAATACAACAAAGGGAAAAGTACATCAAATGGAAACAACAACAAGCAAAGAATCAGACATCCAGTCCAAACTCATCCTCTCTGACCTCCTTCATGAGTGCCTCAGTCACTGGACCAACTGGGTGCTATGTAAAGGTCCTAATGAGGAGGTTCCTGGTAGCAATGGAAGTAGTCAATTTCTTATGCCTGTCCTGGTCCTTTGACCTATTCAATCCTGCTCTGAGCTTCAATTCTGAAATCTCCTTCTGAGCTGCCAACAAAGCTCCCTGCTGCTTCTTCTCATTGGCCTCTAGCTGTTCAATCTTGGCTTGAATCTTCTGGTCTTCTTGTGTACGGGCTTCGGTGATCTTGACTCACCTAGCCTGACTCTCTTGCAGATAGTGCTCAACCCTAGCTTTCTGAATCTTGGCCTCCTTGCAGGCATTCTTCAATATCTGCTCCCCAGTCCTTGCTTTCCTAATGTAGTCCTCTGTCCTCTCAATTTTGGCAAGATGCTCCACCCTGAGCTTTTCCAATCTCCCAATGTCCAGACGACCATCACTTCTTTCCCAAAGAGTTTTCTTCAAGGCCTGAGATAGCTGCTCATTCCTTTCCTTCAACTTTTCAAATTCCTCCAGACTAACTGTTGCTGCAGGCTGTACTGTGGATGGTCAAGGTATGTCTTCCATGATGAAAGGCATTCTGGTGATCTGAGCTCTAGTACGGGACCAGTCTAAGTACTGAGCTGAAGCAACATTATTACATCTTCCAAGAATAGCTACCCCTTTTGTCTGGATGTTGTCCCAAGCCCAGGATGCTTGTCTGACTACAGCTGAATTAGGTTGCACTTCACAATACAAGGTCTCAGCTAAATCTTGTCCTCTGGGACGATGAACCAAGGCATATCCCAACTGTCTCTTAAACAGTAAAGGATTTTAGTTGATGCAACCCTTTACTCCTATCAGAGGCACATTTGGGTATTGTCCACAGCTGGTGATGATGTCCTTGCCTTTGGTGCTCTGGGTGCACCATCTGATATCATCTGAAGTCAAGGCAATGAACCTCTTGGCCCAATTCTTCTGTTGGTGGGGATTCAGGAAAGCATCTGATCTAGGCAGGTGTCTGAGCAGCCAGGTGTAAAACAAAGGAGCACAACATCTCACCAACTTCCCCTTTTGTTTCTCATTCCTCTGATGGATGGAATAATAAAAATCTCCTAGCAGTGTAGGCACTGGGTTCTTCAGAAGAAACAGATGGATGGCATTCTTGCTGACAAATTTGGGCTTATCTGCAAACAGTATAGCCCCATATATACTGAGGGCTAACAGTGCACAGACTGCCCTCCACTCTCCCAATGAAGCCTTCAGGATGGCCTGAGAAATCAAGAAGAAATCAAATGCAAACAAGGAATCCCAGCCTTTGTTGTCATACTTTGCTCAATCAGGGCAGGCTCCAAGTGCAGTGCCCTTGCTATCTCTTCATTTCTGGGAGTAGTCATCTCTGGGTTGAAAGGGATTCCACCCCTGATAGGTACTCCAATCAATAAAGAAAACTCCTCCAGCAGAGGTCCTAGCTGAAAGTCTGGAAATGTGAAGCATCTCAAAGGAGGGTCATAGAACTGCAAGCATGTGTGGATCATGCTCCTCTAAGAAGGGTCAAGGTCCATAACCATGTCCAGGATACCTCCATAGTGCTCTCTAAATAGTGGTATATGGTCAGGTGTGATGAGTGACTGGACCTGCCTGATACCAGTCAACACAGGCTCAAAAAAGTGGTAGGATATGTTGCTCTTCCTGGGAGTAGTCATGAGTGCTACTGAAGAAGCTGAAGGTAAGTGCTGATGAAAATTCACAGACTGATATGCTGAAGGTGAACCACTGACAGACTGGTGCAGGAGATAACTGAAGCAGATAACTGATGAAGATAGCTGAAGCAAAGGTCTATGCAGAAGAAGGGGTCAAAACCAAAACCAAGATACAATGAAGTGGATACCCTGAAAAGAAAATAAACAAATGTTAAATGATGCAATGATGATATATGCAAATGATATGCAAGGGTTTGTGATTAAGCTGGATCTGATTATTTGTCTTGATATAAGGCCCATGTATGTTCCAAAGTCCAGATGGAGGTTTAGAAGTCCAGTAACCAGGGTGGGGGACTCAAATAAAGAGTCACATGTCCAGGGTAAATCACAAGAACTGTCCAAAGTGAGGTACTCTTAAACAATATAGTAACAGGGTATAATATGGCCAAGGGTTCCTGCAAACCTGTAAACAACCCCACCCCCTCACAGGTAATGTTCTAGAACAAGGATCCTTAGACTTGGATCAGTTATGAGAAGTGTAAACACCTCTAACCCGGAGGTACATTGTTTACAATAATCATAAAAGATCCTCCTCTAATTCACCTCAGCTTCTGAAGGTCATAATAAAGGTCATCCAGACTTAGCAGGCTTCCCAGATAGCCCTAGTACTACAGGAAATCTGTAGCACAGATTTCTCAAGAAGAAACCCACATCTGAACCGTGTTTCATATTCCCGCACCAGACCGAAATGGAATGGGAAAGAACATGAACCACTCTAGCCTAGGTGTCACTCAGATCCCAGGTATAGGACCTTAAACTCTCAATGGAACACACCCACCAAAGAAAACCAGATCCAACACAGTGATAATGACAGTATGAAATATGCAAAACTGTAAAGAAAGCAATAAATAAAGCTGTACATAAAGCAATAAATAAAGCAAAATAAAATAAATACACATAGCACATAAAACCCCAGTAAACAAAAATCAAACAAGCGCTAGGAGGAACCCACAAAAAGAACCAGAAGCCCTGGTTGCAATATAAATTCCCCAGCAGAGTCGACAAGCTGTCACTCCCACCAAATGACACCGGGCCAAGAGGGTTACAGACGCGAACGGTCGGCGAAAGAGAAAGGATTGAAAAGAAAAGAGTCGCCAGCTAGGCATTTTTATCCCGAAGGAAAGGTAATGCTGCATAGACCTAAGAAGAGATGGATAAGACGGTTGCGAACCACAGATACTGAGAAAGGTATTAGCACCCAGATTGTCCGCCGTACTCGACGGGATCCACGCTTGAAAGTTTGTGTTTAAAGGGGTAGTGTAAGTGTTATTTGTGTGCAAAAGCTAGAAAAGAATGCAAGTGTCAGTGCTGGAAAAAAAGTGTGAAGTGAAACATGAGTGTCAGTGCAAAGAAAGAATGTGAAGCTCAAGACCATGAGGCTTAAAGAATAAAGATGGAAGAGGGGGGAATATACAGAGACTTTTGTTCGATAACTGTTAAGTTATGCCTAAGTATCCTCTCGTGCAATGAGGAAGTTAGAACACCTTAGTTCGACTCAAAGAGACTGAAAGATGAATTGACTTGTGAACTGCTTACTGGTCTATGCTCAAGTGTATGACCTGTCTGGCTCAGGTGCAAACTGTCTTGCATTAGACGGAAGAAGCGAGTTCTCGTTTGTGGGTGAATGAGGTGAGAAAAGAATCCCGGAGGAGACGATTATTGTTTGTTTTTGTGTTTTCAGTTTTTTATTGCTTTTTGTGTTTGTCATAGGAAAATGAGCTTAAGCCTAAACCAAGGGTTAGTAAACTCATCACATCCTCCCTCTGATTAGGGGTAATGAGAATACCTTAAGTATGAAGTAAGCACCTCACACTTAATCACCATGATGTAGGATTAAGATCATTAACCTACTTGCATTTATTTAGATGTTTTTGGAGTTTTTGTTTAGTGTTAAGTAATGAGTTTAAGCCATAATCAAAGATTTAATGGACCCATTACACCATCCTAATAGAAGGATAATAGATGAGAACATTTAAACTGAGGAAGACTCATCAACTTAATCCATGATTAGGGATTAACCTCATGACAAAACAAAGCCTTTATTAAATGGATTTTGGTTAATGGTAAGATTAAGAAAATGGATTTTATGGTTTGTAAGACAACTTGAGGGGGACTTGTCCATTAACACTAGGGTTAGTCCTTCTTAACCAATTAAGGAAGAATTAGAACCCTAATGCAAGGCCCAAGTTACAAGCTTGATGTCTTAGTGATTATTAGGTGAATTGATTAAAGGGTTTAAACACATTAAGGGTTTAACACTTAGGATTAAAGTTATACACTCCATCCTAATAGAAGGATACATACATAACCCTAATCACAAAGCCTTAAAACCTTTAAGGTTTAGTCCTTGATTAAGAGATGAGAAGAGAAGACACAAAGATGACACAAAGGTAAAACTAAAAGGGGGGACTAATCAAACCCTAATTATGATCATGCTTGGTTGTTCCTAGGGTTTATGAGGCTTGCAATAAGATCTTCAAGAGAAACCACCAAGGAAGAAGCAAATGAAATGAAAAGAAGCAGCAAGAAGCAAGACAACTTGCTTCACTTAAGAAGACAAGTTGCTTGAAGAAAGAAGAAGTAGATAGGGTATGAATGAGCAAGTTCATTCAAATACAAAAGTAAAATGCAGCAATGAATGCATAAGAGAGATGATAAGAGATTATGAGAAGTGAAGGCAAATTCACTTCTCAAACACTTACCACTTGAAAAGTTAGCAACAAGAAATGAAATGAAATGAAAATGAGATGAAATGCAAAGATGAAAGCCAAAGTCAGAAGCATAATCATGATGCAAATGATTCTATGGGATGATGCAAAAGCATACCAAGAGATGTGGATAATCATACAAAGGATGCAAATGAGACATACAAGAGGCATGAAAGTTTAAGAATGCACATGACATGAAATGAAAGTAAAACATGGCAAATGAATGATGCAATGATCAAACATGATTTCAATATGTCCTAAGATGTCTTATATGTCATGTGGATGCACAAAATGTCATGGAAAGTTCATGTATGCAAGCATGTGAAGAATGAATGCAAATGAAGGCAAAATTAGGGTTTACATACAATATACAATGCAAAAATTCAAAATCAGAAGCAAAGCATGAGATAAAAAATTGAAAATGGGATCAAAGGAACCCTAAACCTATATGACATCACACCCCAAAGGAGGAGACCTAACTCTTAACCTAATGGAAGTTATGATTTTCTTAAGTTTGCTAGGGTTTTAAGGGACCTCACAAAGAAAAATGAAAAACAAATAAAAAATGAAAGAAAAATTCATGCTCATTTTACCCTAGAAACTACATGATATGTGGAATGCAATTCAAAAATAACCATTATCAAACTCTTCATGGTTAGGCAGAAAAGATTTTTCTAAGTTAGGGTCAAAATATTGATTTTTTAAGAACCTTAAATCAAAGAAAAATGTCAAAATGGATCAAGAACCAAAAAGAAATTTGTATGAATGGTTTGATAATGTCTCTAAATGTGTCAAGATGCAATGTGATTTTTTTGGTGATTTTTAGAAACTTAAAAGGTATTTTAATTAATTAATTTCCATTAATTAATTAAAATAAACATTAAAATATTTTAAAAAATACAAAATTAATGCAAAAAATAAAATATAAATTATTTTCAGAATAAGAAAAATATTTAGAACCATGATGCAAAAAATAAAATTTTTTAGATGAGTTTTGCTATTTTTAATAAAATGATAAAGAAAATGCAAATAAAATGAGAATTAATGAAAGTCAACTGATATGAGGGCCAGGATTCAAACCTAGGGGGAGGGAATTGACCAGCGTGCGCATCTGAATGGATAATATTCAAACTTCACTAATTACGCAATTAAACCCTAATCTGAACCCTAATGACTCTCAAGTGACCGGAACAGTGTTCCGGTCATCTTCTCCGGCCAGTTCAAAAACCTAACTTCTTCCCTAGGCAATTTTAAACCCTCTAAAGCTCCAGATCACAACTTCTAATCACCCTAAGAAAGAATCAAGCATGAAAATTCATTTATCTTTCAACATAAACAAGATTCGAATCAATTAAGTTTTCAGGTCAAACTTTCAGAGACATGGTTCAGGCTCAAAACACAATCATTTTTAAAACCAACAAGCACAGCATGATCAGTAAATCATAAGCAACATTTCTATGGCATAAAAAACGATTTCTGGAAAAAATGTTCTTGGTGATACCTGAACTGAAGCTTTCGAAAATGGTACTGGCTGGCTGCTTCTTTGCTTCAAATCAGCTCCAATGATCCTCTTGAAGAGCTTGCAGTGCTTGGTTGGAGTTTATATGGCCTCTATGTGAAGTTGGCTGAAACTCAGTTCAAGAAATGTGAAAATCGTGTTTTTGATTTGAGGTGTTTCAAGGCAAGATGAAGGGTGGGAAATGATCAGTAATGGATGTGTAGTTGAATGGTGGAAAAAGTTTGAAGATTTGTTGGCTGAGCTATGAGTTTCAAAAGCTTTTGCAAGTTAGAGTGATTTTGTGTATGCTGAGTTATCTGAAGTGTTAGGCTATGATGTTGTGTGTTATGAACTGCATTTTGTCCACATAACAAGTAGTGATAGGCCAGAGAGTGGGTGGTGGCTGCAGTTGATTGGTATGGGCAAGTTGCCAAAATGTCAACATGACTTGTACTTGAGGTATGGGCCAAAATACAGCTGGTCTTTGGGCATGTCCATGCGCAGCTGACTTCACGGATGTCCACAAATCCAATTTTGAGGCAATTCAGCATGAGGGAAGAAAGTTTTGGGGTGTTTTGTAATTATGTGATGTTTTGGCCCCTTTGAGAAATCTTGATGATCAAGGCATGAAACTTGAGATTTCCTTGGGCAATTCTGAATTATAGGTCATGTACTATGTCTGTGTAATGGTTAGAAGTGTGTTTGAAATCACAAAATGCTTTGGCAAGTGGTTTTTCAATGTTTCCCTCTTTGGTTCATAAGTGAAATTTTGTGATTTTTCCCAACTTTGCAAGGCCATAACTTGAGTTCTATGATGAATTAGGTCAAGTTCTTGTACTTTTTGAAAAGGGAATGATCCAATCTACAACTTTCATGACCAATAATTTTTCATTTGAAGCCTTTTTGAATCAAAAAGAGGAGGTTGAAAAACTTTCCCAAAATGGCAAGTTTGCATTACAAGTCACTTTCCCAAAATGGCAACTTTGCAAATGGCTTGAAATTCTTCAATTTTGTGACTTTTAGGCATAGCTAGGTAGATTTAAGTGACTTTTAGGCATAGCTAGGTTCTGAATTTTTAGGATATTTTTTTAGCACAATACTATAGTCAGGTTAAGGACCTTAGAGAATTAATTTCATATTTTTACCAGGACTTTTACTATTTTTAGTGCATTAATTTTTAGTCCATTATTACATTGTAAATCAACCTAGTTTAGCTTAGGATCTCATGGTTCATTAAGGATTAGCTTAATTAGGTTTAATCTTAGGATTTTAGAATGATTTTGGTATAGTTTAGCTACTGATTTTAGAATTAGAATATTAAAGAAATTCCTTTAAGTTTTAGGACATAGGCTTAGAATCTTCACTAAGTAGGTTTAGCCTTAATATTGGTATTTTATACTTGTATAGTCTTCCCCATGTTTCTTAGAATCAACTTAACTTCCTTAGGAAGTAAGTTGAATTCTAGTAGTTTTAGTTCCTTTTATTCATTAGGATTAGAAAACTCCGCAAACCATTAGGACCACTTTTGAATAATGATTAAAATTAGGATTGAGTCTTAGTCCCCTTAGTTTTTTCCTTTTGCATCTTGAGTCCTTCTTTCTCTCCTCCCAAAGAAAATAATAAAAATACTTAATAAAAATCGAACGTTCTTATGTGCCATGAGACTTTGTTGCGGAGTACTTATACGCGTCCTGTTTCGGGGCGAGGTGTAAGTATTTACCACGATGGATAGGTCTTAGTATGAGAATGTTCACAAACAAATTCAAAACATTTCTCATAAAAGATAAAAACAAACAATAAACGACTATCCTGCGGGAACTTCTCTTTCTCATCTTATTCATTCTGAACGCGAACTTGCGATGACTTGTCTCGCATGCAAGACGGTAGACGCACAGGTATCAGACGAGCCTGCAACACATGAGCATAGACATACGCAGTTCTAGTGCATAAAAAACATAAACAAAATTCCCGCCTGGTTAGGCGAACTACGTCGACTCTGATCCTCATTTTCCCGATGAGGTACGTAGGCAGCGGGGTAAGGCCCGTTCGAGCACATTCTTTATTTTCCCTACATTTCCCCCTTTTAGTTCCATTCTATTTTCTAATTCCCTTTCTCATTTCCATTCACATTCCAGTTAGATTTTCATTTGTTCAGCATCAGCTTATTTCTCACCCTTTGAAACAAAACAAGCAAGCGTGGATCCCGTCGGGTACGACGGACAATCTGGGTGCTAATATCTTCCCAGGTCGTAACCGACTCCTGAACTCAGATCTTTGGCTCGCAGGACCTTGTCCTTTCCTTCTTCCTCAGGTTTGTGCAGCATTATCTTTCCCATTCATTCGGGATAAAAATGCATGGCTGGCGACTCTACCTTTTCCGCGCCACTTTCGCGTTTGTATTAGGATAAAAATCCCGGGAGCGACAGCTGGCGACTCTGTTGGGGATTGCCTCCAGAATCTCTGGTTTCCCTCATAGAGTCAATCCTAGGGCCTATTTGGTTTTGTTTCTTTGGGAGTTTATTTGTTCGCTGTTGTGTGCTTTAGTTTTGCTTTACTATTTTCATTTACAGTTTTTACATTACAGCTTTACTTTACAGCGTTTATTTATTGCTTTCAGTATTTATTTTCCATGCATCATATTATACTAGACTGTTTGGCTGTGCTGGTTTTCATTTTTTTTGTGGGATGGGAGTTACTGTGAGATAAGCCAAATACCCGGCTTGAGTGCACTATAGGATTAGCATGGACAGACATTGTGCTCCACACCCAGATTGCGATCGTCTTGGAACTATTATGTGTGGGGATTACCCTACTTCAGGGTACAACCTTGATAGTTATGTGCATCTGGTGACTGATCTTCGAGGACCTTAATGGGAACACCCTTCTCCAGTGAGGACAGTGGCAGACCACATTTGTTGGCAAACCCACTCGCATCCGAGGGTCTATTGGGAACTCGCATAGGATGGTCTGGTTCTCATAAGTATCCAATTATAGAAAACTGTTTGTATGACGATAGTATTGTACCCTTCAGGATGAATGTATGATTGTTTCTCAATTCAGTGCTTGAAACTGGGGACTTATGAGGGATGCTTGTTTTTTCGGACTCAGTTGAGGCATCCCTGAGTAGTACATAATGCTAAACTGACACTTGATTATATGATTGGCACATCACAGACACTTCACTGATCACATGCCTCGCCTTGCATAAGCATCATAACATCATTAATCATTTGTGTTATTTTTATTCTCAGGGTTCGCACTACTCCCAGTTCCTGATCGTATACTTGCTTCAAAGATGGAAGATATCAGAAAGAAGAATGTTTTCTACAAATATTTTGATACCAAGGTGGATTTGCTCAAACAAATGGTGTCTCTTATTACCCCGGGTCATTTGGGATTTTTCAAAGAGCGATATGGTGATATTCTGGACATGGTGTTCAATCTGGATAGTTCACAAAGGAGTTCCATCCATACCTTGCTACAGTATTATGACCCTAGACTCCGATGTTTCACATTTCCTGATTTCCAGCTAGGTCCATTGCTAGAAGAGTATGTTGAGATTTTGGGAGTGCCTATCAAAGATCAAATTCCTTTCAATTTAGAGATGAGAAGACCGACCCATGTTGACATCGCTAAAGTTATTTATTTGAGCTCTTCAGAGATATTTGCTAATCTGGTTGCCACCAAGGCAGGAGTACTTGGTTTACCCTTAGAGTTTCTGGTCAGAAGAGCTGAAGAACGTGTCGTGGAAAAACAGTGGGATTCAGTTTGCGCCATCCTGGAATTATCTGTATATGGGATAGTTTTGTTTGCTGACATGGAGAAGTTCGTGGATATGAATGCCATTCATTTGATTGTGATAAAAAATCCTGTACCCACTCTCTTAGGAGATTTGTATTATTCAGTACACTATAAGAATGAGAAGAGACGAGGTGGCCTGGTTAGGTGTTGTGCCCCGTTATTCTACACATGGTTTATGAGACACATCCCCATTACTGGACTATTCACTGATCCCAAAGTAATCTGGTCGCAAAAGCTAAGCACGCTGACTGCCAAAGACATTAGATGGTTCACCTTAAGGCTAAAAGGGAAAGAGCTCATCTCCAGCTGTGGAGGGTATCCTAATGTTCCCCTCTTAGGAGTAGTCGGGGGCATTAATTACAACCCTATACTCTTGAGTAGAAAATTAGGATACGCTCTAAAGAATGTGCCCAAAGATTCGGAGCTGACTCATACTTTCTATTTCCCAGTGAAGTACAATCTCCCATTGGTTCGAGAAGCTGCAGGTGCTTGGAAATTGATTAATAGAAAGGGTATAGAACGCTTGGGCAGGAGTAATAATCAAATGTTTCCCGAATTTGAAACTTGGGTAAGGGAGAAAGCTCAAGTAACTCTAATCCATTTCTCTGCACCATTACCACCACCTACCATAGTGCCTTTGGAAGATTACCAAAAATTGGAAGCTTTGATCAAGAAGCTTAGAGTTGAGAATCAGGAGGCTTACAATTCTTGTCAGAAATTGATGATTCAGAACCAGCAGTTAGAAGATAGAGCTCTCCGAGCTGAAGAGACAGTTCAGCTTAAGTAGAAGGACTTTGAGGAAAAAGAACTATACTTTAGGAAGATAGGATTGGTTGAGATCCATAAGGTGAGTCAGAGCCAGAGGGATAAGAAAGAACTGAATGAGGCTAATGAAGCCATCACACTTTGGCAAGAGAAGTGGAGCGATAATCAGAAAAAACAAAAGGAGGTAGAGGCTGAATTCGAGTTGAAGATCAAAAACCTTCAGGATGCCCTGGTTGAGCAAGGAAAGTTAGTTCAGAAGGCCTAAGAGCAACAGAGAGTATACCTTCATCAGATGAAAAAGAGTCAACAAATAGCTGTAGATGTCCAGAAAGAAGTTGAAGAGTTGAAGCTTCGAGCTGATGTGAAGAAGTCAAAGGCCGAGCCGGGTCCAAGCAAAGATAATGAGAAGGCATTCCTGTAGCAGATTGAAGAGTTACATGCTTCCTTTGATCTAAGGGATCTCCTCATCCAGAGACTCATCCAGGAGCCTGATCATTCGGATATAGCTCAGTTGTTCCAGAATGTCAAGCGTCTTAGCTGGAGGCTGCAGGAATTGGAGCTCCCTAGAGTTTAGTTTCATGCTATTGTACTTGGATTACCCATAGGCTTGTTGTGGGATTCCTTTTATTGATATACTTTGTTGTTCTTTTGATTTGCACCCTTCGGGGACTTTGTTGTTTCAAACTTCAGTTTATGTGATTGACTTGCTTTGAATCTTTTGTTCGTTATCTGTTGCACCGACACGGGGTAATAAGCACCAATTCTCCACGACCGTCACGTTATTTGAATATCATATGGATTTCCTTCTAATTATTATTCTCCTATTATCAGGACGGGAAAAGGGAAAAATCTTGAGGATAAAAGGAACACATTGCATTGTATACACATCATTTGCATGTTCTTCTTTGTTTTTGCAGGTTTTCTACAGGATGCTTAACTTATCTGTGTTTCAGGCAAAGATTGCGAGAGCTGCCAAGACTCGGCATCTCCGAAATGATATCCCACATCGCTATGCAACTCACAGCAACCAGAGGACAGTCATGGACGCTATGCAAACTAAGCTTAATGAGTTTCGCACCAGAATGGGAGAATTCATGGTCATGATGCAAGGGATGGCTCAGGGACAACAAGAGTTATGAAATGCAATTCAGGGGCTCAACCCACCTCAGACCAATCCTCATGTAACCACTCATGACATGCAAGTGACTCCTCCCAACACCAACAATGGCCCAAGCGGACTTCAAGTTCCAGAATAGGGTACGACAACTTTCATTCCGGTACAAGACAGGCAGGAGGATCAGTTCTCTCCTTTTAACAACGACATGGGGTTCGGCGGAGAAGGAAATCTTCAAGAATTTTTTATGCTTGCTGAGAAAGTCAAAGCCCTTGAGTGTAGAGACACTTTGGGGATAGATGTGTCTGACATGGGCCTAGTCCCCGGGGTGGTTATTCCTCACAAATTCAGACCGCCTACTTTTGACAAGTATAACGGTAGCTCCTGCCCAAAAATTCACTTGCAAGCATTCTACCGAAAAGTTGATGCCCATACTAGGGATGAAAAGCTCTGGATGTACTAATTCTAGGATAGTCTCTCCGGAGGATCCTTGGAATGGTATATGAAGTTAGAGAGAAGCTCCGTGAGAAGTTGGAAGGAATTGGGAGAAGCATTCCTCAAGTAGTATCAGTATAATATCGATATGAGGCCCAGTCGCACTCAACTTCAGAGTTTGGCTCAAAAAACTCTGAGAGCTTCAAAGATTACGCGCAAAGGTGGCGTGAAGTGGCCGCTAGAGTGCAACCACCTTTGTTGGAGAGAGAAATGGTAGACTTGTTCCTGGATACCCTCCCTGGCCATTTCATGGAAAGGCTAGCTGGATGTTCCTCAAGTGGATTTTCAGATATCATCTTGATTGTCGAGAGGATAGAAAGTTGGATCAAGCAAGGGAAGATTCAGAACGGGGGCGCTTCAAATTCTGGTATCAAGAAACCCTTTGTGAAGAGGAGAGAAAGAGAGACCGGGGCAGTGTACGCGCAGAGGGGAGGAAGTAATAGAGGTTTTTATCAACAAGTGGTCCCTGTAACTATCTCAGCTCAACTTGTTCAACAACAAGTCCAACCACCGCAGCCGCCACGCCAACAAGGGTATCAACAAAGAGCTTCCCATCCATATTACCCCGAGAAGACCAGAGAAAGACACTTTGAAGCTCACCGATGTTCTATTCACAGCTTTTGAAGAACCTCTTATATCTCCAGATGGTCCAACTCCGAACTCTACAACCCCCGAAGCCGGGCCAAATCCCCGAGAGTTATGATACAAACGCCAGATGCGAATTCCATTCCGGAGCTCCCGAGCATACCACAGAAAACTGCAAAGCTCTGAAGCATGTTGTTCATGACCAACTGGATTCTAAAGCGATTAAGTTCGCTCCTACTCCTAATGTAATATAGAACCCCATGCCTCCTCACGGAGGTACGGATGGGGAAATTGATGAAGGGGAGAATCTCAACTTAGTGCGTGATGTCAACGACTTGCAGACTCCGTTGAGTGTTGTTAAAGTTTGCTTGTCATAGAGGGGTGTTTTTCCTGGGTGTGAAGATGATTGTCCGGAGTGTGTTGAAGTTCCAAATGGTTGTGAGCAATTGAAAGCAGGGATCCAGAGCATGATTAACGAAGGGGTTCTACAGTTTGACAAAGTTGTAAAAGAAAGCGAAGTCTCTACAATAACCATTTTCTATGATCCATCTCAAGTTCTTCCACGGGCCAGAGTGGCACCGATAACCATCACCACTACAGGACCAATAATGTATCAGAGTGATAAAGCCATTCCCTAGAATTATGGTGGCGAGATATACTGTAACGGCCAGAAGCAAGAGTTGGCCACGTCTAGTACGACCCCAGCTCAAGTAGAAAACGTTGGAGTAAGGGGATTTACTAGAAGTGGAAGGTTATTTGCGCCGGAAACACTAAGAAATAGTGTGATACCACCCAGAGACACCATAGAAGCCCAAGCTAAAGCAAGAGGGAAGCAACCAGTGGTTGTCAATGAGCCCGTACCAGTAACTAATCTAGTCATCACCTTTGATAAAGAAGTTGAAGAATTTCTGAGAATTATCAAAAAGAGCGATTACAAGACTGTGGACCATCTACAGCAGACTCCGTCGAAGATTTCCATCTTGTCCTTGCTAATGTGTTCTGACTCCCACAGGAAGGCTCTCTTGAATATTCTGAACAAGGCTTATGTGCCTCAGGATATTTCGGTAAATCAGTTAGAAGCGGTGGTATCTAGTGTCAATGCCAGTCACTGATTGGGCTTTATAGACATAGATCTAACATCTGAAGGGCGTGCTTATAATCGGGCACTGCATATCTCTTTAGAATGTAAAGGTGCAGTACTTTCTCACGTGTTGGTAGATACCAGATCGTCGTTGAATGTTCTGCCCAAGAAAGCATTGATGAAGTTGGATTATGATGGAGTAGTTCTAAAGCCTAGCGACATGGTAGTTAGAGCATTTGATGGGTCGAGGAGATCATTGTTCGGGGAGGTGGATTTACCAATTAAAGTAGGTCCACAAATCTTCAATACCATATTCTACATAATGGATATTCAGCCTGCATACAGCTGTTTGCTGGGAAGACCTTGGATACATTCAGCAGGAGCAACATCATCCACACTTCATCAAAAGCTAAAGTTCGTCTGAGAAGGCCAAATTGTAACTGTCAGTGGGGAAGAAGAAATTTTTGTTAGTCATATGGCTTCATTCAAGTATGTGGAGATGGATGGAGAGATAGTCGAGACTTCATGTCAGGCTTTTGAGCCCCTGAAAACTGAACAAGCGTCTGCAGTGGGAGCTTCTTCTGAAGAACCAAAGAAGGGGGTTTTCGTGGCCTCTTATAAGCAAGCTCTTGAGTTGGTAGAGTCGGTGGTGCGAGAAGGCTGGGGCAATCCAGTAGAAGTGCCAGAAAAGAAAGATATGTTTGGGATTGGTTACCATCCTGGGCGGTCATCATCTAGACCGAGTGCTAGAGGTCATCAAAACCCGATTACTTTCACGAGTGCGGGAGTGATGGATTATGGAAGCACCAGTGTCGTGCAGGATGACACAGTTGATAGTGACTGTGACTTAGATGAGTGGATCAGGCCTGCTGTTCCAAGGACTCAACTTAGCAACTGGTCATCTGAAAGGCTTATCTCAGTCACCTCCTTCGAAGAGTAATAATCTTTATTTTTTGTCTCTCCTGTATTCAAGCACTATGTCTTACCCGGGGCATAGTAGCTTTTTGTAAGGGTTCTTTTGTTCCTAACTGGTGCACCCCAAAATTTGCCCTCACCAAGACAAGACATTGTGTACTAAGGTATCCCAAGAGGTTCACAAGGTTCACAAGGTATCTCAAGAGGTTCACAAGGTTCACAATTAGTCAGAAAGTTTGACAATTCCCTCACACAATGCATCCTCCTAAGCAATGCATCTTAAACTAGGGTTTTGACTTCCATCTGGCTAAATGGACTTACAAAGCTTCAAGTGAGCTTCATAGCATCCTATATGTCTTCAAGAATCCCTATGTCAAGTGTCAAGTTTCAAGAATCCCTATGTTTCTGGGTGATCAATTGAAGAAATCATAGCCATATGCATTGAAACCGAAAATTAGGGTTCTTGAGAATTTCTTTTGGGAACGCATGATTGAATTAATTTCTGTTAAAATTAATGTGATATTTTTGTTCAGGGACCTCATGTTAGTCAATTTGTACCATTGAATTTGTTTGATTCGTTGTATATTGGAAGTTTGATTTGCGCAGGGTTTTAGTGACGAACATAATCTGTCACTATAAGCTATAGCGACGGAAAACTGTCACTATAGCCTAAACAGACGGCCGGAGGTTGAAGAAGACTCATGGCGCGAAAATTTGTTTTGAATATTTGTTTTATTTTATTGTTTTGTTTATGTTATATTATCACAACGCGCTGGCAGCTCAGTTGGTAAGGCATGTGTGTGTATGAGGGTGAAAACCAAGGTTCGATTCTGGCTGTGTGCGTTTGATTTTTTTGCTTTAATTTATTTCTTTTTGCAGGTTGATAATATAATGAGTTGGTGATGTAAATAGATCACCAGCGTGCGCTGACCCTGTTGGTTTTGTGCTGTGTGTTTGAGGTAAGAGGACCTGGGTTCAAATCTCGGGTCCTTTCTTTTTGGCCAATTTCCTTGTTTTTTCTTATTTTCAATTTATTTTCTTATATTAATTCTATTTTGTTTAAATTAGTAATTATAAATTATAAAAATAATTTCTAAATAACATTATAATTTTTTTGTATATTCTTAAAAAATTATAATTTATTTTCTTAAAAATTTAAATTGTTTATATTTATTTTGTAATAAGTATATATATGTATAATTATTATGTTTTTTGTAAATTATATATTTCAATTAATAATCTAAACCCTAATTTTTTCAAAACCCTAATAATTTTTTTTATTAACCCTAATTTTTATTAACTTTAATATTTAATTTAATTTTGTTATAAATTATAATTAAATAATTAATCATTTTTTGTTATAAGTAATTATTATTTGTTTATTATTATAATTATTCTATTTGCTTCTAAATTTTTTTTCTCTAAATGTTTATTTAACTTAAAATAATATTTTCTCTTAAATTTTATATTCTTTATATTTTTACTAACCCCTTTTATTATTATTTCATTATTACTAATCTTTAAATTATCACTTATTTATTATATTTATCATTATTGTTTCTATTATTATGTAATTGCGAAAGCCATGTAATAGTCGTAGATTTATTTTTTGTCTCTATTTTATTTTTATAAATATTTTTATTGCCATGGTTAGTAATTTTAGGGTGTGTATAACTATGTGTAATTAAAATGACTTATATAATTAATCTTAAATAAGATAAATATTTGAACATGAACACTCACACACGTAAGTCGATCTTTGATCGTCATCCTGCACTTTCTAGGGTTACCTATCATGTTGCCTATTTCTAAGGTCAAGTAAGGTGTATTAAGAAATGTCCCTCCATTAATATCATCAAGTCCCTTTAAGTTCATAAGATCAAGTCCCTTCAAGGTTGCCTACGATAAATGATCTTGTCCCTTCGAATAAAAGATGATAAGTCCCTACGAATTACTAAAGACGCCTTGCAGTTGCCTATAATCAGATTGTCCCTTCACATTTCCCTTATCAAATCCAAGGTAATGACTACCTATTCCTTAATAATAGGGATAGTCTTACCATTGAAAGAACATAAGAACAGTAAAGACTCAATATAGGGTAGGTTCCTCTTAAGTACTTGCTCACACATTTCAAAATACATTTTACACTTCACATTTCAAACAAATTTTCAAAACAAATTCTTTATATACATCCATACGAGGATCATTATGAAGTACTTAGAAAATTTTAATCACACACTACTGTCGCTCCCAAAGATTTGCATCCCGGTACAAGCGCGAACGGTCGGCGAAAGAGGACGTGATGGATGAACTGAAAAGAGTCGCCATCTAGGCATTTTTATCCCGAAAGAAAGGTAATGCTGCATAAACCTGGAAAGAGATGGATAAGACGGTTGGGAACCAGAGAAACTGAGAAAGGGGGTTGGTTACAACCTGGGAAGGTATTAGCACCCAGATTGTCCGTCGTACTTGACGGGATTCACGCTTGAAAGTTTGTGTTCAAAGGGGTAGTGTCAGTGCTATTTTGTGTACAAAAGCTGGAAAAGAATGCAAGTGTCAGTGTAAAAGGAATGTGAAGTGAAATAAAAAAGTGTCAGTGTAAGGAAAGAATGTGAAGCTCAAGACTATGAGGCTTAAAGAATAATGCTGGAAGAGGGGGAATATACAGAGACTTTTGTTCGATAACAATTAAGTTATGCCTACGTATCCTCTCGTGCAATGAGGAAGTCAGAACACCGTAGTTCGACTCAAAGAGACTGAAAGATAAATTGACTGATGAACTACTTATCTATGCTCAAGTGTATGACCTGTCTGGCTCAGGTGCTAACTATCTTGCATTAGACGGAAGAAGCAAGTTCTCGTTTGGGAGTGAAGACGATGAGAAAAGAATCTCATAGGAGACGGTTATTGTTTGCTTTTGGTGTTTTCAGTCTTTTATTACTTTTTGGGGTTTGTCATAAGAAAATGAGCTTAAGCCTAAACCAAGGGTTAGTAAACTCATGACATCCTCCCTTTGATTAGGGGTAATGAGAATACCTTAAGTATGAAGTAAACACCTCACATTTAATCACCATGATGTAGGATTAAGATCATTAACCTACTTGCATTTATTTAGATGTTTTTGGAGTTTTTGTTTGGTGTTAAGTAATGAGTTTAAGCCATAATCAGAGATTTAATGGACCCATTACACCATCCTAATAGAAGGATAATAGATGAGAACATTTAAGCTGAAGAAGGCTCCTCAACTTAATCCAAGATTAGGGATTAACCTCATGACATAACAAGGCCTTTATTTAAGTGGATTTTAGTTAATGATAAGGTTAAGAAATAGATTTTATGGTTTGTAAGACAACTTGAGGGGGACTTGTCCATTAACACTAGGATTAGTCCTTCTTAACCAATTAAGGAAGAATTAGAACCCTAGTGCAAGGCCCAAGTTACAAGCTTGATGTCTTGATGATTATTAGGTGAATTGATTAAAGGATTTAAACACATTAAGGGTTTAACACTTAGGATTAAATTTATACACTCCATCCTAATAGAAGGATGCAGGCATAAGCTTAATCACAAAGCCTTAAAACCTTGAAGGTTTAGTCCTTGATTAAGAGATGAGAAGAGAAGACTCAAAGATGACACAAAGGTATAAACTAATAGGGGACTAATCAAACCCTAATTATGATCATGCTTGGGTGTTCATAGGGTTTATGGGGCTTGCAAGAAGATCTTCAAGAGAAAAAGCCACCAATGAAGAAGCAGGGTGAAGGAAGAGAAGCAAGAAGAAGTAAGACAACTTACTTCACTTAATAAGATAAGTTGCTTGAAGAAAGAAAGTGAGGAAGGAGCATGAATGAGCAAGCTCACTCTAATTCACAAGTAAAAGGCAGCAATGATGCATAAGAGAGATGAGGAGAGATTATGAGAAGTGAAGGCAAATTCACTTCTCAAACACTTACCACCTGAAAAGTTAGCAAAAAGAAATGAAATGAAATGAAAATGAGATGAAATGCAAAGATGAAAACCAAAGTCAGAAACATATTCATGATGCAAATGATGTTATGAGATGGTATGAAAGCATACCAAGTGATATGAATGTTCATACAAGGGATGAGAATGTAAATGAGACATGTAAGAAGCATGAAAGTACAAGAATGCATATGACATTAAATGAAAAAAAAAACATGACAAATTAATGATTCAATGATCAAACATGATTTCAATATGTCCTAAGATGTCTTATATGCCATGTGGATGCACAAAATGTCATGGCAAGTTCATGTATAGAAGCTTATGCAAGGTGGATGCAAATGAAGATGCAAATTAGGGTTTATGCACAACATGAGATGAAAAATTCAAAATCAGAAGCAAATGGTAAGATTAAAAATTGAAAATGGAATCAAAGGGACCCTAAACCTATACAAGTTCACTGCCCAAAGGGGAAGGTCAGAAGCAAAACCCTAAAGGACTTATGATTTTCCTAAGTTTCTAAGGTTTTAAGGGTGATCCTAAAGGGAAAATGCCAAACAAATTGAAAATGCACTATAAAAGTGAATCAAAAATGTTTTTGGATGCTTGAAAGTATGCATAACACAATGCAAAAAGAACCATTCACAAACTCAACTTGGATCAAAAGGTATGAATTTTTGAAGTTAGGGTTAAAAATATTCAAATTAAAGAACCCTAATTCAAATGAAAATTGCCAAAGTATGATCAAAACCAAAAATAAATTTGTGTTGTGAGTTTGTAAATGTTTCTAAATGTTTGGAAATGTTCTCTGAATTTTTTTGGGATTTTTAAATACCTAAATGTATTTTTAATTAATTAATTTCCATTAACTAATTAAAAATAATCATTTAAATGATTTAAAAATATTATTTTAATGCAAAAAATGAAAAAAAAATATTTTTGGGTTCTGAAAATTAATAAAAGATTTAATAATTTTTTTTTGAATTTTTGAAGTCTTTTTACTATTTTTTTATAAAATGCACAAATTAAATAGAAAGAAAAATGAAATAAAATTAATTAAATGGAAAAGTATGAAGATCTTGAGGTCTAGATTTGAAGTTGGGGTTTTGTGGTTGACTGGCGCGTATTTTAAGGGCTGGGATTCAATTTGACTAATTAATCATAATTAATTAAATAAATGGTGGATTATGGCTAATGACATGATCTGAGCCCTTCATCTCACGCGGGAAGGACAAATCCAAGGGCCATTATTCAAAGTTCACTAATTACGCAGATTAGGGCTAATGAGTTTCAGGTGACCGAAACAGTGTTTCGGTCATCTTCTCCGGCGAACCGAAAACCTAAAATCTTCTACAGGTTTCTAAACTCCCAATTTCTTGCCCAGAAATGATCCCCACACATCACTGATCCTAAATCCCCAAACAAAATCCATTTTTCATTCATCAAAAAGCCAAATCGAAGCAAAACGTTTCTAGGGTTAAAACTTTCAGAGACTTCATACATGCTCAATATCCCACCATTTTGAAAAATAAATACATCAGGATCATCAGCACAACATAAGGGTTCAATTAAGAACCTAAAAATAAGGTTCGGGGAAAAAAGTTCTTGAGCTATACCTGAGATTTAACCTTCTGATTCTTGGCTTTCTGGCTCTTCCTTTGATGTAAGTCCACTCTTCTGAACCTCCTGATGATGAAATGAAGCTTAGAAAACCTTGAGAGTGGCTAGTTTTGAGATTCCAGCTCTGGTGTAGCAGATTTTGAGGTTTGTGTATGTGATGTTTCAGGCTGTTTTGGTGGTTGATTATTGTTCCTTGGATGATATGTGACTTATTGGTGAAGAAAAAATGGAAGTTTGATGGCTGTGGAAGAAGTTTCGAAGAGGTGAAGATTTTGACAGTTTTTGTGAATCCTGGCTTATGGGAGGATGCTGGCTTGTGCGTGTGTATGTTTCAAGTCCTTGAGGTCCACATAGCATGTTCTGATTGGGCAGAGGGTTGGTAATGTCACAGTTTGATTGGTATGGGCAAAGATGCAAAAGTCAAGATTTTGTGTACCTTAGGTATGGCTCGGGTCAGAGAAGATCTTAGGGCTTGTCTTGCTTCAGCTTGGATCAAGGAAGGCCTTTGGATCAGTTTTTTTGAGCTGGATGGCCTTGATCAAGAGTTTCCAATGTTCTTGCATATTTCCGTCTTTGGAATTTCTTGTGAATCAAGGCAAGGAAACTTTTGAATTCTTGGCCAATTTGCAGCAAAATGAACCACATGAAGTTGTTATGATGCTTTGAGATCAATTAGCAACCAAACCAATCATTAGAATTCTTCTTGCAAAAAGTTCCTTTCTTGAAAATTTATGAAAAATGCCTTATGGTAGCTTGTGATTCAAGGCATGAAGCTTTGTGAATTGGTGCAATTCTGATTTTGGCAAGTTGTAATGATGCATAGAAGTCATTTAGAAGTCGCAAAATGGTTTGGTATGAGGTTTTGCAAAAAATCTCTTTTGGCATGAAACTTGAAATTATGTGATTTTTGCCAACTTTGGAAAGCCATAACTTGAGTTCCATAATGAATTAGGTCTTGTTCTTGTACTTTTTGAAAAGGGAATGATCCAATATACAACTTTCATGACCAAGAATTTTTCATTTGAAGCATTTTTGGTTGAGAAAGAGGAGGTTGAAAAACTTTCCCAAAATGGAAAGTTTACATTACAAGTCATTTCCATTTTTGGCAACTTTTGGTTTAGCCCACTTTTCTTCAAATTTGTGAACTTCCAAGCATTTCAATGATCAAATAAAGACCATATAACCTCATTTTGATGAAAAATCCACTTTGGTCCCATGTTGGGGGGCCTCAGATGCCCTGATTTGGTTCTGACTTGCTCAAGAAGTTACTCAATGATCAGATTACTTCCACAATGGATTTTTCCATCAAACTTGGTATGCATGATCCTTATATAATATAGAGACCAATAGAAACAAGAATGACCAAACAATTTGGGGTTATGGCCTCTGAAACCAAAACCCTAATTTTAGGTCATCTATGCAGTTAAGCCTGACTCTGCTTCCATGCCTTTCTCAATTCTTGTGATTTTCTGACTTTCTTGATCTTGGGAGGATATAATATGATGCTTGAACATATATGGACCCTCTTGAGATGATTGAAGGCCTTTGGAGTGGCTCAAATGGCTCAGGGATTGCTCAAATCACAAGCCCTAGATGCAGATGACTTTGAATCAATGTAGTGAACAAAAAATGCAACATGATGTGATATGGTTGAACTTATGTAAATGAAAAGATCACAAGCCATGGTGTGAACTTAGTGAGGGCAAATTTGGGGTGTTTACAACTACACCTTTCTCAAAACAATTTAAATTGAGCTAAGTAACTAAGAGCCCATGGATAACCATGGATATAAAGGGTGCTAACACCTTCCCTTTGTATAACCTACCCCCCGAACTCAAAATCTTTTTAAGGTCTTTCCTGTTCTTTTATGCCCTTTCCTTTTGGATAAAATAAAATTCGGTGGCGACTCTTGCTATCCGCAACATTTAACTAAAGTCAGTTCTCCCACCGTGTTACACTAACACAATTCATAATCATAAATAAAGTTGGCATTTCACATTCATCCATGTTGTTCTTTGCCTTTCATTTTTGCTTTTTTTTTTCAAAAAATGAAAGAAAAGTTTTAAACTAGCAATGTTTCTCATTTTCTCAAGTTTTTGCTAAAGCCTTGCATGAATCACCATTCATGCAGGTGCTCTTCACCGGATCTTATCAATGACAACCCTGTTATGGCTGAGTATGACTTTGACAATCCAATTTATCAAGCTGATGAGGAAGGTGAAGAAGATTGCAAACTACCTGAAGAATTGGACAGACTGCTTAAACAGGGGGAGAAGATGATTCAGCCGCATGAAGAGGCCGTCGAAGTGATAAACCTGGGTACCAAAGAAGACAGGAAAAAAGTTAAGATCGGGGACGCATTAGAAGAATCTATCAAGACTCGTCTAATTTATATGCTTCGAGAGTATGTTGACGTCTTCGCATGGTCCTAACAAGATATGCCTTGTTTAGACACTGACATTGTGGTACACAAGTTGCCTCTGAGAGAAGACTGCCCTCCAGTGAAGCAGAAGTTGAGGCCCACACGCCCTGATATGGCAATCAAGATCAAAGAGGAAGTACAAAAGCAATTTAATGTTGGTTTCTTGGCCGTGACCAGTTACCCTCCGTGGTTTTCCAACATTGTGTCGGTCTCTAAGAAAGACGGTAAGGTCAGGATGTGTGTAGACTATAGGGATTTGAACAGGGCCAGTCCCAAGGATGATTTCCCTCTGCCTCACATAGATGTGCTTGTTGATAATATTGTTCAGTTTTCTGTGTTCTCTTTCATGGACGGGTTTTTCGGTTATAACAAGATTAAGATGTCTCCCAATGATATGGAAAATACTACCTTCATCACACCTTGGGGCACTTTCTGTTACAAGGTCATGCTGTTTGGTTTGAAGAATGCTGGGGACACTTACCAACGGGCGATGGTGACGCTATTTCACGACATGATTCATCATGAAATTGAGGTTTATGTTGATGATATGATAGAAAAATCCCAAACAGAAGAAGAGCACTTGGTCAATCTAGAAAAGTTGTTTGACAGACTCCGGAAGTTCAGATAGAGGTTGAATCAGAATAAGTGCACCTTTGGGGTCCGTTCCAGCAAGCTACTTGGCTTCATTGTTAGTGAGCGGGGAATTGAGGTTTATCCAGCCAAAGTAAAAGCCATCCAAGAGATGCCTGAGCCAAAGACTGAAAAGAAAGTGTGTGGTTTCTTAGGAAGACTAAACTACATTGCACGGTTTATCTCTCACCTAACGGCCACATGTGAGCCCATCTTTAAGCTTCTGAGGAAGAATCAGGAAATTAAGTGGAATGAAGACTGTCAGCACGCTTTTGAACGAATCAAGGAGTACCTGCTAGAACCTCTAATTCTCATGCCTCCAGTACCAGGGAGACCTTTGATCATGTATCTTACCGTGCTTGAAGGATCGATGGGATGTGTGTTGGGTCAGCAGGACGAGTCTGGTCAAAAAGAGCACGCCATTTATTACCTTAGACAAAAGTTTACCGATTATGAGACACGCTACTCACTACTCGAGAAAACTTGTTGCGCTTTGGCATGGGCTGCTCGCCGACTAAAACAGTACATGCTGACTCATACCACTCTCTTAATTTCCAAGATGGATTCTGTGAAATACTTTTTCGAGAAGCCGGCTCTGACAGGAAGGGTAGCCCGATGGCAGATGATACTAACAGAGTATGATATCCATTACACTTCGGAAAAGGCAATCAAAGGAAGTGTATTGTCAGAATACTTGGCTCAGCAGCCAATTGATGATTATCAACCCATGAAATTCGAGTTTCCGGATGAGGACATCATGTTCCTCAAGTTGAAAGACTGTGAAGAACCACTTCCAGAGGAGGGGCCAGACCCTGAATCCAAATGGAAGTTGATGTTTGACGGATCTGTGAACATGAACGAAAGTGGAGTAGGTTCTTTTATCATCTCACCAGAAGGGATCCATACACCTTTAGCTGCTCGGTTGACCTTTGAATGCACTAACAATGAGGTAGAGTATGAAGCTTGCATCATGGGGGTTGAAGAAGCAATCAACTTACGAGTCAAGAACCTCGAGATCTTCGGAGATTTCGCTCTGGTGGTGAACCAAGTCAATGGGAAATGGTTAGTTCATCAACCTCACTTGGTTCCTTACAGGGATTATGTCAGGAGGCTGTTAACTTTCTTCACTAAGGTCAAGTTGAATTATATTCCTCGAGATGAAAACTCGTTCGCCGATGCTCTATCAACTTTGTCGTCTATGATTAAAGTTTGTCAAGAGAATTTTGTGCCTCGAATCATGGTCTCCTGTCTTGAAAGACCTGCTTATGTCTTTGCAGTTGACAGTGGTGAAGATAACAAACCTTGGTATCATGATATCAAGCAATTCTTGAAGGCTCAAGAATACTCGGCTGGGGCATCCAGTAAAGACAAGAAAACCCTCAGGAGACTAGCAGGTGGTTTCTTCTTGAGTCAAGATGGTGTGCTATACAAGCGAAACTTCGACATGGTTCTGCTCAGATGTGTGGATAGACATGAAGTAGACCTGTTGATGCAAGAGGTTCATGAAGGCTCCTTTGGTACCCATTCTGGAGGACATGCTATGGCCAAGAAATTGTTGAGATCGGGATATTATTGGATCACCATGGAATCCAATTGTTGTAAATACTCCCGTAAATGTCACAAGTGTCAGATTTATGCTGATAAGGTCCATATACCTCCGAATTCGTTGAGTGTTATGTCTTCACCATGGCCGTTTTCCATGTGCGGCATTGATATGATTTGCAAGATCGAACCAACAGCTTCCAACGGTCATCGTTTCATCCTGGTTGCTATAGACTACTTCACGAAGTGGGTCGACGCAGAATCTTATGCCAATGTTACTAAACAAGTGGTAGCCCGGTTTATTAAAAGAGACATTATTTTCCGATATGGAATTCCCGAAAGAATCATTACTGATTGTTAATGCTATTATTTTATGATTGGCATTATGTTTGGTAAAACTAATATGGCTGGAAAATGTTGAATAAGAAGTTCCATATGTTAAATTAACATGGTATAGACTCTGGAAGAACAAGTCAAGACATGATGTCCTGACATGGTGGCACAGATAAATGTGGAAGTTGTCAAAGAAGATGTTGAATTCAGTTCAGAATGTCCTATCAGATGTTGGGACATTATCAAACAGAGTATAAGAACTTAATTCAGGATGTCCCAACAGATGTTGTCATATGTTACAGTCAGATGTCAAAGAAGATGTTGAAACATCTACAAATGTCATGACAGAATTACTGTCATATGTTACAGACAGATGTCAAAGAAGATGTTGAAACATCTGCAAATGTCATGACAGAATTACTGTCATATGTTACAGACAGATGTCAAAGAAGATGTTGAAACATCTGCAAATGTCATGACAGATGTCAAAGAAAATGTTGAAACATCTGCAACTGTCATGACAACATTACTGTCATATGTTACATATAGATATCAAACAAGAAGTGTTGAACTTAGTTCAGGATGTCACACCAGATGTTGTGACACTGTCAAACAGAGTAACAGTTAATGAACTTAAGTCAAGATATCAGGATGTCACACCAGATGTTAGGACATTGTATCAGTTAATGGAATAAGTTCAGGTTACAGGATGTCACATCAGATGTTGTGACATTGTATCAGTAAATGAAGTAAGTTCAGTTTTTCAGGATGTCCCAACAGATGTTGTGACATCTCAGGCCTGCTACCAGAATTAATTAATGACTAACAGAACTGAGTAAATTCAGGGGAATCTATCTGGAATTAATTGGAAAGAGATAAGCAATACAAGGCGCATCTTTAGGGAGATTAGTTATCTGATGTCAGTAAAACAGAATAACTAATTCACCTTGAATTAAGGAGGTAGCAAACTAACTAACCCTAATTCAAGGTGATGACAGTGGGATTTATCAGATCTGAATTATGCAGAATATTCTGGAGATATTATGCAATCATATGTGGCGCTGATTTAAAGGGTGCTGATTTAGAAGATCTTAAAGACTCAATTTAAATTGAAGACAAATATTGAAAAATATAGGTTTCTATATTTAGAGATATTTTAGGAGTTTTTAGATTTGAAGATTTTTTCTGCATATTTGTAGCAACTATTGTTGTGATTATTTAGGCCCAAATCCAGTTGGGAATAGGTTATAAAAGAAACCTTGTAACCTAGTTTAGAAGAACCCAATCAACCGAAAATGTAAACATTATTAGGGTTGTGTTCTTGTGGCAGCCGTGCGTAACAAGGAAGTCTATTGTGGCTGTTTCACTTGTGATTCTCGAAGCTTGTAAGCAAGAGAAGTATTGTGTCTTGATTGAAACTTTTAAGTAAGATCAAGCTGTTGTGTTTGAGGTGTGACTTCAATTTTATTAATCATTGTAAAAGATCATTGTGTGATTGAGGGGGAGTGAGTTGGTACTCATATCTAAGTTGTGTCTTAGGTAGAAATTGCATTGGGTAGATATTAAGTGAAAGATTAAACTGGGTGGTTTAAGTCTAGAATTAATATTACTTATAGTGGATTTCCTCCTGGCTTGGTAGCCCCCAGATGTAAGTGTGAAGATACACTGAACTGGGTTAACAATTCTGATGTGTTCTTTATATCTTTTATGTTTTATGCAGTACCTGAACTGAATGTCCCATCAGATGTCACAACATCCTGAAGCATGTTTGACTCTGATATATCAGAATTATTTAAGTACTGATATGTATGCCTTACCATGTTTATAAGTAACAGATAAGATGTCTCAACATCATATTCGACATCTGAGTCTGTCATACCAGAATTTCAATTGGTATCAGAGCAGGCATCCTGGTCTGTTTCTGGATGAGATCTAAGGGGGATACTTTCTGGTTCATGGTAAAGGAAGAAGGATGATAGAATGAAAAGCTGTTGGAACTTGAGAGGTTCATATTGGCGTTTGAATGGTCCCTAGAAGTGGAGGATGGACTATTCATCATATGGTGTATATTGGACCAGTCTGGTGTTATCAGGGCTGGAAATTTGCCGGTGAATTGCTGTGTAGCTATGATGTCAGACAGAATGTCCTGACATCTTGGTTCAGAGAATTCTATATTTGAAGGAGGCTTGTATTTTGTTTTCTGTGAGGTTTGGGTTCAACATCTGTACTGCTGCATGTGTCTCTGATATTTTCTGAAGTTATACCAAGTTTGTGTGTTACTTGGATTAGATGCACTGTGGTTGGGAAATGTTCTGGTTGTTCTTGCATGGGGAGTTATATCTGTATCTGAATTGATGATCATACAATTTATAAGGAATTGCTCTATTATTTATGATGTGTTATGTTTGATAGTGGTTTCCCAGTACTTCCTACAAAGGCTGTTGTAAAACTTCAGTTCATAATGTCAAGTTTGATGTTCTATCATGTGATTACAGAACTGGAGAACACTTAGTTCAAAATGTTGTGGTTCTTGATGAAAGAAGAGGTTGGAGCCAAAACAAAAGAGTATAATTATCAAATCTTTCATGCGGGAGTGAAAATCTTGATAAGTTATCTCTTAAGCTTATTTATGGTGACCTAATGAGGATATTCTTCTTGGTTATGGTGTCCTATGTTGTTTAGGTATAGCTGGAGAAAATCTCTCTTGTGAAGATAAATGTTTATGATTGTCTAAATCATGAACTGAAGGAAGTTTCATCAAGAAAGAAGCTGAATTGATATGTCAATCCTAATGGCTTGACACCACACTACACATCAACAGTTTATGGTAAATGTTGAATCAAAGACCTAAAAGATTGTTTTATTTAAGGATTTCTGAAGTTATGAAGCTGAATACTCCTTGAGATGCTACTGTCTATTGTATGTATGCAAAGTATCTTTCATAATGTTATAGCACTTCAGTTGGAGCTGATTGAAGAAAAGATAGTAATCTTGAAAGCAATAATGTTTCAGAACCAAGCTTAGTTTTGTGTTCCAGAAGAAGGAAACTGGTGTGATATCCTGCTAACATGATGGATGCTTTGGGTGCTAGACAAATGTGTGATGATCACATATGTTTGGAACCTACTCCTAACCTGGAAGAGGAGGCATCTATGCTACATGTTGAAGACTTAGATAATGACTCTGACACAAAGATCATTGCTTCTGTGGACCCTAGCATAGCCAAAAGGCTTAGGGCTAGAAAGGAAAAGAAGACTGCAGGACATTCAACTCCTGAAAAGAAGCAGCCTACTCCAAAGAAAGACAAGGCCAAAGTGGTATTTGGTCCTACTAAACAATGGAGCAAGGTGAATACCCAAAAGAGGAAAGCTGTAACTCCACCAGATTCAGATGTTGAAGAGGATGTTCCAACATCCCAATCAAAGAAGAAACCAGCACCCTCAAGGTCCACCTCTGCTGTTCCAGAAGCTCCTCTGGACAATGTTTCATTCCATCATGTGTCAAGAAGGGTAGCACTTGAAAGAGAGCTGGGCAGCAATGCACTTGAGTGCACTGAGGACTGTGCTGAAGGTAAATCAGATGAATTCAGAAAAGTCTATGTAAGAGGGAGATGTGTGGAATTCTCTCCTAGGGTTATCAACCATTATCTAGGGAAAGAATCTGATGGACCTAATGAGCTGGGTAAGACAGATAACCAGGTGTGCAAGGTCATTACTGCCAATCAAGTCAAAGCTTGGCCAGTCAAGGGCAAACTTTCTGTTAGCTTGCTAACAAGGAAGTATGCAATGCTGCATAGGATTGGCACTGTAAACAGGGTCCCTACCAACCATACTTCTTCAATAGCAACTGGATTGGGCAGATTCATATATGTTGTGGGCACCCAAACAAAGCTGTACTTTGGGGCTTACATCTTTGATCAAACCCTAAAGCATGCAGGAACATCAGCAACAAATCTTCCCATTGCTTTTCCCTCTCTGCTATGTGGAATCATACTAAGCCAGTATCCAGGTATCCTCACTGAGAAGGATTCAGTCTGCAAAAGAAAGAGTCCTCTGGCCTTCCATTAAAAACTTTTCTTGAGCCATCATGCTGCTGATGTTGAAGCTCCCACTAGGACATCTGCTGGACCTTGAAAAGCAAAGACTCCCATATCCAAAGCTGCCTTGATTGCAGATCTGAAGAACACTTGCAAAAAGCTGGATGCCAGGAAGAAAAAGCTTGAGGAAGTAATTCAAAGGCTGGAGCTGGAAGAGGTTGCTCAGAATACTGATGAATCTGATGATGAATCTGAAGATGAAGAAGCTTCTAAATGTATCTACAAATGTGGGTGATAAATGCATGACTTTGGTCATGATTAAAGCTAGCAATGTGACCAACAATTGCTAGAAGCAAGGGAAGAATGTCAGATTGGGAAGTCTGATCAGAATGGTTGTTGAACTGGTAGTCTCTTCCACTACTAGTCATGGATAGTGGCAGTATGAACCCTTTGTAGCAAGCAAACTAAGAGCATCTGTTTTGGAATATAAAATCAAGTGTGGATATTTATCAGTTGTGCTCTTTGTATGTTCATCAGGGGTGTGAAATTGAGAATTAATGGAGTTTATGCTCAGCTGGAGTATTGTTTATCCATGACACGAGGAGATCTTGCTAATCTTATCTGGAGCTAACCTTAAAATCCTTCAAAATTAAAAGATCAGATTGTGTAGAACTATCTGATAAGGTATTATACAAGGATTTAAGATCAATTGTTGTTTGTGGAGTTCACAAATATTTGATTGATTATCCTTGTGATTCAAGATTGGTGATGTTCAAAAAGATGTTGGAACATCTTATCATCAGAGTTTGTGCAGAATCATGGGAGAGGTATTGCATAAGCTGTAGCATTGGCTTCAGTCTTGTGTGACAGGAGTTATGTATTTCTGGAAAGTTTTTTGGCAAGAACTGGTCTGGATATTGTTGATTCTAAAGATGGAGATGAAAAACCATGAACATATCATAATCTTGATGACTACTTGGATTGGTTTATTTCTGATCTAGGTGTAGTCCAGAATGCTCATCATGGAGTTAAGATAGGTGGTGATATCATAAATTTGTTAAGACTGCCTTACTCAAGGAAAGGTGGCATCCTTGGTATAGTTATGAGGTGTAGTTCTTAACTATTCCTTCTGAATAATCAGACAGTGACAGGTTTGAAGACTTTGGAGAAACATTGGAAGTTTCTCATCAATATGTGTTATCGGTAGGAATTTCTGCAAAACCAATAGAATGGAGGTTGTTTACTCAAACTTGATGGATAAATCAAGTCTATGAGAGCATGGAACTCTTGTTCTATAAAGGAAGGAGGTTCTTTCAAGTGGCAGAAGAAGGACCTGAATTTAACAGATGGATGTGGGCTAATAATGTTTAAACATCTAGTTCAACATCAGAGTCTAATTGGTGAAGTGACACATAAATCAAGATAAAATGATCTATAGGGATTGAATGCTTCATAAGGCCTTTTATCTTGACAGCTTGGCGAAGATCAACTTTATTGATCAGGATATCTTTGGAAGATTTATTATAAACGTGAAGAAGACGAAAGTGGCAATTGGCTTTTTCATATGAGGATTCATAAAGGAGGTTATCAAAATGTGGTAATTGGTTGATCTTTAAAGTGGATTCGAAGAATCAAGATAATCAGAGTGTGGCAGCTGGTTGTTCTTGAGGATTGTCTTGGAACAAATTGCTCTTGGGCAGAGGAGTGATGAGTTGAAGACTCAAGAGGATTTATTCTTCTTGAAGGTGGATGAGAGTTTATCACTCTTTCTGGATTTCTGATTCTAACTGGTGGCACAGTGTTGTTGAAGATTTTCAGTTCTTGGATTACTATGCTATAGTAAGTCCAGTTGGTGGAGCACATCTAAGATCATGGTGATAAGGTCTTGGTGTATGAAAAATGTTCTAACTAAGTGTTAGTACATTATCTGGGGTGTTTATCTACATGGTTTTTATTATTAGACTACCTAATCATATGGGAGAATGATGAAGTAGATGATCTATATTGGAAGAAACATGTAGAAGAGACTGAAGTATATCAGGTATTGATTGCTTGGAAGTTTGTTTGTGGACATTCATTCTAATGCCATAATTAGTTTGGATGTGTTTTATCTGGATTGTATGGCCTTTGGTGTGTAAAGGCTTAATGTCAAGAACCTGTGTGCTAGAAGATGTTCATCTTGTGTAGTCTGTGGTAACTACAAACCCAGAAAGGAATCAGGTATGCTTTGGTACAAGAAGTGAATGTGTTCAATTGGGAATTGAACAGAGGGGAGCTCATTGAAGACATGAAGATGCGTCTTATGTTTTCCTTTCATCAATGTACAGAGAAGCATGGAGTATCCTAGATAGGGGGAGTGTGTTACAAGTATGTGCACCTGATTTTGTGGTGTTAAGGGGGAGTAATACCCTAACCAGATAAGGAGTATCCTAAGAGTCTAGAAGGCTATATTATATAAAGCTGCTCTCTGCAGTTTATGTTTGATTCTTGAGGAATTGTGAAGCTTGTGTGTGTTTCAAGCTTATGGAGATTATATACCTCTATTTTTATTATGTTACCTTTGTCTTTTTATGGCTAAAAAGGGGGAGAAGTAATAGTGTGAGGTCTGATATGAAGATGTGATGTTAAGGAACTTCTACATAAGGTGCTACTACACCTGTATGTAGATTAGTTTTAGCCAAAATAAGCCAAAGGGGGAGATTGTTAATGCTATTATTTTATGATTGGCATTATGTTTGGTAAAACTAATATGGCTGGAAAATGTTGAATAAGAAGTTCCATATGTTAAATTAACATGGTATAGACTCTGGAAGAACAAGTCAAGACATGATGTCCTGACATGGTGGCACAGATAAATGTGGAAGTTGTCAAAGAAGATGTTGAATTCAGTTCAGAATGTCCTATCAGATGTTGGGACATTATCAAACAGAGTATAAGAACTTAATTCAGGATGTCCCAACAGATGTTGTCATATGTTACAGTCAGATGTCAAAGAAGATGTTGAAACATCTGCAAATGTCATGACAGAATTACTGTCATATGTTACAGACAGATGTCAAAGAAGATGTTGAAACATCTGCAAATGTCATGACAGAATTACTGTCATATGTTACAGACAGATGTCAAAGAAGATGTTGAAACATCTGCAAATGTCATGACAGATGTCAAAGAAAATGTTGAAACATCTGCAACTGTCATGACAACATTACTGTCATATGTTACATATAGATATCAAACAAGAAGTGTTGAACTTAGTTCAGGATGTCACACCAGATGTTGTGACACTGTCAAACAGAGTAACAGTTAATGAACTTAAGTCAAGATATCAGGATGTCACACCAGATGTTAGGACATTGTATCAGTTAATGGAATAAGTTCAGGCTACAGGATGTCACATCAGATGTTGTGACATTGTATCAGTAAATGAAGTAAGTTCAGTTTTTCAGGATGTCCCAACAGATGTTGTGACATCTCAGACCTGCTACCAGAATTAATTAATGACTAACAGAACTGAGTAAATTCAGGGGAATCTATCTGGAATTAATTGGAAAGAGATAAGCAATACAAGGCGCATCTTTAGGGAGATTAGTTATCTGATGTCAGTAAAACAGAATAACTAATTCACCTTGAATTAAGGAGGTAGCAAACTAACTAACCCTAATTCAAGGTGATGACAGTGGGATTTATCAGATCTGAATTATGCAGAATATTCTGGAGATATTATGCAATCATATGTGGCGCTGATTTAAAGGGTGCTGATTTAGAAGATCTTAAAGACTCAATTTAAATTGAAGACAAATATTGAAAAATATAGGTTTCTATATTTAGAGATATTTTAGGAGTTTTTAGATTTGAAGATTTTTTCTGCATATTTGTAGCAACTATTGTTGTGATTATTTAGGCCCAAATCCAGTTGGGAATAGGTTATAAAAGAAACCTTGTAACCTAGTTTAGAAGAACCCAATCAACCGAAAATGTAAACATTATTAGGGTTGTGTTCTTGTGGCAGCCGTGCGTAACAAGGAAGTCTATTGTGGCTGTTTCACTTGTTATTCTCGAAGCTTGTAAGCAAGAGAAGTATTGTGTCTTGATTGAAACTTTTAAGTAAGATCAAGCTGTTGTGTTTGAGGTGTGACTTCAATTTTATTAATCATTGTAAAAGATCATTGTGTGATTGAGGGGGAGTGAGTTGGTACTCATATCTAAGTTGTGTCTTAGGTAGAAATTGCATTGGGTAGATATTAAGTGAAAGATTAAACTGGGTGGTTTAAGTCTAGAATTAATATTACTTATAGTGGATTTCCTCCTGGCTTGGTAGCCCCCAGATGTAAGTGTGAAGATACACTGAACTGGGTTAACAATTCTGCTGTGTTCTTTATATCTTTTATGTTTTATGCAGTACCTGAACTGAATGTCCTATCAGATGTCACAACATCCTGAAGCATGTTTGACTCTGATATATCAGAATTATTTAAGTACTGATATGTATGCCTTACCATGTTTATAAGTAACAGATAAGATGTCTCAACATCATATTCGACATCTGAGTCTGTCATACCAGAATTTCACTGATAATGGTTCTAATATCAACAACAAGATGATGGCTGACTTGTGTCGGGATTTCAAAATAGAGCATCACAACTCTTCTCCATATCACCCAAAGATGAATGGTGCTGTTGAGGCGGCCAACAAGAACATCAAGAAGATCGTGCAGAAGATAGTTGTAACATACAAATACTGGCATGAGATGCTACCATTTGCTTTGCATGGGTACAAAACGTCAGTGCGTACCTCAACAGGGGCAACCTCGTTTTCACTGGTGTATGGTATGGAGGCAGTCCTACCAATTGAAGTGGAAATCCCCTCGTTGAGGTTAATGATGGACATTAAGTTATATGAAGGTGAATGGCTCAGATCCAGATACAATCAATTGAGTCTCATTGAAGAAAAACGTCTAGCAGCTGTATGCCATGGACAGTTGTATCAGCGGCGGATGAAGCAGGCTTTTGACAAGAAGGTATGACCGCAAAGGTACATACCAGGTGACCTGGTGCTGAAAATGATTCTTCCTCCTCTTAACGATCACATGGGAAAATGGACACCTAACTATGAAGGACCGTTCGTGGTTAAAAAGGTTTTCTCAGGTGGAGCCTTGATGCTGACAACCATGGACGGAGAAGACTTCCAATCCCCTATCAACGCAGACGCAGTTAGAAAATACATCGTGTAAAAAGGACCCGCTGGATAAAAACAGAATAAAGATGCAGGAAAAAATGGGCATCCCGGCGAGCCAAAAACAGAATAAAAAGCTCGGGCAAAAATTAGGGAAATCTCGAAAAAATGTACACCCGCTGAGTTGAAGAGCCACATCGGACAACTCAGGAAAAAAAGGGTATCCCGGTGGATTGAAAACCCGAAAGGGAGATCCACGCAAAAGAGGGACTAACACGAACGGCTGCGATCTGTGAGATTCGTAACTCATTTTCAATTGAGGTTATTCTAAGAGTTGAAGACCAATTCAATCACCGTTCTCAAGGGGCAGAGCAAGCGGATCGTCTTGAAGATATACGACTCATAACCGGGTTGAAACTTGATGAGATCCACTTATTACATTGCCGATAGGATAATTTTTTTTCCTTTTTGGCTATTTCCTCTTTCCAGGGAACTGCTTCCTTTGTAATGACTATTAATGGCCATTTTTCTGAATCAATAAAAATTCAATTTCAGTCAACTTGTGACTATCTGCTTCTCGTTTTTGTTTTTCATCTAGCATTGATTGATTACGAAAACGTCTAGAAAATTGTGATTTATAGTGTGTTGTGAACATTTGAATGCTTTCTAACTCATGTAGGAGGATATAAACATTTAATACAACTCTGAAAGGGTGTCGAGATGCCCAGATAATGATTCATGCTATGAGCCTAGGACATACAAGTCCCAAACTAACTCTCCATGTTGCAGGCACTATCAATTGTGTTTATGCAGGTACAGGTACAGGTGTTGCTAACAGAGCTAAAACCAGGTTTCCAGGAGGAACATTTCTTTACGCTTGAACAAGAACAAGTGTTTTCCAGGGTGTCTCCAGTCATCCCCAGTGGAAGTGAAGTTGAATGTTTTCTCCAACATTAATGGTAAGAGATGTTTTCCCTCCCCAAGCATAAGTTTTCCTTCAATAACAGGGGCAATTCCAAATAGTGCAAGGAGTGTCTTTCCTTTCCCAGCAGTTTGCTTCCTTAGCAAAGCCATACCTTTGGCTCCTGGCAGAGTCAGGAGGTCTCCACTTCCCCATCAGAGTTTGAGAAGGGTCCATCTCCGGCAGGGTCTTGGAACTCCAATCTTAAAGTCCAATTTATTTTTGGCAAGGGCGGAAGTTTAGAGCCAGTGCATCATCAACAACTTTCCCCGCAGAGTTGTCTCCTCCTTGTCAGGATGGATCAGATCAGTGCAGTGATCATCAATCCTTCCCAGTCAAGCCATCTGGGATACTTGCAGTCTCCTTATCGGGAGATCTCTTTGTATTTTGCATACGCATAATCACCATTGCATTTACATCCTCCAAAGCGTAGCATTTCCACCATCATGGAGCATTACGCATTAAATCCAAGCATATGCATGCCAGCATGGGCCAATTTTGAGGTATATTACGTACGACCTATAACATCTTATCAACCTGAAGTACTCCGCACAGAGGATACTAATATCATTTTTAGACATCCTTGTCTTTTCAAGTCAATGTTTGTCACTTATTCCGCATCTTGTTTGGTACAACAATCGCATCGCAGGTTCTTGTTTTGTATAACAGTCCTATTTGTTTGGGCTCTCGTTTATGTACAACGATCCCATCCCATCTTGTCCTATTTTCTTTGTTATTTCTGGTTATCTACTAAGGCCAGTATACCATTGCGTTTCCATTCGAGGATGGTTTCGTTTCAGATCCGAGGATCTTTTGAGAATTGTCATTCGAGGATGGAATTCTTTTCTTCAAGTCCTTCTGAGGTTGGTTTTGTTGTTGTTGCTATCATTCGAGGATGATAGATCATTTTGAGCTTATTGATTGAGGTCATTTTGTCTCTTTTGCAAAGTCTGTCTGAGGTCAATCTTTGTGTTTCTAGTTATCGACTGAGGTCGGTATACCATTGCATTTCCATTCGAGGATGGTTTCGTGTTAGATCCGAGGATCTTTTGAGAATTGTCATTCGAGGATGGCATTCTTTTCTTCAAGTCCTTCTGAGGTTGGTCTTGTTTGTTGTGGCTATCATTCGAGGATGATAGATCGTGTTGAGCTTATTGATTGAGGTCAGTTTGTCTCTTTTGCAAAGTCTGCCTGAGGTCAGTCTTTGTGTTTTTGGTTATCGACTGAGGCCGGTATACCATAGCGTCTCCATGCGAGGATGGTTTCGTGTTAGATCTGAGGATCTTTTGAGAATTTTCATTCGAGGATGGCTTTCTTTTCTTTAAGTCCTTCTGAGGTTGGTCTTGTTGTTGTGGCTATCGTTCGAGGACGATAGACCATTTTGACCTTTTTGATTGAGGTCAGTTTGTCTCTTTTGTAAAGTCTGTCTGAGGTCATTCTTTGTGTTTCTGGTTATCGACTGAGGTCGGTATACCATTGCGTCTCCATTCGAGGATGGTTTAGTGTTAGATCCGGGATCTTTTGAGAATTGTTATTTGAGGATGGCACTCTTCTCGATATATTTTATTACCCGAGTTCAAATTTTCAGGTTTTATTCGAGTATCCAATCACTCCACACCTTGAACGTCTAAAATCCGTCGCTATCATCCATTCAGGTCTGCTGAAATACCTTAAAATTTT
This sequence comes from Lathyrus aphaca, assembly GCA_963966055.1. NCBI lineage: Eukaryota > Viridiplantae > Streptophyta > Magnoliopsida > Fabales > Fabaceae > Lathyrus > Lathyrus aphaca. The sequence goes on along the minus strand of OZ014525.1, from coordinate 248,716,941 downwards.
CCCTCATACTTATTCCATTTACTGGCATATCGCTTCACATTTCATCTGTGTTTCCCTTTAGGTCATAACATTTAATCATACATTTCATCGATTCCTAAGGCATGTGATCGAAGCGTTTCCTTGTGATATGGATTTTCCTGTTCATGAGTGATATATTTGGTTACTGCACTCAAGTTTGAGACAAAGGTTGAATTCACATCATCATGGGAATATGCCTATTCAGAGGATCACCAAGTTCTATGATCCTTCCTATTCAGAGGATCCATAAAAAATGCTAGATCAGGATGTTATCAATATGATTAAAGGTTTATTTCCTTTCATTATTGGTGGCTGCTCTTTTCATCAGATTGCGATAGTGAAATGTGGAATTAGTGTTTTGATGCAAGAATCTTCAACATCACTGTTCATCCATATGAGCGACTCGGGGTTTTGGGTTGCAAAGATCAGTGGTCTTTTCATTTTGTTTACTGCTTGGTGATATGGATTTGAGACTAAAGTTGGAATTTAATCTGAGATATGAGTTTGGTGCATCAAAACCTATTCATACCCATTATCTAAATCTATCCCAAATTTTGGACCAATGCCATGCAATGTCATCCCTTAATCCACTCTTTGATTTAGCCACAAATTCAAACAATCCACTCTTTGATTTTTTTCATAAATTCAAACATCATTCATCATGTTATAAGTCCATGTTTACTAATTATTGAAGTCGTCCTTTATATTCCAAGTTTTTTTTATGATCTATGTCCATATTTTTGTGGTAATCCAATTCTAATCCCGTTACATGTTGTTATATCCATCCTTATTTCTACACCATGTCCATATCCAATTTTATTAATCAAGTTCATTTCGTTTTTAATCCATGTTGAAGTTCGTATTTTAATATCTAATAACCCGCATTGTCATAATATTGTCCATACTCCAATTGATACATTTCTAGCCCATTGTCCAATGTCCATTCACTTATCGATATTAACCTTTTAATTTCATTATTATCCACCTTATAAGAGTCCATCTTAGTTTTCAAATTTGCTTTTAAATCATACCATTTTTTTTTTAACAATTCTAGTTCCTTAGATGATGACCATTGTTGAGAGATCTCTTCATTCCATCTAAGATACAAAAGCTTATGTTGTTAAGAAGTTGAAAGAGTCATTGAATTTGTGGTCCATAATGGGTAGAGATAAGTATCTTAATCTAAAATTACACTCATTCAAGAATAGCAAAATAAAGCAAATTACAGAAAAGATGTTGTTAATTCACATAATTAGCCTTTCTCCCCAATTCAATTTTTTCGGAAAACTGATAAAAATCTAACAGAAAAATAGGATTTTTTCAATAGCAATTACAAGGAAAAACTGATGTGGCAGAAAAATTCAATCAAGATTTGAACAGGGAAATTCGTAACAGCACCCAGAAAACAACTACAAAAATTAGATTCAAATCTTGACTGCATAAAAAATAAAGGAGAGATATCGGTGATGGAAAAAATCGGTTACTCAGAAAAAAAGGGAGAAGAAGATATACTAGAATCACAATTCAGTTACAAGATATAAGAGATTAATCAGCTTCTACAATCTTCCGATCACTCTCTAATTATCCTTCGGTTCATCTCCAAGAATTCAGATTAAGAACAACATCAACCATCTTCTTCAATTTTTCCTCACCATCTCCAAAATCATCTACTTCAACCATCGCATCATCATAATCATTATTCACGGTATCGCATCATCATCACCATCACGAATTTACGGATCTTCCGCACAAGTCCCGCATATCACAGATTCTGCAAGATTCAAGAAATATATTTCATAGAGAATATCACACATCAATGGAAACCTGTCGCAACAATAACCAAAAATTTACAGAAGAATAGATATCAGAAAAGAGGAAAAAGTCATATTACCAACTTCTAACAAATTTTCGACACTCATCGACCCGGATCCGTTTTCAGCTTGAAATTACCAAAACCACTCTTCATCACAACAACCTACATTAACCAAAACTAAAAATTAACAAAAAAACTCAGGAGAATGAGTTCAGAAGGACACCTATAACTAACTCAAGAAAAAATCGAAAATCAATAACTGAATCAACTAACTTCCTAACAGAATCCATAACTGACCTTACCTTGAGAATTGACAGGTCTATCCTTCCGATCTTCTATAAATCAGAAGCTCAACTTCTTCTTCAAGCCTCTCCTCAGTTTCATCTTCTAAATTCGTCTCCATCTTCAACCTTCTCCTTCTTTTCTCTTCACAAACTTCTTCAAATCTCAATCTTTTTCTCTTTCACCATTCTTCTTCTTCTTCAATCTCTCTAAACCATTCTTCTCCTTCTTCAATCTCTCCAATCCCTTCTTCATGATTCCACGAGCCTTTCTTCTTCACCAAAGTTCTAAATTCCTTCATCTATTCCTCACGCTTCACACCCTAATTTTCCTCCACTCTCCATCTTCGTATCCTTCAAAACTGCTTTGAACCATTGCATCTTGATCCCTTGTCATCAACATAACCTGCAAAATCAGTACACATTAACATTGCGGTTATCAACGAGCGCATCACAAGACCAAGTCAGCAATAACAAGTTCTGGAAGTGTACACTATCAATAATCCAATCCAGAAACTCGTACACAGCATAATCGAACAAGAAGTAGAAGAGTGATAAGAAGCATATTCATATTTCTTACCTGAAGAAGCTTTATCTCGTTCGTCAACAAAGTACTCTAAGCACCTTCATCCTCGACAATCAAGGTACGAACCGATTCACCTCGTTTTCAGATATTCTTGTTGCGTTGGATTCAACGTGTTGTTAGCACCGTTCTTCAACTTCTTTTGTCTTGGCTTTGAATTTGAGAGTCGCGGCGAGAGGCGGAGATGTTGTTGAGTTTGATGGTGGCATGAGGAAGGCGGAGAAGAACTCAGGGATTCGACATTGGTAGAGCTTAGTTGGTTTTTCGTTATAGTTAGTTTGTGAGGGTTTCGAAGTAGTTGATGGCGATTTTGAAGAGGTTTCGAAGTTTGTTGAAGGCGGATTCAAAGAAGGGGAAGGCGGAGTTGTTGTTGATGGTGGTGGCGATAATAGGAAGAAGACGAAGAGGATGGGGATGAGGGTAATGGCATAAGGAGGTTGAGGGCCGAGGAAGATGATGAGGACGACGGAAGAAAGACGAAGAGGAGACTTAGGGTTCACAAAATGTTCTTCAGCCCCTTTTGGTCTCTTTGTATTTTGTTTAAATTTGTTAATTATAAAGAAAATAATTAAGTTAATTAATGGAGGGATTAAGAGAATGTCTTGAGAATTTGAAAAGAATTTGTTGTGTTTAAGAGCAATTAAGGATCATTTTTAATTCGCATATTCCCCATAAAAAGCACACCGTTAGGAATCCTTTGAGATAAGATTGGAGGATTTTTTGGATTTCCCAGCCACACCGGCGGTGACACGTGTCACCGTCCAGTTGGCACTCCGTGCGGCTATTTGCATGTAGGTAGTACACCTTAGTTTCTCATGGGCTTGCGTTTGTGGAACGTTTTATTAGAATACCTTTGGAAGACTTAAGATCATACGGCCATTAGTGAAGTCAACCAATTGACTAGGATTCCATACCATGCACCCTTAAATTTCTGCGCAATTGGGCCCAAGTCTTTTGCTATTCACACCCCTGTAATAAGCCCATTTAGCATATTAACTTCAAGAAATCACTAAACGCACCCCTCTCCTTTTTCCTTTTTCATTTAGATTTTAATTTTTTTTATTTTAAGTATTGTTAGAAATAAATCCTCAAAAGATATTAAAATGCTTAATAAAATTCTACAAAAATTATAGTAGGTTTATAATTCAATTTAGAAATTTGTGACATTCTTACTTTCTGAATTTTGGCTTTTTTCGATTTAATTTCGATTTTCCATTTAATTAGCATTATATTGATTTCTTTTAGTTACACATAATTTTCTACATTTTATTTTTTCCATTTCCTGTAGGATTTTTAGCCCATTCCTTTTGCTATGATTAGAGGACTAATAGTAGAACCTAGGATATTTTTTGGTAGATTTTTAGGCCATTTTATCCATTGTTTTGGTAGCTTAGTTCATGTAAATTTGTGATTAGTCCTTAGGTAGATTTAAGTGACTTTTAGGCATAGCTAGGTTCTGAATTTTTAGGATATTTTTAGCACAATATTATAGTTAGGTTAAGGACCTTAGAGAATTAATTTCATATTTTTTCCAGGACTTTTACTATTTTTAGTGCATTAATTTTTAGTCCATTGTTACATTGTAAATCAACCTAGTTTAGCTTAGGATCTTATGGTTCATTAATGATTAGCTTAATTAGGTTTAATCTTAGGATTTTAGAATGATTTTGGTATAGTTTAGCTACTGATTTTAGAATGAGAATATTAAATAAATTCCTTTAAGTTTTAGGACTTAGGCTTAGAATCTTCACTAAGTAGGTTTAGCCTTGTTTTTTAGTGTTATGCTTTAACATGCAATTGTTGGAATTTATTTCTTATTTCAATTTTAATGCTTTTACCTTAATATTGGTATTTTCTACTTGTATAGGTTTCCCCATGTTTCTTAGAATCAACTTAACTTCCTTAGGAATTAAGTTTAATTCTAGTAGTTTTAGTTCCTTTTATTCGTTAGGATTAGAAAACTCCGCAAACCATTAGGACCACTTTTGAATAATGATTAAAATAAGGATTGAGTCTTAGTCCCCTTAGTTTTTTCCTTTTGCATCTTGATCCTTCTTTCTCTCCTCCCAAAGAAAATAATAAAAATACTTAATAAAAATCGAACGTTCTTATGTGCCATGAGACTTTGTTGTGGAGTACTTATACGCGTCCTGTTTCGGGGCGAGGTGTAAGTATTTACCACGATGGATAGGTCTTAGTATGAGAATGTTCACAAATAAATTCAAAACATTTCTCATAAAAGACAAAAACAAACAATAAGTGACTAACCTGCGGGAACTTCTCATTCTCATCTCATTCATTCTGAATGTCAACTTGCGACGACTTGTCTCGCATGCAAGACGGTAAACGCACTCGTACCAGACGAGCCTGCAACACCTGAGCATAGACATACGCAGTTCCAGTGCATAAAAAACACAAACAAAGTTCCCGCCTGGTTAGGCGAACTACGTCGACTCTGATCCTCATTTTCCCGATGAGGTACGTAGATAGCAGGGTAGGGCCCGTTCGAGCACATTCTTTATTTTCCCTACATTTCCCCCTTTTAGTTCCATTCTATTTTCTAATTCCCTTTCTCATTTCCATTCACATTCTAGTTAGCAGTTCATTTGTTCAGTAGCAGCTTATTTCTCACCCTTTGAAACAAAACAAGCAAGTGTGGATCCCGTCAGGTACGGCGGACGATCTGGGTGCTAATACCTTCCCAGGTCGTAACCGACTCCGGAACCCATATCTTTGGCTCGTAGGACCTTGTCATTTCCTTCTTCCTCAGGTTTGTGCAGCATTACCTTTCCTATTCATTCGGGATAAAAATGCATGGCTGGAAACTCTACCTTTTCCGCGCCACTTTCGCGTTTGTACTAGGATGAAAATCCCGGGAGCGACACTATTGTTTCTCGATTTCAGCGCTCAAAGTTGGGGACTTATAAGGGATGCTTGTTTTCCCGGACTCTTGCCGAGACCTCCCTGAGTAGTACGTAATGCCAAACCGATTCCCTGATCTGGTCATGAGCCATTTCTCGGAAATGGTGAACGTATTATTGCTATTAGACTTTGAGAGTCCGTGATGTTTGACCCGGAGCACACCTGTGAGATTGGGAGTGGTTTACAGGTTTGCAGGAACCCTTGACCTCATCATACTTCATTGCCAGTACAGTTTTATGATTTGATATGGCTACATGGATTTTGGAGTTCTTAAGTTAGTTGATGTCTGATTTGGAGCTTATTTGAGATTGAATTTTGGTTCATGGGGATTTATTCATAGGATCTTGGTTCTTGGTCACTTGGGTCCAATATTCCATATCCAGACAGTCCCAGTTGTTGATCATATGCCCGCATTGCATTTGCATCGCATCATACTTGCATTAACTGTTTGTGTACCCATTTCAGGTTATCCTCTACCCAGAAAAAGGAATGCTCATTACACTTTCCCGCAACCAGAAATTGAGGGTATTCAAAAACTGGTAGGCTTGATAACTGACAAGGTTTCAAATGATTTCAGAATCCGGTATGGGAAGATCTTGGGTTATATGAACAAACCTATTGTTGATCAGAGAGATAGCCTTCACTCTTTGTTGCAGTTTTATGACCCTCAGTTGAGGATATTTGTATTTGCTGACTATGTCTTGGCTCCTACTATGGAAGAGATTTCTGACATCCTGAAGATTCCCATCAGGAATGGTGTTCCCTATTATGCTGCAGAGAAGTGTCCCCCATACAAGGACATTGCAGGTGCATGTCATTTGAGTATGCTTAGAGTGAAGATGGAGTTGGAAGCTAGTAAGGGGAAGGGGTTTACTCTGGATTTTCTTATCACAGAAGCCCATGTGTTTTCTTTGGGAGGGAAATGGTTAGAATTCAGTGCACTGTTAGCATTAATGGTCTATGGGATAAGTCTATTCCCAGGAGAAAGGATGGGTAAGCTCGGAGGCTATCACCTTTTTTATTAAGGAAAACCCAGTGCTTACGTTGTTGGGAGACTTTTACTTTGGTGTACATCACAGAAATGAGAAGAGAAAAGGGTACGTGAATTGTTGTGTTCCATTGTTTGCTGAATGGTTTGCCAAGAAGCTTCCAAAGTTAGGACCGTTCAAAGATCTTAGGCAAGATTGGAAGTGGGCTAGAAGATTGATGGGGTTAACATCTGATGAAATAGCTTGGGGATGTAGCAGAAACTTAGTACGGAAGGAGTTTATTACAAGGTGTGGTGAATTTCCCTATGTGCCTTTGTTAGGTAAGAAGGGAGTGATAAGTCATAACCCTGTTCTGTCTAGAAAACAATTTGGCTATCCACTGAAAGATCCTCCATCATATGAAGAAATAGCTAAGATTTTGTATTTTCCGGCTGAAGATAATGAGCAGTTGGTTATCCAAGTATCTCAAGCTTAGGAAACAAAGGTTATGGAGGGTAAGAAAAAATTTGGAAAGGTGGACCCTAAGGCTTATCCCCCTTTTGCTGCTTGGATACAAGGTAGGGTTGACACCTTCTTCCTTCCATTTTTAGTTGAGGCTCCACTATATCCAAAAGAAGTACCGGTACAAACCACTGTTTCTCTTGAAGATTACAAGAAGTTGGAAGCTCAGTTGCATGAGGTTCGGGTAGAGAATTTTGAAATGGCTAGCTTGTACCACCGTGCCAATCATGCCAAGAAAGAAGCAAAAGATAAGCTACAGAGGATGCAGGCTACCTTAAAAGCTAAAGAAAAGGAGTTTGCTTGGAGAGAAGCTCATTTTCAGAGATTGGGTATAACAGAGTCAAAAAGAGAAGCGGGGCGTAAGAAGATTTTGAAGACTCTTAGAGAAGCTCGTTAATCCATTACCTGGTTACAGGGCCAAAGAGAGCAGGAGCAGAAAAAGTACAAAGAAAAAGAAGATTTCTTTGAGGTGCAGATGGCATTCAAGAAAGAAGAAGTAGAACAAGTTCACAAAATACGAAGGGAAAAGACTCAGCAATTGGTACAAAGCCAGATAGCCTTGGAGGAAGCAATGAAGGAGATTGCAGATCATAAGCTGAGAGCAGGCGTCAAGAAAAAATGGACAGGGGTGGTGACTGCAGAAGAAGGGCCTGAATCTTCTTTTAGCCTAGGGTTTTAGTTTATGGTTGTTTGTATCCAGACTACCTACAGGCTTGTTGTAAGAGTCTTGCTTTATCTTTTTGTTTTTGTATTGAATTGTAACCCTTTTGGAATTATGTGTATGTCTATGACTCTGGTTGTTGGTAGTTTGTTCATGTTATACAATGATACTTTCTAGTTATCGTTTCTTAATGAGCAAAGTTGTTTGTCCGAAGCCATCAGGGTCTGAATACTCCTCAAAAGACTTTGAAAAGCTAGTTTCCAAAAGGACATCTAGAGTATTGTTTGTCAAAAAATACCAGAACTGGGGCATATTAATGCCTAGACATGGAAACATGAATAGTTACATTGCATGCATATAACGTGTTTGTTGTTTTGCAGGAAATTCTTCAGTTTTCTAACGTTTATGTCACTTTCAGGCACTATAGCTCCCAAGAAGGTTCAGAGACAATCAACTGTACACATATACCCTACAAAGGTAATCAGAGAGAGTAATGGATCAAATGCAAGCAGATCTGGCTGACTTGAGGACAAGAATGGACAACTTCATGACCCTCATGGCTGAGATGGGTCAAACTCAAGAGCACTTGCGCGAACTGGTAGAGAACAAGCAAGCCAAGAACAATGGGACAACAAATGGAGGTAATCACAATGGGGTTGGAGCCCGGCACTTTGAAATCCCTGTGGTGCAACCAGGGGTCACTATTATCAATGATGGAGTGAATAACATGCAAATTGATGGGCAGGATGAACAATTCATGTTGCATCAAAAGTTAAAGTATGTGGTAGATGGCCAGGTTGTTACTATATGCGGGGAAGAAGATATTTTCGTAAGCCATCTGTCGACCTTTAAGTATGTGGAAATTGATGGGGAGATCCATGAGACACTTTTCCAAGGTTTTGAGACAGTTAATGTTAGTACTTTATCTCTAGTTGTTGCAGTTCAGAGCAATGAGAAGGAAGGGACTCCTATTTACTCCTACAAGCAAGCTAAGGAAGTAGTCCAATCGGGAAACGCCTAGTGTTGGGGCAAGCTATTAGAAGTAGAAAAGAAGGATGACAAGTTTTGTCTCGGATATCAACCTGGTCAGTCCAGCTGGTCTCAAGGCAGTAAGTCCATAACGTTCACAAGTGCTGGAATGCTCGACTACAACAATATTTGTGCAACAGATGAAGAGGGAGATAGTGATTGCGACTTGGATAACTGGATTCACCCATGTGCACCTGGGGAGGAGCTCCGGAACTGGTCTGCTTAAGATTTTGTTCAAGTTACTTGGAAGTCAAAGTAATTTTCTTTGTTTCCTTTTTATCATACTGCATGTCAAATCATGTACTCTGCCCAAGGTGCATGGATCCATCTGTAGGGCCACCATGCTTTTAATGCATATACTTTTTCCATGAAATAAAGGACATTTTTCAAGCAAATTGTGTTCTCTTTCTTTCGTTTTAAATTTTTTCTCAAAAAAAAAAAACAAATAAAATGGCAATGCTTTCTTTCTCCTATGTTTTTGTGTGTTTGTGTCTCTTTTGAAAAAAAAACAAACGGATTCTGAAATAAGCACATCATTTGTGCAGTGTTGATCATTTGGATTCCTGTGATAACGTTCCTGCTATGACTATGTATGACTTCGACAATCCTATCTACCAAGTTGATGAAGGGGTTGAGGAAGACTGTGAACTCGCGGAAGAATTGACTAGGTTGTTGAAACAGGAGGATAGGTTCATTCAGCCTCATCAGGAAGAAATAGAGATCATCAACATCGGGTATGAAGATGTAAAGAAAGAGATAAAGATTGGGGCTACTCTGCAGGCCGATGTAAAGAAGGAATTGATTGATATGCTACGCGAGTATGTTGATATCTTCGCCTGGTCGTATCAAGATATGTCGGGGTTGGATACTAACATTGTTGTACACAAACTGCCATTAAAGGAAGACTGTCCTCCGGTAAAACAAAAGCTGAGAAGAACTCGCCCTGACATGGCAATGAAGATCAAGGAGGAAGTGCAAAAGCAGTGGGATGCCGGGTTCCTTGTTGTAACTAGTTACCCACCTTGGGTAGCCAACATTGTGCCTGTACCAAAGAAATATGGCAAGGTCCGGATGTGCGTCGATTATCGGGATCTAAACAGAGCAAGTCCAAAGGATGACTTTCCATTACTTCACATTGATGTGCTGCTAGATAACACTGCTCAGTTCTCGGTATTTTCTGGAGAAAACGACATTCATTACCCCGTAGGGTACATTATTTTATAAAGTTATGCCCTTTGGGTTGAAGAATGTCGGGGCAACGTATCAACGGGCTATGGTAACTTTGTTCCACGACATGATACACAAAGAAATTGAATGCTATGTGGACGATATGATTTCCAAGTCTCGGGATGAAGAAGAGCATCTGGTCAATCTCAAAAAGTTGTTTGATAGATTGATAAAGTATAGACTGAGGTTGAATCCAAACAAGTGCACTTTCGGAGTGCGTTCCGGTAAATTGTTGGGTTTCATAATTAACCAAAGGGGGATTGAGGTAGATCCTGCAAAAGTAAAAGCAATACAAGACATGCCTGCACCGAAAACAGAAAAAGAAGTGCGTGGGTTTTTAGGGAGATTGAACTAAATTTCACGGTTTATATCTCATCTAACTTCCACATGCGAGCCAATCTTCAAACTGTTAAGAAAAGAACAAACGGTCAGGTGGAATGAGGACTGTCAAAGAGCCTTTGAAAAGATAAAGAGTATTTGCAGGAGCCTCCGATTCTAATGCCTCCAGTTCCAAGACGACCACTTATCATGTACTTGACTGTGTTAGAAGGCTCGATGGGGTGTGTGCTAGGCCAACATGACGAGTCTGGTCGAAAAGAGCATGCTATTTATTACCTTAGCAAAAAGTTTACAGACTGTGAATCACGTTATTCACTGCTCGAGAAAACTTGTTGCACTTTGGCATGGGTTGCTCGCCGACTGAGACAATACATGTTGACCCACACCACATTGCTAATCTCAAAAATTGACCTTGTCAAGTATATTTTCAAGAAACCAGCGTTAACCGGAAGGGTTGCAAGGTGGAAAATGATCTTAATAGAACACAACATATAATATACTTCCCAGAAATCCATTAAAGGAAGTGTATTGTCAGATTATGTTGCACAGTAACCGCTTGAGGAAGATTACCAGCCAATGAAGTTTGATTTCCCTGATGAGGACATCATGTACCTCAAGGAAAGAGATTGCGAGGAACCACTTCCGGAGGAGGCGCCTGACCCTGAATCCAAATGGAAGTTGATGTTTGATGGGGCAGTCAATATCAACGGACGCGAAGTTGGTGTTGTTCTTATCACTCTCGAAGGTGTTCACTTTCCCTTCGCTGCCAGTATTACTTTTGGTTGTACCAACAATGAAGCAGAATACGAGGCGTGCATAATGGAAATAGAGGAGGCTATTAATCTTCGTATTAAGACCCTCGATGTATTCGGATATTCAGCCCTCGTTATCAACCAAATTACCGGCAAGTGGTATACACATCAAGAACACTGAATTCCTTATAGGGATGATGCTAGAAGACTGTTGACGTTCTTCACAACGGTTAAGCTTCAATATATACCACGAGATGAGAATCAATTTTCCGATGCATTGGCTACCTTTATTCGTCCATCAAAGTCTTGTGTTAGAACTATGTACCCAGGATTGATATTTCCAGGCTTGACGCACCAACTTATGCTTTCTCTGTAGACATAGTGTCTAATGAGAAATCTTGGTACTTGATATTAAGCTTTTCCTGGAAAAACAAGAATACCCAGTTGGGGCATCATCCAACAACAAGAAGACCTTGAGACTACTTCCTGCTAGCTTCTTCTTGAATCCAGACGGGGTTCTGTATAAGAGGAACAATGACATGGTCTTGCTCAGATGTGTGGATAGACACGAAGCGAACCTGTTAATGCAGGAAGTCCATGAGGGATCCTTCGGTACTCATGCAGGAGGACATGAAATTGCTAAGAAGTTGTTGAGATCAGGGTATTATTGGCTAACAATGGATGCAGATTGTTGCTCGTATGCCCGTAAATGTCACAAATGCCAGATTTATGCAGACAAGGTGCATGTTCCTCCTAGCCCGCTCAACATCATGTCATCTCCATGGCCCTTTTCCATGTGGGGCATTGACATGATCGGGAAGATATAGCCTACTGCTTCAAATGGTCATCGCTTCATCTTCGTTGCGATTGATTACTTTACCAAATGGGTTGAAGCAGCATCTTATGCCAATGTCACTCGCCAAGTGGTAGCCAGATTTCTGAAAAGAGACATCATTTGCAGATACGGAGTGCCCGAGCGAATCGTTACTAATAATGGTTCCAATTTAAACAACAAGATGATGGCAGAACTGTGCCGGGACTTCAAGATTCAGCATCACAATTCTTCTCCTTACCGGCCAAAGATGAACGGCGCGGTAGAGGCAACTAACAAGAATATTAAGAATATTGTGCAAAAGATGGTTATCACTTACAAAGATTGGCACAAGATGTTACCATTCGCATTGCATGGGTACCGAACGTCTGTCAGGACGTCAACTGAGGAAACTCCTTTCTCCTTTGGTGTATGGCATTGAGGCAGTCTTGCCTGTTGAGGTAGAAATTCCTTCTTTACATGTGATGATGGATGTGAAACTTGATGAGGCTGAGTGGGTACAAGCTCGATATAATAAGTTGTGTCTAATTAAGGAAAAGAGATTAGCGGTTATCTGTCATGGTCAGCTTTATCAGAGGAGAATGAAGCGAGCATTCGACCGACGAGTACGTACTCGAGAGTATCATGTGGGTGAGCTTGTACTCAAGAGGATCATTCCTCCAGGTTCAGATCATAGGGACAAGTGGACCCTAAACTACGAAGGCCCATTCATAGTGAAGAAAGTTTTCTCTGGTGGGGCACTGATGCTCACTACTATGGATGAAGAAGATTTCCCATCCCCTGTTAACTCGGACGCAGATAAAAAATATTTCGCATAAAAATACTCGCAGGACATAAAAACATAATTAAAGTCCAGGAAAGAAAAGGGCATCCCGGCGAGCTAAACACAGAATAAAAAGCTCTGGGAAAAGTTAGGGAAACAATAAATAAATAAAGTACACCTGCTGAGTTGAAAAGCCACATCAGACAACTCAGGCAAAAAAGGGTATCCCGGTGGATTGAAAACCCGAAAGGGCGATCCACGCAAAACAAGGGAATAAGCGAACAACTGCAATCCGGGTAATGTGAACCAAATCATTGTTTCATGCAGTCTGGCAATATCAGAAGGGAAGGAATCAGTCCCCTCATCTTCTTCAGAATGTGAAGGCAAGAATGAAAAGTCTTGAAGACATATTGGTCATAGCAGGAAGGAAACTCATTGGAATGTCGTGTACATTGCCATTAGGATAGTTTCTTTATTCAATTTTTATGGTAGCTACCTCTTTCCAAGTAGTTGCTTCCTGATGTAAAACTTTGTCTATTCAGGGGCCATTCAATAAATGAATATTCAGTCAAAATTATGTTGTGTTTGTTTATTTTGTTTGCAAAAATGTCCTGGATTTTTGGCAAAAAGAACATTGCATTTGAAACATGGTGATTTTCCAAAAAAATGACATTGCAGGGAAATAGTTAAAATTATCTTTGAGTGTCAGGTGACAATGGATGAACAGATCATACCATGTAAATCCCCGGGGCACATGTGTGTATACTGTTGTTACAGGTTTTGAAGGGTGGCGTCGTATCTCCCCAAGCAGAGAATGTGCCCCAGCTGAGTTAGAGCAGGTGGAATCCCTAGCAAAACTTCAAGGTTAATTGAAGAGCTTTCATCCCCAAGCGGATTATCTTTCCACAAGTGAAGTATTCCCAGCAGGCAGCTGAACGCCTGATTTCCCCATAGAGGTCATGATTGGGATTTATTTCCATCATTGAAATATTCCCCAGAGAAGTTGCCAATTTATTTTTGGCTAGTGTGATGACACACGCAGTTATTCATCTCCCCAGCCAGAGTTAAGTCTTAAAGCTTCTTCATCTGGTTCTCCCCTGCATAGTTGTGATTCTTGCTGCTAGTCAGACACTTGTTTTGCTCGTATACATTCCCCATCACTCGTTTGTGTTTGATATTTGCTTGATGCTCATCTTCACTCCCCAACACTCGTCTGTGTTTGTTATCTGTTTGAAGCTCGTTTACATTGTTTGGATACTCGTCTGTATCATCCCTCACACATGTATGTGTTAGCTTATATCCATATGTACTGATTTGATGATCGCTCTGGTACTCCTCGGTATTGCTACCCCAAATGCTCGTCTATGTTGGATTTCTGGTATTCGTCTATATTGTGAGCAACTCTAGTTTTGAATGATTATAAATTTTAGGTGTTTGTGCTTTCATCAAATGCTTCATATTAAGACAAAATGCTAGCCTTTAAATCTTTTGTATCATTTTTAATAATGTCTTTGTTTTTCTGAAAATACGCAAAATGAATCGATTCATTCCATCATGCATTGATTCATGCTGTTGAAATGATTCTGGAAATTCGCAAAATGAATCGATTCATCTCATCATGCATCGATTCATGCTGTAAGAATGGTTATGGAATTTCTTCTATGAATCGACACATATAAACATGCATCGATTCATTACTTGTTTAAATCTCTGTTTTTAATCATCTGTTCAGTATGTATCGATTCATACTAATATGTATTGATACATAACAGTATAAATACTATTATGTATTGATTCATTCGAGTCTTAAATCGATTCATTTGTCTGTTTTACTTCTAACAGAATCTGCATACATATGTTGAGTGTTTCACTTAGTGTAGAATTAGAACACAGAAATTGCAGACGAATTTCAGAGTGAAAGATCATTGAAGAACACATCAAGAAAAGGAATTTTGAGTGTGGACAATTCAATGTTGAGCAGGATTGAAACCTAGAATCAAATTCATCTTCATCATCTTCTCAAATACCTTAATTCATGAACATCAACAAGGAAGTGAGTGTTGTTATGTGAATTGAAGGCTTATGAGATAACATTCAGTGGTACGATCGGAGATCTAGCTGAGTTGAATAGTGATAGAAGGTTTCAAGGAAAAACCAGTTGGGTTTTCCTTCAAGAACGAGCGTGTTCTTGAGGGTTTGTTAGTCACGTTTACAAGACAGATTCAGCCGCAGCGTAAGATTTAGAAATCGGGGGATTTGGCAAATAGATCGTGGAACCGGTGAATTGTTTGTATTACTTGCAGTGAATCTTGATTAGGCTCAGATCAAGTGAATGTTGACACAATAGGAAGATCTAGGTGTATAGATTTCTGGTGTTTGTATAGAAACCTTGTAATAGACGAATTCAACAATATTGATATAAAAGTTCCCAATTTCGGTTTGAAATTTAGAGGGAGACGTACCCACACGCGAGGACAAACGTGGGGAAATAGCTTTTGTGATAGGTGCATTCAACTGTTTTACATTTTCAATCATTTTTGATTCATTGGAAATAGCTTTTGTGATAGGTGCATTCAACTGTTTTACAGCTTGTGTGTTTTATTCTTTATCATCTCAATCGTAAATCCAACACATTATCACATGTTCGGTCTTCTAGTGGCTGGTCCAGAATAGACGCTTGTATATTTGGGACCGTTGTTTCCGTTAATCTTTGAAAACTCTGGAAAAATCTTTTAAATCCTTGTAAACAAGGAGGTGATCCATTCATCCCCCCTCTAGATCATTAGCCACAGCGTCTAACAAGTGGTATCAGAGCACCGGTTCGCTGGTGCTTTGTGGCTGCCTGTAACGTTATGGATTCTGAACCAAAGGGGGCGTATAATAGAGCTCCTGTTTTCAATGGTGAAAATTATGGCTACTGGAAAGACTGCATGCGAGTTCACATAAATTCTGTGGATAGGCGCGTATGGGCTGCCATTCAAAATGGTTCTTTGCTAATTACCATGATGAATGAGGCAGGTGCCATAGTACCTAAACCAGAAGATGATTGGGATGAAAAAGATGAGAAAAAGTGGTCAAGTGATTGGAGAGCTCGAAATATGCTAATTTCAGCACTTAGTGCAGATGAGTATTATCGAGTTTCCCATTGCTCGACAGCTAAAGAAATGTGGGATGCTTTAGAAATTGCACATGAAGGTACAACTGAAGTAAAACAGTCCCGCATTAACACACTTAATCAAGAGTTCGAACTCTTTCGCATGAAACAAGGAGAATCTGTTCCCGACATGCATAAGAGATTTGTTCATCTCATTAATCGTTTGAATGCACTTGGAAAACCTGTTTCCAATGATATTGCTACTAATAAAATTCTGAGATGTCTTAGCAGGGAATGGCAACCTAAAGTAACAGCTATCAAGGAAGCCAACGATCTAACGACACTCACAATGACTACTTTGTTTGGAAAGCTGGAGGAACATCAGCAAGAACTAGAAAGTCTAGAAAAGTTTGAGAACAAAAGTAAAAAGGGAAAGGAGAAGAATAAAGGCAAAGAGGGTGAGAAGAGGCCTATAGCTCTTGTGGCTTCTAACTCAAAGTCCTCACAAAAATAGCTAAGCAACAATGAGTTAAGTAGTGACGAAGACTCCGATGACGAAGAAATGGGAATTTTTGTTAGGAGATATAATAGATTCATTCGAAAGAATGGAATCAAGTATTCTGACAAAAATCTCATAAAGTTTAGAAGACAATCTATAGATTCAAAACAGGAAGAGATTAAGAAGAATAGAGAAATAGGTTCTTGCTTTAATTGTGGCAAGTCCGGACATTATAAAACGGATTGTCCTTTAAAGAAAAAGGATAAAGGAAAAGCTCCACCAAAAAGGTATAATAAGCAAAGAAGAGCTTACATTGCTTGGGAAAGTGATAGTGATTCATCAAGTACACAATGCTCAAGTGATAGCGATGAAACTGCAAATTTGTGTCTTATGGCTCACACCAAAAATCAGTCCCACCACAAGAAGAAAAGTGATGATAAAAAGGATGAGTATCTTGCATCCATGGAAAGAAGATGGTTTCTGGACAGCGGGTGTTCAAGGCACATGACGGGTGACATATCACTTTTTATTGACTTCAAAGCAAAGAAGAAGGGGTATGTTACTTATGGAGACAATAACAAAGGAGCTATACTTGGTAAAGGTAGTGTAGGTAATCCCTCTACCACTACTATTTCTGATGTCCATCTTGTAGAGGGACTTAAACACAATTTGTTAAGTATAAGTCAACTATGCGATAAAGGTTATAAAGTTTCTTTCACAAAAACTTGTTGCAAAATTGAACATACCGAACATAATGTTGTGTTTAAGGGTGTAAGAGTAAACAACATATATATGCTTGATCTTTTGAGTGTATCTTTAACAGGAACTAAATGTCTAGTAGCCCTAAATGATGATTCATGGCTATGGCATAGACGCTTAGTGCATGTTAATTTTGATTTGCTTAATAAGGTTGTATCCAAGGATCTAGTAGTAGGTCTTCCAAAAATAAAATTTTCAAAAGACCACCTATGTGATGCTTGCCAAATGGGGAAACAAACAAGGATCTCTTTTAAATCTAAAAACATAATTTCAACTTCAAGACCCCTTGAGCTTCTCCATATGGACCTCTTTGGACCATCTAGGACAAAGAGCTTAGGTAGAAAATATTATGGTTTCGTAATAGTAGATGACTACTCTAGATTCACTTGGACTATATTCCTTCATAGCAAAGATGAAACTTTTTCTGCTTTTAAAAGTTTTGCAAAGCTTTCCCAAAATAAAACGAATTCTAAAATAGTTACAATCCGAAGCGATCAGGGAGGTGAATTTCAAAACCATCTCTTTGATAAGTATTGTGACAAGTATGGCATTGAGCACAACTTTTCAGCTACTCGAACTCCACAACAAAACGGTGTTGTGGAACGTAAAAATCGAGTTTTAGAGGAATTGGCAAGAACAATGCTCAATGAGGGTGGATTACCAAAATATTTTTGGGCTGATGCAATTAGCACAGCTTGTTATGTTCTGAACAGGATTTTAATTCATCCTATTTTGAATAAAACCCCTTATGAAATTTTAAAAGGTAGAAAGCCAAACTTGTCTCATCTTCATGTGTTCGGTTGTAAATGTTTTGTTTTGAATAACGGTAAAGAAAATCTTGGGAAGTTTGATGCCAAAGATGATGTAGGTATTTTTCTTGGATACTCTCAATCAAGCAAAGCATATAGAGTGTATAATAGGCGTTTACTTTCTGTTGAAGAATCTGTCCATGTTTCTTTTGATGAGTCTTACCCAAAAATTTTCGGAAAAGGTATCTCTTTTGATGACACAGGTGTATCTACAGAAGACATACTCAAAGAAGCTGTTTCGGAAATTGATCAATCTGAAACGGTTGATATTGAGAAGGAGGAAGATACTAGTCATGAAAAAGATAAAGAGGAAGGGACATCTGAAGTGAAGGACCTTCCACCAGCTTGGAAATCCTCTAAAGATCACCCTATAGAAAATATATTGGGAGATATTTCAAAGGGAGTGTTGACTCGTTCTAAGATAAGTAACTTTTTTCTCACTTCACTTTTGTATCACAAGTGGAACCTAAAAATGCTAAAGAGGCCTTGATTGATGAATTTTGGCTAATGGCCATGCAAGAAGAGCTTAATCAATTTAAAAGAAATGACGTTTGGGAACTTCTCCCTCGTCCGCGAGATCATCACATCATAGGTACTAAATGGGTTTTTAGGAATAAACTTGATGAAAGCGGCATGATAACTAGAAACAAGGCACGCTTGGTAGCACAAGGGTATAACCAAGATGAGCACATAGATTATGAGGAGACTTATGCTCCGGTGGCTCGCCTTGAAGCTATACGTCTTTTGCTTGCTTATGCGTGTTCTATGAATTTCAAGCTTTACCAAATGGACGTTAAGAGTGTGTTTTTAAATGGTGTCATAAATGAAGAAGTATATGTTTCATAACCTCCCGGTTTTGAAAATTCTGAATATCTAGATCATGTTTACAAATTAAAGCGTGTTTTATATGGTCTTAAGCAAGCACCCCGTGTGTGGTACGAAAGACTTAGCAAATTTCTACTTGATCATGGATATTCTAGAGGTAAAGTGGATAATACACTCTTCATTAAACACAAAGGAAAGCACATTCTTTTAGTTCAAGTTTATGTAGACGATATAATTTTTGGTTCAACTAACATACACTTGGTCGAAGAATTTTCTAATGTTATGCAGGGTGAGTTTGAGATGAGTCTCATGGGGGAGTTGAACTACTTCTTAGGCCTCCAAATAAAGCAACTCCATGAAGGTACATCAGTATGTCAAACAAAATACTGCAGAGAGCTGCTCAAGCGTTTTGGAATGAATAATTCTAAATCAATTGACACTCCAATGCCTACCAACGGAAACTTGGACAAAGATGAACATGGTAAGTGTGTTGATGTCAAAAGGTATAGAGGTATGATTGGGTCTCTCTTGTATCTTACTGCTTCTTGACCGGACATCATGTTTAGTGTGTGTATGTGTGCACGATATCAATCAAATCCTAAGGAATCTCACTTAAAATCATTCAAGCGTATATTTAGGTATCTTAATGGAACACCTAAATATGGGCTTTGGTATTCCAAAGGAAGCGATTGCAGCTTAGTAGGTTACTCTGATTCTGATTTTGCTGGCTGCAAATCAGATGGGAAAAGCACTAGTGGCACATGTCATCTGTTTTCAAATTCTTTAATAAGTTGGCATAGTAAAAAGCAAGTATCCGTAGCTTTGTCTACTGCAGAGGCTGAGTATGTTGCAACCGGTAGCTGTTGTGCTCAAATTTTGTGGCTAAGACAACAACTACAAGATTTTGACATTGAACTTAAACGCATTCCAATTAAATGTGACAACACTAGTGCCATTAATCTCACTAAGAATCCTGTTTTACACTCACACACCAAACATATTGAGATTAGACATCACTTCCTTCGCAATCATGTTGAAAAAGGAGATGTTGTTTTTGAGCATGTTGATACTAAAAATCAACTTGCTGACATTTTCACTAAAACTTTGGCAACTGAACCATTCTTCAACATTCGTCGCGAATTAGGGATTCTTGAACTCTCCGCATTGGTTTCTTAAGTTTGGTTGATGTAGTTTCTATTTATCTCATTGTGTTTACTAAGTTCTGAATGTAGTCTTCACTCGTACCTCATGAGAATACTACGAAGGAGGTAATATTGTTCCTCTCTTCACTTTGTTGATATTGTATGATCAATGTATGTTTGAGCACTGATTTCTCGTTTACATGTACTTCTTTACATATGAATGTTTGAGCATTGATGTTTTGTTTGTAAAGTATTCTTAAGCATCCATACAATGTTATGATTCATTCTGCATTTTGCATAATGTTTGTTTTGGATATTCATGTTTGTGTCAATTATTTATCACTGAAAATTTTTTTTTCACAGTATGTATTGATTCATAGTGGCTTGTATCGATACATATTCACTTGAATTTCAAAATTTCGCATTATGAATCGATCACAACCATATTGAATCGATTCATGTTCATTTTCTTTTAATTTCTGTCAAAATGGTTACAATATGTATTGATACATAGTGGCTTGTATCGATACATAGCCATTTGAATTTCAAAAATTTCGCATTATGAATCGATCACAGCCATATTGAATCGATTCATGTTCATTTTCTTTTAAATTTGTCAAAATTGTTACAGTATGTATCGATACATAGCATCCTATTTTTCAAAAAATTTCGTCAAATGAATCGATTCATAAGCTCATGAATCGACGCATCCTGTTTTAAATTCAGTTTATTTTTTATGAATCGACACATCAGCAACCGCTATGACATGTCTATCAGTTATAAAACTCCATTATGTCTTTCTCATCATCTCATTTGCATCATTTCCGTTTCTAACCCTAACTGCCACAAAACCCCTCTTCTCTCAAAACCCTAATCTCATCATTATGCCTCCAAGAGTCATGCTTCCAAGAGAAAAAGGAAAACGTAAAGGCAAAGAACACGTTGGGTCTTTCCATCAGGCTCCTTCTGTTCCTGAAATACCTCCATCTGGGGCTGCCATTCTTCATCCTGCCATTGTTGAAGAATTTGAGGTTTCTTTTAAAACGAGGTTAGTCATGAAACCACATGTTTTCAATACAAGTGATGTCCGTACTCTTTGTTTAGAAGAAGTTGTTGATTTAATCGATGCACAAAATCTGGGGTCCTTTTTAACTGCTAATGATGATTACCATGAGGACTTTATCCGTGCGTTTTATGCTGGTGTGAAAACTAGTAAAGGTTACATGTTCAAGTGTTCCATTGGAACCAGAACTTACCGTTTTGAGGCTGATGATTGGCCCAAAGTGTTCAATCTGCCATCTCTGTTGCCTGAATTGCAGATGTGGCATGATCAGAACTTTGAAACACAGTTTAAGTTAAAGGAATATTGTGGATCCATTTCTAAATTGGAAAGGTCTCTTGGTGATGATGAGCCTCTGACTTCTGGTATGATTAAAAGCGTTCCAAGAATTTTGCATTGGATTCTTTCACATATCTTGCGTCCAAGGTCTGGTGGGCACTCTCGATTGGACAAGCCGGACATCCATCTATTGTATATTCTGCAGAAGAAGATACCATTAAACTGGCCCAATTACTTTGTCAAGCGTATCTTTCTTACGCGGAATAGCTCCAAAAACATCACTCTTGCATATGCTGCCCAGATTATGCGAATTCTAAAGTTTTGGAAAGTGGTTTTCCCTCCTGTGCCTCTCTTATCCTCTTATAGTGTTCAAGAATTCAACAATGCCACTCTCTCTCATATGGGTTATCGGTGGGACATCGAGCGTCGCTGCTACTACTTCTTTGAACGCAACACTAGAACCCGTATCTACAACTTTGATATTCCGTCTGAACACATTTATGTTGAAGAACAAAGGGATGAAGATATGGAGGATTCAGAAAATCCTCCTGATGCAAATGCCAACACTGGTTGGGGTGAGTGGGTACCACAAAGGTGGTCTCCTACAAACTATGAACCGGCTCCTTCATCGGCTCCACCGACTTCATCTACTGCTGCTCCGGCCTATCTTACTCAAATGTTTGCGCAGTTGGAAATTGCAAACAATGCCCGGCATGAAGAAGCCCGTGCGTGGCATGTCCAGCAAACGGAATGGCATAAAGAACACCGAGAATGGCATGATGAGCATACTCGATTGTATCATAATCAATATTCATGGCATACCGAATTGGTTAAGTGGCATCAAGTTTTCTATAATGAGATGTCTGGATTTATGGATGATTGTCGTTCGCACCAGGGGATTATGGAAATATTTCAAAGCACAGAGGTTCAGAGACGGTTCAGGCGTTACGCCTTCATGGGGCAGAATCCAGATGAAATGCCTCCTCCACCTCCTCCTCCAAGTTTCCGAGACCCCGATCGAGATGATGCGGAGTCTTGTGGTGGCCATTTTCCTCATTGAAGTTGCATTTCATTTTGCATATCATCATTGTTTCTTGCTTAAGTTTTTTTTTATGTTTAAACATTTTATGGTTTGGTTTGTTTCTGTAATTCGCAACTCTATTTGACAATTTCACTGCCTATGATTATTTGATTTTGTCTAAATTGTTTGCCTTTTATGTTTCATTCTTTGTGAGTGAACTCTGCTTATATATCTTGGTATTGCTTATTTTGTTTCTTCACCTATGCATTCTTTCTTGATGTTGACAAAGGGGGAGAAAGGCAAGGCAAGTGTGAAAAATGACAGGCACAAACTCAGGGGGAGTAATTCTCACACTTCAAAAAATTTGTCATTATAAAAAAGGGGGAGTTTGTGAGCAACTCTAGCTTTCATCATATGCTTCATATTAAGATAAAATGCTAGCCTTTAAATCTTTTGTCTCATTTTTAATAATGTCTTTGTTTTTCTGAAAATACGCAAAATGAATCGATTCATTCCATCATGCATCGATTCATGCTGTTGAAATGATTCTGGAAATTCGCAAAATGAATCGATTCATCTCATCATGCATCGATTCATGCTGTAAGAATGGTTCTGGAATTTCTTCTATGAATCGACACATACAAACATGCATCGATTCATTACTTGTTTAATTCTCTGTTTTTAATCATCTGTTCAGTATGTATTGATTCATACTAATATGTATTGATACATAAAAGTATAAATACTATTATGTATCGATTCATTCAAGTCTTGAATCGATTCAAATGTCTGTTTTACTTCTAACAGAATCTGCATATATATGTTGAGTGTTTCACTTAGTGTAGAATTAGAACACAAAAATTGCAGACGAATTTCAGAGTGAAAGATCATTGAAGAACACATCAAGAAAAGGAATTTTGAGTGTGGACAATTCAATGTTGAGCAGGATTGAAACCTAGAATCAAATTCATCTTCATCATCTTCTCAAATACCTTAATTCAAGAACATCAACAAGGAAGTGAGTGTTGTTATGTGAATTGAAGGCTTATGAGATAACGTTCAGTGGTACGATCGGAGATCCAACTGAGTTGAAGAGTGATAGAAGGTTTCAAGGAAAAACCAGCTGGGTTTTCCTTCAAGAACGGGCGTGTTCTTGAGGGTTTGTTAGTCACGTTTACAAGACAGATTCAGCCGCAGCGTAAGATTTAGAAATCGGGGGATTTCGCAAATAGATCGTGGAACCGGTGAATTGTTTGTATTACTTGCAGGGAATCTTGATTGGTCTCAGATCAAGTGAAGGTTGATACAATAGGAAGATCTAGGTGTATAGATTTCTGGTGTTTGTATAGCAACCTTGTAATCGACGAATTCAGCAATATTGATATAAAAGTTCTCAATTTCGGTTTGACATTGAGAGGGAGACGTACCCACATGCGAGGACGAACGTTGGGAACTTCCTTACTAAATCTCTACGTATTGTATTCCTTCTCTATCTCTATTTACATTTTCAATCGTTTTTTATTCATTGGAAATAGCTTTTGTGATATGTGCATTCAACTGTTTTACAGCTTGTGTGTTTTATTCTTTATCATCTCAATCGTAAATCCAGCACATTATCACATGTCCAGTCTTCTAGTGGCTGGTCCATAATAGACACTTGTATATTTGGGACCGTTGTTTCCGTTAATCTTTGAAAACTCTGAAAAATCTTTTAAATCCTTGTAAACAAGGAGGTGATCCATTAACCCCCCCTCTAGATCACTAGCCACAACATCTAACATATATCAGTGGTTGATGTTCGTGTATATCATTGCTTGAAGAGTTCGTTTGTGTTTCTTAGATCATCGTCTGATATTCATTTGTATCATTGACTTATGGCACTCGTCTGTGTTCTCTTGATGATTATCCAATGCTTATCTGTGTTGAAGAGGTTTGAAGTCCTGACGGTGGGATTAAACGTCAAAATGGTTACTGGTCCTGGCGTAACAGGTTATCCGAAGGAGGTTCGTCTGTCTCAGAGACCACTTATCTACGCAAGATTCGTGAAGAGGGTTCGTCAAATCCTAATGTTGCATCTGACGTAATAGGTTATCTGAAGAAGGATTGTTTGTCTTAGACAATATATCTACGGAGAATATATGAAGAGGGTTCGTCTATCCTGATTATGCATGTCTATCCCACAGACTGAAGTGCATCACCAGTCCTGGCATAACGGGTTATCCGAAGGAGGTTCTTCTGTCTCAAGTCATACATTTTTGTAAAATGTAGGAAGAGGGCTCGTATGTCCAGTTCTTGGCGTAACATGTTTACTTGAAGAGGGCTCGTATGTACAGTTCCTGGTGTAACAGGTTTGCTTGAGGAAGACTCATTTGTCTAGGTGTTTCTCACATGGTGTAATAGTTCAGCTTGGAAAGAGCTCGTCTGCTTTGTGTTCACTTCAGTCACCTGGAGTGTTGGGTTTATTTCCCATTTCTTGCATTCTCCAGCAGAGTGCAAATTTCAGGTCTTCTTGGTATTCAACCACCATTCATCTTGAATGGTCGATAGCCCGTGCTATCGTCCTTTTGAGATTAACAGTTGCTTGAATAGGGGCAGCTATAACACCCTAAATTTTCCCTCTTCTTTCTAGCATCATTATCATGTCATAATCATCATAAGCATGGCATATCCTTATTATCTTTGCATAGAAAAATGAAGCATAACATTCTCATGTTCTAGCATTGGGCATATGATCAATCGTGGGTGCATTTGAAGCCTTACAAGTCAAACTAAGAAGACAAGAGGCCTTGTCCAAGTCCCATGAAGTTTCTCTAGGTCATGTACAAGCTCAAGATCCTCTACAAGAGCCCATAAGGTTGGGAGATTATCAGATGATCCAAGATGGAACAATCTCCTACACATATGACCTCAAATTAGGGTTTCATTTTCAAGCAGGAATTTTTTGTGACTTTGGCCATTTCATGTGGGCAAAGTCCTTCATATGATATGAGAATGTTATGAATGAAATTTTGTGAGAAGATTCATTGAGGAAGGCAGTTATTTCATCAGTTGCTTGCATAAGAAGAAATTGGTCAAACTGATTATTTGAAAAGTCAATTGTGGCAACTCAAGGGTTCCAATCCCATTTTTCAAGCCAAGGGATGTTCTTAAGGTCATAGAAGAGGTTTGGCAAAGTCAAAGATCAAGAATCAAGAGGTGTTGAGAGACTTTCCATTTTTGGCATGTGACTTGTAATGAAAGTTGCTATTTTTGGCAAGTTTTTCCCTAATCTTCAAAGCTTTCTTTCATGATCAAGATGACTCAAAGTGATTTTTCCTTGAACATGAAAGTTGTAGAGTATTATCTCCCATTTTCAAAAAGTACAAGAACATGTCCATAGCCCTCATGGTTTGAAAATTGTGCTCATTTGAAGTTCACTTATTTTTAGGGTTTTACATGAAATGTCACTTGCTACCAATTTGCAAAAACTCATGTAATCCATTTCTAAGCTGATCATTGAGCAAAATTAGGTCACTATATCATAATACATGGCATGAAAGTCATTTGGCTCAAAGAATTTCACAAAACCCTGCATGAATAATGAGGTAATCACAAAGTGCAAAAAATGCAAGAGCACTCAAAAAGCATGCTACGAATGTCCAAGGGCCCAGATCACTTCACTCAGGATTCAAGGGTAAGATGGAACTTCAGTATGTGAAAGCAAGAGTGAAAGGCACGAGCAAAGCATGCACTCACACAACTTTTGCAAATTTGCAAATTCATTCCATTCACACTTACCTCAAGTGCATTTCATTCCATTCTCTCAGCATGAGCCATTGACATCATATAAAAGCCAACTAGGGTTTCATTTCACCAGGATCATCACCATTTTCACCAACTTCAAACTTTTTGCTCCATATGCATTTTCTTTCGATTCTCACTCCATAGCCACTCATTTGCAAAACTTCTTGCATAATCTGTCTCCCTGAAGTGTAAGGAACAAGGATCAACCATTCAATCAAGCTTTTGTGAAAGTTTTGCATCATTCTAAATTCAGATCAGGTTCATTCGAATTGCTAGATTCATGTTGTGCTAGAGTTTCTTTCACATTTATTTTGTGAATAGAGGTCACAAGAGGCTTATCTGGAGCTAGAGGTTGCTTTTCTTGGAGGTTTGAAGGTTCTGCAATCTCAGGTATACTAAAAAATTCATCATCCTGGATGTGATTTCTTTTGTATGCATTGTGTTCTACGTGTTGTCCTGAGCATGCTGATCTAGTTTGTTTTGGATATGGTGGTGAAATGAGGTAAAACCGTGGATCTGAAAGTTGTAGATCCAAACTTTTTTTCTTCGATTCAGCTTGTGTGTGTTAGATAAATGATTTTTGATGTTGGATTCGTGATGTACATGACTTGAGGTTTGGTTTGATGTATGATTTACGTGTTTTAGTTGAGATTTGTGGTTCTCCAACTTTTGGTTGGCCGGAGAAGATGATCGGCGTTTCTCTGACCGGTAGGGTTTATATTAGGGTTTAATTAGGGTTTAATGTCTCCAGATCGAATCCTGGCCTTTGGATCATGATTATTTAATTTAATTTTGTTTTATTAAGTTAATTAATCAGGATTAATATAACTTTAAAACGCAACCGTTTGATTTCATTTAATTAGCCACTTTGAATGTAGGCCTTAGGATCTGATTACGTTTTAGTCTTGTTGACTTGTGTGCATGGCCCTTGGATGACATTACTTTTCCTGACTAGCTTCCTTAGCCTTTAGATTTGCATACTCTACTTTTTTTTGTTGACCGCGCTGACCTTGGGCTTGACTTGCTCTTCGCACCCCTCCCTTTTATAGGCCCAAATGAATTGAACTAAGGCCTTTACTGACTGCACCCCTCCTTCATGGCCTTTTATTTTATTTTATTTTTTATTTCAGTTTGGTTTTTGATTTTTAAAAATAGTAGAATGCATCTAAAAATTCTGAAATAATTTATGATTAATTATTTTAATTTTCTTTAATTTTCTTTAATTTTTATTTTCCATTTATTTTCATTTTCCACGTAGGAATTAATTTCCACTTTTATTAATTGTTTTTAATTCATTTTTAATACATGCTGACTTGTAGATTTTATATCTTGATCATCAATTTGAATTTTGAGTTGGTTCTTTTTGCATTTGATTCATATTAAGGTTTAGTTTGTGGATGATTTTTTTTCTGATTTTTAGAAGCTTGTGTGAATATTTTTGATAGTTGACTTGAGCTTGAAGTTTCAAAACCCTAATTGGTGTTCTTGAGGTCCTTTGACCTAGGTTTCTTATGATTCTGACTTTACTCTTTTGACATGATATTATCACTGGATTAAGGAACATTTGTGCTTATTTGCATAATTTTTGCATGCGTTTGTGATTTGATTTGAATTTTCATATGAGATTGCCTTAATTTTGCTTCTTCTTGCTAGCATGCTTAGTTCTTAGGTTAGGAGGGCACTTGTGCCAATTCCTATAGGATGTTTAGAGGTATTTTTATATGAGGTTTTATCCTTGGTCCTTGCTTAGTGTGTGTGCTTTGAGAATTTTCTTTGTTACTTGTCTATAAAGTTTCTCACAAGTGTATGCATGTTCATTTCACCTCCTTTGTTCATCCCTTTTCTTCAATGCTTATGATTGAGTTTTTGTGCTTCTCCCCATGCTTGCTCATTCTTCTTAGGCACCTCTTAACATGATTAGGTCCCTGTTTTTTCACATGATGTTTATGCCTTGATTTGGTTTGTGATTGATTGTCCTTACACTCACTACAACAAACAAGACCTTAGACAGCGCTTTTTTTAGCCTTAGACAGCGCTTTAAAGCGCTGTCTAAACCTCCGCTGCTAAAGGTTTAGACAGCGCTTTTTAAAATGTTAAAAGCGTTGTCTAATCCCCCACCCTTAGACAGCGCTTTGGCCAAAAGCGCTTTATAAGACCCTCTTATTTTAAATTTTTTAGGTACACCTTAGACAGCGCTTTTTAAAAGCGCTGTCTAAGCCCCCCCCCCCCCCCCTTAGACAGCGCTTTGGCCAAAAGCGTTGTCTAAACCCCTCCTATTTTAATTTTTTTAGGTATACCTTAGACAGCGCTTTTCACAAAGCGCTGTCTATGCCCCCCCCCCTTAGACAACGCTTTTGCCTAAAGCGCTTTCTAATCCCCCCCTTAGACAGCGCTTTTGGCAAAAGCGCTGTCTATGGTATACGAAATTTTTTGTAGGATTTGTTTGAAACCACATTTTTTCCAGGTTTATAAACCAGAATTGGTACCTGTTTTCAACCAGATTTTGACAGACAATTATCACATTTTATATATGCCATTTTGGCCTTTTTTTACCAATTTTTGGCTAACCAATTCAAACCAATTCAAACCAAATTTGCCATAAATGTATCAAAATATATACAAATTTATGTTTACATTTATAAGTCATTACATATACTACTACAAATGTACACATTAATTACACACTTTGAGCTCTATCATGTATTGACACCACTCCTCTTTGATTTCGTCCACTTGATCCTTTGTATATGATGCACACTTGAATTCATCAAAGTACTACATAATAATATAACATATTTTGAATTAATTCCAACTATTTAATTATATGAGATATGTGTAAATATAAAAATAACACATAAGTTAGAAATACATACATCGGTGGGAATCTCTAATCGGCCCAACATGAGAGTATCTCGCATAAACCTCAACATGAAATACCCGCAATCTATTTGATTACGTTGAAGAGGACACTACATATGAAAAAAAATATGGATTATAAATCCTAAGTTTTATCAAGTGTAGTCATCACTAATATAATAAAAAACGCGGTAATTAAAAATATACCGCCACTTTAATCCATGCAATGGAGTTGGCGCCCCTCCTTGAGGTTTGGACAACTCGTTGGGCCCGAAAAGCTTGTAGGACGCTAATAAAATAAAAATGAAGCAATTAGAACAATTCACATAAACTAAGAAAAATTTTGAACATTCTCACTTACGTGTCAATTAGGACCTTCATATAAACTTTGAATATACCAAGGAAGTTAACATAAGTTTTAATCATACCTCATATCCTACGCATATGAGGTTTGTCGGCCATGCAACAAACGAACCTACTGCTTCGTGCACCGTTGTTGCATCTGAATCATCGCTAGGATATGGTAATGCTGCATTCGGCTCAACTGCAATATCAACTGATACCTTCAAACATCCAGCAGGGAGCTCTCTAGTGTGGAGTAATACTCCGCTAACGTTATGCACTTTTCCCTTGCCAACCATCCGATAGTATGGTGACGACAAATACAGCTGACAATGGGAAATGCCCTAAAACCAATAATAACAAGAAATCGTTAATGTGTATATATGTCAAATACATAATTTAAGCAAATAGTTCAATTTAAGCCAATTATATGTAATTACCTCTGGAATGTTCAGCTGAAAGGTACAGTTGATACTGTCTTTGTCCGAAGCATCTTTGTATACTGTTGAGGCGCTAGCCTCTCTTTCTCTCCTCAATGCATCAAGCTCAGCTTGCATGGCTTCCATTCTTGCATGAAGCTCCCGATTACTAGGAGCCTTTCCTTTTTTAATACTCAGGGAGGTCGGAGTGACTCCAAATCCCTTACCCCTCACCCGACCAGAATACTCAGGGACATCTAATGCCCGACCAAGTATGCTCCTAGTATCATCGGGAGATAAAGACTGAGATAGCTCCTCCTGAAAAATCAGATGAATACCGTACACTTGTCAAATATTTGTGTATAAAAATGTTATTCAAATAATGAAAAAATGTTATACTTACACATTTCTGGTATACGTGTAAAACTTCTTCTTGAGGAACTCCAGATTTTCCCACACGGGCTTCCTTCCACAAAACATGTGCAGGAAGAAATGTTTCTGAACTTTCCTCCTTCTGCAGCTACACATTAAGTAATACAATTTGATCAGATAAAACTAATATATGATGAACAAATTTGTTATCGCAATTTAAAAATACTTACCATGGATTGTTCTAACCGTCCATATCCGACACGTCCTTTTCGGTACGGATATGCGGGACTTGATGCTCTTTCCCGATTTGTAGCACTTATTCTTTGAAAAACCGGGTCTTGTCTTTTGGATTTGAAAGCTTCCCATTCTTCAGCCGATATCAAACTTTCATATTTTTTGGGAAGCTCCGCATCCACAAAATTACCATCCGCATCCTTAAGGAACTTGGATGATAAAAATGTCTGAAACTCTCTTAGAAGCTTTCCGGCCAATTTCATACAAAAGCCTCTTCTTCCTTCTTTGATGTTAAAACATCGCTAAGAAAAACATACAGATTGATAGTTAGTATCGGTAATTGATAAAACATAATTGATACCGTATAATTAAGGGCCAAATGATTGTACCTTTATCTCACTCCAAATTTTTTCTTTGGACTCATTCAGCTCTTTGTTTCTCCAATCATCACATGTAATGGGAATTTCATTCCTTACTAGTGCACCGATAAAACTAGTTAAGGTATGCCCATTAGGTTCTATAAGCTGTCCCTGGGTGCTCCAATAGACATCTAGTATGATGCCTCGAGATCTTCCTTGGACCACCCTTCTCATTACTGTGATGCCTCTTCGAATTTCTTCTTCCGCAGATACTTTTTTAGGAACTTCCTCATGTTGGTCATCAGCCATGTCTAACCTGTAATAAACCAAGGAAACCATCAAATATCAAATATAACTTATAATCAAAGCAATTGAAAACAAAAAAAATAAAGAAATCATGCATTATCATATATAACTTATAATCAAAGCAATTGAAAACAAAAAAAATAAAGAAATCATGCATTATCAGATATAACTTATAATCAAAGCAATTGAAAACAAAAATATAATGAAATCATGCATTATCACATATAACTTATAATCAAAACAATTGAAAAAATAAAATAAAGAAACCATGGATAATTTACCTAAGTCACTAACATCTCTTTCTTTTCTTTGTTGGAATATTAATCACTTGTTTCTTAGCAATGCGTACGGATGAATTGATCCAAATTCCCTCATTATGATCGTTTCTTATATATGCCTCATCCGGTATAAGATCCTCAACTTCATCATTTCTATTCAACTCATTCTGTCTAATGCATGACTCATTCTCAACATCAATATCATATTGATCGACACCGCTTTCATCAGTCACTTTGTTAGAGAAAAGCACTATAGACCATTTTGTACTCTTCGGGTCATTCACATAGAACACTTGTTTAGCCTGAGATGCTAGAATAAAAGGTTCATCTTTGTACCCCACCCTAGTAAGATCAACTTGCAAAAATCCAGACTTATCCATTCGTATGCCACTACTATTCACCCACTTGCAACCAAAGATGGGAATCTGAAACTTCTCGTAATCAAACACCCAAATGTGCTCAATAACTCCAAAATATGACAAATTTGCATATTTGGGGTTTAAGTCCTTCATACTTGATATATGCATTGCTTCAGCTAGCACGGTGACACCACTATTTTGCATAGTACTCTTATCATCTTGTTCTTTGGTATAAAATGTGTATCCATTAATTGAAAATGCGCTATGAGAAAACACATGCAAACTTGGACCATATGCCAAACATCTCAACCTTTCTATTACCGAAGAAGGATCTGAAGAGCGCTTCAAATAAATATGATCCTTCAACCATTGTATGAAACTTTGATTGTGCTCTATAACTATCCAATTTTCATTTCTGTTCGGATTTAACCTTCGGAGTACATCCTTGTGCATTTCAACATATGGCTCAACCTCATTATTATTGTGCAGAACATACAAATGAACTTGATCCCGTTCATCCCTTGATATTGTCACAATTTTATTCCCAATTAATTTTTTACCTTCCATTTTGTCGAAAATCTGAGCTCTGGGGAGTCCAATCGATTGAACGTTAGACAAATATTCAGTACAAAACTCAACAGCTTCTTCAACAATGTATCGTTCAACAATACAACTCTCTGGTCGACTTCGGGATTTCACGTACCCTTTTAATATTTTCATATACCGTTCAGCAGGGTACATCCATCTCATATAAGCTGGTCCACACAACTGTGTCTCTTTCACAAGATGAACAACTAAATGAACCATTATGTCAAAAAAAGACGGAGGAAAATACATTTCAAGCTCACACAAGGTAATTACAATCTCTTTTTGTAGTGTTGGTAAGATCTCGGGATCGATCACCTTACTACAAATTGACCTAAAGAAAAAACACAATTTAGTTATGGAACTTCTTACTTTTTCTGGCAAAATAGAACGTATACCGATCGGTAGAAAATGTTCCATTATAACATGACAATCATGTGTCTTCAAATTCTTCAACTTGAGGTCTTTCATAGAAACAAGTCTTCTGATATCAGATGAGTATCCTTCTGGAACCTTAACTTCACTCAGAGACTTACACAAATTTTTTTTCTCCTTTCTAGATAAAGTAAAAGCAGCAGGTGGTAGATATGTTCGTCTTCCTTTCTTCACGGGTGCTAATTCAGTTCTCATTCCCATTTTTAACATGTCCTCCCTTGCTTTAAGGCCATCCTTAGACTTGCCTTTTATATTGAGTAATGTACCGATAACACTTTCAAATATGTTTTTTTCAATATGCATAACATCGAGAAAATGTCTCACGTACAAAGACTTCCAATATGGAAATTCAAAAAATATCGACCTTTTCTTCCACCCACCTTTCACAATCTTATGTGCAAAAGGCTTGCCAAACTCAGTACGCACATCTTTCACCTTTTCAAAAACTTGTTCACCTGACAATGCGGGTGGAGCTCTACGATGTTCGGTGTCTCCATTGAATGCTTTTCTCCACCCACGGTAGTGATGTTTAGAATGTAAGAATCTACGATGACCGAGAAACACATTCTTCTGGCAAAGTTCCGATCGAATCGTATCGGTTCCGTCTTCACAAACAGGACACGCACGTTGACCTTTAATGCTATACCCAAATAGATTCCCGTATGCTGGAAAATCATTAATTGTGCCAAACAACATCGCCCTCAAATTGAAACTTTCTTTCCTATATCCATCATAAACCTCCACACCGTTCTCCCACAAAATCTTTAAATCTTCGATCAGAGGTGTCAAGTATACGTCTATGTCATTACCTGGTTGTTTAGGCCCAGAGATTAACATAGATAACATCATGTACTTACGCTTCATACATAGCCACGGAGGTAGGTTATAAATCATAAGAATCACAGGCCATGTGGTATGTGAAATACTTTGAAGACCATGTGGGTTCATTCCATCAGTAGATAATGCAAATCGAAGGTTTCTTGCTTCTGATCCAAACTCAGGATAATCATTATCAATCTTCGACCACTGTGGTGAATCAGCCGGATGCCGATACTTTCCATCAGTAATTCTTTCATCTGCATGCCAAGTAAGATGTCTTGCATCGGTTTCACTACGAAACATGCGCCTAAATCTCGGAATTATCGGAAAATACCATAAGACTTTTGCGGGAGATAATCTTTTCTTATATCGAGACAAACCGCATTTAGGGCACTCAGTTAACGTTGCATATTCGTTACGAAACAAAATGCAATCGTTAGGACAAGCATGTATCTTATCATAGCTCATGCCAATAGAGCACAACATTTTTTTTGCCTCATAGGTTCGATTAGGAAGAACATTATCATCCGGTAGCATTTCTCTCATAAGGGCCAACAACTCTGTGAAACTTTTATCCGACCATCCATTGCCCGCCTTTAAGTTGTACAACTTTAATACCGCAGAAAGTCTTGAGAATTTAGTGCAACCTTTGTACAACGGTTTCTCTGCATCGCTTACCATCCTCTCAAACATTTCAGGACAATCATGAAGATCTTCTTCCAGTGCTTCTACAATCTCTTCAACTCGATCACAATCATATGTTTCCGTGTCTTTGTCGTATGAAGCATAGGTCGTATTACTTTTTCCACTCGATTCAACATTCCCGTTAATTTTCTCACCATGAAATATCCAACACTGATAACTTTGATCAATTCCATGCCTCAGCAAATGCAATTTCAATCCATGTGCGTCAACCTTACCAATATAACAACAACGCAAGCAAGGACAATGCATTCGTCTGGGGTTTTCAGCGTGTTGAACAGCATACTTAACGAATTCCGCAACCCCACTCTCGTACTCTTTGGTCATTCGATCGGCACAGATCCATGTTTTATCCATGGTTTTCCTACTTAAAAAACGTATACATAACCAATGTTAATATAAACTTCAATAACGTATCCGATACGCCAATATACCAACTTTAATTACCTCATCACTTTCATTTTTTATATTACAAGAATCAAACTTTTTCTATTACAATATACCTATAACTATATAAGAGTTCGTTCAATCATTTTATGGGAGAAATCTTTTGGCTAGATTTGCAGCCAGAAAGCAAACTGTTGTTGCTTTAGAATGAAATGTTAGTGGACCTGTCATGTCCTCCATGGATTCTATGAGGAACCACATTAGATTGCTAATGGTTGTTATCAAGGTGTATTAGCAGTTGGATCTATTTGTGGAATTCAAGATTTGAAGTTCCTTTGAAGAAAAAGAGAGAGTTATTCTCTATTGAAGTGGAGTTTCTTACACCTATTATAAGGGATATTTTTTCTATTCGACATCCTTTGATACAATCAACACCATATTCAAACAAATAAAACTAAGTTGTTAGAAGTGTAGTTATATCAAAATGGAAGTTCTAAACTAATAAATGGAAGAGACAAAGTCCTTTAACGTGAAACAAAGTTTATTCAAAGTCCTTTAACGTGAAACATCTAATTACAAGTATCAAAGTTCAGAACATCTAAATACTGATATCACAATTAAGAAACACATTATATGGAATATCAAGACACTTGTTTGTGGCATCAATTGGAACAAAAAAAATCAACAAAGAAACATTATATTTTCAACAATTTACAAGCTTCGGACAGTCACACACATTTTTCTGAAAAGTAAAAACTCTACACACATGATCTCTTAACAAATTAAAAGCATGATAGTATCATGGGTCAACTAAAACCAAATGACCTTACACCTAAAAAAATGAAGTAAAAATAAGACAATGAAAAGGAAATGAAACAAAGAAATTGTAAAATGTGAGAAGACTTCTCTCTTTAGTATCATAGAACAAATAGGCAAAATAAATAAATAAACTTAGCAGGACAAACTACAACAATAGCAGGCTGGTCGCTGGTAGGGTTTGTCAATATATCTTTCTCAAAGCTCATCAATAAACTCTTAAAAAACAAACATGTATCAAAACAATGGCAGCACATTTAAAATTTGTATCAAAACCAAAGCAGGCTGGTCGCTGGTAGGGTTTGTTCGAAGAAATGAAACAGAACAAATGAAAAAATGAAAAAATGAACATACCTCAATGAAGAACAGTAGAAACGATTGATTCTTTAAACACTTTCAATGACTGAAACGAATGAAGGAAAACAATCTATTGAAGTTCGCTGTAATGGGGTTCGTTCGCTGGGAGGGAAAACAAAAAGAACAGAGAACGAAAATAGAAGTCTGAAATTTAATTTTAATAAGACCTTAGACAGCGCTTTTGAGGAAAGCGCTTTCTAAGATATTCCTTAGACAGCGCTTTCCAAAAGCGCTTTCTAAACCCCCCTTTAGACAGCGCTTTTGGTTTTAAATTTTTTTTTAATTTAAAGACTTTAAACAGCGCTTTATCAAAAGCGCTGACTAAGGTATATATTTAAAAGCGCTTTCTAAAAGCGCTGTCTAAGGGGGGGGTCTTAGACAGCGCTTTTAGAAAGCGCTGTCTAAGACCCCCCCCTTAGACAGCGCTTTCATTATTTTTTTGGACCATTTTCCGTGTTTTATTTTAATTTTAACCTTAGACAGCGCTTTCTTTTAAAAGCGCTGTCTAAGATGCGCTGTTAAAAAACGTTTTTGGCGTAGTGACTTGTTCACATGTCCACTTCACTTCCCATTCTTATATTGTTTATGTTTGAACTTGCAATAACCTTTCTTTGGTCTCTTGAGTTGTTTGTGCACATTCTTGTGTGGGTGTGATTCTGGTCTTGATGATTTTTGAAGCATGTGTAGCTTGTGTGATCTTTTCTATTCCATGTTTGCTTTTGTTTCTTTCATGATAGCTTGTGTTGATTTGTTATGATTTGATTGATCCACTTCTCATCTTATATTGTATGCTTAATCTTGGCACTTGAGGGTGACACTTCAATTCTGGTTGTGATGTTTTAGTATGATCTTTTGTTCATTTGTATCTCATTTGATTTCACTTGCTTTTGACTTACCACTTGTTTATGTTTCTAACCATTTCAGGGGCTTTGGTAAGTAAGAGGTGTGGATGAGATTCCCACATCTCCAATTCTTTTCTCTTCATCTTTCATTATGCTTTCTCACTTGTGATTAAGATGTGCCTTATGTCATTACTTGTTTAACTTCTTTCCTTCCCCTTAGAAAACAACTCATCTCCTTTAGAGGAGTGAGTTGTATTCTACTTTCCTTTCTTCTCCTTTCTCTTTCTCTTCTTCTTTTCTCTTCCTTTCTTTAGGATAGTTAGTTCAATACTCACTAACCTAGGATCATCCAAGCATGCCAATATTAGGATTAGTCATTCCCCATTAGACTTTTACCTTTAAGATATTTTGGTTTCTCTCTTTCTAATCTCCATACAAAACCATAAAAAACACTTAATAAAGGAAGAAGTGACTTCTTGTGTATAGCCTTATTCCATGAGTCATATGTATTCATTCCATCTTTGAATAGTGCATTTGTCTAGCATGATGCACAAGTCTGATCATGAGGTCATCTTCATCAAGAAAATCCTAAAAAAATACTTCTTCATGTTAATCACTAAAACACCTAATAAGTTCAACAAATCAACGAGCTTAAGCCCTTGCCCTTGGAAACAAGTCTTGGATAAATTCTCCTTACTTGGTGTGCTTGTTCTATTATTCCATCTTGGAAAGTAGTAGCAAGTACACATTCCATGGAAAAGAGCTTGAGTTCATTCTCTTGTGCCACACTCCTAAAAGACTTCTAAAAAACACAAACAAACAATAAGAGTCTCTCCTTCGGGACTTCTCTTCTCATCACCTTCACTCTTTACGTGCGAACTTGCTCCTACTTGTCATTTTGCAAGACAGTAACGCACTCGTCGTCTGAGCCTGCAACACCTGAGCCTTGAAACAGGCAGTTCAAGCCTTAGAACACAAGCAATTTTTCCACCCCTAATTAGGGGAACTACGGCGACTCTGATCCTCATTGTCCAGATGAGGTACGTAGGCAGCGGGGTAGGGCCCGTTCGAGCACACTCTTTTATTTTCCATACATTTCCCCCCTTTCTTTTCTTTCTTATCTAGTTTCAGTTTCAGTTTTGCAGCAGCTTTCATTTCTTCACCCTTTGAAAAATGATTTTTTTGAGAGCGTGGATCCCATCGGGTATGGCAGACAATCTGGGGTGCTAATACCTTCCCAGGTCATAACCGACTCCCGAACTTAGTCTCTTTGGTTCGTAAGATCTGTGTCCTTCCTTTTCATTTCTTCTGGTTTGTGCAGCATTACCATTCCCATTCCTTCGGGATAAAAATGTTTGGATGGTGACTCTACCTCTTTCC
Source organism: Lathyrus aphaca (assembly GCA_963966055.1). Lineage (NCBI taxonomy): Eukaryota > Viridiplantae > Streptophyta > Magnoliopsida > Fabales > Fabaceae > Lathyrus > Lathyrus aphaca. Next base: position 248,679,112 of record OZ014525.1, on the reverse strand, counting down.
GCACCACTTTCGCGTTTGTACCAGGATGGAAATCTAGGGAGTGACACTCATGGTTTCTGAAAATTCCTCCACATGCAACCAGAGGAGGAAAACCATTGGATGTATCGTCCGTATTACACTTAATCCAAGACATTATTGGTGGATTCCAAAGAACTTCAATGATCCTGACTGCCATTGGAGGAGGGATCCTTATGCCAAACTGTTTTATCACACAAAAATTTGTAATGTTACACTGAGTTTTAGCAGAAAAACAATTACCTTCCATATGTATTCTTGTATTAATCAGGCTTATGGCAGAATTTAGGGTTTAGGGTAATTATGTTATGAAGATCAGGGAACCAAGCAGTGATACCTTGAGGAAGATTCCAGCCATTACTGCTAATAAACTCAAATACTTTTGTGTTTATAGTGTTATGGTTAAAAGGAGGAATATTCAGCTGCTGAACCAAAGGATCACCATACCAAGCATCCCTCAAAAAGTGTATTCTACAGCCATCACCAAGATTCCAATTAGAGTTGTTTATTAGGTCAGAGAAACTGCTTTTAACACTAGACCAGATAAATGAAAATATGTGATATTGAATAGGTTTTTTATCCCTTAAAAATCTTTGCCTGAGAAGAGTTGCCCATTGATTTATAGAATTGAAAAACTCCCAACAAAGCTTAAGATTTGCAGCTTTATTAATATTCCTTAATGACCTAATTCATAGTCCACCTTCCAATATAGGAGTGCAGACTTTGTGCCAAGAAACATAGATAAGCTTCCTCTAGTAAATGTCACAGGACCAGATAAAATTCCTCATGTAGGTTTCTAGTTCTTTGATGGATTTGGGTGGCCAAGAATAGATAAGCATATTATATATTAGGATGCTATGAATCACCCTTTTAATGATTTGTAATCTTCCTGCCATATTGAGGAATGAAGACATCCATTTGGGAAGTTTAAATTTAATCATCCTGCCATATTGAAAATGTATGGCCTTGGGCTTCCCCTTGAAAATAGGGATTCCTAAGTAGTTGAAAGGTAGTTGTTCTTCTAAGAATCCTAGAGCTTGTGTGTAAGTGGAAAGTTGAAGAGAGTAAATGAAGCCTCCAAAGATTGTAGATTTAGAGGGCTTCACCTGTTGACCAGAGCATTGTTCATATCTAAAGAAAAGGTGTTTGCGGACCTCCACATTAGAGTTGGAAGCTTTACAAAACAACATTATATCTTCTGCATATAGAGCATGAGAGGGAACATTTAGATTCTCTGGACCTTTGAGAATTTCCAATAAACCATCATCCACTAATTTAGAGATTTCCCTGCTTAGAACATCCTGAGAAAAACCAAAAAGAAGAGGAGTGAGGGGGCCTTCATGTCTAATTCCACTTTGACAACAAAAAAAACCAGCCTGAACACCAATGAGGGATACAGACAACTTGGCTTATTGAAGGATTGTTTGGATTAAGGACCAAAAATTGATAGAGAAACCAAACTTATGAAGCACAAGGAGAATGAAATTCCAATCTAAGGTATCAAAAGCCTTCCTAATATCTATCTTAACTGCCATATATTTTCCAAAGGACTTGTGCAGAGATTTATAGCTTCAGAAGTAATACAAATATAGTTAGCAATATTTCTTTCTCTGATAAAACCTCTTTGCTCAGGAGAGATTGTAAAAGGAATAAGGGGAGCTAACCATTCATCTAGAATTTTGGTCAGAATTTTGAATTGGAACTTAGCCAGGGAAATATGCCTATACTGATCCACCATGTTAGCAATAGGGGATTTTAGGATGAGAATGAAATTATTTGAGTTCCAATTTGGAAGAAGCCAACCAGTGGTAAATAATTGAGTTGAAGTAGAAATAACATCATATTTAATTATGTACTGGTATTCTTGGAAGAAAACACCCCTTAATCCATCAGGTCCAGTGGAGCTGTCTTTGTTTAGGTAGAAGAAAACCTGTTGGATTTCCTCAGGACTGGGAATATAAGTTAGAATATAATTGGTAATATCAGACACCACCTTAGGAATTACTTCATCTACAAGACCATTGTCCAAGGAATGGTTACTAGAATTAAACAAGCCCTCAAATGCTGCAAGAAAATGGAATATGGAAGAAACTAATTTTGTACTATTTCTTACTTTGGCCATCCTATGGAAGAAGGAAGTATTCCTATCCCCCTCATTGTGTCACTTAACTTTGGCTTTTATTTTCCAAAAAAGGTCCTTTATTTTAAGGGCAGTTTCCAATTACAATTGAGCTTTTTTCTCTTGATCAAAAAGGAAATCAGACTGGCCATTCAATTGTATTTGAGCATGAAGGTCATCAAGTTTAATAATAACTTTCTTCAAGAGGTCATGGACATTCCCAAATGTGTCACTATTCCATATTTTCAGTTTATCTTTTATAAGTTTCAACTCTTGGGACATGATATACATAGGGCAGCCAAAATACTTAGTATGCCAATAGTTCTTAATGACATGAATACAGTCAGGGTGCTCACTCCACATAGGAAGAAATTTGAAAGTAGAAGTAGTTTTAACAATTTTGTAATCAAACACCAACATGATTGGATGATGGTCTGATTTGTGCCTATTAAGAGTGGAAACTATAGAACTACTACAGAAATATATCCAGTTTTGATCAGATTACTCTATCTAGTCTTCTCTCAATAAAATGAGGATCTCTTATACCATTGTGCCAAGTGAATTCAACTCCTCTGGTGGGAAAGTGTATGCGAGAATTGATGTCAGTCTATTTTTAAAAGTCAACAATTCAGCTTTGGATGGATTCGAAGAGCCTCTATGCTCATGTGCACCTAATATGGTGTTGAAGTCCCTAATGAAGCTCCAAGGAACATTCCTTAATACACCCAAAGAGGAAAGTGTAGTCCATATTTCACTTCTTTAACATTGCTATTAGAGGCATAAATAGTAGCAATACCAAAACTAAGATCTCCATCCTTCAAACAAAAGGATACACGTTGGTCATCAATGAGGAATATTTGAGGATCTAGATGAGTGGATTAGAGGCACCACAATTTAGGTAGCAGATTTGATCTATGATTTACAGCAAAGACTTTGAGATTAGTCCTAGGGAAGAAGTTGACAGGGAACTGATCAATAGATATCCAAGGTTCAACATTGACACAAAAGTCTGACTTCTGACATTTGAGAAGGTTTTTTAAAGCTAACGTAGTGGCCTGATTAACAAGTCCCCTAGAATTCCAGAAGAGACACTCAATTTTGCAACGTTGGATGAGCCTACTCGAGCTCTAGTACTAGGACCCCCTTTAGAGGTTATAGAAACATATTTGACCTTCTTCTTATAATGTATAGAAACTAATAACTGGAAGTTTTTGTCTTTGTTCAAAGGGTCGTCAACTTCCTCATATTCTTCAACCATGTTGGCCCAAGCATTTCTAAGGAAGGACATATTCTGATGTAATTGCTAATTTGTCTCTAAAACTCACACATGTTCCACCTGAGTTGCATAACAAACTCAGAACTACTAGAGCTAAGGTCCTCCTCCACATGAGAATGAGACATCTCCTTATCCAACCTGTTAGAGGAAACAAGAACAACCAGTTACTTTTGCTGGATCAGAGGGCCATGGTCTGAGTTTGAGATGTTCAAAGGAGCATCTCTCTCTGACAGAGCAGGGCTCTCAACTCTAACCTCATTAGACGTGTTAACAATCTGGAGTGAGACCACATGATTGGTAGGAGTCATAATAAAGGGGTAGCTCAAGTTGTCCTCAACATTAAGACCATTATCAACCACATTATCTTTCTTCACATTGTTTTTTTAATGTTTCTTTCTTTTTGGCCAGTTCACTAAAAGAGGGTAATTTCCTATAAATTCCAACATTGTGACCAATAAGTTTACAATGGTCACAAAAATCATGAATGTTTTCATAAGACACGTCCACAAAAAAAGCAAAGTTTTTCCTCTCTACCAGGATATAGTTTCTAAGGCTGCTAGTGAGGTCTAAATCTACAAGGATTCTAGCAAAGTGATCGAAATATCTGTCAAACACAAAATTTGTGGTGGTATCTTCTATATAGATAGGGCTACCTATGGCACCAGCTATAACATACAATATTTTTGGTCTCCAGTATTCTTTTGATAATCCTGAGATACGAATCCATACTTGTGCAGATGTCTGATGTTGAGCGTATAGATTAAAATCCTTTGTCCAGGCAAAGAGATTCAAAACTCCTAGATTTAAATTCTATGAAGTGGTGGAACAAATACGCTGCAAATCTTCAAAGCTCGAAAAGGAGAATTCAAAATAGCCTTTTCCAAGCGAAATGAGGCCTCATTTAACTAGATAACACCAAATGTCATTGGGTTTCTTTTTCAGAACATCAATATTCAACGGGAGCACTCCTTTTGGCCAAATGTTTCTGCCATGAAGGTTGTGTTTACATGATTCTAATCCTGCTATATACTTTTCTTTCGGAATTGTGATTGATAACTGATCACTTTTAATGAATGATTGTGAAAGATGACTAATTGGGATGTCACAAACATTGTTAACCACCTCAACAAAAGATTTATTTGAGGCGGTGGAAGCTTTGTTAATGGAGGGAGGTTGTGTAGGGGGAGAAGGGTTGAGACAGAGCTAGGGAACGACCACTAGAGCAGCCATTAAATTCTTATTAAGATTACTAATTGAATTTAAATATAATGCTAAATTAATTTTTAAAAGAAAATTGTTATAAAATAAACAAAAAAGTCTTAAAAATATATGAAAGTAATGTAAAAAATTATATAATTATATAATTGTGTTTACAAAATTTATACTAGAAATATAAGATAAAAATTACATAATTGTGTTTAAGAAATATATATTATAAAAAATGTTTAAAAGTTATACAAATTAAGTAGTTTCGGCCCATTGAAAATGTATAGTGTAATAGAAAAAATAAATGAAATAATTAAGTAATCATTTATCCGTATGTTCGCATAAGTTGCGCAATGTCGTTATAAACAGAGGAGGCTGCATTCAAATCTTTAAGAAATTTCAAAAAATATAAAAAAATAAACAAATAAATTTTTTATTTAAATTATGTATAAAGTTAATACCTACAAAAATACTAATAAATATCCAACTATAATTTTAAATGTATAAGTATTATTTTGGTATTTTTTTCTTAAAGAACTTATTTATTAATAAATTTTTTTCTTAAAGAATTTATTTATTAATATAGTTTGCATACACTTTTTATGCACTACTAATCCATTGGTCCAAACAAAAGTTTGTTTGTTGTGATTCACCTATCAAGGATTAGGGTTTTACAGTTCATTGAGGAATTTAGGAAAAGGATCAATCAAGAATGGAACTATGTATATTCAAGCTTTCTATCTTCACTATCATTCATAAGGATCGAGATGTCATAAACATCAAGTATCAATCACAAGATTTCATTTTTTCAAGTGGATCAAGCCCTAAAGGCATATGTAGTGCCAAATTAGGGTTTTGACCTATCGAGGATCCAAAACTTAAAATTTTCATCTATACATGAGCCAATACCATAAGTAGTGGTTTTAATAGCTCACACATGTAACGCCTTAATTTTTATATTTATTTTTGTGAAATAAATATTAAATAATTTAATGGCATAATTGAATATTTGGTGAGGAAAGTATTTTATGAGAATAATAATAATAATATAAGGTGTATTATTATGATATTGTTATTATTTAAATAAAATAAAAAAATAAATAAATGGTTAGTTAAAGGTTTAAGGGGCAAAGGTGGAATTGTTATTTCATAAAAAGAGGAAATAGGGAAACAAACCTCATTTTCATCGTATTTTGACGAAGAACAGAGAGGTCTGGAGAAAGAGGAGAAGAAAGGCAAGGTCAAGGATCATAGATCACCGAGACCCAAAAGTTGTGCAGAAAAGCTTCGATTTTAAGGTAAGGGGGGAGAAAAGGGTTTCTGATTGGTGATAGGACATAGAAGGGTAATTGGGAGTTCCTTCCTCCCTTAGGTATTTTAAGAGATTATGATAACAATGATTGAATTGATGCAATATTGTGAAATTGTTGATGAATATGATTATACGATGTATTTTGAAAATATATTTGGTGTTGTATGTTGGGCATTGGGAAGATTGATATATGAAGGTTGTGGGGGTTATGATGAACAGAGAAGAGGATTAAACCTCATAGATTCCTTAATTGATCTAGGAAAGTTATTAGTAAAACTAGTTGATGTTATATGTATAAATGGATAATAAACATGTGAATTGGTTGGTTTTGAGTGTCAAATTTGACTTAGAATGGTTGGGATTCGTGCATGTGAGGAAGACGGAAGAAATTGGGACTTTTGGAAAAATTGAATTTTTGGGGTACAGGTGCCACAACACGGGCAGTGTTGTACAACACGGGCGGCCGTGTTGTCCTCCTGGAAAATGTGTTTTGGATGATTTGGCCCAACACGGGCAGTGTTGTACAACACGGGCGGTCGTGTTGTCCTCCTGGAAAATGAGTTTTTGTGGATTTTGAGGGGCGTGTCCCAGGCCACCCAACACGGGCCGTGTCAGGCAAAACGAGCGGCCGTGTTAGGCCCCTATAAATGTAATTTTTCGTCCGTTTTAAGGTGGATTTGATTCATTCTTCTAATGTAGGATGATATTAGTGAAATAAGACTTTGAGGATGTCCTAATAATGAATATAGGACTTGATGATTAGTCGCATAAGAAATCCTAAATGCTTAATTGAATTATAAGAATATGTAGATTGTTATAATTGTGAATAACACGAGATATGTATATGCTATGTGTGTGAATAAGATGCACTGATGATTGGTTGATGAGATCATGAGGATCGTAAAGCATGATGTGTTCATGTGTATTGTGATATGGTATGCGTTGTTGTGTCTGCATGCGCATATGTTTTATGGAATAATCATGTCGTGGATGTGATTATTCGGGATTCGTGGAGAATCGTGGTTGTAGGGATGATCGTGTCTTGTTGGAGACGTTAACGATGCATTCGGGGTTCTATTGATGAACCGTTATTGTGAGTCGGTACCGCATTTGCATTGTGCATTGGAGTCACATTGCATTATGATTGATTGAATAATATGATTGATTGAATGATATGAATGATAACTTGGTGTGATTAGAGGTGAATTACTTCTTCATATATGTCGTATGCACCGTTATATTATGAATCTATTTCTCACCCCTCTGTTTGTTTTGTTGCGTCTGTGCTTCTTCGGAAGTGCAGACAATTCAGGTACTTGAGAAGTACGTTGGTGTGATGTCCGTGTCCTAGGAGCTCTGATATGTAACGGGAACGGGGATCTTTTCCACATTTACTTTTATTGTTTAGAAAAACTTATCTTTATGATTAAACTTGAATTGAAGAACCTTTTTATGTGTGATTTGCTTAGCCTTTGAGCTATTGACGTTAAATATTGAATTCCGCTGTTTTCTTTTATTAATGATCTTGATGAACGATGATGATGTAACATTTCACTTTGGACAAATAACTCTGATTATATTAAAGATTTATAATAATAATTTTATGGGAAAAGTGGGTGTTACAATTGGTATCAGAGCAGGTCGGTCCAACCGGCCAGATTGTGTCAGTCCTTAGAATAAGAGTCATGTGTTTCCTAACCTGAGTTATTTGTTGTATCAGTATGGCAGGAAGGAATGATGCTGCTCTTGCTGCGGCTATGCAAACCATGGCGCAGACGGTTGAGAACGTTGTTCAGGTCGTTCAGGGTGGAGGAAATGCTCAGTCTCGTGCATTGGAGCAGTTCCGGAATAACAAGCCGCCGACGTATGAATGTGGAATTCTGGATCCAGAGGCTGCGCAGAGGTGGTTGAAAGTTGTTGAGAAGATCTTCAGAACCATGGGATGCTCTGATGATCAAAAGGTGAGATTTGGTACTCACATGCTGGAGGGCGAAGCTGAAGTCTGGTGGGACAACAGTCGCCAAAGGATAGAAGACGCGGGTACGGCTATCACTTGGACGGTATTTCGCAGAGAATTCTTGGAAAAGTATTTCCCGGAAGACATCCGCAGTGCTAAGGAGGTTGAGTTCTTGGAACTCAAGCAAGGTAATATGACAGTGGCAGAGTATGCTGCCAAGTTTGAAGAACTAGTGCAATACTGTACGCACTACAATACTGAAGAGGCAATGACTTCCAAATGTCTGAAGTATGAGAATGGACTGCGTCCTGAGATTAAGTTGGGTATTGCTTTCCAGAAGATCAGGAATTATCCAGAGCTGGTAAGTAGAAGCAGGATTTATGATAATGACAACAGGGTGCGGATTGCACACTACAAAGCTGTGAATGATAAGAAAGGGAAGCAGAGATTTGGTGGTACTCCGTACAGTGCTCCAGCTAACAACGGGAAGCAAAAAGCTGGTAATGAGAAGAGACCAAGTGGGGGAGGAAGTACTCCCGGTGTGCTCAAATGCTACAGATGTCACGGCGCAGGACATCCTGCCAATGATTGTCCTACTGAAGAAAAGAAGTGTTTTAAGTGTGGAAAGGCGGGTCATGTGATGGCCAATTGCAGAGGGAATGCGCCTATTTGCTATAATTGTGGAGAGCAGGGCCACATTAGCACTAGTTGTCAGAAACCAAAGAAGCAGAAATCCGATGGGAAAGTGTTTGCATTAGTAGGAGCTCAGCCTACTTGTGAAGATCGATTGGTCAAAGGTACTTGCTTTATCAATGATATTCCTTTATTTGTGATTATTGATACGGGTGCAACACACTCGTTTATTTCTTTGGAATGTGGGAAAAAGTTAGGATTGGAACCTTCTCAGTTAAGTCGAGGAATGGTTATTGATACACCATCTATAGGGTCTGTGACTACTACCTTGATATGTCGTGATTGTGTGTTGTCTATTTCTGGTAAAGAGTTTAAAATGGATCTCATATGTCTACCTCTCAGTAATCTTGATATAATCTTGGGTATGAACTGGTTGGAATCCAACCGAGTTTATATTGATTGCTTTAGGAAGAGATTGTTATTCCTGACTCCAGAAGAAGAAATTTTGGCCAGTTCAGTTTCTACTAAAGAACTGAGGACCTTATTGGAAGACGAAGCGAAAATGGTTGTTGTGTTTGCTTCATTATCTATAGAAGAAAAGTTCGTTGTTGAAGAGTTACCGGTGGTGAATGAATTTCTTGAAGTATTTCCCAATGATATTACAGAGTTACCTCCGACGCGTGAAGTGGAGTTTACTATTGACTTGATTCCTGGTACCAGGCCTATTTCTATGGCACCGTACAGGATGTCTGCTACTGAGTTAGATGAATTGAAATTGTAGATTGGTGATTTACTTGATAAGAAGTTCATTCGACCCAGCCTATCTCCATGGGGTGCTCCAGTGTTATTAGTTAAGAAGAATGATGGTAGTATGCGCTTGTGCATTGACTACCGACAACTGAATAAGGTTACTATTAAGAACAAGTATCCACTTCCAAGGATCGATGACTTGATGGATCAACTTGTGGGAGCTTGTATTTTTAGCAAGATTGATTTGAGATCAGGATATCATCAAATCAGAGTGAAAGAGGAAGATATCCAGAAGACGGCATTTAGAACTCGATATGGTCATTACGAATATGCGGTGATGCCTTTTGGAGTGTCTAATGCGTCGGGTGTGTTTATGGAATATATGAACCAGATATTCCATTCTTACTTGGATCAATTCGTCGTAGTATTTATTGATGATATATTAATATACTCGAAGTCTGAAGAAGAGCATGAGAAACATTTGAGAATTGTGCTGCAAGTGTTAAAAGATAACAAATTGTTTGCTAAATTTTCCAAGTGTGAATTCTGGTTGAAGAAAGTGAGCTTTTTGGGACATGTAATATCTGGTGAAGGTATAGCGGTAGACCCTTCGAAGGTTAGTGATGTGCTTGATTGGGAACCTCCGAAGACGGTAACGGAAATTAGAAGTTTTCTTGGTTTAGCTGGTTATTATCGAAGGTTTATTGAAGGATTTTCTAATTTGGCTTTGCCATTGACTCAATTGACCCGGAAGAGTCAAGCCTTTATTTGGGATGTAGCTTGTGAGAGAAGCTTTGAAGAATTTAAAAAGAAATTGACTTCGGCACCGGTATTGATTTTACCGAATCTGAATGAAGCTTTTATTGTGTATTGTGATGCATCTAAAATGGGTTTAGGTGGCGTGTTAATGCAGGTTGGTAAAGTAGTAGCCTGTGCTTCAAGACAGTTGAGGATACACGAGAGGAATTATCCTACTCATGATTTACAATTGGCTGCAGTGGTATTTGTGTTGAACATTTGGAGGCATTATCTCTATGGGTCGCGATTTGAAGTCTTTAGTGACCATAAGAGTCTGAAATATTTATTTGATCAGAAGGAACTTAATATGAGGCAGAGGAGATGGTTAGAATTTTTGAAAGATTATGATTTTAATTTAAGTTACCATCCGGGAAAGGCAAATGTAGTAGCGGACGCATTAAGCCGGAAAACAGTTCATATGTCGGCTATGATGATGAAAGAGATGGATTTAATTGAGCAATTTAGAGACTTGAGTATGGTGTGTGAGATAGCACCTGGGAGTGTCAAGTTGGGCATGTTACGAATAAATAATGAATTTCTTGATGTAATTAAGGAAGGCCAACGACAAGATGTGAAATTGGTGGACTTAATGCCTACCGAAAGAAATGATCAAGGCGGTGATTTTAGTTTGGATAATAATGGTATTTTGAGATTTCAGGAGAGAATTTGTATACCCGATAGTGTTGAACTAAAGAAAGCAATTCTGGAAGAGAGTCATCGGAGTAGCTTAAGTATTCACCCAGGAGCTACAAAGATGTACCATAACTTGAAGAAATTATTTTGGTGGCACGGCATGAAACAAGATATTGCACACTTTGTTTATGCTTGTTTAGTATGTCAGAAATCAAAAGTAGAACATCAGAAGCCTTCGGGGCTGATGCAAGCTTTAGAGATCCCAGAGTGGCAGTGGGATAGTATTGCTATGGATTTTGTGACAGGTTTGCCAAATACTACGAGAGGACTGGATGCTATTTGGGTGGTGGTGGACCGGTTGACTAAGTCCGCGCATTTTATTCCGATAAACATCAGTTACCCGTTAACTAAGTTGGCGGAGATTTATATCCGAGTTGTTGTGAAATTGCACGATGTACCGTCAAGTATAGTATCAGATAGAGATCCGCGATTTACTTCTGAGTTTTGGAAAAGTTTGCATGAGGCTTTGGGTTCTAAGTTGAAATTGAGTTCGGCTTACCACCCACAGACAGATGGACAATCCGAGAGGACTATTCAGTCATTAGAAGATTTGTTGAGAACTTGTGTGCTAGAAAAAGGTGGTGCATGGGATACACATTTGGCACTGATTGAATTTACTTATAATAATAGCTATCATTCGAGTATTGGAATGGCGCCGTTTGAAGCTCTTTATGGTAGAAGATGTAGAACACCTCTGTGTTGGTATGAGATAGGTGAAAATGTTATGCTTGGGCCTGATATTATTCAGCAGACTACTGAAACTATTCAGATGATCAGGGAGAAAATGAAAGCATCTCAGAGTCGGCAAAAAAGTTACCATGATAATAGAAGGAAAGACTTAGAGTTCAATGAGGGTGACCATGTATTTTTGAGAGTCAACCCAATGACCGGTGTTGGACGTGCATTGAAGTCTAAGAAGTTGGATCCTAGGTTCATTGGACCGTATCAAATTATGCAGAGAGTAGGCAAGGTTGCTTACAGAGTGGCATTACCGCCAGAACTTTCGAATTTGCACGAAGTGTTTCATGTATCGCAACTCAGGAAATATGTGTCTGATCCGTCACATGTAATTCAGAGAGATGAAGTGCAAATCCGTGACAATCTTACGGTGGAAACTTTACCATTGAGGATTGAAGATCGTAAGATGAAGCAACTTCGAGGCAAAGAGATACCTCTTGTGAGAGTAGCTTGGGGAGGAGCTGCTGGTGGAAGTTTTACCTGGGAACTGGAGAGCAAGATGCGGGAATCATATCCAGAGTTATTCCATTCAGGTACATTTTCGAGGACGAAAATAATTAAGTGGGGGAGAGTTGTAACGCCTTAATTTTTATATTTATTTTTGTGAAATAAATATTAAATAATTTAATGGCATAATTGAATATTTGGTGAGGAAAGTATTTTATGAGAATAATAATAATATAAGGTGTATTATTATGATGTTGTTATTATTTAAATAAAATAAAATAAATAAATAAATGGTTAGTTAGAGGTTTAAGGGGCAAAGGTGGAATTGTTATTTCATAAAAAGAGGAAATAGGGAAACAAACCTCATTTTCATCGTATTTTGACGAAGAACAGAGAGGTCTGGAGAAAGAGGAGAAGAAAGGCAAGGTCAAGGATCATAGATCACCGAGACCCAAAGGTTGTGCAGAAAAGCTTCGATTTTAAGGTAAGGGGGAGAAAAGGGTTTATGATTGGTGATAGGACATAGAAGGGTAATTGGGAGTTCCTTCCTCCCTTAGGTATTTTAAGAGATTATGATAACAATGATTGAATTGATGCAGTATTGTAAAATTGTTGATGAATATGATTATACGATGTATTTTGAAAATATATTTGGTGTTGTATGTTGGGCATTGGGAAGATTGATATATGAAGGTTGTGGGGGTTATGATGAACAGAGAAGAGGATTAAACCTCATAGATTCCTTAATTGATCTAGGAAAGTTATTAGTAAAACTAGTTGATGTTATATGTATAAATGGATAATAAACATGTGAATTGGTTGGTTTTGAGTGTCAAATTTGACTTAGAATGGTTAGGATTCGTGCATGTGAGGAAGAGGGAAGAAATTGGGACTTTTTGAAAAATTGAATTTTTGGGGTACAGGTTTCACAACACGGGCAGTGTTGTATAACACGGGCGGCCGTGTTGTCCTCCTGGAAAATGTGTTTTGGATGATTTGGCCCAACACGGGCAGTGTTGTACAACACGGGCGGCCGTGTTGTCCTCCTGGAAAATGAGTTTTTGTGGATTTTGAGGGGCGTGTCCCAGGCCACCCAACACGGGCCGTGTCAGGCAACACGAGCGGCCGTGTTAGGCCCCTGTAAATGTAATTTTTCGTCCGTTTTAAGGTGGATTTGATTCATTCTTCTAATGTAGGATGATATTAGTGAAATAAGACTTTGAGGATGTCCTAATAATGAATATAGGACTTGATGATTAGTCGCATAAGAAATGCTAAATGCTTAATTGAATTATAAGAATATGTAGATTGTTATAATTGTGAATAACACGAGATATGTATATGCTATGTGTGTGAATAAGATGCACTGATGATTGGTTGATGAGATCATGAGGATCGTAAAGCATGATGTGTTCATGTATATTATGATATGGTATGCGTTGTTGTGTCCGCATGCGCATATGTTTGATGGAATAATCATGTCGTGGATGTGATTATTCGGGATTCGTGGAGAATCGTGGTTGTAGGGATGATCGTGTCTTGTTGGAGACGTTAACGATGCATTCGGGGTTCTATTGATGAACCGTTATTGTGAGTCGGTACCGCATTTGCATTGTGCATTGGAGTCACATTGCATTATGATTGATTGAATAATATGCTTGATTGAATGATATGAATGATAACTTGGTGTGATTAGAGGTGAATTACTTCTTCATATATGTCGTATGCACCGTTATATTATGAATCTATTTCTCACCCATCTGTTTGTTTTGTTGCGTCTGTGCTTCTTCGGAAGTGCAAACAATTCAGGTACATGAGAAGTACGTTGGTGTGATGTCCGTGTCCTAGGAGCTCTGATATGTAACGGGAACGGGGATCTTTTCCACATTTACTTTTATTGTTTAGAAAAACTTATCTTTATGATTAAACTTGAATTGAAGAACCTTTTTATGTGTGATTTGCTTAGCCTTTGAGCTATTGACGTTAAATATTTGAATTCCGCTGTTTTCTTTTATTAATGATCTTGATGAACGATGATGATGTAACATTTCACTTTGGACAAATAACTCTGATTATATTAAAGATTTATAATAATAATTTTATGGGAAAAGTGGGTGTTACAACACACACCTTGTAAGTCCATTCACAAGTTTGAAATACCTCAGGGGATGCCCAGTAAAAAAATCAGAAATTAGGGTTTCACAGTGTAATTTTCATCTGAGGACCAAAAGTCAAAGTTTGACTTTTTGACCTAAAATGATCTCCATGACCTACAATACAAGAATATATGGTTCATTTTTACATTTGAACCCAAAAATTATCATGAATTTGAGGTAACTTGTAAAATGGACTAACTTAGAAAATTTGAAAATTTTCTAAGTTATGAAAAAATGTGTGCATGTACCCTACTTCCAAACATCAGATGTTTGTGAACCAAAGCTTCAATGATAGATCTCCTCACATACTAAAAAATATTCAACTACACTTTATTCCAATTCTTCATGGATTTCAAGTTAGAGATTGATCAAAAATAAAATAAAATGAATTTGTTTTAACACTTAGACAAAATTTGTCTATGTGTAAAACAATCCTAAATTCAAAATTCAGAAGATTTTTTCACATCGTTCCAAATTAAATTAGATCCCAATGAAAATGCCAATGTGGTCACAAATGTTACCAACAATCCAAAGAATCCATTGGCATGAACTGATTCAACTTGAGCCAAGAGGAATCCATGATCAAACACACCATGTGACAACTGTTTTATTGATAATTTTGGATCAAGTTTGCTATGTTAATTTTTTCAATTAAGATGCAATACCCTACAAACTAAATTCACTCATTTTGATGATCACACACTTGAACCACCTACAAAATCAGTTCAAGGTGATCAAATAAGAAGCATTTGCATTGATGAGCATAAAAGCATATTCTTGGAATCCAATGTGCCATCATGAGCAAATAGTGAGTATTCAAATTCCTTCCAACTAAGGTCAAGATGCTTTAGTTATCAACCAATAGGAAGACTCCATAATGTGAATTTGCTCAAACTATGACTGAGTTATTTGAACAATTCATAATGCCATGTGTAAGTAGATATTTCACAAGTTGGCAACCCAAGAAGCCAAAACTTATCCCTTAAGCTACAAGTTGTAAGCTTCATAGAAACATATTTACATATAAATAAAGTGCATATTCCACTCTTCAAATGACACCAAAGCACTAGAAATCACTTCTTTCATTATCTTCCTCCTTAATCTTAATAATTACACTTTCTTGAGCATACACTATCGCGTTTTGAGTTTGTAAGATGTATAACTATAAACAATGGTTCTAACACTTCATAAACATCATATGTGAGCTGTCCAAACACTCACAACTCATTTGTAACACCAAATTCTCAGATCACCATGGCCACCCAAGAACAACTTGCAGCTGAGATTCCATGAACTGATCCAGAAGTCTCCATGTCATTCCAACTATCCAGACACCTTTCATAAGGTATAGTGGAGCTGCTTAAGTCATCAAACAACATCTAGAACATCCCCAGAATCAAATTCAATCTACTTTTGCTTTTGTAAGTACAAGTATGCCTAAACTCATCAAGCTCTATGAAGCATGCATCATAATTTTTTTTTCAAGTTACCAATATGTTTTTGCACCTATATAGAGTAATAACCCTCAATCAATTGCATGATTTCTTTCGTTTTTAGAATTTTGTGATAAGTTTGCAAAATTAGGGTTCTTTAGCTTTTCTTGAGTGAATTTGCAACTATTTTGGGGATGGTTTCTTCTCATTTCATCAAGTATTTCGTGAGATACGAGAGATTTTGCAAATTCAAGGCCAACTACTCCGCGCGTGTTTTTGCCCTTGTTCTTGGGGCCATAATTTAAATTCAAATTTTTGATTATTTTCTAAAATGATTTCAAAAATTAATTTCAAATTTTTGATTTATTTTCTAAAATGATTTCAAATTTTTGTTTTTCTAAATTAATTATTTTTCTTCAAAATTTTTAAAAATGTTTAATTATTTGATTTTAATCAAAAATTCACAAAAATATTATTTATTTTGTATATTTAATATTTTTATAAAGAATTTTTTTTAATTATTTTTCAACATTTAAAAATCTTTCTCTTGAATTTTCAAACACAAATGAATATCAAGTTTTCATATAAATCAAACATGATTTTCAAACATTAATTTGAGGTCTCACCTTAGTTTTTACATATGTTTGACATTTTTCATGATTTATTTCATTTTTATTCAAATAAATAATGTATTTTAAATCAAAAATAGGGTTTTATCATCTCACCCTCTAAATTCAAATTGCAAATCATATTTGAGCCTCTAATAGAGTGTAAGATCCATTCCTTTTCTTAAATAGATTATATTCAGGTTTTTAAATTCCCCCGTCTAATTTCAAAAACTAGGCGCAACCGTCTGTTGCAGGGAAAATCATCTGGGCCTCCTTGTGGTATAAGTCCAAATAATTTCTCTCCCAATCTTTTCAAAATGAATTTGTTCCTCTTAGTCAAGTTTAAGTCCCATCCCCTTTCTCAATCTCATTCATGTTCTCTTTTCCCATCGACGGATACCTGCTGATGAATCGTTGTTGACGTATAATTCTAAATATTTCTCAATCTTCTCCCAATCTTCATAATAAAAAACTTCTTAATTATCAAAGAGGATACAATAAATAAAAGCTTTATGCAATCCCTTCCCAGGGATACTAGGCCATTGCTTCCCAGTGTAACTCCTAATATCATTCTTAAAAATCATCTAATCATTACAAACCATAGTTAAAAGAATCATAAAAAACATTCAATCATATTAAAATACACCATTGGGCCTCTCTTAGAGTTGTAAGATCCAACAACTTTTCTTTTCATTTCATATAATTGTATATCATTTTATTTGCTTTCATTATAAACTATATATACAATGTGATATATCTTTTTAGTTTAATCAAACAATAGGATACCTTCACCTTTCAAACTCTAGTTAGTCAAATTAGAACCCCATATGATTACCATACAGTCTAGCTTCCTCGTGAGCATAAACAATATGGACATAAGAAGGGAAGTATTCTTTGTGAACCTCTTCTTAGACTGTTTTAGGTTTTTTTGTTTACTATTTTTTTAGAAAGTTCTGATAACTCTATCTACAAGAGGAATTCAACTCCCCGGCGATATAATGTTTCCCACTGAAAATTTTCTCTTGAGTTTCTCTCCCCCCTAATTGGATAATTCATATACAGAAGACACATGCTTCTTTGTGAAACCTCTTCTGGAACTGTACATCATGCCTCCTCTTGGGCAATATACAATATAGTCCCTCGGGCCTCTTAATGGTTGAAACAACCTCTCTCTTGGGTTTTGTACAAATTGTCCTGGCATGCTTCCTAAAAGCATGTGATAAAAATCAGTAGAGCCTCCTTTTGGACTTCATCCAAGGACACTTTCAGGCCTCACTAAGGTACCAGCCTCCTCTTGGGCTTTGTACAAGGACCCTCAGGCTTCCTAAAAGCATAAGATAGATCTATAGTCAATCACCCACTTACAGAAGCATCAAAACCTATAGTAATAGTCATTCCCACATCATAAACAACCAAGCCAGCCTCCTATCGGGATTTGTGCAAGGACCCATGGGGTTTCTAAAAGCATAGGATAAATCCTTAGTTCAAACTCTCCACCACAAATGGAATTTTCCCAACAGACAGTGATCTCAGGGCAACACTCTCTCACACCTTGATTGAATAGATAGCCTCCTCCTGGGCTTTGTTCAACCGATCACCCCCTAGTCAAAGTTTTGAACCTCTAGGGTTGCTTCCACCATCAACTGGAAGTAATTTCTCATAGATAGCCTCTTCTTGGGCATTATGCAATTGATCTTCCCCTGTCTTTCCCACAATGTTCAACCTCCTCTTGGGCTTTATTCAATTGAACTCTCCCCATAAAAGGTATCAACTAGTAGACTTGGAAAGTTTCTTCACCCTATAAGATTCCTTAAGCAAAAGGAAATTCACACATGGATAACCCCCTCTTAGGCTTTATTCAGGTTAATTTTTAATTTATCCAATCACCATCATTCCTTGTGGGATGATTACCCCCACCATTTTTGATGTAGCTGCTATCATAGGGATTCGACCTGATGGCGTGGCCGATGAACCTTCAGTTGATGTTGAGGATACTATTGGCTTTAATGCATCCAAGTTGACATATACTCATTTCATCAAACACCACTTCAAACCAAATGATGAAGAAGTTTCTGAAAAAGAGCACATTACTTTCCTTACTTTGTGGCTGTCGAGATATATTTTTTGCACTAAATATTTGTAGGTGGCGAAGAAGTATTTACCTCTAGAAAATCAGCTCCACTATAATAGAGGGGTTTGCTTGAGTGAAATAATCCTAGCCATCCTCTATGAATCTATAAGTGAGGGGGTATCTCGACTGAGGAATCCAACAATAATCTATGGTGCCATGAGCCTAAATGACCCTCTTTGGCTTCTCCAGCTTTGGCTTAATGCCACTTTTGAGCCTATCCTTCCCAGAAAAGGGAAAGTTGATGAAGACTCTGAGGAGATTAAGCACAGAAGCACTGAATGTGTTTGATTGGCCAGATCACACCATGTGATAAAGGCGAAACCCTAAAATGGGCCTTTTCTAGCTTCATAATGATGTTTTCACATCAGTATGACTTTCACCATTCACGACTCCCTTTGTTGAGAGGAAGCGTGACTCAAAATGGTTTACCAGGGCGTTTCCAAATTCTCCTTCAAATAAACTCCACATGGACTCCATTGTAGTTTGGGAAGCTTTTATAATTCCCATGTTCATTATTCACAAGATTAATGGTGGGAAATTAGATACAGTCCTAATCGCTTACTAACTAAATTTGGTTTATAGGCAGTTTGGACTAGGACAAAGCTTTCCTAAATGCCTCTATGAAAAAAAGGGCCAAGTAATTTTGCATACCAATCTCTTCGACGAGGACGCTGCTGGCGCTGTCTTCGACAGATGGAATGCTCACAAAGAAGTTCTATCTCTAGTGTTTTTCCATCCTACTACCTTGTGCACCCACCCATTTAATGATTGGTGGCACAAGTATTAAAGTGACCATTTTCTCACTACTGTTGAATTCTCTCCCTTACTTGACCAAGCTTTCATTGATGTGCAGGAAAAGGTCAAGAAGAGTGAGCCTACTCATATCAAAGAGATACAAGCTTTTCAAAAGTACTTTGAAACTGGATATCGACCATATGATCTTAGTCGAACTGTTCGTGAGGTTGTTGTCACTTTGAAGAAGAAATTTTAGCAAAAAATGGATAAGTTGAAAATCCCTTCAAACGTTCCTCCTGAGAGGCGTTATGAGGTGGTTTTCAAACTTTTTCCTCCAACCTTTCCTCGACTACCAACTATTGACTTTGGAGTGCGACTAAACACACACTGGATAGTTTCAAAGGACACCTTCATATAGGGATCGAAGACGTTCATGTCGAATCCTAAATATATGTAGGTTTGAGGTTTTCATTTTATTTCCTTTTTATTAATCAATTATTAACTCATGACAATTGTCTTTGTCATTCCCAGCTATCCTTAGAAAATACAATGCCACCAAAGGAGTGGTGATAAAGCCTGAGAAGAACAACGAAGGCCCCAAGGTACTTTATATCCCTTAGTTATGCATCTTTTACATAATTGGCTTCTAATATTTTGATTCTCTTTCAGACAACCAAAAAGGCAACAACACCCCAAAAGAAGGGTAATCAAGCCTCGACCCTCATCATCAACTCAGATGATGATCAATCTCCAGAGGGGAGCCCTCTTAAAAGAAAAAGGAAGATTTCAGAGTCTCCAAGGGAAGCTGGCCAACCTTTCTCCAAGGTAGCCAAACTTGTCGAAAAGGCACCTACTACAGGTGGTGTCGAAGCTGAACCTCCAAATCCTATGGTGAAACCCACTGGTTGCCCTCCTGAGAGTGCAAACTCTAGCCCAGGTGCTGGAGAGACTGAGGTATTTAGACTTTTCGCCTCTCATCTTTTAGTCCCTTTTTTCAACTTCGACCTAACCTTTTTCTCATAACAGGCTGGAGTAAATGGTACTCAACCACCATCAACTGCTACTCCCACGCCCATAACTCTTCTGAATAGCCAAAGTGAGTCAACTTATCACCCAAATTCTAATTTTAGCTCTGGTTATAGTTCTCTGAGTGAGATTAATCAGTCCATTATTACAACATTTATTCCTCCCCCAATGGCCGAAGCCAATAGAAGTTCACCTGATAGAACTACCACTCAACAATCTCATACTGATGATTTTGACCGTGAGTGTGACAATACTTCTATCAAGGACTGTCTTGGCCAATCAAGTAGAATTGCCAGGGAGATAATGTAGCCTTTGCTACAAAAGAAGAAGAACCTGAGAACACTCAGGGCCCTAACCCCTCCAGTCCAAAAAATAAAGAGCAAGAGAATATGGGAGAGCCCCAAGCTGATGCTCAAGATGATGTTATGGATAATCAAGAGAAGGAGAAAGAAGATGAGGAAGAAGAAGAAGAAGATGATAATCAGACCATGGGTGAAGTTGACAAAGAAAAAGAGCCTGAAAAGACTCAATAAACTTCGCATGAGAAGAATCTCCAATAACCTTCCCCTCTTTAACTTTTAATCCCAAAAGAAAACATAATTGGGGACCTGCTGGTGGCTCTGAGGTGGTTGAATCCTCGGGAATATGCTAGAAGGAAACTTGGGAAAAGCCTTGTCTCTTCTGGGAGTAGTAATTCGACAACTCTTGAGAATTCACCTTCAGATGACTTCATTGGTCCTATTCTAAAAAAGATAAAGGACAAGTTCTTCAAAAGGGACATCCATCTTGTCTTGAATGCAGATCCAACTTCCTCTCTTTTCCTGAAAGATACTCTACAAAAACTAGATCTTTCGACACTTGATCCTAAGGTATCCAGCTCCCTCATGGAACTGACCACTCTGGTGAACCAAATGTCTGATGATTTTAAGTTTCTTTCAAAGATCAAAAAAATCATTGAGGCAACTGGTGTAAAAAGTTGTGCAGCCTAGGATCGAGCGCGGGAAGCTGAGGCTCATGTCGAAAGTCTAGAGCGCAACAAGTGTAAACACCCCAAATTTGCCCTCACTCATATCAAGTTATAAGGATCATGCATATCAAGTTTTATGAATAAATTTCATGGGGAAGGCATCTAATCAAGAGTTGACTTCTTGAGCAAGTCAGTGCAAAATCAGGGCATCTGAGACCCCCAGTGACCCAACCAAAGGGTGTTCATCATCATTTTGATTATGTATGATCTTTATTTGATCATAGAAGATGTTGGATGTTCACAAAATTGAAGAATTCCAAGCCATTTGCAAAGTTGACTTTTTGGGAAAATGACTTGTAATGGAAACTTACCATTTTGGGAAACTTTTTCAACCCTTGCTTTTTGATTCAAAAATGCTTCAAATGGGAAAACTTTGGTCATGAAAGTTGTAGAATGGATCTTTCCCTTTTCAAAAATTACAAGAACTCATTCTAATTCATTTTGGATCAAAAGTTATGGCTTGTCAAAGTTGGGAAAAATCACATAATTTCAAGTTTTCTACCAAAGAGGCAAGGTTGCAAAATCCCTTGCCAAGGCAAATTGTGCTATCAAATGGACTTCTAATCTTTGTACAAGCATGAACCAATGTCTAAAAACCAGTTTGGCCTAAGGGATTTCCCATTTCCATGCCTTGATTTTCACATAGCCATAAGCCATTCTTCATGAAAGTGCAAAGAGGGATTTCTTGCAAAATCATTCTCAAAGGGTTTGTTTGACCTCTAACTGATTTCAAGACTTTGCCATGACCTAATGAAGCATGCCTCACCAACAATTCAACAAGGTTTCTCACATGTACATAGCCAAAAACCATGAAATGTGACAAGTTGTCAAATTGCAAAAACCCTTCCAACTCATGATCCAAATGCAGCAGTCTTTCATGAGTCATCCAAGGGCCATCCTTGACTCAAGCTGAGGCAGGACAAGCCTCTAGACTGCCTCTGCCACAGCCCATGCTGCAAGTACACAAAACTTGACTTTTTGGCCAATCATCCCATACCAATCCCACAGTGCACACCTGCTCTCCAGATTTGTTGGGATAGTTTATGGATCACCTAAGGATCATAAAACACAACATACACAAGCCTGAAACACACACATGGCAGCACACTCCAAAAACTATCAAAACCTTTCCCTCTTCGAATCACACAACACAACCATCAAACTTTAATAACTCCTTCACCAATCAACAAGAAATCATCCATAGAACAGATCCCACCCCTCACAATGATCTGAAACAGCACACACAAGAACCTCATTTCCTGCTACACCAGAACTGAACCACAAAAACTAGCCACTCTCAACTTCATTCAAGGGTTCCATCAACCTCAGGAGGATCAAGGGAGATCATTGGCACAAAAGGAAGGCTCTGAAAGTTCATTTTCGAAGGTATCCAACTCAGGTACAACCTAAGAACTTTTTTCTCAGAACTTCATTTTCTTGTTATAAATTGAATCTACATGTTGCACTGATCATCTGGATGTATTTAGATTTGAAAATAAGTAAGAGATGACCATTTCATGTCACTCTGAAAGTTTACTCGTGTTTCGTATTTTCCTTCGATTCAGGCTTGTTAATGAAAATAAATGATTTTTGGAAGAGGGGTTAGGTTTAGATTGGGGAGAGGATCATTTTTGTGGAAGAAATTGCATGCTTAGTGACCTGTAGCGAAATCTAGGGTTTGGGTTCGCCGGAGAAGACGACCAGAAGTCTTCTCCGGCCACCTGAAATTCATTAACCCTAATCTGTGTCATTAATGAACTTTGAATTCTGGTCGTGGATGCGTTTGACTTTGTTTGACCCGCGCGTGTTTGGATGGCCAGGATCTCTTCATTTAGCCCTAATCTTCAATTAACTTAATTAATCCAGTTTAATTAATTTTAAAACCAGAATTAGCCAGGTTTGAACTTGGGCCATTGGATGTGGCGCCAAGTCAACCTTTCCCAGCCCAGAATCAATCTGGTTCGTTCATTGTGCATACTTCTCATTATTTTAATTTTAATTTTCATTTTATTTGTTTTATTTTGTACATTTAATTTAAAATAGCAAAAAACCTTTAAAAATTCTGAAATTTTTTGTCAAAGGTTTAATTAATTTTCAGAACACAAAAATATTTTTATTTTTATTTTTTGCATTAAAAATTATTTTTAAATCATTTAAAAGTTTATTTTTAATTAATTAATGAAAATTAATTAATTAAAAATACTTTTAGGTATTTAAAAATCACAAAAAAATTCACATAGCATTTAAAAACATTTAGAAACATTGTTCCACTCTCAAACCAAATTTCTTTTTTGATCTTGATGCCTTTTGATAATTTTCTCTGGAATTAATTTCATTTCAAGGCAATATTTTGTTTCAAACTTCAAAAATTCATTTCTGCCTAACCATTGAGAGTTGGACCATGATTATTTTTGCATTGCATCTTGCATAACATGTAGTTTATAGGATAAAATTGGCATGAATTGATCTTGCATTTCCAATTTGTTTGGCATTTTTCTTGATGAGGTACCTTAAAACCCTAGCAATCTTAGGAAATTCATAACTTTCACTAGGTTAAGAGTTGGATCCCCTCCTTTGGGCATTGAGTTTTTATAGGTATAGGGTATCTTTAAGTGCATTTTCAAATTTTTATCATGTTATATGCTTCTGATTTTGAATTTTGTTTTGTGTATTGATCATAAACCCTAATTTGGGCCTTTCCTTTGCATCCATTTCTTATTTGCTTGCATACCATGACTTGCCATGACATTTTGTGCATTCATTTGATTCATAAGACATCTTAGGACATATTAGATTCATGTTTGATCATTGCATCTTTCATTTGCCATGTTGTATGTCATGTGCATTTCATAACTTTTCATGTATGTTCATGGTTCTAAGCATGTCTCATTTGCATCTTTATGCTTGTTTGATCATTCTCATGCCTTGCCTCATGTTTGCATCATCTCTTGGCATCATTAACATCATGTATTTGCTTCTGACTTTGTCTTGCATCATGCCATTTCATCTCATTTGCATTGCATTTCATTTCTTTTACTAATTTTTCAGGTGGTAAGTTACTTTGAGAAGTGAATTTGCCTTCACTTCTCACATTCTCTTTTCATCTCTTTCATAATTCATTTGCTGCATTCTTGTATGTGTTTGGGTTTGAGCTTGCCCATTCTTGATCATCTTACTTTCTTTCTTCAAGCAACTTGACTTCTTAAGTGAAGCAAGTTGTTTTGCTTCTCTTTGCTCCTCTCATCTGCTTCTCTCCTTGGTGGTTCTTTGAAGATCTTTCTCTTAAACCTCACAAACCTT
Source organism: Lathyrus aphaca (assembly GCA_963966055.1). NCBI lineage: Eukaryota > Viridiplantae > Streptophyta > Magnoliopsida > Fabales > Fabaceae > Lathyrus > Lathyrus aphaca. The sequence goes on along the minus strand of OZ014525.1, from coordinate 248,654,752 downwards.
AGGACTTCCAAGCATGATAACTTTTTAGGATTGTTTAGTCCCCCATTTAGCTTTTACCTTTGTGTCATCATTGAGTCTTCTCTTCTCATCTCATAATCAGGGACTAAACCCTAAAGGCTTTAAGGCTTTGTGATTAAGCTTATGCATGCATCCTTCTATTAGGATGGAGTGTATAACTTTAATCCTAAGTGTTAAACCCTTAATGTGTTTAAATCCTTTAATCAATTCACTTAATAATCATCAAGACATCAAGCTTGTAACTTGGGCCTTGCATTAGGGTTCTAATTCTTCCTTAATTGGTTAAGAAGGACTAACCCTAGTGTTAATGGACAAGTCCTCCTCAAGTTGTCTTACAAATCATAAAATAACTTCTTCATCCTATCATTAACTGAAATCCATTTAATAAAGGTTTTGTTTTGTCATGAGGTTAATCCCTAATCATGGATTAAGTTGAGGAGCTTTCCTCAGCCTAAATGTTCTCATCTATTATCCTTCTATTAGGATGGTGTAATGAGTCCATTAAGTCCTTGATTATGGCTTAATTTCATTACTTAACACTAAACAAAAACAACAAAAACATCTAAATAATCACAAGTAGGTTAATGATCTTAATCCTACATCATGGTGATTAAGTGTGAGATGCTGACTTCACACTTAAGGTATTCTCATTACCCCTAATCAGAGGGAAGATGTGATGAGTTTACTAAATCCATTGGTTTAGGCTTAAGCTCATTAGCTTATGACACACTTTCAAAAGCAATAAAAGATTGAAAACACAAAAAAAAAACAATAATCGTCTCCTCCGGGATTCTTTTCTCATCTCATTCACTCACAAACGAGAACTCGCTTCTTCCGTCTAATGCAAGACAATTTGCACCTGAGCCAGACAGGTCATACACTTGAGCATAGACAAGCAAGCAGTTCACAAGTCAATTTATCTTTCAGTCTCTTTGAGTCGAACTACGGTGTTCTGACTTCCTTATTGCACGAGAGGATACGTAGGCATAACTTAATAGTTATCGAACAAAAGTCTCTGTATATTCCCCCTCTTTCCAGCTTTATTCTTTAAGCCTCATTATTCTTGAGCATTTCACTCCTGTTCTTACACTGACACTTCTTTTATACACTTCACACTTCTTTTACACTGACACTTGCATTCTTTCCAGCTTTGATACACAAATTGCACTGACACTACCCCTTTAAAACACAAATCTTTTAAGCGTTGATCCCGTCGAGTACGACAGACAATCTGGGTGCTAATACCTTCCCAGGTTGTAACCAACCCCCTTTCTCAGTCTCTCTGGTTCGCAACCGTCTTATCCATCTTTTCCTAGGTTTATGCAGCATTACCTTTCCTTCGGGATAAAAATGCCTAGCTGGCGACTCTATTCATTCCCTCTCCTTTCGTCGACCGTTCACGTCTGTACCCCTTCTGACCTTAGGCGTCATTTGGTGGGAGCGACAGCTTGGCGACTCTGCTGGGGACCCTTATACTGTAACCAGGGCTTCTGGTTCTTTTTGTGGGTTCTTCCTAGCGCTTGTTTGATTTGTGTCTACTGGGGTGTTATGTGCTATTTGTGTTTGTATATTTGCTTTATTTACTGCTTTATGTACAGTTATTTATTGCTTTCTTTACAGCTTTATATATCATACTGTCATACTGTCATCTTGCTGGATCTGGTTTTTGCTTTGGTGGGTGGGGTTCTATTGAGAGTTTAAGGTCCTATACCTGGGACCTGAGTGACACCTAGGCTAGAGTGGTTCATGTTCTTTCCCATTCCATTTCGGTCTGGTGCGGGAATATGAAACACGGTTCAGATGTGGGTTTCTTCTTGAGAACTCTATGCTACAGATTTCCTGTAGTACTAGGGCTATCTGGGAAGCCTGCTAAGTCTGGATGACCTTTATTATGACCTTCAGAAACTGAGGTGAATTAGAGGAGGATCTTTTATGGTTATTGTAAACACTGTACCTCCGGGTTAGAAGTGTTTACACTTCTCATAACTGATCCAAGTTCGAGGATCCTTGTTTTAGAACATCACCTGTGAGGGGGTTGGGCTGTTTACAGGTTTGCAGGTACCCTTGACCACATCATACCCTGATACTTTGTTTTGATTAAGAGTACTCCACTTTGGACAGTTCTTGTGATTTAACCCTGGACATGTGACTCTTTATTTGAGTCCCCCACCTTGGTTACTGGACTTCTGAACCTCCATCTGGACTTCTTAAACATACATGGACTTATACCAAGGCAGTAATCAGATCCAGCTTTATCACAAACCCTTGCATATCATTTGCATGCTCATCATTTGCATCATTTTAACATTTGTTTATTTGTTTTTCAGGGTATCCATATTACATCTGGCTTGGTTTTGACCCCTTCATCTGCATAGACCTTTGTTCATCAGTGATCTGCTTCAACTATCTTCATCAGTTGCCTGCTTCAGTTACTTTTATCATCAGCTTCAGCCTATCAGTGGCTCATCTCCAGTATCAGTCTTCATCATCAGCATCTGTTTTCAGCTCTTCATCAGCAGTCATGGCACCCAAGAAGAGCAACATTTCATACCATTTCTTTGAGCCTGAGCTGACTGGCATCACGCAGGTCCAGGCACTTATCACTCCAGACCACATCCCATTATTCAGAGAGCATTTTGGAGGCATCCTTGATATGGTTATGGACCTAGACCCTTCTCAGAGGAGTTTGATCCACACTTGCCTACAGTTCTATGACCCTCCTTTGAGATGTTTCACTTTCCAGAACTTTCAGCTAGGACCTCTGCTGGAGGAGTTCTCATCATTGATTGGAGTACCTGTCAGGGGTGGTATCCCCTTCAACCCTGGAATGAATTCTCCCAGCAATGAAGAAGTGGCAAAAGCACTGTACTTGGAACCTGTTTTGATTGGGCAAAACATGACAACAAAGGCTGGCATTCCTGGTCTACACATGGATTTCTTGACTTCTCAGGCCATCCTGAAGGCCTCTTTGGGAGAATGGAAGGCAGTTTGTGCATTGTTAGCCCTCAGTATATATGGGGTTATACTTTTTGCAGATGAGCCCAAGTTTATCAGCAAGAATGCCATTCATCTCTTCCTTTTGAGGAACCCAGTACCCACCTTGCTGGGAGATTTCTATTATTCTGTTCATCAAAGGAATGAGAAGCAAATAGGAAGGTTGGTGAGATGTTGTGCTCCTCTATTTCATACCTGGCTGCTCAAACACTTACCCAAGACTGATGCCTTCCTGAATCCTCACCAACAGAAGAATTAGGCTAAGAGACTTATAGCTTTGACTTCAGATGACATCAGGTGGTGCACCCAGAGCACCAAGGGCAGAGACATAATTACTAGCTGTGGACAGTTTCCCAATGTACCTCTGATAGGAGTGAAGGGTTGCATCAACTACAACCCTTTGCTGTTTAAGAGACAATTGGGCTATGCTTTGGTTCACCCTCCTAGAGTGCAAGACTTGGCTGAAACCCTGTATTGTGAGATAAAATCTAATCTAGCTGTTGTCAGACAAGCATCCTGGGCTTGGGACAACATCCAGACCAAAGGGATGGCCATTCTTGGGAGATGCAATAATGTGGATTCAGCTCAGTATTATGAATGGTCTCATGCTAGGGCTCAAATTTCTGGGATGCCTTTCACCATTGAGGATACACCTGGACCATCCACAGTACCACCTCCAGCCACTGTCAGCCTGGAAGAATTTGAGAAGCTGAAGGAGAGGAATGAGAATCTGTCTCAAGCTCTAAAGAAGACCCTCTGGGAGAGGAGTGATGGTCATCTAGACATTGAGAGGTTGGAAAAGCTTAAGGTGGAGCATCTAGCCAGGATTGAGAAAGCAGAGGACTACATCAAGAAATCAAGAGCTGGAGAACAGATTTTGAAGAATGCCTGTAAAGAGGCCCAGTTTCAGAAGGCTAGGACTGATCTTTATCTGAAAGAAAGTCAAGATAGGTGGGTCAGAATCACTGAAGCTCGCACTCAAGAGGATAAGAGAACTCAGGCCAGGATTGAGCAGTTAGAGGCCATTGAGAAGAAATAACAAGAGGCTCTGCTAGCAGCCCAGAAGGAGGTGTCAGAATTGAAGATTAGGGCTGGTGTGAAGAGGTCAAAAGACCAAGACAGGCACAAGAAGTTGACCACTGCTATTGCCACCAGGAACCTTCTTATCAGAAACATCACAGAGCATCCGGCTGGTCCTGTAACTGAAGCACTTTTGAAGGAGGTTAAGGAGGATGAGTTTGGCTTAGATGTTTGACTACTTTGCTTGTTGTTATTTCCATTTGATGTACTTTTCTTTTATGTTGTATTTTGACCCCACAGGGGCATGTGTTGTAAAAACAAACTATGTATGATCCACCTTTTGTAATATATTTTAGTTTGTTTCATTGAGTTTTCTTCCTCTCAAGCAACATCAAAGCATCCTCCTCAGGGTCTGGAAAGGTCAAAACCAAGAGCCAAGCCAGATACCTTGGAAAATAAATAAGCATACTGCATTGCATGCTAACTTTTGTTCTGTTTTGTAGGTTTTTGTTTTGTTTGTTGCTAACTCTGTTGTGTCTCAGGAATTATTGCTCGCCGTCGGGTGTTCCCTCTCAACCGTCCGCACAGGTATCCTACTCGCAACAATCTTCCTGGTATCCAAATGGACCAAGTACATCAAGATCTGAAAGAGGTCAGGACTCAGATGGCTAATGAAAGGCTGGAGATGAGAAACCAAATGACCCAATTCATGGAAGTAATGAATGGCTTGGCCCAAAGTCAGGGAAGGTTGAGGGCATTGGTAGAAAGACAAACCCCGGAAGAACCTCCTCTGGGAACTGGAGGAACAAGTAACAATGAAAGGGTCAGCCTCATGTTAACCCACCAGTATATGGGCCTCATCTACATCCGGAAGTCAATATCCCGGGTAATGTGCAAGGAAATACTACTGCAGGCAGAATCTTACAAGAAGACCCCCAAGAGGAGCAATTCACTGTAATGGGAGATGGGGATGAAGTTTATGATAGAAGGTTTGATGAAATTGCTGAGAAGTTGAGATCCCTGGAGTCTCAAAATTCCTTGGGTTTTGATGTCATGGATATGGGGTTAGTGGATGGGGTAAGGATTCCCCACAAGTTTAAGCCCCCGTGCTTCGAGAAGTACAATGGAACTTCCTGTCCACGAACTCACTTACAGTCCTTCCTGGGAAGACTTAAGGCATATACCATGGATGAAAAACTGTGGATGTTCTATTTTGAAGAAATTTTGACTGGGGCTTCCAGGGAGTGGTATTCACACTTGACCAGAGCTACAATCAGATGCTGGAAGGACCTAGCTGAGGCCTTCATCAGGCAGTACCAATACAATCTGGACATGGCTCCTAACAGGACCCTTTTGATGGGAATGTCTCAGTCCTCCAGAGAAAGCTTCAGGGAATATGCCCAGAGGTGGAGACAGCTTGCTGCTGCTGTCCAGCCACCCATGTCGGAAAGAGAAATGGCCGACATGTTTATGAATACACTGCAAGGAACATATATTGATAGGCTAGCTGCCTTTTCTTCCACCAGTTTCGCTGACGTAGTTATAGCTGGAGAAAGAATTGAAAGCCTTCTGAAAATGGGCAAGATTTCTGATAATGGTGCAAGTTCGTCTAGTAACCCCAGGAAGCCTTTTGTGGGACCTAGAAGGACCGGTGAGACAAATGCCATTCATGCCAACAGGGGCAGACCTCAGTATGTTCATAGATCAGTGGCAGCTGTCACTATTCCAACTCCAATTCCTCAGCAACCAACATATCAACAACCACAACAACCACATTATCAGCAGCAAGTTCAGTATCCGCCACAAAGGACCTACAACAACAGTAACAACAATCAGCAGCAAAGACCTTTTCATCAAAGACCATCACAGGCCAATAGGGTGATTGATCCAATCCCTATGCCTTATGCGGCTTTATTGCCACAACTCCTGAAACTCAACTTGGTTGAATTAAGGACATTGGCACCACCAGATCCCTCCAATCTTCCAAGAAATTATGATTTCAACGCCAGATGTGCTTTCCATTCCAATGCACCTGGCCACAATACGGAAAAATGCAGGGCTTTGCAAATGAAGGTACAAGACCTGGTGGATTCTAAAGCCCTCAACTTTTCACCCCCGCCAAATGTCAACAAGAATCCCATGCCCAATCATGGAGGACCAAGAATTAATGCTATTGAGGAAGACAAGCCATCTTTCTTAATCACCAGTGTTGGGCAGATTCGGACACCTCTGGTAGAAATCAAAGCTCAGCTCCTAGAATGCCAGATGTTCCCCGGGTGTGAGCTCGGTTGTGCTATTGCAACATTTCAGTCAACGGGTGTGATAACTTGAGAAGCGGCATAGATGGTCTTATCAAAAGTGGCATACTTCAGATCACAACAACGGCGCCTACAAATCCAGCAATTCCTTTGACAACAATTCCTGAGTCTCCTACAACTGCAACAACAATCATTCCGACCAATTCATCAATATCATCAACAATGGCTCCGTCCATCACTTCAACAAATCAAATGTCAACAACCCTTTATTCTACAACATCAACATCCATTTATTCAGTAGAATCTTCTACAACATCAGCAGAGAGTAATGAAGACATCTCAGCAGTCACCATCTACTATGATCTATCATATGTTCCTCCAAACAACAATTTTCAACAGCAAACAATGGCACCTCCTGCCAGGTCACTGGTCACCATTTACTACAATCCGCACACCATTTCAGTACCCTCCTCTGCAGCAGTTAGTCCAGTTACCATCACGGTGCCTAGACCAGTTCCATATGAAAGCAGTAATGCCATACCTTGGCATTATGGCTCTGATCTTTACTGCAACGGAGAGAAAATCACTTTGGATTCTTCAACTTCTTCTCCACAGATTGATAATGTTAGGGGAGGCGGAGGCTTCACCAGAAGCGGACGCCTTTTTGCCTCACAATTGCAAAAACCTAATGCTGAAGCAGAAGCTGCTGCCAAAGCAAAAGGGAAGAGTGTGATATCTGAAGAACCAATTATCAAAGAAACTCAGAAGACATCTTTTGAGCAAGATGTAGACGAGTTTATGAGGATTATAAAGAGAAGTGATTACAAGGTGGTGGATCAGCTTCACCAAACTCCCTCAAAGATCTCCATATTATCCCTGTTGATGTGTTCTGAAGCTCACAGGAATGCATTACTGAAAGTCCTACACGCAGCATATGTGCCAGAGGAGATCATTGTTAATCTGCTAGAAACTGTGGTGGCAAATGTCAACACCAGTCATGGACTGGGCTTTACCAATGTTGACCTAACAACTGAGGGACGTAACCACAACAAGGCTTTACATATCACTCTAGAATGCAAGGGTGTTGTTATATCCCATGTACTGGTGGACACTGGGTCTTCACTCAATGTTCTACCAAAGAAAGCCTTGGTGAAGCTGGAGTATGATGGCTTGGCACTGCGTCCAAGTAATTTGGTGGTGAGAGCGTTTGATGGCTCTAAAAGATCAGTGCTTGGGGAGATTGATCTACCTGTGATGATTGGCCCGCAGACTTTTAAAATTACCTTCTATGTGATGGACATTCAGCCGGCCTACAGCTGTTTGTTGGGTAGACCTTGGATCCATGCTGCTGGCGCTGTTACGTCTACCCTTCACCAGAAGCTGAAATTCGAGTGGGAAGGCCAGATCATCACCATTTGTGGTGAAGAAGATATCTTTGTTAGCCATTTGGCTACGTACAAGTACATTGAGATGGATGGAGAGATCCATGAAACCATGAGCCAGGGATTTGAAGCCCTGAACATTAATGAAGCATCTGCTGTACTAGGAACCTCCATGACATCCTATCAGCAAGCCAGGAAGGTTGTTGAAGAGGGGACTGCCCAAGGCTGGGGCAAGCTGTTGCCCATGGAGAAGAAGGAGGACAGATTTGGGTTGGGTTACAGACCAACTCAACAAGATCAATCAGAGGCTGCTAAGAAGCCCAGTTTTGTCAGCGGGGGAATGCTCACCCCGGATGCAGTGAACAACTTGGAAGACGAGGATGAAAGCGACCGCAACCTGGAGAGCTGGATACGTCCAAGGATCCCGGGGAGCCAAGTCCTTAACTGGTCTTCCCAGGAAATTATAAGGGTTACTCCTGCAGAGTAATTATTATTTCCTGTATTTTTAAGCATGCATCAAGTCTTGCATCTTGCCCAAGATGACAAGACTCATTTTGTAATCGGGCCATCTTGTAATTTTGTGCAAACAGAATAATCAATGAATATCGGACATCTTTTGCAAATGAGTCTTTTTCTTTCCCGCTCACTGTTTTTCATTTTTCTTTTTGTACAAAAATAAAATGGCAATGTTTTCCAAAATGATAAACTTCATTTCACTTTTTCTAAACAAGATTAAAATCAATCACTAAAGTGAACAATCTAAACCCTTGCAGAGAGTGCCTTTCAGACTGCACCGACAACAGCACAGCTATGGCTTCGTATGACTTTGACAATCCAATCAATCAAGCTGATGAAGGGGTTGAAGAGGATTATGAGCTTCCTGAAGAGCTAGCCAGGTTGTTAAGGCAAGAGGAGAAGGTTATCACTCCTCATCAAGAGGAGGTCGAAACGGTTAATCTTGGTACGGACGAAGATGTGAAAGAGGTTAAGATCGGGGCCTGCTTACAAGACTTAGTGAAAGAGCAACTAATTGACATGCTCCGTGAATATGTGGATGTGTTTGCTTGGTCTTATCATGATATGCCAGGGTTGGACACCGATATTGTCATGCACAAGCTGCCTTTGAAAGAAGATTGCCCGCCAGTAAAACAGAAGTTGCGCCGTACTCGCCCAAATATGGCAATGAAGATTAAAGAAGAGGTACAAAAGCAGTGGGATGCCGGGTTCCTTGCTGTGACTAGCTATCCGCCGTGGGTTGCTGATATTGTACCTGTGCCTAAGAAAGATGGCAAGGTGAGGATGTGTGTGGATTACCGGGATCTGAACAGAGCCAGCCCAAAAGATGATTTCCCTTTACCTCACATTGATGTATTGGTGGATAATACGGCTCAGTTCTCGGTGTTCTCCTTCATGGACGGATTTTCAGGGTACAATCAGATCAAAATGTCACCTGAAGACATGAAGAAGACTACTTTCATCACACCCTGGGGCACGTTCTGTTACAAGGTGATGCCATTCGGACTGAAGAATGCTGGTGCAACTTATCAACGGGCTATGGTAACATTATTCCATGACATGATCCACAGAGAAATTGAATGTTATGTGGATGACATGATTGCCAAGTCCCTCACAGAAGAAGACCACCTGGTGAATCTGCTGAAGTTATTCAAGCGTTTGAGGAAGTACCAACTGAAGTTAAACCCCAGCAAGTGTACATTCGGGGTACGGTCTGGTAAGCTGCTGGGATTTATTGTAAGTGAGAAAGGGATTGAAGTTGACCCTGACAAAGTCAAAGCCATTCAAGAAATGCCTGCACCGAAGTCAGAAAAAGAAGTTCGGGGGTTTCTAGGTAGATTGAATTACATCTCAAGGTTCATATCTCACCTTACTGCAACCTGTGAACCCTTGTTCAAGCTGTTAAGAAAAGAACAAACGGTCAGGTGGAACAAAGACTGCCAAAGGGCTTTTGACAAGATCAAGGAATATTTACAAGAGCCTCCAATCCTTATGCCTCCAGTTGAAGGAAGACCTCTGATAATGTACTTGATAGTATTAGAAGAGTCAATGGGGTGTGTGATGGGCCAGCATGACGAGTCTGGTCGAAAAGAGTAAGCAATTTACTACCTAAGCAAAAAGTTTACCGACTGTGAACAACGTTATTCACTACTCGAGAAAACTTGATGTGCTTTAGCGTGGGCTGCTCGCCGACTAAGGTAGTATATGTTGACCCACACTACCTTATTGATCTCAAAGATGGACCCAATCAAGTATATTTTCGAGAAGCCAGCACTTACCGGACGGGTTGCAAGATGGCAAATGATCCTCACAGAATATGACATCCAGTACACATCTCAGAAAGCCATCAAAGGCAGTGTACTGTCTGATTATCTTGCTGAGCAGCCCATTGATGATTACCAGCCTATGAGATTTGACTTCCCTGATGAAGACATCATGTTCATAAAAGCAAAAGATCATGAAGAGCCTGTTCACACTGAAGGGCCTGACCCAGAAGAGGAATGGACTATGATGTTTGATGGGGCTGTTAATATGAATGGTCGTGGTGTTGGTGCAGTACTCATTACACCTAAGGGAGTTCACATGCCTTTCTCGGCAAAACTCACTTTCAACTGCACTAACAACGAAGCTGAATACGAAGCTTGTATTATGGGTCTTGAGGAAGCCATTGACCTCAAGATCAAGACTTTGACTGTATTCAGAGATTCAGCTTTGGTAGTTAATCAAACCAATGGAAAATGGTACACCCACCAAGATCATTTGATACCTTACAGGGATTATACAAGGAGGTTATTGACTTTCTTTACAACGGTCAAGCTTAAGTATATCCCTCGGGATGAGAATCAGTTTGCAGATGCTCTGGCTACCATTCCATCAATGATCAAAGTTCAAGCTGCCAACTTTGTACCTCGGATCTCAGTATCCAGACTTGACAGACCAGCATATGTATTTGCGGCAGATGTTGCCAAAGATGATAAGCCTTGGTTACATGATATCAAATGCTTCTTGGAGGATCAAACATACCCACCTGGGGCATCTTCCAATGATAAGAAGACATTAAGGAGGCTTGCTGGTAGTTTGTTTCTGAATACTGATGGTTCCCTGTACAAGAGAAACTTTGATATGGTACTTCTCCGGTGCATTGATAGAACAGAAGCAGACTTGTTGATGCACGAGGTGCACGAAGGATCCTTTGGTACCCATGCTGGAGGGCAAGCAATGGCTAAAAAGTTGCTAAGATCAGGCTATTACTGGATCACAATGGACGCCGACTGTTGTGCCTATGCCAGAAAATGCCATAAATGCCAGATTTATGTGGATAAAGTGCATGTGCCTCCCAATCCTCTGAATGTGATGTCTTCACCCTGGGCCTTCGCCATGTGGGGCATTGATATGATTGGCAAGATTGAGCCGACTGCTTCGAACGACCACAGATTCATCCTGGTTGCTATTGACTATTTTACCAAGTGGGTTGAAGCAACTTCTTATGCAAATGTTACAAGGCAAGTGGTAGCCCGATTCCTAAAGAGAGATATCATCTGTCGGTATGGAGTGCCCGAGCGAATCATTACTGATAACGGTTCTAACCTAAACAACAAAATGATGGCAGAGCTATGCCGGGACTTCAAGATCCAACACCACAATTCTTCTCCTTACACGCCAAAGATGAATGGTGTTGTGGAGGCAGCTAATAAGAATATCAAGAAGATTGTGCAGAAGATGGTAGTCACCTATAAAGATTGGCATGAGATGCTACAATTTGCCTTACATAGGTACCGTACGTCAATCAGGACATCCACTGGGGCAACACCGTATCAACTTGTGTATGGTATGGAGGCAGTCCTACCTGTTGAAGTTGAATTACCCTCCTTACGGGTATTAATGGATGTTAAGCTGAACGAAGCAGAGTGGGTCCGGTCCCGATATGAACAACTGAGTCTGATTGAAGAGAAGAGATTAGTTGCAGTTTGTCATGGGCAGCTGTATCAGAAAAGAATGAAGAAAGCCTTCGATCAGAAAGTCAGGCCCTGAGAGTACCAAGTAGGAGATCTTGTGCTGAAAAGACTCCTCCCTCCTCATACAGATCACAGGGGCAAGTGGACTCCGAACTATGAAGGGCCATTCGTAGTAAAGAAACTTTTCTCTGGTGGAGCACTCATGCTCAGTACTATGGATGGTGAAGACTTCCTGTCCCCTGTGAATTCAGATGCAGTTAAAAAATACTTCGCATAAAATGACCCGCTGGACATAAAAACAGAATGTAAGTCCAAGCAAAAATAGGGCATCCCGGCGAGTCAAAAACAGAATAAGAGACTCGGGAAAAAATAAGGGAAAATGAAAAAAAAATGTGTACACCCGCTGAGTTGAAAAGCCACATCGGACGACTCAGGCAAAAAAGGGTATCCCGATGGATTGAAAACCCGAAAGGGCGATCCATGCAAAACAAGGGAATAAGCGAACAATTGCATTCTGAATTCGTCTGTATCACTTACAACTTGGTAAGCTTCGAAAAGGTTCAAGCTTCGGTCAGAATCAACCTTCTTCAGAAAGCAAGACGAGAAGAACGTCAAATGTTATACGAGTCATAGCAAAGGAAAGCTCCCTGAAGCGTCGTCAACATTGCCAATACCTTTTACTTCTCAATTTGTAACAATCTCCTCATTTCAGGGGATTTGTTTCTTTGACTGTATCTTCCCGATTCAGGGCACGTGAATTAATAAAATCAGATTTTCAGTCATGTTTCGTCTTGTACATTTTATTTTCATTTGCAAGAATGTCCGATGTCTTTAAAATACTGATTGCATGAATACAGATGTTTCTCTTCTAAAAAATACATGCTTGCAGGAAATATACTAACCCCCGGGGGTGTCTAAAATCTTATGATGGAATTTTGTAAGGGATACCTCGGGATTACTTGTGCGTTTCTATGCCTTTTCAGGATTGCAAGTATTCAAAACACAACATGGGGCACGGAAGCTTCACCCCAGCAAGCTGGCAAATCATTATCTACTCAGTCTATCTCCCAATTAGCACCGAAGGTGTTTTTTTCCCCAGCTGAGTTGTCTGTCATCATTCCTCCTCAACCAAGTGCAAAGACCGGGGACCATCTCCCCACAGAGCTTCAGCCTCTATCCAGGAGAGCAACACCTGGAGATCTCACAACAGAGTGAAGAAAGCTTCTACAAACCCCAGTTGGGTCCCTTATTACAGAGATAGGTCTATCAGTAATCTATTTCCCCACGTAGAGTCGGATATGTATCAAATCAACTCATGATCTCATCCCCAGCTGGGATGTTCACTTCAAGCAGACCAACCAAAGATCTTCATAAGCAACGGGATCTGAATCCCGGATCAGTACCTTTGCATAATCATAGCATTCACATCATATTCTCCCCACATAGCGTAGCATTCCGTCTAATACGGAGCATTACGGCAAAAGTCAAACATATTGCATAATCATAAGCCATGGTCTGAATCAAACACTTGTAAATTTCGACAATTCATCAAAGATATACAGAAAACTCTCCAAATTCCCCTTCAGAAAGCCAAGGCATTTGCCTTACACTCATAAATAAATGCACACTCCTTTTGGCACCCGTCCGTGTCATGATTCCCCAGTAAAGTCGCCCGAGCATTCTTTACAAACAGGCCACTTATATTACAGATACTTCTTGACACCCGCCCGTGTCATATCCCCAGTAAAAGCCAAAGCGTCCTCTTTGCATTCACCAATACATATATATACAACTCCTTTGACCCTCGTCCGTGTCACCCCCAGTATAACTACCCAAACACTTGGTAAATCATATACTTGTTTATATTACACTTTTCTCTTTTGACACTTATCCGTGTCACTCTCACCAGCAAGTTAAACACTCATCGGTACACCACTCATACTTATTACTCCTGTTTCACTCATACCGATACTCGTCCGTATTTTGTATACATCGCTTATATCCCTTCAGATTCGGCACTCGTCCGTGTTCTTTGTTAACCAGTTGGTACTCGTCCGTATCATCATCTTTGAACATGCGTCTAGCGTTTGTTTCTACCTGATACTCGTCCATATCATCATCTTTGAACATGCGTCTAGCATTTGTTTCTACCTGATACTCGTCCGTATCATAGTCTTAAGGATGCTCGTCCGCATCTTTAATCCATACACGTGTCAAACACTTATGTCTTCTTGAATTTAGACACTCGTCCGTGTCTACTATTTCCCAGAAGAATCCCCACAGAATCGACACTCGTCCGTGTTCTTTGTTAACCAGTTGGTACTCGTCCGTATCATCATCTCTGAACATGTGTCAGCATTTGTTTCTACCTGATACTCATCCGTATCATTGTACTAAGGATGCTCGTCCGCGTCTTTAGTCTATACACCATACACCAAACACTAATACCTCTCATTTCTTGGATGTAGACACTCGTCCGTGTTTACTTATCACAGCAAATTCCAGTGAACTATTTCCTTTCTATCTGACATTCGTCCTATGTCATGATACCCCTTTTCGGCAGCCGTACCCTGCCAGGTGATCGTCCTTCACCTTTGGATGACCGTCCCTCATCCTTTCCCCAGCGGAGTCTCTATTCATTAGAACCCCTTATTATCCGACATTCGTCCTATGTCGCGATATTTTTAGCAGCTGTCCCCTGCTAGGTGATCGTCCTTCACCTCTTGATGATCGTCATTCATCATTTTATCCGATGGTCGTCCCCATCGTCGATCTTGTTATCTGACATTCGTCCTATGCCATGATAAACCCTGAGAGCAGCCGTACCCTGCTAGGTGATCGTCCTTCACCTCCTGATGATCGTCCTTCATCATGCTTATCCGACGGCCGTCCCCATCGTCGACCTTTTTATCCGGCATTCGTCCTATGTCGTGGTACATTCGGCAGCCGTACCCTGCCCGGTGATCGTCCTTCACCTTAGATGATCGTCCCTCATCTTATCCCCAACAGAGCAGCCGTCCCCTGCTAGGTGATCGTCCTTCACCTTTGATGACCGTACCTCATTGTTTATTTCTACCTCTAACCCCCAGAGAATCTTATAGCTTTACTTGATGGCCGTCCCCATCATAATCTCTTATATCCCCAGCATGTCGGCCGTCCCCGTCATTACTCTTTCCCCAGCAGTCATCCTCTGCTCGACGGTCGTCCTCCGTCGCCCGCACTTTATAATTATACTTTATTTTCTTTTACAATCTATATCCCTTTTCTTCTTCATTATGTGAGTGCAAATTTTGGACTGTCTTTGGTATTCAACCACAAGTTATCTTGTTTGCCTGTTAAGCCGTTGCTTACATCCTACAAAGCTAACTCATGTTTGAATAGGGGAAGCTGTAAACACCCCAAATTTTCCCTCACTAATTTACACCATGGCTTGTGATCTCTTCATATGCATAAACTCAATCATAGCATCTCATATTGCATTTTTGCTTCTTTGCATTGGTCCAAAGTCATCTGCATCTAGGGTTTGTGATCTGAGCAATCCAAGAGCTTCTTGAGCCACTCCAAAGGTCATCAATCATTCCAAAGGGGTCCATGTATGTTCAAGCATCATATTATATCCCCACCAAGTCAAGAAAGTCAAAGAATCACAAGAACTGAAAATGGCATGGAAGCAGAGCCAGGTTTAACTGCACAGATGACCTAGAATTAGGGTTTTGGTTTCAGAGGCCATAACTCCAAATTATTTGGTCATTCTTGTTTCTATTGGTCTCTATATGTTATAAGGATCATGCATATCAAGTTTTATGAAGAAATTCCATGGGGAAGGCATCTAATCAAGAGTTGACTTCTTGAGCAAGTCAGTGCAAAATCAGGGCATCTGAGACCCCCAGTGACCCAACCAAAGGGTGTTCATCATCATTTTGATTATGTATGATCTTTATTTGATCATAGAAGATGTTGTAAGTTCACAAAATTGAAGAATTCCAAGCCATTTGCAAAGTTGACTTTTTGGGAAAATGACTTGTAATGGAAACTTACCATTTTGGGAAACTTTTTCAACCCTTGCTTTTTGATTCAAAAATGCTTCAAATGGGAAAACTTTGGTCATGAAAGTTGTAGAATGGATCTTTCCCTTTTCAAAAATTACAAGAACTCATTCTAATTCATTTTGGATCAAAAGTTATGGCTTGTCAAAGTTGGGAAAAATCACATAATTTCAAGTTTTCTACCAAAGAGGCAAGGTTGCAAAATCCCTTGCCAAGGCAAATTGTGCTATCAAATGGACTTCTAATCTTTGTACAAGCATGAACCAATGTCTAAAAACCATTTTGGCCTAAGGGATTTCCCATTTCCATGCCTTGATTTTCACATAGCCATAAGCCATTCTTCATGAAAGTGCAGAGAGGGATTTCTTGCAAAATCATTCTCAAAGGGTTTGTTTGACCTCTAACTGATTTCAAGACTTTGCCATGACCTAATGAAGCATGCCTCACCAACAATTCAACAAGGTTTCTCACATGTACATAGCCAAAAACCATGAAATGTGACAAGTTGTCAAATTGCAAAAACCCTTCCAACTCATGATCCAAATGCAGCAGTCTTTCATGAGCCATCCAAGGGCCATCCTTGACTCAAGCTGAGGCAGGACAAGCCTCTAGACTGCCTCTGCCACAGCCCATGCTGCAAGTACACAAAACTTGACTTTTTGGCCAATCATCCCATACCAATCCCACAGTGCACACCTGCTCTCCAGATTTGTTGGGATAGTTTATGGATCACCTAAGGATCATAAAACACAACATACACAAGCCTGAAACACACACATGGCAGCACACTCCAAAAACTGTCAAAACCTTTCCCTCTTCGAATCACACAACACAACCATCAAACTTTAATAACTCCTTCACCAATCAACAAGAAATCATCCATAGAACAGATCCCACCCCTCACAATGATCTGAAACAGCACACACAAGAACCTCATTTCCTGCTACACCAGAACTGAACCACAAAAACTAGCCACTCTCAACTTCATTCAAGGGTTCCATCAACCTCAGGAGGATCAAGGGAGATCATTGGCACAAAAGGAAGGCTCTGAAAGTTCATTTTCGAAGGTATCCAACTCAGGTACAACCTAAGAACTTTTTTCTCAGAACTTCATTTTCTTGTTATAAATTGAATCTACATGTTGCACTGATCATCTGGATGTATTTAGATTTGAAAATAAGTAAGAGATGACCATTTCATGTCACTCTGAAAGTTTGCTCGTGTTTCGTATTTTCCTTCGATTCAGGCTTGTTAATGAAAATAAATGATTTTTGGAAGAGGGGTTAGGTTTAGATTGGGGAGAGGATCATTTTTGTGGAAGAAATTGCATGTTTAGTGACCTGTAGCGAAATCTAGGGTTTGGGTTCGCCGGAGAAGACGACCGGAAGTCTTCTCCGGCCACCTGAAATTCATTAACCCTAATCTGTGTCATTAATGAACTTTGAATTCTGGCCGTGGATGCGTTTGACTTTGTTTGACCCACGCGTGTTTGGATGGCCAGGATCTCTTCATTTAGCCCTAATCTTCAATTAACTTAATTAATCCAGTTTAATTAATTTTAAAACCAGAATTAGCCAGGTTTGAACTTGGGCCATTGGATGTGGCGCCAAGTCAACCTTTCCCAGCCCAGAATCAATCTGGTTCGTTCATTGTGCATACTTCTCATTATTTTAATTTTTATTTGTTTTATTTTGTACATTTAATTTAAAATAGCAAAAAACCTTTAAAAATTCTGAAATTTTTTGTCAAAGGTTTAATTATTTTCAGAACACAAAAATATTTTTATTTTTATTTTTTGCATTAAAAATTATTTTTAAATCATTTAAAAGTTTATTTTTAATTAATTAATGAAAATTAATTAATTAAAAATACTTTTAGGTATTTAAAAATCACAAAAAAATTCACATAGCATTTAAAAACATTTAGAAACATTGTTCCACTCTCAAACCAAATTTCCTTTTTGATCTTGATGCCTTTTGATAATTTTCTCTGGAATTAATTTCATTTCAAGGCAATATTTTGTTTCAAATTTCAAAAATTCATTTCTGCCTAACCATTGAGAGTTGGATCATGATTCTTTTTGCATTGCATCTTGCATAACATGTAGTTTATAGGATAAAATTGGCATGAATTGATCTTGCATTTTCAATTTGTTTGGCATTTTTCTTGATGAGGTACCTTAAAACCCTAACAATCTTAGGAAATTCATAACTTTCACTAGGTTAAGAGTTGGATCCCCTCCTTTGGGCATTGAGTTTTTATAGGTCTAGGGTATCTTTAAGTGCATTTTCAAATTTTTATCATGTTTTATGCTTCTGATTTTGAATTTTGTTTTGTGTATTGATCATAAACCCTAATTTGGGCCTTTCCTTTGCATCCATTTCTCATTTGCTTGCATACCATGACTTGCCATGACATTTTGTGCATTCATTTGATTCATAAGACATCTTAGGACATATTAGATTCATGTTTGATCATTGCATCTTTCATTTTCCATGTTGTATGTCATGTGCATTTCATAACTTTTCATGTATGTTCATGGTTCTAAGCATGTCTCATTTGCATCTTTATGCTTGTTTGATCATTCTCATGCCTTGCCTCATGTTTGCATCATCTCTTGGCATCATTAACATCATGTATTTTCTTCTGACTTTGTCTTGCATCATGCCATTTCATCTCATTTGCATTGCATTTCATTTCTTTTACTAATTTTACAGGTGGTAAGTTACTTTGAGAAGTGAATTTGCCTTCACTTCTCACATTCTCTTTTCATCTCTTTCATAATTCATTTTCTGCATTCTTGTATGTGTTTGGGTTTGAGCTTTCCCATTCTTGATCATCTTACTTTCTTTCTTCAAGCAACTTGACTTCTTAAGTGAAGCAAGTTGTTTTGCTTCTCTTTGCTCCTCTCATCTGCTTCTCTCCTTGATGGTTCTTTGAAGATCTTTCTCTTAAACCTCACAAACCTTAGGACTTCCAAGCATGATAACTTTTTAGGATTGTTTAGTCCCCCATTTAGCTTTTACCTTTGTGTCATCATTGAGTCTTCTCTTCTCATCTCATAATCAGGGACTAAACCCTAAAGGCTTTAAGGCTTTGTGATTAAGCTTATGCCTGCATCCTTCTATTAGGATGGAGTGTATAACTTTAATCCTAAGTGTTAAACCCTTAATGTGTTTAAATCCTTTAATCAATTCACTTAATAATCATCAAGACATCAAGCTTGTAACTTGGGCCTTGCATTAGGGTTCTAATTCTTCCTTAATTGGTTAAGAAGGACTAACCCTAGTGTTAATGGACAAGTCCTCCTCAAGTTGTCTTACAAATCATAAAATCACTTCTTCATTCTATCATTAACTGAAATCCATTTAATAAAGGTTTTGTTTTGTCATGAGGTTAATCCCTAATCATGGATTAAGTTGAGGAGCTTTCCTCAGCCTAAATGTTCTCATCTATTATCCTTCTATTAGGATGGTGTAATGAGTCCATTAAGTCCTTGATTATGGCTTAATTTCATTACTTAACACTAAACAAAAACAACAAAAACATCTAAATAATCACAAGTAGGTTAATGATCTTAATCCTACATCATGGTGATTAAGTGTGAGATGCTGACTTCACACTTAAGGTATTCTCATTACCCCTAATCAGAGGGAAGATGTGATGAGTTTACTAAATCCATTGGTTTAGGCTTAAGCTCATTAGCTTATGACACACTTTCAAAAGCAATAAAAGATTGAAAACACAAAAAAAAAAACAATAATCGTCTCCTCCGGGATTCTTTTCTCATCTCATTCACTCACAAACGAGAACTCGCTTCTTCCGTCTAATACAAGACAGTTTGCACCTGAGCCAGACAGGTCATACACTTGAGCATAGACAAGCAAGCAGTTCACAAGTCAATTTATCTTTCAGTCTCTTTGAGTCGAACTACGGTGTTCTGACTTCCTCATTGCACAAGAGGATACGTAGGCATAACTTAATAGTTATCGAACAAAAGTCTCTGTATATTCCCCCTCTTTCCAGCTTTATTCTTTAAGCCTCATTAGTCTTGAGCATTTCACTCATGTTCTTACACTGACACTTCTTTTATACACTTCACACTTCTTTTACACTGACACTTGCAATCTTTCCAGCTTTGATACACAAATTGCACTGACACTACCCCTTTAAAACACAAATCTTTTAAGCGTGGATCCCATCGAGTACGACAGACAATCTGGGTGCTAATACCTTCCCAGGTTGTAACCAACCCCCTTTCTCAGTCTCTCTGGTTCGCAACCGTCTTATCCATCTTTTCCTAGGTTTTTGCAGCATTACCTTTCCTTCGGGATAAAAATGCCTAGCTGGCGACTCTATTCATTCCCTCTCCTTTCGCCGACCGTTCGCGTCTGTACCCCTTCTGACCTTAGGTGTCATTTGGTGGGAGCGACAACAAGGCCAAAGGAGAAAGAGAGAAAATCTCTAATAAAATAGCCATTGAAATATGGAAGAAGGAGATTGAGGAGCTTCAAAGCAAGATCTCTGCAGCTGAACAATGCAACCTTGAGTTGAGCCAGCCTAATTGTACTGAATTAGAGGCTGAGCTAAAGTGCACCCTAGACCTCATTGATGCTGCTGACCATCTTGACAAAGAGCGTTCGATAGCCAAGCTTGACAAGGCTCTATGTGAGAATCGTCTTCAAATTCAAAAGTTCAACTTTCTTCAGCTACAAGGAAAACTACCCTTCTAATTCGAATGGCTTTTTGTAATATTTAGAACTCTTGTTTCCTCTTGTGTATTAATCTTTTGGACCTAACAAGGCCTTTTTATGTAATGACAATTTAGGCATCATTTTGGCCTTTTTTTACTTTATGCTTCAAGCCTTTTTATTATTCTTCGACTTGTATTTTATTTCTCTGCATAAGTAAAATATTAAATGACTGTTGAACAACCATCAAGTCAAAAATTTGACATAAATTTGGATTCAAATCAATGTTTCCTTGATCTTAGTTAATGTGGCAGCGCTATTGCTTTTAATGCCTTTTGTAATTGCATGGCACAAGTTACAATTTATAGGCTATACCTGCAACGTGCCTTTAGGGTTCTATTCCCAAGGAAGAATTCATGTGCTTTTTGGTTGCCTTTTGACTGGCCAATCAACATATGTGATCTTTCTCTATCAATAACTCTCCACTAAATCCATCTTCTTTACAAACAATAAGCATGGGTAGTTCTATGAAGAAAGTGGGTAATGTTGAACCAGCCAAGCAAACGAAGTCCACTAAAACTAAGAGTACTTCTTATTTTTCTTAAATCAACTTCAATCTCATGTATCTCATAAGCATTGTTACTAAATACCTTAGCAACTTGAAAATGACCCTCCCATTTTGGTGACCATTTACCTAAAGATCTGATTTTTCGATCCATGGGCAGGATTACCTTCCATTATAATTCACCGATTGAAAAGGTCTTTAACTTAACGTTCTTGTTATAAGATTTTTCTACTCTTCTCTTCTGCCTTTCTAGTAACTCTATGGCATGAAGTCTCTCTTCGTCCAAATCCATCAATTCTTCAAGCATCATATTCCAATAAACTTCAGATGGAATCTCATGATGTCTTTGAATTCTTGTGGACTAAAGGTAGATTTCAAGAGGTAGCACTACATCATGCCCATAAGTAAGTAGAAACGGAGCAGTATTGTTTGCTTCTTTAGGTGAAGTTCGACATGCCAAAAGGATATGGTCCAATGTCTTGGGCCAATTTCTTGGCTTCTTACTATAGTGGTAAAATCATGAGTGTAAGCTATTAGTTAACTTAACTCAAAGTAAACAGAGTCGACACCGCACTTTTATTTTATTCCAAATGGAAAAGGAAAAAAGAGCGAATAAATACTAATAAATCTAAAAGAAAAAAGCTAAAAGAATCAAGCAGAGAACGTGTAAGGGGATTAGTTACAAATCGGGAAGGTTTTACGCACCCAAAATGTACGTGGTACTCCACGGGAGCCCTTTGAAATATTTATTTCTTTTGGTTTGAAAAAAGGTTTGTTTTAAAAGAGTTTTAAGAGATGATAAGAGAAATTTTTTCTAAGATTTTTGTGTTTGAAGAGACATTCGTCTCATGCCTACGTACCCACAAAGTGCAATGCGAGATCAAAACCTCGTAGTTCGTGGTACAAATTATGAAAAGTTAATGTGCTGGATTGATTTTAAAATATAAAGATAAGTCGTCATTCTTTAGCGAATAATTCCGCTAAAAGAATGAATCATATCTAAACATATGAAAATGGTTATTTTGAAAAGAAGGTTTATATATGCTTATGTGGTTTAACATTTATTAAGAAACGAAATGAAAAAGGCAAAACCGCTTGACCTAAGTCAAGGTTTGATTATGAAAGAGGTTTGAAGTTTGAAAACAAAGAAGGCTTTTTGAAATAGGGAGAAGCTTTGAAAATTTAAGAAGTGGGAAGAGATGAAGGGACTATCCTAGGACTTAAAGAAAAACTTAAAGGAAGAACGATCAAACCGTATGGAGACTCTTCTTTTAAGCAATAGGATTTCATCTTTATAATCAAGTGAACCAAATAGGGCTAAAGTCTTCAATCCATAATAACTTGAGCAAAGGGAAAGATCCTAAAATCTAAGTCCAAAACTCAAAGTCCAATGCTAAGGATAGTGGCCATAGTCCAAAATTAAAGTCACAAGTCTTTTAGAAGTTTAATCATTTATTAATGTTTTGTGACCAAATGGACAAAAGGAAAATCAACATAACAAAAAAATAAGAGCAAATAATAAACATGATAATGGATGAATAAAACATAGTAAAGCAAAATAAAATAAAAGCAAATAAAAGTGCAA
Organism: Lathyrus aphaca; assembly: GCA_963966055.1. NCBI lineage: Eukaryota > Viridiplantae > Streptophyta > Magnoliopsida > Fabales > Fabaceae > Lathyrus > Lathyrus aphaca. The sequence continues at coordinate 248,632,222 of OZ014525.1, read as the reverse complement.
GAATTTAAATGTTAGTAGAAAAAGAAATTAAAGTGCAAGAATCTAAAATATTAATAGTAGTAATAGTATAATAATATTTACATAATAATGGTATGGTGAACTTAATCAACCACAACCAAAAGAGTAACCAGAATCAAAAGGCAACCGGATCCGCTTAGCATCTTACACTATAGCAATTAAACAAGGCAAATCGAACCGAATTCAATGAAATTTGAAAGGAGATTGGGAGACCCAAAGCACCTATGCATCAAACATTCATAAGTCTCGATTCTTAATGCAAAATAATCAACCACTTTGGGATTAAACGACCAACGAGAGGTCCGGTCCATGAAAGTGCAAGTATCCAAATGGATTTTTATTCCAAAGTCGGGACAAATTTAAGTCTATGTTAAGAAACCTCCGAGTAATTTATGAAGTAATAACCCTACAAATAAGGCCAACCACCACCAATTAAGGTGAGAAATGTTAGTTCTAACGCATGCGAGATAAGCGATATGCAAATCGCTATCCGAACATAATACCGCACAAAACTAAAGATGAATACCAAATTGAGTCACACTCATGTTATTATTCCATCCTTAAGTTCAATCACTCTTCTTGGTGGATTCAAGCATGAAAATGTTTCACTAATGCAAAGTACCTTAAATGAATTGAATAAATCACTTAAAGATAGATTTGAACTAATGAACATTAACTAATCTAATATACACCCAAAGTTCATTGAAATTAAGGAGAAATCACTCCCAAAAGTAATTTCCAAGGTAAAAATAAAAGGAGGAAGAAGAAGAAGAAAGAGGAACCAAAAAAGGGCTTAAAACAAGCCAAAAACACCATTTTGACTTGTGTTAACCGGTTAACCATAATGCACTGGGAATGGTTAACCGGTTAACACAAGAAAATTTCAAACACTGCGTTGTTTTTAAACTGGTTAACCGGTTAACCAATTTACACTATAAATGGTTAACCGGTTAACGTTGTACCAGTAGCAAAAAAAATGCAGAAAATTCAGCATGATCCATTTTAAAACCTTTTTACAAACATTTAATGATCATGATTTGAATTTGCACGAATTTAAAAACCGAAATACAGTGAAATCCCTGCAATCAAACAACAAATTAAGATCCAAAGGATATATAATAAAAGGCACCAAAGATCTACATCTTGAATGTTGATGGTGAATATGGGTTTATGGAAAGAGATGAATTACCAAAAGCACTTCTTCAAATTGGACCAAATCAAACTTAGATCTACTGCAATTGGTGAACAAAAGAAGAATTGGATGAAGGTTTAGCTCAAGTTGATCAAGAATTAAATGTGAATTCTTGATAACTTCAAAAGAAAGAGAGAGAGAGAGAGCTTTAGTGAGATTTGGTTTTGGGAAAATGTTTTGCAAGGGGTGTTTTGGCTCTCAAAAGCTTGGTGAATGAATGAAATTATGGTCCTATTTAAAGACTTTAGGTATGGGAATTCGGTGGAATGGAGCTTGCTTTAGTAATTAAAATTAGGCTTGGTAATTTGCAAATTTGGTGGGAAATGGAAAAGAGTGGTGATTAATGAGGGTTTATGGTAGGAAATGATCAAGGTGATGTAGAGAAATCAAAAACCAATGGATCTAGAATTTTACAATTATATCAATGATCTAATGGTGCTGAATTTGAATAAAATATTAAAACTCCACACAGGTTAACCGGTTAACGCATATGGTTAACCAGTTAACCAAGCCAAATTTTGAATATTTTATTCAATGTGGTTGTTTGGTTATTGTGGCCCGATTTCTTTTGTACATCGAAGAAGACATGGAAATAAACACATGAACCTTGGAATTCCATGAATGAATCAATTAACTTGGGAAATCCTTGATCAAATAATTTTGAATAATTTGCGGATCAATTTCGACTTTTATCTGTGAAATTTCATTCGAGCTGCATGACTGCTATTTTTGGCATTTTCACATGGTTCTTCCTCCTGAAAAATGTTAATGAAAGAAAACAAAATTTTTTTTAGGATGTTAATTAATGGTTAGTAAACATAAACAAATGAAAGCAAATAAAAAACGGTGATCCCCTGTGAGGCATAAACCTGCATCCAAGAAGGATAAACGAACCAATGCCGATCTTGTTTGTATGCAAGATGTATATGAGATCAAAAATATATTAGGGTAAAAAATTAGGGTATGACAGATGCCCCTATTTAAGTTTCTTCAATCCAGAGATATGAAGATTGAAATCTTCGTTTCGACAAGATGGAAGAAACTGGAATGGAATGACATGAAATGAAACAAAATGAAACGATATGAAAACAAATGAAATGTTATGAAAGCATATGAAATGCAGAGAAAACATATGAAATGTATATGAAAGCATATGAAAGGATGAGAGATCCGTAAGGAACAAAACGACACATAAAATAGAATAAACGCTGGGGGAAAAAGAGCATAAAACTCTGACGGGGAAAAGGCAGCATGCTAGAGACCACCACATGGCTCAGCTGAGGCAAAAATTTCTAAGAATGGATATTGGACAAAAAGGATCACAACATCCAAGAATGGCACTGAATGAAGTGAGAAAAGTCCCAAAAAAGTATATCAGAAGTATCCAAGAATGACATTAATGACTTTACAAGGGATATCCGAGAATGGCAATCGGAAAAAGGTAATCACAACATCTGAGAATAGTAATCAGACAAAAATGTGAATCACAACATCCAGGAACAGAACTGAATGAGATGGGAAAAGTTCGGGAAAATACATCAAATCAATGATGACTCCCACATGGAAATCCGAGAATAGCAATCGGAGGCAAAGTGATCACAACACCTGAGAATAGAAATCAGATAAAATGCGAATCACGACAGCCAGGAATAGAACTGAATGAGATGGGAAAAATTTCGGGGCAGTACATCAAATCAATGATGACTCAACTATGGACATCCGAGAATAGCAATCGGAGGGAAAAGTGATCACAAAATCCGAGAATAGGAATCAGATAAAAATGTGAATCATAACATTCGGGAACAGAACTGAATGACATGGGAAAAAGTCTGGGACAGTACATCAAATCAATGATGACTTCACTATGGACATCCAAGAATGGCAATCGGAAAAATGGGTGAATCACAATATCCAAGAATAGCAATCAGATAAAAATGTGAATCACAACATTCAGGAATAGAACTGAATGGCATGGGAAAAAGTCTAGGGCAATACATATAATCAACGATGACCCCACTATGGACATCAGAGAATAGAAATAGGATAAAAGGTGAATCTGAGAAGAGACAACAAGTATGAAGAAAAGGATCTGGAGAGACAGAGATAAATGCCAAGTAAGTTGTACTTTGATCACAAGGTAAGATGTTGAAAACAACAAGACCTCGAGAAACGCATAATGAGGACTAACACACTCAAATATGCAAACGTATATGAAAATGGGGAATAACACACCCAAGAAAATAATATGAGAGAAAATGCTGACAACCAGTTTAGATTCTTAGGGGAGTGGAAAGATGGAAGACTGATTCCTCAACACGGAGAGCACTGCCATTCTGCTCGGAGATTAGAGATGCTGCTCTTGAACAAATCTCTGTCACACCGGTAAACAATATCAAGTTGAAAATATTTTGCGAAAAGTTATGAAAAACTGCTTGGAGATTCTTGAAGAAGATTGCCCCAAATTCGATGACTGATGAGGTAAACTGATAATGGATTCAGTTCCCGACTACTGCCGGAGAAAACTGATCAAATCTTTGAGATGACTGTTGAGGGAATAAACTGATCATGGCTTCAGTTTCTGAAATGAAGGTTGAAAAGATAAATCCAGTATGAATCTTGAAGATCTTCTAATTAACCAAATCTGAGAACAACTTGTACTAAGAAACAACTCTTGAATCATAGGACCTGGGAAGAACTTGCCCTTGATAAGATCAATGACCAAGTTTCTCAACTGCTTGAAAATTCCTTCATGAGGAAAGTTTATTTGCAAATAAAAAGTGTTTGTACAAACCTGGTAATTTTAATGCAAAGTTCATGCAAACTTTTGAAATTAAAAATCATTTTTGGAATGAAATTTTATTGAGATAAAGTAAATGAAAACATTATCAAAACACGGCGGTTGAGAAAAAAATGAAAGATAAAGCAAAAGTCAAGAACAAATGTTTGGTAGCAAACTTGGGAGTCAGTTTACGCAACCTCGCTATAGCATGCTTTTTAAAAGAAACCTGGATTCAATTAGGACTTTGAAGGTTGTAACGTGGTCTGGTTCACGGTTTATGAAACAAAGGATATAGGCTCAAAGTTTTTTTGTACCCAATCCATCTTCGTGATGAACTCCAGTCCTACATTCAATTAATTCAGCCTATGAATACAAGTTCCAAGACATTTTGGGATTGCACGGATGAAGATGGTTCATAAGCCAAGAGATTTTGAGATAGTAGTCACCTCTTCCTTTTGTTATTTCTGTTGAGGACTTTGGTCTACTCATCTTATTTTTGTTGAGGATTTTGATGACCTCTTGATTAATCTTTCTTTTGTTATCCCTAACTTTTGCCTGAACTGTGTCATTTGAACTTACAGTCAGCGGGATGGCACAATTTTTTTGCCTAAGTCTCCTTCATAGGTTTTGACTTAGTGGGCTTTGATTTTTTTTAATCATTTTTTCAATATCATTTTTTTTAAAGATAATGACTGCCTGGCTTAATGATTACTGCGAACCATCATTGACTTTTGAATTGAGAGATATCTTCAACACTTCTTGATGTGTGCAAAGGAAAGCTTGAGATTGCAACCTTTATTGAAAGGTGTCTTGCATGATTCACTTATACTTGAATGCACATTCGAATTAATTGAGAACTACCTATCCCCGGGTTAAGATTGCGGGTTTTTTTGAATAGAAAGAAACTCCAACTTCAAGGCTCAAAAGGGGTTGACAAGGGATTAACTTCCTTATTTCTCCAGTGTTCGGGATTTGAAACAATGCTTGTATATCATCAGCCAAGTCTCAATTGAAAGCATACCAACAATAATTATGGGTTTTTCGTTTTCATCATTCTCCCTCCAATCATTGTAAAAGCTTGAGAAAAGAAAAATGAACTTGAAATATAAAACATAAAGATGCAAATAATAAATGAAATTGAATCAATACAAAGCAATGCTCATTTCATTAAAATCAACATGAAAGTACAAACAAAGTTTAAAAGCAAACAAGTCAAACAATTGAAGAAAATTGCAAACATAAAGAAATAATGGCCTAGTGATCCATTAGCAACAAGGATGAGCTGTCCTGTCTGAGATTATTGCCTTGAAGATAATCTGACTATTAGAGTCTTCTAGAAGATTCATTTCTCATGATTCAGCAAAGGGTTTTTGACAACATTAGGATTTGTGTCATCAAAAGTAATCATCCCATTTATGACAAGCTCTTTCACTTTAGCCTTCAATGCAAAATAGTGTTCTAAGTCAAGACCAGTTCCACCTTGATGAAACTCACAGCGAAGTTCTACTCTATAACCATCCGGAAGAGGATCTGGAACAGGAGGTGTAGGCCTAGTAGTAATCCAACCATTCTAGACCAAGTAAGGATACAACTCAGCATAAGTCTTCGGAATAGGATCATAGTTTGTCATATCCCTAGCATTACGATTCTGGTTCTGACCAACATTCCTTTGAACAGATGGACCATTGATCATAGGAGAAACTGCAACAACATATGATTGTTCATGGTATTGTTGTCTACGACGAGTTCTCCCAACAACACTTGCTTCACCGGTAAAAAAATTGACTTGAGGCATGACAAACCTCTGAGATTGAGTTTCCCTAGTGGTTAGAGCCTTTAGCATCTCCATGATCTGACTCACATTGCTTTTCAGCTCATCAAGGTCTTCCCTAACTCTCTTGTTGTGTTGGGCTTGATTTTACATTCTCAATCTGATAGCAGCTCTAGTTCCGTATTTGTGTTGAGAAAACAGCTTGACGGGTCAACAGACAACTGAAGAAGGAAACAATCGGGATGAGTTCCCACACAACTCGGATGAACGCAAGAATATGCGATGATGCAATGATATGTAATGTTCACTTCCATTTTCAAGGAAACAACTCGATTATTACAAACATGGTCAACATCGAGAATACGGTCATGAAAAGCCTTGACAAAAAGGAATATTTTCTTTTTCCAATGTTTGCAATAATCATAATTGTTTTCCTTGAGAAATGGTTGTGATGATGATCATGATGAATGCATGGATGCAATAACCACAAACAAGATCACGCAAAGCACATAGGTTCAAAGGTTCAGACCAAGCGTCAGGACTTCAAACCTCTTCAACACGGCAGAATGTTGGATAAGATCAAGCGATCTACTAAGGAAATGGCATCAAGCAACCCATAACCAGGAACATGAGCATGACTCAAACAACGAGGAGTAATATCAAGCGATTTACAACTCGGACAAGATCAAGCAATCTGCTAAGGAAATGGTATCGAGCGATCCATAACCAGGGATATGAGCACGGCTCAAACAACAAGGAGTAATATCAAGCGATTTACAACTCGGACAAGATCAAGCGATCTGCTAAGGAAATGGTATCGAGCGACCCATAACCAAGGATATGAGCACGGCTCAAACAACGAGGAGTAATATCAAGCGATTTACAACTCGGACAAGATCAAGAGATCTGCTAAGAAAATGGTATCGAGCGACCCATAACCAGGGATACGAGAACGTAATATCAAGCGATTTACGACTCAAACATGTCTTTTGGTACGACACCAGGCGACTACTAGCTTGCCACAACGACGATGGACTTTAACGGCGTTGCAATATCGATCAATTTGCAAACCAAACAAGATCGACCAATCTGATAGGAGAATGATATCAAGCGATCCATCCACAATAGGTCCGTTGATACAGGACAACGCGATCAATACAAGATTAGTTGATTTGAGAAGAGAGTAACAACTCTACAAGGGAGAATACCATTTGTAACGCCGTTGGGTATGAGAACATTCTGACTAACGTTCTGTTGAGGAAATGACCAAGATATCCTGGAAATAATTGGTTGAGGAATGAAATGTGAACAAATGTCTGCATTACTTTGTCACAGTGGCCGAAAATAAATTGGCGACCTCACTGGGGATATTGCAATGATGATTGCGTCGCAAACATGAAACTCTGCGGGGAATTGACAATCTTCCGACACGGCTGGGGAGATGCTTGGTCAAATAACCTTTGATAGGAAAAGAGTTCTGACAGTTATAAACTTTGTGGGGAATTGGGCATTCAGCTGCCGGCTGGGGATAGCCCATTCTTGAATAAAGACTCCGCTCGGAGGTGAGACCACCCATTCTTACGCGCAATGCCTTGGTCCATAGGTGTAACCCAGATCTGTTACGCAAATCAACAAAAACCTCACCTTTTCATCTTCTACTACAGGTTCATTCATTCTATCACCTTAACTCAGTCCTATTTGGGTTTCTACCATGTTTTAGGCCCTTAATCCTTCATCTTATCACTCATCTAACATTCTTACATCAACTTACCAACCTATTATCATCATCTAAACCCAAATTCGTCACAATTCCATCACACCTCTCAGAAAAATCATCACAGAATACTCATAACAACAACAATCAGCAGATTCATAAATCGACATACCATCATCAAATCATCTTATTCACACAAAATCATACACAAAGCATCATACAAACAACAGGAAGGAATTAAACAACCCTATCCCATACATACAGATTATTTTCTCCCGGTTATACGATACAAATCCCACCCTTACCTTTGGATTGAATGAAGCTCGAATCTATGGATGAAATTCCTACAAATATCCTCCTGAAGATCCTTAGCTCTAGCTCTTGGTCTCCCAATCCCTTGTTCTTCTCTCCAAAATATGATTATGACTATTTTTTTCTAAACCCTTACTAATCCTATTTTTCTTATTTTAATTAAAATGACATAAAATAATACTAATATTGTTATTATTGAAAATTCATTTAATTAATTCACTAATGGGCTTCTATCTACACCTCTCAATATTACTCTTAAAACTGCCCAAAATAAGTCTATCTCCCAAATCAACATAAAGCAACTTAAATCAACTAATCATCTTAATCACAAAACATCACACATCGCGATTAACAACAATTCTCCTCAAAATAATTTAATTAAATAAATTAATTAAATTCGGGCGTTACACTCTCCCCCACTAGAACATTTTCGTCCTCGAAAATCTTACTCGCTCAAACAACTCAGGATAAGATTCTTGCATCTTGCTTTCTAATTCCCACGTCATACACTCACCAGCAGCTCCCAGCCAAACAACTTTCATTAGAGCGATCTTTTTGCCTCGCAAGGTTTTCATCTCTCTACCTTCAATACGCACCGATATAGTCTCCACCGTGAGATTATCTCGCACTTGAATATCATCCATACTAACAACATGAGACGGATCAGGTATATACTTTCGAAGTTGCGAAACATGGAACACATCATGTAAATTCGACAAATTAGGCGGTAAGCTACTCAATAAGCAACCTTTCCAACTCTGTCCAAAATATGATACGGACCAATAAATCTCAGAGTAAGCTTCTTAGACTTCAACGCCCTCCCAACACCGGTTACAAGCGTAACTCTAAAAACACATGCTCACTAGATTGGAATTCCAAAACCTTCCTTCGCTTATCATGGTAACGTTTCTGTCTACTCTAAGATGCTTTCATCTTTTCTCTGATCAACTTAACCTTCTCGATAGTTTCTCGGACTAACTCAGATCCAAGCACTATACTTTCACCAAATTCATGCCAACATAACGGATTCCTACATCTCCGACCATACAATGCCTCAAAAGGTGTCATCCCAATACTAGAATGATAACTATTATTATACGTGAATTCTATCAACGGAAGGTAAGTATCCCACAAACCTCCCTGCTCAAGAATACACGCCCTCAACAAATCCTCTAACGACTGAATAGTCCTCTCAGTCTGTCCATCAGTCTGGGGATGATAAGCTGAACTCAACCCTAGCTTAGTACCCAATTCCTCTTGCAAACTCTTCCAAAACTTTGATGTAAACCTCAGATCTCTATCCAACATAATACTCAACGGAACACCATGCAGTTTAACAATCACTCTAACATAGATTTATGCCAACTTAGACACCAGAAAACTGATATTAATAGGAATGAAGTGAGTCGACTTTGTTAACCTATCAATAATTACCCAAATCGAATCAAGTCCTCTCACAGTATTAGGCAATCCTGTAACAAAATACATAGAAATGCTATCCCATTTCCATTCTAGAATCTCCAACGGTTGCATTAATATCATGGGCTTCTGATGTTAAACTTTAGACTTCTGAAAAGTCAGACAAGCATACACGAAACGCACCACATTTTCCTTCATACCAGGCCACCAAAACAACTTCTTCAAATCTTGATACATCTTAGTAGCTCCTGGATGAATACTCAAATTACTTCTATGACCCTCTTCAAGAATACTCTTCCTCATATCAGCATCATCAGGAATGCAAATCCTATCATGAAATCTTAAGATACCATTTGCATCTATTTGTAAGTCATTCTTCTCTGATTACCACATCCAACCATAATATCTACCAGTTTTACATCTAACTTCTGAGCCTGTCTGATATTATCCAAAAAATCATTATTAATCTTAAGCATACCCAACTTTACACATTGCAATGTTACTTCGCAAACCAAACTCATATCACGAAACTGCTCAATTAATTCAGATTCCTTAATCATCATTGCTGACATATGCAGAGTCTTACGACTTAAAGCATCAGCTACCACATTAGCTTTACCCGGATGGTAATTTTTGTACCCCAAAATTTTCCCTCCCACAATCAATGTAATATCTCTCAATACTTCTAAATGATCATAAGGTTCTCAAGACTACCAATTGATCAAGAAGTGTGGAAGTTTCCCCAGACAATACCTCCTCCTAAGCAAGGTGTCCAAAACTAAGGTTTTGAGTTTCCTCAGGTTAAAATGATTTTCAAGGCCCCAAGTGAGCTTCATAACATCCCACATGTATTCAAGAATCCCCATGTCAAGTTTCAAAGCTTTCCCAATAAGTTTGACCAGCCAAATGATCAGATATGCAAAAATCAGTCAAAGTAGTTAAAAAGTCAAATTGAGGTCAACTGTGGTCAAATCAAAGTCAAACTTCAATATTTTTTTTCCAACATCAAGGTTATGAATTAAAATTCATCATTTGATCAAGGGTTGATCATGATTCATCAAGGAAGTTTCAGATCATCAAGAATCAAGAGTTTCTAAATTAGGGTTTTCTTAAGAAAAGTCAATTGAACTTGGACCAGCCATAACTTTCACATGCCTCATCAAAAATTTCCCATCCAAATCTCATTTTTAATGAAATTGAATTCTCTACAACTTTGTGTCTCACAATCCAAGCCTAAAAATGCTTCATTTGGAAGGTATGAGCTAAAACATTACAGGTCATTTCAAAAGTCAATAAAAAGTCAACTTTTTCCAAAGGGCATAATTTGAAAATGGTGAAAGTTATGGACATGATACCAAAGAGGTTTGTTATAGGACTCTTTAAGCTTTCCAAAATGCCCAAGAACACCTTCATAGCCTAAAAATTGAAGGATTTATGCCTTGTCAAAGTTGAGAGATTTTCAAGGGGTGTATAAAGAAAATAAGGGCTTAAATCCAATTTTTTCCAAATGGGCCTATCATTTTGCAACCCAATCTTCATGATAACATCAAGCACGACCCAATTCAAATAATTTCAGATTTTTATAATTTATTTGGATTTTATTCATTAAAATTCATTTTAAATCAAAATAGAATATGAAAATACAAATATTTGATTTGATTCTTCTTCTAGAAGTTCATAAACATCATTCAAGTTGATTTGATTCTATCCAAATTCGTGCACAACCAAATTGGTAAAGATTGGTGTGATTTTAAGACAAATTATGAAATATTTTCCTTCACCATCAAGCAAGGAGATTTTATGATCCATAAACCCAATATTCTGACCTAATGCATTCACCTATAAGTACATAACATCACCAATACATTGGGGGACGAAAATTTTGCAGCAAAGAGGCATATGCATATTCAAAAAAGGTCAAGAAAACTCAAACTCGGATTTTCATATAGAGGCAATTTTACAACAAACCAAAGGTGGCAATATGTTTCTGGGCAATCACTGAACATGTTTGCATCATCCATAGCATTCAAAACCAAAGCACGCGCATCCTGGTGGTAGAAGCTTTATGTTGGTAGAAGCAAGACTTGATTTTGAATCTTGGTGAGCTCCATCTTTTTATTATTTTTCAGGATATTTCAATATGTTTTATATATTATGATTTGTTGTCATTTTATGTACAGACGCACCCCATGTGGCTTAATGGCAATGATTTAGCTTGATATACAGAAGGGTTGGGGTTCGAATCCTACTGTCCACCAATTTTGTTTTTTCTTTTTTCATTATACTTTGCAGGTTTAATATATTACCATTCCCCCTTCGAGTTCCTATTTGTACAATGGTCTCGTTTTTAAGCCCTGTTTGGTACAACAGGCCCCCATTTCGCGTCTTGTTTGGTACAACAGTTACGTCGCAGGCTCTCGTTTTGTACAACGATCCTATTTGCCTGGGCTCTCGTTTATGTACAATGATCTCGTTCCATAGAGTTCTGTTTCCGTTGCCTTTTCAAAGTTCAATTCAAACAAAAATAAATAAATAAAAGCAAATGGCATCCTCATTGTCTCACGGAGTACAAATTTTCAAGTCTATTCGGGTATTCAATCACTCCATACCTTGAAAGTCTAAAAGTTATCGCTATTATTCATTCATCTCTGCAGATTATTGAATAGGGGCAGTTGTAATACCTCAAAATTTTCCCTCTCATTTTCTCAACATTTTGCACAGCATTTAGCATAAATAAATTCATGTAACAATAAAAAACATTGCACCATATTCATCATGGTCGAGGCATAGGTGTGTGATCAATGATTGGAGCAATTGAAGGTTACACAAAGACAACCAAGGAGCCATAAAGCTTCTCAACCTTGTGCAAAGGATTTATAACATCCCAGAAGTTTTCATTTGAGGCCTCAAGTCTTGAAATGAATTGAATTGATCAAAGGAGGCAGGCAGTGCAACATCTCCTGATGAAAAGGGGCCAAATTAGGGTTTCTATTCTACTGGGCTTCTCAGAGAAATTTTGATCCAAAGTTTATTCCATTGTTTTCTACATGATGTCAAGTGTCTAGGGTTGAAATTTCATCCATGGAATCATTTTGGAAGAGGTTCAATTGGTCAGATGATTGAAAATCAAGGATTTGGGGAAAAGTCAATCATGCTAAGTAAAAAGTCAACTCCTGACTTTTTGAGGTCAAAATCATGAAATTAGGGTTACAAGGATCCTAAAATTTGATCAAGAAATGATGGAAGAATCAATAGAAATCAAGAAAACTAAAACTTACCATTTTTGGAAAATTAGGGTTTCCAAAAATGGCAAGTATTGGCCATTTTTGCAGCCATTTCAAGAGAGGCCTTCTCCCAAAATACAAGGGCTATGAAAATTTTACCTTGACCCAATTAAATATGGTACCTTAAGCTTCAAATCCATATGTGGAACTCACTCATAGCATTAAAATTGAGAGAGATATGATCATGCAAAGTTTGAGCAAAGTAGGGCAAGAACTAGGTCATGGGCGAGGCAGCCTACTGGCCTGCGCGTGCGCCCTGCCTAGCTTTCTATCAAACAGGTGGTGTTTGTAACATCCCCTTTCTATACCCCCAAATAATACATTAAATCATTTAGGCATAGATAAAATTTCGTCAGAGTATGATTTAAATCAAGCATAAAAAGGAGCATGCCACATTACGTGAAATTAAAACTTACCACACCTGCTCAATCAAATATGCAACAATGGGGTAGCTATCCACAAAGGAATTTCAATCCTTACACCCATATCTAAATTATAAATTGCACAGCGGTAAACATAAATCATCAATAGCTTCAACTTATATATTTATCAAAATATATCTACAAGTTAGAAGCGTACAAATATATCATGTTATACAAAACATGTCCACAACAAATACATATACAAATGTATCCCCAAAAAGGCACAAGGCCACCTAACTACCCGGTGCTACATATCAGAGCCGACCAACCAAAAGATATGAAGACAAGCTTCACAAAAACGTCTCCGACACACCTAATCTGCAATGCCTCGTAGAGCATCAGAAAACAACAGAAGGGTGAGAAACATTATCATAATAATATTTGCATATAATTATATATCTCAACATATAACATATACATCAACATATTCTCACCACAACATATCATTCATACACAACATAAGGCATACTTATTCGCATACTTATCACCATTTCATTCACATAACACAATTCATATTCAATCATGTTCACATAACACACATACATTGCAATGTATCTTCATTTACCAATCAACATGTACAATCATTCACAAATTACCAATACACATAAATCTTATTTTATTTATGTCTATTCTTCATTTACTTTCCTTCCGCATAAACATACGACAAGCTCTGTTTAATTCAAACATATACATTCAATGTATAATTCACATACATATACACATATCAAACATGCATATATATATCCGCAAGTATATCCTTCACACATACCAATCATTTCACAACATTCGAAATAAACATATGCACAATCTTGTTTATTTCAGGATATACATACAATGTATAAAATGAAACTCATAGAGACCGACATACGACTCTATGCAGATGCAATGCGGTACCGACTCAACATTCAGCAAGTTCACTCAGGAACCAAATAGAATCATCACCTGTTACCTAAAGTAACTCCCCGTCGGGCACACGATGTTCCCAATTGCTCACACCCCACATGGTCCCACAATGTTTATGGATTGCTCACACCCCACACGGGCACACAATCCGATTGTTCACACCCCACACGGGCACACAATAAATGTGAATAAATCACCCATCGCTCACACCCCACACGGGCACACGATGTTTCTGGATTGCTCACACCCCACATGGGCATAAAATCCGATCGCTCACACCCCACATGGGCACACGATCTTGTTGTAGTCATCGCTCACACTCCACATGAGCACACGATGCTACAACGGATTCACAAAGAATCCCACATCACAAGAATGCATGCATTATGCTTACATGCAAAATGACACACAACATTCTTGAAAATGCATGCATATTCACAATATAGTTATGCATTCATCTCATACATTTAGCATACATTTGCATTTAATTCTAGCAATGTATCTATTTTCCAAATGGCCACAACACAACAATCAAACCCACAATTCCATAATTAACATGATTACGTTTTATCGGAAAAGTCGAGTAAAAGTCGGCTGAAAAATACATATTTTAGCATCAATAGATTCTACATGTTTCTAGCTTCGAATCGATATAAGGTTCACTAAAAACAGATACCCGAAACTCGAACTACGGATTAAAACACATAAATCCCTCAAAAACCTACAGGCTCGCTGAGCGCCCTCTTGCTCGCTGAGCGAAAATCGCCCAGGAACTTTCGCTGAGCGAGGGGTAGCTCGCTGAGCGACCACTACGATTTCAGCAACGCACCAGCTGCGAACAGTCAACTCTTCCCTTTCAAAACTCCACCAAAACTCATGCAAACATGATTAATAGCATATATCTAACATCATACTTCGATTATAACGATTTCTAACCGATTAATCTACCAATTTCTCACATTTCCATTAAAACCCTAACTATTCATCTTCTCTAACTCTCATTAAAACCAAAACTCAACCAATCAAACACATACATAATCATACACAAGATTAAGATAAAAATGCTTATCCCCCTTACCCGATTATTCCGATTCCTTGGAGCAATCTTGAAGCTTTCCCAAGTTTTCCTCTTTTCTCTTCTTTCCTCTTCTATTCCTTTTCTTTCTTTTTTCTTTCTTTCTATCTTTTCTTTTCTTTCCCTTTTTCACAACTTATACTATTTTCTTTCTATTTCTATTCTTACTCTATTAATTCTATTTCTTTCCAATCAAATATCATTTCCTCAGAAACTACCAATTCTACTAAATTCTAACTTATCATTAATTAACAAATACCTAAAATACCCTCTTATCAAATTTTACCCGGAAATTCATAAAACGGTAAAATCTCACAACACAATATATCACATTAATTCATCAACATATCTTATCATCATATTAATTTCAAAAACAAAATAATAATTACTCAATTAAAATAAAAGACTCCAACACAATGGCAATTATCGAATCAGGCGTTACAACTCTCCCCCACTTTAGAAATTTTCGTCCTCGAAAATATTACCTGATCCAAACAACTCCAGATACGACTCGCGCATCCCACTCTCCAATTCCCAAGTCATATTGCCTTCCGCAGCGCCTCCCCACGCCACTTTCACAAGTGCAATATCCTTGCCTCTTAACCTCTTGATCTCTCGATCCAAAATCCTAACCGGCAAAGCTTCCACCATAAGGTTATCTCTCACCTCAACCTCGTCCATAGGAATAATATGTGACGGATCCGGAACATACTTCCGAAGTTGCGAAACATGGAACACATCATGTAAATTCGAAAGGTTCGGGGACAACGCCACACATTAAGCCACATCACTAACTCTTGCAGTAATCTGATACGGACCAATAAAACGAGAAGTCAACTTCTTCGACTTCAAAGCACGACCCACACCCGTAACCGGTGTAACTCTCAAAAACACATGTTCGCCTTCTTGAAACTCAAGATCCTTCCGTCTCTTATCATGATAACTCTTTTGTCTACTTTGACAAGCTCTCATCTTCTCCCGAATAAACTTCACCTTTTCCGTAGTTTGTTGTACCATCTCCGGTCCAACTACCGTTCTCTCTTCGGTTTCATGCCAACACAAAGGTTTTCGACATCTCCTACCATATAAAGCCTCAAATGGTGCCATACCAATACTCGAATGAAAACTGTCATTATAGGTGAACTCAATCAACTCTAAATAACTATCCCAAATGCCACCTTGTTCTAGCACACAAGCACGCAACAAATCCTCTAACGATTGAATCGTCCTCTCAGTTTGACCGTCCGTTTGCGGATTGTAAGGCGAACTCAATCTTAGCTTAGAACCCAAAGCCTTTTGCAAACTTTCCCAAAACCTCGATGTAAATCTAGGATCTCTATCCGATACAATACTCTTAGGAACCCCATGTAACTTCACAATCACATAAACATAAATCTCGGCTAGCTTCTCCAAAGAATAACTAATATCCATCGGAATAAAGTGAGCAGATTTAGTAAGCCTATCCACAATCACACAAATAAAATTATGTCCTCTTTGCGTATTCGGCAAACCCGTAATAAAATCCATCAATATACTATCCCATTTCCATTCCGGAATATCCAACGGTTGCATCAAACCACTAGGCTTCTGATGTTCCACCTTCGACTTCTGACAAGTCAAACACGCATACACAAAATGAGCCACATCTCTCTTCAATCCAAACCACCAAAAGATCTTCTTCAAATCTTGATACATCTTGTTCGCTCCCGGATGAATACTCAAATTACTCCGGTGTCCTTCCTCTAAAATCATCTTTTTCAACTCTACATCATCGGGAATACAACGTCCACGAAATCTCCAAACTCCAAAATTATCAACCTTGAAATCCTCATTCTCATTCATCATCAAATCAACAAATTTCAAATCCAACTTTTGCTTTTCACAAACTATTGCAAGAAAATCATTCGTAACATGAAGCATACCAAGTTTCACACTTCTCGGTGTCATCTCGCAAACCAAACTCAAATCTCTTTAATCTTCCAAAAGCTCCCATTCTTTCACCATCAAAGCGGACATATGTAACAAATTACGACTTAATGCATCAGCCACCACATTCGCCTTACCCTAATGGTAATTTAAAACAAAGTCATAATCCTTCAAAAGTTCTAACCATCTTCGTTGCCTCATATTCAACTCTTTCTGATCAAACAAATACCTCAAACTCTTGTGATCACTAAAAACTTCAAATCTCGCACCAAACAAATAATGCCTCCAAATCTTTAGAGCAAAAACCACGCCTGCTAATTCCAAATCATGTGTAGGATAATTCTTTTCATGCACTCTCAACTGTATCGAAGCATAAGCCACAACTTTTCCATCTTGCATCAAAACACTACCTAGTCCAAACAAAGAAGCATCACAAAACACCACAAATGGTTCCGTAGGATTCGGCAAAACCAAATTCGGAGCCGTAGTCAACCTTTTCTTAACCTCCATAAAAGTTTCTTCACAATGAATATCCCAAATGAAAGCCTTTCCTTTACACGTCAACTGCGTTAACGGAAGTGCCAACTTCGAAAATTCTTCAATAAACCTCCGATAATAACCCGCCAAGCCTAAAAAGCTTCGAATCTCCGTAACTGATCTAGGAACTCCCCACTACATCACATCATCAATCTTGGATGGATCCACACTAATACCACCATCAAAAATAACATGACTAAGAAAACTCACCTTCGTCAACCAAAACTCACACTTGGATAACTTAGCATACAACTGCTTCTCTCTCAAAACTTGCAACACAATCCTTAAATGCTCTTCATGCTCTTCCTGAGACTTAGAATAAATCAAAATGTCGTCGATGAACACAACCACAAAACAATCCAAATGTTCATGAAAAATATGATTCATATATTCCATAAACACACCCGGCGCATTAGAAACTCCGAATGGCATCACAGAATACTCGTAGTGACCATACCTCGTCCTAAAAGCCGTCTTCTGAATATCCTCTTCTTTCACCCTTATCTGGTGATACCCTGATCTCAAATCAATCTTACTAAACACACGCGCACCAACCAACTGATCCATCAAATCATCAATCCTCGGAAATGGATACTTGTTCTTAATTGTCACCTTATTCAACTGTCAATAATCAATACATAACCGCATGCTTCCGTCCTTCTTCTTTACTAACAATACCGGTGCACCCCAAGGAGAAACACTCGGCCTAACAAACCTCTTGTCCAACAAGTCATTCAATTTCTTTTTCAATTCTACCAACTCTGAAGCTGACATACGATACGGTGCCATCGAAATCGGTCTAGTACCAGGAATTAAATTAATAGAAAACTCAACTTCTCTTTCCGGCGGTACATCCATAATATCATCAGGAAATACTTCTAGAAAGTCACACACCACTGGGAACCTACTAAGCTCCACTTCATTCTCCACAGACAACGACACAAACAAACCAAACAACTGAGCCCTGTCCACTAAAAGTTTCTTCAACTCTTTTGTGGATAAGAAACTCTCTTCTTCATCATCATCCAAAGAAGGAAACCTTACAAACTTATGATAGCAATCTATATGAACTCGATTAAATTGCAACCAGTTCATATCCAAGATCACGTCCAAACCATCCAACGGCAAACAAACTAAATCCATAACAAAATCTTTACCATACATGGTCAAAGAACAACTTACACACACCTAAGAAGCAATTACCGACCCTGAAGCAGGAGTCTCAATAACCATCTCACCACCCTAAGAAGACATAAACAAATTCAAACGCTTAGCGCACTCAAGAGAAATAAACGAATGAGTTGCTCCCGTATCAATAATAGTAACTAAAGGTGTACTATTAATAAAGCATGTACCTTTTATCAAACGGTCTGCACTAGTAGTATCCTTCCCTGCTAATGCAAACACCTTTCCGCCCGCCTGAGCTTGCTTTGACTTAGTACACTTATTACTAATATGGCCAACTTCACCATAATTAAAGCACTTAACCACACTTCTTCGACACTCGGTCGTAGCATGTCCAAGACCACCACAATTAGCACACTTCACCAAATTCTTTCCACACTCAAAATACTTGTGGCCCAAGGTGCCACACTTGTAACACTACATGGGACCAGAACTCCCTCCACTAGATCTCTTGTCAAAGCTTCCCCTATGATTGCCCTTATCAACGGGTGTCATATAAGGTCCACTTCGAACCTGTTGCTTCCCTCTCTTCTCATTCACGCTCTTATAGTGCGTAGAACGAGCTTTACTATCCTCTTCAAAGATTCTACAACATTCAGTCAAATCCGAAAACCTTTTGATCCTCTAATACCTCACAACTTGCTTAATATCAAGACGCAAACCATTCTCATACCTAATGCACTTAGAAAACTCAGCAGTAGCAACAACATAATGAGGATGAAACTGATCCAATTCCACAAATTTAGTAGTATAGTCAACCACTGACATACTACCTTTCTTCAGCTCAAGGAATTCCATCTCCTTCTTTCCTTTAACACTCTCAGGATAACACTTCCTTAAGAAATCAGTGCGACAAACTTCCCATGTAATCTCTTCACCTTCTTTCTCTAAAGCAAGACTTCTACCGGCCCACCAGTCATCGGCTTCTTCCTTCAACATGTGAGAACCAAGCCTCACCTTACTTCCCTCAGCACAATCCATCACTCGGAAGATTCTCTCAAATTCCTTCAACCAGTTCTGAGCACCATCAGGATCAAACCTCCCCTTGAAAACCGGCGGTTGATTCTTCCTGAACTCATCATTAGCATTCACATTCGGCGCTCCCTGCACCGCTCTAGCCATTGCCTCCAAAGCAGCAACCATCGCATTGTCATTTCTACCAGCCATATTCTGATTATTCCCATACATCAACAAGATTAAACAAAAGTTCAATCACAACAACATCAAGACAGACACAACTGACTCGAACACTGGCTCTGACACCACTTAATATAACACCCCTTTTATATACCCCCAAATAATTAATTAAATCATTTAGGTATAAATAAAATTTCGTCAGAGTATGATTTAAATCAAGCATAAAAAGGAGCATGCCACATTACGTGAAATTAAAACCTACCACACCTGCTCAAACAGATATGCAACAATGGAGTAGCTATCCATAGAGGAATTTCAATCCTTACACCCATATCTCAATTATAAATTGCACAGCGGAAAACTTAAATCATCAACAACTTCAACTTATATATTTATCAAAATATATCTACAAGTTAGAAGCGTACAAATATATCATGTTATACAAAACATGTCCACAACAAATACATATACAAATGTATCCCTAAAAAGACACAAGGCCACCTAACTACCTGGTGCTACATATCAGAGCCGACCGACTAAAAGTATGAAGACAAGCTTCACAAAAACGACTCCGGCACACCTAATCTGCAATGCCTCGTAGAGCATCAGAAAACAGTAGAAGGGTGAGAAACATTATCATAATAATATTTGCATATAATTATATATCTCAACATATAACATATACATCAACATATTCTCACCATAACATATCATTCATACACAACATAAGGCATACTTATTCGCATACTTATCACCATTTCATTCACATAACACAATTCATATTCAATCATGTTCACATAACACACATACATCGCAATGTATCTTCATTTACCAATCAATATGTACAATCATTCACAAATTACCAATACACATAAATCTTATTTTATTTATTTCTATTCTTCATTTACTTTCCTTCCGCATAAACATACGACAAGCTATGTTTAATTCACACATATACATTCAATGTATAATTCACATACATATATACATATCAAACATTCATATATATATCCGCAAGTATATCCTTCACACATACCAATCATTTCACAACATTCGAAATAAACATATGCACAATCATGTTTATTTCAGCATATACATACAATGTATAAAATGCAACTCATAGAGACCGACATACGACTCTATGCAGATGCAATGCGGTACCGACTCAACATTCAGCAAGTTCACTTAGGAACCAAATAGAATCATCACTTGTTACCTAAAGTAACTCCCCATCGGGCACACGATGTTCCTCATTGCTCACACCCCACATGGGCCCACAATGTTTATGGATTGCTCACACCCCACACGGGCACACAATCTGATTGTTCACACCCCACACGGGCACACAATCAATGTGAATAAATCACCCATCGCTCACACCCTACACAGGCACACGATGTTTCTGGATTGCTCACACCCCACATGGGCACACAATCTGATTGCTCACACCCCACATGGGCACACAATCTTGTTGTAGTCATCGCTCACACTCCACAATAGCACACAATGCTACAACGGATTCACAAAGAATCCCACAGCACAAGAATGCATACATTATGCTTACATGCAAAATGACACACAACATTCTTGAAAATGTATACATATTCACAATATAGTTATGCATTCATTGTCGCTCCCACCAAAATGAGGCTAAGTCAAAAAGGGGTACAGACGCGAACGGTCGGCGAAAGAGGGATGAGAACATACAGGAGTGAACTCAAGAGAAAAGAAAGAGTCGCCAGCTAGGCATTTTTATCCCGAAGGAAAGGTAATGCTGCATAAACCTAAGAAAAGATATGGATAAGACGGTTGCGAACCAGAGAGACTGAGAAAGGGGGTTGGTTACAACTTGGGAAGGTATTAGCACCCAGATTGTCCGCCGTACTCGACGGGATCCACGCTTAAAAGATTTGTGTTTTAAAGGGGTAGTGTCAGTGCAATTTGTGTATCAAAAGCTGGAAAAGGATGCAAGTGTCGGTGTAAAAGAATGTGAGGTGTATATGTGAAGTGTTAGTGTAAGAACAGGAATGAAATGCTCAAGACTATGAGGCTTAAAGAATAATGCTGGAAAGAGGGGGATTATACAGAGACTTTTGTTCGATAACTGTTAAGTTATGCCTACGTATCCTCTCGTGCAATGAGGAAGTCAGAACACCGTAGTTCGACCCAAAGAGACTGAAAGAATGAATTGACTTGTGAACTGCTTACTTGCCTCTGCTCAAGTGTATGACCTGTATGGCTCAGGTGCAAACTGTCTTGCATTAGACGGAAGAAGCAAGTTCTCGTTTATGAGTGAATGAGATGAGAAAGGAATCCCGGGGGAAACGATTATTGTTTGTTTTTGAGTTTTCAGTCTTTTATTGCTTTTTGAAGTTTGTCATAAATTAATGAGCTTAAGCCTAAACCAATGGATTTAGTAAACTCATCATATCTTCCCTCTGATTAGGGGTAATGAGAGTACCTTAAGTGTGAAGTCAGCTTCTCACACTTAATCACCATGATGTAGGATTAAGATCATTAACCTACTTGTGATTATTTAGATGTTTTTTGTGGTTTTTGTTTAGTGTTAAGTAATGGGATTAAGCCATAATCAAAGATTAAACAGACTCATTACACCATCCTAATAGAAGGATAATAGATGAGAGTGTTTAAGCTGAGGAAAGCTCCTCAACTTAATCCATGATTAGGCATTAAACTCATGACAAAACAAAGCCTTTATTAGGTGGATTTTAGTTAACGATAAGATGGTGAAGTGAGTTTTAAGGTTTGTAAGACAACTTGAGGGGGACTTGTCCATTAACACTAGGGTTAGTCCTTCTTAACCAATTAAGGAAGAATTAGAACCCTAATGCAAGGCCCAAGTTACAAGTTTGATGTCTTGGTGATTATTAAGTGGATTGATTGAAGGAATTAAACACATTAAGGGTTTAACACTTAGGATTAAAGTTATACACTCCATCCTAATAGAAGGATGCTGACATAAGCTTAATCACAAAGCCTTAAAGCCTTTAGGGTTTAGTCCTTGATTATGAGATGAGAAGAGAAGACTCAAAGAGACACAAAGGTAAAAGCTAAGTGGGGGACTAATTAAACCCTAATTATTGTCATGCTTGGTTGTTCCTAGGGTTTGTGAGGTTTACAAGGAGAATCTTCAGAGAAACCACTAGGAAGCAGATGAAAGGAGCAAAGAGAAGCAAAGTAATTTGCTTCATTTAAGAAGACAAGTCACTTGAAGAAAGAAAGTAAGATGAAGAAGAATGAGCAAGCTCAATCTCAAGCACAAGACAAAATGCAGCAATGATGCATAGGAGAGATGAAAAGAGATTGTGAGATGTGAAGGCAAATTCACTTCTCAAAGTAACTTACCACCTGAAAAGTTAGAGAAAGGAATGAAATGCAATGCAAATGAGATGCAATGACATGATACAAACCAAAACCAGAAGCATGAGTGTGATGTTAATGATGCTAAGGGATTGTGCAAACATGAGGCAAGGCATGAGAATGATCATACAAACATATGGATGCAAGAGAAGCATGCTTAGAACCATGAATATACATGAAAAGTTATGAAATGCAAATGACATACAACATGGCAAATGAAAGATGCAATGATCACATATGGTCTTAACATGTCCTAAGATGTACTATGAATCAAATGGATGCACAAAATGTCATGGCAAGTCATGGTATGTAAACAAATGGAAGATGGATGCAAATGAAAGCCCAAATTAGGGTTTATGATCAATGCACAAAAGAGAATTCAAAACAAGAAGCAAACATCAAGATAAAAATTTGAAAATGCAAGATCAATTCATGTCAATTTAATCCTATAAACTACATGCTATACAAGATGCAATGCAAGAAGAATCAAGGTCCAACTCTTAAAGGCTAGGCATAAATAAATTTTTGAAGATTGGATCAAAATAATGCCTCGAAATGAAATTAATTCCATGGAAAATTGTCAAAAGACATCAAGATCAAAAAAGAAATTTGGTTTGAGAGTTGGACAATGTTTCTAAATGATTTTAAATGTTTCATGAATTTTTTTGTGATTTTTAAATACCTAAAAGTATTTTTAATTAATTAATTCTCATTAACTAATTAAAAATAAACTTTTAAATGATTTAAAAATAATTTTTAATGCAAAAAATAAAAATAAAAAATGTTTTTGGTTTCTGAAAATTAATTGAACCTTTGACAAAAAAATTCAGAATTTTTAAAGATGTTTTACTATTTTTAATAAATTGTACAAATTAAATATGAAACAAATAAAATAAAATGAATTTAAACTGAAAAATGAGAAAGTCAACAGAATCAAGGGCTGTGGTTCAAACTAGGACGAGCGGGAATTGACTAGGCGCGCATCTGGACGGCCAGCATTCAAATTCTCCTAATTATGATTAAACCCTAATTAAATGCCCTAATCACTTTCAGATGACCGGAACAATGTTCGGGTCATCTTCTCCGGTAGGCCAAAACTTCTATCTCTCTGAATACGCATCAAATCCTCACCAAACTCTCCAGAATCAATCTATGAACATCACTAAGCATAAACCCTAACTCAAACAACATTTATTTTCACTGAATCAAAGGAAACAAGCAAGAACATTTTTACGGGCAAACTTTCAGATCAAGCATACAACCTCAAAACTCAATCATTTTCAAAAATAAAAGGTTCAATGGACTCAGGGAAACATGTAGATCATTTTAGAAACAAGAAATGAGAGTTCTGGAAAAATGAATTTCCATGGCTACCTGAATCGAAGCTTTGATTTCTGGAACTTTCTGGCTGGCCCTTTGATCCAAAACACCTCTAATGGACCTCCTGAGAAGCTTGCAACACTTGGTTGGAGTTTAAAATGGCTGGTTTGAAAGATTGCTGAAGTTCTGTTCAAGGAGGGGCAGAAATCGTATTTTGATTTCAGTGAGTTTCAGGCTATGGTGATGGGTGGTTTGTGATCAATGAAGCATGTGGAGATCAATGTTGAAGTTTGTTTGTGTGTTTGCAGCTTGTGTGATGAGTTTCGAAGAGTTTTGCAAATGAAGCATGAACTTGGAACTAGGGCTTGGGGTGTGTTTCAGCATGAATGGTTATGTGCTTTGGCTTGCTTTTGATTTGTATAAACAAGTGTGATAGGTCAGAGGGTGGGTGCTGGCCTATTGTGATTGGTATGGGTCTTTGGCCAAAATGTCAAACTTTGTGTAAGAGAAGTATGGGCTCATAGCTAGCCAAGGAAAAATGGGGTGTCCTGCGCAGCAAGAAGTGTGGAGAGCCTTAGGATCAATTGTGAAGTCAGCAAGCAAGTGGATTAGGGTTTGAGTGAGCTTTTGCAACTTGCTTCATCCTTGGCCCTTTTGAAATTTCTTGTTCCACAAGTCATGGAAATGAGTGATCCTTTGATGAAATCTGACTTTTAGGCCTTGGCTCATGTTTGTATGAAGATTAGAAGTTCATTTGATAGCACACTTTGCCTTGGCAAGTGATTTTGCAATTTGCCTCTTTGGTGGGAAATTTCAAATTATGTGATTTTAGCCATCTTTGACAAGCCATAACTTTTGATCCAAAATGAATTAGGTCAAGTTCTTGTACTTTTTGAAAAGGGAATGATCCATTCTACAACTTTCATGACCAAAGTTTTTTCATTTGAAGCATTTTTGAATCAAAAAGCAAGGGTTGAAAAAGTTTCCTAAAATGGCAATTTTCATTACAAGTCAACTTTCCCAAAAAGTCAACTTTGCAAATGACTTGAAATTCTCCAATTTTGTGAACTTCCAACATCTTCTATGATCAAATAAAGATCATACATAATCAAAATGATGATGAACACCCTTTGGTTGGGTCATTGGGGTCCTCAGATGCCCTGATTTTGCACTGGCTTGCTCAAAAAGTCAACTCTTTATCAGATGACTTCCCCATGGAATTTCTTCATGAAAATTGATATGCATGCTCCCTATACCATATAGAGATCAATAGAAACAAGAATGACCAAAAAATTTGGAGTTATGGCCTTTGAAACCAAAACCCTAATTCTAGGTCATCTGTGCAGTCAAACCTGGCTCTGCTTCCATGCCATTCTCAGTTCTTGTGATTCTTTGACATTCTTGACTTTGAGGGGATATAATATGATGATTGAACATACATGGACCCCTTTAAAGTGATTTAAGACCTTTGGAGTGGCTCAATAAGCTCTTGGATTGCTCAGATCACAAACCCTAGATGCAAATGACTTGAATCAATGCAGTGAATCAAAAATGTGGTATGGGATGCTATGATTGGATTTATGCATATGAAATGATCACAAGCCATGGTGTGAATGGGTGAGGGCAAATTTGGGGTGTTTACAGCTGCCCCTATTCAAGCATGAGTTAGCTGTGCTGGATGTAAGCAACGGCTTAACAGGCAAACAAGATAACATGTGGTTGAATACCAAAGACAGTCCAAAATTTGCACTCACAGAAATGAAGAAGAAAAGGGATATAGATTGTAAAAGAAAATAAAGTATATTATAAAGTGCGGGCGACGGAGGACGACCACCGAGCAGAGGACGACTGCTGGGGAAAGAGCAATGACGGGGACGGCCGACATGCTGGGGATATAAGAGATTATGATGGGGACGGCCATCAAGTAAAGCTGTAAGATTCTCTGGGGAATATGTAAAAAGTAAATGATGAGGTACGGTCATCAGGTTCATAAAGTAATGCACACAACGATGGGGACGGCCATCGGGCTAAACTGATGAAGGACGATCATCAGGAAAAGGAAAAGGGACCACGACGGGGACGGCCATCGGGTTAAAGAATAAATGAAATAATGATGAGGGACGGTCATCAAAGTTGAAGGACGATCACCTAGCAGGGGACGGCTGCTCTGAGGGGGATAAGATGAGGGACGGTCATCTAAGGTGAAGGACGATCACCTGGCAAGGTACGGCTGCCGAAAGTATCACGACATAGGACGAATGCCAGATAAAAGGTCGACGATGGGGACAACCATCGGATGAGCATGTTGAAGGATGATCATCAGGAGGTGAAGGATGATCACCTAGCAGGGGACGGCTGCTCTCAAGGTTTATCGTGACATAGGACGAATGTCAGATAACAAGATCAACGATGGGGACGGCCATCGGATAAAATGATGAAGGAAGATTATCAAAAGGGGTGAAGGACGATCACCTAGCAGGGGACGGCTGCTAAATATCACGACATAGGACGAATGCCGGATAGAAAAGGTCGACGATAGGGACGGCCATCGGATGAGCATGATGAAGGACGATCATCAAGAGGTGAAGGACGATCACCTAGCAGGGTACGGCTGCTCTCAGGGTTTATCATGACATAGGACGAATGTTAGATAGAAAAGAAATTTTGCTTTGCTGGCGACCTATTGGGAAATGGTAAACAAGGACGAGTGTTTACATCCAAGAAAATAAAAGGTATAAGTGTTTTGACGTTGTGTATAGATTAAAGGTGCGGACGAGCATCCTTAAGATTACGATACGAACGAGTGTAGGGTAGAAACAAATATTGTCACGTGTTCAGAGATGATGATACGGACGAGTACCAACTGGTTAACAAGGAACACGGACGAGTGTTGATTCTGAGGGGACTCTTCTGGGGAAAAGTAGATACAGACGAGTGTCTAAATACAAGAAGACAAGAGTGTTTGACACAGTGTATGGATTAAAGATACGGACGAGCATCCCTAAGACTATGATACGAACGAGTATCAGGTAGAAACAAACGCTTGACGCATATTCTGAGATGATGGTACAGACGAGTACCAACTGGTTAACAAAGAACACGGACGAGTGTCGAATCTGAGAGGATATAAGTGGTGTATACAAGATACGGACGAGTATCTGTATAAGTGAAATAAGAGTAATAAGTATGAGTGGTGTATAGACGGGTATTTAACCTGCTGGGGAGAGTGACACGGACGAGTGTCAAGGGTTATGTATAAGTATATGCTTTACAAAGTGTTTAGGTAATTATGCTGGGGAAAGTGACACGGACGGGTGTCAAGAAAGTTATATATATATATATATATATATAAGTATCTGTAAGTGCAAAGGGGACGCTTTGGCTTTCTACTGGGGATATGACACGGACGGGTGTCAGGAAGGATATATATTTGTAAGAGAAATGTATGTTTCTAAAGAATTGCCCGGGCGACTTTACTGGGGAATGATGACACGGACGGGTGCCACAAGGAGTATGTACTGGTGTTTTGTGAGTGTAAGGCAACTGCTTTAGCTTTAGCTCTCCGCTGGGGGACCTGAGGAGCATTCTGCATATTGTTGATGGATAGTCATTATTCACAAGTGTTTGATTCAGAACATGGCTTATGATTATGCAATATGTTTGATTTTTGCCGCAATGCTCCGTGTTAGACGGAATGCTACGCTCTGTGGGGAATATGATGCGAATGCTATGATTATCCAAAGATACCGATCCGGGACTCGGATCCCGTTGCTGCAAAGATCCCCGGTTGATCTGCTTGAAGTGGATATCCCAGCTGGGGATGAGATCATTGGTAGATCTAATGAGATGCATCTGCTTGGGGGAATAGGTCACCGACAGACCCATCCTTGGTAATGAGGGACCCAGCTGGGGTTTGTAGAAACCTTCGTCACTCTGTTGTGATTCCTTCACGCGTTGCTCTTCCGGGTAGAGGTTGAAGCTTCGTGGGGAGATGGTTTCCCGGCTTTTGCACCTGACTGTGGAGGAATAGTAAATGGTAACTCGGCTGGGGAAGAAAAGAGACCATGGGAAGGTCTTCCCGGAGATTTTTGTAGGGGTTCTGTTTGAGGATGATACTTGACAACTCATCTGGAGAAACCATCTCCGGTGCTAATTGGGAGATAGACTAAGTAGATAATGATTTGCCAGCTGGCTGGGGGAAAGTTTACATGCCCCATGTTGCGTTTTGAATACCTGCAATCCTGCAAAGATAGAGAAACGCACAAGTAATCCCGAGGTATCCCTTACCGGATTCCGTCGTAAGAGTTCAGATACTCCCGGGAGTAAATATATTTCCTGCAAGCACGTATTCTTTAGAAGAGAAACATCTGTATTTATGCAATCAGTATCTTAAAGTCATCGGACATTTTACAAATGAGAATAAAATGTACGAGACGAGACATGACTGAAAATCTGATTTTATTAATTCGTATGCCCTGAATTGGCAAGATACAGTCAAAGAAACATATCCCCTAGAATGAGGAGATTGTTACAAATTGAGAAATAAAAGGTATTGGCAATGTTGACGACGCTTCGAGGAGCTTCCCTTTGCTATGACTCGTATGACATTTGACGTTCTTTTCGTCTTGCTTTCTGAAGAAGGCTGGTTCTGGAAGAAGCTTGATCCTTTCGAAACTTACCAAGTTGTAAGTGATACAGACGAATTCAGAATGCAGTTGTTCGCTCACTCCCCTATTTTGCATGGATCGCCCTTTCGGGTTTTCAATCCATCGGGATACCCATTTTTGCCTGAGTTGTCCAATGCGGCTTTTCAACTCAGCGGGTGTACATTTTTTTGTTTATTTCCCTTATTTTTGCCCGAGTCTTTTATTCTGTTTTTGACTCGCCGGGATGCCCTATTTTTGCCTGGACTTACATTCTGTTTTTATGTCCAGCGGGTCATTTTATGCGAAGTATTTTTTAACTGCGTATGAATTCACAGGGGACGGGAAGTCTTCACCATCCATAGTGTTGAGCATCAGTGCTCCACCAGAGAAAACTTTCTTTACTACAAATGGTCCTTCATAGTTCAGAGTCCACTTGCCCCTGTGGTCTGTATGAGGAGGGAGGAGTCTTTTCAGCACAAGATCTCCTACTTGGTACTCTCGGAGTCTGACTTTCTGATCGAAGGCTTTCTTCATTCTTTTCTGATACAGCTGCCCATGACAGATTGCAGCTAATCTCTTCTCTTCGATCAGATTCAATTGTTCGTATCGGGATTGGACCCACTCTGCTTCGTTTAGCTTAACATCCATCAGTACCCGCAGGGAGGGTAATTCAACTTCCACAGGTAGGACTGCCTCCATACCATATACAAGCTGATACGGTGTTGCCTCAGTGGATGTCCTGATTGACGTACGGTACCCATGCAAGGCGAACGGTAGCATCTCATGCCAGTCTTTATAGGTGACTACCATCTTCTGCACAATCTTCTTGATATTCTTATTAGCTGCCTCAACAGCGCCGTTCATCTTTGGCCTGTAAGGAGAAGAATTGTGGTGTTGGATCTTGAAGTCTCGGCATAACTCTGCCATCATTTTGTTGTTTAAATTAGAACCATTATCAGTAATGATTCTCTCGGGAACTCCGTATCGACAGATGATATCTCTCTTCAGAAATCTGGCTACCACTTGCCTTGTAACATTTGCATATGAAGCTGCTTCGACCCACTTGGTGAAATAGTCAATGGCAACTAGGATGAATCTGTGGCCGTTTGAAGCAGTCGGTTCAATCTTGCCAATCATATCAATGCCCCACATGGCAAAGGGCCAGGGTGAAGACATCACATTCAGAGGACTGGGAGGCACATGCACCTTATCCGCGTAAATCTGGCATTTATGGCATTTTCTGGCGTAGGCACAACAGTCTGCGTCCATTGTGATCCAGTAATAACCTGATCTTAGCAACTTTTTAGCCATGGCATGCCCTCCTGCATGGGTTCCAAAGGATCCTTTGTGCACCTCGTGCATTAACAAGTTTTCTTTTGTTCTATCAACGCATCTGAGGAGTACCATATCAAAGTTTCTCTTGTACAGGGAACCATCAGTGTTTAGAAAGAAACTACCAGCAAGCCTTCTTAGAGTCTTCTTATCATTGGAAGATGCCCCAGGTGGGTATGTTTGATCCTCCAAGAAGCATTTGATGTCATGGAACCAAGGCTTATCATCTTTAACAACGTCTGCTGCAAATACATATGATGGTCTGTCAAGTCTGGATACTGATATTCGGGGCACAAAGTTGGCAGCTTGAACTTTGATCATGGATGAAATGATAGCAAGAGCATCTGCAAACTGATTCTCATCCCGAGGGATATACTCAAGCTTGACCGTTGTAAAGAAAGTCAGTAACCTCCTTGTATAATCCCTGTAAGGTATCAGATGATCCTGGTGGGTGTACCATTTGTCGTTGGTTTGGTTAACTACCAAAGCTGAATCTCCGAATACAGTTAATGTCTTGATCCTGAGGTCAATGGCTTCCTCAAGACCCATAATGCAAGCTTCATATTCAGCTTCGTTGTTAGTGCAGTTAAAGGTGAGTTTTGCCGAGAAAGGCATGTGAACTCCCTTAGGTGTAATGAGTACTGCACCAACACCACGACCATTCATATTAACAGCCCCATCAAACATCATAGTCCATTCTTCTTCCGGGTCAGGCCCTTCAGTGTGAATAGGCTCTTCATGATCTTTTGCTTTTATGAACATGATGTCTTCATCAGGAAAGTCAAATCTCATGGGCTGGTAATCATCAATGGGTTGCTCAGCATGATAATCAGACAATACACTGCCTTTGATGGCTTTCTGAGATGTGTATTGGATGTCATATTCTGTGAGGATCATCTGCCATCTTGCAACCCGTCCGGTAAGTGCTGGCTTCTCAAAAATGTACTTAACTGGATCCATCTTTGATATCAATAAAGTAGTGTGGGTCAACATATACTGTCTCAGTCGGCGAGCAGCCCACGCTAAAGCATAGCAAGTTTTCTCGAGCAGTGAATAACGTTGTTCACAGTCGATAAACGTTTTGCTTAGGTAGTAAATTGCATATTCTTTTCGACCAGACTCGTCATGCTGTCCCAGCACACACCCCATTGACTCTTCTAATACTGTCAAGTACATTATTAGAGGTCTTCCTTCCACTGGAGGCATAAGGATTGGAGGTTCCTATAAGTACTCTTTAATCTTGTCAAAAGCCCTCTGGCAGTCTTCGTTCCACCTGACCGTTTGCTCTTTTCTCAATAGCTTGAACAAAGGTTCACAGGTCGCTGTAAGGTGAGATATGAACCTTGAAATGTAGTTCAATCTACCTAGAAACCCCCGAACTTCTTTTTCAGACTTCGGTGCAGGCATTTCTTGAATGGCTTTGACTTTATCAGGGTCAACTTCAATCCCTTTCTCGCTTACAATAAATCCCAGCAGCTTACCAGATCGTACCCCGAATGTGCACTTGTTGGGGTTCAATTTCGGTTGGTACTTCCTCAGGCGCTTGAATAGTTTCAGCAGATTTACCAGGTGGTCTTCTTCTGTGAGGGACTTAGCA
Source organism: Lathyrus aphaca (assembly GCA_963966055.1). Classification (NCBI taxonomy): domain Eukaryota; kingdom Viridiplantae; phylum Streptophyta; class Magnoliopsida; order Fabales; family Fabaceae; genus Lathyrus; species Lathyrus aphaca. The sequence continues at coordinate 248,600,272 of OZ014525.1, read as the reverse complement.
ATCATGTCATCCACATAACATTCAATTTCTTTATGGATCATATCGTGGAATAATGTTACCATAGCCCGTTGATACGTTGCACCTGCATTCTTCAGTCCGAATGGCATCACCTTATAACAGAACGTGCCCCAGGGTGTGATGAAAGTTGTCTTCTCCATGTCTTCAGGTGACATCTTGATCTGATTGTATCCTGAAAATCCGTCCATGAAGGAGAACACCGAGAACTGAGCCGTATTATCAACCAGTACATCAATGTGAGGTAATGGAAAATCATCTTTCGGACTGGCTCTGTTCAGATCCCGGTAGTCAACACACATTCTCACTTTGCCGTCTTTCTTAGGCACAGGTACAATATTAGCAACCCACGGCGGATAGCTAGTTACAGCAAGGAATCCGGCGTCCCACTGCTTTTGTACCTCTTCTTTTATCTTCATTGCCATATCTGGGCGAGTACGGCGCAGCTTCTGTTTAACCGGCGGGCAGTCTTCTCTCAAAGGCAGCTTGTGCATGACGATATCGATGTCCAACCCTGGCATATCTTGGTAAGACCAAGCAAACACATCCACGTACTCCCGAAGCATATCAATCAGTTGTTCTTTTACTGAGTCTTGTAAGCAGGCCCCGATCTTAACCTCTTTCACATCCTCATCCGAACCAAGATTAATCGTTTCAATCTCCTCCTGATGAGGAGTGATAACCTTCTCCTCTTGCCTTAACAACCTGGCTAGCTCTTCAGGAAGCTCGTAATCTTCTTCAACCCCTTCGTCAGTTTGATTGATTGGATTGTCAAAGTCATACGAAGTCATAGTTGTGCTGTTGTCGGTGCAGTCTGAAAGTTACTCTCTGCAAGGGTTTAGATTGTTCATTTTAGTGATTGATTTTAATCTTGTTTCGAAATAGTGAAATGAAGTTATCATTTTGAAAACATTGCCATTTTATTTTTGTACAAAAAGAAAAATGAAAAACAGTGAGCGGAAAAGAAAAAGACTCATTTGCAAAAGATGTCTGATATTCATTGATTGATCTGTTTGCACAAAATTACAAGATGGCCCGATTACAAAATGAGTCTTGTCATCTTGGGCAAGATGCAAGACTTGATGCATGCTTAAAAATACAGGAAATAATAATTACTCTACAGGAGTAACCCTTATAATTTCCTGGGAAGACCAGTTTGAGATACGGCTCCCCGGGATCCTTGGACGTATCCAGCTCTCCAGGTTGCGTTCATCTTCCGACTCATCTTCCAAGTTGTTTACTGCATCAGGGGTGAGCATCCCCCCACTGACAAAACTGGGCTTCTTAGCAGCCTCTGATTGATCTTGTTGAGTTGGTTTGTAACCCAACCCAAATCTGTCCTCTTTCTTCTCCACAGGCAACAGCTTGCCCCAGCCTTGGGCATTCCCCTCTTCAACAACCTTCCTAGCTTGCTGATAAGATGTCATGGAAGTCCCAAGTACAGCAGATGCTTCATTAATGCTCAGGGCTTCAAATCCCTGGCTCATGGTTTCATGGATCTCTCCATCCATCTCAATATATTTGTACGTAGCCAGATGGCTAACAAAAATATCTTCTTCACCACAGATGGTGATGATCTGGCCTTCCCACTCGAATTTCAGCTTCTGGTGAAGGGTAAACGTAACTGCGCCAGCGGAATGGATCCAAGGTCTACCCAACAAACAGCTATAGGCCGGCTGAATGTCCATCACATAAAAGGTAATTTTAAAAGTCTGTGGGCCAATCATCACAGGCAGATCAATCTCTCCTAGCACTGATCTCTTAGAGCCATCAAATGCTCTCACTACCAAATTACTTGGACGCAATGCCAAGCCATCATACTCCAGCTTCACCAAGGCTTTCTTTGGTAAAACATTGAGTGAAGACCCAGTGTCCACCAGTACATGTGATAGAACAGCACCCTTGCATTCAAGAGTGATGTGTAAAGCCTTGTTGTGGTTACATCCCTCAGTGGTTAAATCAACATTGGTAAAACCCAATCCATGGCTGGTATTGACATTTGCTACCACGGTCTCCAGCTGATTAACGGTGATCTCTTCTGGCACATATGCTGCGTGCAAGACTTTTAGTAATGCATTCCGGTGAGCTTCGGAACACATCAGCAGGGATAATATGGAGATTTTTGAGGGAGTTTGGTGAAGCTGATCCACCACTTTGTAATCACTCCTCTTGATAATTCTCATAAACTCGTCCACATCTTGTTCAAAAGATGTCTTCTGAGTTTCCTTGAGAATGGGTTCTTTAGATATTACACTCTTTCCTTTTGCTTTGGCAGCAACTTCTACTTCAGCATTAGGTCTTTGTGCTTGCGAGGCAAAAAGGCGTCCGCTTCTGGTGAAGCCTCCGCCTCCCCCGACATTATCAATCTGTGGAGAAGAGGTTGAAGAGTCAAGAGTGATTTTCTCCCCATTGTAGTAAAGGTCAGAGCCATAATGCCAAGGGATGGCATTACTGCTTTCATATGGAACTGGTCCAGGTACCGTGATGGTAACCGGGCTGACTGCAGCAGAGGAGGGTGTTGAAATAGTGTGCGGATCGTAGTAGATAGTAACTGGTGACCTGGCAGGAGATGCCACTGTTTGTTGTTGAAAATTATTGTTAGGAGGAACATATGACGGATCATAATAAATGGTGACTGCTGAAATATCTGTTGGCGTTGTAGAAGATTCTGAATAAAGGGGTGCTGAAGTTGTAGAAGAGATGGTTGTTGATATTTGGTTTGTTGAAGTGACAGATGAAGCATTTGTTGATGAGATTGAAGAATTGTTTGGAATAATTATTGTTGCAGTTGTAGAAGACTCAGGAATTGTTGTCAAAGAGATTGCTGGATTTGAAGGTGTTGAGGTTGTGATTTGAAGTAGGCCACTCTGGATAAGACCATCTATACTGCTTCTCAAGTTATCACACCCATTTACCGAAATGTTGCAATAACTACAACCGAGCTCACACCCGGGGAACACCTGGCATTCTAAGAGCTGAGCTTTAATTTCTACCAGAGGTGTCCGAATCTGCCCAACACTGGTTATTAAGAAAGACGGCTTATCTTCCTCAATAGCATTAATTCTTGGTCCTCCGTGGTTGGGCATGGGATTCTTGTTGACATTTGGCGGGGGTGCAAAGTTTAGAGCTTTAGAATCTACCAGGTCTTGTACCTTCATTTGTAAAGCCCTGCATTTCTCTGTATTGTGGCCAGGTGCATTGGAGTGAAAAGCACATCTGGCGTTGGCGTCATAATTTCTTGGCAGACTGGAAGGATCTGGTGGCGCCAATGTCCTTAACTCAACCAAGTTGAGCTTCAGGAGTTGTGGCAATAAAGCGGCATAAGGCATAGGGATTGGATCAATCACCCTATTGGCCTGAGATGGTCTCTGCTGAAATAGTCTTTGTTGATTGTTGTTGTTGTTGTTGTTGTTATAGTTTCTCTGAGGCGGATACTGAACTTGTTGCTGGTAGTGGGGTTGTTGTTATGGTTGATATGCTGGTTGCTAAGGAATTGGAGCTGGAATAGTGACAACTGCCACTGACCTATGAACATACTGTGGTCTGCCCCTGTTGGCCTGAATAACATTAGTCTCACCGGTTCTTCTTGGCCCCACAAAAGGCTTTTTGGGGTTGCTGGACGAGCTCGCACCATTGTCAGAAATTTTGCCCATCTTTAATAGGCTTTCAATCCTTTCTCCAGCTATGACTACGTCAGCGAAGCTGGTGGAAGAAAAGGCAGCTAGCCTGTCAATATATGTCCCTTGGAGGGTATTCATGAACATGTCAGCCATTTCCCTTTCCGACATGGGTGGTTGGACAGCAGCAGTAAGCTGTCTCCACCTCTGGGCGTATTCCCGGAAGCTTTCTCTGGATGATTGAGACATTCCCATCAGGAGGGTCCTGTTAGGAGCCATGTCCAAGTTGTATTGGTACTGTCTGATGAAGGCCTCAGCTAGGTCCTTCCAGCATCTAATGGTTGCTCTGGTCAAGTGAGAGTACCATTCCCTTGAAGCATCAGTTAAACTGTCTTCGAAATAAAACATCCACAGTTTTTCATCCATGGTGTATGCCTTCAGTCTCCCCAGAAAGGATTGCAAGTGGGTTCGTGGACAGGAAGTTCCGTTGTACTTCTCGAAGCACGGAGGTTTAAACTTGTGGGGAATCCTTACCCCATCCACTAAACCCATGTCCATGACATCAAAGCCCTGGGAATTTTGAGACTCCAGAGATCTCAATTTCTCAGCAATTTCATCTAGCCTTCTGTCATAGGCTTCACCCCCAGCTCCCATCACAGTGAATTGATCCTCTTGGGGGTCTTCTTGTAATACTCTGCCCGCAGTAGCATTCCCTTGCACATTAGCAGGGATGTTGATCTCTGGATGAAGATGAGGCCCATACACTGGTGGATTAACATGAGGCTGGACCCTCTCATTGTTGCTCGTTCCTCCAGTCCCTAGATGGGGTTCTTCCTGGGTCTGCCTTTCTACCAATGCCCTTAATCTTTCTTGGCTTTGAGCCAAGCCATTCATCACTTCCATGAACTGGGTCATCTGGTTTCTCATTTCTAGCCTCTCGTTGGCCATTTGAGTCCTGACCTCTGTAAGGTCCTGCTGTACTTGGTCCATCTGTATACCCGGAAGGTTGTTGCGAGTGGGATATCTGTGCGGACGGTTGAGAGGGAACACCCGTCGTCGAGCAATAGTTCCTGAATCACAACAGAGTTAGTAACAAACAAAACAAAAACCTGCAAAACAAGACAAAAGTTAGTATGCAATGCAGTATGCTTATTTGTTTCCAAGGTATCCGACTTGGCATTTGGTTTTGACCTTTCCAGACCCCTGAGGAAGGTGCTTTTGATGTTGCTTGGGAAAAAGAGATTCAAAATGAAACAAACTAATAAATATATTACAAAAGGTGAATCATACATAGTTTGTTTTTTACAATACATGCCCCTGAGGGGTCAAAATACAACATAAAAAAGAAGAGTACATGAAATGAAAGCAACAACAAGCAAAAGTCAGACACCAAGACCAAACTCATCCTCCTTAACTTCCTTCAGAAGTGCTTCAGTTACCGGATCAGCTGGATGCTCTGTGAGATTCCTGATAAGAAGATTCCTGGTGGTGATAGCAGTGGTCAACCTCTTGTGCCTGCTTTGGTCCTTTGACCTCTTCACACCAGCCCTAAGCTTCAATTCTGAGATTTCCTTCTGGGCTGCTAGCAGAGCCTCCTGTTGTTTCTTTTCATTAGCCTCCAATTGCTCAATCTTGTCCTGGGTTCTCTTATCCTCTTGGGTGCGAGCTTCAGTGATCCTGACCCACCTAGCTTGACTTTCTTTCAGATAGAGATCAGTCCTAGCCTTCTGAAACTGGGCCTCTTTACAGGCATTCTTCAAAATCTGCTCTCCAGCTCTTGACTTCTTGATGTAGTCCTCTGACTTCTCAATCCTGGCCAGATGCTCCACCTTAAGCTTTTCCAACCTTTCAATGTCCAGACGACCATCACTCCTCTCCCAGAGGGTTCTCTTCAGGGCTTGAGACAGATTCTCATTCCTCTCTTTCAGTTTCTCAAACTCTTCCAGGCTGACAGTGGCTGGAGGTGGTGCTGTGGATGGTCCAGGTGTATCCTCAATGGTGAAAGGCATCCCAGAAGTTTGAGCCCTGGCATGGGACCAATCATAATACTGAGCTGAGGCCACATTGTTGCATCTCCCAAGAATGGCCATCCCTTTGGTCTGGATATTGTCCCAAGCCCAGGATGCTTGCCTGACAACAGCCAGATTAGGCTTAATCTCACAATAAAGGGTTTCAGCCAAGTCTTGTACTCTAGGAGGGTGGATCAAGGCATAGCCCAACTGTCTTTTGAATAGCAAAGGGTTGTAGTTGATGCAACCCTTCACTCCTATCAGAGGTACATTGGGGAACTGCCCACAACTAGTAATGATGTCCCTGCCCTTGGTGCTCTGGGTGCACCACCTGATGTCATCTGAGGTCAAAGCAACAAGTCTCCTAGCCCAATTCTTCTGTTGGTGAGGATTCAGGAATGCATCAGTCTTGGGCAAGTGTTTGAGCAGCCAGGTATGGAACAGGGGAGCACAACATCTCACCAACCTTCCTCTTTGCTTTTCATTCCTTTGGTGAACAGAGTAGTAGAAATCTCCCAGTAAGGTGGGAACTGGGTTCCTCAGAATGAAAAGATGAATGGCATTCTTGCTGATAAACTTGGGCTCATCTGCAAAAAGTATAACCCCATATATACCGAGGGCTAACAATGCACAGACTGCCTTCCATTCTCCCAAGGAGGCCTTCGGGATAGCCTGAGAAGTCAAGAAATCCAAGTGTAGACCAGAGATTCCAGCCTTTGTTGTCATGTTCTGCTCAATCAGAGTAGGCTCCAGATACAGTGCTTTTGCCACTTCTTCATTGCTGGGAAAAACCATTTCTGGGTTAAAGGGGACACCACCCCTGACAGGCACACCAATCAGTGATGAATACTCCTCCAACAGAGGTCCCAACTGAAAATTCTGAAAAGTGAAGCATCTCAAAGGAGGATCATAGAACTGTAGGAAAGTGTGAATCAAGCTCCTTTGAGAAGGGTCCAAATCCATAACCACATCAAGGATGCCTCCATAATGTTCTCTGAATAATGGTATATGGTCTGGAGTGATAAGGGCCTGGACCTTCCTGATGCCAGTCAGCTCAGGCTGAAAGAAATGGTATGAGATGTTGCTCTTCTTGGGTGCCATGCCTGCTGATGAAGAGGCAAGACAGATGCTGATGATGATGACTGATACTAGAAGTGAGCCCCTGATAGGCTGATAGTGGTGATGCAGGTAACTGAAGCAGGTAGCTGATGAAGATAGCTGAAGCAGATACTGATGAACAGGGGCCTATGCAGATGAAGGGGTCAAAACCAAGCCAAATGATATGGATACCCTGAAAAACAAGTAAGCAAATGTTAAATGATGCAATGATGATGTATGCCAATGATATGCAAAGGGTTTGTTATCAAGCTGGATCTGATTAACTGCCTTGATATAAGTCCATGTATGTTCAAGAAATCCAGATGGAGGTTCATAAGTCCAGTAACCAAGGTGGGGGACTCAAATAAAGAGTCATATGTCCAGGGTCAAAAATCACAAGAACTATCCCAAAATGGAGTACTCTTAATCAAAGTATCAGGGTATGCTGAGGTCAAGGGTACCTGCAAACCTGTAAACAGCCCAACCCCCTCACAGGTGATGTTCTAAAACAAGGATCCTCAGACTTGGATCAGTTATGAGAAGTGTAAACACTTCTAACCCGGAGGTACAATGTTTACAATAACCATAAAAGATCCTCCTCTAATTCACCTCAGTTTCTGAAGGTCATAATAAAGGTCATCCAGACTTAGCAGGCTTCCCAGATAGCCCTAGCACTACAGGAGATCTGTAGCACAGAGTTCTCAAGAAGAAACCCATATCTGAACCGTGTTTCATATTCCCGCACCAGACCGAAATGGAATGGGAAAGAACATGAACCACTCTAGCCTAGGTGTCACTCAGGTCCCAGGTATAGGACCTTAAACTCTCAATAGAACCCCACCCACCAAGACAGAAAACAGATCCAGCCAGATAACAGTATGACAGTATGATGATATAAAGCTGTAAAGAAAGCAATAAATAACTGTACATAAAGTAGTAAATAAAGCAAATATACAAACACAAATAGCACATAACACCCCAGTAAACACAAATCAAACGAGCGCTAGGAGGAACCCACAAAAAGAACCAGAAGCCCTGGTTACAGTATAAGGGTCCCCAACAGAGTCGCCAAGCTGTCGCTCCCACCAAAATGAGGCTAAGTCAAAAAGGGGTACAAACGCGAATGGTCGGCGAAAGAGGGATGAGAACACACAGGAGTGAACTCAAGAGAAAAGAAAGAGTTGCCAGCTAGGCATTTTTATCCCGAAGGAAAGGTAATGTTGCATAAACCTAAGAAAAGATATGGATAAGACGGTTGCGAACCAGAGAGACTGAGAAAGGGGGTTGGTTACAACCTGGGAAGGTATTAGCACCCAGATTGTCCGCCGTACTCGACGGGATCCACGCTTAAAAGATTTGTGTTTTAAAGGGGTAGTGTCAGTGCAATTTGTGTATCAAAAGCTGGAAAAGGATGCAAGTGTCGGTGTAAAAGAATGTGAGGTGTATATGTGAAGTGTCAGTGTAAGAACAGGAATGAAATGCTCAAGACTATGAGGCTTAAAGAATAATGCTGGAAAGAGGGGGAATATACAGAGACTTTTGTTCGATAACTGTTAAGTTATGCCTACGTATCCTCTCGTGCAATGAGGAAGTCAGAACACCGTAGTTCGACCCAAAGAGACTGAAAGAATGAATTGACTTTTGAACTGCTTACTTGCCTCTGCTCAAGTGTATGACCTGTCTGGCTCAGGTGCAAACTGTCTTGCATTAGACGGAAGAAGCAAGTTCTCGTTTATGAGTGAATGAGATGAGAAGAGAATCCCGGGGGAAACGATTATTGTTTGTTTTTGAGTTTTCAGTCTTTTATTGCTTTTTGAAGTTTGTCATAAATTAATGAGCTTAAGCCTAAACCAATGGATTTAGTAAACTCATCACATCTTCCCTCTGATTAGGGGTAATGAGAGTACCTTAAGTGTGAAGTCAGCTTCTCACACTTAATCACCATGATGTAGGATTAAGATCATTAACCTACTTGTGATTATTTAGACGTTTTTTATGGTTTTTGTTTAGTGTTAAGTAATGGGATTAAGCCATAATCAAAGATTAAACAGACTCATTACACCATCCTAATAGAAGGATAATAGATGATAGTGTTTAAGCTGAGGAAAGCTCCTCAACTTAATCCATGATTAGGCATTAAACTCATGACAAAACAAAGCCTTTATTAGGTGGATTTTAGTTAACAATAAGATGGTGAAGTGAGTTTTAAGGTTTGTAAGACAACTTGAGGGGGACTTGTCCATTAACACTAGGGTTAGTCCTTCTTAACCAATTAAGGAAGAATTAGAACCCTAATGCAAGGCCCAAGTTACAAGCTTGATGTCTTGGTGATTATTAAGTGGATTGATTGAAGGAATTAAACACATTAAGGGTTTAACACTTAGGATTAAAGTTATACACTCCATCCTAATAGAAGGATGCAGACATAAGCTTAATCACAAAGCCTTAAAGCCTTTAGGGTTTAGTCCTTGATTATGAGATGAGAAGAGAAGACTCAAAGAGACACAAAGGTAAAAGCTAAGTGGGGGACTAATCAAACCCTAATTATTGTCATGCTTGGCTGTTCTTAGGGTTTGTGAGGTTTACAAGGAGAATCTTCAGAGAAACCACCAGGAAGCAGATGAAAGGAGCAAAGAGAAGCAAAGTAATTTGCTTCATTTAAGAAGACAAGTCACTTGAAGAAAGAAAGTAAGATGAAGAAGAATGAGCAAGCTCAATCTCAAGCACAAGACAAAATGCAGCAATGATGCATAGGAGAGATGAAAAGAGATTGTGAGATGTGAAGGCAAATTCACTTCTCAAAGTAACTTACCACCTGAAAAGTTAGAGAAAGGAATGAAATGCAATGCAAATGAGATGCAATGACATGATACAAACCAAAACCAGAAGCATGAGTGTGATGTTAATGATGCTAAGGGATGATGCAAACATGAGGCAAGGCATGAGAATGATCATACAAACATATGGATGCAAGAGAAGCATGCTTAGAACCATGAATATACATGAAAAGTTATGAAATGCAAATGACATACAACATGGAAAATGAAAGATGCAATGATCACATATGGTCTTAACATGTCCTAAGATGTACTATGAATCAAATGGATGCACAAAATGTCATGGCAAGTCATGGTATGCAAACAAATGGAAGATGAATGCAAATGAAAGCCCAAATTAGGGTTTATGATCAATGCACAAAACAAAATTCAAAACCAGAAGCAAACATGAAGATAAAAATTTAAAAATGCATTCAAAGGAACCCTAAACCTATACAAACTCACTGCCCAAAGGAGGGGTTCTAACTCTTAAACTAATGAGGGTTATGAATTTCTTAAGATTGTTAGGGTTTTAAGGTACCTTGTCAAGAAAAATGTCAAACAAATAGGAAATGCAAGATCAATTCTGGCCAATTTAATCCTATAAACTACATGCTATACAAGATGCAATGCAAGAAGAATCAAGGTCCAACTCTTAAAGGCTAGGCAGAAATGAATTTTTGAAGATTGGATCAAAATAATGCGTTGAAATGAAATTAATTCCATGGAAAATTGTCAAAAGACATCAAGATCAAAAAAGAAATTTGGTTTGAGAGTTGGACAATGTTTCTAAATGATTTTAAATGTTTCATGAATTTTTTTGTGATTTTTAAATACCTAAAAGTATTTTTAATTAATTAATTCTCATTAACTAATTAAAAATAAACTTTTAAATGATTTAAAAATAATTTTTAATGCAAAAAATAAAAATAAAAAATGTTTTTGGTTTCTGAAAATTAATTGAACCTTTGACAAAAAATTTCAGAATTTTTAAAGATGTTTTACTATTTTTAATAAATTGTATAAATTAAATATGAAACAAATAAAATAAAATGAATTTAAACTGAATAATGAGAAAGTCAACAGAATCAAGGGCTGTGGTTCAAACTAGGACGCACGGGAATTGACTAGGCGCGCATCTGGACGGCCAGCATTCAAATTCTCCTAATTATGATTAAACCCTAATTAAATGCCCTAATCACTTTCAGATGACCGGAACAGTGTTCCGGTCATCTTCTCCGGCAGGCCAAAACTTCTATCTCTCTGAATACGCATCAAATCCTCACCAAACTCTCCAGAATCAATCTATGAACATCACTAAGCATAAACGCTAACTCAAACAACATTTATTTTCACTGAATCAAAGGAAACAAGCAAGAACATTTTTACGGGCAAACTTTCAGATCAAGCATACAACCTCAAAACTCAATCATTTTCAAAAATAAAAGGTTCAATGGACTCAGGGAAACATGTAGCTCATTTTAGAAACAAGAAATGAGAGTTCTGGAAAAATGAATTTCCATGGCTACCTGAATCGAAGCTTTGATTTCTGGAACTTTCTGGCTGGCCCTTTGATCCAAAACACCTCTAATGGACCTCCTGAGAAGCTTGCAACACTTGGTTGGAGTTTAAAATGGCTGGTTTGAAAGATTGTTGAAGTTCTGTTCAAGGAGGGGCAGAAATCGTATTTTGATTTCAGTGAGTTTCAGGCTATGGTGATGGGTGGTTTGTGATCAGTGAAGCATGTGGAGATCAATGGTGAAGTTTGTTTGTGTGTTTGCAGCTTGTATGATGAGTTTCAAAGAGTTTTGCAAATGAAGCATGAACTTGGAACTAGGGCTTGGGGTGTGTTTCAGCATGAATGGTTATGTGCTTTGGCTTGCTTTTGATTTGTATAAACAAGTGTGATAGGTCAGAGGGTGGGCGCTGGCCTATTGTGATTGGTATGGGTCTTTGGCCAAAATGTCAAACTTTGTGTAAGAGAAGTATGTGCTCATAGGTAGCCAATGACAAATGGGGTGTCCTGCGCAGCAAGAAGTGTGGAGAGCCTTAGGATCAATTGTGAAGTCAGCAAGCAAGTGGATTAGGGTTTGAGTGAGCTTTTGCAACTTGCTTCATCCTTGGCCCTTTTGAAATTTCTTGTTCCACAAGTCATGGAAATGAGTGATCCTTTGATGTAATCTGACTTTTAGGCCTTGGCTCATGTTTGTATGAAGATTAGAAGTTCATTTGATAGCACACTTTGCCTTGGCAAGTGATTTTGCAACTTTGCCTCTTTGGTGGGAAATTTCAAATTATGTGATTTTAGCCAACTTTGACAAGCCATAACTTTTGATCCAAAATGAATTAGGTCAAGTTCTTGTACTTTTTGAAAAGGGAATGATCCATTCTACAACTTTCATGACCAAAGTGTTTTCATTTGAAGCATTTTTGAATCAAAAAGCAAGGGTTGAAAAAGTTTCCTAAAATGGCAATTTTCATTACAAGTCAACTTTCCCAAAAAGTCAACTTTGCAAATGACTTGAAATTCTCCAATTTTGTGAACTTCCAGCATCTTCTATGATTAAATAAAGATCATACATAATCAAAATGATGATGAACACCCTTTGGTTGGGTCATTGGGGGCCTCAGATGCCCTGATTTTGCATTGGCTTGCTCAAAAAGTCAACTCTTGATCAGATGACTTCCCTAAGGAATATCTTCATGAAAATTGATATGCGTGCTCCCTATACCATATAGAGATCAATAGAAACAAGAATGACCAAAAAATTTGGAGTTATGGCCTTTGAAACCAAAACCCTAATTCTAGGTCATCTGTGAAGTCAAACCTGGCTCTTCTTCCATGCCATTCTCAGTTCTTGTGATTCTTTGACATTCTTGACTTTTAGGGGATATAATATGATGCTTGAACATGCATGGACCCCTTTGAAGTGATTGATTACCTTTGGAGTGGCTCAATAAGCTCTTGGATTGCTCAGATCACAAACTCTATATGCAGATGACTTGAATCAATGCAGTGAATCAAAAATGTGGTATGGGATGCTATGATTGGATTTATGCATATGAAATGATCACAAGCCATGGTGTGAATGGGTGAGGGCAAATTTGGGGTGTTTACATTCATCTCATACATTTAGCATACATTTGCATTTAATTCTAGCAATGTATCTATTTGCCAAACGGCCACAACACAACAATCAAACCCACAATTCCATAATTAATATGATTACGTTTTATCGGAAAAGTCGGGTAAAAGTCGGCTAAAAATTAAATATTTTAGCATCAATAGATTCTACATGTTTCTAGCTTCGTATCGATATAAGGTTCACTAAAAACGGATACCCGAAACTCGAACTACAGATTAAAACACATAAATCCCTCAAAAACCTACAGGCTCGCTGAGCGAAAATCGCCTTGGAACTTTCGCTGAGCGAGGGGTAGCTCGCTGAGCGACCACTACGATTTCAGCAACACACCAGCTGCGAACAATCAACTCTTCCCTTCTAAAACTCCACCAAAACTCATGCAAACATGATTAATAGCATATATCTAACATCATACTTCGATTATAACGATTTCTAACCGATTAATCTACCAATTTCTCACATTTCCACTAAAACCCTAACTATTAATCTTCTCTAACTCTCATCAAAACCAAAACTCAACCAATCAAACACATACATAATCATACATAAGATTAAGATAACAATGCTTATCACCCTTACCCGATTATTCCGATTCCTTGGAGCAATCTTAAAGTTTTCCCAAGTTTGCCTCTTTTCTCTTCTTTCCTCTTCTCTTCCTTTTCTTTCTTCTCTTTTTCTTTCTATCTTTTCTTGTCTTTCCCTTTTTCACAACTTATACTATTTTCTTTCTATTTCTATTCTTACTCTATTAATTCTATTTCTTTCCAACCAAATATCATTTCCTCACAAAATACCAATTCTACTAAATGCTAACTTATCATTAATTAATAAATACCTAAAATACCCTCTTATCCAATTTCACACCATATCAAACTCACCATGGATGACATGCTTTACTCCACACCTGATCCAGCTCGAGGCAAACAAGTTCATCATGCATTGCATCATCTCAAGCTTACTTTAAATAACATGCTCATCACTACATAAGATCACATCTTAAGGCTGCATTGATCTAAGGCACAATCCATCACCTCAAGTTCACCCTAGTTGTTATGATATTCATCACATTGGATAAGATTCAAGCAAGGGAAGTTTCTAGAGTTTGCAGCTTCCACAACTAACTAGAACTCATGTAACTAACTTGACTCACTTTTAACTGAACCAACTTAGTTGACCAGGGTTCTAACCCTGGGTCTAACTGTTAACCAAGGGTTGAGAGCATTATAAAAGTATAGGATCCAATTGAATTGCTCTCTCTCTCATTCATTTTGCTCAAAATCACTTCTCACTCATCCAATTCTCTAAAAAATTTGCTTCTGCATTTGGATTCAAGGCAGCTTCATCTTCATCCATTTTGATCCATTCTTCTTCAATTCATCATCATCATCCTCTTAGACACAATTGTAAACACCCCAAATTTTCCCTCACTCATATCACACCATGGCTTGTGATCTTTCATGTTTACATTAGCATAAGCATCTCACCTCATATTGCATTTTTGCTTCACTGCATAAGTTCAAATTCATTTGCACCTAGGGTTTGTGATCTGAGCAATCCAAGAATCGATCTGAGCCATCCCACAGGCCTCAAAGCTTTTCAAGAGGGTCCATATGTGCTCTACCATCATATTATACTCCTCAAAGTTCATAGAAGTCAAGAGATCACAAGAACTGGCAAGGCATGGAAGCAGAGCTAGGGTTTTCACTACACAGATGACCAAAATTAGGGTTTTGGTTTCAGAGGACATAACTCCAAATTTTTAGGCCATTCTTGTTTTTAATGTTCTTAAAATGTTATAAGGATCATGTGTACCAAGTTTGATGAAGAAATCCATTGTGGAAGTCATCTGTTCACTGGGTAACTTCTTGAGCAAGTTAATTCAAAATCAGGGCATCTGAGGTCCCCAACAATGGAACCAAAGGGGTATTTTCATCAAATTTAAGTTATATGATCTTTATTTGATCTTAGAAGAGGTTTGAAGTTCACAAGATTGAAGAATTTTGAGCCATTTGCAAACTTGCCAAAAATGGAAATGACTTGTAATGGAAACTTTCCATTTTGGGAAAGTTTTTCAACCTCCCCTCTCTCAACCAAAAATGCTTCAAATGAAAATTTCATGGTCATGAAATTTGTAGATTAGGTCTTTCCCTTTTCAAAAAGTACAAGAACATGTCTTGATTCATCCTAGAACTCAAGATATGGCCTTTCAAAGTTGGCAAAAATCCTAAAAATTCAAGTTTCATGTCAAAGAGGGATTTTGCAAATTGGCATATTCAAGCTTTCTAAGGACTTCAAATGTGTACAAACACTTCATAACATGCCTATGTGACTTCAAAAGATCATAATTGGCCCATGGTTAGAGGCATTTCATGGTTTGTGATCCAAGAAACTTCAAAGAGGGAATTTTGCAAAACCTATGGTATCTCTTCATCTAAGTGATCCAGCTGCATAAAATTGATCCAAAGGCCATCCATGAACTCAGCTGAGGCCAAGAAACCCCTAAAGTCAGACCTGCACCATGCCCATACCTCAAGTACACAAAGTTGACAATTTTTCATTTCCTCCCATACCAATCAAACTGAGCCACCACCCACTCTCTGACAAATCACAATCTCTTATGCAAACCCTAAGGACCTCATTCCATAACACATTGACGCTTGAATCTTGCTCATACTCAGATTGCCCAAAACTTGCCAAAAACTTTAAGTCTTCGAATCTCAAAAACCAACCACTGAAACCTCAATCATTCTTCACCAATCAACTCAGCATCATCCCAGGATCATTTCCCACCCATCACCATAGCTTAAAACACAGCCAATCCCAAACACGATTTCTGGTGCAGTAGAGTTGAAACATCAAAACCAGCTATTGCAAGCTTGTTCCAAGCATTAAAGCATCCTCAGGAAGCTCATTGGAGTTGATTTGCACCAAAGAAAGGTCCAGAAATCCCAGAATCAGAAGGTTCAATCTCAGGTATACCTTAAGAACATTTTTTCTAGAAAATATATTTTAAGTTCTTAAATGATTCTATGTGTTCCCTTGAGCATGCTGATATGATTATTTTTGAAAATGGTTGAGAAACCAGGATGTATGCTTACTCTGAAATTTTTTGACGTAAAATCATTTTTCTTTGATTCACCAATTTGATGCATGATAAATGTTTCTGGAGAGTTTGGGGGGCTGGGGTAGCCTAGGGATGAAGTTGGGATGAGATGCTCGCCGGAGAAGATGACCGGAACACTGTTCTGGTCACCTGAAAGTCATTTGACCTAATCTGTGTAATTAGCCAAGTTTAAATGTAGGCCCTTGGATGTTGTGGTTCCTTAGTGAGTGAATGGCCAGGATTTCTTAATTAACCCTAATTCTCTTTTAATTAGTTTAATTAGGATTAATTAAATTAATTTAGTCAGGACAAATCCCAGCCTTTGGATCACGCGTCAGTCAACCCCCCCCCCCTTTGAGTTTGAATCCTGGCCCTTGGATTTGCATACTTCCCCTTTATTTTATTTTTATTTCATTTTCTTTCTATTTCTTTTGTACAATTATTTTAAAAAAGCAAAAATCTTCAAAAAAAAATATTTCCTTTTGCATTTTGGTTATAAATATTTGTCTTAACCAGAAAATGGTTTTTATTTTATTTTTTGCATTAAAAAAGTATTTTTAAAATATTAAAATGTTATTTTTAATTAATTAAAGTCTTTTAATTAATTAAAATTACATTTAGGTTTCTAAAAATCACTCAAAAAAAATCATGAATCATCCCTTTGCATTTAGAAAAAATTTCAAACTCTTCACACAAATTTCTTTTTAGGTTTGATCATAACTTGAGAATTTTCTTTGAATTAAGGGTCTTTTAAATCATATTTTTTGAACACTAAATTAAAAAAATCTTTTTTGCCTAACCATGAATTTATCTTTCATTTTTGAATTGATTTGCATTTTCTTTTGAGAATCACCCAAAAAACCCTAGAAACTTAGGAAATTCATAACTTTTTAGTGGTAAGGCTTCTGACCTTCTCCTTTGGGGTGTGACCTAGTATGAGATTAGGGTTTGTTTGAGTGTGATTTCGAATTTTTATCATGTCATATGCTTATGTTTTGTTCATTTGCATCTTGCTTGTATATAAAACCCTAATTTCTCATGTTCATTTGCATTCATCTTGCATATGCATCCATACATGAACTTTCCATGACATTTCATGCATTCATAT
Organism: Lathyrus aphaca; assembly: GCA_963966055.1. Taxonomy (NCBI): domain Eukaryota; kingdom Viridiplantae; phylum Streptophyta; class Magnoliopsida; order Fabales; family Fabaceae; genus Lathyrus; species Lathyrus aphaca. The sequence continues at coordinate 248,583,360 of OZ014525.1, read as the reverse complement.
GTCATCTTAGACATCTTAGGACATGTTAGAACCATGCTTGATCATTTTTTCATCCATTTTCCATGATTTTCATTCATTTCTTTTCATTAACTTTCATGTGTTTTCAAACATCAAAGCATGCTTCCATTTGCATCTCATCTTTGTATGATCATACATATGCATTTTGTATGCCTTTGCATCATATCATATGACATTAAAATTGCATAAAAAATTATGAATTTGATAATTTCATCTCATTTCTTTATGCCTTGAACTTTAAGCATTCATGCTAACATTTTCAGGTGGTAAGTTACTTTGAGAAGTGGATTTGCCTTCACTTCTCATTTCTCTTTCATTTGCTTCTCCAATTGGTGGCTTCCTTGAAGATCTTTCTTAAGCCTTACAAACCATAGGGACATCCAAGCATGATAATAATCAGGGTTGTGATTAGTCCCCCTTAGCTTTTACCTTTGAGTCTCCTTGAGTCTCTCTTCTCATCTTCATAATCAGAGACTAAACTCTTAAAGTTTTATGACTTTGGAATTAGGGTTATGCATGTATCCTTCTCTTAGGATGGAGTGTATAACTTTAATCCTAAGTGTTAAACCTTTAATTTGTTTAAACCTCTTAATCAAATCATCTTAAGAATCACTAAGACTTCATCTTGTAACTTCCCTTGGTTAAGAAGGACTAACCCTAGCCTTACATTAGGGTTCTAATTTTTCCTTTATGGTTAAGAAGGACTAACCCTAGTGTTTAATGGACAAGTCCCCCTCAAGTTGTCTTACAAACCATAAAACTCATTTCTTAATCTCATCCCTTAATTAAAATCCACTTAATAAAGGCTTGTTATATAATGAATTTAATCCCTAACCATGGATTAAGTTGAGGTATCTTCCTCAGCTTAAGTGTTCTCATCTATTATCCTTCTATTAGGATGGTGTAATGAGTTCACTAATCTGTGATTAGAGATTAAACTCATTAATTAACACTAAACAAAAACCCAAAAACATCTAAATAATCACTAGTAGGTTAATGATCTTAATCCTACATCATCATAGTAATTAAATTGAGGTGCTTACCTCACACTTAAGTATTCTCATTATCCCTAATCAGGGAAGATATAATGAGTTTACAAACCCTTGATTTAGGCTTAAGCTCATTAACTTATGCAAAACACCAAAAAAATAATAACAAAACGGAATAAACGAGACAAAAATAATAACAAAAAACAAACAATAATCGACTCCTTCCAGATTCTTTTCTCATCATACTCACTCACAAACGTGAACTTGCTCCTTCCGTCTAATGCAAGACAGTTAGCACTCGATCCAGATGATTCTTACACTTGAGCATAGACAAGCAGGAAGTTCACAGTCAAATTCATTTTTCAGTCTCTTTGAGTCGAACTACGATGTTCTGACTTCCTCATTGCACGAGAGGATACGTAGGCATAACTTAACTGTTATTAAACAAAATTCTCTTTGTAATCCCCCTCTTTCAGCATTCTCTTGTAAGCCTCAGTTCCTGAGCACTTCATTCACTTTCTTACACTGACACTTGTACATTTCTTTTCCAGCTTTTGCACACAGATAGCACATACACCTACCCCTTTTAAACACATACTTTTAAGCGTGGATCACGTCGAGTACGACAGACAATCTGGGTGCTAATACCTTCCAAGGTTGTAACCAACCCCCTTTCTCAGTTTCTCTGGTTTGCAACCGTCTTATCCATCTCTTTCGAGGTTTATGCAGCATTACCTTTCCTTCGGGATAAAAATGCCTAGCTGGCGACTCTATTCATCTTCACCTTCATTTTCTCTTTCGCAGACCGTTCGTGTCTGTACCCTATCTGACCCGGTGTCTTTTCGGGGGAGCGAAAGCTTGGCAACTATGTTGGGGAAATATCTTGCAACCAGGGCTTCTGGTTCTTTTTGTGGGTTTCTCCTAGCGCTTGTTTGAATTGTGTTTATGGGGGTGTTATGTGCTACTTGTGCTTGTTATTCATTGCTTTATTTATTGCTTTCTGTACAACTTTATTTATTGCTCTTATTTATTGTATATATGCATTTCATACTGTTATCATCATATCATCTGTTCTGGATCTGTTGTTTTCTTTGGTGGGAGGGTTATTGACTGAGTAAGGTTCCACACCAGGGACCTGAGTGACACATAGGATAGAGTGGCTTCATATTCTTTCCCATTCCATTTTGGTCTGGTGCGGGAATATGAAACACTGTTCAGACATGGGTTTCTTCTTGAGAACTTTGTGCTACAGATTTTCTGTAGTATTAGGGCTATCTAGGAAGCCTGCTAAGTCTGGATGACCTTTTTATGACCTTCAACATCTGAGGTGAATTAGAGGAGGATCCTTTATGATTATTGTAAACACTGTACCTCCGGGTTAGAAGTGTTTACACTTCTCATAATTGATCCAAGTCTGAGGATCCTTGTTCTTGAACAATACATGTGAGGGGGTTGGGATGTTTACAGGTTTGCAGGAACCCTTGGCCTCATCATACCCTGTTACTAGTTTTGTTAAGGTTGTATCATTTTGGACAGTTCTTGTGAAACCCTGGACTTGTGACTCTTTATTTGAGTCCCCCTTCCTAGTTACTGGTTTTCTGAGCCTCCATCCGAACTTTTAAACACACATGAACCCTATCAAGGCAGATAACAGATCCAACACTTAATCACAAACCCTTTGCATATCATTTTGCATACATCATTTTGCATCATTTAACATTTGGCTATTTGTTTTATAGGGTATCCACATCTTATCTTTGGTTTGGTTTTGACCTGTTCTGCTACTCAGATTCCTCCAGTTATCTCCATTAGAGATTCTTCTCCAGCACCTTCATCAGTTTGTCTTCATCAGAGACTCTTCTCCAGTTATCTTCATCAGAAACTCTTCTTCAACATCTTTTTCAGTGGCTTTCATCAGCAGTTACTCTCAGTCTTCTTCACCAGCATCCATTATCAGCATGGACACTTCCAGAATGAGAAACATCACCAATCATTTCATTGAGCCCAATCTGACAAGCATCAGACAGATCCAGTCTCTCACCATTCCTGATTGTGTCCCTTTATTCATGGAACATTATGGAGGCATTATGGACATGATCATGGACCTGGATGCATCCCAGAGAAGCATGATCCACACTTGCTTGCAGTTTTATGATCCTCCTCTCAGATGTTTCTCTTTCCCTGATTTTCAGTTGGGACCTTTGCTAGAAGAATTTTCCATGTTGTTAGGTGTCCCTATCAGAGGGGGGATTCCTTTCAACCCTGAGATGGTTGCTCCCAATAATGAAGATATAGCTAAGGCCTTGCACTTGGAGCCTACCCTCATTGATCAGAGCATGACCACCAAGGCTAGAATCCCAGGCCTTCACTTAGATTTCTTGATCTCCCAGGCCACCCTGCATGTTGCAGTAGGGAAGTGGGATGTTGTTTGTGCACTCCTAGCCCTCAGCATATATGGAGTTATCCTATTTACAAACGAGCCAAAGTTTGTAAGCAAGAGTGTTATTCACCTGTTCTTATTGAGGAACCCAGTCCCTACCTTGCTCGGAGACTTTTACTACTCAATGCATCAAAGGAATGAGAAGCAAAGGGGAAGATTGGTCAGATGTTATGCAACCCTCTTCTATTGTTGGTTGTTAAGACATTTGCCGAAGTAAGAAACTTTCCTGAATCCTCATCAGCCAAGGAACTGGGCTAAGAGATTGATTACCCTTACATCAAAAGACATCAGATGGTGCACTCAGAGCACCAAGGGCAGAGAGATCATTACTAGCTGTGGGCAGTACCCAAATGTACCCTTGATTGGAGTAAAAGGTTGCATCAACTACAACCCTTTGCTTTTCAAGAGACAATTAGGGTATGCTTTGGTACATCCCCCAAGAGGACAAGATTTGATATAAACCCTCTATTGTAACATTCAGCATAACCTTGCCATTGTCAGACAGGTTGCCTGGGCCTGGGACAACATTCATACTAAACGGACATCTATCCTTGGCAAGTGCAACAATATAGCTTCAACTCAGTATCTTGTCTGGTCTCATGTTCGGGGACAAATCACCCGTATGCCATTCACCTTAGATGATGTACCTGGTCCATCAGCAGTGGAGCCTACAGCTATTGTCAATTTAGAGGAGTTTGAGAAATTGAAGGAAAGGAATACTCAGCTCTCTGAATCTTTAAAGAAGACCCTCTGGGAGAGGAATGACAGCCGTCTAGATAATGAAAGGTTAGAGAAGCTCCGGATTGAGCACTTGACCAAGATTGAGAAGACGAATGACTACATCAGAAGGGCTAAAGCAGGGGAGTTTGTACTGAAGAATGCTTGCAAGGAAGCTAAGACTCAGAAGGCTAGAGCTGTGCATTACTTAGAGGAGAGCCAGGCTAGGTGGATCAGGATCACTGAGGCTTGTGCACAGGAAGATCAGAGAACCCAAGCTAGGATAGAGCAGCTGAAGGCTAGTGAGAAGAAGAATCAAGCAACTTTGTTAGCAGCACAGAAGGAGATCTCTGAGTTGAAGCTCCGGGCAGGGTTATAGAGGTCAAAGGACCAGGATAAGCATAATAAATTGACTAGTGCCATTGCCACCAGGAACCTCCTTATCAGGACCATCACATAGCACCCAGTTGGCCCAGTGACTGAGGCTCTCCTAAAAGAAGTCAGAAAGGATGACTTTGGATTGGATGTTTGACTCTTTGTTTGTACGTCATTTTGATTGTATTTCTGTTGTTGTTGTATTTTGACCCATCATGGGGACTTTGTTGTAATCAAACTATGTATCTTCACATTTTTGTAATATATGGTTTGTATTATTTCATGGGCTTTATCTCTCTGCAACATCGTCATTTCCTCGAGGTCTGGAAGGTCAAAACCAAAGAAACAAACAGGATACCCTTGGAAGAGAAATAGGCATCCTGCATTGCATACTAACATCATTTCTTTGTTTTGTAGGTTTTGTTTTTGTTGTTGTTTCTCACTTTGTTGTGGTTTCAGGAAACATTGCTCGTAGAAGAGTGTTCCCCGTTAATAGAGTGCACCGGTATCCGACAAGAAACAACCTTCCGGGATTACAAATGGATCAGGTTCAACAAGACTTAACTGAAGTGAGAGCCCAAATGGCCAATGAGAGGACAGAGATGAGGGCCCAAATGAATCAATTTATGACAGTAATGACTGGTTTGGCTTAGAGCCAGGAGATACTGAGTGAGTTAGTCGAGCGGCAAACTCCCAAGCAAAACCATCCAGGTACAGGGGGTACCAGTAACAACGATCACGTACAACCTCGTACTGATCCACCAGAGTTTGGACCTCACCTGAACCCAGACATCAATGCCATAAGAAACACTCAAGGTAACACTGGAGGGAGGGCCTTGCAGGAGGACCCTCAAGAAGAACAGTTTACTGTGGTTGGGGCTGGAGACAAAGTTTACGATCGTCGGTTAGATGAAATTGCAGAGAAGCTAAGGTCTCTTGAATCCCAAAACTCTCTAGGTTTTGATGCCATGGACATGGGATTGGTGGAAGGGGTTAGAATTCCGCATAAGTTCAAACCTCCTTGTTTTTAAAGATACAATGGCACATCCTGCCCACACACCCATCTTCAGTCTTTCCTGGGGAGATTGAAAGCCTACACCATGGATGAGAAACTGTGGATGTTTTACTTCGAGGATAGCTTGACAGGGGCATCCCGAGAGTGATATTCCCATTTGACCAGGGCCACCGTGAGAAATTGGAAAGACTTAGAAGAAGCTTTCATCCGTCAATATCAGTATAATCTGAACATGGCTCCAAACAGAACCCTTCTGATGGGAATGTCACAATCTTCCCGTGAAAGCTTTAGAGAGAATGCCCAAAGGTGGAGGCAACTAGCTTCTGTCGTTCAACCCCCAATGTCAGAAAGGGAGATGGCAGATATGTTCATGAATACTCTCCAGGGTACTTATATTGACAGATTGGCTGCATTTTCTTCCACCAGCTTTGTAGACGTGGTAATTGTTGGGGAAAGAATTGAGAGCTTACTGAAGATGGGAAAGATTTCTGACAACGCTGCCAGTTCAAGAAGTGCAAGGAAGCCATTTGCTGGGCCCCGTAGATCTGGTGAAACAAATTATGTACATGTGGGAAGAGGAAGACCCCAATATCTGCCCAGATCAATTGCTGCCGACACTATTCCTACTCCACCTCCTCAGTACACTCAACAACCACAACACTTTCCTCAATAGCCGCAGTTTCCTCAATAGAGATCCTACAACAACAATAAGAACAATCAACAACAACGCCCTTTCCAACAGCGGCCATCTCAGATCAACAGGGTGATTGACCCTATTCCAATGCCTTATGCCACACTGCTGCCACAACTCCTAAAGCTCAATCTTGTTGAGTTGAGGACATTGGCTCCACCTGATCCTCAGAACCTTCCAAGAAATTACAACGTCAACACTATGTGTGCTTTTCATTCTAATGCACCCGGTCACTCCACGGAAAAATGCAGGGCCCTGCATATGAAGGTTCAGGATCTGGTAGATTCAAAGGCCCTGAACTTTGCACCGCCTCCCAATGTCATGAAAAATCATATGCCAAGCCATAGTGGGCCAAGGATTAATGATATAGAGGAAGGCTCACCCATGAGTTTGATTGAAGATATTGCAAGTATTCAGACACCTCTGGCGGAGGTTAAAGCTCAGCTTTTGAAATGCCAAGTGTTTCCAGGTTGTGAGGCCTGTTGTGAATCTTGCAAGGTTTTCGAGAACGGGTGTGCAAGCCTGAGGAATGGCATCAATGGCCTGATCAAAGAAGGCATTCTGCAAATAACCACAACCGCCTCTACAACACCAACAAATCATTTTTCTAGTGATTCTCCTACAACTACAACAACAATTGTTCCTACCGACTCATCTACAAAATCAGCAACCACTTCTTCCATCACTTCAACAAACAACAGTTCCATTTCATCCACTTCTACAACTACATCAACCACCAACAACGACGTCTCCACTGTCACTATTTATTATGACCCTACAACGGTCCCAAACTCCAGCAACTTTCAACAATCTCAGCAAAGGAATGAACGACAACCAAGCTTCAATTCATCACCACCAACATCAACAAGAAGTCTTATCACCATCTTCTATGATCCACAGACAATAACGGTTCCAACCTCTGCTGCAGTGAGCCCAGTCACCATCACGGTGTCGGGGCCTATTCCATATGACAAAGACAATGTTATACCATGGCACTATGGTGTAGACCTTTACTGCAACGGAGAAAAATTACATCTTGATTCTTCAGTTCCTACCTCACAAGTGGATAATGTCGGGGGAGGCGGAGGTTTCGCCCGAAGCGGACACCTCTTCGCGTCATAAGCTCCAAAGATCAGTACTGAGGCAGAGGCTGTTGCCAAAGCCAAAGGTAAAAGTGTGGCACCTGAAGAACCTGCACCAAAAGAGACTCATAAATCATCCTTTGATCAGGATGTGGATGAATTTATTAGGATAATTAAGAGAAGTGACTACAAAGTTGTGGATCAGCTCCACCATACTCCTTCTAAGATCTCCATCTTATCCCTGCTGTTGTGTTCTGAAGCTCATGGGGATGCACTACTCAAAGTTATGCACGCTGCCTACGTGCCAAAAGAGATCACAGTGAATTAGCTTGAAACAGTGGTGTCTAATGTCAATACTAGCCATGGGCTAGGTTTCACCAATGCTGATTTGACTACAGAAGGACGTCACCACAACAAGGCTTTGCACATAACCCTGGAATGAAAATGGGTTGTACTCTCTCATGTTCTTGTGGACACTGGGTCTTCACTCAATGTCTTCCGAAGAAAGCTCTTGTCAAGCTCGAATATGATGGAATAGCTCTCCGACCAAGTAATCTGGTGGTCAGGGATTTTGATGGCTCCAAGAGGTCTGTTCTTGGAGAGGTGGAGCTGCCTGTGATAATCGGTCCGCAGATCTTTAAGACTACTTTCTATGTGATGGACATACAGACGACCTACAATTGTTTGTTGGGTCGACCATGGATTCACGCCGCTGGCGCAGTTACATCGACCCTTCACAAGAAATTGAAATATGAGTGGGAAGGATAGATTATCACCATCTGTGGTGAAGAGGACATCTTTGTTAGCCATCTGGCTATGTACAAATACATTGAGATGGATGGTGAAATCCATGAAACCATGAGCCAAGGGTTCGAGGCTCTGAATGTCAATGAGGCGACGACTGAAGTATTTGCTGCATCCTAGGAAGATAGGATGGGTACTTCAATCATCTCCTATTAGCAAGCCCGAAAGGTTGTTGAAGATGGAAATGCCCAAGGCTGGGGCAAGCTGCTACCGGTGGAGAAGAAGGAGGACATATTCGGTTTGGGTTACAAACCATTCCGACAAGATCAATCAGAGGCTACTAAGAAGCCCAAGATCATCAGTGGGGGGATGCTCACCCCATATGCTGTTAACAGCCTGGAAGACGAGGCAGAAAGCGACCTCAGCCTAGAGAGCTGGATAGGTCTAAGGATCCCAGGTCATCAAGTCCTTAACTGGTCTTCCCAGGAAATTATAAGGGTTACTCCTGTAGAGTAATTATTATTTCCTGCCTTTTTTTTAGCATGCATCAAGTCCTACATCTTGCCCAAGGTGTCAGGACCCATTTTGTAATAGGGCCATATTGTAATTTTGTGCAAATGGATTATCAATGAATATCGGATATCTTTTGCAAACAAGTCTCTTTTTTCGCTCACTGTCTTTTCATTTTTTTTACTTTTGTACAAAACAATAAAATGGAAATGTTTTCAAAATAATTAACTTCATTTTTTAAGCAAGATTAAAATTGATCACTAAAACGGACCAATCTCAAACCTTGTAGAGATTACCCTCCAGATTGCACCGACAACAACACCGATATGACCTTGTATGACTTCGACAATCCAATTAATCAAGCCAATGAAGGGGTTGAAGAAGACTATGAGTTACCTGAAGAGTTAGCCAGGTTGTTGAGGCAAGAGGAGAAAGTGATTACTCCTCATCAGGAGGAGGTTGAGAAAGTTAATCTTGGTACCGAAGAGGATTTGAAAGAAGTGAAGATTGGGGCCGGTCTGCAAGCTTCAGTAAAAGAACAACTCATTGACATGCTTCGAGAATACGTCGACGTCTTTGCTTGGTCCTATCAAGACATGCCAGGTCTAGATACGGATATTGTTATGCACAAGATGCCATTAAAGGAAGATTTACCTCCAGTGAAACAGAAGTTACGCCGTACTCGTCCGGATATGGCCATGAAGATTAAGGAAGAAGTACAAAAATAGTGGGACGCCGATTTCCTTGCTGTGAATAGTTACCCGCCGTGGGTGGCTAACATTGTACCAGTTCCTAAGAAGGATGGAAAAGTACATATGTGTGTGGATTACCGGGATCTAAACAGAGCTAGCCCGAAGGATGATTTCCCATTACCTCACATTGATGTATTGGTCAACAACACAACTCAGTTCTTGGTATTCTCTTTTATGGATGGTTTTTCCGGGTATAATCAGATCAGAATGTCACCCGAAGACATGGAGAAAACAACCTTCATCACACCTTGGGGCACATTTTGTTACAAGATAATGCCTTTTGGACTGAAGAACGCCGATGCCACTTACCAACGGGCTTACCAACGGGCTATGGTAACATTATTCCACGATATGATCCACAAAGAAATTGAATGCTACGTGGATGACATGATTGCCAAGTCCCTTATTGAAGAAGACCATCTGGTAAATCTGCTGAAGTTGTTCAAGCGTCTGAGAAATTATCCGCTGAAGCTAAACCCCAACAAATGCACATTCGGGGTACGTTCCGATAAGTTTCTCGGATTTATCGTAAGTGAAAAGGGAATTGAAGTTAATCCTGAAAAAGTCAAAGCCATTCAAGAGATGCTTGCACCTAGAACTAAAAAAGAAGTTCGGGGGTTCTTAGGTAGATTGAATTACATATCGAGGTTCATATCTCATCTTACTGCAACCTGTGAGCCCCTTTTCAAATTGTTAAGAAAGGAACAAATGGTCAGGTGGAATGAAGATTGTCAGAAGGCTTTTGACAAAATCAAGGAGTACTTGCAAGAACCTCTGATTCTTATGCCTCCAGTTGAAGGAATACCTCTAATAATGTACCTGACAGTATTAGAAGGATCAATGGGGTGTGTGTTGGGCCAGCATGATGAGTCTGGTCGAAAAGAGTATGCAATATACTACCCAAGCAAAAAGTTTACCGAATGTGAACAACGTTATTCACTACTCGAGAAAACTTGTTGTGCTTTAGTGTGGGCTGCTCGCCGACTAAGATAGTATATGCTGACTCACAATACCTTGTTGATTTTAAAAATGGACCCCGTCAAGTACATACTTGAGAAGCCAGCACTTACCGGAAGGTTTGCAAGATGGAAAATGATTCTGACAGAGTATGACATTCAGTACACATCTCAAAAGGCCATCAAAGGCAGTGTACTATCAAACTATCTGGCTGAGCAACCCATTGACGATTACCAGCCCATGAGATTTGACTTCCCTGATGAAGAAATCATGTACCTAAAAGCAAAAGATCATGAATAGCTTGTTCACACTGAAGGGCACGATCCAGAAGAAGAATGGACTATGATGTTTGATGGGGTTGTCAATATGAATGGTTGTGGAGTTGGTGCAGTGCTCATTACATCTAAAGGAGTTCATATGCCTTTCTCGGCAAAACTCACCTTTGACTGCACTAACAATGAAGCTGAATACGAAGCATGTATCATGGGACTTGAGAAAGCCATTGATCTCAGGATCAAGACATTGAATGCATTCGGAGATTCAGCTTTGGTAATTAATTAGACCAACGGCAAATGGTACACTCACCAAGAGCATCTGATTCCATACCGTGACTACACGAGGAGATTATTGACTTTCTTCACAACAGTCAAATTTGAGTACATCCCTCGAGATGAAAATCAGTCCGCAGATGCTCTAGCTACCATTTCCTCCATGATCAAGGTTCAAACTGCAAATTATGTATCTCGGATTTTGGTATCCAGACTGGACCGACCAGCATACGTTTTCTCTGTGGACATTGCTAAAGATGACAAGCCATGGTTCCATGACATCAAAAGCTTCTTAGAGTATCAGACATACCCACCTGGGGCATCATCCAATGATAAGAAGACATTAAGAAGGCTGGCCAGAAGTTTCTTCCTTAATGCTGATGGTTCATTATACAAGTGAAACTTTGACATGGTGCTACTCAGATGTGTTGATAAGAAAGAAGCAGACTTGCTGATGCACGAGGTGCATGAAGGATCTTTCGGTACCCATGCTGGAGGGCATGCAATGGCTAAGAAATTATTACGATCAGGTTACTACTGGATCACAATGGATGCGGACTGTTGTGCCTATGCCAGGAAATGCCACAAATTCCAGATCTACGCAGACAAAATACATGTGCCTCCAAATCCTTTGAACGTGATGTCTTCACCTTGGCCCTTTGCCATGTGGGGCATTGACATGATTGGAAAGATCGAACCAACCGCTTCAAATGGCCACAGATTCATCCTGGTAGCTATTGATTTCTTCACCAAGTGGGTTGAAACAGCTTCGTATGCAAACGTCACCAGACAAGTGGTAGCCATATTTCTGAAAAGAGACATCATCTGTCGATATGGAGTTCCCGAACGAATCATTACTGACAATGGTTCCAATTTGAACAACAAAATGATGGCAGAACTGTGTCGGGACTTCAAAATCCAACATCACAACTCTTCTCCTTACAGGCCAAAGATGAATGGCGCTGTTGAGGCAGCTAACAAAAACATCAAGAAGATTGTGCAGAAGATGGTGGTTACTTACAAAGACTGGCATGAAATGCTACCATTTGCCTTGCATGGGTATCGAACCTCAATCAGAACATCTACTGGGGAAACGCCGTATCAGCTTGTGTACGGTATGGAGGCAGTCCTACCTGTGGAAGTTGAGCTACCCTCCTTACGGGTAATGATGGATGTAAAGCTGGACGAAGCATAATGGGTCTGATCTCGGTACAATCAACTAAATCTGATCGAAGAGAAAAGGCTAGCTGCCATTTGTCATGGGCAGTTATATCAGAAAAGGATGAAGAAAGCCTTCGATCAGAAAGTCAGGCTTCAGGAATACCAAGTAGGAGATCTTGTGCTGAAAAGACTCATTCCCCCTCATAAAGACCACAAGGGAAAGTGGACTCCAAATTACGACGGTCCGTTCATAGTAAAGAAGGTTTTCTCCGGTGGAGCACTAATGCTCACTACTATGGATGGTGAAGATTTCTTATCCCTTGTGAATTCAGATGCAGTTAAAAAATACTTCGCATAAAATGACCCGTTGGACATAAAAACAAAATGTAAGTCCTGATAAAAATAGGGCATCCCGACGAGTCAAAAACAGAATAAAAGACTCGGGCAGAAATAAGGGAAAATTGAAAAAAATGTACACCCGCTGAGTTGAAAAGCCGCATTGGATAGCTCAAGCAAAAATGGGTTTCCCGGTGGATTAAAAACCGAAAGGGCGATCCACGCAAAATCAGGGAATAAGCGAACAACTGCATTCTGAATTCGTCTGTATCACTCACAACACGGCAAGCTTCGAAAGGATAAAGCATCAGTCAGAATCAACTTTCTTCAGAAAGCAAGATGAGAAGAACATCAAGGTCATACAGGTCATAGCAAAGGAAGTTCACCGGAGCGTCGTCAACATTGCCAGCACTTTTACGTTTCTCAATTTATAGCAATCTCCTCATTCCATGGGATTTGTTTCTTTGACTGTATTTGCCAATTCAGGGCACCCAGATTAATAAAATCATAATTTCCAGTCACATCTCTTTTTGTACATTTTTGTTTCGTTTGCAAAATGTCCAATATTCATGATACGATACTTGCATAATACAAATGAGTCATTTTTAATAAATGCTTGCAGGAAATAAATTTACTTTCAGGAAATCCTAACTCCTATGACGGAATCCGGTAAGGGAAACCTCAGGATACTTGTGCGTTTCTTTTGTCTTAACAGATTGCAGGTATTCAATACATAACATGGGGCATATCAAGCATCACATCCCCAGTATGCTACTTCCCGGAAGGTACCCTCTCCCCAAGCGGGATCTCCCGAGCAACATTTGAACTGCTTTTCCCCAGCAGAGTTGCCAAAGCCTCCTCATCCCCAGCACAAGTCTACTCAATAGGAGCTTCCCAACCGAGAGCCCCACCAGAGTACCAGATCTCTCATCATCATCAAGGATAAAGGAACTATCCCCCCACAGAGTTTCCATCCTCTCCCCAGAAGAGTAATGCCTGAAACTCTTACATAACAAAGTGACGAAAGTTTCCTTCTCCCCAGCTGAATTCTCCTTACGGATGGATCTACCAATGATCTATTTCCCCAAGCGGAGCTATATCTCCTAACAGATCTACCAATGATCTTCCCCAGCTGGGATATCCCTCCAAGCAGATCAGCAGAGATCTTTTCTTCAGCAGGATCCGAATCTCGGATCAGTTTCCTTTTGCATAATCATAGCATTTACATCATATTCACCAAATAAGCGTAGCATTCTATCTAATACGAAGCATTACGGCAAAAATCAAACATTTGCATGATCACAAGTCAGGTTCGAGCCAGTCACTTGTAATTACCATCAGTATTGCATCAACAATGAATATAAAAACTCACATCTCTTACAAATAAAAGCCAAAGCGTCCCCTTTGAACTCTCCAACACAAATACCTATTCATATATACCATTTTCGACACTCGTCCGTGTCGTATTATTCCTCGCAGATATAAGCCAAAGCGTCCCCTTTGCACTCTCAAATACAGATACCTATACATGCTCTTTTGACATTCGTCTATGTCATACACCCCCAACATGATTGCCAAAACACTTGTTTATAAGACACTCTTTTCGGCACCCGTCCGTGTCATCATATCCCCACATGTCGCCAGAACACCTTTTTTTACACTTCCACATACAAATATTTGTTCATAACTTATACATATTCTCTTTTGACACTCGTCCGTGTCATACGTACCCCAGAAAGTTGAACACCCGTTCGTGTCTTGCTCATACTTCACCAACAAATCAATATTCACTCACACTTATACATAAGTCCTCAATACTCATCCGTATCTTGTTTTTATATTACTCCTCAACAGATCCGACACTCGTCCGTGTTCTTTGTTAACCAGTTGGTACTCGTTCGTATCATCATCTCTGAACATGCGTCAGCATTTGTTTCTACGGATACTCGTCCGTATCATGGTCCTAAGGAAGCTCGTCCGCATCTTTAATCTATACACAATGTCAAACACTTATACCTTTTATTCTTGAGCGTGAGCACTCGTCTGTGTTTACCATTCCTCAGTAAGTCACCAACAAAACAACTTTTCTATCCAGCATTCGTCCTATATCGTGATACTTTCGGCAGCCGTCCCCTGCCAGGTGATCGTCCTTCACCTTTGGATGACCGTCCCTCATCCTTTCACCAGCGGAGTCTCCATTATTGGAACCCTTTTCTATCCGGCATTCGTCCTATGTCGTGATATTTTAGAAGTCGTCCCCTGCTAGGTGATCGTCTTTCACCTTTTGATGATCGTCCCTCATCATTTTATCCGATGGCCGTCCCCATCGTTGATCTTGATATCCGACATTCGTCTTATGTCGTGATAAACCCCGAGAGCAGCGGTACCCTACTAGGTGATCGCCCTTCACCTCTTGATGATCGTCCTTCATCACGCTTATCCGATGGTCGTCCCCATCGTTGACCCTTTTCTATCCGACATTCGTCATATGTCGTGATAAAGAGCAGCCGTCCCCTGCTAGGTGATCGTCCTTCACCTTTGATGACCATCCCTCATCATTATTTCATTTATTCTTTGAACCGATGCCCGTCCCCATCGTTGTTTACTTTACTTTTCAAGCCTGGTGGTGGTCCCCATCATTGCCTTTACTTTAATCCCCAGAGAATCTTGTTTCTTTCCATGATGGTCGTCCCCATCATAATCTCTTTATTTCCCCAGCTTGTCGGTCGTCCCCGTCATTGCTTTACTTACCTCTTTATCCCCAGTAGTCGTCCTCTGCTCGATAGTCATCCTCCATCGTCTTCATTTGATAATCATACTATACCATATGTTACAATTTATATCCCTTTTCTTCTTCTATCCAGCGAGTGCAAATTTTGGACTGTCTTTGGTATTCAACCACAAGTTATCCTGTTTGTCTATTAAGCCAGACGCTTACATCCTACACAGCTAACTCATGTTTGAATAGGGGCAGCTGTAAACACCCCAAATTTGCCCTCACTCATATCACACCATGGCTTGTGATCTTTCATGTTTACATTAGAATAAGCATCTCACCT
The DNA here is from genome assembly GCA_963966055.1 of Lathyrus aphaca. Lineage (NCBI taxonomy): Eukaryota > Viridiplantae > Streptophyta > Magnoliopsida > Fabales > Fabaceae > Lathyrus > Lathyrus aphaca. The sequence goes on along the minus strand of OZ014525.1, from coordinate 248,567,966 downwards.
CATATTGCATTTTTGCTTCACTGCATAAGTTCAAATTCATCTGCACCTAGGGTTTGTGATCTGAGCAATCCAAGAATCCATTTGACCCATCCCACAGGCCTCAAATATTTCCAAGAGGGTCCATGTGTGTTCTACCATCATATTATACACCTCAAAGTTCATGGAAGTCAAGATATCACAAGAACTGGCAAGGCATGGAAGCAGAGCTAGGGTTTTCACTACACAGATGACCAAAATTAGGGTTTTGGTTTCAGAGGCCTTAACTCCAAATTTTTAGGCCATTCTTGTTTTTAATGTTCTTAAAATGTTATAAGGATCATGTGTACCAAGTTTGATGAGGAAATTCATTGTGGAAGTCATTTGTTCACTGGGTAACTTCTTGAGCAAGTTAAGTCAAAATCAGGGCATCTGATGTCCCCAACAATGGAACCAAAGGGGTATTTTCATCAAATTGAAGTTATATGATCTTTATTTGATCTTAGAAGAGGTTTGAAGTTCACAAGATTGAAGAATTTTGAGCCATTTGCAAACTTGCCAAAAATGGAAATGACTTGTAATGGAAACTTTCCATTTTGGGAAAGTTTTTCAACCTCCTCTTTCTCAACCAAAAATGCTTCAAATGAAAAATTATAGGTCATGAAAGTTGTATATTAGGTCTCTCCCTTTTCAAAAAGTACAAGAACATGTCTTGATTCATCCTAGAACTCAAGATATGGCCTTTCAAAGTTGGCAAAATTCCTAAAAATTCAAGTTTCATGTCAAAGAGGGATTTTGCAAATTTGCATATTCAAGCTTTCTAATGACTTCAAATGTGTACAAACACTTCATAACATGCCTATGTGACTTCAAAAGATCAGAATTGACCCATGGTTAACGACATTTCATGGCTTGTGATCCAAGAAACTTCAAAGAGGGAATTTTGCAAAACCTATGGTATCTCTTCATCTAAGTGATCCAGCTGCATAAAATTGATCCAAGGGCCATCCTTGAACTCAGCTGAGGCTAAGACACCCCTAAAGTCAGATCTGCACCATGCCCATACCTCAAGTACACAAATTTGACAATTTTGCATTTCCTCCCATACCAATCAAACTAAGCCACCACCCACTCTCTGACCAATCACAATCTCTTATGCAAACCCTAAGGACCTCATTCCGTAACACATTGAAGCCTGAATCTTGCTCATACTCAGATTGCCCAAAACTTGCCAAAAACTTCAAGTCTTCGAATCTCAAAACCAACCACTGAAATCTCAATCTTTCTTCACCAATCAACTCAGCATCATCCCAGGATCATTTCCCACCCATCACCATAGCTTAAAACACAGCCAATCCCAAACACGATTTCTGGTGCAGCAGAGTTGAAACATCAAAACCAGCCATTGCAAGCTTGTTCCAAGCATCAAAGCATCCTCAGGAAGCTCATTGGAGTTGATTTGCACCAAAGAAAGGTCCAGAAAGCCCAGAATCAGAAGGTTCAATCTCAGGTATACTTCAAGAACATTTTTTCCAGAAACTCTATTTTAAGTTCTTAAATGATTCTATGCGTTCCCCTGAGCATGCTGATATGATTATTTTTGAAAATGGTTGGGAAACCAGGATGTATGCTTGCTCTGAAATTTTTTGACCTAAAAACATTTTTCTTCGATTCACCAATTTGATGCATGATAAATGTTTTTCGTGGCCTGAATCTTGTTTAGAATGGTTTGGGGATTGTTTCTGGAGAGTTTGGGGGGCTGGGGTAGCCAAGGGAAGAAGTTGGGATGAGATGCTCGCCGGAGAAGATGACCGGAACACTGTTCCGGCCACCTTAAAGTCATTTGCCCTAATCTGCGTAATTAGCCAACTTTAAATGTAGGCCCTTGGATGTTGTGGTTCCCGCGTGAGTGAATTGCCTGGATTGCTTCATTAACCCTAATTCTCATTTAATTAATTTAATTAGGATTAATTAAATTAATTTAGTCAGGACAAATCTCAGCCTTTGGATCACGCGCCAGTCAACCCCCCTCTCCCTTGAGTTTGAATCCTGGACCTTGGATCTGCATACTTCCCCTTTATTTTATTTTTATTTCATTTTCTTTCTATTTCTTTTGTACAATTATTTAAAAATAGCAAAAATCATCAAAAAATATTTCCTTTTGCATTTTGGTTTTAAATATTTTTCTTAACCAGAAAATGATTTTTATTTTATTTTTTGCATTAAAAAAGTATTTTTAAAATATTTAAATGTTAATTTTAATTAATTAAAGTCTTTTAATTAATTAAAAATACATTTAGGTTTCTAAAAATCACCAAAAAAATCATGAACCATCCCTTTGCATTTAGAAACATTTTCAAACTCTTCACACAAATTTCATTTTAGGTTTGATCATAACTTGAGAATTTTCTTTGAATTAAGGGTCATTTAAATCATATTTTTTGAACCCTAACTTGAAAAAATCTTTTCGGCCTAACCAAGAAGTGTTTGAAGATGATTCTTTTTGCATTGTTTTGTGCATATCATTTAGTTTATAGGTCATTTATCTCATGAATTTATCTTGAATTTTTGAATTGATTTTCATTTTCTTTTGAGAATCACTAAAAAAACCCTAGAAACTTAGGAAATTCATAACTTTTGAGTGGGAAGGCTTCTGACCTTCTCCTTTGGGGTGTGACCTAGTATGGGATTAGGGTTTGTTTGAGTGTGATTTCGAATTTTTATCATGTCATATGCTTCTGTTTTGTTCATTTGCATCATGCTTGTCCATAAAACCCTAATTTCTCATGTTCATTTGCATTCATCTTGCATATGCATCGATACATGAACTTGCCATGACATTTCATGCATTCATATGTCATCTTAGACATCTTAGGACATGTTAGAACCATGCTTTATCATTTCTTCATCCATTTTCCTTGATTTTAATTCATTTCATTTCATTAACTTTCATGTGTTTTCAAACTTCAAAGCATGCTTCCATTTGCATCTCATCTTTGTATGATCATACATATGCATTTTGTATGCCTTTGAATCATATCATATGACATTAAAATTGCATAAACACTTCTGATTTTGATCATTTCATCTCATTTCTTTATGCCTTGAACTTTAAGCATTCATGCTAACATTTTCAGGAGGTAAGTTACTTTGAGAAGTGGATTTGCCTTCACTTCTCATTTCTCTTTGTCTCTTTCATATGCATCTTGCTGGTTTCTTTGAAGTGAATCACTTGTGTTCATTCTTTCTCACTTTCTTTCTTCAAGTCACTTATCTTCTTCAATGAAGTAAGTAACTTATTCTTCTGCTTCTCCCTCCTTTCATTTGCTTCTCCCATTGGTGGCTTCCTTGAAGATCTTTCTTAATCCTTACAAACCATAGGGACATCCAAGCATGATAATAATTAGGGTTGTGATTAGTCCCCCTTAGCTTTTACCTTTGAGTCTCCTTGAGTCTCTCTTCTCATCTTCATAATCAGAGACTAAACTCTTAAAGTTTTAGGACTTTGGAATTAGGGTTATGCATGTATCCTTCTCTTAGGATGGAATGTATAACTTTAATCCTAAGTGTTAAACCTTTAATTTGTTTAAACCTCTTAATAAAATCATCTTAATAATCACTAAGACTTGATCTTGTAACTTGGGCCTTACATTAGGGTTCTAATTCTTCGTTTATTGGTAAGAAGGACTAACCCTAGTGTTTAATGGACAAGTCCCCCTCAAGTTGTCTTACAAACCATAAAACTCATTTCTTAATCTCATCCCTTAATTAAAATCCACTTAATAAAGGCTTGTTATATAATGAATTTAATCCCTAACCATGGATTAAGTTGAGGTATCTTCCTCAGGTTAAGTGTTCTCATCTATTATCCTTCTATTAGGATGGTGTAATGAGTTCACTATTCTATGATTAGAGATTAAACTCATTACTTAACACTAAACAAAAACCCAAAAACATCTAAATAATCACAAGTAGGTTAATGATCTTAATCCTACATCATCATAGTAATTAAGTTGAGGTGCTTACCTCACACTTAAGTATTCTCATTATCCCTAATCAGGGAGGATATAATGGTTTACAAGCCCTTAATTTAGGCTTAAGCTCATTAACTTATGCAAAACACCAAAAAAATAATACCAAAACTGAAAACACAAAAAACAAACAATAATTGTCTCCTTCGGGATACTTTTCTCATCATACTCACTCACAAATGAGAAATTGCTCCTTCCGTCTAATGCAAGACAGTTAGCACTCGAGCCAGACGAGTCATACACTTGAGCCTAGACAAGCAGGCAGTTCACAGTCAAATTCATTTTTCAGTCACTTTGAGTCGAACTACGCTGTTCTGACTTCCTCATTGCACGAGAGAATACGTAGGCATAACTTAACTGTTATCGAACAAAAGTCTCTTTGTCATCCCCCTCTTTCAACATTCTCTTGTAAGCCTCAGTTCCTGAGCACTTCATTCAATTTCTTGCACTGACACTTGTACATTTATTTTCCAGCTTTTGCACATAGATAACACATACACCTACCCCTTTTAAACACAAACTTTTAAGTGTGGATCCCGTCGAGTACGATGGACAATCTGGGTGCTAATACCTTCCCAGGTTGTAACCAACCCCCTTTCTCAGTTTCTCTAGTTTGCAACCGTCTTATCCATCTCTTTCTAGGTTTATGCAGCATAACCTTTCCTTCGGGATAAAAATGCCAAGCTGGCGACTCTATTCATCTTCACCTTCATTTTCTCTTTCGCCGACCGTTCGCGTCTGTACCCTATCTGACACGGTGTCTTTTCGGGGGAGCGACAACAATATCAATGGATTACATAGCTTGATTCATCAAGGATCATCACTGCATATTCTTGAGGTTCCACTGCATTTTGGATTGAACCATCACCAACTTCATCAATTCAAGACTAAGCTTCATCCAATCATCATCAACATAAAGTTTTTCACGATTTTCATGGAACTCACAGATTGAAGCATCAAAGATTCATCATTACATAATCTCACCCTTCACTGCATCAGATCCAATTCCTCAAGATTTCTAGGTCACAAAGTGTTTATTTCACTCTAATTGCTCAAGATCAAGCCAAGGCAAAGCTCAGGATCCTTCTTTCTGGTCTTTCTTCAACCTTGCGAAGCTTTGAAATTCAGGTGCACTCTGAAATTCTATTTGCGTTCTTTCATCTTTTTCTGTTAGTTTCATGTTGTTTGAAGCTTAATAGAAGCAAAGTTGATGTTGGCTAGTTGATATGCACCCTAGGTGCTAAGATTCAATTTTTAGGTCTGGAATTGTTTGATTCGATTTGCATAATCTATGAACTCTACATGAAAACCAAGGCCAAATTGGTGATTAGGAGAGTGAGACGAATCTAAACATGGTGTCATTTTTCATTTTAGGTTTAGTTTTGGAATTCCCTAGCCAGAGTCTCGCCGGAGAAGGTGCCCTAAATATATTGTCAACTTTATAACGCGTCTGTTAGATCATTTTAATCCATTGGTTCACAGCTTGACAACACATTAAAATTCACATGTTGTTCACGTGCCCATTTTGTGAAGGGAAAGTCTCAGTTTCTTTCAACACCCCCCAACGTGTGTATCTCAAGCCCATTCAGTGTATTTCTTTGCTATCCATACCCCCATGCCCAATACAGAATAATCCTTTTATTTCTTTTATTCATTTTATTTCAGTTTTCGTTTTCAATTTTTAAAAATACCAAAACACTTCTAAAAATTCCCCAAAATTTCATACATGATCTTCATCTTTTTCTTTAATTTTCCATAATTTTTGTTTTCATTTTTCTTTCATTGTGGAACCATAATTAATTTCACCATCAATTTCCTCCTATTTCCTTTCTTTTTGACCAATCAACTTGTCAATTTTTGTTCTCTTAAACCACAAATGATAACTTGTCCATTCTTTTTGCATTATCCAGATAACTCATTAAACTTCTCCAAAATATTTTTGTTTTGATTTTTAGGTCATGTTAAGTCACATTTTGATCCCATTCTTTCACATGTGTGCACATAAACCCTAATTCCCTTCCACGCTTCATTTGACCATTCAAAAATAGAAATTTTTGTGATATTTTTTGGACATAAGTCACCTACTGTATTGTGACCCCAATTGTCAAGTTTCATAAGTTTTCTAAGCCATTGTTTTTATTTTTTCTAAGTTGCTTAAGTCATAAGTCACTTTTTGGTATTTTCCTTTACTTCCTTTGATCTAAATTGAATAAGGCATTTATGCCATTACCTTAAGGTCTTGATTTTGAGTCTTATAGGTCATTTGGGATGTCTTCAAGTGTTGATTACCTTCCTTAGGTCTTCACCTTTGATGTTTTAGGTTTTCTTGAGTCATAAGTCATACTTGCTTCACTTTGACCTAATTTCACTTCTTCTTCTACATTAGCCATCTCAAATTCCATTGGTGCATATGATCTAATCTCATCCTTCACTTTCATTTAGTGTTAAGTTCTGGACTTTGCATTCACTTTTGATTTTAGGATATTTTAACATGCTAAAGCACTTAGGTGTCCCTTTTAACTTTTCCTTAGGTTTCATTAGGGTTTAATAACATTTTAAGGCATAGTTTGAATTTGATTCACTTTATCCCTTTAGATACTTTTAACATGACTTAGCTCCTGCACTTAGAGGTTAGCTAACATGTAGAATGCTTTGTAACTTAGTTTTTAGGCTTAGAAGTTCATTAGTGCTCTTATTAGCTAGTGTAAGTTCTTAATTGAATTTTGCCATGTTATAATTGTTAAAATTGCTTCATCATGCTAACATTTTCTTTGTAGGGGGGAAGATTTAGGTAATCATGACTTCATTCCTAACTCTTATGAATTTTAATTGTGTTTTCCTTAGCACTTGGTGCTTTGTCCATAAGCTTCCCTTTTGTTCTTTAGATTCAACTTAACTTCCTTAGGAAGTAAGTTGAACTCTTACTTCCTTTTCTTTTCCTTAGGTTTAGACTACCTCACAAACTATAGGATCACCTTTTGTAACTAATGAGATAACTTAGGGTTGTTTCTTAGTCCCCCTTTAGCTTTGACCTTTTTCCTTTTGAGTCTTCTTCTATCATCTTCAAACAAAATTAAAAAGACACTTAATAAAGACATGAAAGAATCTCTTGTGTATAGCCTTATTCCATGGGGAACTTACATTCATTCCATCTTGGAATAGTGTGAGCTTGTCTAGCATGATGTACAAGTCTGATCAAGAGGTTATTTCACAAATAAAACCTAAAAGATACTTCTTCACAAAAGCTACAAAAACATGTAATAAGTTCAACAAGCTAGTGAACTTAGACCTTAATCTTTGGAAACAAGTCTTGGATAAATTCTCCTTTCTTGGTGTGCTTGTTCTATTATTCCATCTTGGAATGTAGTAGCAAGTACACATTCCATGGAAAAGAGTTTGAATTCACTTCCTTGTGCCAAATTCATACAAAACTCTTAAAAAGCAAAACAAACACAATAAGCGACTTTCCTGCGGGAATTCTCTTCTCATCTCATTCACTCTTAACGCGAACTTGCGACGACTTGTCTTGCATGCAAGACGGTAAACACACTCGTATCAGACAAGCCTGCAACACCTGAGCATAGACATACGTAGTTCCAGCGCATAAAAAACACAAACAAGTAGTTCCCGCCTTAGTTAGGCGAAATACATCGACTCTGATCCTCATTTTCCCGATGAGGTACGTAGGTAGCGGGGTAGGGCCCGTTCGAGGACATTCTTCATTTTCCCTACATTTTCCCCATTTCTTTCCATTCTCTTTTCCAATTCCCTTTTTCATTTCTATTCCAGTCAGCAGTTTTATTCAGTAGCACTCGTATTTTCTCACCCTTTGAAACAATCAAACAAGTGTTGATCTCGTCGGGTACGGAAGATGATCTGGTGTACTAATACCTTCCCAGGTCATAACCGACTCCCGAACCTAGATCTTTGGTTTGCAAGGCCTCGTCCTTTCCTTCTTCCTCGGGTATGTGCATCATTACCTTTCCCGTTTCTTCGGGATAAAAATGCCTGGCTGGTGACTCTATCTTTTCTGCGCCACTTTCGTGTTTGTACTAGGATGAAAATCCCGGGAGCGACAACAAATTGTCGGCAGAAGGAGCCCTCATGGTACGTAGTTCAACCAGGTCCAATTTAAGAAACTCTGGAAGCAATACAACATATGGAAATGGGATAGGGTCTACTTTTCGTTCTCTCGCTTTTGTTCTTTGCTGAACTGGTCTTTGTGCTTGTTGTTGCTGATCCTGAGGTTGTGGTTGAGCATTTTGTTGTTGATATTGCTTTGAGCGCTTAACATGCCTTTGCACTCTCTTACTCATACTTGGACGAGGAGCGAATGAAGGTTGTTGATGTAACCCCTTTGAAGACTTAGTTTGGGTAATGACTCTAGAAGAATGGACGTTGACCATATCTTCAGTGTCCACATGTTGTTTAACTTGTGACACTTTCAAACCATTCAGCCCAAAACTAATTACTCATTCATCCATAAGATCTTGCACCTGATGCATGAATGCTCTGCAATCATTGATGTCATGTCCTTGATCACTAGAGTGAAAAACACAGTAGGCATAGGGATTCCAACCTTGGAGATGTTCACCAGGAGGATGGGATAGCTCGCGACGCTCAATCAATCCTATTTTGAACAATTGTGGGCTCATCTCAGCATAAGACATGGGTACAAGATCAATAACCCTTTCTTGTTTCTGTCAAAAACGAGTTGCTGCCACTGGAGGAGTTACACCTGACATCTACTGAAATCCTTCTCCTGGAAACCAAGGCATAATGACAAAGGAAGATCCTTGATAAGGAAAGAAAGTGTTCACATCTTTGGAAAAAATTGGTGTAGGATCATTCCATTCACTTGTATCAAGAAATGTGGAGTTGATTCCTGTCTTAGGCTCTTCCTGACTGCCAAGTGGTGATTGTTGGTGAAGAGAGTCAAATTGTAGAAGAAATCCCCCTAATGACTCTTGATTCTGTGGACACCCCAAGGAAATGGGATAAAAAGGACCTTCTGTTTGAAAAGAAGATACATGGCTATTTTCTTTCATCATAGCATTCATGATCCCGGTTAGCAGTCTCATCTGAATCTTCATCAAGTTGAATTTTTCTCTCAGCAGTTTTTGATCCTGGGATAATGCTCAAATGTCCACCATAAAATGCCCTAGTTGGGCCTTCATCTCAGTCACCTCTGCTCGGAGTTGTTCCATCCCCATACCTTGACAATCATGATTCAAGTTGGCCATTCTATAGAGAACCCAAATCAGGATAAAAGTTTATCCTTGAAAATTTGTCATGTATTCAAATATGTATGTGAATGCCATGTTCGATTATTTCCAGGGAATCTATCTACTTTGATTCAGTTTTATTGCAAAAGAAATCCAACAGCGTGATTCCGATATGTGATCCCCGGAAATAACTTAACATGTGTGCATAAATGTTATGATGTCGTGTATGCAGCAGGCATGTGATCAGGAACTGGTGTTTTTGTTGAGCAGATATTCAAGTGTCAATGTAGGGTCCCAATGGCAATCACAGTAACAGTTTCTCTGAATAGAAATCCCGGATCTCAGAACCAAAGAAACAGATCATAACACTGAACAATACTGACAAAGTGGGTATGTTGGAAGTTTTAGGGTTCATGCAAACCTGTAACCCCTCCCATTTCATGGGTGTGCTACTCAGATCAACATCACAGACTCTCAAAGCCGAATAACAATAATATGTTCACCATATCCTAGAAATGGCTCGTGACCAAATCAGGGAATCGATTTGGCATTATGTACTACTCAGGCATGCCTCAGTTGAGTCCAAGGAAACAAGTATCCCTCATAAGTCCCCAGCTTCAAGCACTGTATTGAGAAAAAAATAGTACATTCAGCCCTTGGGATACAATACTATCGTCATACGAACAGTTCGCCTTAACTGGATTCCTATGAGAGAACTAGGACATCCTATGAGAGTTCCCAGTGGGCCCTCGGATGCGAGTAGGTTTTCCAACAAATGTGGTTTGCCACTATCATCACTGGAGAGGGGTGTTTCCACTAAGGTCCTCGAAGATCGATCATAAGATGCACCTAAGTATCAAGGTCGTACCCTGAAGTGGGGAAAACCCTCACACAAAATAGTTCTGAGACGGTCACAATCTGGGTGCGGAACACATCGCCACTCATCATGTAACCATGCGAGTACCATGTTTTTCCATGTTAATCCTATGGTGCACTAAAGCCGGGTGTTTGCCTTATCTCACAATAACTACCATCCCACAGAAGAAAATCCAAACCAACACAGTCCAATATATATGATGAATGGAAAATAAATACTGAAAGTGGTAAATAAATTTTGTAAAGTAAAGAACTCTAAAAACACCCAGAGAAACAAAGGCAAACATGCGCATGGATTGACTCTCAAAGGGGAAATTAGAGATTCTGGGTTCGATCCCCAACAGAGTCGCCAACTGTCGCTCCCGGGATTTTCATCCTAGTGCAAACGCGAAAGTGGCGCGGAAAAGGTAGAGTCTCCAGCCAGGCATTTTTATCCCGAATGAATGGGAAAGGTAATGATGCACAAACCAAGGAGAAAAGGAAAGTAACAAACCAAAGATTTGGGTTCGGGAGTCGGTTATAACCTGGGAAGGTATTATCACCCCAGATCATCCGCCGTACCCGACGAGATCCACGCTTGTTTGTCTGTTTCAAAGGGTAAAAGAAATAAAATGTTGTTGAACAAAACCCGCTAACTAGAATGGAATAAGAAAGGGAAATGGAAAAGAGATCGAAAAGGGAAAATGTAGGGAAAATAAAGAGTGTGCTCGAACGGGCCCTACCCCGCTGCCTACGTACCTCATCGGGAAAATGAAGATCAGATTCGACTTAGTTCGCCTAACTAAGGCAGGAACTTGTTTGTGTTTTTATGAATTGAATTACTTTTGCCTATGCTCATGTGTTGTAGGATCTTCTGGTACGAGTGTGTTTACCATCTTACAAAGAGACATGTTGAAGCGAGTTCTTTCGTTATGAGTGAATGAGATGAGAATTCCTGGAGGAAAGATGTGTATTATTTGTTTATTGTCTTTTAGAAGAAGTGTTTTGAGTTTATTGTTTGTGGAATAACCTCATACTAAGACTTGTTCATCATGGTAGATGGCTTACACCTCGCCCCGAAACAGGACGAGTATAATTCAACCTTTATTAGGTGTTTTATTGTTTTTCTTTATGATATGAAAAAGAGAGACTCAAGTTGCAAAATGGCAAACTAAGGGGACTAAGACACAACACTAAAATGTTTATTGCATGCAAAAGGAGATCCTAATGGTCGGTGTGGTTTTCTAATCCTAATGAAGAAAGGAAAAGAAGAAAAGAGAGTTAGAACTCAACTTACTTCCTAAGGAAGTTAAGTTGTTTCTAAGATAGGGGAAGCCTATACAAGAAAAGCAAAAAGTACTAAGGAAACACATTTTGAAGGCATAAAGAAGATGAGGAAGAAGTAGTATAAACAAAGCTTACCTTAACCTCCCTACAAAACAAAGGTTAGCTTTACAAAGCAATTTAAAACATAAAGCATGGCAAAAACTCCAGTAAAGGTCACACTAGCTAAAGGAAAGCACCAAAGGTTTCCTAAGGTTAAGAACTAAAACTAAAGAATCCTATATGATAAGAGACTTCTAAAGTCAAAAGCTAAGCCCTATTAAAGTATTCTAAGGTTGCAAGATCAAACAATCACAATCTATGTCCTAATGAAGTACTAAACCCTAATGGAAATCAAGGTGAGATTAGATGGAGAAGTTGAATGATTATGCAAGATAAACTTGAATTAGGTCAAAGGTGATTGTTAAAACCAGTAGCTAACACTACATGAAAGTTTCTCAACATGTGAACCATAGTGGGAACAAAGAGATCCAAGTGAGAGAGATTCAAGTAATATTGAATGAAAAAGGATGATAGGAATTGAACATGTGATCTCTAAAGAAGAAAAGGACTTAGAAAGAAAAAGTCAAACATGATCAATGAAACTTGAACTTCCCATTAAAAAACCAGGGGATTAATGAAAATTTAATATGAAATTTAAACTCAAAAATTAACCACAAATTTACTATAATGAATTGCATTAGGGTTAAGGAACAAAGAAGTTGGATTTTGAAGTCTTAAAGTACCAAATGAAACCAAGTGAAGCACCAAGACTTATGACTATAAAAGAAGCCATGAAAATAAATGTGGGATACTTACAAGATTCATAAGAATGATATAACATGGACACCATACTCACAAAGATGATTTGGAAGTATTAAGATGGAATAAGAATGTGAATTAGGGTGAAGGTGACATACATGAACACATATGTAACTTAGGGAGTAAGTAACCAAAAATTCAAAGTGTGATGACCTATCATGGATACAAGTGATATAAAGACATCAAATGGGACCTTAGGAACTCAGATTGAGAACCTCAAATGAATGCCATAAATGCCTTATCAAAATGGAATGAAAAGGATGAGAAAATAAGGACCAAAATGTGACTTTTAACACAAGGTACCTAAAAAATATCAAATGCATGGAAAAATTATGAAACTTAATATTCAAAGTCAAGAACAAGTAAATAACAAATATATAAAACATCTCACCAAATTTTGCATTTTAACTCAATCAAACAATCACACAAAGTGGATTAGGGTTTAGAAGGGTAAGGCTCAAAGAATGAACTCACAAAGCGACCAAATGTGACCTAAAAAATATGGAAAAAAATATTTTTGAGGTCCAAGAGATGTCCTCTGACTAGGCCAAATGGAATGGGATCAAAGTAATTTTTGGTTTATGAGAAATTAATTGGAGAAGGAAATGTGTTCATAATGAAGAAAATCCAAAAGAAATTAAAAAGAAAATTAATTCTGGCCAAAAAATGAAGAAAAATGGAATTAAAAAACATGGTAAATTTTATAAAATGTTGAAAAAGAAGTGTGAATTTATTTTGGATTTTTGGATGAGGTTTAGTATTTTTTTTTAAATCAGAAATGAAAAGGAATTTGTTTTGGGCAGGCCTAACTCCCAGAATTGGGCCAAGAAAAGTGACATTATGACACGCTCGGCGTCGAGCACAATGCCAAGAATAACATTCCTTGTCGACCAAAGCCATACCGACCAGGATGAAATCCCCCAATGGCTAGTTTTAACCGTTACCTATTCGTGCGGATTCCGCAATCCGCGCCAAATGGTTTGAACCAATAATCATCCACTAACGACACTATATAAACCCTCTCAGAGGAGAGGGCCAGGTATTCAATTCTTTGACCTTAATTCTCGTACTTGCATACTCTTTGCTCGGTGTCTTACTTCAGCATCGGAGTGCCTTGCAGGTACACCCCCCTCCTCTCATCACCAACCGTCCTTCAACAACGCTCGACGCCAGCCACATCGGATCCTGATCTCCAGGTACGATCAGGTGGCACCGTCTGTGGGAAACTGATTTCCCCGTTCTTCTCTCTCAAAATCTTTAAGAACCAAAGTTTTTACCAAGATCCATGGCTACTCGAGACAACATTACGGACAACCGGTCAAATGACGACATGCTCCTCACGCAACGTGAGAGCAACATTCATCATCCTCCGCACGAAGAAACCGTGCAAGATCACCCAGATGGTAAGTCAGCCTCACCCCCCTCCTCTCCTCACCAACCGTCTTTCAACAATGCTCGACGCCAGCCATATCGGATCCTGATCTCCAGGTACGATCAGGTGGCGCCGTCTGTGACCAACCGCGACCAACCTCTAGAAAGTCGCCCGAAAGTTCCTCTTCCCCCGACTTCTTCAGGATCCGATTTCGCAGTGCTGGCTGAAATTCTGAATCAGACAAATTTGTTGCTCCTCGCCCATGGAGAGAAGATTGCCCATCTTGAAGACAATAACCGTCGACCACCCCGGTCTCCCGCGAGACACCAAAGAAGGTGTAGTCCCTCTCCTCCCAAGCGAAAGAGGAAAGGACAAATCGATGATTCTATCAGTGACAAACGGTTCTGCCCATCTCCTCCTCGATCTTCCCCTCTAAGAAAATCAAAAAGGAGCAGATCTAGATCCGCATCACCCCGGCGAGCAAAGAAGCGTGCGCCCAGGTCCTCTTCATTCAATTCTGCGACGATGAAGACACCAAGGGCCCCCTCTCTTCGGAAATCATGGCGGCTAAACTCCCAAGGGGTTTAGAAAAACTTCCACCCTTAGGCTCATATGATGGGACCACAGATCCTGACGAGCATATCGAGAATATTAATGCTTTGCTCGACTACCGAGGGGTGCAAGGGGCGATCAAATGTCGCCTCTTTCTTACAACTCTGAGGAAAGGAGCGATGACGTGGTACAAAAGCCTCGAAGCAGAGTCCATCACTTCCTAAAAACAACTTGGACGCACATTTTCCAAGCACTTCACCGCCTCTAGACGACATCCGAAGACGGAAGCATCGCTCGAAGCAATCATCCAGGGGAAGGACGAACCTCTACGAACCTATATCGAGAGATTTAACAAAGAAGCAGTCCAGGTATTCACAACGGACGACATGCAGAAGTACTTGCTGGAACGGGGACTACGCCCGTCGACCGATTTCCACCGAGCGGTTGGCCTCGAGACCCCAGCCACCCTTGACACATTCTTGTTGAAAGCCCAAGCTTACATCCAATATGAGGAAAAGCAGGCGGCTAGCTCCGTCTGAGATGCCCGACGTCGCGAGGACACGAAGCCCCACCGGGTCGATGAACCCTCGACATCTCGTTGGGGAGGAGACAAAAGAAAGGATGATCGCCCCCATGAACCGCGGGAGCACAGAGGACCCGTTGGCCAATTTCATGAATATACTCCCCTCCGGGTCTCTAGGGAAAAGATCCTGTCCGAATGTGCCAACTCAGAATTCAGGCAAGCAGGAGTACGCTTTCCGAAGCAGCTGCCTAGCAAACCGGGCGCGGACAAGACGAAGTACTGCAGATTCCATAAGAGTCACAGCCATAATACCGAAGACTGCATCCATCTCAAAGACGCAATCGAGATACTTATTAAAGACGGGAACATCAAACAGTTTACCAAATCTAGAGACACCCCTCAAAAGATCGAAGAGGCTATGCCTATTCTAGCAGATGCAAACATGCAGTTTTCCCTGAGCATCTATCGCCCAGAAGTCATCTTCCTGCCCGATCAGACGGGGAGTCCAGGATATTTTTCCTCCCACAGCCCGTGGCAGACCTTTCCATCTGCAATGGTCATCTCAGGGGGAGGTTTTAACATAATCACGGTCGGATCCGTAAAGAGGAAATTCGACCAACTGATCGTGAAAGGCCCTTCCTAGAGTGCGACCCTTGACCCCCCAAGAGAAGGCTCAGTACCCCTTGCCTTTTACCGGGAGGAACTCTTAGGAGGAGCACCAAATGCAAGCATCCTACTACTCATCCGTGTACGAATGGAAAATTTTTATGCGAGGAGAATCCTGGTGGACCAAGGTAGCTCCTGCGACATCATGTACTCCCAATTATTTTCAACACTCCAGTTGAATGAAACACACCTGACTCCGTACGTCGGATCAGACTTACAAGGTTTCAACGGAGCAGTCTCCCGAACATGGGGCTACGTCGATCTCTTCGTCACCTTTGGGACATCCGAAACCTCCAGAACTGTTCGCGTCCAATTCCGGGTCGTAGGTTTCCCGTCGTTGTACCAATGCATTTTGGGACGACCGACATTGGCCAAGCTGATCGCTGTTCCATCCACCGTCCACCTAAAAATGAAGTATTATACTACTTCGGGCAAAGTCGTTACGCTGCACGGTGACGTCGAAGCTGCCTGCCGATGTTTTGAGGCAGCATCTAGAGGTCTTAGCTCGATTTCTTACTAACCAAACCCTTCAGCACTGACTTTTCCAGATAATCCACAAACATCCAAGGCTTTTCCTCAGGTAGACTCAATCGATCTAGACTGCAGGTTCTCAGACGACAACAAGGGCATTCAAAGGCTGACCGATTCACTTTCCCGGCCAATTCCAGACGGAGAATTCGAATTGATTCCTTTGGGAGATGATTCGGCTCAGTGCATCAAGATCGGGGCCCATCTGCCCGACTTGGCGAAACGACAGTTAGAAGCATGCCTCAAGGGAAACACGGATCTGTTTGCTTGGAGCGCCGCAGAAATGCCAGGGCTCGACCCCGAGACAGCTTGTCATCACCTCTCCATCGACCCAACACATAAAACGGTCGCCCAACGTAGGAGGAAGCAGTCAACCGAGAAAACCAGAGCAGCCGAATCTGCTGTTAAAGACCTCCTAGAGGCAAATTTTGTAACTGAGGCCAGATACACAACCTGGCTCTCAAATGTTGTACTTGTAAAAAAATCTAGTGGAAAATGGAGAATGTGTGTTGACTATACTGATCTTAACTGGGCATGCTCGAAAGACGCATATCATTTGCCCAACATCGATAAACTGGTCGACAATTCGTCAGATTTCAAGCTATTGTCCTTCATGGACGCCTACTCGGGGTACAATCAAATACCCATGGCTGTGTCCGACGAAAATACACGGCCTTCATGACCGAATCGGGCAACTATTATTATAACGTTATGCCCTTCGGTTTAAAAAACGCGGGCGCGACATATCAGCGCATGATAAATAAGGTATTCCGGGTAGAAATCGGGGACATGCTTGAGGTGTACATGGACGACATGATCGTCAAGTCTCAGCAAGAGACGGACCACGCGTCCCACTTACGAAAGGTATTCGATCAAGCCCGGAAATGCAAAATGCGTTTCAATCCCGAGAAGTGCACGTTTGAGGTCCGAGCAGGGAAGTTCCTCAGATTCTATTTAACTGAACGAGGTATTGAAGCCAATCCTGACAAATGTCGGGCATTCACAAAACTTCCTACTCCTAATTCTAAAAAATCCATACAAATGTCAGGCATTCACAGAACTTCCTACTCCTAATTCTAAAAAATCCTCGTTGAACTTCTTACTCGCACGATTTGTGGCAAAATCCGCTCAACACACCCTCCCCTTTTACAAAATCCTCCGCAAAGAGGCCACCTTTGAATGGACGGAGGAGTGCGAGCAAGCCTTGTCCCACTTGAAAATGGCATTATCTAAACCCCCAGTTTTGTCCAGGCCCAAAGAAGGGGAGACGCTTTACCTCTATCTCGCCGTAGCAAACGAGGCTGTAAGCGCAACCCTCATACGCGACCTTCCCGAGGGACAGAAACCTATCTACTTTATGAGCAAGGCGTTCCACGGCCCCGAACTTCGATACCTCCAGGTAGAAAAGGTGGCCCTGGCCCTCTTTTTTGCAGCCAGAAGACTACGACATTATTTCTTAGCCCACACCATCATCGTGAGAACAGACCAGCCCATAAGACAATTACTCGGTTGACCAGATATGGTCGGGGGAATGCTAAAATGGTCGTTGGAACTGTCCAAATTCGACATCAAATTCGAAGGGAGACAAGCTCTCAAAGCTCAGGCACTATCCGACTTTGTAGCTGAGCTCACTTTCACCGAGCAGGAGCCGAAATCTCCATCCAAATGGACCATCTTCGTGGACGGAACATCTGGCCCGACGGATAGCGGAGCTGGAGTTATCCTAGAAAGCCAAGAGGGAAGCATCATTGATGTATCTTTAACTTTATCCTTCCCCACATCCAAAAACCAGGAGGAATACGAAGCCTTCCTAGCAGGCATACGGCTCGCGACCGACCTGGAAGCAGAGGAAATCAAAATTTGCACAGATTCCCAGCTGGTCACTAGCCAAGTTCGAGGAGATTTCCAGGCCAAAAACGAAAATATGGCCGAATACCTGACCCTTGTAAAAAACGAACTAAAACGATTCACAAGCGTCAAGGTCAAACACGTCCCGCGAGAGAATAATACCCGAGCTGATATCCTTTCCAAGTTGGCAAGCACTAAAAGGAAAGGAAACAACAAATCTGTTATACAAAAAGTGCTCCCCCGACCAAGCATTGGACAATCTTCAACCCACCTAGACATTAATCTCATAGGCTACGCAAACTGCTGGATGACCCCAGTGTTTAACTACCTGACCAAGGGTGAGTTGCCAGCAGACCCGAAAACAGCCAACACCGTGCATCGAAGATCATGCTCGTACTCTTTGGTCAGTGGGCGTATGTATCACCGAGGTTTCTCCATGCCACCCCTCAGGTGCGTAGAGGAATAGAACGTCCCACACGTACTAAGAGAAGTCCATGAAGGAATTAAAGCACAACACCCAGGCGGACGATCGTTAGCCCGAAAGATTCTCCGGGCAGGGTACTATTGGCCGACACTCCATCACGACGCGAAAGAACACGTAAAAAGATGCGACAAATGCCAATGACACGGTTTTGTACACGTAACACCCCCTACCAAGCTAAAATCGCTATCTTCCCCGTGGCCATTCGCGTGGTGGGGGATGGACATCTTAGGGCCATTCGTCGTCGGATCCGGCCAAAATAAATACCTCATTGTGGGCGTCGATTATTTCACCAAATGGATAGAAGCCGAGGCCTTGGCCAAGATTATTTCACTCAACATACTACGCTTCTTTAAGAGGAGCATTCTCGCTCGGTTCGGGGTACCGCTCGCCATTGTAACCGATAACGGTACCCAATTCACCGATAGACATTTCAAAGAATTTGTTGCTTCAGTAGGAACAAAACAGCATTTCGCTTCGATGGAGCATCCCCAAACAAATGGACAAGCAGAAGCTGCTAATAGAGTTATCCTAAGAGGTCTGAAACGGAGACTAGACGAGCACAAGAAACACTGGGTCGAGGAGTTACACAGCGTGCTTTGGGCATATAGAACCACTCCCCACTCAACAACCGGTGAATCCCCGTTCCGGTTGGCATATGGGACCGAAGCAGTGATTCCTGTGGAAATGCACATCCGATCCAGACGAACAGAGTCCCCAATGGACCAAGACACCAACTCCGAAGCTTTAAGAGACGAGCTTGACCTGGTCGAAGAAATCCGATCAGGAGCTTCTTTCCGAGAGGCCACTCTCAAACACAAAATAGAAGCTCGATACAATTCTAAAGTCATAAGACGAGCATTCGAAGTGGGTAGTCTCGTTCTAAGAAGAAATCACAGAGATTGCCGCAAAGGAAAACTAACGCCTAATTGGGAGGGCCCATATCACGTCTGGGAAAAGACCTAAAATGGAGCCTATTATTTAGAAAATCTGCACGGGGAAGAACTTGCTCGGTCGTGGAACGCCGAGAAGCTCAAGCAATATTACAGTCAATTACAGAGTCACCTTGCTCGGCTCTCAAGCAAGGAGCAATAGGTCCGACTAGATCTGCGTGCCCAGGTACAAGCACAGCAGCCCAAATAACATGATTATCAGGATCTTCTTCCAAGGGAAGGAGGTTACTATTGCACAGGCGGATATTCAAACGAGTCTGAAGTCGCCTATGTACCACGACCAGGAAGAACCCCAACTCGCGATGGGACGTTCAAGCCTCGGAGCCCGAGTCATTATCTTGGCCCGGGTACCGACCAGGAGCCAGACTCCAACATCTAGTTGGCCCCCTTAACCAACATATCACAAACACACACTCTGTATTTGCCTAATCACATCCAATCATCATAAAGACGTCAACCACTTAACGTTTGTAGAAACATAAAAGGAAAAAGTCCTCCGACGGACGCACAGTTAAATAAAAACATTGAGGAGAAACAAAAGACCACCAAGGTCGGGTAATTTTACTAAGAGATTGCGACCCCGAAGGGCCGACTTGTTCATAATTACACACAAAAGGGGCCACGTCCCCGAGCAAAGCAAAAAGAACAATAAGTTACAAAGTAACAGCGCGATTGCCAAACTAATTCCCCTCCCCTTCTGGAGCACCGGGTTGACATTCGCTCTGAAGCGGTTGCACCTCTGGTTGATCAGGTTGAGTAGTCACCCGGGCTGGGAGTCCCCCACAATCATGTCTGCAGGGACCACGATCTGACCATCCTCGACCTTGTAGAGATAGCTGATGCGGCCGGTATCCAGAGCCAATTCAGGATGAAGAGCTCGTATCTGGTCCACAACGTTTTGGAAACTAAGCTCAGTCAACGAGTTCAGATCTTCCATGTCTTGGTCGATCCGAGCAAGAAACTGAGCCATGGTCACCAAACTCTTGGTGTCAGCATCCTCATCCTCCTTTGGGAAAAAAGGCGTCCTTCAGCGTTTTGCTCAGGTCCAAGGCCCTCCTCTTATCGACCTCCAGCTTGGCAATGACGTTCCCTCGATCGGTCAGCTCCTTAGCAGAAGCAATGGCATCCTCGGAGGCCGTGGCCAACTTCCTTTCGGAAGCAACCAAGAGCTCCTTCAGCCTCGCCACCTCCCTTTCCTGCCCAGGGTTCCCTTCGGCCGTCAACCAGGCCATAGACAAAACCCGCATAATTGCGCTTGCATCCTGGGCCAGGGACAGACGCTGGGCAAGGCGATCCATTGCCTCAATGAACAAAGAATCCGCCCGATCAACCTCCATGCTCGTCCCTTCAAAATAATTTCGCTTCACAAAGCAAGGCGGCAACACATGCTTCGGCTTGGGGGGAGCATTGGTCGTCAAGTCCACGGTCGCTGTAGATTTATGCTTCTTCATGAGCGAGCCATTAGACGCGCCCGAAGACCCTTGAACCAGGGGGCCCGACCCAGAGCCGCTCGTTTCTGTCAGCTTGGTTTGGACGACCCGCGACCTCTTCTTTTGTTGTTGACGCAGTCGCTCCTGGATCTTGTCAAGGGGGTTTGATAGGGAGCCTACCAAGAAAAAAGAACACACAAGATTAGTCATGGACGTTCAAAATTATCAAAACATAATTACAAGCAGAAATAAATACGAATACCAAAAAACTCGGACACTTCTTGCCCAGTGTTACACGACAGCAGGTCTATGACGTCTATCAAAGGACGCTCCACAGCCTCTCCCCCATCCTGATCCAGCATTATCTTGCCCTCCCCGTCCAGCAGAGGAGTCAGGGTAAAATAAGCTACCAACTTCCTAAAAGCCTCGAAGCTGGCCGCATCATCCTCGTTAAGGGAGTCCCCTACTTGGACAAACTCACTAACCGGGCGCCCGTAGTGAGCATAACTCTACGAGAAAGGAAACAACCAGAGCCTCCTTGGAATCACCTTCCCTTGATCGTCGAGTCTGGGCTCGTCATTTTCATCGGTATCTATCCCAAGGAAACTCAGTGCCCTCACGGCTTCCTCCCTCACCGGTTTGAAGATCTTGGTCCGCTGTTTGAAGAAAATAAATCCCTTTCGGTCGGTCCCCCGCCCTACCTGGCGTTGTAGTGAGAACAAACGAAAGAACAAGGGAAGCATGGCCCCAACACCCAAATGGGCGCATGTTACCTGGAATGCTCTCAAAAACGCGTAAGAGTTAGGGTGCAGCTGAGACAGGGCCACACCCAAGTGCCCGAGCACAGCACAAACCAGGTCACTGTAGGACAAGGTTACCCCTAGGACCAAAGTCGCATACTCGTACATTGAAAACTTGCGGCCACCAAAATCTGAAAATATCCGGTCATCATCCCCTGGGCAGGTGACGACCCAATCCTCCGGATCGCCAACAGTAGGCAAAGGCTCCGCGCAAGGCCTCGAGAATGACGACACCTTATCGAGCAGGTCTTCCACTACACATTCTTCGGGCGCGATTATTATGTTTTCCGGACATCGAGGGGAATATGTCGTCTCTCCCGAGTCAGGGGCTCCTTCCTCCATCGTGGTCGCGTCTGATTCTCCCGACGAGCTTTCGGAGTCAGAGGGAACAGATGCGGAAGAACCAGAGTCTTCCGAGGATACCTCCTCCGAAAAGATATCGAGCGGGTCCATAAGCGAATTCTCACCTGAAAAGCAGAGGAAAGGCGTCAGTGAATTCGATTAAGAATATCAAATCCACCCTTCCACCGCTCAACAAGTTAAAGCGCGCGTATCGGCCCAGGAATAAGATCTCGAGCCATAGCCATCGGCTAGCCACCGCTCAAGGCGGTGGCCAACGCCCGACAACGGCGATGATACGATCAAAACCTAGATGCTTGCCAGGTCCTAGGTCAAAATCGACCAAGACCATCATCGACCACGAATTAGGGTTCGTAGTCGACGAGCAACGGTGACAGAAGATCTTTAATCTACTTATTTTAAGCCTAAACTACCGGAAAATTTATCTTATGCCACATGCATTACTAAATATCAATCCTATGACTAATATAAACGCAAATAAGAGCCGTACCTGGAGCTTGGGAGGCCATTGCAGAAGAAGTTAACTTGGAAGGCGGTGGTCGACAGATGAAAACGGTGGTCGACGATTGAGAACAACGGCTGACTTACGAGCAGTGCAGTGGAGAAGAAGGCGAAACGAAAAAGCTTACAAAATGCCTTGGGTTCCTATTTATAGGGAAGGGAACACCTGCAGAAACGCGTGACCCCTATCCCTAGGCAATAATTACCTACGCTCTAGCCCTTAGGCTAGCCGTCAGAACATTAAATAGGCGCGAATTCCCAGACACGCCAACTTTTCGTTTCATATTCCCCTTTTGTCGAGCGACGAAACAACTGCCCGCCTGCCATGGGTCATCGACGATAACTCCCTGGTCCGCGCACGAAAGACACCAGACGCACTACATACGCCTTAGACATGAAACCATCACTAAGTCACCGCTCCTCCGCAGGAGCAACGACTTGTGGGGCTCCTATTTTGGGCAGGCCCAACTCCTAGAATTGGGCCAAGCAAAATGGCATTAGGACACGCTCGGCGTCAACACAACACCAAGAATAACGGTCCTTGTCGACCAAAGCCATACCGACCAGGATGAAATCCCCCAACGGCTAGTTTTGATCATTACCTATTCGTGTGGATTCCGCGATCCGCGCCAAACGGTTTGAACCAATAATCATCCACTAACGACAGTATATAAACCCTTTCAGACGAGAGGGCCAGGTATTCAATTCTATGACTTTATTTCTCGTACTTGCATACTCTTTGCTCGGTGTCTTACTTCAGCATCAGAGTGCCTTGCAGGTACACCCCATCCTCTCCTCACCAACTGTCCTTCAACAATGCTCGACGCCAGCCATATCAGATCCTGATCTCCAGGTATGATCAGAATTTAAATGGAAATTAAATGGAAATAAAATGAGGAAGGGGTGTGATCAGCAATTGAGTTTAGTTCACAAACACATGGGCCTTTGTGGAGGGGATGTGAATAACAAATGGAAATCCCAATCCAAGGGCTAGCTGAACACGTGGCTTATAGTGGGCTTCAGGTCAACAAGTTGACTCAATGTGGACCAAGGGATTAATCATGAGCACACAAAACTATCAGACAAAAGAATCAAGTGGATTAAATGAGAAGACCTATGGCATTATTGTAGATGTGACACACACAATTACTCAGACCTTATAAAAGAGATGGTTCATTAATGTGTTGGTTGTATTGTGAGTGTTGGATGGAAAAGATCTTGTGGTTGTGTTTTAATTTTATAACAAAAGCTAGGGCACTGTTCTAGTCACCGGAGAGGACCTTCGGTCACCTTCTCTGGTGACCTCTGGTTAGGGCTTGGTCAAAACATAATGAAAACAAAATCTATGACCATCAATGTATTCATCTCACTAAGTAGGTTAAGAATCTATGCTCAAACATTATTTATCATCCATAATTAGAGTGAATCAAATCAAGCAAAGTCAACCTAAAATTATGCATCTAAGCATTTAAGATGCCTATCAACTAAATAGTCCATCATAATCCTCTACTAGGCCATAATCATCATAAAACCACTATGAAAATACCATGATCGAATCAAAAAGTGAGAGTTAAAACCTGAATTGCAGAGATGTCCAAGGTTGAAGAAAATCATAGATCTTGATTCCAATGTGTTGATGATGGTCTTTGAACCTCCCTAGAGTTAAATAAACACTCAACTGATGATGAATCTTAATGTTGTTTGAAGAATGCAGATATATGCAGAAGCCAATTATTGAGGAATTAAGCTGAAGGAGCCATGGAAATGGTGCACAATGTGAAGATGAAGATGAATTGAAGAAGAATGAAGCAGAATCAATGAGGATGAAGCTTCTTCGAGACAAAATCCAACGCAAACTCAGTATGATCTCAGAGAAAATTCAGAGAGAAATGCTTGGTGATTTTGGTTATTTTTGTGATCAGAATGAAGTGTTTGTGAATTCAGTTAGCTTGCATCTTTTTATATCCATGGTTAAGCTCCTAACTCACTACAGTTAATAGTTGGAACTATAGTTAATTGATTCAAGTTTTTTTAGAGTTAGTTATGTTGAATGGAAGTTTGTTTAACTCAAGCTTTATCCAATGTGTGGAGAAGAACATGATAGTGTCGCTCCCAGGATTTTCATCCTAGTACAAACACGAAAGTGGAGCCGAAAAGGTAGAGTCGCCAGCTAGGAATTTTTATCCCGAAGGAACGGGAAAGGTAATGCTGCACAAACCTGAGGAAGAAGGAAAGGACAAGGTCTTGAGAACCAAAGATCTGGGTTCGGAAGTCGGTTACAACCTGGGAAGGTATTAGCACCCCAGATCGTCCGTCGTACCCGACGGGATCCATGCTTGTTTGTTTGTTTCAAAGGGTAAAAGAATATAACGGATGTTGAACAAATGAAGTTCTAACTGGAATGGGAATATGTAGGGAAAATAAAGAATGTGCTCGAATGAGCCCTACCCTGCTGCCTACATACCTCATTAGGAAAATGAGGATCAGATTTGACGTAGTTTGCCTAAACAGGCGGGAACTTTGTTTGTGTTTTTTATCGCTGGAACTGCTTATGTCTATGCTCAGGTGTTGCAGGCTCATCTGATACGAGTGCGTTTACCGTCTTGCATGCGAGAAAAGTCATCGCAAGTTCGCGTTTAGAGTGAATAAGGTGAGAAGACAATTCTCGCAGGAAAGTCGCTTATTGTTTGTGGTTTGCTTTTTAAGAGTTTTTATGAATTTGGCACAAGGAAGTGAATTCAAACTCTTTTCCATGGAATGTGTACTTGCTACTACATTCCAAGATGGAATAGTAGAACAAGCACACCAAGTAAGGAGAATTTACCCAAGACTTGTTTCCAAGGATTAGGGTCTAAGTTCACTAGCTTGTTGAACTTATTACATGTTTTTGCAGCTTTTTGAAGAAATGTATTTTATGTTTTCTTTGTGAAGATAGTCTCATGATCAAACTTGTACATCATGCTAGACAAGCTCATACTATTCCAAGATGGAATGAATATGAGTGCCCCATGGGATAAGGCTATACACAAGATACTATTTCAATCCTTTATTAAGTGTCTTTTGGCTTTGTGTGAAGATGAGAAAAGAAGACTCAAAAGGAAAAAGGTCAAAGCTAAAGGGGGACTAAGACACAACCCTAAGTTATCTTATTATGTACAAGAAGTGATCTTATGGTTCATGAGGTATTCTAAACCTAAGGAAAAAGAAAGCAAGTTAGAGTTCAACTTACTTCCTAAGGAAGTTAAGTTGAATCTAAAGAACAAAAGGGAAGCCTATGAACAAAGCACCAAGTGCTAAGGTAAGCTCAATTAAAATGCATAACAGATAGGAATGAAGAAATGATTACCTCATCTTCCCCCCCTACAAAACAAATGTTAGCATGATGAATTAATTTGAACAATTATAACATGGCAAACTTCAATTATGAACCCACACTAACTAATAAAGCACTAATGAACTTCTAAACCTAAAAACTAAGGTCTACAGCATTCTACAAGTTAGCTAACTTCTAAAGGCAGGAGCTAAGTCATATTAAAAGTATTTAAAGGGATCCACGCTTGAAAGATTGGTGTTTGAAAGGGGTAGTGTCAGTGCAATTTGTGCATGAAGAGCTGGAAGAGGATGTACAGGTGTCAGTGTGAAGAATGTGAAGTGTATAAATGTATAATGTCAGTGTAAGAATGAGAATGAATTGCTCATGATAATGAGGCTAAGAAAATAATGCTGGAAGGGGGGGGGGGAATATACAGAGACTTTTGTTCGATAACTGTTAAGTTATGCCTACGTATCCTCTCGTGCAATGAGGAAGTCAGAACACCGTAGTTCGACCCAAAGAGACTGAATGATGAATTGACTTGTGAACTGCTTACTTGCCTATGCTCAAGTGTATGACCTGTCTGGCCCAGGTGCAAACTATCTTGCATGAGACGGAAGAAGCAAGTTCTCGTTTATGAGTGAAGGTGATGAGAAAAGAATCCCGAAGGAGACGATTATTGTTTGTTTTTTTGTTTTCAGTCTTTTATTGCTTTTGGAGATTTGTCATAAGTTAATGAGCTTAAGCCTAAACCAATGGATTTAGTAAACTCATCACATCTTCCCTCTGATTAGGGGTAATGAGAGTACCTTAAGTGTGAAGTCAGATTCTCACACTTAATCACCTTTGGTGTAGGATTAAGATCATTAACCTACTTGTGATTATTTAGATGTTTTTGGTGTTTTTGTTTAGTGTTGAGTAATGAGATTAAGCCATAATCAGGGATTAAACAGACTCATTACACCATCCTAATAGAAGGATAATAGATGAGGGTGTTTAAGCTGAGGAAAGCTCCTTAACTTAATCCACGATTAGGGATTAAACTCATGACAAAACAAGCCTTTGATTAAGTGGATTTTATTGAATGGTATGATGATGAAATGATTTTTAGGGTTTGTAAGACAACTTGAGGGGGACTTGTCCATTAACACTAGGGTTAGTCCTTCTTAACCATTTAAGGAAGAATTAGAACCCTGATGCAAGGCCCAAGTTACAAGTATGGTGTCTTGATACTTATTAAGTGAATTGATTAAGAGATTTAAACACATTAAGGGTTTAACACTTAGGATTAAAGTCATACACTCCATCCTAAGAGAAGGATGCAGGCATAAGCTTAATCACAAAGCCTTAAAGCCTTTAGGGTTTAGTCCCTGATTATGAGATGAGGGGAGAAGACTCAAAAGAGACACAAAGGTAAAAACTAAGTGGGGAGCTAATCAAAACCCTAATCATTGTCATGCTTGGCTGTTCCTAGGGTTTGTGAGGTTTATCAAGAACAATCTTCAAGGAGAACCACCAGGAAGCAGATGAAAGGATCAAGAGAAGCAAAGTGACTTGCTTCATTCAAGAAGTCAAGTCACTTGAAGAAAGAGAGTGGGAAGAAGAAGAATGAGCAAGCTCAATCTCAAACACATATAATAAATGCAGCATGGATGCAAGAGAGATGAAAAGAAAAGTTATGAGAAGTGAAGGCAAATTCACTTCTCAATGTTACTTACCACCTGAAAGGTTAGGAAAGAAATGCAATGCAATGCAAAATGGGATGAGATGACATGATGAGAAACAAAACCAGAAGCATGTTGATGATGATAATGATGCTATGGAGTGCTATAAACATGAGACAAGGCATGGAGATGTTCATACAAGATCATGGATGCAAGTGAAGCAAGTTAGGAACCATGAACATACATGAAAAGTTATGAAGTGCACATGACATACAACATGGCAAATACATGATGCAATGATCAAACATGCTTTCAATATGTCTTATGATGTCAAATGAATCACATGGAAGCATGGAATGTCATGGCAAGTCATGTTATGCAAGAGAATGCAAGATGGATGCATATGAAAGCCCAAATTAGGGTTTATGAACAATGCATCAAACAAAAACCAAAAACAGAAGCAAACCCTAAGATAAAAAATGGAAAATGCCACCCAAAGAAACCCTAAACCTATACTAAACCAAGGTCCAAAGGGGAGGTCCTAACTCTTAACCAGTCTCAAGTTATGATTTTTCTAAGTTATTAGGGTTTTTAGGGTTCCCTAACCAAAGAAATGCCAAACAAATGGAAAATGAGGAATCAAATCATGGCCATTTTATCCTAGAAACTACATGCTAAACACAATGCAATACAAAAAGAATCAATGTCCAACTCTTCTCAAATAGGCAGAAATGAATTTTTGAACTTAGGATCAAATTAATGCATAAAAAATGATTTAATTCAATGAAAAATTCTTAGAATGCATCAAGATCAAAAAAAGAAATTTGGTTTGAAGGTTGGACAATGTTTCTAAATGTCTTAGAACATTTCATGAATTTTTTTGTAATTTTTAAATACCTAAAAGTATTTCTAATTAATTAATTTCCATTAATCAATTAAAAATAATCTTTTAAATATTTAAAAATACTTTTTTAATGATAAAAAATAAAATAAAAATATTTTTGGGTCTTAAAAATTAATAAAACTTTTAGGAAAAAGTTTCATAATTTTTAAGAATTTTTTACTATTTTAAAATAATTATGCGAAATAAATGAAAAGAAAATGAAATTAAAATAAATAAAAGGAGAAGTATGCAGGATGGAAGGCCAGGATTGCAACTGGGTTTGAAACGTTTGACTGGGCGCGTATCTGGACGGCCCAGGTTCAAACTTCCTAATTTTAATTAATTAAACAAATTAATCCTAATTAATAACTAATGACATGATCTGAGCCATTGGATGCACGCGGGAAAAGACTTAGTCAACTCATCCAACGTCCGAAATTCAAACTTGAAGCCCTAACCCTAATTACACATTAATGACTCTCAGGTCACCGGAGACGAGCTCCGGTCGTCTTCTCCGGTGACCTCCCTCCCTGAGAAATTCCAAATCCTTCCCTAGGTCATTTCTGGAGCTCTAAAGCTCCAGATTTGTTCCTCTCACTTCCCTAAACTCAACCCCACCCTCATTTCTCATTTATTTCCAGCCATAACCACAAATCGAAGCAAAGAACAAAAACTGCCAAAATTTCAGACAAGCAATACAACTTCATTTCTCAACCATTTTCAATAATTTTAAGTTCAATGTGACCAGTGAAGCATGCTTAATCATTTTGCAACATAAAATAGAGGTCCTGGAAAAGTTAATTCGAAAGGCTACCTGAGCTGGAGCTTTCACCCTTTGAGCTTGCTGGCTGCTTTCTTGGTGCAAAAAGCTTCTAATGACCTTCCTGATGAGTTTGCAGTGCTTGGATAACTTTGAATGTGGCTGGTTTGGGGGTTTGCACCTCAACTGGTCAGAAATCGTATCTAGCTTGTGGTGTGTTCTTGGCTGTTTTGATGGGTGGTTTTGGGTCAGTGGATGATCCAGAGATGAATGGTGGTGTTTGTTTGAAGGTTTAGTGAGTGAGTTGGGAGAATCGAAAGCTTTTGCAAGAGGGAGAGTTTTTGTGTATGGTGAGTTGTGGTGAGCTTCAGCCTTGCCTCTTGTTGTGTTTTGCTAGCATTTGATCCACATAAAAAAAATCCCATTGGTCAGATGATGTGACTTGTGCTTTATTGATTGGTAAGTCACCTTTTGCAAAAAAGTCAAATTTTGTAAGAGAGGGCATGGGCTAAGCTCTAGCTAAGTACAATGGGCATGGGCTGCGCAGCATGATGTGTGTGTGAGGCTAGCTTGGTTCAGCAGCCAATGTATCAAGTTGGTGAGATGTGATCATGAGTTTTGCAACTTGGTGCTTTTATGGTTCACATGAAAGAAAAACTTGTTACATGAACCAAACATGAGAAACTTTGGCCCAATTCTGACTTTTAGGACATGTAGAATGTTTGTGTACTGGTTTGAAGTGAATTAGAAGTCACATTTGGCTTTGGTTCATGATTTTGCAAAATTTCCATTTGAGGCATGCCTTGAAAATCAATGATTTTGGCCAACTTTGCCACACCATAACTTGTGATCCAAGAAGAGTTTGATCATGTTCTTGTACTTTTTGAAAAGGGAAAGATGAGATCTACAACTTTCATGACCAAAGTTTTTCCATTCGAAGCCTTTTTGGATCAAGAATCAAGGCTTGAAAAATGACCTAAAATGATGCATTCTTGAAAAGTCAACTATGCCCAAAAAGTCAACATTTGCAAAAACCCTAAATTCTTGATTTTTGTGAACTTCAACCTTCTTCCATGATCAAATAAAGATCATATACACTCAAAATGATGAATATCACCCATTGGTTGGGTCATTGGGGGCCTCAGATGCCCTGATTTTGCACTGACTTGTCCAGAAAGTCAACTCTTGATCAGATGACTTCCCCATGGAATTTCTTCATGAAAATTGATATGCATACTCCCTATACCATATAGAGACCAATGGAAACAAGAATGACCAAAAAATTTGGAGTTATGGCCTCTGAAACCAAAACCCTAATTTTCAGTCAACTGTGCAGTTAATCTTGGCTCTGCATCCACTCAAACCCTAGTTCTTGTGATTCCTTTGCATTTTTGACTTTGAGGAGATGGAATATGATATAAGAACACTCATGGACCTCTTTGAAGTGATTGGTGGCCTTTGGGGTGGCTCAAGTAGCTCTTGGATTGCTCAGATCACAAACCCTAGGTGCAGATGACTTAGAATCTATGCAGGGAATCAAAATGAGATATGAGATGATATGATTGTGTTTATGCATATGAGAAAGATCACAAGCCATGGTGAAATGGGTGAGGGCAAAATTGGGGTGTTTACAGCTGCCCCTATT
Source organism: Lathyrus aphaca (assembly GCA_963966055.1). Taxonomy (NCBI): domain Eukaryota; kingdom Viridiplantae; phylum Streptophyta; class Magnoliopsida; order Fabales; family Fabaceae; genus Lathyrus; species Lathyrus aphaca. The sequence continues at coordinate 248,537,455 of OZ014525.1, read as the reverse complement.
CAAACATGAGTTAGCTGTGCAGGATGTAAGCGACGGCTTAACAGGCAAACAAGATAACTTGTGGTTGAATACCAAAGACAGTCCAAAATTTGCACTCACAGAAAGAAGAAAAGGGATATAGATTGTAAAAGGAAAATAAAGTATATTGTAAAGGTGCGGAAAATAAAGCGATGACGGGGACGGCCGACATGCTGGGGATAGAAGGTAAAGCCAAGACGGGGACGGCCGACTAGCTGGGGAAATAAAATCATGATGGGGACGACCATCAAGATAAAGCTGTGAAATTCTCTGAGGATTTAATGAAACATGACGGGGACGGCCATCAAGTTCATAAAGGTAAAGCAACCAACGATGGGGACGGCCATCGGGCTAAAAGGAAAGAAAAAGGGGCCACGACGGGGACGGCCATCGGGTTAAAGAATAAATGAAATAAACAGATGATGGGGTACGGCCATCAAAGGTGAAGGACGATCACCCAGCAGGGGACGGCTGCTCTGTTGGGGATAAAAGAAATATGATGGGGACGGCCATCAAAGGTGGAGGACGACCACTTGGCAGGGTACGGCTGCCGAAAATATCAACGATGGGGACGACCATCGGATAGAAAAGGTCAACGATGGGGACGGCCATCGGACGAGCATGATGGAGGACGACCATCAAGAAGTGGAGGACGACCACTCAGCAGGGTACGGCTGCTCTCAAGGTTTATCGCAACTCAGGACGAGTGTCGGATAACCAAAATCAACAATGGGGACGGCCATTGGATAAGGTGATGAAGGACGATCATCAAAAGGTGGAGGACGACCACCTAGCAGGGGACGGCTGCTAAAATCAACGATGGGGACGGCCATCGGATGAGCATGATGGAGGACGACCATCAAGAAGTGGAGGACGACCACTCAGCAGGGTACGGCTGCTCTCAGGGTTTATCATAACACAGGACGAGTGTCAGATAAAAGAAAGATGCTTTGTTGGCGATCTACTGGGGATATAGTAAACACGGACGAGTGTTCACAACCAAGAAAGGAAAGTATAAGTGTTTGGTATTGTGTATAGATTAAAGATGCGGACGAGCATCCTTAGACTATGATACGGACGAGTATCATGTAGAAACAAATACTGACACGTGTTCAGAGATGATGATACGAACGAGTACCATCTGGTTAACAAAGAACACGGAAGAATGTTGCATCTGAGGGAACTCTTCTGGGGAATAGTAGACACAGACGAGTATCTATATTCAAGAAGACACAAGTGTTTGACACAGTGTATGGATTAAAGATGCGGACGAGCATCCTTAAGACTACGATACGGACGAGTATCATGTAGAAACAAACACTAGACGCAATGTTCTGAGATGATGGTACGGACGAGTACCAACTGGTTAACAAAGAACAAAGACTACTGTTGAATCTGTGGGAATATAAACGGCGTATATGAGATACGGACGAGTACCTGTATAAGTGTATCGTGAGTAGTGAGTATATATAAATGAATGTTTTAACTGCTGGGGAGAATGACACGGACGGGTGCCAAGAGAGAAAAGTGTAATATGAACAAGTATCTGCTATACAAAGTCTAGGCGACTGCGCCGGGGATATGACACGGACGGGTGCCAAGAGAGTGTATATACAAGTATATGTGAGGATGCAAAGAGGATGTCTTTGGCTTTCTGCTGGGAGTTATGACACGGACGGGTGCCAGAAAATATCTGTAATACGGGAGATCTTGTTTGTAAAGAGTGTTCAGGCGACTTTACTGGGAGTGATGATACGGACGGGTGTCAAAAGGAAATATGTACTGGTGTTGGTGATTATGAGGCTACTGCTTTTGCTGGGACTCTGGTGAGGATTTCTGTACAATGATGATGAACGGTTATTATTCACAAGTGTTAATTCAGAACATGGCTCATGATTATGCTATGCGTTTGATTTTTGCCGTAATGCTCCGTATTAGACGGAATGCTACGCTCTGAGGGGATAATATGATGCAAATGCCATGATTATGCAAAGATACCACACTGGGATTCGGATCCCGTCACTGCGAAGACCTCTGGTCGATCTGTTGGAAATGGACTTCCCAGCTGGGGATGAGATCATTGGTAGATCTGGTGAGATGTATTCATTTGGGGATATAGGTCACTGGTTGACATATCCTAATAAATGTGAGGCCCAGCTAGGGTTTGTAGAAGCTTTCTTCACTCTGTTGTGATCTTCTATGCGCCGCTCTTCTGGATCTCTGGGGATTCTGTGGGGAGATGGTTCCCTGACTTCTGCACTCAGCCGGGGATGAAATGGCAACTCGGCTGGGGAATTGTGAGAGGCAACTCAGCCGGGGATGGCAACAAGAGGCAACTCGGCTGGGGATAGGGCATTCCAGATGCTAAGATTGAGTGTATGTTGATTTGGCAACTTTGCTGGGGAAGCGGGCACCTTCCAGCGCCACGTGGAAGATAGACCGAGTTGATAATGATTCGCCAGCTTGCTGAGACGTAACTTGCATGCCCCAGGTTGCGTTCTGGATACCTGCAATCCTGCAAAGATAAGGAAACGCACAAATGGTCCCGAGGTATCCTTTACTGGATCCCGTCATAGGAGTTAAGTACTTTCGAGAGTAAGTATATTCCCTGTGAGCATGTGTTTTATTATTATTACTTTTGGGAGAAAAACATCTGTACTTATGCAATTGATTTTTTTGAGACATCAGACATCCTTTGCAAATAAAAATATACAAAACGAAACATGACTGAAAAATTTGATTTTATTAATTCATGTGCCCTGAATCGGCAAGATACAACCAAAGAAACATATCCCCTGAAATGAGGAGATTGTTTACAAATTGAGAAACAATGGTGCTGGCAGTGTTGGCGACGCTTTGAGGAGCTTCCTCTCCTGCTATGACTCGTATGACAATGACGTTCTTCTCGTCTTGCTTTCTGAAGAAAGTTGATTCTGATTGAAGCTTGATTCCGTCGAAGCTTTCCAAGTTGTAAGTGATACAGACGAACTCAGAGTGCAGTTGTTCGCTTATTCCCTTATTTTGCATGGATCGCCCTTCCGGGTTTTCAATCCATCGGGATACCCATTTTTTCCTGAGTTGTCCAATGCGGCTTTTCAACTTAGCGGGTGTACATTTTTTCATTTATTTCCCTTATTTTTGCCCGAGTCTTTTATTCTGTTTTTGACTCGCCGGGTTGCCCTATTTTTGCCTGGACTTACATTCTGTTTTTATGTCCAGCGGGTCATTTTATGCGAAGTATTTTTTAACTGCATCTGAATTCACAGGGGACGGGAAATCTTCACCATCCATGGTGCTGAGCATCAGCGCTCCACCAGAGAAAACTTTCTTTACCACGAATGGTCCTTCATAGTTTGGAGTCCATTTGCCCCTGTGGTCTGTATGAGGAGGGAGGATTCTTTTCAGCACAAGATCTCCCACTTGGTACTCTCGGTGCCTGACTTTCTGATCGAAGGCTTTCTTCATTCTCTTCTGATACAATTGTCCATGACAGATTGCAGCCAATCTCTTCTCTTCAATCAGACTCAGTTGCTCGTATCGGGACCTAACCCATTCTGCTTCACTCAGTTTGATATCCATCAAGACTCGCAAGGAGGGCAATTCAACTTCAACTGGTAGGACTGCTTCCATACCATACACAAGCTGGTACGGTGTTGCCCCAGTGGATGTTCTGATTGACGTGCGGTACCCATGCAAGGCAAATGGTAGCATTTCATGCCAGTCTTTGTAGGTGACTACCATCTTCTGCACAATCTTCTTGATGTTCTTATTTGCCGCCTCAACAGCACCATTCATCTTCGGTCTGTAAGGAGAAGAATTGTGATGTTGAATCTTGAAGTCCCGGCACAGCTCTGCCATCATTTTGTTGTTGAGATTGGAACCATTATCAGTAATGATTCGCTCGGGCACCCCATATCGACAAATGATATCTCTCTTCAGAAATCTGGCTACCACTTGCCTTGTGACGTTTGCATATGAGGCTGCTTCAACCCACTTGGTGAAATAGTCAATGGCGACCAGGATGAATCTGTGGCCGTTTGAAGCAGTCGGCTCAATTTTGCCAATCATATCAATGCCCCACATGGCAAAGGGCCATGGTGAAGACATAATGTTCAAAGGATTTGGAGGTAAATGCACTTTGTCTGCATAGATCTGGCACTTGTGGCATTTCCTGGCGTAGGCACAACAGTCTGCATCCATTGTGATCCAGTAATAGCCCGATCTTAACAACTTCTTAGTCATGGCATGCCCTCCGGCATGGGTACCAAAGGATCCTTCGTGCACTTCATGCATCAACAAATCCGCTTCTGTCTTATCAACGCACCTGAGGAGTACCATATCAAAGTTCCTTTTGTACAGAGAACCATCAGTGTTCAAGAAGAAACTACCAGCAAGCCTTCTCAAAGTCTTCTTATCATTGGAAGATGCCCCAGGTGGGTATGTTTGATCCTCCAAGAAGCACTTAATGTCATGGAACCAAGGCTTATTATCTTTAACAACATCTGCTGCGAACACATATGCTGGTCTATCAAGTCTGGACACTGAGATCTGAGGTACAAAGTTGGCAGCCTGAACTTTGATCATGGACGAAATGGTTGCCAGAGCATCTGCAAACTGATTCTCGTCCCGAGGGATATACTCAAGCTTGACTGTTGTAAAGAAAGTCAATAACCTCCTTGTATAATCCCTGTAAGGTATCAGATGATCCTGGTGTGTGTACCATTTGCCGTTGGTTTGATTGATTACCAAAGCTGAATCTCCGAATACGGTCAATGTCTTGATCCTGAGGTCAATGGCTTCCTCAAGACCCATAATGCAAGCTTCGTATTCAGCTTCGTTGTTAGTGCAGTTGAAAGTGAGTTTTGCCGAGAAAGGCATGTGAACTCCTTTAGGTGTAATGAGTACTGCACCAATACCACGATCATTCATGTTAACAGCCCCATCAAACATCATAGTCCATTCTTCCTCCGGGTCAGGCCCTTCAGTGTGAATAGGCTCTTCATGATCTTTTGCTTTTATGAACATGATGTCTTCATCAGGGAAGTCAAACCTCATAGGCTGGTAATCATCAATGGGTTGCTCAGCAAGATATTCAGACAATACACTGCCCTTGATGGCTTTCTGGGATGTGTATTGGATGTCATACTCTGTAAGGATCATTTGCCATCTTGCAACCCGTCCGGTAAGAGCTGGCTTCTCGAAAATGTACTTAACTGGATCCATTTTGGATATTAACAAGGTAGTGTGGGTCAACATATACTGTCTCAGTCGGCGAGCAGCCCACGCTAAAGCACAACAAGTTTTCTCGAGCAATGAATAACGTTGTTCACAGTCGGTAAACTTTTTGCTTAGGTAGTATATTGCATACTCTTTTCGACCAGACTCGTCATGTTGGCCCAGCACACACCCCATTGATTCTTCTAATACTGTCAAGTACATTATCAGAGGTCTTCCCTCAACTGGCGGCATGAGGATTGGAGGTTCTTGCAGATATTCCTTGATCTTGTCAAAAGCCTTCTGGCAATCTTCGTTCCATCTGACCGTTTGTTCTTTTCTTAACAGCTTGAACAAGGGTTCACAGGTTGCTGTAAGGTGAGATATGAACCTTGAAATGTAGTTCAATCGACCTAAGAACCCTCGAACTTCTTTCTCAGTTTTCGGTGCAGGCATCTCTTGAATAGCTTTGACTTTATCAGGGTCCACTTCAATCCCTTTCTCGCTTACAATAAAGCCCAGCAGCTTACCAGACCGCACCCCGAATGTGCATTTGTTGGGGTTCAACTTCAGCTGGTACTTTCTCAGACGCTTGAACAATTTGAGCAGATTTACCAGATGTTCTTCTTCAGTGAGGGACTTGGCAATCATATCATCCACATAACATTCTATTTCTTTATGGATCATATCGTGGAACAATGTTACCATAGCCCGTTGATATGTTGCACCGGCATTCTTGAGCCCAAATGGCATTACTTTGTAGCAGAACGTGCCCCAGGGTGTGATGAATGTTGTCTTCTCCATGTCTTCAGGTGACATTTTAATCTGGTTGTATCCTGAAAATCCATCCATGAAGGAGAATACCGAGAACTGAGCCGTATTATCAACCAGTACATCAATGTGAGGTAATGGGAAGTCATCTTTCGGGCTGGCTCTGTTCAGATCCCGGTAATCAACACACATTCTTACTTTGCCGTCCTTCTTAGGCACAGGTACTATATTAGCAACCCACGGCGGGTAGCTAGTTACAGCAAGGAACCCGGCGTCCCATTGCTTTTGTACCTCTTCCTTGATTTTCATAGCCATGTCTGGACGAGTACGGTGCAGCTTCTGTTTGACTGGAGGGCATTCTTCTCTCAAAGGCAGCTTGTGCACCACAATGTCGGTATCCAACCCTGGCATGTCTTGATACGACCAAGCAAACACATCCACATACTCTTGAAGTAGATCAACCAGTTGCTTCTTCACTGAGTCTTACAGGCAGGCCCCGATTTTAACCTCTTTCACGTCTTCCTCCGTACCAAGATTAATCACTTCAACCTCCTCCTGGTGAGGGGTAATAACCTTTTCCTCTTGTCTTAACAACCTGGCTAGCTCTTCAGTTAGCTCATATTCTTCTTCAACCCCTTCATCAGCTTGATTGATCGGATTGTCAAAGTCATACGATGTCATAGCCGTGCTGTTGTCGGTGCTGTCAGGAAGGCACTCTCTGCAAGGGTTAAGTTGTTCGTTTTAGTGATCTGATTTTAATCTTATTTAGAAAAGTGAAATGAAGTTGTCATTTTGAAAACACTGCCATTTATTTTTGTACAAAAAAGAAAAATGGAAAAAACAGTGAACGAAAAGAAAAAAAGACGCGTTTGCAAAAAGATGTCTGATATTTCATTAATTGATCTTGTTTGCACAAAAAGTACAGATGGCCCGATTACAAAATGAGTCTTGTCATCTTGGGCAAGATGCAAGACTTTGATGCATGCTATAAAAATACAGGAAATAATAATTACTCTGCATGAGTAACTCTTATAATTTCCTGGGAAGACCAGTTCGAGACACTGCTCCCCGGGATCTTTGGACGAATCCAATTCTCCAGATTGCGCTCCTCTTCCAGCTCGTCTTCCAGACAGTTGATAGCATCGGGGGTAAGCATCCCTCCACTGACAAAACCAGGCTCTCCAGCAGCCTTTGCTTGATGTTGAGTTGGTCTGTAACCCAACCCAAACTTGTCTTCTTTTTTCTCCACCGATAGCAGTTTGCCCCAGCCTTGGGCAGTCCCTTCCTCAACAACCTTCTGGGCTTGTTGGTATGATGACATTGGAGTACCAGATACAGCAGATGCCTCATTCACATTCAAAGCTTCAAACCCCTGGCTCATTGTTTCATGGATCTCCCCATCCATTTCAATGTACTTATAGGTTGCTAGGTGGCTGACAAAAATGTCCTCCTCTCCACAGATTGTGACAACTTGGCCTTCCCACTCAAATTTTAACTTTTGGTGAAGGGTAGACGTTATTGCGCCGGCGGCGTGAATCCAGGGTCTACCCAACAAACAGCTGTAGGCGGGCTGAATGTCCATCACATAAAAGATAGTTTTAAAGGTCTGTGGGCCAATTGTCACAGGTAGCTCAATCTCTCCCAGAACCGATCTCTTAGAACCATCAAAGGCTCTTACCACCAGGTTGCTGGGTCTCAATGCCAAACCATCATATTCTAACTTCACCAGAGCCTTCTTTGGTAAGACATTAAGGGACGACCCTGTGTCTACCAGCACATGAGAAAGGACAGCTCCTTTGCATTCCATGGTTATGTGCAAGGCTTTGTTGTGGTTGCGGCCGTCCGCTGTCAAGTCAGTATTGGTGAACCCTAGCCCATTGCTAGCAGTAACGTTTCCAACCACGGTTTCCAATTGGTTGACAGTAATCTCTTCAGGCACGTAAGCTGCGTGCAAGACTTTGAGTAGTGCATTCCGATGGGCTTCGGAGCACATAAGCAGTGAGAGGATAGAGATTTTGGATGGCGTTTGGTGAAGCTGATCCACAATTTTGTAATCACTCTTTTTGATGATTCTCATAAACTCATCAACTTCTTGATCGAACGGTGTCTTCAAGGCTTCTTTGACAGCTTGATCTTCCTGCACCGGGCTCTTTCCCTTTGCCTTGGCAGCAGCTTCTGCTTCGGCAGTAGGTCTTTGAATTGGTGGAGCGAAGAGACGTCCGCTTCGGGTGAAGCCTCCGCCTCCCCCCACATTATCTACTTGTGGTGCAGGTGTTGATGTTTCAAGAGTGGTTCTTTTTCCTTCGCAATACACGTCAGAGCCATAGTGCCAAGGGATGGCCCTGTTGCTCTCATATGGTACTGGTCCAGGCACCGTGACAGTGACTGGACTGATTGCTGCTGTTGAAGGGACTGTAATTGTTTGTGGATCATAAAAGATTGTAACTGGTGCACTGGTGGGAGCAGCACCTTCTGAATGGTAGGCAGAGTTGCTTTCAGGATCATAAAATATGGTGACAGTAGAGACATCTTCATGATTTGTTGCTGGAGTTGTAGGAGATATTGTCGGAAGAAATGATGTTGTTGTTGTAGGAGGTTCAAAATGGAGTGAAGCTGACGTTGTAGCAGAAAGATTTGTTGTGAACTGATCGGTTGAGATGATGGATGAAGTACTTGTTGATGAAACTGAAGAATTGTCAGGAACAATAGTTGCTGCAGTTGTAGGAGGTTCTGAAACCGTTGCTGATGAAATTGCTGGATTTGTTGGAAATGATGTGGTGATCTGAAGTTGGCCACTCCGAATAAGGCCATCTATGCCATTCCTCAAATTATCGCACCCATTTACTGAGATATTGCAGTAAGCACAGCCTAACTCACACCCCGGGAACATTTGACATTCCAAGAGCTGAGCTTTGATTTCTACCAATGGTGTCCTGATCTGTCCCACACTGGTTATTAAATAAGACGGTTTGTCTTCTTCAATAGCGTTAATCCGGGGGCCACCATGGTTTGGCATGGGATTTTTGTTGACATTGGGTGGAGGTGCGAAATTCAGAGCCTTGGAGTCTACCAGGTCTTGTACCTTCATATGCAGAGCCCTGCATTTTTCTGTACTGTGGCCAGGTGCGTTTGAATGAAAAGCACACCTAGCATTGGGGTCATAGTTCCTTGGTAGACTGTTGGGATCCGGAGGTGCCAACGTTCTTAGCTCAACCAGGTTGAGTTTCAGAAGTTGTGGCAGCAAAGTAGCATATGGCATTGGGATCGGATCGATCACTCTGTTAGCTTGAGATGGCCTCTGTTGGAATGGCCTTTGTTGACTGTTGTTGTAATTCCTCGGAGGATACTGATTTTGCTGATGGTACTGAGGTTGTTGTTGATAGCTTTGCTGAGGAGGTTGATAGACAGGTTGAGGATGAGCTGGAGCAGGGATGGTGACTGCTGCTATGGACCTCTGAGCATATTGGGGCCTACCCCTGTTTGAATGGATGGCATTGGTCTCGCCAGTTCTTCTCGGGCCTGCAAAAGGCTTTCTTGCACTACTGGACGAGCTTGCACCGTTGTCTGAGATCTTTCCCATTTTTAACAAGCTTTCAATTCTCTCCCCGGCTATGACAACATCTGCAAAGCTAGTGGAAGAGAAAGCTGCCAACCTGTCAATATATGTTCCCTGAAGGGTGTTCATGAACATATCCGCCATTTCCCGTTCAGACATAGGTGGTTGAACAGCAGCAGCCAGTTGCCTCCATCTCTGGGCGTATTCTCGAAAACTCTCCCTTGAAGACTGTGACATTCCCATTAGAAGGGTCCTGTTGGGTGCCATGTCTAGATTATACTGATACTGTCTGATGAAGGCCTCTGCCAGGTCCTTCCAGCACCTAATAGTTGCCCTTGTCAAGTGAGAGTACCATTCTCTCGACGCTCCAGTCAAGCTATCTTCAAAATAGAACATCCACAATTTCTCATCCATTGTATAGGCCTTCAGCCTTCCCAGAAATGATTGTAGATGAGTCCGGGGGCATGAAGTCCCATTATACTTTTCGAAACAAGGAGGCTTGAACTTATGGGGGATCCTGACCCCGTCTACCAAACCCATGTCCATAACGTCGAAGCCCAAAGAGTTTTGAGATTCTAAGGACCTCAACTTCTCAGCTATTTCATCCAATCTTCTATCATAAGCCTCTTCCCCAGCACCCATTACTGTGAACTGGTCTTCTTGAGGGTCTTCCTATAGTATCCTCCCTGCTGTGGCAGTCCCTTGTATATTGACAGGGATGTTGGCCTCTGGATGGAGATGGGGTCCAAAAACTGGGGGATTGACATGAGGTTGGACCCTCTCGTTGTTACTTGTGCCAGCAGTTCCCGCATGGGGTTCCTCTTGATTCCTCCCTTCTACCAAGGCTCTGAGCCTCTCCTGGCTTTGAGCTAAGTTGTTCATTACTTCCATGAACTGTGTTATCTGAGTTCTCATCTCCAACCTTTCGTTGGCCATCTGGTTTCTGACCTCCGTAAGGTCCTGCTGCATCTGATCCATCTGAATTCCCGGAAGGTTGTTTCTAGTTGGGTACCTGTGTGGCCTGTTGAGGGGAAATACCCGGCGGCGAGCAATAATTCCTGAGATTCACAACAGAGGTTAGTAACAACAAAACAAAAACCTACAAAACAAACAAAAGGGTTAGTATGCAATGCAGTTATGCTTATTTGCTCTCAAGGTATCCGGTTTGGCCTTCAGTTTTGACCCTTCCAGACCCTTGAAGATGTTGCTGTTGAAGTTGCTTTCGAAGTAAACTAACATGAATATATTACATAAGGTGAAATAATACAACTTGTTCATTTTACAACACAAGCCCTCTAAGGGGTCAAAATACAGTACAAAAATAAAAGTACATGGAAAGAAAGCAACAACAAACAAATGGTCAAACACCAAGACCAAACTCATCCTCACGAACTTCCTTGAGAAGTGCTTCGGTCACAGGATCAGCCGGACGCTCCGTGATATTCCTGATGAGGAGATTCCGGGTCGTAACAGCTGCTGTTAGCTTCTTGTGCTGATTTTGGTCCTTGGACCTCTTCACCCCTGCTTTGATCTTCAGCTCTGATATCTCCCTCTGGGCTGCTGCCAGAGCTTCTTGTTGTTCTTTTGCGCTAGCTTCCAGTTGCTCCATCTTGTCTTGAACTCTCTTGTCTTCCAGGGTACGGGCCTCGGTGATCCTGACCCACCGGGCTTGACTCTCCTTCAAATACAAGTCTGTCCTTGCTCTTTGGAACTGGGCTTCTTTGCAAGCATTCTTCAGAATTTGTTCACCAGCTTTAGACTTGTTGATATAATCCCCGGACTTCTCAATCTTAGTCAGATGCTCTACTCTCAACTTCTCCAATCTCTCAATTTCCCTCATACCTTCACTCCTCTCCCGGAGGGTCTTCTGCAAGGCTTGGGTTAGCTTCTCATTTCTTTCCTTCAAGCTCTCAAACTCCTCCAAACTGATGGTGGCAGGGGGTGGTGCTGAAGATGACTCAGGCATGTCTTCTATGGTAAAGGGCATTCCAGAGAATTGGGCCCTGGCACGGGACCACTCATAATATTGCGCTGATGCCACATTATTACACTTCCCCAGAATGGTGACTCCCTTGGTTTGAACATTATCCCAGGCCCAGGCAGCCTGCCTAGCAACAGCCAAACTAATCTTGTTCTCACAATAAAGGGTCTCTACCAAGTCCTGTGCCCTTGGAGTATGGACCAGTGCATAGCCCAGTTGCCTCCTGAACAGCAGAGGGTTGTAATTGATGCTTCCCTTAACTCCTATTAAGGGCACATTGGGAAAGTGCCCACAGCTGGTGATGATATCTCTACCCTTGGTGCTTTGAGTACACCATCTGATATCTGCTGAAGTTAGGGTAGTGAGCCTCTTAGCCCAGTTGCTCTGCTGATGAGGATTGAGAAATGTATCTGTCCTGGGTAGATGCTTGAGAAGCCAAGTGTGAAACAATGGAGCACAAAACCTCACTAACCTCCCCCTCTGTTTCTCATTCCTCTGATGCACTGAATAGTAAAGATCCCCCAATAAAGTTGGCACTGGGTTCTTCAGGATGAACAGATGGATTGCATTTTTGCTAATGAATCGAGGCTCATCTGCAAACAACACAATTCCATATATGCACAAGGCCAGCAGGGCACAAACAGCTTTCCATTCTCCTAGAGAAGCCTTCAAGGTAGCTTGAGAAATTAAGAAGTCCAGATGAAAACCAGGGACCCCAGCTTTAGAGGTCATATGCTGCTCAATCAGGACAGGCTCCAGATGCAAAGCTTTTGCTACTTCTCCATTAGCAGGAAAGACCATCTCAGGGTTGAAAGGAATTTCTCTCCTGATAGGCATACCAACTAATGAGGAGTACTCTTCCAATAAGGGGCCCAACTGAAAGTCTTGAAAAGTAAAACATCTCAAGGGAGGATCATAAAACTGAATGCAGGTGTGGATGAGGCTCCTCTGTGAAGGGTCCAGATCCATAACCATGTCCAGTATATCTCCATAACTCTCCTTGAACAAGGGTATGTGATCTGGAGTGATCAGGGTTTGGATCCTCCTGATGTCTGATAAGTCTGGCTGGAAGAAGTGATAGGTGATGTTGCTTTTCTTTGGAGCCATGATGCTGGGACTGAGTAGAGTTAGGTACTGATGCTGATGCTGAAGAAGAGGGCCACTGATTGGCTGGTGCTGGTGATAGCTGAAGCAGGTGCTGGTGAAGACAGGTCAATACTGCAGATAGGGTCAAAACCAAAACCAAATGAAGATGGATACTCTGAAACAAATAAGCAAATGTCAATATGATGCAATGATTATGTATGCAAATGATATGCAAGGGTTTGTGACTGAGCTGGATCTGATCAAAATGCCCTGATATAAGTCCATGTGTGTTCAAAAATTCCAGTTGGAGGTCTAAAAAATCCAGTAACCGGGATGGGGGACTCAAATAAAGAGCCACATGTCCAGGGTTTTAGAATCACAAGAACTGTCCAACATGGAGTACTCTTAACAAATCAAAGTAACATGGTATTCTGAGGTCAAGGTACCTGCAAACCTGTAAACAGCCCAACCCCCTCACAGGTGGTGTTCTAAAACAAGGATCCTCAGACTTGGATCAGTTATGAGAAGTGTAAACACTTCTAACCCGGAGGCACAGTGTTTACAATAACCATAACAATTCCTCCTCTAATTCACCTCAGTTTCTGAAGGTCAAAACTAAAGGTCATCCAGACTTAGCAGGCTTCCCAGATAGCCCTAGCATTGCAGGAAATCTGCAACACAGAGTTCTCAAGAAGAAACCCATATCTGAACCGTGTTTCATATTCCCGCACCAGACCGAAATGGAATGGGAAAGAATATGATTCACTCTAGCCTAGGTGTCACTCAGGTCCCAGGTATAGGACCTTAACTCTCAATAGAACCCCACCCACCAAAGGAAAACCAAATCCAGCCAGCAGCATGACAGTATGATATATACAAAGTGCAATAAAGAAAAGCAGGAAGCAAACTGTACATAAAGCAAAAACAAATATACAAACACAGATAGCACATAACACCCCAGTAAACACAAATCAATCAAGCGCTAGGAGGAACCCACAAAAAGAACCAGAAGCCCTGGTTGCATTATAAGGGTCCCCAGCAGAGTCGCCAAGCTGTCGCTCCCAAAGATTAGCATCCAGGTACAAGCGCGAACGGTCGGCGAAAGGAACAATGAGAACACACAGCCGTGAACTCACTGGAGGTGAATAGAGTCGCCAGCTAGGCATTTTCATCCCGGAGGAAAGGCAATGCTGCATAGGCCTTGAAAAAGATGGATAAGACGGTTTGCGAACCAGAGAGACTGAGAAAGGGGGTTGGTTACAACCTGGGAAGGTATTAGCACCCAGATTGTCCGTCGTACTCGACGGGATCCACGCTTGAAAGATTGGTGTTTGAAAGGGGTAGTGTCAGTGCAATTTGTGCATGAAGAGCTGGAAGAGGATGTACAGGTGTCAGTGTGAAGAATGTGAAGTGTATAAATGTATAATGTCAGTGTAAGAATGAGAATGAATTGCTCATGATAATGAGGCTAAGAAAATAATGCTGGAAGGGGGGGGGGGAATATACAGAGACTTTTGTTCGATAACTGTTAAGTTATGCCTACGTATCCTCTCGTGCAATGAGGAAGTCAGAACACCGTAATTCGACCCAAAGAGACTGAATGATGAATTGACTTGTGAACTGCTTACTTGCCTATGCTCAAGTGTATGACCTGTCTGGCCCAGGTGCAAACTATCTTGCATGAGACGGAAGAAGCAAGTTCTCGTTTATGAGTGAAGGTGATGAGAAAAGAATCCCGAAGGAGACGATTATTGTTTGTTTTTTTGTTTTCAGTCTTTTATTGCTTTTGGAGATTTGTCATAAGTTAATGAGCTTAAGCCTAAACCAATGGATTTAGTAAACTCATCACATCTTCCCTCTGATTAGGGGTAATGAGAGTACCTTAAGTGTGAAGTCAGATTCTCACACTTAATCACCTTTGATATAGGATTAAGATCATTAACCTACTTGTGATTATTTAGATGTTTTTGGTGTTTTTGTTTAGTGTTGAGTAATGAGATTAAGCCATAATCAGGGATTAAACAGACTCATTACACCATCCTAATAGAAGGATAATAGATGAGGGTGTTTAAGCTGAGGAAAGCTCCTCAACTTAATCCACGATTAGGGATTAAACTCATGACAAAACAAGCCTTTGATTAAGTGGATTTTATTGAATGGTATGATGATGAAATGATTTTTAGGGTTTGTAAGACAACTTGAGGGGGACTTGTCCATTAACACTAGGGTTAGTCCTTCTTAACCATTTAAGGAAGAATTAGAACCCTGATGCAAGGCCCAAGTTACAAGTATGGTGTCTTGATACTTATTAAGTGAATTGATTAAGAGATTTAAACACATTAAGGGTTTAACACTTAGGATTAAAGTTATACACTCCATCCTAAGAGAAGGATGCAGGCATAAGCTTAATCACAAAGCCTTAAAGCCTTTAGGGTTTAGTCCCTGATTATGAGATGAGGGGAGAAGACTCAAAAGAGACACAAAGGTAAAAACTAAGTGGGGAGCTAATCAAAACCCTAATCATTGTCATGCTTGGTTGTTCCTAGGGTTTGTGAGGTTTATCAAGAACAATCTTCAAGGAGAACCACCAGGAAGCAGATGAAAGGATCAAGAGAAGCAAAGTGACTTGCTTCATTCAAGAAGTCAAGTCACTTGAAGAAAGAGAGTGGGAAGAAGAAGAATGAGCAAGCTCAATCTCAAACACATATAATAAATGTAGCATGGATGCAAGAGAGATGAAAAGAAAAGTTATGAGAAGTGAAGGCAAATTCACTTCTCAATGTTACTTACCACCTGAAAGGTTAGGAAAGAAATGCAATGCAATGCAAAATGGGATGAGATGACATGATGAGAAACAAAACCAGAAGCATGTTGATGATGATAATGATGCTATGGAGTGCTATAAACATGAGACAAGGCATGGAGATGTTCATACAAGATCATGGATGCAAGTGAAGCAAGTTAGGAACCATGAACATACATGAAAAGTTATGAAGTGCACATGACATACAACATGGCAAATACATGATGCAATGATCAAACATGCTTTCAATATGTCTTATGATGTCAAATGAATCACATGGAAGCATGGAATGTCATGGCAAGTCATGTTATGCAAGAGAATGCAAGATGGATGCATATGAAAGCCCAAATTAGGGTTTATGAACAATGCATCAAACAAAAACCAAAAACAGAAGCAAACCCTAAGATAAAAAATGGAAAATGCCACCCAAAGAAACCCTAAACCTATACTAAACCAAGGTCCAAAGGGGAGGTCCCAACTCTTAACCAGTCTCAAGTTATGATTTTTCTAAGTTATTAGGGTTTTTAGGGTTCCCTAACAAAAGAAATGCCAAACAAATGGAAAATGAGGAATCAAATCATGGCCATTTTATCCTAGAAACTACATGCTAAACACAATGCAATACAAAAAGAATCAATGTCCAACTCTTCTCAAATAGGCAGAAATGAATTTTTGAACTTAGGATCAAATTAATGCATAAAAAATGATTTAATTCAATGAAAAATTCTTAGAATGCATCAAGATCAAAAAAAGAAATTTGGTTTGAAGGTTGGACAATGTTTCTAAATGTCTTAGAACATTTCATGAATTTTTTTGTAATTTTTAAATACCTAAAAGTATTTCTAATTAATTAATTTCCATTAATCAATTAAAAATAATCTTTTAAATATTTAAAAATACTTTTTTAATGATAAAAAATAAAATAAAAATATTTTTGGGTCTTAAAAATTAATAAAACTTTTAGGAAAAAGTTTCATAATTTTTAAGAATTTTTTACTATTTTAAAATAATTATGCGAAATAAATGAAAAGAAAATGAAATTAAAATAAATAAAAGGAGAAGTATGCAGGATGGAAGGCCAGGATTGCAACTGGGTTTGAAACGTTTGACTGGGCGCGCATCTGGACGGCCCAGGTTCAAACTTCCTAATTTTAATTAATTAAACAAATTAATCCTAATTAATAACTAATGACATGATCTGAGCCATTGGATGCACGCGGGAAAAGACTTAGTCAACTCATCCAACGTCCGAAATTCAAACTTGAAGCCCTAACCCTAATTACACATTAATGACTCTCAGGTCACCGGAGACGAGCTCCGGTCGTCTTCTCCGGTGACCTCCCTCCCTGAGAAATTCCAAATCCTTCCCTAGGTCATTTCTGGAGCTCTAAAGCTCCAGATTTGTTCCTCTCACTTCCCTAAACTCAACCCCACCCTCATTTCTCATTTATTTCCAGCCATAACCACAAATCGAAGCAAAGAACAAAAACTGCCAAAATTTCAGACAAGCAATACAACTTCATTTCTCAACCATTTTCAATAATTTTAAGTTCAATGTGACCAGTGAAGCATGCTTAATCATTTTGCAACATAAAATAGAGGTCCTGGAAAAGTTAATTCGAAAGGCTACCTGAGCTGGAGCTTTCACCCTTTGAGCTTGCTGGCTGCTTTCTTGGTGCAAAAAGCTTCTAATGACCTTCCTGATGAGTTTGCAGTGCTTGGATAACTTTGAATGTGGCTGGTTTGGGGGTTTGCACCTCAACTGGTCAGAAATCGTATCTAGCTTGTGGTGTGTTCTTGGCTGTTTTGATGGGTGGTTTTGGGTCAGTGGATGATCCAGAGATGAATGGTGGTGTTTGTTTGAAGGTTTAGTGAGTGAGTTGGGAGAATCGAAAGCTTTTGCAAGAGGGAGAGTTTTTGTGTATGGTGAGTTGTGGTGAGCTTCAGCCTTGCCTCTTGTTGTGTTTTGCTAGCATTTGATCCACATAAAAAAAATCCCATTGGTCAGATGATGTGACTTGTGCTTTATTGATTGGTAAGTCACCTTTTGCAAAAAAGTCAAATTTTGTAAGAGAGGGCATGGGCTAAGCTCTAGCTAAGTACAATGGGCATGGGCTGCGCAGCATGATGTGTGTGTGAGGCTAGCTTGGTTCAGCAGCCAATGTATCAAGTTGGTGAGATGTGATCATGAGTTTTGCAACTTGGTGCTTTTATGGTTCACATGAAAGAAAAACTTGTTACATGAACCAAACATGAGAAACTTTGGCCCAATTCTGACTTTTAGGACATGTAGAATGTTTGTGTACTGGTTTGAAGTGAATTAGAAGTCACATTTGGCTTTGGTTCATGATTTTGCAAAATTTCCATTTGAGGCATGCCTTGAAAATCAATGATTTTGGCCAACTTTGCCACACCATAACTTGTGATCCAAGAAGAGTTTGATCATGTTCTTGTACTTTTTGAAAAGGGAAAGATGAGATCTACAACTTTCATGACCAAAGTTTTTCCATTCGAAGCCTTTTTGGATCAAGAATCAAGGCTTGAAAAATGACCTAAAATGATGCATTCTTGAAAAGTCAACTATGCCCAAAAAGTCAACATTTGCAAAAACCCTAAATTCTTGATTTTTGTGAACTTCAACCTTCTTCCATGATCAAATAAAGATCATATACAATCAAAATGATGAAGATCACCCATTGGTTGGGTCATTGGGGGCCTCAGATGCCCTGATTTTGCACTGACTTGTCCAAAAAGTCAACTCTTGATCAGATGACTTCCCCATGGAATTTCTTCATGAAAATTGATATGCATACTCCCTATACCATATAGAGACCAATGGAAACAAGAATGACCAAAAAATTTGGAGTTATGGCCTCTGAAACCAAAACCCTAATTTTCAGTCAACTGTGCAGTTAATCTTGGCTCTGCATCCACTCAAACCCTAGTTCTTGTGATTCCTTTGCATTTTTGACTTTGAGGAGATGGAATATGATATAAGAACACTCATGGACCTCTTTGAAGTGATTGGTGGCCTTTGGGGTGGCTCAAGTAGCTCTTGGATTGCTCAGATCACAAACCCTAGGTGCAGATGACTTAGAATCTATGCAGGGAATCAAAATGAGATATGAGATGATATGATTGTGTTTATGCATATGAGAAAGATCACAAGCCATGGTGAAATGGGTGAGGGCAAAATTGGGGTGTTTACAGTCTAAACTTGAGGTAAACATATGGAGATGATCTCAATACATTCATGAGACACAAAACAATGATATTAAAATGTTAGCTTATGTAAAAATGCAATTTGAGACGGCTAAGATGGAAGGAGAAGTAAAATTAGGTCAAAGTAAGGCAAGCATGACTTATGACTCAATACAACCCTAAAAATCAAAGGTGAAGACCTAAGGAGGGTACTCAACATTTGAAGACATCCCATAGGACCTAAAAGGCTCATAATTAAGATCTTAAGGTAATGGCATAAATTCCTTATTCAATTTGGATCAAAGGAAGTGAAGGAAATGAACAAAAAGGTGACTTATGACCTAAACAACTTAGAAAAATACCAAATGATTATGAAAAAATATGAAACTTGACAATTGAATAAAAAATACAGAGGTTGACCTATGTCTAAAAATATCTCACAAAAATTCTTATTTTTGAATGGTCAAATGAAGTATAGAATGAGATTAGGGTTTATGTGCATACATGTGAAAGAATGAGACCAAAACATGACTTACAATGACCATAAAATCAAAACAAAAATGTTTTTGGGAGGCTTAGGGAATCCTCTGACTAAAAAGTTATGTGCCACACGGGTATGGCAAGTGTAGTAAGATCGTAATTCTTAGTAGCATTGTATTTATAATTCTAATACAATAGTTTTCGTTCTTGAATGATTTTGTGAAAATAGTGAAAATAGTATAGGTTATTGTCGTTTGGATTTACATTGGTTATGTATAGGTTATTATTGTTTGGATTTACATTGGTTATGTATATATAGGTTATTGTCGCTTGGATTTACATTGGTTATGTATAAATTATTGAAGTTGATATTTATTGCTTACCTTAATAAGTAGGAAAACCATGGATAAAACATCGATGTGTGCCGATCTATTGTCTAAAGAGTACGAGAATGGGGTTGCGAAATTCGTTAAGTTTGCTATTCAACACGTTAAAACCCCAGAAAAATGAAATGTTCTTGCTTGAGTTGTTGTTATATTGGTAAGGTTGACGCAGATGGATTGAAATCAAATTTACTGAGGCATGGAATTGATCGAGGTTATCAGTGTTGGAAATTTCATGGTGAGAAAATTAACGAGAATGTTGAACCAAGTGGGAAAAGTAATACGACCTATGCTTCAGACGAAAAAGACACGGATACATACAATTGTGATCGAGTTGAAGAGATTGTAGAAGCACTTGAAGGAGATCTTCATGATTGTCCTAAAATGTTTGAGAGGTTGGTAAGTGATGCAGAGAAACCGTTGTATAAAGGTTGCACTAAATTCTCAAGACTGTCTACGGTATTAAAGTTGTACAAATTAAAGTCGGGCAATGGATGGTCGGATAAAAGTTTCACATAGTTGTTGGCCCTTATGAGAGAAATGCTACCGGAGGATAATGTTCTTCCTAATCGAACCGATGAGGCAAAAAAAATTTGTGCTCTATTGGCATGAGCTATGATAAGATACATGCTTGTCCTAACAATTGCGTTTTGTTTCGTAATGAATATGTATCATTAACTGAGTGACCTAAATGATGTTTGTCTCGATATAAGAAAAGATTGTCTCCAACAAAAATCTTATGGTATTTTCCTATAATTCCGAGATTTAGGAGCATATTTCGTAGTGAAACCGATGCAAGACACCTGACTTGGCATGCAGAAGAAAGAATTATTGATGGAAAGTATTGGCATCTGGCTGATTCAACACAGTGGTCGAAGATTGATAATGAGTATCCTGACTTTGGAGAAGAAGCAAGAAACCTTCGCTTAGCATTATCTACTGATGGAATAAACCTGCATGGTCTTCAAAGTATCTCACATACCACATGGCCTGTGATTCTTATGATTTATAACCTACCTCCATGGATATGTATGAAGCGTAAGTACATGATGTTATCTATGTTAATCTCTGGGCCTAAACAACTAGGGAATGACATAGACGTATACTTGACACCTTTGATCGAAGATTTAAAGATTTTGTGGGAGAACGATGTGGAGGTTTATGATGGATATAGGAAAGAAAGTTTCAATTTGAGGGCGACGTTCTTTGGCACAATTAATGATTTTATAGCATACGGGAATCTATCTGGGTATAACATTAAAGATCAACGTGCGTGTCCTATTTGTGAAGATGGAACTGATACGATTCAATTGGAACTTTGTCAGAAGAATATGTTTCTCGGTCATCATAGATTCTTACATTCTAAACATCACTACCGTGGGTGGAGAAAAGCATTCAATGGAGACACCGAACAGCGTAAAGCTCCACCCGCATTGTCAGGTGACCAAGATTTTGAAAAGTTGAAAGATATGCGTATTGAGTTTGGCAAGCCTTTTGCACATAAGGTTTTTAAAGGTGGGTGGAAGAAGAGGTCGATATTTTTTGAATTTCCATATTGGAAGTCTTTGTACGTGAGACATTTTCTCGATGTTATGCATATTGAAAAAATGTATTTGAAAGTGTTATCGGTATGTTACTCAATATAAAAGGAAAGTATAAGGATGGCCTTAAAGAAAGGATGGACATGTTAAAAATGGGAATGAGAATTGAATTAGTACCCGTGAAGAAAGGATGACGAACATATCTACCACTTGCTGCTCTTACTCTATCTAGAAAGGAGAAAAAAATTGTGTAAGTTTCTGAGTGAAGTTAAGGTTCCAGAAGGATACTCTTCAGATATTAGAAGACTTATGTCTATGAAAGACCTAAAGTTGAAGAGTTTGAAGACACATGATTTCCATGTAATTACCTTATGTGAGCTTCAAATGTATTTTCCTCCCTCTTTTTTTGACATAATGGTTCATCTAGTTGTTCATCTTATGAAAGAGACACAGTTGTGTGGACCAGCTTATATGAGATGTATGTACCCTGCTGAACGATATATGAAAATATTAAAAGGGTACGTGAAATCCCTAAGTCGACCAAAGGGTTGTATTGTTGAACGATACATTGTTGAAGAAACTATTGAGTTTTATACCTAATATATGTCCAACGTTCAATCGATTGGACTCCCTAAAGCTCATATTTTCGAAAAAAATGAAGGTAAAAGATTAATTGGAAATAAAATTGTGACAATATCAAGGGATGAACGGGATCAAGTGCATTTTTATGTTCTACACAATGATAATGAGGTTGAGTCATGTGTTGAAATGCATAAGGATGTACTATGAAGGTTAAATCCAAACAGAAATGAAAATTGGATAGTACGAGAGCAAAATCAAAGTTAAACACAATGGTTAAAGGATCTTATTTATTCGAAGCTCTCTTCAGATCCTGCTTCGGTAACAGAAAGATTGAGATGTTTGGCATATGGACCAAGTTTGCATGTGTTTTCTCATAGCGCATACGCAATTAATGGATACACATTTTATACCAAAGAACAAGATGATAAGAGTACTATGCAAAATAGCGGTGTCACCGTGCTAGCTGAAGCAACGCATATATCAAGTATGAGGGACTTAAACCCCAAATATGCAAATTTGTCATATTTTAGAGTTATTGAGCACATTTGGGTGTTTGATTACGAGAAGTTTCAAATTCCCATCTTTGGTTCCAAGTGGGTAAATAGTAGTGGCATACGAATGGATAAGTCTGGATTTTTGCAAGTTGATCTTACTAGGGTGGGGTACAAAGATGAACCTTTTATTCTAGCATCTCAAGAAAAACAAGTGTTCTATGTGAATGACCTGACGAGTACAAAATGGTCTATAGTGCTTTTCTCTAACAAAGTTGTTGATGATAGCGGTGTCAATCAATGTGATATTAATGTTGAGAATGAGTCATGCATTAGATGGAATGAGTTTAATAGAAATGATCAAGATGAGGATCTTATAGCGGATGAGTCATATATGAAGAATGATAAAAACGAGGGAATTTGGATCAATTCATCTGTCTGCATTGCTAAGAAACAAGTAATTAATATTCCAACAAAGAAAAGAAAGAGATGCTAGTGAAAAAGGTAATATAGTAAAATGTTATATATTATGTCATTTTCATTTTCAATTGCTTTCATTATATAATTAAATAGTTGAAACTAAATCAAACTATGTTATATTATTATATAGTACTTTGATGAATTCAAGTGTGTGTATTACTCAAGTAATCATTTGGATGAAATTAAAGAGGAATGGTGTCAATTCATTATAGAGCTTGGTGTTTTATCAGGTATAATATTGTACTCTTATTTTAATTTATGAGAATTTAAATATGTGTAACATTGTAACTATAATACTGTATTCTTTTAATTGAATTACAATCTTTGTGTTGTTTCAGGACCTATGTAGATTTGAAGCAATGCTTTGGTTGGATGCAAAAGTAGTAAAAGTAATATATATTGGTTTGTGTTGGATGCAAATGTAATGATTTGTAATTATAAATTGGTATATATATATATATATATATATATATATATATATATATATATATATATATATATATATATTGGTTTGAATTTCCAATTCTTTTGGATATATAATTTTGGTGCATAAATTGGTACATTTAAATAGGCCAAATTGGATTGATTTGAATCTCCAAATTGTGATATTTTTCTGGAAAAAAATTGGTTGAAAAACAGGTCAAAATTCTGGTTGAAAAACCTGGTAAAAATTGTGGTTTTAAAAATTTTATATAAAAATTTTCGTATACCTTAGACAGCGCTTTAAACAAAAAGCATTGTCTAAGGTATACATAAAAAATGTCTAAAAGGTGGGGCTTAGACAACGCTTTTGGTAAAAGCATTGTCTAAGGTATACCTAAAAATGTCAAAAAGCGTTGTCTAATGGTACCATAGACAGTGCTTTTCATTAAATATACCCCCTTTTAGACAGCGCTTTTGAAATTAAAAAGAGCGGTGTCTAAACCTTTAATAGCGCAGGTTTCGACAACGCTTTAAAGTGTTGTCTATGGCCAAAAAAAGTGTTGTCTAAGGTCTTGTTTGACATAGTGCCCTTTATAGGATACCAAGCCATCTGTTACTGTTGTTGCCAAAAAGACTAAGGATGATGATGAGGATTATAGCGATGACGAGGATAGTAACTCTGATGAAGACAATGTAAAATTCATACTTGATTTCCTTTTTTCTTAATATAGTGTTTTTATTATCTTTGTGATCATGTATCTTCCTCACATTTATATGAAAAGTAGGTTGATAATTATGTTGTTTTCTAAATGCTGCAGAAAACTTCCAATATTTCTAATAGAAACAAGAAGGTGGTGATTGTTGATAAGAAAAAGGTTAGTGAATCTTAAGAAGTTTTTTGCTTATTGTAGCGGTAAAAACATGAGTGTAAACTATTAATTAATTTAACTCAAAATAAACATAGTCGCCGCCGCGCTTTTATTTTATTCCAAAAGGAAAAGGAAAAAAGAGCTAATAAATCCTAATGAATCTAAAAGAATAAAGCTAAATAAAAAAGCAAAGAACCAGGTAAGAGGATATGTTACACAATGGGAAGGTCTTACGCACCCAAAATGTTTGTGGTACTCCACGGGAGCCCTTTGAAATATTTATTGCTTTTGGTGTGAAAATGATTTTCAAATGAGAGTGGATAGATGAGAAAAGAATTAATTTCTAATATTTTTGTGTTTGGAGAGGTTTACCACCTCATGCCTACGTACCCACAAAGTGCAATGCGAGATCAAAACCCCGTAGTTCATGGTACAAATAGTGAAAATGGTTGGTTGTAATTGATTTTATTAAGTGAAGAGACTTCATCATTTTCAAGTGGATAGCCTAAAAAATCTTCCATGAGAATGAAGGCATGGACTCATACATCATTATGGGGAGCACGCCAACTCGGATAAAATCAACGAGTATGCCACTAAGCCCCCACGAATGACAAGAGACTGAATTACATGAAACTACAACCATAGAGATTGAGAGACTTGCACCCAACTAAAGAATAATGACTCACAATCGATACTTTTTTAAAGAAAAAAAAAAGTCCACAAAGGCACAAACCAACTTGAATTAGTTTGGTTTTTTTTTTTGAATTAAAGTCAAGATGATTAGATTCATTGATTTTTAAGAGAAAGGAAAAATAGTAAAAATCCACTTGACAAAAGTCAAGGTTTTATTTATTAAAGAAGTGATAATTTTGAAAAACAAGAATCCTTTGAAAAAGATGGAAGATTTTGAAAATTAAAGAAGGGGAGGAGATGAAGAGACTATCGTAAAAAAGAAAATAAAGAGATAAAGGTGGAAAGATCTAACCAAACTTGATGATACTTCCAATTATGAGCATAATAGTTACATCCTTATAAGCTAGCAAATGGCCAAATAAAGGCAAGTCTACCAACTTCATGAAGATCAAACCAAAGGAGAGGTGTCCTAAAATGTAAGTCCAAAACATTCATTCCAATGCCAAGGATAGTAACCAATAGTCCAAAGTCAATATCACAAGTTTTTTTAGAGATTTAATCCTTTATTAATATTTTTGTGTCCAAATGGACAAAAGGAAAATCAACACAACAATAATAAGAGCAAAAATAATAAACATGATAATGGATGAATAAAGCATAATAAAATAAAAGGAATAAAGGTGCAATAAATTAAATGTTAGTAGCAAAAGCAATTAAAATGCAAGAATCTAAAATATTAGTAGTAGTAATAGTATAATAATATTTACATAATAGTGGCATGGTGAACTTAATCAACCACAACCAAAATAGTAACAAAAAATGAAAGGCAACTGGATCCGCTTAGTATCTTACACTATAAAGATTAATCTAGGCAAACCGAACCCAAATCACCTACGCATCAAACATTCATAAGTTTTGGTTCTTAATGCAAAATGATCAAATGCTTTAGGATTATGCGACCAACAAGAGGTCCGGTCCATGAAAGTGCAAGTATCCAATTGGATTTTTATTCCGAATTCGGGACACATTTAGGTCTAGGTTAAGCAATCAGCAAGTAATTTATGAAGTAATTACCCTACAAATGAGGCCGACCACCATCAATTAAGGTGAACAATGTTAGTGCTAATGCATGCGAGATAAACGATATGTAAATCTCTATCCGAACGCAATTCCGAAGAAAACTAAAGATGAATACCAAATTGAGTCATGCTTATGGTATTCTTCCATCTTTAAGTTCAATCACTCATCTTGGTGGATTTAAGCATGAAAATGTATCACCAATGCAAAGTACCTTAAATGAATTGAACAATTCACTTAAAGGTAGTTTTGAATTAATGAACATTAACTACTCTAATCTACACCCAAAGTTCATTGAAATTAAAGAGAAATCACTCCCAAAAGTGATTCCCAAGGTAAAAATAAAATGGAGGAGGAAGAAGAAGAAAGAGGAACCAAAAAGAAGCTTAAAATAAGCCAAAAACAACCTTTGACTTGTGTTAACCGGTTAACCAAAATGCACTGGAAATGGTTAACTGGTTAACGCAACCAGTTTCAAATCCTGCACCGCACAAAATCGGTTAATCGATTAACCAAATTACACTGAAAATGGTTAACCGGTTAACACTGAACCAGTAGCAGAAAAAAATGCTGAAATTCAGCATGATCCATTTTCAAAACCTTTTTTCAAACACTTGATGATCATGATCTGAATTTGCACGAATTTTAAAACCAAAATACAGTGAAATCCCTGCAATCAAACAACAATTTAAGATCTAAAGGATCTAGAATCAAAGGCACCAAATATCTACATCTTGAATGTTGATGATGAAGATGGGTTTATGGGAAGAGTGAATTACCAAAAACACTTCTTCAAATTGGACCAAATCAAGCTAGATCTATTGAAATTGATGAATAAGGAAGGAATAAGATGAAGATTTAGCTCAATTTGATCAAGAATTCAAAGTTAATTCTTGATAACTTCAAAATAAGGAAATAAGAGCTTTAGTGAAATTTTGGTATTGGGGGAGTATTTTGCAAGAGATTTGTTGTCTCTCAAGAGCTTGTTGAATGAATGAAATTAGAGTGCTATTTAAAGACTTTAGGTATGGGAATTTGGTGGAATGGAGCTTGCTTTGGTAGTCAAATTAGGTTTGGTAATTGAAAATATGGTGGGAAATGGAAAAGAGTGATGATTAGTGAAGGTTTATGGTAGGCATTGATCAACGTGATGTAGAAAACTCAGAGGGAAACTGATCTAGAATATTCCAAATGAGATCAATGATCCAAGAGTGCTGAATTTGAATAAAATATTCAAATTTTGCACTGGTTAACCAGTTAACCAAGCTAAAATTTGAATATATTATTCAAATGTGATTGCTTGGTTGTTGTGGCCCGATTCTTTTGTACGTCGAAGAAGGCATGGAAATAAACACATGTTTCGCTCCCTGTATTTCCATCCTGGTACAAACACGAAAGTGGCGCGAAAGAAGGTAGAGTCGCCAGCCAGGAATTTTTATCCCGAAGGAACGGGAATGGTAATGTTGCATAAACCAGGGAAAGCAAGAAAGGACAAAGGTTCTGCAAACCAAAGAACTGGGTTCGGGAGTTGGTTACGACCTGAGAAGGTATTAGCACCCTAGATTGTCCGCCGTACCCGACGGGATCCACACTTACAAAGAAACTGTTTCAAAGGGTACAAAGAAAAGGAATTGAATTGGATAAAATAAAATAAAGGGGGAAATGTAGGGAAAATAAAAGAGTGCTTTCACGGGCCCTACCCCGCTGCCTACGTACCTCATCTAGACATGAGGATCGAAGTCACCGTAGTTCCCCTAACTAGGAGTGGAATATTTACTTGTGTTTTAAGCTTGAACTGCTTATGTCAATACTCAGGTGTTGCAGTCTCGGACGACGAGTGCATTACCGTCTTGCAAAATGACAAGTAGGAAAACGTTCGCACGTAAAGAGTGAAGGTGATGAGAAGAAAAGTCCCGAAGGAGACGCTTATTGTTTGTCCAGTGTTTTTTATAAGTTTTTTATGAGTGTGGCACAAGGAAGTGAACTCAAACTCTTTTCCATGGAATGTGTACATGCTACTACATTCCAAGGTGGAATAATAGAACAAGCACACCAAGTAAGGAGAATTTATCCAAGACTTGTTTCCAAGGGCAAGGTGTAAACACCCTAAATTTACCCTCTCACCTTCTCGTGCCTTGGCTTATGATCACACATATTGCATAGCATATAATTACATCTCACATTACATAATTATCCTTCAGCAACTCACTGCATAGCTGCAAAACAAGGGTTTGTGATCAGGTGAACCCATGAAGTGATTTGAGAAATCTCAGAGGCCTTGAAGCATGCCAAGAGGGTCCTTGAGTGTTCTATGGTTTTTTTATACCCCCAAGGTTTCTTTGAAGTCAAGAAATCTCAAGGGATTGCATAGCTATCCAGGCAAGCTTGAAGCTCATACACAGATGACTTGAAAATTATAGTTTTGGGTTTGAGGCCCTTACACCCAAAAACTTTGGTCATTCTTGATTCCATTGGTATTTATATGATATAGGGAGCTTGTGTATGAAGTTTAATACAAAAATTCACTATGGAAGTCATTTGATCAAGATGTAACTTGTTATGCAAGAAAAGTCAGGATTAGGGCATCTGAGGCCTCAACCAAGGGTTACAAAGGTTCAATTCCATCATTTTGAGATCCTATGACCTTTATTTGGTCTTAGGAGAGGTTGGATGATCACAAGATTGGAGAATTTTGAGCCAAGTCAAAAGTTGCCTAAAACGGACATTATTTGAAATGCAAACTTTCCATTTTGGGAAAGATTTTCAACCTCCTCTTTCTTGATCAAAAATGCTTCAAATGAAATTTTGTTAGACATGAAAGTTGTAGATTGGATCTTCCCATTTTCAAAACGTACAAGAACTCCTCTTGATTCATCCTAGAACTCAAGATATGGCAAGTCAAAGTTGGGAAAAATCTTGTAAATTTCAAGTTTAGGCCGAAGAGGGAAATGTGAAAAAGTGAATTCCAGGCCTCTATGTGACTTCTAATCCACTAAAATGCATCATGGCATGATCAAACAACATCCCAAGATCAAATTTGAGCTTTGAACCAAGGGATTTCATGACTTGTTTCTCAAGAAATCACAAAGTTGCAAAATTGCAAAACCTATGCAAACTCTTGATCCAAGCCAACAACTCATAACAATTGATCCTAGGGTTCTCCTTGAAGCCAGCTCAAGCAGCTCAAGCCTTCAAATCAGTTATGCCATGGCCCATACCTCAAGTACACAACATTTGAATTTTTGGCCAATTGAACCATACCAATCCCATAGTGCATAGCAACTCTTCTAACTCATTCCATTTGTTTATGCAAAGCCTAAGGATCATAAAAGAGGACTCACAAGAGCTCAGAAGCAACCACACACTCAGTTTGCACAAAAATCCCCAAGAACTTCCTCTCTTCGATTCTCCCAATTCGGCCATCAAACATCACAAATTCCTTCACCAATCAACCACACATCATTCATATAACAAGAATCAACCATTAAAATGGCCTAAAACATCACATATTAAAACCTCCATTTCTGCCATATCAGAACTGGACCTCTCAAACCATCCACTTTCAAAGCATTCCAAGCATTCCATTAGATCAGGAGGTTCAAAGGTGGCCATTTGCACAAGAGGGAGGCTCTGGAAGCTCATATTTGCAGGTCACCAGCTCAGGTGTACTCAAATACGTTTTGTCTCAAAGCTTTAATTTATTTTCCTAGAATGAAAATGCATGCTCTAGGGATCACATAGATGTCTTTAGAATTGAAAATGATGAAGAAATTATTATGTTATGTGCTTCTGAAATTTTGCCCGTGTTTTTGATTTGCTTTGATTCAGCTTGTTCTTGTGTTATAAATTGTGTTTGATGATTGATTTGATTTCCTTGGATTTGGGGATGGATTCTGGGCAGGTTAGAGGTCTTGTAGTGGCCTAGGGAAGAAGTTGTGTGTTTGGACTCGCCACAGAAGATGACCGGAGCACTATTCCGGTCATTTGAAAGTGATTAGGGTTTGAGGGTGATTAGGGTTTCCAGATTAAACGTAGGCCATTGGATCTTGATTAAATTAGGAAGTGGACGGCCCAGATAATTCATTAGTCCTAATTTTAATTAATTAAAACAAATTATAATTAATTAGCTCAGATTAAATAGGAACCATTGGATTGCGCGCGTTTAACAAGTTTAAATCAGAACCCTATGATCTACGTACCCCCAGTCAAGCTAACTTGCGTCCTTAGCCCTTGATCTGGCTTTTATGCAATCTGAGCCTTTCATTTGGATTACTTTTCATTTTATTTTTATTTATTTCATTTTGTTTTCTTTTTATTTATTAAAAATAGAAAAACACTTTCAAAAATTCAGATTTTTTACACTTTCACTCTAATTAATTTTAAGAACCCAAAAACTTTTTTTTTTCATTTTTTGCATTAAAAATTATTTTTTAAATCATTTAATTGTATTAATTAATTAATTAATTCATTTTAATTAATTAAAATTACTTTTAGGTATCTAAAAATAACAAAAAAAAATCATGAAGCAAACTTGAACATTATAATCAATTTACAAACTCATTTCACTCATTTATTTTAGGTTTTGATTCTATTTTAAGAATTAACCTTGAATAAGGGTTTTCAAAATCCCCTTTTTCACAACCTAACTTCTAAAATTCACTTCTCACTAATGAAAATGAGTTTGTACTTGGTTCTTTTTGCATTCTTTTACATGTTTCATCTAGTATCTTGGACATTTAAATCATATTTTTGCATTGCATTTTCAATTTAATATGCATTTTTCCTTGAAAGGTATCCTAAACCCTAGCCTAACTTAGAAAAACCATAACTTGACTTTGGTATAGCTTCTGACCTCCATCTTTGGGGAGTGTTCTTGTGTGTGTTTAGGGTTTGTTTGGTTGCAATTTAAAATTTGTATCATGTGTTTTGCTTTTGTTTTGATCATGGACATCTCATGCATTCTAAAAACCCTAATTTGCCATGCATACTTGCATTCATCTTTGCATATCATCATCATATGAACTTGTCATGACATCTCATCCATTTTTATGTCATCTTAGACACCTTAGGTCATGTAAGAACATTGTTTGATCATTTTTAAATTCATTTGGTATGCTTTGTATGCATTACATCTTATGTATGTTCATGTATTTTCAAGCTTCTAACATGTTTGTTTTTGCATCCCACAGTTGTATGATCATACATAGGCATTGTAAATGACTTTGCATCTTTTCATAACCCATTTTGATCATGTTTCCTCTTCTGGTTTGGATCAATGCACCTTCATTTGCTTCATTTCATCTCATTTCATACCTTATGCATTCATACTAACCCTTTTAGGTGCTTCAGGTAAGTTGATCAGGATGTGGATGTGCACCCACATCCAACTTCTTTTTATCCTTTCATATGCATATTTACTTGTCTTTAAAGTGAATTTGATTCACTTGTGTTCTCTCCTGCTCTTATCCCACTCTTAGGTTACTTAACTTCTTCAGGAAGTAAGTAACCTATTCTTCTATCTCCTTCCTTTTTCATCTGCTTCTCCTTCCTTGGTGGCCAATCTGAAGACTTTCTTTATGCCTCACAAACCATAGAAACTATCCAGCATGATAAATTTAGGGTTGTGAATAGTCCCCCTTTAGTTTTTACCTTTTGATTCTCCTTGAGTCTCTGCTTCTCATCTCAATAAAAAAAGGCTAAACAATTATGTTTTGGGGCTCTGTATTAGGATTATGCATGTATCCTTATCTTAGGATGGAGTGTATAATTTTAATACTTAGTGTTAAACCTTTAAGTTGTTTTCACCTTCTAATCAAAACACCTGATAATAATCATGACTTAAGCTTGTAACTTGGGCCTTATATTAGGGTTACATCTCTGCCTTTGGGTCAGAGGGACTAACCCCAGTGTTTAATGGACAAGTCCCCCTCAAGTTTAGTCTTACAAACATAAAATTCACTTCTTAATCTAACCTCTAATCAAAATCCACTTTAATAAAGGTTTGTTATATAATGATTTTAATCCCTGACCATGGATTAAGTTGAGGTATCTTTCTCATCTTAAGTGTCTTCATCTATCATCCTTCTCATAGGATGGTGTAATGAGTTCACTAATCCCTGATTAGAGATTAAACTCATTACTTAACACAAAACAAAAATCCAAAAAAATACTTGATAATTACAAGTAGGTTAATGATCTTAATCCTGTATAATTAGGGTAATTAAGTTGAGATATTCATCTTACACTTAAGTAGACTCATTATCCCTAATCAGGGGTGATATAATGAGTTTATAATCCTTGATTAAGGCTTAAGCTCATTATCCTATGCCAAACATCAAAAACAATAAAAAACTGAAAACACAAAAAACAAACAATAAATGGCTCCTCCGGGATTCTTTTCTCATCACACTAACTCTGAAAACGAGAACTCACTTCTTTCGTCTAATGAAAGACAGTTAGCACTCGAGCCAGACGAGTCATACACTTGAGAATAGACAAGCAAGAAGTTCACACCAAAATACCAAGTCTCTTTGAGTCGAACTACCGTGTTCTGACTTCCTCATTGCACGAGAGGATACATAGGCATAACTTAACGTTTATCAAACAAAAGTTCCCAGGTTTTCCACCTCTTCTCTTTCCAGATTTCTGTTCTTAGCCTCAGTTTAAACTCTTGTTCTTTTTGCATTGTCACTTTGTACATCCATCTCTTTTATACACAGTCAGCATGTACACTTCTCCGTCTTAAACATAATCAGGTAAGCGTGGATCCCGTCGAGTACGACGAATGATCTGGGTGCTAATACCTTCCCAGGTCGTAACCAACCCCTTACCTGGTCTCTTTGGTTCACAACCATCTTATCCACTTCTTTCTAGGTTTATGCAACATTACCTTTCCTTTGGGATAAAAATGCCTAGCTGGCGACTCTATTCAACCTTCACCATCCAACCGTTCTCGCCAACAGTTCGCGTTTGCACCGGGACGAAAGTCCGGGGAGCGACAGCTTGGCGACTCTGTTGGGGACTTTGCAACCAGAGCTTCTGAGTTCCAGAGAGGATATCTCCTAGTGCTTGTTTGTTTGTGTTTACGAGGTGTTATGTGTATACGTGTTTGTATTTTTGCTTTATTTATCGCTTTCTGTACGACTTTATTTATCACATTTGTTTTATCACTTTCGTTTACTGCTTTCTGCATTTCATTATTATTATTGCATCATTGTGTTGTATTTTGGTTTACCTTGGTGGATGGGGTATTCCAGTGAGAAAGGCTCAATACAAAGGCCTGAGTGACACATAGGATTAGAGTGGTTTCATATTCTTTCCCATTCCATTTCGGTCTGGTGCAGGAATATGAAAACACAATTCAAACATGGGTTTTCTTTTGAGAACTTTGTGCTATGGATCTCCTGTAGTGCTAGAGCTATTTGGGAAGTCTGCTAAGTCTGGATGACCTTTTTAGATGACCTTCAGCATCTGAGGTGAATTAGGGAAGGACTCTTTATGATTAAGGTAAGCATTGTACCCTCCGGGTTAGATGTGTTTACCCTTCTCATGATAAGTCCAAACCTTAGGATCCTTGTTCTAGTACATACATGTGAAAGGGTTGGGATGTTTACAGGTTTGCAGGAACCCTTGACCTCATCATACCTTGCTACTGGATAATGTTTATAAGGTTTTACTATTTTTGGATTGATTCTTTGTAACCCTGGACTGTTGACTCTTTATTTGAGTCCCCCACCCGGTTACCAGTTCTCAAGCCTCCATCCGAAACTCTAGACACTCAAGGATTCTACCAAAGGACAACTGATAATCTAACACATGATCACAAACCCTTGCATATCATCATCATACATCATATTGCATCATTTCTAAAATTTGTCTATTTAATTTACAGGGTATCCACTTTTCTTGGTTTGGTTTTGACCGCTCTTCTGCTCAGCCTATCTGCTACAACACTTTTTCAGTTATCTCCTTCAGCATACACCTTCAGGATGGATTCAACAAGGAAAAGAAACATCACCTATCATTTCTTCGAGTATCCTTTAGCAGGCATTAAACAGATACAAGCCCTCATTACTCCTGATCATGTACCTCTGTTTAGAGAAAGTTACGGTGGAATCTTGGGCATAATCATGGACCTGGATACAATGCAAAGGAGCATGATTCACACTTGTCTGCAGTTTTATGACCCTCCCATGCGTTGTTTCACTTTCCCAGACTTTCAGATAGGTCCATTGCTGGAAGAGTACTCCATGTTGTTGGATATCCCCATCCGAAGAGGAATTCCTTTCAATCCTAAAATGACTCCTCCAAAGAATGAAGACATAGCCAAAGCACTACATCTTGAAGTAACCACCATTGATGAACATATGACTTCTAAAGCTGGAATCCCAGGCCTTCATCTGGATTTCTTGATTACTCAGGCTATGAAGCAAGCTTCAAAAGGGAATTGGGAAATTGTATGTGCTCTCCTAGCTCTCAGCATTTATGGCATCATTTTGTTTGCAGTCGAGCCTATGTTTGTAAGCAAAAATGCCATCCACGTCTTCATGCTAAAGAATCTGGTTCCCACCTTGTTAGGAGACTTTTATTACTCAGTTCATCAGAGGAATGAGAAACAGAGAGGAAGACTGGTAAGATGTTGTGCACCTCTTTTCTACAGTTGGTTGATGAAACATATGCCAAAGACGGAAACTTTCTTAAATCCACATCAGACAAGGAATTGGGCTAAGAGGATGATTGCCCTTACTTCAGAAGATATCAGGTGGTGTACTCAGAACACCAAGTGTCAAGATATAGTAACCAGTTGTGGTCAATACCCAAATTTTCCTCTCACTAGAGTGAAGGGTTGCATCAATTACAATCCTTTACTTTTCAAAAGACTGTTGGGGTATGCCTTGGTCCATCCACCTAGAGAGCAAGACCTAGCAGAATCTCTTTATTGCGCTATTCAAAACAACCATACCACTGTCCGACAAGCAGCATGGGCTTGGGACAATATACAAACTAAAGGAACCGCCATTCTGGGAAAGTTTAATAACATAGCCTCTGCTCATTACACTGAATGGCCACGCATCAGAGGAAAAATTACTCGTATGCCATTCACCCTGAAGGATGTACCAGGGCCATCAGCCGTTGAGCCGATAGCCAAAGTAACCCTGTAAGAGTTTGAAAAGTTGAAGGAAAGAAATACCCAACTCGCCGAAGCTTTAAAGAATACCCTTTGGGAAATGAATGATGCTCGTTTAGACATTGAGAGGTTAGAGAAGCTACGCATCGAGCATATAACCAAGATTGAGAAGACTGGAAATTTCATCTGGAAAACCCGAGCAGGGGAACTTATGTTGAAGAATGCATGTAAAGAGGCAAAAATTCAGAAGGCAAGAGCTGAGCATTATCTGGAAGAGAGTCAGGGTAGATGGGTCAGAATAACTGAGGCTCATTTGAAAGAAGACCAGAAGATGCAAACCAAGATGGAGCAGTTGGAATCCAGTGAGAGAAGAAGCCAAGAAGCAATTCTAGCCGCTCAAAAGGAAATCTCAGAGTTAAAACTCCGGGCAGGGTTAAAAAGATCCAAAGAGCAAGATAAGTATCGGAAGATGACGAATGCCATCGCAACCAGAAACCTTCTCATCAGGACCATCACAGAGCACCCAGTTGGACCTGTGATTGATGCTCTCCTGAAGGAAGTCAGGGAGGATGCATATGGATTGGATGTTTGATTTTCTTTGTACTTGTTTTTGTATTTCAACTCACCATGGGAGTTTACTTTGTTGTATTCATGAACTGATAGTTTATGTATTATTGTTGTATTTCGACTCACCATGGGAGTTTTTTTGTTGTTGTATTCATGAACTGGTTGTATTTTGGCAATGCCACTTGTATTCTATGTATTATTGGTTTTTGTGGATTCCGTTCACTCCAACCTCTTTATCTCCTCCAAGGGGTCTGGACGGTCAAAACCAAGAACCAAGCCGGATACCCTCAAAAGACAAATAGGCATATTGCATTGTATCCTGACCATTGTTTTGTTTTTGTTTTTTGCAGGTGTTTTGTTTTATCACTTTGTTGATTGTTTCAGGAAATATTGCTTGCAAAAGGGTCTTTTCCGTCAACCGAGTCCACAGATATCCAACTCGACACAACCTTCCGAGTCTACAAATGGATCAGCTACAACAAGAATTGACAGATGTGAGGACTCGAATGGCATATGTGAGGACAGAGGTGAGGACCCAAATGAATCAATTTATGACTATGATAACTGGACTGGCCCAGTCTCAGGAAAGGTTGAGGGAGTTGGTCGAGCAGAAAACCCCGGAAGATAACCATGCAGGCACTGGAGGTACTAGTAACAACGAGCGCGAGCAGCCGCGAACGACTCCGGTAGTGTTTGGACCTGACAACAATCTTGAAGCTAACATCATTAGGAATGGCCAAAGGAATACTGGAGAACATATTCTACAAGAATATCCTCAAAATGAGCAATTTACAGTGTTAGGTGATGGGGCAGATGAAGCTTATGACCGTCGGTTGGACGAGATATCAGAAAAATTAAGATCCTTAGAATCCCAGAACTCCTTGGGATTTGATGTAATGGACACGGGCCTAGTTGAGGGGGTAAGGATTCCCCACAAATTCAAACCCCCGTGTTTTGAGAAGTACAATGGAACGTCCTGTCCTCACACTCATTTGCAGTCCTTTCAAGGAAGGTTTAAGGCATACACTATGGATGAGAAGCTATAGATGTTTTATTTTGAAGATAGCTTGATCGGGGCATCTAGAGAATGGTACTCACACTTATCCAAGGCCACTGTCAGAAATTGGAAAGATTCGGCTGAACCTTTTATGCGCCATTATCAATACAACTTGGATATGGAACCTAACAGGACTCTCCTAATAGGAATGTCTCAATCTTCGAGGGAAAGTTTCCGTGAGTACGCTCAGAGGTGGAGACAGTTGGATGCTGCTGTCCAACCTCCAATGTCAGAAAGGGAGATGGATGAAATGTTCATGAATACCCTACAAGGAACTTATAATGATAGACTTGCTGCTTTCTCTTCCACTAGCTTTGCTGATGTGGTCATAGCGGGAGAGAAAATTGAAAGTTTTTTGAAGATTGGCAAGATTTCTGATAATGGCGCCAGCTCCAGCAACACAAAGAAACCATTTTCCGGACCCCGAAGGACATGAGAAACTAATTCAGTGCATATTGGTAGAGGTAGGCCTAAGTATTTACAAAGGACAGTGGCTGCTATCACCATTCCTACTCCAGCACCTCAGCAACAACAGTTCCCACAACAGCAGCAAAGACCTTTCAACAACAATAATCAACAACAACGTCCATTTCAACAAAGAACTTCTCAGATCAACAGGGTAATCGATCTCATTCTGATGCCCTATGCAGTGTTATTCCCATAATTGTTGAAACTCAACTTGATTGAACTGAGGACTTTGGCTCCACCAGATCCTCTCAACCTTCCAAGAAATTATGATGTCAACGCAAGATGCACCTTCCACTCAAATACTCCCGGCCATGCCACAGAAAAGTGTAGGGCCCTGCATATGAAGGTCCAAGACCTGATTGATTCCACAGCCGTAAACTTCGCACCTCCTCTGAGTGTCACCAAAAATCCAATACCTAACCACGGTGGGCCTATGATTAATGATATCGAGGAAGACCAACCAGTAATCCTGATTGATGATATTGCAAGTGTTCGACCACCTCTAGCCGAGGTAAAAGCTCAACTTTTAAAATGCCAAGTGTTTACAGGTTGTGAAGCCTACTGCGAAGCTTGTAAGGTTACTACTAATGGTTGTGCAAGTTTGAAGAATGGTATCAACAGTCTGATTAAGGAAGGCATCCTGCAGATAACACAAAATACTGCAGATAACACAGAATGGTATCAACAGTTCAAGCTTCTAGAACTGCAACAAAAATCACTTCTACAAATACAACAAAAATTATTTCAACGGAATCGGCTACAACAACAACAAACACCAGCAGTGATGTTTCATCATTTACTATCTACTACGACCCGACAATGGTCCCTGTTCCAAAATCTCACAATGACAACTTCTAGCAACATTCTCACCCCAACAACATTCTCTCATTAGCTTGTCAGATTCCTACACTTGTGCCACCTTCAGTCAGACCCCCTGTTACTATATATTATGATCCGCAGACAATCATGACTCCCTCTTTTGCTGTAATTAGTCCGGTGACCATCATCGTGCCTGGGCCAATTCCTTATGATAACAACAGTGTCGTGCCTTGGCATTATGGTTCGGATGTTTACTGCCACGGAAGAAAAATCACTCTTGACTCCTCAACATCTGCACCACAGGTAGACAATGTAGGGGGAGGTGGAGGCTTCACTAGAAGCGGATGTCTCTTCGTTTCACAAATTCCCAGAACTAATACCGAAGCGGAAGCGGCTGCCAAAGCTAAAGGTAAAAGTGTGGTGCCAGGAGAACCTGCTTTAAAAGAAACTCAGAAGATGCCCTTTGATCAGGATGTAGACGAGTTTATGAGGATTATCAAAAGAAGTGACTACAAAATCGTGGATCAGCGCCACCAAACACCCTCCAAGATATCCATATTATCACTTCTTATGTGTTCCGAGGCTCACTGGAATGCACTACTCAAAGTCCTGCACGCAGCTTATGTTCCTGAAGAGATCACTGTCAATCAGTTGGAATCAGTAGTAGCAAATGTCAATACTAATCATGGACTAGGATTTACCGGTGCTGATTTGACTACAGAGGGGCGTAACTACAACAAGGCATTACACATCACTCTGGAATGTAAAGGGGTTATGCTTTCGCACGTCCTTGTTGACACTGGATCATCACTCAATGTCCTGCCAAAGAAAGCCTTAGTCAAACTGGAGTATGATGGTATAGCCCTCCGTCCAAGCAACCTAGTTGTAAGAGTTTTTTATTGTTCTAAGAGATTGGTTCTCAGAGAGGTGGAGCTACCCGTGGTAATTGGCCCACAAGTTTTCAAAACTACCTTCTACGTGATGGACATACAGCCTGCCTACAGTTGTTTGTTTGGTCAACCATGGATCCATGCCGCCGGCGCGGTAACGTCAACCCTTCACCAGAAGTTAAAATATGAGTGGGAAGGTCAGATTATCACTATCTGTGGAGAAGATGATATCTTTTTCAGTCACCTGGCTATGTACAAGTACATAGAAATGGATGGAGAAATCCATGAAACCATGAGCCAGGGTTTTGAAGCTTTGAATGTCAATGATGCTACAACTGAGGTGTTTGCTGAATCCCAAGAGGAGAGGATGGGTACCTCAATTGCTTCCTACAAGCAGGCTCGGAAGGTTGTGGAAGAAGGGAATGCCCAAGGGTGGGGCAAGCTGCTGAAGGTGGAAATGAAAGAAGACAAATACGGTTTGGGTTACAAACCATCCCGAAAAATTCAAGAGGAGGTTGATGGAGGGCCAAAGTTCATAAGTGGGGGAATGATGACCCCTGATGTTGTCAACACTTTGAAAGACGAGGCTGAGAGCGACTACAACCTGGAAAACTAGATCCATCCAAGAGTCCCGGAGCGACAAGTCCTCAACTTGTCTTCCAAGGAAATTATAAAGGTTAATGCTGCAGAGTAATTATTATTTCCTATTTTAAGCATGCATCAAAGTCATGCATCTTGCTCAAGATGTCAGGACT
Source organism: Lathyrus aphaca (assembly GCA_963966055.1). Classification (NCBI taxonomy): domain Eukaryota; kingdom Viridiplantae; phylum Streptophyta; class Magnoliopsida; order Fabales; family Fabaceae; genus Lathyrus; species Lathyrus aphaca. Next base: position 248,498,183 of record OZ014525.1, on the reverse strand, counting down.
CATTTTGTAATTGGACCATATGTATATGTGCAAATTGAATATTATTGAACAATGGACATCTTTTTGCAAACAACCTTTTTCACTCACTGTCTTTTCATTTTTTTTTATTTTCGCACAAAGTAATAAATGGCAATGTTTTTCCAAATAAAAACTTCATTTACTTACTTTTTCTAAAAATAAAATCAATCACTAAAATGAACCAAAATCTCAACCCTTGCAGAAATAGCCCTCCAGATTGCACTAACAACGACACTGTTATGACCTTGTATAACTTCGACAATCGGATTAATCAAGCAAATGAAGGGGTTGAAAAAGACTATGATTTACCTGAAGAGTTAGCCAAGTTATTAAGACAAGAGGAAAAGATGATTGCTCCTTATCAGAAGGAGATTGAGACTGTTAATCTTGGTTGTCGCTCCCACCAAATGAGGCCGAGTCAAATGGGGTACAGACGCGAACGGTCGGCGAAAGGAGAGAGAACACACACGGGTGAACTCAGAAGAAAAGAGTCGCCAGCTAGGCATTTTTATCCCGGAGGAAAGGTAATGCTGCATAGACCTAGAAAGATATGGATAAGACGATTGCGAACCAGAGAAACTAAGAAAGGGGGTTGGTTACAACCTGGGAAGGTATTAGCACCCAGATCGTCCGCCGTACTCGACGGGATCCACGCTTGAAAGATTTGTGTTTTAAAGGGGTAGTGTCGATGCAATTTGTGTATCAAAGCTGGAAAGAATGCAAGTGTCAGTGTAAAAGAAATGTGAAGTGTATAAGAGAAGTGTTGGTGTAAGAAAAGAATATGAAGCTCAAGAATATGAGGCTTAAAGAATAATACTAGAAGAGGGGAATATACAGAGACTTTTGTTCGATAACTGTTAAGTTATGCCTACGTATCCTCTCGTGCAATGAGGAAGTCAGAACACCGTAGTTCGACTCAAAGAGACTGAAAGATAAATTGACTTGTGAACTGCTTGCTTGTCTATGCTCAAGTGTATGACCTGTCTGGCTCAGGTGCAAACTGTCTTGCATTAGACGGAAGAAGCAAGTTCTCGGTTATGAGTGAAGATGATGAGAGAAGAATCCCGGAGGAGACGATTATTGTTTGTTTTTGTGCTTTCAATCTTTTATTGCTTTTTGATGTTTATCATAAGAAAATGAGCTTAAGCCTAAACCAAGGGTTAGTAAACTCATCACATCCTCCCTCTGATTAGGGGTAATGAGAATACCTTAAGTATGAAGTAAGCACCTCACACTTAATCACCATGATGTAGGATTAAGATCATTAACCTATTTGCCTTTATTTAGATGTTTTTGGAGGTTTTTGTTTAGTGTTGATTAATGAGACTAAGCCATAATCAAGGATTTAATGGACCCATTACACCATCCTAATAGAAGGATAATAGATGTGAACATTTAAGCTGAGAAAGACTCCTCAACTTAATCCATGATTAGGGATTAACCTCATGACAAAACAAAACCTTTATTAAAGTGGATTTTAGTTAATGACAAGATTAAGAAGTGGATTTTATGGTTTGTAAGACAACTTGAGGAGGACTTGTCCATTAACACTGGGGTTAGTCCTTCTTAACCAATTAAGGAAGAATTAGAACCCTAATGCCAGGCCCAAGTTACAAGCTTGATGTCCTGATAATTATTGAGTGAATTGATTAAAGGATTTAAACACATTAAGGGTTTAACACTTAGGATTAAAGTTATACACTCCATCCTAATAGAAGGATGCAGGCATAAGCTTAATCACAAAGCCTTAAAACCTTTAGGGTTTAGTCCTTGATTATGAGATGAGAAGAGAAGACCCAAAGATGACACAAAGGTAAAAGCTAAATGGGGAACTAATCCAGCCCTAACTGTTATCATACTTGGAGATCCTAGGGTTTATGAGGCTTAAGAGAGAAAGAATCTTCAAAGAGCCACCAAGGAGAGAAGCAGATGAAAGGAGAAAGAAGCAGAGAGAAGCAAGACAACTTGCTTCACTTAAGAAGACAAGTTGCTTGAAGAAAGAAAGTGGGAAAGAGCGTGAATGAGAAATCTCACTCAAAGGCAAGATAAAATGCAGCAATGATACAAGAGAGGGATGAGAAGAGATTTGTGAGAAGTGAAGGCAAATTCACTTCTCAAAACAACTTACCACCTGAAAAGTTAGCAAAAGGAATGAAATGCAATGCAAATGAGATGAAATGTCATGATGCAAACCAAAGTCAGAAGCATAAACATGATTCCAATGATTCTAAGAGATGAAGCAAACACATGTCAAGAGTTGTGGATGATCATACAAGGATGAGGATGCAAATGAAGTATGCTTTGAACCATGAAAGTTCATGAAAGTTTATGAAATGATATGAATGCATAACATGGAAAGTGAAAGATGAAATGGTCAAACATGATTATAATATGTCCTAAGATGTCTTATGAATCATGTGGATGCACAAAACGTCATGGCAAGCTCTTGAATGCAAGCAAATGAGAGATGGATGCAAAGGAAGGCACAAATTAGGGTTTACATACAACATACAATGCAAAAAATTCAAAACCAGAAGCAAATTACATGACAAAAAATTGAAAATGGGATCAAAGGAGCCCTAACCCTACACAAGTTCACTGCCCAAAGGAGGGGACCTAACTCTTAACCTAGTGCAAGTTATGAATTTCTCAAGTCAATTAGGGTTTTGGGATACCTCACCAAGAAAAATACAAAACAAATTGAAAATGAAGTATGAATTCAAACCAATTTTATCCTATAAACTACATGCTATGAAGGATGCAATGCAAGAAGAACCATCATCAAACTCTTAAAGGTTAGGCAGAATGAATTTTTCAAAGTTTGCACAAAAATATTGCCTTCAAATGAATTTAATTCCAATGAAAATTGTCAAAATACATCAAGAACCAAAAAGAAATTTGTTTTGAGAGTTTGATAATGTTTCTAAATGTTTTAAAATGCAATGTGAATTTTTTTGTGATTTTTAAATACCTAAATGTATTTTTAATTAATTAATTTTCATTAACTAATTAAAAATAAACATTTAAATGATTTAAAAATAATTTTTAATGCAAAAAATAAAAATAAAAATGTTTTTGGGTTCTGAAAATTATTGAAATGCTTGACAAAAATTTTCAGAATTTTTAAATAATTCGTGCAAATAAAATATAAACAAAATGAATTAAAATTGAATAAAATGAAAAGTAAGTTGAATGAATGGATCAGATTGGTTCTGGGCTTGTGAGGGTTGACTTGGCGCCACATCCAAGGGCCCAGGTTCAAACCTGGCTAAACTTACTTAATATTTAATTAATCTTGGATTTAATTAATTAATGACTGATTAATGGCTAATGGGAAGATCTTGTCCATACATGCACGCGCGGGAAGGCAGATCCAAGGGTCTCAATTCAAAACTGGCATAAACCCTAATTAGGGCTAATGACATTCAGATGACCGGAACAGTGGTTCCGGTCATCTTCTCCGGCAGGCACAAACCCTAGTTCTCTATATAGGTTACCAAACATCAAATTTCCTTCACCAAAATGATTCTCTCATCAATCTAATCCTAAACCCTCACCTCAAATTCATTTATTTTCACTCGCAAGCCTGAATCGAAGCAAAGTATAAAACACGGGCAAATGTTCAGAGATATCATACATGCTGGTTTCTTCACCATTTCCAAAAATAAATGCATATTCATGATCAGGAGAACACATAGTATCATAAAAGAACTCAAAAATTAGTTTCTGGAAAAAATGTTCTTCATGTTACCTGAGATGGAGCTTCTCTGTTTTTGAGCTTTCTGGACTTTCCCTTTGTGTAATCCTGCTTCTTTGAACCTCCTGATGATGGAATGAAGCTTAGAAAGCTTGAGGAGTGGCTGGTTTGAATGATTCAGCTCTGGTGTAGCAGAAATGGTGAACTTTGTGTGTGATGTTTCAAGCTATTTCAGGGGGTGGTTCTGGTTCTATGAGTGATTTGTGACTTGTTGGTGGAAGAAAAATGAAGGTTTAATGGTTGTGTGAAGAAATTCGAAGAGAGGAAGCTTTTGGCAGATTTTGTGGATGCTGGAATGTGGGAGAGTTGTGGCTTGTGTATGGCCATCTTTAAGATGCTGGAAGTCCACATTTTAGACTCTGATTGGGCAGAGAGTTGTTGCTGGCCTAGCTTGATTGGTATGGGCCATTTTGCATAAAGTCAACTTTTGTGTAAGAAGAGGTATGGGCTGGTTCAGTCAAGGTACAAAGGCATGGCTTGGCTCAGCATGCTTCAAGGAGAACCATGGAAATGAATTTGAGGCAATGCAGCAAGTGGATTAGGGTTTGTGTGAAGTTTTGCAATTTTCACAAAGTTTGGCCCTTTTGTGATTTCTTGAAGCATAAGTCATGAAACTTGGTGATTCTTTGGTGCATTCTGATTTTTAGGTCATGGTTTATGTTTGTGTAATGCATAGAAGTCCATTTGAGGTCACATTTTGCCTTGGCATGAGGTTTTGCAACTTTGCCTCTTTGGTACTGTAGACACCCTAAATTTGCCCTCTGGTTTTCTAGTTTTATTCTGGCTTTTCGTTTCGCATTCATACGCATTTTGCATATCATTTGCATAGGATCCTAAGACATGGGATCAAGATCATCGGAAGAATTAGGGTTCACGTCATTGTTTGCAGATTATCAGAGGATTTAAGGATTTCACTATGCAGCAATCAATGACATCATTTTCTTATGCTCTGGTCAAAATTAGGGTTTATTTTCCTGATTTTGTGGTCTCCAAGGACTTCGCGTCTGAAGACTGCTCACTTATTCATCAGGTCCATCATCAGGATATTTTCCTCTTCATCGATTTATGAGGGGATTTCTTCAAGTGCAAGTTATCTGGGCTATTTCTCAGGAAATGAGCATTCAAAGTCAAGTTGTGGTGTGTTGAATTCGCTAGGTCGTCAAGTTGTGGTTCACGAGGAGCTTTGGGCCATTTTATTTGTTTAGTTGTTCATTTGTGGATTTATCTTCCAAGTGATTTGATTGTGAAAGATTTGAAGTGATTCAAGACTTATTTGGCCACGGATTCAGATGGTTGATTAGTTCAGAGAATTGTTTGGTGGCATTTTGCTTCACGTTTTTATCAGAATTGTTAGTAGAAGTTCTAGTGCGGTTGTTGGATCAAACTCAATCAGTGAAAGGTGTTGGTGGAGTCCATTAAAGTTTATTTCGAGTTTTATTCATTGTCCATATTTCTAGCCAATTTTCTTTCCCATATTCATTTCCTATCCATTATCCGATTTTATACATCCCATATCATTTTTAAATCCATTTCTTTTTATTCAATCCAACATCACTTTCCATTTATCTATAAATCCATCATTGATCCAATTCAATTTTTCTATCCAAATTTGAGTCATTTCGAATAATAATCCAAAATTTTATTTCAATATTGTCATAACCAATTTCAAATACCCATTCATTTTCATGTTCCATTTGTAATTACCATTTACAATAATCATATTCATATGCCGATTATTCATATCTATTCATTTCCATCATTACCATCCATCTACCGTTTTAACTCAAGTTCATCATTATCATTATACACACAAAAACCACTATAAAATAAAAGAATTTCATTAAGCCCATATCATCCTTTTTGTGTCTATCTTGGCCCATTTACCAAACAAAGTCATAAAAGGAGACCTTGACCTAGATATAAAAGAAAAGGACACGGATCCCTAATGAAAAAGGGAGAAAAAAGGTATGAGGCAACAAGCCAGAAAACGGCGCCTCTACCACCAACAAAACCTATCCACATACACAACCATTCTTCTCAACTAGCTCACACCAACATAACCTTCATCAATTTTCATTCCAACAAAACTCAACCCAGAATTCAACATCCTCTTCATACTAACTCACATCTCATTTCATCTTCATGGTATTGCTCAAGAACACATCACCCATCAACAACATAAACATGTTGTGAAACAAATTTGAAGAAGAATGAGATCACGAAAACCGAGCCATCCCCACTATATTCCACCTTTGTTACCATACGAACATCACACAACTTCAACAAACCAACACAAATTGTAGAAACCTGTCTCATCACCCAACACGCCAAAAACATTTCCTCTTCTTCAACTCATATCAACCTTCCACAAACCTTCATATCCATAACATCATCACCGCTCAAAATCTCAATCACTCCTCTTCCTCATCAATTTCGCCAAATCGTAATCCCTGTTCAACATTCTCCATCAAATCTGAATAACAAACTCATAACTCTTCATTCAACATACACACCAACGCAGGTCTTCATCCCCTGTCTCACCTTCATAAACTCTTCAGCCTTCCACGAACAGAACCAACCACATCCCCTCATCACTCCTTCAGCTCTTCATCCTAAACCACCACCCCTGTTTAAACCCGCATCACGTTTTCACCATCACCACCGCGCCATCAACCGAACCTTCCACAACTCATCAACTTAATTCATCTTCAAAACCCCAACAACACAGTGGCGATTTCCATCTCAGACCAAAAGACAAAACAGATTTGAAGATGAAGAGAAAACAGAAAAGAAAATCTGAAACGGTGAGAGATATCGTGAACCCCAAAACTCACCTTCAGTAAAGCGAACACAAACCCTCCCAATCTTCTTCAACAAACACCAACCCCTTTCAAAAAAACTCTAACAGTCGAACCAAAATGCACAAGCCGAGTCGGAGAATAGGAGCTCGCAAGAGGCGCACGATTTCTCGTTGTTTCGTCAAATCGGAACCGCAATTAAAGCTGGGAAGCAGACCGTGAAATCGCTGAAGAGAAAGGTCGCGATCGAGGTCGTGGTGCTGTAGGCATTTCCCGGTGAAGATCGAAGGCGAATCCAATTGACGGTGAGGGTTCAGTTGCGATTTGGGAAGTCGAAGTCGGAATGGATATGGAAAGGAAGTCCGATGAGAATATGTTGAAGGGGTGGATTTACTCTGAACCACGTGTTTTGAGTTTTGATTTTGGTTTCGTTTCTTTTTTTTCTTTTTGGATCGTTTACTGATCTATGTGTCTCATTTCTTTTTTAAAAAAAAGCAAACCCTGTTTTGTTTATCTTATTTACATTTGCATTTTGTTTTAATTTTCAAGTTGGTTGTCTGCTGGATATGGGCTTTTGGCTCAAGCCCATTGATAAATCGCTGATCTCACCACTGTTCCATCTACATTACCCTCATGTTTTCACTTGTTTTTCATTGCAATATCTTATTGTCTCGTTTTTTTTATATATATTTAATTATTTTTATTAACATTTGTCAAGATTTAGGTTTAGATTTAACTTAGTTTTTTTACTTATTATTTATTTTAATCTTAATTTTGTTAGTTCTGTGTATGTTTTTCTATAGTTTAGATTTTCTATTTTTTGTTTAAATTAATTAGGATTGCATCTAATCTTGGTTCTAGCTTTGAACGTTGTTTTGTAGGTTTATGGTTTGATTTCGAGGATGTCGAATTTGGCTTGATGATAGCCGTATGGTTGTTTGTTTGCTCATGGATTATTGACTTGTCAGTGTTCGTAGAATTTTGGATGCAATTTGAGATAAACAGTGGACTATTGCTTGGAATTGAAGGCTCGTCTTGATAAATATTATTTTAATCTTGTTTCTTTATGTTGGTCGTTTTTGTGCGGGAAGACCACATTAGACTGATACCACGATGATGGACAATTGTGAATGACTGTTGAGATCATTTTGGACTTGACATTTCTTTTTGCGCTTATTGAAGAGGCAACGGACCTTCTCCGTTAGGTACCACTAGGGCCTGATTATACTTATTGCATGCCGTTGCATCTGGAATTCCTACTGGTGTAGGCTCTGTTTGTGCATTGCTCATCTCCTCTTCATCGCATTCTCATCTCTTTATCTTATTTCTTCTTCATATCGCATTCTCGTCTTCTTATCTTATTTCTTATTCATCTTATCTTATTCCTCATCTTCTTCTATTCGTTCTTAACTTGAGGTGTGCCTAGGCCACCATGGAGATTCTCCTTTCATCTTTCTCTTCTTCTTTCTTTCTTCATTAGGATAGTGAGCCTCACTAACCTAGGACCATCCGAGCATGTGAATATTGATTAGTCCCCCACTTAGCTTTTACCTTTGTGTATCTTTGAGTCTTCTCTCCTCATCTCATAATCAAGGACTAAACCCTAAAGTCTTTAAGGCTTTGTGATTAAGCTTATGCCTGCATCCTTCTATTAGGATGGAGTGTATAACTTTAATCCTAAGTGTTAAACCCTTAATGTGTTTAAATTCTCTAATCAATTCACTTAATAATCACCAAGACATCAAGCTTGTAACTTGGGCCTTGCATTAGGGTTCTAATTCTTCCTTAATTGGTTAAGAAGGACTAACCCTAGTGTTAATGGACAAGTCTCCCTCAAGTTGTCTTACTAACTATAAAACTCACTACTTCATCATATCATTAACTAAAATCCACTTAATAAAGGCCTTGTTTTGTCATGAGTTTAATCCCTAATCATGGATTAAGTTGAGGAGCATTCCTCAGCTTAAACATTCTCATCTATTATCCTTCTATTAGGATGGTGTAATGAGTCTGTTTAATCCTTGATTATGGCTTAACCTCATTACTTAACACTAAACAAAAAAAACAACAAAAACATCTAACTAATCACAAGTAGGTTAATGATCTTGATCCTACACCATGGTAATTAAGTGTGAGAAGCTGACTTCACACTTAAGGTATTCTCATTACCCCTAATTAGAGGGAAGATGTGATGAGTTTACTAAATCCATTGGTTTAGGCTTAAGCTCATTAATCTGAACAAATCTTCAAAAAGCAATAAAAGACTGAAAACTCAAAAACAAATAATAATCGTCTCCTCCGGGATTCTTTTCTCATCTCATTCACTCATAAACGAGAACTTGCTTCTTCCGTCTAATGCAAGACAGTTAGCACCTGAGCCAGACAGGTCATACACTTGAGCATTGCCAAGTAAGCAGTTCACAAGTCAAATCATCTTTCAGTCTCTTTGGGTCGAACTACGGTGTTCTGACTTCCTCATTGCACGAGAGGATACGTAGGCATAACTTAACAGTTATCGAACAAAAGTCTCTGTATATTCCCCCTCTTCCCAGTCTTATTCTTTAAGCCTCATGGTCATGAGCATTTCATTCCTGATCTCACACTGACACTTCACTTATACACTGCATTTCTCTTACACTGACACCTGTACATCCTTTTCCAGCTCTTTTATGCACAGATTGCACTGACACTACCCCTTTAAAACACAAATTTTTCAAAGCGTGGATCCCGTCGAGTACGGCGGACAATCTGGGTGCTAATACCTTCCCAGGTTGTAACCAACCCCCTTTCTCAGTCTCTCTGGTTCGCAACCGTCTTATCCATATCTTTCTAGGTTTATGCAGCATTACCTTTCCTTCGGGATAAAAATGCCTAGCTGGCGACTCTATTCATTCCCTGTGAGTTCACTCCTGTGTGTTCTCACATCCTCCTTTCACCGACCGTTCGCGTCTGTACCTTTATCTGGGCCAGTCCCACTTATCGGGAGCGACAACTTGGCGACTCTGCTGGCGACCCTTATACTGTAACCAGGGCTTCTGGTTCTTTTTGTGGGTTCCTCCTAGCGCTTGTTTGATTTGTGTTTATTGGGGTGTTATGTGTGTTTATGTATTTATGTTATTGCTTTATGTACAGTTTTTTTATTGCCTTCTTTACAGCTTTACATATATCATACTGTCATACTGCTTTGGCTGGATCTGGTTTTGTTGCTTTGGTGGGTTGGGTTCTATTGAGAGTTAAGGTCCTATACCTGGGACCTGAGTGACACCTAGGCTAGATTGGTTCATGTTCTTTCCCATTCCATTTCGGTCTGGTGCGGGAATATGAAACACGGTTCAGATATGGGTTTCTTCTTGAGAACTCTGTGCTACAGATTTCCTGTAGTGCTAGGGCTATCTGGGAAGCCTGCTAAGTCTGGATGACCTTTATTATGACCTTCAGAAACTGAGGAGAATTAGAGGAGGATTTTTATGGTTATTGTAAACACTATACCTCCGGGTTAGAAGTGTTTACACTTCTCATAACTGATCCAAGTCTGAGGATCCTTGTTTTAGAACACTACCTGTGAGGGGGTTGAGCTGTTTACAGATTTGCAGGAACCCATGACCTCAACATACCCTCATTGCCAGTGCAGTTCTATGTTTTGATCCGGTCACTATGATCCTGAAGTTCTTGACCTTTGGTTTTCGGCTACTATTTTGGGTTATTATACAGAGATCTTGTGGTTACAGACACTCGATTCTTGGTCCGGCATTCCAGATTCCAGGCAGTTTCCAGCTGTGATCCCATGTCTTTGCATCTTTTGCATCATCATATTGCATTTTGCATTCGCATCAGCATTGCATATCCTTTTTCCAGAGAGCTCATCCTTCCTCTTTTGTCCATGACCAGCCAGTTGATTTCCCGGTACTCAGTTTGAACAAGTGTTAATTGTTGGAAGACGACAGTGTTTGAAGGAAGATTGAGCAGTGTCAAGAGGTAAAGGGTCAGATTGGGAGCCGTCAGTAGCTATGTCAGAGAACAACCGTCAGAATGTTGAGTTTCCACCTGGTTTCACTTCAATGACCAATCCTTTGTATGGTCTTTCTCCTGATGAGGATCTTCCACAAGTGAACAATCTTGCTCAAGCTCAGCCTGCACAGACCCCGGTCGTGAATCAGAATGTACCTGAACCATCTGATGTCCGAGGTGGACCTTCATCTTCTTCTGATTCTACAGATTATCAGAGTTTTGCCTTCCCTATGCCAGATTTCCAAGGGGCAATCCCTCGTGCGAAAACCAAGGATCCACGAGCTATTGATCCTGCTGAGAGGTTTCGTGTGTTGGAGGAGCAACTCAAAGCCTTATCGGATCCTGATGCCTTTGGTTTTGATGCTCTAAACATGTGTTTGGTGCCTGGTCTTGTCGTTCCTCCAGATTTCAAAACTCCGAAGTTTGAGAAATACACTGGTGTCAGTTGCCCGAAGTGTCATTTGGTGATGTTCTGTAGAAAAATGACTTCTTATGCCTGCAATGATAAGTTGATGATTCACTGTTTTCAGGACAGTTTAAGTGGGGCATCTTTAAGTTGGTACATGGATTTGGAAAGCAGTCATATCCGATCTTGGAATGATTTATCCAGAGCTTTCGTAAAGCAATACCAGTACAATATGGACGTGGCACCCAATCGCACGCACTTGCAGAGCCTATCCCAGAGGAGTGGTGAATCTTTCAGAGAATATGTACAGCGGTGGAGAGAATTGGAAGCCCAAGTACAACCACCACTTTCAGACAAAGAATTAATTGACCTGTTCGTGGGCACCTTGCAGGGTCTATACTTGGAAAGAATGAGTAGCATTGGGATGACAAGCTTCTCTGATTTGATGATAGTTGGAGTACACATTGAGAGCTTGCTCAAAAATGGAAAGATCCAAGACTTTTCGAATATCCCAGCTAGTAGAAGTGAATCTGTTGTTAGCTCCCAAGAGGAAGAATGGTATGATACCAATGCAGTCATGGCCAATGTTGCATATTCTGGACCAACATCTTCTCAGAGATCATCTATTCCCGTGTCTGGTTACTCTTATGGGCATTCGGCAATGCTTAGAACACCATGTCAGAAACCCTGGGCTCCTCCTCGTCCAAATCTGCAATCTCATGGTCGAAGACCTCAGAATCAACTTCAGAGCCAGCCTAGGCCTCGTAACAATATGGAAAGAAGGATTGCTCCTCTTCATCCAGTCCCCATGGCATACAGTGAACTCTTGCCACATCTAGTTCAGAGCTCTTTGGTGGTTCCTAAGCCTCTCAAGCCGTTACCAGGGCCGTACCCTCCAGGGTACAATCCTCATGAGCAGTGCGGATATCATGGTGGATCAATGGGTCATTCAACTGTAGATTGCAAAGCTTTTCAAGCCAAAGTACAACAGTTGATCGACAAGGGCTACATCTCCTTTCCAGAAGGAAGCTTGGTTGTGCACGTCAACCTCTCGCCTGATTGAGTCCAAAGACTTCGAAGAAGCGTCTCCTGATTCAGTGGCTCGGACAAAATGTCATCAGAATTGGTGATCATTGTATCCTTTTCATCATTTGCATTGTAGTTTCTTTCCTGTTAGCAGCTACTTGTCTTTTAAGCATTGTTATTTTGAATGGTAATGTTAATGTAGTGATCTTGCACTTTTTGAATCAATTATGTCGCATTCGCTCATTTTTTCTTTCCTTGCATCAAAAACGAAAAATAAAAAAATTGCATCCATATACCTCCCATTTATTTCACTGTTGTTTAGCAGGTTTGAGGGAGGATGATGACAACTGGATACCCATAATTGTTGAAGGTATGCTTTCAGGGTAGAACTTGCTGACGATGTACAAGCATTGTTTCAATTCCCAAACACCGGAGATATAACGGAGATAGACCCTCGTCAACCCCTTTGAGCCTTGAAGTAGGAGTTTCTTTTCTGAACAGATAAACCCTCACATTTAACCCGGGGCAGGGTAGTCAGTAGTTAATTTGACCGAGCGTTCAAATTTCCAAAGGAGTGTGCATCAGAGGATCCATTACCTTTTCTTCAGTACACCTCAAGAGGTCAAGAGACGTGAAACCACAACGGTTATCCCTCAACAACAAAGGAATGAGGCAGTCAACCCTTTCAGCAAGTCATGACAAGCCAGCGTCACACGATTTGTTCCCAAAAAAAATCAAAAGAAAAAGAGAAACAAAGCCCGCTAAGTAGAAATTTTTTTGAAAACATATGACTTAGGCAAAAGTTAGGGCATCCCGCTGGACATCAAAATCGAAAAATTCGAAAAAAGGAACCAGTCCAGGCAAAAGTTAGGGAGTAAAAAAAAATGAAAGAGAATCTTCCATGAGAACAAAGTCGTGTGACCAGACACAAAGTCAGAATGGGTGACTGTTACTCCAAGAAACCTCATTGGTGCGTAAACCATCAACGTCATTGGTTCCTCAATCATTACAAAACCCTTGTGAGAAGCGAGCGCTTAAGTCGAATTAGCTGAACATAGGACTGGAGAACATCAAGGAGAATGGGTGGGCACAAATAAACTTTGAGCCATAAATCCTTCTTTCTAAAACCGTGAACCAGACCACGTTACAACCCTTGAAAGTCCTAATTGAATCGGGTTCAATTCTGAAAGCATATTACGACAAGGTTGCGTAAACTGACTCCTAACGATTTGCTAACTCAGCACTACGTTTGGACTAACCGTCCATTTGTCACACAATGTCACAACATTTAAATAAAATAAATTTTCAAAGCTTGCATGTGCACTGCATTAAAATTACCATTTGTGAATGTACAATTTTAATTGCAAGTCAGTCTGTGACGTCAGGGAAGTTCCTACAAATAACAATCACGAGGGAACTTGATTATTCAACAATGATGACCAGAGTCAAGCGCATCGTGTAGGCCTATGAATCAGGGGCATGTTATCCAGTGGTTTTGTTGACTAAGGAATCTGTCAGGGTAAAGAGAGTTCCCAAGCATCAGTTGATCGAGGAACGTCATTCAAAGCCAGTTGATCAGAGCTGAATCTGCCAAACAGGGGCAGGCCACCCGAAATTTCTGTTGTCCAAGGATGAAATCTTCCAATGCCCAGTCAGAGTGAGTCAAGTCGCTTCCACGCTCATACCGGGGCAAAATAATTCCAGAGCTCACTAAGTGCAACTCTCCTCGAGAGGACATCCAAGTCCGCCATGCCAAGAATTGGATAATTAGTGATAGTCTGTTCAGAGACTCACCCAACAGGGGCAAACTTTAGCTATGCAGAGCAAGTGTATCAGTAATCTCAGAGTTCAAGACGAGTGTCGGGAAATCATGCTACCCACCGTCGCCTTTGTCACCCTTCTCAACCAGAAGCCTTGTCACCTATGACTTTTTCCCCATCCTCGGGAGTTCTTATAGCTTTTCATAAGCATTGCATAAGTCATTTGCATACGTTACTCATGTCGCTCGAGCATAGAGCATATGTATCATAGTTGCATTGAGCATCCCCTCTCAAACTTCAGATCTCATCCAGGGCCTCGCAACCCCAACTTCTTGACATCTCAAAGTCCAGTTCTCGTCTGGCAAACCGTTTAAAAGTCCAGTTCTCGTCTGGCAAACCGTTTTAAAGTCCAGTTCTCGTCTGGCAAGCCATTTCAAAGTCCAGTTCCCGTCTGGAAATTCAACTTCAAATACCAGTTCTTGTCTGGTAGGCGAATCTTTTAACCAGTTCCCGTCTGGTCACCTTTTCATTTAGCCCGTTGAATGCCAGTTCCCGTCTGGTAGTCATTCTTTTTCAGAGTCAATGAACCTAAGGAGTCAGTTCTCGTCTGACGACTTATTCCTTGCCCATCAGTTCTCGTCTGTTGGCCTACCTTTTATAAACCGGTTCTCGTCTGGTAATTTACCTTCAAAGTCCAATTTTGTGGCAACCAAAATACCAAATCTCTATCAACCTGGCCTTACGCCCGGTCATCCTCGTTTCATTTTTCCGTGGCTTGCATGAGCATACGTTTGCATTGTACATCATTTGCATTGCATCTTCATACCGCATGGTTTCTGTTTTAGCTCTGATGTGGGGCAAGAATCGTTTCAAGACGTAATCTGGGGCAGTTATCTCAAGACTTGTTGAATTTCTGCGAGAGTTTGAAGACACCCGGGCAATTCTGGATGCCATGTCTTCTGTAAAATCCTCTAAAGATGATCTTTTTATGAAGGATGCAGTATGGTATGATGGAGATGTTAAGGAAATGTTAGTTCACTCAGGATGATCAGTAATACTTTTGTTGAGCTCAGAAGTTTGAAGCACTGTGTTAATTCTCAGGGAATGTCTGGTATTTATTTTACCAGCAGGGCATTGGAAGTTTATTTCTTCCCCGAGCATAAAGATCTTCTTTCAGCCGACAAGATTCCCTCATGAGGAGTTGGTTATTCGCATTCAGTCAAAGCCAATTTTCATTGGCATATCTTCCCAGCACAGTCGTCATGCTATACATGGGGCTTAATTTGGCTTATTTTGATCTCTAATTCTCCAGCAAAGTCTCTCCTCAGCAGAGCATTGCCAAATCTTTTCTCAACCATGCCAAAGGGTTGACACATCCCCAGCTGAGTTGGAACAGATGATAACCCCAACAAAACTTCAAGGCTAATTGAATCGTTCTCGTCCCCAAGCGGACTTATCTTTCCACAGCGAAGTTTTCCCAACAGGAAGCTGAAGGCCTTGCTTCCCCACAAAGTTAGAATTATCAGAATTCCCTCCTCAGCAGGATTGTATGATCAAGCATCTTCCCTAGCCAAGTCTAAAGATGATCTTTCCCCATAGAGTCATCGGGATTCTCATTTCCAAGGGATTTCCCCAGCAGAGCAAGAAGAAATTCTCCCCAGTGGAGTCAGAGCAGGATGATCAGATCCTCAGCAGATGTTCAAAACAGTTAAACGAAGTATACCTCACGCAGAGTCGTCTTTCCTCCAGTGAAAACCTCTCCAACAAGCATCAGGTTGCCAACACTTCGTTCCCATCAGAGTTAAAAGCTTTCAGCCCGTCAACAGTATACAAAATGCTTCCCAAATTCCCCAGCGGAGAGCTAAAGCTAAAACAGTTGCCTTACACTCCCAAACATCAGTATATACTCCTTGTGGGACCCGTCTGTGTCATATCCCCAGCAGAAAGCCAATGTATCCCCTTTGCACTCACAGATACATATATATATAATTTTCTTGACATCCGTCCGTGTCACCTTCCCCAGCATAATTACTTAAACACTTTGTAAAGCATATACTTGTTTATAATATACCTCTTGACACTCATTTATGTCACTCTCCCCAGCAGGTTGAACACTCAAATATACACCACTCATACTTATTTCACTTATACAGATACTCGTCCGTATCTTGTATACATCACTTATATCATCTCAGATTCGACACTAGTCCATGTTCTTTGTTAACCAGTTGGTACTCGTCGTACCATCATCTCAGAACATGCGTCAAGCGTTTGTTTCTACCTGATACTCGTCCGTATCATAGTCTTGAGGATGCTCGTCCGCATCTTTAATCCATACACTGTGTAAAACACTCTTGTCTTCTTGAATATAGACACTCGTCTGTGTCTACTATTCCCCAGAAGAGTCCCCTCAGATTCAACACTCATCCATGTTCTCTGTTAACCAGTTGATACTCGTCCGTATCATCATCTCTGAACACATGTCAGTATTTGTTTCTACTCGATACTTGTCCGCATCGTAGTCTTAAGGATGCTCGTCCGCATCTTTAACCTATACGCAAAACACTTATACCTTTTATTTCCTGGATATAAATACTCGTCCGTGTTTACTATTCCCCTGTAGGTCGCCAGCAACGCAAAATTTCTTTGGTTATCTGACATTCGTCCTATGTCATGATAAACCTTGAGAGCAGCCGTCCCCTGCTAGGTGATCGTCCTTCACCTTTTGATGATCGTCCTTCATCATTTTATCCGATGGTCGTCCCCATCGTTGATCTTTATCTGACATTCGTCCTATGTCATGATAAACCTTGAGAGCAGCCGTCCCCTGCTAGGTTATCGTCCTTCACCTCTTGATGATCGTCCTTCATCATGCTCGTCCGATGGTCGTCCCCATCGTTGACCTTTTATCCGGCATTCGTCCTATGTCGCGATACTTTCGACAGCCGTACCCTGCCAGGTGATCGTCCTTCACCTTAGATGACTGTCCCTCATCTTGTCCCTAATAGAGCAGCCGTCCCCTGCTAGGTGATCGTCCTTCACCTTTGATGACCGCCCCTCATCATTATTTCATTAATTCTTTAACCCGATGGTCGTCCCTGTCGTGGTCCCTTTTCCTTTTCCCGATGATCGTCCTTCATCAGTTTAGCCCGATGGCCGTCCCCATCGTTTGTTTACATTACTTTATGAACCTGATGGCCGTCCCCATCATTTTTCATTAATCCCCAGAGAGTCGTATAGCTTTACTTGATGGCCGTCCCCATCATAATCCTTTTTATCCCCAGCTTGTCGGCCGTCCCCGTCATTGCTTTATTTCCCGCACTTTTCCCAGCGTGTCGGCCGTCCCAGTCATTGCTCTTTCCCCAGCAGACGTCCTCTGCTCGACGGTCATCCTCCGTCGCCCACACTTTATGATATACTTTATTTCCTTTTACAATCTATATCCCTTTTCTTCTTCATTCTGTGAGTGCAAATTTTGGACTGTCTTTGGTATTCAACCACAAGTTATTTTGTTTGCCTGTTAAGCTGTCGCTTACATCCTGCATAGCTAACTCATGTTTGAATAGGGGCAGCTGTAGACACCCTAAATTTGCCCTCTGGTTTTCTAGTTTTATTCTGGCTTTTCGTTTCGCATTCATACGCATTTTGCATATCATTTGCATAGGATCCTAAGACATGGGATCAAGATCATCGGAAGAATTAGGGTTCACGTCATTGTTTGCAGATTATCAGAGGATTTAAGGATTTCACTATGCAGCAATCAATGACATCATTTTCTTATGCTCTGGTCAAAATTAGGGTTTATTTTCCTGATTTTGTGGTCTCCAAGGACTTCGCGTCTGAAGACTGTTCACTTATTCATCAGGTCCATCATCAGGATATTTTCCTCTTCATCGATTTATGAGGGGATTTCTTCAAGTGCAAGTTATCTGGGCTATTTCTCAGGAAATGAGCATTCAAAGTCAAGTTGTGGTGTGTTGAATTCGCTAGGTCGTCAAGTTGTGGTTCACGAGGAGCTTTGGGACATTTTATTTGTTTAGTTGTTCATTTGTGGATTTATCTTCCAAGTGATTTGATTGTGAAAGATTTGAAGTGATTCAAGACTTATTTGGCCACGGATTCAGATGGTTGATTAGTTCAGAGAATTGTTTGGTGGCATTTTGCTTCACGTTTTTATCAGAATTGTTAGTAGAATTTCTAGTGCGGTTGTTGGATCAAACTCAATCAGTGAAAGGTGTTGGTGGAGTCCATTAAAGTTTATTTCGAGTTTTATTCATTGTCCATATTTCTAGCCAATTTTCTTTCCCATATTCATTTCCTATCCATTATCCGATTTTATACATCCCATATCATTTTTAAATCCATTTCTTTTTATTCAATCCAACATCACTTTCCATTTATCTATAAATCCATCATTGATCCAATTCAATTTTTCTATCCAAATTTGAGTCATTTCGAATAATAATCCAAACTTTTATTTCAATATTGTCATAACCAATTTCAAATACCCATTCATTTTCATGTTCCATTTGTAATTACCATTTACAATAATCATATTCATATGCCGATTATTCATATCTATTCATTTCCATCATTACCATCCATCTACCGTTTTAACTCAAGTTCATCATTATCATTATACACACAAAAACCACTATAAAATAAAAGAATTTCATTAAGCCCATATCAT
Source organism: Lathyrus aphaca (assembly GCA_963966055.1). Lineage (NCBI taxonomy): Eukaryota > Viridiplantae > Streptophyta > Magnoliopsida > Fabales > Fabaceae > Lathyrus > Lathyrus aphaca. Next base: position 248,479,720 of record OZ014525.1, on the reverse strand, counting down.
CCTTTTTGTGTCTATCTTGGCCCATTTACCAAACAAAGTCATAAAAGGAGACCTTGACCTAGATATAAAAGAAAAGGACACGGATCCCTAATGAAAAAGGGAGAAAAAAGGTATGAGGCAACAAGCCAGAAAACGGCGCCTCTACCACCAACAAAACCTATCCACATACACAACCATTCTTCTCAACTAGCTCACACCAACATAACCTTCATCAATTTTCATTCCAACAAAACTCAACCCAGAATTCAACATCCTCTTCATACTAACTCACATCTCATTTCATCTTCATGGTATTGCTCAAGAACACATCACCCATCAACAACATAAACATGTTGTGAAACAAATTTGAAGAAGAATGAGATCACGAAAACCGAGCCATCCCCACTATATTCCACCTTTGTTACCATACGAACATCACACAACTTCAACAAACCAACACAAATTGTAGAAACCTGTCTCATCACCCAACACGCCAAAAACATTTCCTCTTCTTCAACTCATATCAACCTTCCACAAACCTTCATATCCATAACATCATCACCGCTCAAAATCTCAATCACTCCTCTTCCTCATCAATTTCGCCAAATCGTAATCCCTGTTCAACATTCTCCATCAAATCTGAATAACAAACTCATAACTCTTCATTCAACATACACACCAACGCAGGTCTTCATCCCCTGTCTCACCTTCATAAACTCTTCAGCCTTCCACGAACAGAACCAACCACATCCCCTCATCACTCCTTCAGCTCTTCATCCTAAACCACCACCCCTGTTTAAACCCGCATCACGTTTTCACCATCACCACCGCGCCATCAACCGAACCTTCCACAACTCATCAACTTAATTCATCTTCAAAACCCCAACAACACAGTGGCGATTTCCATCTCAGACCAAAAGACAAAACAGATTTGAAGATGAAGAGAAAACAGAAAAGAAAATCTGAAACGGTGAGAGATATCGTGAACCCCAAAACTCACCTTCAGTAAAGCGAACACAAACCCTCCCAATCTTCTTCAACAAACACCAACCCCTTTCAAAAAAACTCTAACAGTCGAACCAAAATGCACAAGCCGAGTCGGAGAAGAGGAGCTCGCAAGAAGCGCACGATTTCTCATTGTTTCGTCAAATCGGAACCGCAATTAAAGCTGGGAAGCAGACCGTGAAATCGCTGAAGAGAAAGGTCGCGATCGAGGTCATGGTGATGTAGGCATTTCCCGGTGAAGATCGAAGGCGAATCCAATTGACGGTGAGGGTTCAGGTGCGATTTGGGAAGTCGAAGTCGGAATGGATATGGAAAGGAAGTCCGATGAGAATATGTTGAAGGGGTGGATTTACTCTGAACCACGTGTTTTGAGTTTTGATTTTGGTTTCGTTTCTTTTTTTTCTTTTTGGATCGTTTACTGATCTATGTGTCTCATTTCTTTTTTTAAAAAAAGCAAACCCTGTTTTGTTTATCTTATTTACATTTGCATTTTGTTTTAATTTTCAAGTTGGTTGTCTGCTGGATATGGGCTTTTGGCTCAAGCCCATTGATAAATCGCTGATATCACCACTGTTCCAGCTACATTACCCTCATGTTTTCACTTGTTTTTCATTGCAATATCTTATTGTCTCGTTTTTTTTATATATATTTAATTATTTTTATTAACATTTGTCAAGATTTAGGTTTAGATTTAACTTAGTTTTTTTACTTATTATTTATTTTAATCTTAATTTTGTTAGTTCTGTGTATGTTTTTCTATAGTTTAGATTTTCTATTTTTTGTTTAAATTAATTAGGATTGCATCTAATCTTGGTTCTAGCTTTGAACGTTGTTTTGTAGGTTTATGGTTTGATTTCGAGGATGTCGAATTTGGCTTGATGATAGCCGTATGGTTGTTTGTTTGCTCATGGATTATTGACTTGTCAGTGTTCGTAGAATTTTGGATGCAATTTGAGATAAACAGTGGACTATTGCTTGGAATTGAAGGCTCATCTTGATAAATATTATTTTAATCTTGTTTCTTTATGTTGGTCGTTTTTGTGCGGGAAGACCACATTAGACTGATACCACGATGATGGACAATTGTGATTGACTGTTGAGATCATTCTGGACTTGACATTTCTTTTTGCGCTTATTGAAGAGGCAACGGACCTTCTCCGTTAGGTACCACTGGGGCCCGATTATACTTATTGCATGCCGTTGCATCTGGAAGTCCTACTGGTGTAGGCTCTGTTTGTGTATTGCTCATCTCCTCTTCATCGCATTCTCATCTCTTTATCTTATTTCTTCTTCATATCGCATTCTCGTCTTCTTATCTTATTTCTTATTCTTCTTATCTTATTCCTCATCTTCTTCTATTCGTTCTTAACTTGAGGTGTGCCTAGGCCACCATGGAGCTTCTCCTTTCATCTTTCTCTTCTTCTTTCTTTCTTCATTAGGATAGTGAGCCTCACTAACCTAGGACCATCCGAGCATGTGAATATTGATTAGTCCCCCACTTAGCTTTTACCTTTGTGTATCTTTGAGTCTTCTCTCCTCATCTCATAATCAAGGACTAAACCCTAAAGGCTTTAAGGCTTTGTGATTAAGCTTATGCCTGCATCCTTCTATTAGGATGGAGTGTATAACTTTAATCCTAAGTGTTAAACCCTTAATGTGTTTAAATTCTCTAATCAATTCACTTAATAATCACCAAGACATCAAGCTTGTAACTTGGGCCTTGCATTAGGGTTCTAATTCTTCCTTAATTGGTTAAGAAGGACTAACCCTAGTGTTAATGGACAAGTCCCCCTCAAGTTGTCTTACTAACCATAAAACTCACTTCTTCATCATATCATTAACTAAAATCCACTTAATAAAGGCCTTGTTTTGTCATGAGTTTAATCCCTAATCATGGATTAAGTTGAGGAGCATTCCTCAGCTTAAACATTCTCATCTATTATCCTTCTATTAGGATGGTGTAATGAGTCTGTTTAATCCTTGATTATGGCTTAACCTCATTATTTAACACTAAACAAAAAAAACAACAAAAACATCTAACTAATCACAAGTAGGTTAATGATCTTGATCCTACACCATGGTAATTAAGTGTGAGAAGCTGACTTCACACTTAAGGTATTCTCATTACCCCAAATCAGAGGGAAGATGTGATGAGTTTACTAAATCCATTGATTTAGGCTTAAGCTCATTAATCTGGACAAATCTTCAAAAAGCAATAAAAGACTGAAAACTCAAAAACAAAAAATAATCGTCTCCTCCGGGATTCTTTTCTCATCTCATTCACTCATAAACGAGAACTTGCTTCTTCCGTCTAATGCAAGACAGTTAGCACCTGAGCCAGACAGGTCATACACTTGAGCATTGACAAGTAAGCAGTTCATAAGTCAAATCATCTTTCAGTCTCTTTGGGTCGAACTACGGTGTTCTGACTTCCTCATTGCACGAGAGGATACGTAGGCATAACTTAACAGTTATCGAACAAAAGTCTCTGTATATTCCCCCTCTTCCCAGTCTTACTCTTTAAGCCTCATGGTCATGAGCATTTCATTCCTGATCTCACACTGACACTTCACTTATACACTGCATTTCTCTTACACTGACACCTGTACATCCTTTTCCAGCTCTTTTATGCACAGATTGCACTGACACTACCCCTTTAAAACACAAATTTTTCAAAGCGTGGATCCCGTCGAGTACGGCGGACAATCTGGGTGCTAATACCTTCCCAGGTTGTAACCAACCCCCTTTCTCAGTCTCTCTGGTTCGCAACCGTCTTATCCATATCTTTCTAGGTTTATGCAGCATTACCTTTCCTTCGGGATAAAAATGCCTAGCTGACGACTCTATTCATTCCCTGTGACTTCACTCCTGTGTGTTCTCACATCCTCCTTTCGCCGACCGTTCGCGTCTGTACCTTTATCTGGGCCAGTCCCACTTATCGGGAGCGACAGGTACAAAACATGAAATTATGTGATTTTTGCCAACTTTGACAAGCCATAACTTTTGATCCAAAATGAATTAGCATGAGTTCTTGTACTTTTTGAAAATGGGAGGATCCAATCTACAACTTTCATGACCAAAGTTTTCTCATTTGAAGTATATTTGAATCAATTTGAGAAGGTTGAAAAACTTTCCCAAAATAGCAAGTTTTCATTACAAGTCACTTTCCCAAAAAGGCAACTTTGCAAATGGCTTGAAATTCTTCAATTTTGTGAACTTCTATCATCTTCTATGATCAAATAAAGATCATATACATTCAAAATGATGAAGAACACCCTTTGGTTGGGTCATTGGGGGCCTCAGATGCCCTGATTTTGCACTGACTTGCTCAAGAAGTCATCCCTTGATCAGATGCCTTCCCCATGGAATTTCTTCATGAAAATTGATATGCATGATCCTTATAACATATAGAGACCAATAGAAACAAGAATGACCAAAAAATTTAGAGTTATGGCCTCTGAAACCAAAACCCTAATTTTAGGTCATCTGTGCAGTTAAACCTGGCTCTGCTTCCATGCCTTTCTCAGTTCTTGTGATTTTTTGACTTCTTTGATCTTGAAAGGATACAATATGATGCTTGAACATACATGGACCCTTTGAAGTGGTTGATGACCTTTGGAGTGGCTCAAATGGCTCAGGGAGGGCTCAGATCACAAACCCTAGATGCAAATGACTTTGAATCAATGTAGTGAATCAAAAATGTGGTATGAGATGCTATGATTGAATTTATGCAAATGAAAAGATCACAAGCCATGGTGTGAACTGGGTGAGGGCAAGTTTGGGGTGTTTACAGCTGCCCCTATTCAAGCATGAGTTAGTTGTGCAGGATGTAAGCAATGGCTTAACAGGCAAACAAGATAACTTGTGGTTGAATACCAAAGACAGTCCAAAATTTGCACTCACAGAATGAAGAAGAAAAGGGATATAGATTGTAAAAGGAAAATAAAGTATATTTACAAAGTGCGGGCGACGGAGGACGACCGTCGAGCAGAGGACGACTGCCGGGGATGAAGCAATGACGGGGACGACCGACATGCTGGGGAAGATGAGATTATGATGGGGACGGCCATCAAGTAAAGCTATAAGACTCTCTGGGGATTATAGGTAAATGATGGGGACGACCATCAAGCTCAAGGCATAAATGAAACAAATGATGAGGTACGGTCATCAAAGGTGAAGGACGATCACCTGGCAGGGTACGGCTGCTCTGTTGGGGATAAGATGGGGGACGGTCATCTAAGGTGAAGGACGATCACCTGGAAGGGTACGGCTGCCGAAAGTATCACGACATAGGACGAATGTTGGATGAAAAGGTCGATGATGGGGACGGCCATCAGATAAGCATGATGAAGGACGATCATCAAGAGGTGAAAGAGGATCACCTAGCAGGGTACCGCTGCTCTGAGGATTTATCATGACATGGGACGAATGCCAGATAACAAGATCAACGATGGGGACGGCCATCGGATAAAATGATGAAGGACGATCATCGGGAGGTGAAGGACGATCACCTAGCAGGGGATGGCTGCTAAAAATATCACGACACAGGACGCATGTCGGATAGGAAGGGGTTCTAAAGAATAGAGACTCCACTGGGGTGATGAAGGACGATCATCAAAAAGGTGAAGGACGATCACCTAGCAAGGTACGGCTGCTGGAAGGCATCATGACATAGGACGAATGTCAGATGGAAGGAAATAGTTTAACAAGATTTGTTGGGGACTCTTCTGGGGAAGGGTAGACACAGACGAGTGTCTAAATTCAAGAAGACATAAGTGTTTGACACGGTGTATAGATTAAAGATGCGGACGAGCATCCTTAAGACTATGATACGGACGAGTATTAGTAGAGACAAACGCTCGACGCATGTTCCGAGATGATGATACGGACGAGTATCAATTGGTTAACAAAGAACACGGACGAGTGTCGAATCTGAGGGGATTTAAATGGTATATACAAGATACGGACGAGCATCTGTATGAGTAGAAAGTGATGAGACAGACGAGTGTTTTAACATGGCACGGACGGATGTCGTAAAGAGTGTATTATAAAAAAGTATTAGATTCATAAGGTGTTTAGGCAACTATGCTGGGGAAGGTGACACAGATGAGTGTCAAGGAATTGTGTATATATATGTATCTGTATTGTGAGTGCAAAGGGGACGCTTTGGCTTTCTGCTGGGGTATGACACGGACGGGTGTCGAGAAGTGTGTTTCTGTATTTGTAAGGGAAATGCTTTGGCTCTCTGGTGAGGAATCGGGGAAATATTCTGTATCTTGTTGATGGATTGTCAGTATTCTCAAGTGTTTGTTTCAGAACATGGTGTCATACCCCAAATTTGTCCTACCTTTACTCTCGTTTTTTATTCTAGTATTTCCAACATCTTTGCATCATGACATTAGCATATCATTTAACCATTAGTCAAAATTAAAGAAATGTGTGTTTCTCTTGCTATATAAATAAACATTTTCAAAGTTAAATTTATTACAAAGGTGAGTTTAGGTTTTGGACAAGGCTCAGGACAAGGTTCCTTTAGTCTCAGGTTTTTTTTTTCTTGTCTCTTTAGGTTCTTAATTAGAAAGATTTGTTGTGGTCATTCAAGAGACGAGTTTAGTATGAATTCAAGGGCTCGGGAATTGTTAAATGGATTATATTTTTGATTGCTGGTCTGGATTTGAAAATTGCATGTTTGTGACAAATACCATTTGTTTAGTTTGGTTTCATGCTAAGTCGCTATAACTAGTGTTACTACTAGCTTCAAGTTGGAATCCCCAGTCATTTCTCACATGGTGTAGAGGAAGTCAAAATCTTTAAAATATGACTAATTCGTCTTCAGGTGGATTTTGAATGCTAGTTCCAATTCAGTTTTTGTTTTGGGTATTTAATAAAATATTGGATTATGCTTCAAGGTTAGGCCCATGTCATGAACCATAATATTCAATGGATGCATGTAAATAGGCTCAAGTTTTTATTTCAGCGTGTTGTCTTTAAGTGTTGGGTTTAGTGGCTGTCAAGGAATGGCGGTTAATTTCAAATTCCAAGAGGCATCATGGAACCAAATTTCAAGTTATAAGCAAGAGACTTTAATGTTATTCTTTAAGTTAAGACATATCCAAATAACTTGAAACAAGCACCATACAAAGGTTGTCAGTAAGGAATTCATATCAAGAAACCTAAGCTATTACAATGAGAATTGCCTTTGGCACGTAAAAAATCAAGTCATAGTCGTGAAAACGGCATCTAATTCAAAGGATATTACTTGAGATACCTATCCTAAGTTTAAGTGCAAGTCGAAGATACTAGGTGAGGACGCGGTTGACTTGTACTGAGTTTACAAACCCAGTTTTTATTATGGGCGTCCGCCGAAGTCAGTACGATATTTCCGAGATGTGTTCATAATGCAATTCATGGTTAAAATTCTGCATTACAGCAAAGGATCACGACTTGTTCAGCAAGATAACTTCTTGAATGTGAGCCATGACTGCGGCGCGTTCGATTTCCGTAACCTCAAGCTTGCCAAAGGAGTAGATATTCAGACATTTTAAACCTGCATAAGACAACATAGTACACAATCAAGATAGAGGGTCAATGCAAAACATAGCCATATAAAAAACACATGTTCATGATATGCCATTCTCACTTCAAAAAATCGGAATAAGGGTGATAACTAAAAAAAGTGTCATGGAATTTAAACTTCAAGTGACAAAAGCATAAAGGTTTTCTACCCTAGATGTGCTCAGTACCATGTCAGCTGTCTTCAGTGCCATATTAATTCTTTAATTAGGGCACTATATTTATTTGTGTCGAACAAAGTTACCTTGCGGAACGACAATGATTGGGGATATCTTTGTTGGGGTATCACAGCTTTGTGTTCGCAGGAATACTTTGCAGCGGATCCTGGGCAAGTTTGATGTTCTGAAAAAACGAATGATTACTCTGTTACGGGACTCAGAATTTTCTCAAGAAGAAGTTGTTTCGAACGGGTTAACAAGTAAGTTTGAATTACCTTCAGCCGCATGTCTTGAAGGAGTTCAGCAATTCTGTGAGGCTACAACCTGTAGATTTGTCTTCCATGATCCAAACCATATTTTGTGGATTGGTCTGTGTTGGAGGACTCCATCATAGCACATTTCCAGCCAGCCACTAACAAGAACCCGGCTGCCACTACTCAACCCGAAGCCTCGTATCAAAACCCTGTAAAGAGAACTCAGGAGATGAACCCTGCAAGAAGGCAAAACAAATGTTACAATTTATAGTTAAATCAGTTTGAAGTAACAAAGTCAATAAACTTCAGCAGAAATTGTACATTGCAAAAACAGTAAAGTCACAGGTTCAAAGCAAGTGTTATGTACCGTTCAATTCGCAAATTACTGGTTGCTCATCCCGTTGTTGAAGCCATCAATCCCACAAATTCAGAGACATCATGATTGCGCCAAGCCTGATCCAATCAAGAGTCATCGTCAAAGTCTCATGCTTCACCAAACACCTTCATGCCATGATTAGATCAGATGAAGATCATGAATGCAGGTCCCTTTCAGTACTCACAGCTGGTGCATCCTCTCGAGCGCTAGGAACCATTTCCTCAAACTGTGACGAACGGAGAGGATGAGCATACGAACAACTGCAAGGAATACACCAAGACAAATAAAACCTAGGCTTTAGCTTCAAATAACAAAGATCAAATGGATTAATTCACAACAAATTTCAGAAGCCATCAACTCTAGTTTGAATAAATTACACGGTACCTGCAATGCAAGCCCACCACTTTTCAGAAACTCTAGTTGCAAATTTGCGGACTGCCAGAAATCAAATTAGGTTATAATTTCATCAAAGGAAATGTTGTATCACACAATGGCTGCTTAATCTCAAGATAAGTGCAGTTGTCTTACAGTTGGGGTGCAAACCAATTCTAAACTAGCAGTTCTGTACCATTGGCGTGAATTGCGAGATGGTAACCACCGGCCCAATAACGTTTCCCGCGATCAGCATTTTCATGAGGATTTACATCAAAGAGTATGACACACGTTGCAATAATGTATCCTCTAGATTCAGATGTATCAATGAAGCCAGAAGCCATGTGTACATGAAAAAGAGGGTGCCATAAGTGTTAGTAAAAGAAGAACTATATACAGTAGCATGAATCTCAAATATTCAGCAGATGGAAATAGATGCAAAGTTTTTGAAGTATCACAGGTGGAGTGCAGAGTATTGAAGCATACAAAAGTCATATAAGATAAAGTCTTGATACATGAAAATTCCTAAGTCAACAAAGTCAAAATATCAGGTTCAGATAAAACCTCAACAGTAAAAGTCAGTTTGCAGCAGCATATTCAAAGCAGTAAAAATCAAGTGTGAAAATCGAATTTACATCAGTTAAATTTTCAAGGAGGGACCACACATTCTAGAAGAATTCTTATTCACACTACAGACAAACAAGTTATATGACTCACCAATAATTAGGACCACATAATCCCTTTCAAGGATCCTTTCCAACGGTATGATTCCACAGCTCATCCAAGCTTAATCTTCACTATTGATCCTATAAATAGAGAGAGGGCAAATCGTTAGAGGGGGAGAAGAAAAATCAGTGCAAAGCAATCTTTTCCCAAAATACATTGAAAACCCTAGATACTCAAAAAGAGGACTCTGAACAAAGCCCTAACCAAATTATCACCATCCTTCCAAAACCATCGGCCTACCCTCCACAGAACCACCGCAGCTGTTTTCACCAAAACCAAACACAACGCCGCGAACACCACCAAACAAACCGAGCTGAGAACGGTAAACCGCGAGGGTGAGTCGTTGAGATTGATTCAGAGTCAAAACACCGTTGTTTTCTTTCGGAGCGTGAAATCGTCGCCGGCGGTTATAGCTCAAGGGTGGGTTTCGCAACTGTGTTGACTCTTCTCTTTATATTTGGTCATTTGGTTGAGCCCGTGTTGTTGATGCTGATTCACTCTGCACACCAGCACATCTCCTTCTTTCGCATGTATACTTTATTTTATTTTTTTAGATTTTGTTTATTAGTTGTTTATTTTTGTCATTTTTGATTTTTTTAAAGTTTTTTTTAGAATATAGATTATGTTATCTTTCATTTTAATGTTCTATTGATTCTCATTTTATTATTTTGGGCCAATGAAATAATTATGACCTTTTGATATTCGATTCTAAATCGGCGTTATCAAGGTTGTTATGAGGCCATTTTCAATTTTATTATTCATTATTATTTAATCGATTATTCGATTTATTCGGTTAATGATAAAAATGAGATATTCGATTATTTAATCGACGTTATCCATTAAATTGAGACCGATTCATTATTTTTATCCGTTATTCTATCTTATTATTTTGGGCCTATGATAGAAAAATACGGTTTATCGATATTCCATTAAGTGACGTTATCTAAACTGATTTGAGGCCGATTTCTCTTTATTATTATTTTATCAATTTATTGATTTGTTTATTATTTGGTCTATGATATTATTATCCGATTTGTGACATTCGATTTATCGACGTTGTCCGAATCGATATGAGACCGTTTTCTATTACTTTTTATGGTTTCTAATTAATTTAGGTCCATTATTTATCAATTTTATTATTTAATCGGCCAATGATAAATGGTGATATTCGATTTCTAATAAATCGACGTTATCCCCTAATTTGAGGCCACACGTTTATTTTTCTTAATGTTTCATATTATCTCGATTTATTATTTATTGGGCCGATGAATAAATATTTAAATATTCGATTTTGAATAAATCGACGTTATTTAAATTAAATATGAGGCCAAACTATCATTTTATTATTATTGCGACTTTATTTTATTTTTTATGGTCGATGATATAACAAACGACTTAAATATTCGATTTCAATAAATCGACGTTGTTTATGTCAATATGAGACCAATTGTATTTTTTTTATCGCATTTCTTTTGTTTAAATAATTATTTGATTATAAAGTAATGCTCGACTTCTCATAGAATGATTCTAACTTTGAATCGATTCTAAGATAGTTAAAGAGCTAAATTTCGACGCTTTCGGTTTAATTCGAGCTCCAACGGCTCCACCTTAGCTTAGTATTAGGAATCGTTCTTGTGTAACCATTTAACCTTTAACCTCCATTTTGCACTCACCCTTCGCGATCGCTTTATGCCTCGCAATCGACCTACCAAGATGTCTCTTTAAATCCAAACCCTTGATCCAACGTCAAGTGGTCTTAGGTATTAAAACACTTTAATAATATGAGGGAAATTGTACGCCACGAGCCTTAAGTGGTAGAAAGGAGGATTACGAGCTCTCGTTATTCGCTCCGATTATTCCGTCGCAAGACACTTGGCTTGTTGGTTCGGAATAAACTATCCATAGTCTTTAGTGCAATTCGACTCCTAAAGAAAGATAAATAAAATTTGAATCCTTTTCCTCCTTTAGCAAGTAATTCATTAGGCATAGACATCCTTTCGTGCGTGACAACATAGAAGGTTCCCATCGAGTACGATGGATGTAGGGGGTGCTAATACCTTCCCCCTGCATAACCGACTTCTGAACCTAGGCAATGGTTCCGATGACCTTGTCTTTATCCTTTCTTCCCGGGTTTTATCTATATTTTCCCTTTCCCTCTTTGGGAATAAATCAAAATTAGGTGGCGACTCTCAAGTCAGCCCAGCCGCGACCGCATTCGCGAGGATCGTATTTTTCGAGGTACGACACATGGCTTATGATTATGCAGTATGTTTGATTTTTGCCGTAATGCTCCGTATTAGACGGAATGCTACGCTCTGTGGGGAAAATATGATGCGAATGCTATGATTATGCAAAGATACCGATCCGGGATCCGGATCCCAATGCTGAGGAGGTCTCCGGGTGATCTGCTTGAAGTGGATATCCTAGCCGGGGATGAGATCATTGGTAGATCTGACATATATGACCCTGCATGGGGAAATAGATCACTGATAGACCTATCTCAGTAATGAGGGACCCAGCTGGGGTTTGTAGAAGCTTTATGTCACTCTGTTGTGAGATCTTCAGGCGTTGCTCTTCTCGATAGAGGCTGAAACTCTGTGGGGTGATGGTTCCCTGTCTAGCACTTGGCTGGGGAAGAAGAAAGATCACCGAAGGATCTTCCTAGAGATTTCTGTGGGGATCCTGCTGAGGATGATGCTTGACAACTCAGCTGGGGATATGAACACCTTCCGGTGCTGCTCTTTGAAGGAAGCGTCGGAGAAGTGATGCCTGACAACTCTGATGGGGAGAAAGCATCCCTAGTGCTGTTTAAAAGTTGTGTTGAGGGAATCAATGACTTGGCAGCTTACTGGGGAGAAGTCTTCATGCCCCATGTTGTGCTTCGGATACCTGCAATCCTGTATTGACAAAGAAACGTACAAGTTCCCGAGGTATCCCTTATTGGATTCCATCATAGGAGTTTAGACACTCCCGGGAGTAAGTATATTTCCTGTAAGCACATATTTTTAGAAGGAAAGCATCTGTATTTATGCAATTAGTATCTTAATGACATCGGACATTTTTGCAAATGAAAATAAGATGTACAAGACGAAACATGACTGAAAATCTGATTTTATTAATTCGTGTGCCCTGAATTGGCAAGATACAGTCAAAGAAACGGATCCCCTGAAATGAGGAAATCGTTACAAATTGAGAAACAAAAAGATGCTGGCAATGCTGATGACGCTTCAAGGAGCTTCCCTTTTGCTACGACTCGTACGACTTTTGTCGTTCTTATCATCTTGCTTTTGAAGGAGGCTGATTCTGACCTATGCTTGAACCTTTCGGAGCTTACCATGTTGTAAGCGATACAGATGAATTTAGAATGCAGTTGTTCGCTTATTCCCTTATTTTGCGTGGATCGCCCTTTCGAGTTTTCAATCCACCGGGATACCCTTTTTTTGCCTGAGTTGTCCGATGTGGCTTTTCAACTCAGCGGGTGTACATTTTTTATTCATTTTCCCTTATTTTTGCCCGAGTCTCTTATTCTGTTTTTGACTCGCCGGGATGCCCTATTTTTGCCTGGACTTACATTCTGTTTTTATGTCCAGCGAGTCATTTTTACGCGAAGTATTTTTTAATTGCATCTGAATTCACAGGGGACAAGAAATCTTCACCATCCATAGTACTGAGCATCAGTGCTCCACCGAAGAAAACTTTCTTTACAATGAATGGGCCATCGTAGTTCGGAGTACACTTGCCCCTGTGGTCTGTATGAGGAGGGAGGAGTCTTTTCAGCACAAGATCTCCTACTTGGTATTCTCGAAGCCTGACTTTCTGATCGAAGGCTTTCTTCATTCTTTTCTGATACAACTGCCCATGAAAAATTGCAGCTAATCTCTTTTCTTCAATCAGACTCAGTTGTTCGTATTGGGACCGGACCCATTCTGCTTCGTCCAGCTTAACATCCATCAGTACCCGCAGGGAGGGTAATTCAACTTCAACCGGTAGGACTGCCTCCATACCATACACAAGCTGATACGGTGTTTCCCCAGTGGATGTTCTGATTGACGTACGGTACCCATGTAAGGCAAATGGTAGCATTTCATGCCAGTCTTTGTAGGTGACCACCATCTTTTGCACAATCTTCTTGATATTCTTGTTAGCTGCCTCAACAACGCCATTCATCTTTGGCCTGTAAGGAGAAGAATTGTGGTGTTCGATCTTGAAGTCCCGGCATAGTTCTGCCATCATTTTGTTGTTTAAGTTGGAACCATTGTCAGTAATGATTCGCTCGGGTACTCCATACCGACAAATGATATCTTTCTTCAGAAATCGGGCTACCACTTGTCTTGTAACATTTGCATAAGAAGCTGCTTCGACCCACTTGGTGAAATAGTCAATGGCAACCAGGATGAATCTGTGGCCATTTGAAGCAGTCGGCTTAATTTTGCCAATCATATCAATGCCCCACATGGCAAAGGGCCAGGGTGAAGACATCACATTCAGGGGATTCGGAGGCACATGCACCTTATCCGCATAGATCTGGCATTTATGGCACTTCCTAGCATAAGCACAACAGTCTGCATCCATTGTGATCCAATAATAGCCTGATCTTAACAACCTTTTAGCCATTGCATGCCCTCCAGCATGGGTACCAAAGGATCCTTCGTGCACCTCGTGCATCAACAAGTATGCTTCTTCCCTATCAACACATCTGAGGAGTACCATATCAAAGTTTCTCTTGTACAGGGAACCATCAGTATTCAGAAAGAAACTACCAGCTAGCCTTCTTAAAGTCTTCTTATCATTGGAAGATGCCCCAGGTGGGTATGTTTGATTCTCCAAGAAGCACTTAATGTCATGGAACCAAGGCTTATCATCTTTTACAACATCTGCTGAGAACACATATGCTGGTCTATCAAGTCTGGACACTGAGATCCGAGGTACAAAGTTGACAGCTTGAACTTTGATCATAGATGAAATGGTAGCCAGAGCATCTGCAAACTGATTCTCGTCTCGAGGGATATACTCAAGCTTGACTGTTGTGAAGAAAGTCAATAACCTCCTTGTATAATCCCGGTAAGGTATCAGATGATCTTGGTGGGTGTACCATTTGCCGTTGGTTTGATTGATTACCAGAGCTGAATCTCCGAATACAGTCAAAGTCTTGATTCTGAGGTCAATGGCTTCCTCAAGACCCATAATACAAGCTTCGTATTCAGCTTCGCTGTTAGTGCATTAAAAGGTGAGCTTTGCCGAGAAAGGCATGTGAACTCCTTTAGGTGTAATGAGTACTGCACCTACACCACGACCATTCATGTTAACAGCCCCGTCAAACATCATAGTCCATTCTTCTTCCGGGTCAGGCCCTTCAGTGTGAACAGGTTCTTCATGATCTTTCGCTTTTATGAACATGATGTCTTCATCAGGGAAGTCAAATCTCATAGGCTGGTAATCATCAATGGGTTGCCCAGCAAGATAATCAGACAATACACTGCCCTTGATGGCTTTCTGAGATGTGTACTGGATGTCATATTCTGTGAGGATCATTTGCCATCTTGCAACCCGTCCGGTAAGTGATGGCTTCTCAAAAATGTACTTAACTGGATCCATCTTTGAGATCAATAAAGTAGTGTGGGTCAACATATACTGCCTCAGTCGGCGAGCAGCCCACGCTAAAGCACAACAAGTTTTCTCGAGCAGTGAATAACGTTGTTCACAGTCGGTAAACTTTTTGCTTAGGTAGTATATTGCATACTCTTTTCGACCAGACTCGTCATGCTGGCCCAGCACACACCCCATTGACTCTTCTAATACTGTCAAGTACATGATTAGAGGTCTTCCTTCGACTGGAGGCATAAGGATTTGAGGCTCTTGTAAGTATTCCTTGATTTTGTCAAAAGCCCTCTGGCAGTCTTCATTCCACCTGACCGTTTGTTCTTTTCTTAACATCTTGAACAAAGGCTCACAGGTTGCGGTAAGGTGAGATATGAACCTTGAAATGTAGTTCAATCTACCTAGGAAACCCCGAACCTCTTTTTCAGTCTTAGGTGCAGGCATTTCTTGAATGGCTTTGACTTTGTCAGGGTCAACTTCAATCCCTTTCTCACTTATGATAAATCCCAACAGCTTACCGTATCGCACCCCGAATGTGCACTTATTGTGGTTCAACTTCAGTTGGTATTTCCTCAGACGCTTGAATAGTTTTAATAAGTTCACCAAGTGGTCCTCTTCTATAAGGGACTTGGCAATCATGTCATCCACATAACATTCAATTTCTTTATGGATCATGTCATGGAATAATGTTACCATAGCCCGTTGATAAGTGGCACCGGCGTTCTTCAGCCCGAATGGCATCACCTTATAACAGAATGTGCCCCAGGGTGTGATGAAGGTTGTCTTCTCCATGCCTTTAGGTGACATTTTGATCTGATTGCATCCTGAAAATCCGTCCATGAAGGAGAATACCGAGAACTGAGTCGTATTATCAACCAATACATCAATGTGAGATAAAGGGAAATCATCTTTCGGGCTGGCTCTGTTCAGATCCCGGTAGTCCACACACATTCTCACCTTGCCGTCCTTCTTAGGCACAGGTACTATATTAGCAACCTACGGCGGATAGCTAGTTACAGCAAGGAAACCGGCGTCCCACTGCTTTTGAACCTCTTCTTTAATCTTCATTGCCATATCTGGGCGAGTACGGCGCAGCTTCTGTTTCACTGGCGGGCAGTCTTCCTTCAGTGGCAGCTTGTGCATGACAATATCGGTGTCCAACCCTGGCATATCCTGATAAGACCAAGCAAAAACATCGACATACTCCCGAAGCATATCAATCAGTTGCTCTTTTACTGAATCTTGTAGGCAGGCCCCGATCTTAACTTCTTTTACGTCTTCTTTCGTACCAAGATTAACCGTTTCAATCTCCTCCTGATGAGGAGTGTTAACCTTCTCCTCTTGCCTTAACAACCTGGCTAGCTCTTCAGGTAGCTCATAATCTTCTTCAACCCCTTCATCAGCTTGATTGATTGGATTGTCAAAGTCATACGAAGCCATAGCGGTGTTGTTGTCGGTGCAGTCTGGAAGGCAATTTCTGCAAGGGTTTAGATCGGTTGATTTTAGTGATCAATTTTAATCTTGTTTAGAAAAAGTGAAATGAAGTTATCATTTTGAAAAACATTGCCATTTTATTTTTGTACAAAAAGAAAAATGAAAAACAGTGAGCGAAAAAGAAAAAGACTCATTTGCAAAAGATGTCCGATATTCATTGATTAATCCATTTGCACAAAAATGGCCCGATTACAAAATGAGTCTTGACATCTTGGGCAAGATGCAAGACTTGATGCATGCTTTAAAATACAGGAAATAATAATTACTCTGCAGGAGTAACCCTTATAATTTCCTGGGAAGACCAGTTAAGGACCTGGCTCCCCGGGATCCTTGGACGTATCCAGCCCTCCAGGTTGCGGTCGCTTTCCTCCTCGTCTTCCAAATTGTTCACAGCATCCGGGGTGAGCATTCCCCCGCTGACAAAATTGGGCTCTTTTGCAGCCTCTGATTGATCTTGCTGAGTTGGTCTGTAACCCAACCCAAATCTGTCTTCTTTCTTTTCCACGGGAAACAGCTTGCCCCTGGCTTGGAGAGTTCCCTCTTCAACAACCTTTTGGGCTTGCTGATAAGACGTCATGGAGGTTCCCAGTACAGCAGATGCTTCCTTAATGTTCAGGGCCTCAAACCCCTGGCTCATGGTTTCATGGATCTCTCCATCCATTTCAATGTACTTATACGTAGCCAGATGACTAACAAAGATGTCTTCTTCCCCACAGATGGTGATGATCTGGCCTTCCCACTCGAATTTCAGCTTCTGGTGAAGGGTAGACGTAACAGCGCCAGCGGCATGGATCCAGGGTCTACCCAACAAACAGTTGTAGGCCGGCTGAATGTCCATCACATAGAAGGTAATTTTGAAGGTCTGCGGTCCAATCATCACAGGAAGATCAATCTCCCCAAGCACTGATCTTTTAGAGCCATCAAATGCTCTCACCACCAAATTGCTCGGACGCAGTGCCAAGCCATCATACTCTAGCTTCACTAAGGCTTTCTTTGGTAGAACATTGAGTGACGACCCGGTGTCCACCAGTACATGAGATAAAACAGCACCCTTGCACTCTAGAGTGATGTGTAAAGCCTTGTTGTGGTTACGTCCCTCAGTTGTTAAGTCAGCATTGGTAAAGCCCAGTCCATGACTGGTATTGACATTTGCCACCACAGTTTCTAGCTGATTAACGGTAATCTCTTATGGCACGTATGCTGCGTGCAGGACTTTCAATAATGCATTCCTGTGAGCTTCAGAACACATCAACATGGATAATATGGAGATTTTTGAGGGGGTTTGGTGAAGCTGATCCACCACCTTGTAATCACTTCTCTTTATGATTCTCATAAACTCGTCTACATCTTGTTCAAAAGATGTCTTCTGAGTTTCTCTGACAGTTGGCTCTCCAGGTACCACACTCTTTCCTTTTGCTTTGGCAGCAGCTTCTGCTTCAGCATTAGGTCTTTGCACTTGTGAGGCAAAAAGGCGTTCGCTTCTGGTGAAGCCTCCGCCTCCCCCAACATTATCAATTTGTGGAGAAGAGGTTGAAGAATCCAAAGTGATTTTCTCCCCGTTGTAGTAAAGATCAGAGCCATAATGTCAAGGTATGGCATTACTACTTTCATATGGAACTGGTCCAGGCACCGTAATAGTAACTAGACTGGCTGCTGCAGAGGAGGGTACTGAAATGGTGTGCGGATCGTAGTAGATTGTGATTGGTGACCTGGCAGGAGGTGCCACTGTTTGTTGCTGAAAGTTGTTATTTGGAGGAACATTTGACGGATCATAGTAGATGGTAACTGCGGAGACATCTTCATTAAGTCTTGCTGGTGTTGTAGACGATTCTGCTGAATAAATGGATGCTGATGTTGTAGAAGAGAGGGTTGTTGACATTTGTTTTGTTGAAGTGATGGACGGAGCCATTGCTGATGATATTGATGAATCGGTAGGAATGATTGTTGCTGCTGTTGTAGAAGAATCAGGAATTGTTGTCAAAGGAATTGCTGGATTTGTAGGCGCCGTTGTTGAGATCTGAAGTATACCGTCTTTGATAAGACCATCTATGCCGCTTCTCAAATTATCACACCCATTGACTGCAATGTTGCAATACCCAAAACCGAGCTCACACCCGGGGAACACCTGGCACTCTAGAACCTGAGCTTTAATTTCAACCAGAGGTGTTTGAATCTGTGCAACACTGGTGATCAAAGTAGATGGCTTATCTTCCTCAATGGCATTAATCCTCGGCCCGCCATGATTAGGCATAGGATTCTTGTTGACATTTGGAGGGGGTGCAAAGTTGAGGGCTTTAGAATCCACCAGATCTTGGACTTTCATTTGCAAGGCCCTGCATTTTTCCGTATTATGGCCAGGTGCATTGGAATGGAAAGCACATCTGGCGTTGACATCGTAATTCCTTGGGAGATTGGAGGGATCTGGTGGTGCCAATGTCCTTAACTCAACTAAGTTGAGCTTCAGGAGTTATGGCAATAAGGCAGCATAGGGCATAGGGATAGGGTCAATCACCCTGTTTGCCTGTGACGGTCTTTGCTGAAAGGGTCTTTGTTGTTGATTGCTGTTGCTATTGTTGTTGTTGTAGGTTCTTTGTGGCGGATACTGAACTTGCTGTTGATAATATGGTTGTTGTGGTTGTTGATATGCTGGTTGATGAGGAATCGGAGCTGGAATAGTGACAGTTGTTACTGATCTGTGGACATACTGAGGTCTGCCCCTGTTGGCATGAATGGCATTTGTCTCACCGGTCCTTCGAGGTCCCACAAAAGGCTTCCTGGGATTACTGGACGAACTTGCACCATTATCAGAAATATTGCCCATTTTTAATAGACTTTCAATTCTTTCACCGGCTATAACTACGTCAGCAAAACTGGTGGAAGAAAAGGCAGCCAGCCTATCAATATATGTTCCTTGCAGAGTATTCATAAACATGTCGGCCATTTCTCTTTCCGACATGGGTGGTTGGACAGCAGCAGCAAGTTGTCTCCACCTCTGGGCATATTCCCTGAAGCTTTCTCTGGAGGATTGAGACATTCCCATTAGGAGGGTCCTGTTGGGAGCCATGTCCAAATTGTATTGATACTGCCTGATGAAAGCTTCAGCTAGGTCCTTCCAGCATCTGATAGTAGCTCTGGTTAAGTGTGAATACCACTCTCTTGAAGCTCCAGTCAAACTGTTTTCAAAATAAAACATCCACAGCTTCTCATCCATGGTATATGCTTTGAGTCTTCCCAGAAAAGACTGCAGGTGAGTTCGCGGACAAGAGGTTCCATTGTATTTCTCGAAGCACGGAGGTTTGAACTTGTGGGGAATTCTTACCCCATCCACTAACTCCATATCCATTACATCAAAGCCCAAGGAGTTTTGAGACTCCAGAGACCTCAACTTCTCAGCAATTTCATCAAACCTCCTATCATAGACTTCATCTCCAGCTCCCATGACAGAAAATTGCTCCTCTTGGGGGTCTTCTTGTAAGATTCTCCCCCCAGTAGTATTTCCTTGCACATTACCCGGGATATTGACTTCCGGATCTAAATGAGGACAAATACAAGTGGATTAACATGAGGCTGTCCCCTCTCATTGTTATTTGTTCCTCCAGTGCCAGGATGGGGTTCCTCGGGAGTTTGCCTTTCTACCAATGCCCTCAACCTTTCCTGACTCTGGGCCAGGCCAGTCATCACAGTCATGAATTGGGCCATTTGGTTCCTCATCTCCACTCTTTCGTTAGCCATCTGGGTTCTGACCTCTGTCAGGTCTTGTTGTACTTGTTCCATTATAATACCCGGAAGGTTGTTGCGAGTAGGATACCGGTGTGCACGGTTGACAGGGAACACTCTTCTGCGAGCAATATTTCCTGAACCACAACAGAGTTAGAAACAAACAAAATAATAATAAAACCTACAAAACAAAACAAAAGTTAGTATGCAATGCAGTATGCTTATTTGTTTTCCAAGGTATCCGGCTTGGTTCTTGGTTTTGACCTTTCCAGACCTCGAGGAAGATGCTTTGATGTTGTTGAGAAAAAGAAACCCCACAATTGAAACAAACTAAAATATATTACAAATGATGAATAATTCATGGTCTGTTTTTTACAACATATGCCCCTAAAGGGTCAAAATACAACACAAAATAAAAGTACATCAAATGGATATAACAACAATCAAAAGTCAGACATCTAGCCCAAACTCATCCTCCTTAACCTCCTTCAGAAGTGCCTCAGTCACTGGACCAGCTGGATGCTCTGTAATAGTCCTGATGAGGAGGTTTCTGGTGGCAATGGCAGTGGTCAGTTTCTTGTGCCTGTCTTGGTCCTTTGATCTCTTCAATCCAGCCCTAAGCTTCAACTCTGAAATCTCCTTATGGGCTGCCAATAGAGCTTCCTGTTGCTTCTTTTCATTGGCCTCTAACTGCTCAATCCTGGCTTGAGTTCTCTGATCTTCTTGAGTACGGGCTTCAGTGATCCTGAACCACCTAGCCTGACTTTCTTGCAGATAGAGATCAGTCCTAGCCTTCTGAAGCTTGGCCTCTTTACAGGCATTCTTCAATATTTGCTCCCCAACTCTTGCTTTCTTGATGTAGTCCTCTGTTTTCTCAATCTTGGCCAGATGCTCCACCCTAAACTTCTCCAACCTCTCAATGTCCAAACGACCATCACTCCTTTCCCAAAGAGTCTTCTTCAGAGCTTGAGACAGATTCTCATTCCTTTCCTTCAGTTTCTCAAATTCTTCCAGGCTGATAGTGGCTGCTGGCTGTACTGTAGATGGTCCAGGTATATCCTCAATGGTGAAGGGCATCCCAGAAATCTGAGCCCTAGTATGAGACCAGTCATAGTACTGAGCTGAAGCAACATTATTGCACCTCCCAAGAATAGCCATCCTTGTTGTCTGGATGTTGTCCCAATCCCAGGATGCTTGTCTGACAGCAGCTAGATTAGGCTTTATCTCACAATACAGGGTCTCAGCTAAATCTTGCACTCTAGGAGGGTGAACCAAAGCATAGCCCAGTTGTCTCTTAAACAGCAAAGGATTGTAATTGATGAAAACCTTCACTCCTATTAGAGGTACATTTGGGTATTGCCCACAGCTAGTGATGATGTATTTGCCTTTGGTGCTCTGGGTGCACCATCTGATGTCATCTGAAGTCAAAGCAATAAGCCTCTTGGCCCAATTCTTCTGTTGGTGGGGATTCAAGAAGGCATCTGTCTTAGGTAGGTGTTTGAGCAGCCAAGTGTAAAACAAAGGAGCACAGCATCTCACCAACTTCCCTCTTTGTTTCTCATTCCTCTGATGAATGGAGTAATAGAAGTCTCCCAGCAATGTGGGTACTGGGTTCCTCAGAAGGAAAAGGTGGATGGCATTCTTGCTGATAAACTTGGGCTCATCTGCAAACAGTATAACCCCATATATGCTGAGGGCTAACAGTGCACAGACTGCCCTCCATTCTGTAAACACCCCAAATTTGCCCTCACCCATTCACACCATGGCTTGTGATCATTTCATATGCATAAACTCAATCATACCATCTCATATCCCATTTTTGTTTCACTGCATAGATTCAAAGTCATCTGCACCTAGGGTTTGTGATCTGAGCAATCCAAGAGCTTCTTGAGCCACTCCAAAGGCCACCAATCACTGCAAAGGGGTCCATGTGTGTTCTTATATCATATTACATCCTCTCAAAGTCAAAAATGCCAAAGAATCACAAGAACTGGGATTGGTATGGAAGCAGAGCTAGGCTTGACTGCACAGATGACCTAAAATTAGGGTTTTGGTTTCAGAGGCCATAACTTCAAATTTTTTGGTCATTCTTGTTTCTATTGGTCTCTATATGGTATAGGGAGTATGCATATCAATTTTCATGAAGAAATTCCATGGGGAAGTCATCTGATCAAGGGTTGACTTTTCAGACAAGTCAGTGCAAAATCAGGGCATCTGAGGCCTCCAATGACCCAACCAAGGGGTGATCTTCATCATTTTGAGTGTGTATGATCTTTATTTGATCATGGAAGAGGTTTGAAGTTCACAAAATTCAAGAATTTGAAGTTTTTGCAAAGTTGACTTTTTGGGCAAGTTTGACTTTTAAGGGATTTATCATTTTAGGCAATTTTTCAACCCTTACTTTTTGATCCAAAAATGCCTCAAATGGAAAAACTTTGGTCATGAAAGTTGTAGATTAGATCTTTCCCTTTTCAAAAAGTACAAGAACATGACCTAATTCATTTTGGATCAAAAGTTATGGTTTGTCAAAGTTGGCAAAAATCACTAAAATTCCAATTATGCACCAAATGAGAAACTTGCAAAAACTTGTACCGAGCATTCTAGTGACTTCAAATTGGCTTCAAAACTTCACCATATGATCATACATACCCTAAAAACAGAATTGGCCCAAGGGATTTTGCATTGCTTGCTTTGGTTTTCAAGGATCTTTAAGACATTTTTCCATTACAAATGCAAAAGATGGATTTTTGGCAAAGTCATTTTCCAAAGGGCTATGTGATTACCAACTGATTTCTATGCATTGCCATGACCAATTGAGACATCATGTAACAAAATTCAGCAAGGAATGCCTCATGTACATAGCATAAAAATCACAAGAAAGCACAAGTGGGCAAGTTGCAAAAGCTAGCATAGCTCATGATCCATATGCTGCAGTCACTCTCAAGCAATCTAAGGGTCATCCTTGACCCAAGCTGAAGCAGGACATGACCTCAAACTGCTGCTGCCATAGCCCATGCTGCAAGTACAAGCCAACTTGACTTTTTGGCAAAAGCTCCCATACTCATGGAACAGTAATCAGCCACCCCTACTGACCTGCTCCCCAGCCTATTCACATATTGTGGGAATGATATAGCACAACATTGGCCCTTGAAGCAAGCCAGAACACAACATACCACAAAACCTGCCAAAACTTTCCTCTCTTCGAATCTCCCTCTCCAGCCATCAAGCATCCATTTTCTTTTCACCATTGCATCACACACACTCAAGAGAGCAAGAACCAACCATTGATAGAACCTGAAACATCACATACACAGACCTCATTTTCTGATACACCAGAACTGAACCTCTCAAAATAGCCTGTTTAAACTCCATCCAAGCTTGCCATTAGCACCAGGGGAACCATTGGAGTGATTCTGCACCAAAGAGTATCCCAGAAAGCCCAGAAACAGAAGCTTCCATCTCAGGTATGGCCATGAACTTTTTCTCTCAGAGCTTGCATTTTAAGTTATAATTTGATTGTGTATGTCTTGCTGATCATGGGGATGTGCTTAGAATCGAAAATGAGTGAAAAATGAGTTTGTATTGATGCTCTGAAATTTCACCCGTGAAATTTGATTCCTTCGATTGGCCTGATTCTTGGAGTTTAAATGATATTTGAGGGTGGATTTGTATCCTAGGATGTTAGAGGATCAGTTTGCTGTGTTTAATTTGAAGTGTGGTGGCCTGAATCATGATCTAGGGTTTTGGTTCGCCGGAGAAGACGACCGGAAGTCTTCTCCGGCCACCTGAGAACCATTAGCCCTAATCCCTGTAATTAATGGACGTTTGAATCTGGTGCGTTAGATGCTTTGACTTAGTTGACCTGGCGCGCGTTTGTGTGGCCCAGATGTGTCCTCATTAGCCCTAATCACCATTAGTTTAAGTAAATCCAATTAATTAGTTCATAAGCCTAATTTAGCCAGAAAGGATCCTGACCCTTGTTTCACGCGCCAAGTCAACAGCTGACCACCCAACTTTGAATCTGGTGCGTTAGATGTGATTACTTCTCATTTTCATTAATTTTTATTTCAATTTTTCTCATTTAATTTGTAAATTTTATTAAAAATAGCAAAATCATTTTAAAAATCCTGAAATTTTTTGTACAAACTTTTATTAAATTTCAGAACACAAAAATATTTTTATTTTCATTTTTAGCATTAAAAAAGTATTTTTAAATATTTAAAAGTTTCTTTTTAATTAATTAATGAGAATTAATTAATTAAAAATACTTTTAGGTATTTAAAAATCACCAAAAATTTCATGAAACATTTAAAAACATTTAGAAACATTGTCCAACCCTCAAACCAAATTTCTTTTTTGATCTTGATGTATTTTGAGAATTTTTCATGGAATTAAAATCATTTTGATGCAATATTTTGATCCAAACTTCCAAAAATCATTTCTTCCTAACCCTAAAGAGTTGGACTTTGATTCTTTTTGAATTGTGTTTAGAATATCATGTAGTTTGTGAGATTAAATTGCCATGATTTGATCTTTCACTTTCCATTTGTTTGGCATTTTTCTTGTTAAGGAACCCTAAAACCCTAGAAAACTTAGGAAAATCATAACTTGAAATTGGTTAAGAGTTAGAACTTCCCCTTTGGGCAGTGAGTTAGTATAGGATTAGGGATCCTTTGAATGCATTTTCAATTTTTTATCTTAATGTTTGCTTCTGATTTTGGTTTGTGTTTGATGCTTTGATCATAAACCCTAATTTGGGCCTCCATATGCATCCATCTTGCATTTGCATTCATACCTTGACTTGCCATGACATTTTGTGCATCCATTTGATTCATTTAACATCATAAGACATATTGAAAGCATGCTTGATCATTACATTTTGCATTTGCCATGTGGTATGCCATATGCATCTCATAACTTTTCATGTATGTTCTTATGTCTTAATTTGCTCCATTTGCATCCATAAGCTTGTATGATCATCACCATGCCTTGTTTCATGTTTGCATCATCTCATAGCATCATTAACATCATGTATGTGCTTCTGGTTTTGTTTCTCATCATGCCATTTCATTCCATTTTGCATTGCATTGCATTTCTTTTCTGACTTTTCAGGTGGTAAGTGGATTTGAGAAGTGAATTTGCCTTCACTTCTCATAACTTTCTCTTCATATCTTTTATGCATCCATGCTGCATTTTGATTTGTGTTTGAGATTGAGCTTGCTCATTCTTCTTCATCCTACTTTCTTTCCTCAAGTGACTTGTCTTCTTAACTGAAGCAAGTTACTTTGCTTCTCTTGGCTCCTTTCATCTGCTTCGTGGTGGTTCCTTTGAAGATTTTTCTTGTAAACCTCACAAGCCTTAAGAATAACCAAGCATGACAATGATTAGGGTTTGATTAGTCCCCCACTTAGCTTTTACCTTTGTGTCTCTTTGTGTCTTCTCTTCTCATCTCATAATCAGGGGACTAAACCCTAAAGGCTTTAAGGCTTTGTGATTAAGCTTATGCATGCATCCTTCTATTAGGATGGAGTGTATAACTTTAATCCTAAGTGTTAAACCCTTAATGTGTTTAATTCCTTTAATCAATTCACTTAATAATCACTAAGACATCAAGCTTGTAACTTGGGCCTTGCATTAGGGTTCTAATTCTTCCTTAATTGGTCAAGAAGGACTAACCCCAGTGTTAATGGACAAGTCCCCCTCAAGTTGTCTTACAAACTCTAAAACTCACTTCATTATCTTATCATTAATTAAAAATCCACTTAATCAAAGGTTTGTTTTGTCATGAGTTTAATCCCTAATCATGGATTAAGTTGAGGAGCTTTCCTCAGCTTAAACACCCTCATCTATTATCCTTCTATTAGGATGGTGTAATGAGTCTGTTTAATCCCTGATTATGGCTTAACCTCATTACTTAACACTAAACAAAAACACCAAAAACATCTAAATAATCACAAGTAGGTTAATGATCTTAATCCTACACCAAAGGTGATTAAGTGTGAGAATCTGACTTCACACTTAAGGTATTCTCATTACCCCTAATCAGAGGGAAGATGTGATGAGTTTACTAACCCCTTGGTTTAGTCTTAAGCTCATTTTCCTATGACAAACTTTCAAAAGCCATAAAAGACTGGAAACTCAAAAACAAACAATAATCGTCTCCTTCGGGATTCTTTTCTCATCTCATTCACTCATAAACGAGAACTTGCTTCTTCCGTCTAATGCAAAACAGTTTGCACCTGAGCCAGATAGGTCATACACTTGAGCATAGGCAAGTAAGCAGTTCACAAGTCAATTCATCTTTCAGTCTCTTTGGGTCGAACTACGGTGTTTTGACTTCCTCATTGCACGAGAGGATACGTAGGCATAACTTAACAGTTATCGAACAAAAGTCTCTGTACATTCCCCCTTCTTCCAGCATTATTCTTAGCCTCATACTCCTGAGCATCTCACTCTTGTCCTTACACTGACACTGTATATATCACACCTTGCACTCCTTTTACACTAACACATGTACATCTTTTTTTTCCAGCTCTTTATACACAAATTGCACTGACACTACCCCTTTAAAACACAAATCTTTTAAGCGTGGATCCCGTCGAGTACGGCGGACAATCTGGGTGCTAATACCTTCCCAGGTTGTAACCAACCCCCTTTCTCAGTCTCTCTGGTTCGCGACCGTCTTATCCATATCTTTCTAGGTCTATGCAGCATTGCCTTTCCTCCGGGATAAAAATGCCTAGCTGACGACTCTTTTCTTTTCCAGTGAGTTCACTGCTGTGTGTTCTCATTGTCCTCTCTCGCCGACCGCTCGCGTCTATACCTTTATCTGGGCCATTCCCCATTTATCGGGAGCGACAGCTTGGCGACTCTGCTGGGGACCCTTATACTGTAACCAGGGCTTCTGGTTCTTTTTGTGGGTTCCTCCTAGCGCTTGTTTGATTTGTGTTTACTGGGGTGTTATGTGCTGTCTGTGTTTGTATATTTGATTTATTTGCTGCTTTATGTACAGTTTTGTTTACTGCTTTTCTTTATAGCTTTGTGCATATATATCATGCTGTCATGCTGTCTGTGCTGGATCTGTTGCTTTGGTGGGTGGGTGTTCTATTGAGAGTTAAGGTCCTATACCTGGGACCTGAGTGACACCTAGGCTAGAGTGGTTCATATTCTTTCCCATTCCATCTCGGTCTGATGCGGGAATATGAAACACGGTTCAGATATGGGTTTCTTCTTGAGAACTCTGTGTTGCAGATTTCCTGCAGCACTAGGGCTATCTGGGAAGCCTGCTAAGTCTGGATGACCTTTAGTATCGACCTTCAGAAACTGAGGTGAATTAGAGGAGGATCTTTTATGGTTATTGTAAACACTGTACCTCCGGGTTAGAAGTGTTTACACTTCTCATAACTGATCCAAGTCTGAAGATCCTTGTTTTAGAACACCACCTGTGAGAGGGTTGGGATGTTTACAGGTTTGCAGGTACCTTTGACCTCAGCATACCCTGTTACTTTGATTTGATTAAGAGTACTCCATGTTGGAACAGTTCTTGTGATTTTTAACCTTGGACATGTGACTCCCTATTTGAGTCCCCCACCTTGGTTACTGGACTTATAGACCTCCATCTGGATTTCTTGAACATACATGGACCTATATCAAGGCAGTTAATTAGATCCAGCTCAGTCACAAACCCTTGCATATCATTTGCATACATCCTCATCGCATCATTCTAACATGTATTTATTTGTTTTTCAGGGTATCCATCCTATCATTTTGGCTTGGTTTTGACCCCTTCTTCAGCTTAGACTTATCTTCATCAGCACTTGCTTCAGCTATCAGCCACTTGCTTCAGTCACTTGCATCCTCAGTCTCAGCCTATCAGTGGCCCATCTTCAGTGTTATTCTCAGTCATCATCATCAGCACCCATTCTTCAGCAACATGGCACCTAAGAAAAGTAACATCTCCTACCACTTCTTTGAGCCTGAGCTAGCTAGCATCAGGAGGATTCAGACCCTGATTACTCCAGACCATATACCATATTTCAGAGAACATTATGGAGGAATCCTTGATGTGGTATTGGATTTGGACCCTTCACAGAGGAGCTTGATACATACTTGCCTGCAGTTCTATGATCCCCCTCTGAGGTGCTTCACCTTTCAGAATTTCCAGTTGGGACCTTTGCTGGAGGAGTATTCATCATTGGTTGGTGTACCCATCAGGGGTGGAATCCCTTTCAACCCTGAGATGGCTTTCCCAAGTAATGAGGAGATAGCCAAAGCATTACATCCGGAACCAGTTCTGATTGGGCAGAATTTGACATCTAAAGCTGGAATCTCTGGTTTTCATCTGGATTTCTTGACTTCTCAGGCTAGTCTGGAGGCCTCCCTGGGGGATTGGAAGGCAGTCTGTGCTCTGTTGGCCCTCAGCATATATGGGGTCATACTTTTTGCAGATGAGCCTAGATTTGTCAGCAAGAATGTAGTCCATCTTTTCATCCTGAGAAACCCAGTGCCCACCTTACTGGGAGATCTTTACTACTCAGTTCATCAAAGGAATGAAAAGCAAAGGGGGAGATTAGTGAGATGCTGTGCACCTTTGTTCCATACTTGGCTGCTCAAGCATTTGCCAAAGACTGATGCATTTCTGAACCCTCACCAGCAGAAGAACTGGGCTAGGAGGCTTGTTGCTCTAACCTCAGATGACATCAGATGGTGTACTCAGAGTACTAAGGGCAGAGACATCATTACAAGTTGTGGGCAATTTCCCAATGTGCCTCTGATTGGAGTGAAGGGTTGCATCAATTACAACCCTCTGCTTTTCAAAAGACAACTGGGCTATGCATTGGTCCGTCCCCCTAGAGCACAGGATTTGACTGAGACCCTTTATGTTGAAATCAAGCCTAATCTGGCTATTGTCAGGCAAGCATCCTGGGCCTGGGACAATGTGCAGACTAAGGGGGTAACCATTCTTGGAAGATGCAATAATGTAGCCTCAGCCCAGTACTACGAGTGGTCTCAGGCTAAGGCTCAAATTTCTGGAATGCCTTTCACTATTGAAGATATGCCTGGACCTTCCACAGCACCACCTCCAGCAACTGTCAGCTTAGAGGAGTTTGAGAAATTGAAGGAGAGAAATGAGAAGTTGACTCAAGCTCTACAGAAGACCCTCTGGGAGAGGAGTGATGGTAGATTGGATATTGAGAGGCTAGAAAAGTTGAAAGTGGAGCATCTAGCCAGGATTGAAAAGTCTGAGGATTACATTAAGAAGTCTAGGGCTGGAGAACAAATCTTGAAGAATGCCTGCAAGGAAGCTCAGTTCCAGAAGGCCAGGACTGATTTGTATCTAAAGGAGAGTCAAGCTAGGTGGGTCAGGATCACCGAAGCTCGCACTCAGGAGGATAAAAGGACTCAGGATAAGATTGAGCAGATGGAAGCTAGTGCAAAAGAACAACGAGAAGCCCTGGCAGCAGCCCAGAGGGAGGTCTCAGAGTTGAAGATCAGAGCTGGAGTGAAGAGGTCAAAGGACCAGAGTCAGCACAAGAAGCTAACTGCAGTTGTTGCCACGAGGAATCTCCTTATCAGGAATCTTACGGAGCGTCCAGCTGATCCTGTGACTGAAGCACTTCTCAAGGAAGTTCAGGAGGATGAATTTGGCCTTGGTGTTTGACTTTTTGCTTGTTGTTGCTTTCATTTTTATGTACTTTTCTTTATGTTGTACTTTTGACCCCTCGGAGGGCATATGTTGTAAGAAAAACAAGCTATGTATCATTTACCTTTTTGTAATATATGTGTTGGTTTGTTTCATCTGAGTTTTCTTCAAGCGACATCACAAGCATCTTCTTCAAGGGGTCTGGAAAGGTCAAAACCAAGTACCAAGCCGGATACCTTGGAAACAAATAGACACACTGCATTGCATACTAACCTTCTGTTTTGTTTTGTAGGTTTTCTGTTTTATTGTTACTAACTCTGTTGTGACTTCAGGAATTATTGCTCGACGTCGAGGGTTTCCACTCAACCGTCCACACAGATACCCCACCCGCAACAATCTTCCGGGCATACAGATGGATCAAATGCAGCAGGACCTTACGGAGGTCAGGAATCAAATGACCAACGAGAGGTTGGAAATGAGGAATCAAATGACACAGTTTATGGAGGTAATGAACAACATGGCTCAAAGCCAGGAGAGGTTAAGAGCACTGGTAGAAGGGAGAAACCAGGAAGACCATCAGCCGGGGACTGCTGGGACAAGCAACAATGAAAGAGTCCAACCTCATGTCAACCCCCCAGTCTTTGGACCCCACCAGCATCCAGAGATCAACATCCCTGTCAATATAAAAGGGACTGCCACAGCAGGGAGAGTACTGCAAGAGGACCCCCAGGAAGATCAGTTCACAGTGATGGGAGCTGGGGAGGAAGCCTATGATAGAAGGCTGGATGAGATAGCTGAGAAATTAAGATCCTTAGAGTCTCAAAACTCTTTGGGTTTTGATGTTATGGATATGGGCTTGGTAGACGGGGTCAGGATCCCCCACAAATTTAAACCACCATGCTTTGAGAAGTATAATGGGACTTCCTGTCCCCGGACCCATCTACAATCTTTTCTGGGGAGGCTGAAGGCCTATACCATGGACGAAAAGCTATGGATGTTCTATTTTGAGGATAGCTTAACTGGAGCATCGAGGGAATGGTACTCCCACTTGACAAGAGCAACCATTAGATGCTGGAAGGACCTGGCAGAGGCCTTTATCAGACAGTACCAGTACAACCTGGATATGGCCCCCAACAGGACCCTCCTGATGGGGATGTCTCAGTCATCCAGGGAAAGCTTCCGTGAGTACGCTCAAAGGTGGAGACAGCTTGCTGCTGCTGTCCAGCCACCTATGTCAGAAAGGGAGATGGCTGATATGTTTATGAACACCCTCCAGGGGACTTACATTGATAGGCTAGCTGCCTTCTCATCTACCAGCTTTGCAGATGTGGTCATAGCCGGGGAGAGAATTGAAAGCCTATTGAAGATGGGTAAGATCTCAGACAACGGTGCAAGCTCATCCAGTAACACAAGAAAGCCTTTTGCAGGCCCAAGAAGGACTGGTGAGACCAATGCTATCCACACCAACAGGGGCAGGCCCCAGTATGTTCATAGGTCCGTGGCAGCAGTCACCATTCCCGCTCCAGCTCATCCACAACCAGCTTATCAACCACCGCAACAAAATTATCAGCAACAACCTCAGTACCAGCAACAAACTCAGTATCCTCCGAGAAATTACAACAGCAGCAACACCAACAACAACAATCAGCAAAGACCATTCCAACAGAGGCCCTCTCAGGCCAATAGGGTGATCGATCCGATCCCTATGCCCTATGCCACATTACTGCCACAACTCTTGAAACTCAACCTAGTTGAGCTAAGGACGTTGGCACCTCCAAACCCTAACAGTCTGCCCAGAAACTACGACGCCAGCGCCAGATGTGCCTTTCACTCAAATGCACCTGGTCATAGTACGGAAAAGTGTAGAGCTTTGCACATGAAAGTGCAGGATCTAGTGGATTCCAAGGCTTTAAACTTTGCACCACCACCAAATGTCAACAAGAACCCTATGCCACACCATGGTGGTCCCCGAATCAATGCTATTGAAGAAGACAAGCCGTCTTACTTGATAACCAGTGTGGGTCAGATTCGGACACCGTTGGTAGAGATCAAAGCTCAGCTCCTCGAATGTCAAATGTTCCCAGGATGTGAGCTAGGGTGTGCTTACTGCAACATTTCAGTGAATGGTTGTGATAACTTGAGGGATGGCATAGATGGTCTCATTCAGAGTGGCCTGCTCCAAATCACCACATCAGTACCTACCAACCCAGCAATCTCATTAACAACAATTCCAGAGTCTACTACAACTGCAACAACCATTGTTCCAGACAACTCTTCAGCTTCATCAACAAATGTTTCATCTGTCATTTCAACTGACCAGATATCAACGAACATTCCTTCTACAACTTCAGCACCACTTCATTTTGAATCTCCTACAACAACAACACCCATCCTTCCGACAATGTCTCCTACAACATCAGCAACAAACCATGAAGATGTCTCAACAGTTACGATTTATTATGATCCTGAAAATGATTCTGCCTACAACTCACAAAGTGCTACTCCTATCAGAGCACCAGTCACAATATATTATGATCCACAGACTATCACAGTCCCTTCTGCAGCTACCATCAGTCCAGTCACTGTCACAGTACCTGGACCAGTACCTTATGAAAGCAGTAATGCCATCCCTTGGCATTACGGCTCTGATTTATACTGCGAAGGGCAGAAAATCACTTTTGAATCATCAACTTCTTCACCACAAATAGACAATGTGGGAGGAGGCGGAGGCTTCACTCGAAGCGGACGTCTCTTTGCCCCACAAATTCAAAAACCCACTGCTGAAGCAGAAACTGCTGCCAAGGCAAAAGGGAAGAGCATGGTGCAAGAAGAGCAGGTTGTTAGAGAAGCTTTGAAAACACCTTTTGATCAAGAAGTTGATGAGTTCATGAGAATCATCAAGAAAAGTGATTACAAAATAGTGGACCAGCTTCACCAGACGCCTTCCAAGATCTCCATTCTATCATTGCTTATGTGCTCCGAGGCCCATCGGAATGCACTACTCAAAGTCTTGCACGCAGCTTATGTGCCAGAAGAGATCACCGTCAATCAGTTGGAAGCTGTGGTTGGAAATGTTAATGCTAGCAATGGACTAGGATTCACCAACACTGATTTGACTACGGAAGGCCGCAATCACAACAAGGCCTTGCACATTACCATGGAATGTAAAGGTGCAGTTCTTTCCCATGTGCTGGTAGACACAGGGTCATCCCTCAATGTCTTACCTAAAAAGGCCCTTGTGAAGCTGGAATATGAAGGATTGGCATTACGACCCAGTAACTTGGTAGTGAGGGCTTT
Source organism: Lathyrus aphaca (assembly GCA_963966055.1). Taxonomy (NCBI): domain Eukaryota; kingdom Viridiplantae; phylum Streptophyta; class Magnoliopsida; order Fabales; family Fabaceae; genus Lathyrus; species Lathyrus aphaca. The sequence continues at coordinate 248,446,528 of OZ014525.1, read as the reverse complement.
TGACGGCTCTAAGAGATCAGTTCTGGGAGAAATTGAGTTGCCTGTAACGATTGGCCCACAAACTTTCAAAACGACCTTCTACGTGATGGACATTCAGCCTGCCTACAGCTGTTTGTTGGGTAGACCATGGATTCATGCCGCTGGCGCAGTAACGTCTACCCTTCACCAGAAGTTAAAATTTGAGTGGGAAGGTCAAGTCGTTACTATCTGTGGAGAGGAGGATATATTTGTTAGCCATCTGGCTACTTATAAATATATTGAGATGGATGGGGAGATCCACGAGACGATGAGTCAAGGGTTTGAGGCCCTGAATATTAATGAAACCTCTGCTGTACTTGGGACTTCCATGACGTCCTACCAACAAGCCCGGAAGGTGGTGGAAGAAGGAAACGCTCAAGGCTGGGGCAAACTGTTGCCTGTGGAGAAGAAAGAAGATAGATTTGGGTTGGGTTACAAACCAACTCAAGAAGATCAAACAGAGGCTGCTAAGAAGCCCAACTTTGTTAGTGGGGGGATGCTTACCCCCGATGCTGTCAACAACTTGGAAGATGAGTTGAAAGAAGAACGCAACCTGGAAAGCTGGATTCGTCCAAAGATCCCGAGGAGCAGTATCTCAAACTGGTCTTCCCAGGAAATTATAAGAGTTACTCATGCAGAGTAATTATTATTTCCTGTATTTTTATAGCATGCATCAAAGTCTTGCATCTTGCCCAAGATGACAAGACTCATTTTGTAATCGGGCCATCTGTACTTTTTGTGCAACAAGATTAATCAATGAAACATCAGACATCTTTTTGCAAATGAGTCTTTTCCTTTTCCGCTCACTGTTTTTCCATTTTTCTTTTTGTACAAAAAATAAATGGCGATGTTTTCAAAATGACAACTTTATTTCACTTTTCTAAACAAGATTAAAATCAATCACTAAAATGAACAAACTGAACCCTTGCAGAGAGTGCCTTCCAGACAGCACCGACAACAGCACGGCTATGACTTCGTATGACTTTGACAATCCGATCAATCAAGCTGATGAAGGGGTTGAAGAAGATTACGAGCTTCCTGAAGAGCTAGCCAGATTGTTGAGACAAGAGAAGTTTATCACTCCTCATCAGGAGGAGGTGGAAACGATTAATCTTGGTACAGATGAAGATGTGAAAGAGGTTAAAATCGGGGCCTGCTTACAAGACTCAGTGAAGAAACAACTGATTGACCTGCTTCAAGAATATGTGGATGTGTTTGCTTGGTCTTATCAAGATATGCCAGGGTTGGACACCGACATTGTTATGCACAAGCTGCCTTTGAGAGAAGACTGCCCGCCGGTTAAACAGAAACTGCGCCGTACTCGTCCAGATATGGCAATGAAGATTAAAGAAGAGGTACAAAAGCAATGGGACGCCGGGTTCCTTGCTGTAACTAGTTATCCACCGTGGGTTGCTAATATAGTACCTGTGCCTAAGAAAGACGGCAAAGTGAGGATGTGTGTTGACTACCGGGATCTGAACAGAGCCAGCCCGAAAGATGATTTTCCATTACCTCACATTGATGTATTGGTTGATAATACGGCTCAGTTCTCGGTATTCTCCTTCATGGACGGATTTTCAGGATACAACCAGATTAAGATGTCACCTGAAGACATGGAGAAGACAACCTTCATCACACCCTGGGGCACGTTCTGTTACAAGGTGATGCCATTCGGATTGAAGAATGTTGGTGCAACATATCAACGGGATATGGTAACGTTATTCCACGATATGATCCATAAAGAAATCGAGTGTTATGTGGATGACATGATTGCCAAGTCCCTTACAGAGGAAGACCACCTGGTAAATCTGCTGAAGCTATTCAAGCGTCTGAGGAGGTACCAATTGAAGCTGAACCCCAACAAGTGCACATTCGGGGTGCGATCCGGTAAATTTCTGGGCTTTATTGTAAGTGAAAGAGGGATTGAAGTGGACCCTGATAAAGTCAAAGCCATTCAAGAGATGCCTGCACCGAAAACTGAGAAAGAAGTTCGAGGGTTTCTAGGTAGATTGAACTACATTTCACGGTTCATATCTCACCTTACTGCAACCTGTGAACCCTTGTTCAAGCTGTTAAGAAAAGAACAGACGGTCAGGTGGAACGAAGACTGCCAAAGGGCTTTTGACAAGATCAAGGAATACCTGCAAGAACCACCAATCCTTATGCCTCCAGTTGAAGGAAGACCTCTGATAATGTACTTGACAGTATTAGAAGAGTCAATGGGGTGTGTGTTGGGCCAGCATGACGAGTCTGGTCGAAAAGAGTATGCAATATACTACCTGAGCAAAAAGTTTACCGACTGTGAACAACGTTATTCACTGCTCGAGAAAACTTGCTGTGCTCTAGCGTGGGCTGCTCGCCGACTGAGACAGTATATGTTGACCCACACTACCTTATTGATATCCAAAATGGACCCAGTCAAGTACATTTTCGAGAAGCCAGCTCTTACCGGACGGGTTGCAAGATGGCAAATGATCCTCACGGAATATGACATCCAGTACACCTCTCAGAAAGCCATCAAGGGCAGTGTACTATCTGAATATCTTGCTGAGCAACCTATTGATGACTACCAGCCTATGAGATTTGACTTCCCTGATGAAGACATCATGTTCATAAAAGCGAAAGATCATGAAGAGCCTATTCACACTGAAGGGCCTGACCCAGAAGAAGAATGGACTATGATGTTTGATGGGGTTGTTAACATGAACGGTCGTGGTGTTGGTACAGTACTCATTACACCCAAAGGAGTTCACATGCCTTTCTCGGCAAAACTCACTTTCAACTGCACTAACAACGAAGCTGAATACGAAGCTTGCATTATGGGTCTTGAGGAAGCCATTGACCTCAGGATCAAGACATTGACTGTGTTCGGAGATTCAGCTCTGGTAGTTAATCAAACCAACGGCAAATGGTACACCCACCAGGATCATCTGATACCTTACAGGGATTATACAAGAAGATTATTGACTTTCTTCACAACAGTCAAGCTTGAGTATATCCCTCGGGACGAGAATCAGTTTGCAGATGCTCTGGCTACCATTTCGTCTATGATCAAAGTTCAAGCTGCCAACTTTGTGCCTCGGATCTCAGTGTCCAGACTTGACAGACCAGCATATGTGTTTGCAGCAGATGTTGTCAAAGATGATAAGCCTTGGTTCCACGATATTAAGTGCTTCTTGGAGGATCAAACATACCCACCTGGGGCATCTTCCAATGATAAGAAGACTTTGAGAAGGCTTGCTGGTAGTTTCTTTCTGAACACTGACGGTTCCCTGTACAAAAGAAACTTTGATATGGTACTCCTCAGATGCGTTGATAGGACAGAAGCAGACTTGTTGATGCGCGAGGTGCACGAAGGATCCTTTGGTACCCATGCAGGAGGGCATGCCATGGCTAAGAAGTTGCTACGATCAGGTTATTATTGGATCACAATGGATGCTGACTGCTGTGCGTATGCCAGAAAATGCCATAAATGCCAGATTTATGCGGATAAGGTGCATGTGCCTCCCAATCCTTTGAACATAATGTCTTCACCATGGCCCTTTGCTATGTGGGGCATTGATATGATCGGCAAGATTGAACCGACTGCTTCAAATGGCCACAGATTCATCCTGGTCGCCATTGACTATTTCACCAAGAGGGTTGAAGCAGCCTCGTATGCAAATGTTACAAGGCAAGTGGTAGCCAGATTTCTGAAGAGAGATATCATCTGTCGATACGGAGTTCCCGAGCGAATCATTACTGATAATGGTTCCAATCTAAACAACAAGATGATGGCTGAATTATGCCGGGACTTCAAGATCCAACACCACAATTCTTCTCCTTACAGGCCTAAGATGAACGGCGCTGTTGAGGCAGCTAATAAGAATATCAAGAAGATTGTGCAAAAGATGGTAGTCACCTACAAAGACTGGCATGAAATGCTACCATTTGCCTTGCATGGGTACCGTACATCAATCAGAACATCCACTGGGGCAACACCGTATCAGCTTGTGTATGGTATGGAAGCAGTCCTACCAGTTGAAGTTGAACTACCCTCCCTACGGGTACTGATGGATGTTAAGCTGAACGAAGCAGAGTGGGTTCGGTCCCGATACGAACAACTGAGTCTGATTGAAGAGAAAAGATTGGCTGCAATCTGTCATGGGCAGTTGTATCAGAAAAGAATGAAGAGAGCCTTTGATCAGAAAGTCAGGCACCGAGAGTACCAAGTAGGAGATATTGTGCTGAAAAGAATCCTCCCTCCTCATACAGACCACAGGGGCAAATGGACTCCGAACTATGAAGGACCATTCGTAGTAAAGAAAGTTTTCTCTGGTGGAGCACTGATGCTCAGCACCATGGATGGTGATGATTTCCCGTCCCCTGTGAATTCAGATGCAGTTAAAAAATACTTCGCATAAAAATGACCCGCTGGACACAAAAACAGAATGTAAGTCCAGGCAAAAATAGGGCATCCCGGCGAGTCAAAAAACAGAATAAAAGACTCGGGCAAAAATAAGGGAAATATAAAAAGAAATTTGTACACCCGCTGAGTTGAAAAGCCGCATTGGACAACTCAGGAAAAAATGGGTATCCCGATGGATTGAAAACCCGAAAGGGCGAGCCATGCAAAATAAGGGAATAAGCGAACAACTGCACTCTGAATTCGTCTGTATCACCTACAACTTGGTAAGCTTCGAAAGGATCAAGCTACTGTCAGAACCAGCCTTCTCCAGAAAGCAAGACGAGAAGAGATGTCAAATGTCATACGAGTCATAGCAAGAGGAAGCTCCTTAAAGCGTCGTCAACATCGCCAGCATTTTGTTTCTCAATTTGTAACAATCTCCTCATTTCAGGAGTCATGTTTCCTTGACTGTATCTTGCCAATTCAGGGCACATGAATCAATAAAATCAGATTTTCAGTCATGTTTTCGTCTTGTACATTTTATTTGCAAAAAATGTCTGATGTCCTAAAAATTGGTTGCATAAATACAAATGCTTATCTTCAAAAATAATAAAACACATGCTTGCAGGAAATATACATACTCTCGAGAGCATCTCACTCCTATGACGGAATCCAGTAAGGGATGCCTCGGGATTACTTGTGCGTTTCTCCGTCTTTGCAGGATTGCAGGTATCCGAAGCGCAACATGGGGCAAGAAAGCTTCATCCCAGCAAGCTGGCAAATCAACACTCACCCAGCCCAGCATTCCAGGTACTTTCTCCCCAGCTGAGTTGCCACTTGTTGCTGCTCCTAGCCAAGTTGCCAATCATTCTTCCTCAGTCAAGTACAAAAGCCAGGGAATCATCTCCCCACAGAGTTCCAGCCTCTATCCAGAAGAGCAGCGCACGAAGGAGTCACAACAGAGTAAAAGAAGAGCTTCTACAAACCCCAGCTGGGTCCCTTATTACAGGAATAGGTCTATTTCCCCAAGCAGAATCATCTCACCAGATCGACCAATGATCTCATCCCCAGCTGGGATGATCACTTCAGACAGATCGACTAGAGATCTTCACATGGGATCCGAGTCCCGTTTTGGTATCTTTGCACGATCATAGCATTCGCATCATATTCACCCCACAAAGCGTAGCATTCCGTCTAAAACGGAGCATTACGGCAAAAATCAAACATATAGCATAATCATAAGCCATGTTTTGAATCGGACACTCGTGAATAATAAAAATCCACCAGTATACAGAAAGCTTTCCCCCCAGAGTCCCCAGCAAAAGCAGTTGCCTCATATTCACAAACACCAGTATATACTCCCTTTGACACCCGTCCGTGTCACTTCCCCAGCAGAAAGCCAAAGACACTCCCTTTGCACTCACATATATACACTTCCTTGACATCCGTCCATGTCATTTTCCCAACACAGTAATGTAAACACTTTGTGTACCAGATACTTGTTTATACTATACTCTTCTCTTTTTGACACTCGTCTGTGTCACACTCTCCCCAGCAGATTGAACACTCATCTATATATCACTCATACTTTTCACTCTCATTCCACTTATACAGATACTCGTCCGTATCTTGTATACACCATTTACATCCCCGCAGATTCAACACTAGTCCGTGTTCTTTGTTAACCAGTTGGTACTCGTCCGTATCATCATCTCAGAACATGCGTCAAGCGTTTGTTTCTACATGATACTCGTCCGTATCATAGTCTTAAGGATGCTTGTCCGCATCTTTAATCCATACACTGTGTCTTCTTGAATATAGATACTCGTCTGTGTCTACCATTCCCCAGAAGAATTCTTTCAGATTCAGCACTCGTCCGTGTTCTTTGTTAACCCGTTGATACTCGTCCGTATCATCATCTCTGAACATGTGTCAGTACTTGTTTCTACCTGATACTCGTCCGTATCATAGTCTTGAGGATGCTCGTCCGCATCTTTAATCTATACACATCCAAACACTTATACCTTTTGTTTTCTTGGATATAAACACTCGTCCGTGTTTACTATTCCCCAGTAGATAGACAACAAAGCAAATTTTCCTTTATCTGACATTCGTCATATGTCATGATAAACTTTGAGAGCAACCGTACCCTGCTAGGTGGTCGTCCTCCACCTCTTGATGGTCGTCCTCCATCATGCTCATCCGATGGCCTTCCCCATCGTTGATATTTAGCAGCCTTCCCCTGCTAGGTGGTCGTCCTCCACCTCTTGATAATCGTCCTTCATCATTTTATCCAATGGCCGTCCCCATTGTTGATTTTGGTTACCTGACATTCGTCCTATGTCATGAGAAACCTTGAGAGCAGCCGTCCCCTGCTAGGTGGTCGTCCCCCACCTCTTGATGGTCGACCTCCATCATGCTCATCCGATGGCCGTCCCCATCGTCGACCTTTTTATCCGGCATTTGTCCTATGTCGCGATATTTTCGGCAGCCGTACCCTGCCAGGTGGTCGTCCTCCACCTTAGATGACCGTCCCTCATCTAGACCCCAACAGAGCAGCCGTCCCCTGCTAGGTGATCGTCCTTCACCTTTGATGACCGTACCTCATCATCTGTTTATTTCATTTATTCTTTAACCCGATGGCCGTCCCCGTCCCCGTCGTGGTCCCTTTTCTTTTTTAGCCCGATGGCCGTCCCCATCGTTGGTTATATTACCTTATGAACTTGATGGTCGTCCCCGTCATGTTTCATTAATCCCCAGAAAATCTTACAACTTTATCTTGATGGCCGTCCCCATCATGGTTCCTTTTTATCCCCAGCACGTCGGCCGTCCCCGTCATTGCTCTTTACCCAGCAGTCGTCCTCTGCTCGACGGTCGTCCTCCGTCGCCTACACTTTACAATATACTTTATTTTCTTTTACAATCTATATCCCTTTTCTTCTTCATTCAGTGAGTGCAAATTTTGGACTGTCTTTGGTATTCAACCACAAGTTATCTTGTTTGCCCGTTAAGCCGTTGCTTACATCCAGCACGGCTAACTCATGTTTGAATAGGGGCAGCTGTAAACACCCCAAATTCGCCCTCACCCATTCACACCATGGCTTGTGATCATTTCATATGCATAAACTCAATCATACCATCTCATATCCCATTTTTGTTTCACTGCATAGATTCAAAGTCATCTGCACCTAGGGTTTGTGATCTGAGCAATCCAAGAGCTTCTTGAGCCACTCCAAAGGCCACCAATCACTGCAAAGGGGTCCATGTGTGTTCTTATATCATATTACATCCTCTCAAAGTCAAAAATGCCAAAGAATCACAAGAACTGGGATTGGTATGGAAGCAGAGCTAGGCTTGACTGCACAGATGACCTAAAATTAGGGTTTTGGTTTCAGAGGCCATAACTTCAAATTTTTTGGTCATTCTTGTTTCTATTGGTCTCTATATGGTATAGGGAGTATGCATATCAATTTTCATGAAGAAATTCCATGGGGAAGTCATCTGATCAAGGGTTGACTTTTCAGACAAGTCAGTGCAAAATCAGGGCATCTGAGGCCTCCAATGACCCAACCAAGGGGTGATCTTCATCATTTTGAGTGTGTATGATCTTTATTTGATCATGGAAGAGGTTTGAAGTTCACAAAATTCAAGAATTTGAAGTTTTTGCAAAGTTGACTTTTTGGGCAAGTTTGACTTTTAAGGGATTTATCATTTTAGGCAATTTTTCAACCCTTACTTTTTGATCCAAAAATGCCTCAAATGGAAAAACTTTGGTCATGAAAGTTGTAGATTAGATCTTTCCCTTTTCAAAAAGTACAAGAACATGACCTAATTCATTTTGGATCAAAAGTTATGGTTTGTCAAAGTTGGCAAAAATCACTAAAATTCCAATTATGCACCAAATGAGAAACTTGCAAAAACTTGTACCGAGCATTCTAGTGACTTCAAATTGGCTTCAAAACTTCACCATATGATCATACATACCCTAAAAACAGAATTGGCCCAAGGGATTTTGCATTGCTTGCTTTGGTTTTCAAGGATCTTTAAGACATTTTTCCATTACAAATGCAAAAGATGGATTTTTGGCAAAGTCATTTTCCAAAGGGCTATGTGATTACCAACTGATTTCTATGCATTGCCATGACCAATTGAGACATCATGTAACAAAATTCAGCAAGGAATGCCTCATGTACATAGCATAAAAATCACAAGAAAGCACAAGTGGGCAAGTTGCAAAAGCTAGCATAGCTCATGATCCATATGCTGCAGTCACTCTCAAGCAATCTAAGGGTCATCCTTGACCCAAGCTGAAGCAGGACATGACCTCAAACTGCTGCTGCCATAGCCCATGCTGCAAGTACAAGCCAACTTGACTTTTTGGCAAAAGCTCCCATACTCATGGAACAGTAATCAGCCACCCCTACTGACCTGCTCCCCAGCCTATTCACATATTGTGAGAATGATATAGCACAACATTGGCCCTTGAAGCAAGCCAGAACACAGCATACCACAAAACCTGCCAAAACTTTCCTCTCTTCGAATCTCCCTCTCCAGCCATCAAGCATCCATTTTCTTTTCACCATTGCATCACACACACTCAAGAGAGCAAGAACCAACCATTGATAGAACCTGAAACATCACATACACAGACCTCATTTTCTGATACACCAGAACTGAACCTCTCAAAATAGCCTGTTTAAACTCCATCCAAGCTTGCCATTAGCACCAGGGGAACCATTGGAGTGATTCTGCACCAAAGAGTAGCCCAGAAAGCCCAGAAACAGAAGCTTCCATCTCAGGTATGGCCATGAACGTTTTCTCTCAGAGCTTGCATTTTAAGTTATAATTTGATTGTGTATGTCTTGCTGATCATGGGGATGTGCTTAGAATCGAAAATGAGTGAAAAATGAGTTTGTACTGATGCTCTGAAATTTCACCCGTGAAATTTGATTCCTTCGATTGGCCTGATTCTTGGAGTTTAAATGATGTTTGAGGGTGGATTTGTAACCTAGGATGTTAGAGGATCAGTTTGTTGTGTTTAATTTGAAGTGTGGTGGCCTGAATCATGATCTAGGGTTTTGGTTCGCCGGAGAAGACGACCGGAAGTCTTCTCCGGCCACCTGAGAACCATTAGCCCTAATCCTTGTAATTAATGGACGTTTGAATCTGGTGCGTTAGATGCTTTGACTTAGTTGACCTGGCGCGCGTTTGTGTGGCCCAGATGTGTCCTCATTAGCCCTAATCACCATTAGTTTAAGTAAATCCAATTAATTAGTTCATAAGCCTAATTTAGCCAGAAAGGATCCTGACCCTTGTTTCACGCGCCAAGTCAACAGCTGACCACCCAACTTTGAATCTGGTGCGTTAGATGTGATTACTTCTCATTTTCATTAATTTTTATTTCAATTTTTCTCATTTAATTTGTACATTTTATTAAAAATAGCAAAATCATTTTAAAAATCCTGAAATTTTTTGTACAAACTTTTATTAAATTTCAGAACACAAAAATATTTTTATTTTCATTTTTAGCATTAAAAAAGTATTTTTAAATATTTAAAAGTTTCTTTTTAATTAATTAATGAGAATTAATTAATTAAAAATACTTTTAGGTATTTAAAAATCACCAAAAAATTCATGAAACATTTAAAAACATTTAGAAACATTGTCCAACCCTCAAACCAAATTTCTTTTTTGATCTTGATGCATTTTGAGAATTTTTCATGGAATTAAAATCATTTTGATGCATTATTTTGATCCAAACTTCCAAAAATCATTTCTGCCTAACCCTAAAGAGTTGGACTTTGATTCTTTTTGCATTGTGTTTAGAATATCATGTAGTTTGTGAGATTAAATGGCCATGATTTGATCTTTCACTTTCCATTTGTTTGGCATTTTTCTTGTTAAGGAACCCTAAAACCCTAGAAAACTTAGGAAAATCATAACTTGAAATTGGTTAAGAGTTAGAACTTCCCCTTTGGGCAGTGAGTTAGTATAGGATTAGGGATCCTTTGAATGTATTTTCAATTTTTTATCTTAATGTTTGCTTCTGATTTTGGTTTGTGTTTGATGCTTTGATCATAAACCCTAATTTGGGCCTCCATATGCATCCATCTTGCATTTGCATTCATACCTTGACTTGCCATGACATTTTGTGCATCCATTTGATTCATTTAACATCATAAGACATATTGAAAGCATGCTTGATCATTACATTTTGCATTTGCCATGTGCTATGCCATATGCATCTCATAACTTTTCATGTATGTTCTTATGTCTTAATTTGCTCCATTTGCATCCATAAGCTTGTATGATCATCACCATGCCTTGTTTCATGTTTGCATCATCTCATAGAATCATTAACATCATGTATGTGCTTCTGGTTTTGTTTCTCATCATGCCATTTCATTCCATTTTGCATTGCATTGCATTTCTTTTCTGACTTTTCAGGTGGTAAGTGGATTTGAGAAGTGAATTTGCCTTCACTTCTCATAACTTTCTCTTCATCTCTTTTATGCATCCATGCTGCATTTTGATTTGTGTTTGAGATTGAGCTTGCTCATTCTTCTTCATCCTACTTTCTTTCCTCAAGTGACTTATCTTCTTAACTGAAGCAAGTTACTTTGCTTCTCTTGGCTCCTTTCATCTGCTTCCTGGTGGTTCCTTTGAAGATTTTTCTTGTAAACCTCACAAGCCTTAGGAATAACCAAGCATGACAATGAATAGGGTTTGATTAGTCCCCCACTTAGCTTTTACCTTTGTGTCTCTTTGTGTCTTCTCTTCTCATCTCATAATCAGGGGACTAAACCCTAAAGGCTTTAAGGCTTTGTGATTAAGCTTATGCCTGCATCCTTCTATTAGGATGGATTGTATAACTTTAATCATAAGTGTTAAACCCTTAATGTGTTTAATTCCTTTAATCAATTCACTTAATAATCACTAAGACATCAAGCTTGTAACTTGGGCCTTGCATTAGGGTTCTAATTCTTCCTTAATTGGTCAAGAAGGACTAACCCTAGTGTTAATGGACAAGTCCCCCTCAAGTTGTCTTACAAACTCTAAAACTCACTTCATTATCTTATCATTAATTAAAAATCCACTTAATCAAAGGTTTGTTTTGTCATGAGTTTAATCCCTAATCATGGATTAAGTTGAGGAGCTTTCCTCAGCTTAAACACCCTCATCTATTATCCTTCTATTAGGATGGTGTAATGAGTCTGTTTAATCCCTGATTATGGCTTAACCTCATTACTTAACACTAAACAAAAACACCAAAAACATCTAAATAATCACAAGTAGGTTAATGATCTTAATCCTACACCAAAGGTGATTAAGTGTGAGAATCTGACTTCACACTTAAGGTATTCTCATTACCCCTAATCAGAGGGAAGATGTGATGAGTTTACTAACCCCTTGGTTTAGTCTTAAGCTCATTTTCCTATGACAAACTTTCAAAAGCCATAAAAGACTGGAAACTCAAAAACAAACAATAATCGTCTCCTTCGGGATTCTTTTCTCATCTCATTCACTCATAAACGAGAACTTGCTTCTTCCGTCTAATGCAAGACAGTTTGCACCTGAGCCAGACAGGTCATACACTTGAGCATAGGCAAGTAAGCAGTTCACAAGTCAATTCATCTTTCAGTCTCTTTGGGTCGAACTACGGTGTTCTGACTTCCTCATTGCACGAGAGGATACGTAGGCATAACTTAACAGTTATCGAACAAAAGTCTATGTACATTCCCCCTTCTTCCAGCATTATTCTTAGCCTCATACTCCTGAGCATCTCACTCTTGTCCTTACACTGACACTGTATATATCACACCTTGCACTCCTTTTACACTGACACCTGTACATCTTTTTTTTCCAGCTCTTTATACACAAATTGCACTGACACTACCCCTTTAAAACACAAATCTTTTAAGCGTGGATCCCGTCGAGTACGGCGGACAATCTGGGTGCTAATACCTTCCCAGGTTGTAACCAACCCCCTTTCTCAGTCTCTCTGGTTCGCGACCGTCTTATCCATATCTTTCTAGGTCTATGCAGCATTGCCTTTCCTCCGGGATAAAAATGCCTAGCTGGCGACTCTTTTCTTTTCCAGTGAGTTCACTGCTGTGTGTTCTCATTGTCCTCTCTCGCCGACCGTTCGCGTCTGTACCTTTATCTGGGCCATTCCCCATTTATCGGGAGCGACAGCTTGGCGACTCTGCTGGGGACCCTTATACTGTAACCAGGGCTTCTGGTTCTTTTTGTGGGTTCCTCCTAGCGCTTGTTTGATTTGTGTTTACTGGGGTGTTATGTGCTGTCTGTGTTTGTATATTTGATTTATTTGCTGCTTTATGTACAGTTTTGTTTACTGCTTTTCTTTATAGCTTTGTGCATATATATCATGCTGTCATGCTGTCTGTGCTGGATCTGTTGCTTTGGTGGGTGGGTGTTCTATTGAGAGTTAAGGTCCTATACCTGGGACCTGAGTGACACCTAGGCTAGAGTGGTTCATATTCTTTCCCATTCCATCTCGGTCTGATGCGGGAATATGAAACACGGTTCAGATATGGGTTTCTTCTTGAGAACTCTGTGTTGCAGATTTCCTGCAGCACTGGGGCTATCTGGGAAGCCTGCTAAGTCTGGATGACCTTTAGTATCGACCTTCAGAAACTGAGGTGAATTAGAGGAGGATCTTTTATGGTTATTGTAAACACTGTACCTCCGGGTTAGAAGTGTTTACACTTCTCATAACTGATCCAAGTCTGAAGATCCTTGTTTTAGAACACCACCTGTGAGAGGGTTGGGATGTTTACAGGTTTGCAGGTACCTTTGACCTCAGCATACCCTGTTACTTTGATTTGATTAAGAGTACTCCATGTTGGAACAGTTCTTGTGATTTTTAACCTTGGACATGTGACTCCCTATTTGAGTCCCCCACCTTGGTTACTGGACTTATAGACCTCCATCTGGATTTCTTGAACATACATGGACCTATATCAAGGCAGTTAATCAGATCCAGCTCAGTCACAAACCCTTGCATATCATTTGCATACATCCTCATCGCATCATTCTAACATGTATTTATTTGTTTTTCAGGGTATCCATCCTATCATTTTGGCTTGGTTTTGACCCCTTCTTCAGCTTAGACTTATCTTCATCAGCACTTGCTTCAGCTATCAGCCACTTGCTTCAGTCACTTGCATCCTCAGTCTCAGCCTATCAGTGGCCCATCTTCAGTGTTGTCCTCAGTCATCATCATCAGCACCCATTCTTCAGCAACATGGCACCTAAGAAAAGTAACATCTCCTACCACTTCTTTGAGCCTGAGCTAGCTAGCATCAGGAGGATTCAGACCCTGATTACTCCAGACCACATACCATATTTCAGAGAACATTATGGAGGAATCCTTGATATGGTATTGGATTTGGACCCTTCACAGAGGAGCCTGATACATACTTGCCTGCAGTTCTATGATCCCCCTCTGAGGTGCTTCACAATGGTCTCTGCTGATTGTTGTTGTTGGTGTTGCTGCTGTTGTAATTTCTCGGAGGATACTGAGTTTGTTGCTGGTACTGAGGTTGTTGCTGATAATTTTGTTGCGGTGGTTGATAAGCTGGTTGTGGATGAGCTGGAGCGGGAATGGTGACTGCTGCCACGGACCTATGAACATACTGGGGCCTGCCCCTGTTGGTGTGGATAGCATTGGTCTCACCAGTCCTTCTTGGGCCTGCAAAAGGCTTTCTTGTGTTACTGGATGAGCTTGCACCGTTGTCTGAGATCTTACCCATCTTCAATAGGCTTTCAATTCTCTCCCCGGCTATGACCACATCTGCAAAGCTGGTAGATGAGAAGGCAGCTAGCCTATCAATGTAAGTCCCCTGGAGGGTGTTCATAAACATATCAGCCATCTCCCTTTCTGACATAGGTGGCTGGACAGCAGCAGCAAGCTGTCTCCACCTTTGAGCGTACTCACGGAAGCTTTCCCTGGATGACTGAGACATCCCCATCAAGAGGGTCCTGTTGGGGGGCATATCCAGGTTCTACTGGTACTGTCTGATAAAGGCCTCTGCCAGGTCCTTCCAGCATCTAATGGTTGCTCTTGTCAAGTGGGAGTACCATTCCCTCGATGCTCCAGTTAAGCTATCCTCAAAATAGAACTTCCATAGCTTTTCGTCCATGGTATAGGCCTTCAGCCTCCCCAGAAAAGATTGTAGATGGGTCCGGGGACAGGAAGTCCCATTATACTTCTCAAAGCATGGTGGTTTAAATTTGTGGGGGATCCTGACCCCGTCTACCAAGCCCATATCCATGACATCAAAACCCAAAGAGTTTTGAGACTCTAAGGATCTTAATTTCTCAGCTATCTCATCCAGCCTTCTATCATAGGCTTCCTCCCCAGCTCCCATCACTGTGAACTGATCTTCCTGGGGGTCCTCTTGCAGTACTCTCCCTGCTGTGGCAGTCCCTTGTATATTGACAGGGATGTTGATCTCTGGATGCTGGTGGGGTCCAAAGACTGGGGGGTTGACATGAGGTTGGACTCTTTCATTGTTGCTTGTCCCAGCAGTCCCCGACTGATGGTCTTCCTGGTTTCTCCCTTCTACCAGTGCTCTTAACCTCTCCTGGCTTTGAGCCATGTTGTTCATTACCTCCATAAACTGTGTCATTTGATTCCTCATTTCCAACCTCTCGTTGGTCATTTGATTCTTGACCTCCGTAAGGTCCTGCTGCATTTGATCCATCTGTATGCCCGGAAGATTGTTGCGGGTGGGGTATCTGTGTGGACGGTTGAGTGGAAACCCTCGACGTCGAGCAATAATTCCTGAAGTCACAACAGAGTTAGTAACAATAAAACAGAAAACCTACAAAACAAAACAGAAGGTTAGTATGCAATGCAGTGTGTCTATTTGTTTCCAAGGTATCCGGCTTGGTACTTGGTTTTGACCTTTCCAGACCCCTTGAAGAAGATGCTTGTGATGTCGCTTGAAGAAAACTCAGATGAAACAAACCAACACATATATTACAAAAAGGTAAATGATACATAGCTTGTTTTTCTTACAACATATGCCCTCCGAGGGGTCAAAAGTACAACATAAAGAAAAGTACATAAAAATGAAAGCAACAACAAGCAAAAAGTCAAACACCAAGGCCAAATTCATCCTCCTGAACTTCCTTGAGAAGTGCTTCAGTCACAGGATCAGCTGGACGCTCCGTAAGATTCCTGATAAGGAGATTCCTCGTGGAAACAGCTGCAGTTAGCTTCTTGTGCTGACTCTGGTCCTTTGACCTCTTCACTCCAGCTCTGATCTTCAACTCTGAGACCTCCCTCTGGGCTGCTGCCAGGGCTTCTCGTTGTTCTTTTGCACTAGCTTCCATCTGCTCAATCTTATCCTGAGTCCTTTTATCCTCCTGAGTGCGAGCTTCGGTGATCCTGACCCACCTAGCTTGACTCTCCTTTAGATACAAATCAGTCCTGGCCTTCTGGAACTGAGCTTCCTTGCAGGCATTCTTCAAGATTTGTTCTCCAGCCCTAGACTTCTTAATGTAATCCTCAGACTTTTCAATCCTGGCTAGATGCTCCACTTTCAACTTTTCTAGCCTCTCAATATCCAATCTACCATCACTCCTCTCCCAGAGGGTCTTCTGTAGAGCTTGAGTCAACTTCTCATTTCTCTCCTTCAATTTCTCAAACTCCTCTAAGCTGACAGTTGCTGGAGGTGGTGCTGTGGAAGGTCCAGGCATATCTTCAATAGTGAAAGGCATTCCAGAAATTTGAGCCCTAGCCTGAGACCACTCGTAGTACTGGGCTGAGGCTACATTATTGCATCTTCCAAGAATGGTTACCCCCTTAGTCTGCACATTGTCCCAGGCCCAGGATGCTTGCCTGACAATAGCCAGATTAGGCTTGATTTCAACATAAAGGGTCTCAGTCAAATCCTGTGCTCTAGGGGGACAGACCAATGCATAGCCCAGTTGTCTTTTGAAAAGCAGAGGGTTGTAATTGATGCAACCCTTCACTCCAATCAGAGGCACATTGGGAAATTGCCCACAACTTGTAATGATGTCTCTGCCCTTAGTACTCTGAGTACACCATCTGATGTCATCTGAGGTTAGAGCAACAAGCCTCCTAGCCCAGTTCTTCTGCTGGTGAGGGTTCAGAAATGCATCAGTCTTTGGCAAATGCTTGAGCAGCCAAGTATGGAACAAAGGTGCACAGCATCTCACTAATCTCCCCCTTTGCTTTTCATTCCTTTGATGAACTGAGTAGTAAAGATCTCCCAGTAAGGTGGGCACTGGGTTTCTCAGGATGAAAAGATGGACTGCATTCTTGCTGACAAATCTAGGCTCATCTGCAAAAAGTATGACCCCATATATGCTGAGGGCCAACAGAGCACAGACTGCCTTCCACTCCCCCAGGGAGGCCTCCAGACTAGCCTGAGAAGTCAAGAAATCCAGATGAAAACCAGAGATTCCAGCTTTAGATGTCAAATTCTGCCCAATCAGAACTGGTTCCAGATGTAATGCTTTGGCTATCTCCTCATTACTTGGGAAAGCCATCTCAGGGTTGAAAGGGATTCCACCCCTGATGGGTACACCAACCAATGATGAATACTCCTCCAGCAAAGGTCCCAACTGGAAATTCTGAAAGGTGAAGCACCTCAGAGGGGGATCATAGAACTGCAGGCAAGTATGTATCAAGCTCCTCTGTGAAGGGTCCAAATCCAATACCACATCAAGGATTCCTCCATAATGTTCTCTGAAATATGGTATATGGTCTGGAGTAATCAGGGTCTGAATCCTCCTGATGCTAGCTAGCTCAGGCTCAAAGAAGTGGTAGGAGATGTTACTTTTCTTAGGTGCCATGTTGCTGAAGAATGGGTGTTGATGATGATGACTGAGAATAACACTGAAGATGGGCCACTGATAGGCTGAGACTGAGGATGCAAGTGACTGAAGCAAGTGGCTGATAGCTGAAGCAAGTGCTGATGAAGATAAGTCTAAGCTGAAGAAGGGGTCAAAACCAAGCCAAAATGATAGGATGGATACCCTGAAAAACAAATAAATACATGTTAGAATGATGCGATGAGGATGTATGCAAATGATATGCAAGGGTTTGTGACTGAGCTGGATCTGATTAACTGCCTTGATATAGGTCCATGTATGTTCAAGAAATCCAGATGGAGGTCTATAAGTCCAGTAACCAAGGTGGGGGACTCAAATAGGGAGTCACATGTCCAAGGTTAAAAATCACAAGAACTGTTCCAACATGGAGTACTCTTAATCAAATCAAAGTAACAGGGTATGCTGAGGTCAAAGGTACCTGCAAACCTGTAAACATCCCAACCCTCTCACAGGTAGTGTTCTAAAACAAGGATCTTCAGACTTGGATCAGTTATGAGAAGTGTAAACACTTCTAACCCGGAGGTACAGTGTTTACAATAACCATAAAAGATCCTCCTCTAATTCACCTCAGTTTCTGAAGGTCGATACTAAAGGTCATCCAGACTTAGCAGGCTTCCCAGATAGCCCCAGTGCTGCAGGAAATCTGCAACACAGAGTTCTCAAGAAGAAACCCATATCTGAACCGTGTTTCATATTCCCGCATCAGACCGAGATGGAATGGGAAAGAATATGAACCACTCTAGCCTAGGTGTCACTCAGGTCCCAGGTATAGGACCTTAACTCTCAATAGAACACCCACCCACCAAAGCAACAGATCCAACACAGACAGCATGACAGCATGATATATATGCACAAAGCTATAAAGAAAAGCAGTAAACAAAACTGTACATAAAGCAGCAAATAAATCAAATATACAAACACAGACAGCACATAACACCCCAGTAAACACAAATCAAACAAGCACTAGGAGGAACCCACAAAAAGAACCAGAAGCCCTGGTTACAGTATAAGGGTCCCCAGCAGAGTCGCCAAGCTGTCGCTCCCGATAAATGGGGAATGGCCCAGATAAAGGTACAGACGCGAACGGTCGGCGAGAGAGGACAATGAGAACACACAGCAGTGAACTCACTGGATAAGAAAAGAGTCGCCAGCTAGGCATTTTTATCCCGGAGGAAAGGCAATGCTGCATAGACCTAGAAAGATATGGATAAGACGGTCGCGAACCAGACAGACTGAGAAAGGGGGTTGGTTACAACCTGGGAAGGTATTAGCACCCAGATTGTCCGCCGTACTCGACGGGATCCACGCTTAAAAGATTTGTGTTTTAAAGGGGTAGTGTCAGTGCAATTTGTGTATAAAGAGCTGGAAAAAAAAGATGTACAGGTGTCAGTGTAAAAGGAGTGCAAGGTGTGATATATACAGTGTCAGTGTAAGGACAAGAGTGAGATGCTCAGGAGTATGAGGCTAAGAATAATGCTGGAAGAAGGGGGAATGTACAGAGACTTTTGTTCGATAACTGTTAAGTTATGCCTACGTATCCTCTCGTGCAATGAGGTGTCGCTCCCAAAGATTTGCATCCAGGTACAAGCGCGAACGGTCGGCGAAAGGGACAATGAGAACACAGAGCCGTGAACTCACTGGAGAATGAATAGAGTCGCCAGCTAGGCATTTTTATCCCGGAGGAAAGGCAATGCTGCATAGACCTAGAAAAAGATGGATAAGACGGTTGCGAACCAGAGAGACTGAGAAAGGGGGTTGGTTACAACCTGGGAAGGTATTAGCACCCAGATTGTCCGTCGTACTCGACGGGATCCACGCTTAAAAGATTTGTGTTTTTAAGGGGTAGTGTCAGTGCAATCTGTGTGTAAAATAGCTGGAAAAGGATGTACAGGTGTCAGTGTAAAAGAAGTATGAAGTGTAATATGAAGTATGAAAGTGTCAGTGTAAGAACAAGAGTGAGATGCTCAGGATCATGAGGCTAAAAGAATGAGGCAAGAAAGAGGGGGAATATACAGAGACTTTTGTTCGATAACCGTTAAGTTATGCCTACGTATCCTCTCGTGCAATGAGGAAGTCAGAACACCGTAGTTCGACCCAAAGAGACTGAAAGATGAATTGACTTGTGAACTGCTTGCCTGTCAATGCTCAAGTGTATGACCTGTCTGGCTCAGGTGCAAACTGTCTTGCATTAGACGGAAGAAGCAAGTTCTCGTTTGTGAGTGAAGATGATGAGAAAAAGAATCCCGGAGGAGACGATTATTGTTTGTTTTTGTATTTTCAGTCTTTTATTGCTTGTGAAAGTTTGTCATAAGAAAATGAGCTTAAACCTAAACCAATGGATTGGTAAACTCATCACATCTTCCCTCTGATCAGGGGTAATGAGAGTACCTTAAGTGTGAAGTCAGGTTCTCACACTTAATCACCTTTGGTGTAGGATTAAGATCATTGACCTACTTGTGATTATTTAGATGTTTTTGGTGTTTTTGTTTAGTGTTAAGTAATGAGGTTAAGCCATAATCAGGGATTAAACAGACTCATTACACCATCCTAAAAGAAGGATGATAGATGAGAATGTTCAAGCTGAGGAAGACTCCTCAACTTAATCCATGATTAGGGATTAAACTCATGACAAAACAAGCCTTTGATTAAGTGAATTTTATTTAATGATATGATGATGAAGTGTTTTTTATGATTTGTAAGACAACTTGAGGGGGACTTGTCCATTAACACTAGGGTTAGTCCTTCTTAACCAATTAAGGAAGAATTAGAACCATAATGCAAGGCCCAAGTTACAAGTGTGTCTTGATGATTATTAAGTGGGTTGATTAAGAGATTTAAACACCTTAAGGGTTTAACACTTAGGATTAAAGTTATACACTCCATCCTAAGAGAAGGATGCAGGCATAAGCTTAATCACAAAGCCTTAAAGCCTTTAGGGTTTAGTCCCTGATTATGAGATGAGAAGAGAAGACTCAAAGAGAGACACAAAGGTAAAACTATGGGGGGACTAATCAAAACCCTAATTCATTGTCATGCTTGGATGATCCTAAAGTTTGTGAGGTTTGCAAGAACAATCTTCAGAGGAGCCACCAGGAAGCAGATGAATAAGATCAAGAGAAGCAAAGTGACTTGCTTCATTCAAGAAGTCAAGTCACTTGAAGAAAGAAAGTGGGAGGAACAAGAATGAGCAAGCTCAAACTCAAACTCAAACATAAATGCAGCAATGGATGCAAGAGAGATGAAAAGAAAAGTTATGAGAAGTGAAGGCAAATTCACTTCCCAAGTTTACTTACCACCTGAAATGTTAGAAAGAAATGCAATGCAATGCTAAATGAAATGAAATGGTATGATGATAGACCAAACCAAAAGCATGTTGATGATGAAAATGATGTTATGAGATGCTGCAAACATGAGGCAAGGCATGGGGATGCTCATACAAGATTATGAATGCAAATGATGCAAGTTAAGGAGCATGAACAAGCATGGAAAGTTATGAATCATACAAGACAAATGACATGGCAAACATGTAATGCAATGGTCAAACATGCTTTCTATATGTCTTAAGATGTCAAATGAAACACAAGAATGTATAAAATGCAAAGACAAGTCATGTTATGCAAGAGAATGCAAGAAGGATGCAAGAGGAAGCCCAAATTAGGGTTCATGAATCAAACATCAAACAAAAACCCAAAACAGAAGCAAACCTTAAGATAAAAAATGGAAAATGCTACTCAAAGGAACCCTAAACCTATAATGAACCACTGCCCAAAGGGGAGCTCTCAACTCTCAACCAAACTCAAGATATGATCTTTACAAGTTATTAGGGTTTTTTAGGGTTCTTAACAAAATAAATGCCAAACAAATAGAAAATGCAAGATCAAATCATGGCCATTTTACCCTAGAAACTACATGCTAAACATAACACAATGCAAGAAGAACCAATGTCTCAACCTCCTCCAATAGGCAGAAATGAATTTGAACTTATGATCTAAATAATGCATAAGAAATGATTTAATTCAATGAAAAATTCTTAAAATGCATCAAGATCAAAAAAGAAATTTAGTTTGAAGGTTGGACAATGTTTCTAAATGTCTTAGGACACTTCATGAATTTTTTTGTAATTTTTAAATACCTGAAAGTATTTTTAATTAATTAATTCCCATTAATCAATTAAAAATAATCTTTTAAATATTTAAAAATACTTTTTTAATGATAAAAAATAAAATAAAAATATTTTTGGGTCTTAAAAATTAATAAAACTTTAAAGAAAAAGTTTCATAATTTTTAAGACATTTTTGCTATTTTTAAATAATTATGCAAATTAAATGAAATAAAATGAAATAAAAATTAAATAAAATGAAAGTATGCAGCATGGAAGGCCAGGATTCAATCTGGAAATGAGAGGGTTGACTGCGCGCCAGATCCAATGGGCCACATTCAAACTGGGCTAAACTTAATTAATTAAATAAATTAAACCTAATTAAGTTAATGACAAGATCTGGGCCATTGGATGCGCGCGGGAAAAGACCTGGTCAACTCATCCGACGCCTGAAATTCAAACCTGAAGCCCTAACCCTAATTACCCATTAATGACTTTCAGGTCACCGGAGACGAACTCCGGTCGTCTTCTCCGGTGACCTTCTCCCCTGAAAACTTCCAAATCCTTCCCTAGGTCACTAAAATGAAATCTAAAACCATGGAAATGTTCCCCAATCTCTCACGAATCAAACCCCTCTCTCAAAACAAATTTATTCTTCCTAAACAAACTGAATCGAAGAGAAAAAGTTCTAGGGCACGCAGGTTTCAGAGACAAATTAAACTCTCAAATCAAAGCCATTTTCAAAACCAAAGACATATTCATGATCAGGACAACACAAAGAACAAGTTTGTAACAAGAAAAATGATTTCTGGAAAAATAATTTTCAAGCTACCTGAGATTTGAAGCTTTCAGTTTGAAGACTTTCTGGCCACTTCCTTCAGTGCAAACTACTCCACTTGGTCCCCAGAAGATGTTTGAATGCTCAAAGAGAGTTTAAGCTGGCTGGATAGTGAGATTCGAAAGCTTCTGCTCAAGCTTGATCAGAAATGGCAATGGTGAAATAGAGAGCTTCAGGTCATGGTGAATGGTTGTTTGTGATCCTGAGGGTGAATGGAGAAGCTTTACAAAGTTTGTTTGACTGTTTGTGAGCTAGGATGAGAGTTTCGAATGAAACTGCAAGCTGGTGTCAAAATGGTGCAGTGATGTTGTAGCTTGTTTAAGGCTTGGTTCTTGGTTGCTGGGTGGTCTATGGAGCAAGGTGAGATGATTGGTGAAGATGGTTGAAGTGTTTTATGGCTGTGTAAGCAGATTCGATAGAAAATGCAATGTGGTGTGTTTTTGTGAATGTTGTGAATGAGAGAGCTTCAGCCTTGCTTGAAGTGTGTTATGGCCAGCATTTGATCCACATAAACAAAGCCTATTGGTCAGTTGATGTGACTTGGCCTGCTGTGATAGGTGTGGCTACTTTTGCCAAAATGTCAACTTCTTGTAAGAGAGGCATGGGTCATGTTTCAGCCAAGTACAAGAGGTGTGGGCTGCGCAGCAAGGTGAGGGAGAAAGGCTAGGAGTGGTCAGCAGGCTAGGCAGCAAGTGGATGGAAGTGATCATGAGTTTTTGCAACTTGGCTTCCTTTGTTCACATGTGAAAAATCTTGCTCCAAAGGCCATACAAACATGTGATTCCTTTGGTTCAATCTGAGCTTTAGGACTTGGAGAATGTTTATGTGCTGGTTTGATACCAATTAGAAGTCACATAATGCATTGGTTTAAGGTTTTGCAAAATTCTCACTTAGGGCATGCCTTGAAAATTAATGATTTTAGCCAACTTTGCCTTGCCATAACTTTTGATCCAAAAAGAGTTTGATCATGTTCTTGTACTTTTTGAAAAGGGAAAGATGAGATCTACAACTTTCATGACCAAAGTTTTTCCATTTGAAGCATTTTTGGATCAATAATCAAGGCTTGAAAAATGACATAAAAATGAAGCATTCTTGAAAAGTCAACTATGCCCAAAAAGTCAACATTTGCAAAAACCCTAAATTCTTGATTTCTATGAACTTCAACCTTCTTCCATGATCAAATAAAGATCATATACACTCAAAATGATGAAGATCACCCATTGGTTGGGTCATTGGGGGCCTCAGATGCCCTGATTTTGCACTGACTTGTCTGAAAAGTCAACTCTTGATCAGATGACTTCCCCATGGAATTTCTTCATGAAAATTGATATGCATACTCCCTATACCATATAGAGACCAATGGAAACAAGAATGACCAAAAAATTTGGAGTTATGGCCTCTGAAACCAAAACCCTAATTTTCAGTCAACTGTGTAGTTCAAACTAGCCCTGCATCACCTCAAACCCTAGTTCTTGTGATTCCTCTGCATTTTTGACTTTGAGGAGGTGAAATATGATATAAGAACACACATGGACCCCTTTGAGTTGATTGGTGGCCTTTGGAGTGGCCCAAGAAGCTTTGGGATGGCTCAGATCACAAACCCTAGGTGCAGATGCCTTAGAAACTATGCAGTGAAACAAAAGTGAGATATGAGATGATATGTTTGTGTTTATGCATATGAAAAGATCACAAGCCATGGTGTGAATGGGTGAGGGCAAATTTGGGGTGTTTACAGCTGCCCCTATTCAAACATGAGTTAGCTGTGCAGGATGTAAGCAACGGCTTAACAGGCAAACAAGATAACTTGTGGTTGAATATCAAAGACAGTCCAAAATTTGCACTCACAGAAATGAAGAAGAAAAGGGATATAGATTGTAAAAGGAAAATAAAGTGTATTGTAAAGTGTGGGCGACGGAGGACGACCGTCGAGCAGAGGACGACTGCTGGGCAAATAGCAACGACGGGGACGGCCGACATGCTGGGGAGGTGAGGAAAATAAAGCAATGACGGGGACGGCCGACATGCTGGGGATAAAAGGTAAAGCTAAGACGGGGACGGCCGACTAGCTGGGAAAAGAAAAGAAATTATGATGGGGACGGCCATCAAGATAAAGCTGTAAAATTTTCTGGGGATTAATGAAACATGACGGGGACGGCCATCAAGCTCATAAAGGTGAAGTAATCGACGATGGGGACGGCCATCGGGTTAAACGGAAAAGGGACCACGACGGGGACGGCCATCGGGTTAAAGAATAAATGAAATAAACAGCTGATAGGGTACGGCCATCAAAGGTGAAGGACGATCACCTAGCAGGGTACGGCTGCTCTGTTGGGTAATAAAGGAAATATGATGGGGACGGCCATCAAAGGTGGAGGACGACCACCTGGCAGGGTACGGCTGCCGAAAATATCAACGATGGGGACGGCCATCGGATAGAAAAGGTCAACGATGGGGACGGCCATCGGACGAGCATGATGGAGGACGACCATCAAGAAGTGGGGGACGACCACTCAGCAGGGTACGGCTGCTCTCGAGGTTTCTCATGACATAGGACGAATGCCAGATAACCAAAATCAACAATGGGGACGGCCATTGGATAAAGTTGATGAAGGACGATCATCAAGAGGTGGAGGACGACCACCTAGCAGGGGACGACTGCTAAATATCAACGATGGGGACGGCCATCGGATGAGCATGATGGAGGACGACCATCAAGAAGTGGAGGACGACCACTCAGCAGGGTACGGCTGCTCTCGAAGGTATCATAACACAGGACGAGTGTTAGATAAAAAGAAAATTTGTTGGTGATCTACTGGGGATAATGTAAACACGGACGAGTGTTTATATCCAAGGAACAAAAGGTATAAGTGTTTGGTATTGTGTAGATTAAAGATGCGGACGAGCATCCTTAAGACCATGATACGGACGAGTACCAAGTAGAAACAAACTGACACATGTTCAGAGATGATGATACGGACGAGTATCAACTGGTTAACAAAGAACACGGACGAGTGTTGCATCTGAAAGGACTCTTCTGGGGAATAGTAGACACGGACGAGCATCTATATTCAAGAAGACACAAGTGTTTGACACGGTGTATGGATTAAAGATGCGGACGAGCATCCTTAAGACCTATGATACGGACGAGTATCATGTAGAAACAAACACTAGACGCAATGTTCTGAGATGATGATACGGACGAGTACCAACTGGTTAACCAGGAACAAGGACTACTGTCGAATCTGTGGGGATATAGATGATGATGTATACAAGATACGGACGAGTATCTGTAAGTGTACCAAGGAGTAGTGAGTATATATTGTATAGATGAGTGTTTTAACTGCTGGGGAGAGTGACACGGACGGGTGTCAAAAGAGAAAAGTATGATATTAACAAGTGTATGGGTTGATGAAAGTGTAAGCGACTGCGCTGGGGATACGACACGGACGGGTGTCAAGGAAGTGTATATATAGGTATATGTGAGTGCAAAGAGGATGTCTTTGGCTTTCTGTTGGGATATGACACGGACGGGTGCCATGATGTATCTGTAGTACGGGTGATTTTGTTTGTAGAGTGTATTCAGGCAACCTGTTTGGGGAAGTGATGGCACGGACGGGTGCCAAAAGGAGTATATACCGGTGTTTGTGATTATGAGGCAGCTGCTTTGCCGGGACTCTGGTGAGGGTTTTTCTGTATAATGCTGATGAACGGTTATTATTCACAAGTGCTAATTCATAACATGGCTTATGATTATGCTATATGTTTGATTTTTGCCGTAATGCTCCTTATTAGAACGGAATGCTACGCTCTGAGGGGATAGTATGATGCGAATGCTATGATTATGCAAAGATACCACACTGGGATTCGGATCCTGTTGCTGCGAAGATTTCCGGCTGATCTGTTTGAAATGGACCTCCCAGCTGGGGGTGAGATCATTGGTAGACCTAATAAGATGTATCTTTGCTTGGGAATACGGGTCACTGATAGACCTATCTTAATAAATGTGAGGCCCAGCTGGGGTTTGTAAAAGCTTTCTCCACTCTGTTGTGATCTCTTCATGCGTTGCTCTTCTGGATAGAGGCTGAAGATTCTGTGGGGAGATGATTTCCTGATTCCTGTATTCAGCTGAGGATGACATGGCAACTCGGCTGGGGAATTGTGAGAGGCAACTCAGCTGGGGAGAGCAACAAGAGGCAACTCAGCTGGGGATAGAGCATTTCAGATGCTGAAATTGAGTGTGTGTTGATTTGGCAACTTTGCTGGGGAAGTGGGCACTCTCCAGTGCCACGTGGAAGATAGACCGAGTTGATAATGATTTGCCAGCTTGCTGAAACGTAACTTGCATGCCCCAGGTTGCGTTCTGGATACCTGCAATCCTGCAAAGATAAGGAAACGCACAAAAGGTCCCGAGGTATCCTTCACTGAATTCCGTCAAAGGAGTTAAGCATTCTCACGAGTAAGTATGTTCCCTGCAAGCATGTGTTTTATTTTTATTTTTTTAAAAGAAAAGCATCTGTACTTATGCAATTGTATTTTCAGAGATACCAGACAATTCTTTGCAAAATATAAGAGTAAAAAACGAAACATGACTGAAAAATCTGATTTTATTAATTCCTGTGCCCTGAATTGGCAAGATACAGCCAAAGAAACATATCTCCTGAAATGAGGAGATTGTTACAAATTGAGAAATAAAGTGCTGGCGATGCTGACGACGCTTTCAAGGAGCTTCCTCTTCTGCTATGACTCGTACGACAATGAAGTTCTTCTCGTCTTGCTTTCTGAAGAAAGTTGATTCTGATTGAAGCTTGATTCCGTCGAAGCTCTCTAAGTTGTAAGCGATACAGACGAATTCAGAATGCAGTTGTTCGCTTATTCCCTTATTTTGCATGGATCGCCCTTTCGGGTTTTCAATCCATCGGGATACCCATTTTTGCCTGAGTTGTCCAATGCGGCTTTTCAACTCAGCGGGTGTACATTTTTTCATTTATTTCCCTTACTTTTGCCCGAGTCTTTTATTCTGTTTTTGACTCGCCGGGATGCCCTATTTTTGCCTGGACTTACATTCTGTTTTTATGTCCAGCGGGTCATTTTATGCAAAGTATTTTTTAACTGCATCTGAATTCACAGGGGACGGGAAATCTTCACCATCCATGGTGCTGAGCATCAGCGCTCCGCCAGAGAAAACTTTCTTTACAACGAATGGTCCTTCATAATTTGGAGTCCATTTGCCCCTGTGGTCTGTATGAGGAGGGAGGATTCTTTTCAGCACAAGATCCCCTACTTGGTACTCTCGATGCCTGACTTTCTGATCAAAGGCTTTCTTCATTCTTTTCTGATATAACTGCCCATGGCAGATTGCAGCCAATCTTTTCTCTTCGATCAGACTCAATTGTTCGAATCGGGACCGAACCCATTCTGCTTCACTCAGTTTAACATCCATTAATACCCGTAACGAGGGTAGTTCAACTTCAACAGGTAGGACTGCTTCCATACCATATACAAGCTGATACGGTGTTGCCCCAGTGGATGTCCTGATTGATGTGCGATACCCATGCAAGGCAAACGGTAGCATTTCATGCCAGTCTTTATAAGTGACTACCATCTTCTGCACAATCTTCTTGATATTTTTATTTGCCGCCTCAACAGCGCCGTTCATCTTTGGCCTGTAAGGAGAAGAATTGTGGTGTTGGATTTTGAAGTCCCGGCACAGCTCTGCCATCATTTTGTTGTTCAAGTTGGAACCATTATCAGTAATGATTCGCTCGGGCACTCCATACCGACAGATGATGTCTCTCTTCAGGAATCGGGCTACCACTTGCCTAGTAACATTTGCATATGAGGCTGCTTCAACCCACTTGGTGAAATAGTCAATGGCGACCAGGATGAATCTGTGACCATTTGAAGCAGTCGGCTCAATCTTGCCAATCATATCAATACCCCACATAGCAAAGGGCCATGGTGAAGACATGATGTTCAAAGGATTGGGAGGCACATGCACCTTATCTGCATAGATCTGGCATTTGTGACATTTTCTGGCGTAAGCACAACAGTCTGCATCCATTGTGATCCAGTAATAGCCTGATCTTAACAACTTTTTAGCCATGGCATGCCCTCCAGCATGGGTACCAAAAGATCCTTCGTGCACTTCATGCATCAACAGATCTGCTTCTGTCTTGTCAACACATCTGAGGAGTACCATGTCGAAGTTCCTCTTGTATAAAGACCCATCAGTGTTCAGAAAGAAACTACCAGCAAGCCTTCTCAAAGTCTTCTTATCATTGGAAGATGCCCCAGGTGGGTATGTTTGATCCTCCAAGAAGCTTTTAATGTCATGGAACCAAGGCTTATCATCTTTTACAACATCCGCTGCAAATACATATGCTGGTCTATCGAGTCTTGATACTGAAATCTGGGGTACAAAGTTAGCCGTTTGAACTTTGATCATAGATGAAATGGTAGCAAGAGCATCTGCAAACTGATTCTCGTCTCGAGGGATATACTCAAGCTTGACTGTTGTGAAGAAAGTCAATAACCTTCTTGTATAATCCCTGTAAGGTATCAGATGATCTTGGTGTGTATACCATTTCCCGTTGGTCTGATTGACTACCAAAGCTGAATCTCCGAATACGGTCAATGTCTTGACCCTGAGGTCAATGGCTTCCTCAAGACCCATAATGCAAGCTTCGTATTCAGCTTCGTTGTTAGTGCAGTTGAAAGTGAGTTTTGCCGAGAAAGGCATGTGAACTCCTTTAGGTGTAATGAGTACTGCACCAACACCGCGACCATTCATATTAACGGCCCCATCAAACATCATAGTCCATTCTTCTTCTGGGCTAGGCCCTTCAGTGTGAATAGGCTCTTCATGATCTTTTGCTTTAATGAACATGATGTCTTCATCAGGGAAGTCAAACCTCATAGGTTGGTAGTCATCAATAGGTTGCTCAGCCAGATATTCAGATAGTACACTGCCCTTGATGGCCTTCTGAGATGTGTACTGTATGTCGTATTCTGTGAGAATCATCTGCCATCTTGCAACCCGTCCGGTAAGGGCTGGCTTCTCGAAAATGTACTTAACTGGATCCATTTTTGAGATCAATAAGGTAGTGTGGGTCAACATATACTGCCTTAGTCGGCGAGCAGCCCACGCTAAAGCACAGCAAGTTTTCTCGAGCAGTGAATAACGCTGTTCACAGTCGGTAAAATTTTTGCTTAGGTAGTATATTGCATACTCTTTTCGACCAGACTCGTCATGCTGGCCCAGCACACACCCCATCGACTCTTCTAACACTGTCAAATACATAATCAGAGGTCTTCCTTCTACTGGAGGCATGAGGATTGGAGGTTCTTGTAAATACTCTTTGATCTTGTCAAAAGCCTTCTGGCAATCTTCGTTCCACCTGACCGTTTGTTCTTTTCTTAACAGCTTGAACAAGGGTTCACAGGTCGCTGTAAGGTGAGATATGAACCGTGAAATGTAGTTCAATCGACCTAAGAACCCTCGAACTTCTTTCTCTGTTTTCGGTGCAGGCATCTCTTGGATGGCTTTGACTTTATCAGGGTCAACTTCAATCCCTTTTTCGCTTACAATAAAGCCCAGCAGCTTACCGGATCGCACCCCGAAGGTGCATTTGTTGGGGTTCAACTTCAGTTGGTACTTTCTCAGACGCTTGAACAGCTTGAGCAGATTCACCAGATGATCTTCTTCAGTAAGGGACTTGGCGATCATATCATCCACATAACATTCTATTTCCTTGTGGATCATATCGTGGAACAATGTCACCATAGCCCGTTGATATGTGGCACCAGCATTCTTCAGTCCGAATGGCATCACTTTGTAACAGAACGTGCCCCAAGGTGTAATGAATGTTGTCTTCTCCATGTCTTCAGGTGACATCTTGATCTGATTATATCCTGAAAATCCATCCATGAAGGAGAATACCGAGAACTGAGCCGTATTATCCACCAATACATCAATGTGAGGTAATGGGAAGTCATCTTTCGGGCTGGCTCTGTTCAGATCCCGGTAGTCAACACACATTCTTACTTTGCCGTCCTTCTTAGGCACAGGTACTATATTAGCAACCCACGGTGGGTAGCTAGTCACAGCAAGGAACCCGGCGTCCCATTGCTTTTGTACCTCTTCCTTTATTTTCATAGCCATGTCTGGGCGAGTTCGGCGCAGCTTCTGTTTGACCGGTGGGCATTCTTCCCTCAAAGGCAGCTTATGCACAACAATGTCGGTATCCAACCCTGGCATATCTTGATACGACCAAGCAAACACATCAACATACTCTTGAAGCAGATCTATCAGTTGTCTCTTCACTGAGTCTTGCAGGCAGGCCCCGATTCTAACTTCCTTCATGTCTTCGTCTGTACCAAGATTAATCACTTCAACCTCCTCCTGGTGAGGGGTAATGACCTTTTCCTCTTGTCTCAACAACCTGGCTAGCTCTTCAGGAAGCTCATATTCTTCATCAACCCCTTCATCAGCTTGATTGATTGGATTGTCAAAGTCATACGAAGTCATAGCCGTGCTGTTGTCGGTGCTGTCTGGAAGGCACTCTCTGCAAGGGTTAAGTTCGTTCATTTTAGTGATTGATTTTAATCTTGCTTTAGAAAAAGTGAAATGAAGTTATCATTTTGAAAACACCGCCATTTATTTTTTTGTACAAAAAGAAAAATGGAAAAACAGTGAGCATAAAAGAAAAAGACTCGTTTGCAAAAAGATGTCTGATATTTCATTAATTTAATCTTGTTTGCACAAAAGTACAGATGGCCCTGATTACAAAATGAGTCTTGTCATCTTGGGCAAGATGCAAGACTTTGATGCATGCTATAAAAATACAGGAAATAATAATTACTCTGCATGAGTAACTCTTATAATTTCCTGGGAAGACCAGTTCGAGACACTGCTCCCCGGGATCTTTGGACGAATCCAATTCTCCAGATTGCGCTCCTCTTCCAGCTCGTCTTCCAGACAGTTGATAGCATCGGGGGTAAGCATCCCCCCACTGACGAAACCAGGCTTCTCAGCAGCCTTTGCTTGATGTTGAGTTGGTCTGTAACCCAACCCAAACTTGTCCTTCTTCTCCTCCACAGCTAAAACCTTGCCCCAGCCTAGGGCAGTTCCTTCTTCAACAACCTTCCGGGCTTGTTGGTATGATGACATTGGAGTACCAGATACAGCAGATGCTTCATTCACATTCAAAGCTTCAAACCCCTGGCTCATTGTTTCATGGATCTCTCCATCCATTTCAATGTACTTATAGGTTGCCAGGTGGCTGACAAAAATGTCCTCCTCTCCACAGATTGTGACAACTTGGCCTTCCCACTCAAATTTTAACTTTTGGTGAAGGGTAGACGTTATTGCGCCGGCGGCGTGAATCCAGGGTCTACCCAACAAACAGCTGTAGGCGGGCTGAATGTCCATCACATAAAAGATAGTTTTAAAGGTCTGTGGGCCAATTGTCACAGGCAGCTCAATCTCCCCCAGAACCGATCTCTTAGAGCCATCAAAGGCTCTTACCACCAGGTTGCTGGGTCTCAATGCCAATCCATCATATTCTAACTTCACCAGAGCCTTCTTTGGTAAGACATTCAGGGAAGAACCTGTGTCCACCAGCACATGAGAAAGGACAGCTCCTTTGCATTCCATGGTTATGTGCAAGGCTTTGTTGTGATTGCGGCCATCCACTGTCAGGTCCGAATTGGTAAACCCTAGCCCATTGCTAGCAGTAACATTACCAACCACGGTTTCCAATTGGTTGACAGTAATCTCCTCAGGCACGTAAGCTGCGTGCAGGACTTTAAGTAGTGCATTCCGATGGGCTTCGGAGCACATAAGCAGCGAGAGGATAGAGATTTTGGATGGCGTCTGGTGAAGTTGATCCACAATTTTGTAATCACTCTTTTTGATGATTCTCATAAACTCATCAACTTCTTGATCGAACGGTGTCTTCAAGGCTTCTTTGGCAGCTGGATCTTCCTGCACCGGGCTCTTTCCTTTTGCCTTGGCAGCAGCTTCTGCTTCGGCAGTAGGTCTTTGAACTTGTGAGGCGAAGAGACGTCCGCTTCGAGTGAAGCCTCCGCCTCCCCCCACATTATCCACTTGTGGTGCAGGTGCTGATGTTTCAAGAGTGATTCTTTTTCCTTCGCAGTACACGTCAGAGCCATAGTGCCAAGGGATGGCCCTATTGCTTTCATATGGTACTGGTCCAGGCACCGTGACAGTGACTGGACTGATTGCTGCTGCTGAAGGGACTGTAATTGTCTGTGGATCATAAAAGATTGTAACTGGTGCTCTGGCGGGAGCAGCACCTTCCGAATGGTAGGCGGAATTATTTTCAGGATCGTAGAATATGGTAACAGTGGAGACATCTTCATGATTGATTGCTGGTGTTGTAGGAGGTGTTGTTGGAAGGACTGATGTTGTTGTTGATGGAGATTCGAAATGGAATGAAGCTGAAGTTGTAGCAGGAGAAACTGTTGAAAACTGATCATTTGGGAGGACAGATGAAGTATTGGTTGATGTTGCTGGTGAATTATCGGGAACAATAGTTGCTGCGGTTGTAGGAGGTTCTGAGACTGTTGCTGATGAAGTTGTTGGGTTTGTCGGAAATGATGTAGTGATCTGTAGCAAGCCACTCTGAATAAGGCTGTCAATGCCATTCCTCAGGTCCTCACACCCATTCCATGAAATATTGCAGTAGGGACACCCTAGTTCACACCCCGGAAATATTTGGTTTTCTCGGAGTTGAGCTTTGATTTCCACCAATGGTGTCCTGATCTGATCCACACTGGTTATTAAATAAGACGGTTGGTCTTCTTCAATAGCGTTAATTCGAGGACCACCATGGTTAGGCATTGGGTTTTTATTGACATTGGGCGGAGGTGCAAAATTCAGAGCCTTGGAGTCTACCAAGTCTTGTACCTTCATATGCAGAGCCCTGCATTTTTCTGTACTGTGACCAGGTGCGTTTGAATGGAAAGCACACCTAGCGTTGGAGTCATAGTTTCTTGGTAGACTGTTGGGATCCGGAGGTGCCAACGTTCTTAGCTCAACTAGGTTGAGTTTCAGAAGTTGTGGCAGCAAGGCAGCATACGGCATTGGGATCGGGTCGATCACTCTGTTAGCTTGGGATGGCCTCTGTTGGAATGGCCTCTGTTGATTGTTGTTGGAGTTGTTGTTGTAGTTCCTTGGAGGATACTGATTCTGCTGATACTGAGGTTGTTGTTGGAAGTTTTGTTGAGGATATTGATTCTGCTGATACTGGGGTTGTTGTTGGAAGTTTTGTTGCGGAGGTTGATAGACTGGCTGAGGATGTGCTGGAGCAGGGATGGTGACTACTGCTATTGACCTTTGAACATACTGGGGCCTACCCCTGTTGGTGTGAATGGCATTGGTCTCGCCAGTTCTTCTCGGGCCTGCAAAAGGCTTTCTCGTACTACTGGACGAGCTTGCACCGTTATCAGAGATCTTACCCATTTTTAACAGGCTTTCAATTCTTTCCCCAGCTATGACAACATCTGCGAAGCTGGTGGAAGAGAAAGCAGCCAACCTGTCAATATACGTTCCCTGGAGAGTGTTCATAAACATGTCTGCCATTTCTCTCTCAGACATTGGTGGTTGAATGGCAGCAGCCAGTTGCCTCCATCTTTGAGCATATTCTCTGAAGCTCTCCCTCGAAGACTGTGACATTCCCATCAGGAGAGTCCTGTTGGGTGCCATGTCTAGATTATACTGATACTGTCTGATGAAGGCCTCTGCCAGGTCCTTCCAGCATCTTATAGTTGCTCTTGTCAGATGGGAATACCATTCCCTAGAAGCTCCAGTCAAGCTATCTTCGAAGTAAAACATCCAAAGTTTCTCATCCATTGTATAGGCCTTCAGCCTTCCCAGAAATGATTGTAGATGAGTCCGGGGGCATGAAGTCCCATTATACTTTTCGAAACAAGGAGGTTTGAACTTATGGGGGATCCTGACCCCGTCTACCAATCCCATGTCCATGACGTCAAACCCCAAAGAGTTTTGAGACTCCAGTGATCTCAACTTCTCAGCTATTTCTTCCAATCGTCTATCATAAGTTTCCTCTCCGGCACCCATTACTGTATACTGGTCCTCCTGAGGATCTTCCTGAAGTACTCTGGCTGCTGTGGCTGTCCCTTGAATGTTGACTGGGATGTTGGCCTCTGGATGGAGATGGGGTCCAAAAACTGGGGGATTGACATGAGGTTGGACCCTCTCGTTGTTACTTGTGCCAGCAGTACCCGCATGGGGCTCCTCTTGATTCCTCCCTTCTACCAAAGTTCTGAGCCTCTCCTGGCTTTGAGCTAAGTTGTTCATCACTTCCATGAATTGGGTTATCTGGGTTCTCATCTCCAACCTTTCGTTGGCCATCTGGTTTCTGACCTCCGTAAGGTCCTGCTGCATCTGATCCATCTGAATTCCCGGAAGGTTGTTTCTAGTTGGGTACCTGTGTGGCCTGTTGAGAGGAAATACCCGGCGGCGAGCAATAATTCCTGAGATTCACAACAGAGGTTAGTAACAACAAAACAAAAACCTACAAAACAAACAAAAGGGTTAGCATGCAATGCAGTTATGCTTATTTGCTCTCAAGGTATCCGGTTTGGCATTCAGTTTTGACCCTTCCAGACCCTTGAAGATGATGCTGTTGAAGTTGCTTTTGAAGTAACCTAGATGGAAACTAACACAAATATATTACAAAGGTGAAATAATACAACTTGTTCATTTTACAACACAAGCCCTCAAAGGGGTCAAAATACATCACAAAAAAGCAAAAGTACACGGAATAGGAATAACAACAAGCAAATGATCAAACTCCAAGGCCAAACTCATCCTCACGAACTTCCTTAAGAAGTGCTTCGGTCACAGGATCAGCCGGACGCTCCGTGAGACCTCTGATGAGAAGGTTTCTTGTTGCAACAGCTGCAGTTAACTTCTTGTTCCGACTTTGGTCCTTAGACCTCTTCACTCCAGCTCTGATTTCTAGCTCTGATATTTCCTTCTGGGCTGCTGCCAGGGCTCTTTCCATCTGTTCCATTTTGTCTTGAACTCTCTTGTCTTCTAGAGTACGGGCCTCAGTGATCCGGACCCACCTGGCCTGACTCTCTTTCAAATACAAGTCTGTCCTTGCTCTCTGGAACTGGGCTTCTTTACAAGCATTCTTCAGAATCTGCTCACCAGCCTTAGACTTGTTGATATAATCTCCAGACTTCTCAATCTTGGTCAAGTGTTCCACTCTCAATTTCTCCAATCTCTCAATCTCCCTCACACCTTCACTTCTTTCCCGGAGGGTCTTCTGCAAGGCTTGGGTTAACTTCTCATTTCTTTCCTTCAAGCTCTCAAACTCTTCCAAACTGATAGTGGCAGGGGATGGTGCTGAAGATGACTCAGGCATGTCTTCTATGGTGAAAGGCATTCCAGAGAAATGGGCCCTAGCATGGGACCACTCATAATATTGGGCTGATGCCACGTTATTGCACTTCCCCAGAATGGTGATTCCCTTGGTTTGAACATGATCCCAGGCCCAGGCAGCCTGCCTAACAGTTGCCAGACTAATCTTGTTCTCACAGTAGAGGGTCTCAACCAAGTCCTGCTCCCTGGGAGTATGGACCAGTGCATAGCCTAATTGCCTCCTGAACAGCAGAGGGTTGTAATTGATACTTCCCTTGACCCCTATTAAAGGCACATTGGGAAAGTGCCCACAGCTTGTAATGATTTCTCTGCCCTTGGTGTTCTGAGTACACCATCTGATATCTGCTGAAGTGAGAGTAGTGAGCCTCTTAGCCCAGTTGCTTTGCTGATGAGGATTTAGAAATGCATTTGTCCTGGGTAGATGCTTAAGAAGCCAAGCATGGAATAATGGAGCACAACACCTCACTAGCCTTCCCCTCTGCTTCTCATTCTTCTGATGTACTGAGTAATAGAGATCTCCTAGCAAAGTTGGTACTGGGTTCTTCAGGATGAACAAATGGATGGCATTCTTGCTAATGAATCGTGGCTCATCTGCAAACAACACAATTCCATATACACTTAAGGCCAACAGAGCACAAACAGCTTTCCACTCCCCCAGGGAGGCTTTCAGACTAGCTTGAGAAATCAGGAAGTCTAGATGAAATCCAGGGATCCCAGCTTTAGAGGTCAAGTGTTGCTCAACCAAAACAGGCTCCAGGTGCAAAGCTTTTGCTATCTCTCCATTGCTGGGAAAGACCATTTCAGGGTTGAAAGGGATTTCTCTCTTGATAGGCAAACCAATCAAAGATGAGTATTCTTCTAATAGAGGCCCCAACTGAAAGTCTTGAAAGGTGAAACATCTCAATGGGGGATCATAAAACTGAATGCAGGTGTGGATGAGGCTCCTCTGTGAAGGGTCCAGATCCATAACCATGTCAAGCATATCCCCATAATGCTCCCTGAACAAAGGTATGTGATCTGGAGTGATCAGGGTTTGGATCCTCCTGATGTCTGATAAGTCTGGTTGGAAGAAATGGTAGGTGATGTTGCTTTTCTTTGGAGCCATGATGCTGAAGACTGAGTAGAGTGCTGATGACAATGCTGAAGGAATAAGACACTGATTGGCTGGTGCTGGCAACTGAAGTATATGGCTGACAGCTGAAGCAAGTGCTGATGGAGACAGGTCAATACCAAAACCAGATGAAAATGGATACCCTGAAACACAAATAAGCAAATGTTAATATGATGCAATGAGTATGTATGCAAATGAAATGCAAGGGTTTGTGACTGAGCTGGATCTGATTAAAATGCCCTGATATAAGTCCATGTGTGTCCAAGAATTCCAGATGGAGGTCTATAAATCCGGTAACCAGGGTGGGGGACTCAAATAAAGAGCCACAAGTCCAGGGTTTTAGAATCACAAGAACTATCCAACATGGAGTATCCTTAACAAAGTCAAAGTAACAGGGTATTCTGAGGTCAAGGTACCTGCAAACCTGTAAACAGTCCCAACCCCCTCACAGGTGATGATCTAGAACAAGGATCCTCAGACTTGGATCAGTTATGAGAAGTGTAAACACTTCTAACCCGGAGGTACAGTGTTTACAATAACCATAACAATTCCTCCTCTAATTCACCTCAGTTTCTGAAGGTCAATACTAAAAGGTCATCCAGACTTAGCAGGCTTCCCAGATAGCCCTAGCATTGCAGGAAATCTGCAACACAGAGTTCTCAAGAAGAAACCCATATCTGAACCGTGTTTCATATTCCCGCACCAGACCGAAATGGAATGGGAAAGAATATGATTCACTCTAGCCTAGGTGTCACTCAGATCCCAGGTATAGGATCTTAACTCTCAATGAATTACCCTCCCACCAAGGCAAACAACAGATCCAGCCAGCAACAATGACAGTATGATATATAAATGCAATAAAGAAGGCAGTAAAGTAACTGTACATAAAGCAATAAACAAAAATAAATACAAGCACAAGCAAGCACATAACTCCCCAGTAAACACAAATCAAACAAGCGCTAGGAGGAACCCACAAAAAGAACCAGAAGCCCTGGTTACAGTATAAGGATCCCCAGCAGAGTCGCCAAGCTGTCGCTCCCAAAGATTTGCATCCAGGTACAAGCGCGAACGGTCGGCCAAAGGGACAATGAGAACACACAGCCGTGAACTCACTGGAGAATGAATAGAGTCGCCAGCTAGGCATTTTTATCCCGGAGGAAAGGCAATGCTGCATAGACCTAGAAAAAGATGGATAAGACGGTTGCGAACCAGAGAGACTGAGAAAGGGGGTTGGTTACAACCTGGGAAGGTATTAGCACCCAGATTGTCCGTCGTACTCGACGGGATCCACGCTTAAAAGATTTGTGTTTTTAAGGGGTAGTGTCAGTGCAATCTGTGTGTAAAATAGCTGGAAAAGGATGTACAGGTGTCAGTGTAAAAGAAGTATGAAGTGTAATATGAAGTATGAAAGTGTCAGTGTAAGAACAAGAGTGAGATGCTCAGGATCATGAGGCTAAAAGAATGAGGCAAGAAAGAGGGGGAATATACAGAGACTTTTGTTCGATAACCGTTAAGTTATGCCTACGTATCCTCTCGTGCAATGAGGAAGTCAGAACACCGTAGTTCGACCCAAAGAGACTGAAAGATGAATTGACTTGTGAACTGCTTGCCTGTCAATGCTCAAGTGTATGACCTGTCTGGCTCAGGTGCAAACTGTCTTGCATTAGACGGAAGAAGCAAGTTCTCGTTTGTGAGTGAAGATGATGAGAAAAAGAATCCCGGAGGAGACGATTATTGTTTGTTTTTGTATTTTCAGTCTTTTATTGCTTGTGAAAGTTTGTCATAAGAAAATGAGCTTAAACCTAAACCAATGGATTGGTAAACTCATCACATCTTCCCTCTGATCAGGGGTAGTGAGAGTACCTTAAGTGTGAAGTCAGGTTCTCACACTTAATCACCTTTGGTGTAGGATTAAGATCATTGACCTACTTGTGATTATTTAGATGTTTTTGGTGTTTTTGTTTAGTGTTAAGTAATGAGGTTAAGCCATAATCAGGGATTAAACAGACTCATTACACCATCCTAAAAGAAGGATGATAGATGAGAATGTTCAAGCTGAGGAAGACTCCTCAACTTAATCCATGATTAGGGATTAAACTCATGACAAAACAAGCCTTTGAGTAAGTGAATTTTATTTAATGATATGATGATGAAGTGTTTTTTATGATTTGTAAGACAACTTGAGGGGGACTTGTCCATTAACACTAGGGTTAGTCCTTCTTAACCAATTAAGGAAGAATTAGAACCCTAATGCAAGGCCCAAGTTACAAGTGTGTCTTGATGATTATTAAGTGGGTTGATTAAGAGATTTAAACACCTTAAGGGTTTAACACTTAGGATTAAAGTTATACACTCCATCCTAAGAGAAGGATGCAGGCATAAGCTTAATCACAAAGCCTTAAAGCCTTTAGGGTTTAGTCCCTGATTATGAGATGAGAAGAGAAGACTCAAAGAGAGACACAAAGGTAAAACTATGGGGGGACTAATCAAAACCCTAATTCATTGTCATGCTTGGATGATCCTAAAGTTTGTGAGGTTTGCAAGAACAATCTTCAGAGGAGCCACCAGGAAGCAGATGAATAAGATCAAGAGAAGCAAAGTGACTTGCTTCATTCAAGAAGTCAAGTCACTTGAAGAAAGAAAGTGGGAGGAACAAGAATGAGCAAGCTCAAACTCAAACACAAACATAAATGCAGCAATGGATGCAAGAGAGATGAAAAGAAAAGTTATGATAAGTGAAGGCAAATTCACTTCCCAAGTTTACTTACCACCTGAAATGTTAGAAAGAAATGCAATGCAATGCTAAATGAAATGAAATGGTATGATGATAGACCAAACCAGAAGCATGTTGATGATGAAAATGATGTTATGAGATGCTGCAAACATGAGGCAAGGCATGGGGATGCTCATACAAGATTATGAATGCAAATGATGCAAGTTAAGGAGCATGAACAAGCATGGAAAGTTATGAATCATACAAGACAAATGACATGGCAAACATGTAATGCAATGGTCAAACATGCTTTCTATATGTCTTAAGATGTCAAATGAAACACAAGAATGTATAAAATGCAAAGACAAGTCATGTTATGCAAGAGAATGCAAGAAGGATGCAAGAGGAAGCCCAAATTAGGGTTCATGAATCAAACATCAAACAAAAACCCAAAACAGAAGCAAACCTTAAGATAAAAAATGGAAAATTCTACTCAAAGGAACCCTAAACCTATAATGAACCACTGCCCAAAGGGGAGCTCTCAACTCTCAACCAAACTCAAGATATGATCTTTACAAGTTATTAGGGTTTTTTAGGGTTCTTAACAAAATAAATGCCAAACAAATAGAAAATGCAAGATCAAATCATGGCCATTTTACCCTAGAAACTACATGCTAAACATAACACAATGCAAGAAGAACCAATGTCTCAACCTCCTCCAATAGGCAGAAATGAATTTTTGAACTTATGATCTAAATAATGCATAAGAAATGATTTAATTCAATGAAAAATTCTTAAAATGCATCAAGATCAAAAAAGAAATTTAGTTTGAAGGTTGGACAATGTTTCTAAATGTCTTAGGACACTTCATGAATTTTTTTGTAATTTTTAAATACCTGAAAGTATTTTTAATTAATTAATTCCCATTAATCAATTAAAAATAATCTTTTAAATATTTAAAAATACTTTTTTAATGATAAAAAATAAAATAAAAATATTTTTGGGTCTTAAAAATTAATAAAACTTTAAAGAAAAAGTTTCATAATTTTTAAGACATTTTTGCTATTTTTAAATAATTATGCAAATTAAATGAAAGAAAATGAAATAAAAATTAAATAAAATGAAAGTATGCAGCATGGAAGGCCAGGATTCAATCTGGAAATGAGAGGGTTGACTGCGCGCCAGATCCAATGGGCCACATTCAAACTGGGCTAAACTTAATTAATTAAATAAATTAAACCTAATTAAGTTAATGACAAGATCTGGGCCATTGGATGCGCGCGGGAAAAGACCTGGTCAACTCATCCGACGCCTGAAATTCAAACCTGAAGCCCTAACCCTAATTACCCATTAATGACTTTCAGGTCACCGGAGACGAACTCCGGTCGTCTTCTCCGGTGACCTTCTCCCCTGAAAACTTCCAAATCCTTCCCTAGGTCACTAAAATGAAATCTAAAACCATGGAAATGTTCCCCAATCTCTCACGAATCAAACCCCTCTCTCAAAACAAATTTATTCTTCCTAAACAAACTGAATCGAAGAGAAAAAGTTCTAGGGCACGC
The DNA here is from genome assembly GCA_963966055.1 of Lathyrus aphaca. Classification (NCBI taxonomy): domain Eukaryota; kingdom Viridiplantae; phylum Streptophyta; class Magnoliopsida; order Fabales; family Fabaceae; genus Lathyrus; species Lathyrus aphaca. The sequence continues at coordinate 248,405,474 of OZ014525.1, read as the reverse complement.
AGGTTTCAAAGACAAATTAAACTCTCAAATCAAAGCCATTTTCAAAACCAAAGACATATTCATGATCAGGACAACACAAAGAACAAGTTTGTAACAAGAAAAATGATTTCTGGAAAAATAATTTTCAAGCTACCTGAGATTTGAAGCTTTCAGTTTGAAGACTTTCTGGCCACTTCCTTCAGTGCAAACTACTCCACTTGGTCCCCAAAAGATGTTTGAATGCTCAAAGAGAGTTTAAGCTGGCTGGATAGTGAGATTCGAAAGCTTCTGCTCAAGCTTGATCAGAAATGGCAATGGTGAAATAGAGAGCTTCAGGTCATGGTGAATGGTTGTTTGTGATCCTGAGGGTGAATGGAGAAGCTTTACAAAGTTTGTTTGACTGTTTGTGAGCTAGGATGAGAGTTTCGAATGAAACTGCAAGCTGGTGTCAAAATGGTGCAGTGATGTTGTAGCTTGTTTAAGGCTTGGTTCTTGGTTGCTGGGTGGTCTATGGAGCAAGGTGAGATGATTGGTGAAGATGGTTGAAGTGTTTTATGGTTGTGTAAGCAGATTCGATAGAAAATGCAATGTGGTGTGTTTTTGTGAATGTTGTGAATGAGAGAGCTTCAGCCTTGCTTGAAGTGTGTTATGGCCAGCATTTGATCCACATAAACAAAGCCTATTGGTCAGTTGATGTGACTTGGCCTGCTGTGATAGGTGTGGCTACTTTTGCCAAAATGTCAACTTCTTGTAAGAGAGGCATGGGTCATGTTTCAGCCAAGTACAAGAGGTGTGGGCTGCGCAGCAAGGTGAGGGAGAAAGGCTAGGAGTGGTCAGCAGGCTAGGCAGCAAGTGGATGGAAGTGATCATGAGTTTTTGCAACTTGGCTTCTTTTGTTCACATGTGAAAAATCTTGCTCCAAAGGCCATACAAACATGTGATTCCTTTGGTTCAATCTGAGCTTTATGACTTGGAGAATGTTTATGTGCTGGTTTGATACCAATTAGAAGTCACATAATGCATTGGTTTAAGGTTTTGCAAAATTCTCACTTAGGGCATGCCTTGAAAATTAATGATTTTAGCCAACTTTGCCTTGCCATAACTTTTGATCCAAAAAGAGTTTGATCATGTTCTTGTACTTTTTGAAAAGGGAAAGATGAGATCTACAACTTTCATGACCAAAGTTTTTCCATTTGAAGCATTTTTGGATCAATAATCAAGGCTTGAAAAATGACATAAAAATGAAGCATTCTTGAAAAGTCAACTATGCCCAAAAAGTCAACATTTGCAAAAACCCTAAATTCTTGATTTCTATGAACTTCAACCTTCTTCCATGATCAAATAAAGATCATATACACTCAAAATGATGAAGATCACCCATTGGTTGGGTCATTGGGGGCCTCAGATGCCCTGATTTTGCACTGACTTGTCTGAAAAGTCAACTCTTGATCAGATGACTTCCCCATGGAATTTCTTCATGAAAATTGATATGCATACTCCCTATACCATATAGAGACCAATGGAAACAAGAATGACCAAAAAATTTGGAGTTATGGCCTCTGAAACCAAAACCCTAATTTTCAGTCAACTGTGTAGTTCAAACTAGCCCTGCATCACCTCAAACCCTAGTTCTTGTGATTCCTCTGCATTTTTGACTTTGAGGAGGTGAAATATGATATAAGAACACACATGGACCCCTTTGAGTTGATTGGTGGCCTTTGGAGTGGCCCAAGAAGCTTTGGGATGGCTCAGATCACAAACCCTAGGTGCAGATGCCTTAGAAACTATGCAGTGAAACAAAAGTGAGATATGAGATGATATGTTTGTGTTTATGCATATGAAAAGATCACAAGCCATGGTGTGAATGGGTGAGGGCAAATTTGGGGTGTTTACATGAGGAAGTCAGAACACCGTAGTTCGACCCAAAGAGACTGAAAGATGAATTGACTTGTGAACTGCTTACTTGCCTATGCTCAAGTGTATGACCCGTCTGGCTCAGGTGCAAACTGTCTTGCATTAGACGAAAGAAGCAAGTTCTCGTTTATGAGTGAATGAGATGAGAAAAGAATCCCGAAGGAGACGATTATTGTTTGTTTTTGAGTTTCCAGTCTTTTATGGCTTTTGAAAGTTTGTCATAGGAAAATGAGCTTAAGACTAAACCAAGGGGTTAGTAAACTCATCACATCTTCCCTCTGATTAGGGGTAATGAGAATACCTTAAGTGTTAAGTCAGATTCTCACACTTAATCACCTTTGGTGTAGGATTAAGATCATTAACCTACTTGTGATTATTTAGATGTTTTTGGTGTTTTTGTTTAGTGTTAAGTAATGAGGTTAAGCCATAATCAGGGATTAAACAGACTCATTACACCATCCTAATAGAAGGATAATAGATGAGGGTGTTTAAGCTGAGGAAAGCTCCTCAACTTAATCCATGATTAGGGATTAAACTCATGACAAAACAAACCTTTGATTAAGTGGATTTTTAATTAATGATAAGATAATGAAGTGAGTTTTAGAGTTTGTAAGACAACTTGAGGGGGACTTGTCCATTAACACTAGGGTTAGTCCTTCTTGACCAATTAAGGAAGAATTAGAACCCTAATGCAAGGCCCAAGTTACAAGCTTGATGTCTTAGTGATTATTAAGTGAATTGATTAAAGGAATTAAACACATTAAGGGTTTAACACTTAGGATTAAAGTTATACACTCCATCCTAATAGAAGGATGCAGGCATAAGCTTAATCACAAAGCCTTAAAGCCTTTAGGGTTTAGTCCCCTGATTATGAGATGAGAAGAGAAGACACAAAGAGACACAAAGGTAAAAGCTAAGTGGGGGACTAATCAAACCCTAATCATTGTCATGCTTGGTTATTCCTAAGGCTTGTGAGGTTTACAAGAAAAATCTTCAAAGGAACCACCAGGAAGCAGATGAAAGGAGCCAAGAGAAGCAAAGTAACTTGCTTCAGTTAAGAAGACAAGTCACTTGAGGAAAGAAAGTAGGATGAAGAAGAATGAGCAAGCTAAATCTCAAACAAAAATCAAAATGCAGCATGGATGCATAAAAGAGATGAAGAGAAAGTTATGAGAAGTGAAGGCAAATTCACTTCTCAAATCCACTTACCACCTGAAAAGTCAGAAAAGAAATGCAATGCAATGCAAAATGGAATGAAATGGCATGATGAGAAACAAAACCAGAAGCACATACATGATGTTAATGATGCTATGAGATGATGCAAACATGAAACAAGGCATGGTGATGATCATACAAGCTTATGGATGCAAATGGAGCAAATTAAGACATAAGAACATACATGAAAAGTTATGAGATGCATATGGCATACCACATGGCAAATGCAAAATGTAATGATCAAGCATGCTTTCAATATGTCTTATGATGTTAAATGAATCAAATGGATGCACAAAATGTCATGGCAAGTCAAGGTATGAATGCAAATGCAAGATGGATGCATATGGAGGCCCAAATTAGGGTTTATGATCAAAGCATCAAACACAAACCAAAATCAGAAGCAAACATTAAGATAAAAAATTGAAAATGCATTCAAAGGATCCCTAATCCTATACTAACTCACTACCCAAAGGGGAAGTTCTAACTCTTAACCAATTTCAAGTTATGATTTTCCTAAGTTTTCTAGGGTTTTAGGGTTCCTTAACAAGAAAAATGCCAAACAAATGGAAAGTGAAAGATCAAATCATGGCCATTTAATCTCACAAACTACATGATATTCTAAACACAATGCAAAAAGAATCAAAGTCCAACTCTTTAGGGTTAGGCAGAAATGATTTTTGGAAGTTTGGATCAAAATAATGCATCAAAATGATTTTAATTCCATGAAAAATTCTCAAAATGCATCAAGATCAAAAAAGAAATTTGGTTTGAGGGTTGGACAATGTTTCTAAATGTTTTTAAATGTTTCATGAATTTTTTGGTGATTTTTAAATACCTAAAAGTATTTTTAATTAATTAATTCTCATTAATTAATTAAAAAGAAACTTTTAAATATTTAAAAATACTTTTTTAATGCTAAAAAGGAAAATAAAAATATTTTTGTGTTCTGAAATTTAATAAAAGTTTGTACAAAAAATTTCAGGATTTTTAAAATGATTTTGCTATTTTTAATAAAATGTACAAATTAAATGAGAAAAATTGAAATAAAAATTAATGAAAATGAGAAGTAATCACATCTAACGCACCAGATTCAAAGTTGGGTGGTCAGCTGTTGACTTGGCGCGTGAAACAAGGGTCAGGATCCTTTCTGGCTAAATTAGGCTTATGAACTAATTAATTGGATTTACTTAAACTAATGGTGATTAGGGCTAATGAGGACACATCTGGGCCACACAAACGCGCGCCAGGTCAACTAAGTCAAAGCATCTAACGCACCAGATTCAAACGTCCATTAATTACAAGGATTAGGGCTAATGGTTCTCAGGTGGCCGGAGAAGACTTCCGGTCGTCTTCTCCGGCGAACCAAAACCCTAGATCATGATTCAGGCCACCACACTTCAAATTAAACACAGCAAACTGATCCTCTAACATCCTAGGATACAAATCCACCCTCAAACATCATTTAAACTCCAAGAATCAGGCCAATCGAAGGAATCAATTTTCACGGGTGAAATTTCAGAGCATCAGTACAAACTCATTTTTCACTCATTTTCGATTCTAAGCACATCCCCATGATCAGCAAGACATACACAATCAAATTATAACTTAAAATGCAAGCTCTGAGAGAAAAAGTTCATGGCCATACCTGAGATGGAAGCTTCTGTTTCTGGGCTTTCTGGGCTACTCTTTGGTGCAGAATCACTCCAATGGTTCCCCTGGTGCTAATGGCAAGCTTGGATGGAGTTTAAACAGGCTATTTTGAGAGGTTCAGTTCTGGTGTATCAGAAAATGAGGTCTGTGTATGTGATGTTTCAGGTTCTATCAATGGTTGGTTCTTGCTCTCTTGAGTGTGTGTGATGCAATGGTGAAAAGAAAATGGATGCTTGATGGCTGGAGAGGGAGATTCGAAGAGAGGAAAGTTTTGGCAGGTTTTGTGGTATGCTGTGTTCTGGCTTGCTTCAAGGGCCAATGTTGTGCTATATCATTCCCACAATATGTGAATAGGCTGGGGAGCAGGTCAGTAGGGGTGGCTGATTACTGTTCCATGAGTATGGGAGCTTTTGCCAAAAAGTCAAGTTGGCTTGTACTTGCAGCATGGGCTATGGCAGCAGCAGTTTGAGGTCATGTCCTGCTTCAGCTTGGGTCAAGTATGACCCTTAGATTGCTTGAGAGTGACTGCAGCATATGGATCATGAGCTATGCTAGCTTTTGCAACTTGCCCACTTGTGCTTTCTTGTGATTTTTATGCTATGTACATGAGGCATTCCTTGCTGAATTTTGTTACATGATGTCTCAATTGGTCATGGCAATGCATAGAAATCAGTTGGTAATCACATAGCCCTTTGGAAAATGACTTTGCCAAAAATCCATCTTTTGCATTTGTAATGGAAAAATGTCTTAAAGATCCTTGAAAACCAAAGCAAGCAATGCAAAATCCCTTGGGCCAATTCTGTTTTTAGGGTATGTATGATCATATGGTGAAGTTTTGAAGCCAATTTGAAGTCACTAGAATGCTTGGTACAAGTTTTTGCAAGTTTCTCATTTGGTGCATAATTGGAATTTTAGTGATTTTTGCCAACTTTGACAAACCATAACTTTTGATCCAAAATGAATTAGGTCATGTTCTTGTACTTTTTGAAAAGGGAAAGATCTAATCTACAACTTTCATGACCAAAGTTTTTCCATTTGAGGCATTTTTGGATCAAAAAGTAAGGGTTGAAAAATTGCCTAAAATGATAAATCCCTTAAAAGTCAAACTTGCCCAAAAAGTCAACTTTGCAAAAACTTCAAATTCTTGAATTTTGTGAACTTCAAACCTCTTCCATGATCAAATAAAGATCATACACACTCAAAATGATGAAGATCACCCCTTGGTTGGGTCATTGGAGGCCTCAGATGCCCTGATTTTGCACTGACTTGTCTGAAAAGTCAACCCTTGATCAGATGACTTCCCCGTGGAATTTCTTCATGAAAATTGATATGCATACTCCCTATACCATATAGAGACCAATAGAAACAAGAATGACCAAAAAATTTGAAGTTATGGCCTCTGAAACCAAAACCCTAATTTTAGGTCATCTGTGTAGTCAAGCCTAGCTCTGCTTCCATACCAATCCCAGTTCTTGTGATTCTTTGGCATATTTGACTTTGAGAGGATGTAATATGATATAATAACACACATGGACCCCTTTGCAGTGATTGGTGGCCTTTGGAGTGGCTCAAGAAGCTCTTGGATTGCTCAGATCACAAACCCTAGGTGCAGATGACTTTTAATTTATGCAGTGAAACAAAAATGGGATATGAGATGGTATGATTGAGTTTATGCATATGAAATGATCACAAGCCATGGTGTGAATGGGTGAGGGAAAATTTGGGGTGTTTACAGCTGCCCCTATTCAAACATGAGTTAGCTGTGCTGGATGTAAGCAACGGCTTAACGGGCAAACAAGATAACTTGTGGTTGAATACCAAAGACAGTCCAAAATTTGCACTCACTGAATGAAGAAGAAAAGGGATATAGATTGTAAAAGAAAATAAAGTATATTGTAAAGTGTAGGCGAAGGAGGACGACCGTCGAGCAGAGGACGACTGCTGGGTAAAGAGCAATGACGGGGACGACCGACGTGCTGGGGATAAAAAGGAACCATGATGGGGACGGCCATCAAGATAAAGTTGTAAGATTTTCTGGGGATTAATGAAACATTACGGGGACGGCCATCAAGTTCATAAGGTAATATAACCAACGATGGGGACGGCCATCGGGCTAAAAAAGAAAAGGGACCACGACGGGGACGGGGACGGCCATCGGGTTAAAGAATAAATGAAATAAACAGATGATGAGGTACGGTCATCAAAGGTGAAGGACGATCACCTAGCAGGGGACGGCTGCTCTGTTGGGGTCTAGATGAGGGACGGTCATCTAAGGTGGAGGACGACCACCTGGCAGGGTACGGCTGCCGAAAATATCGCGACATAGGACGAATGCCGGATAAAAAGGTCGACGATGGGGACGGCCATCGGATGAGCATGATGGAGGACGACCATCAAGAGGTGGAGGACGACCACCTAGCAGGGGACGGCTGCTCTCAAGGTTTGTCATGACATAGGACGAATGTCAGGTAACCAAAATCAACAATGGGGACGACCATTGGATAAAATGATGAAGGACGATCATCAAGAGGTGGAGGACGACCACCTAGCAGGGGACGGCTGCTAAATATCAACGATGGGGACGGCCATCGGATGAGCATGATGGAGGACGACCATCAAGAGGTGGAGGACGACCACCTAGCAGGGTACGGTTGCTCTCAAAGTTTATCATGACATATGACGAATGTCAGATAAAGGAAAATTTTCTTTGTTGTCTATCTACTGGGGAATAGTAAACACGGACGAGTGTTTATATCTAAGAAAACAAAAGGTATAAGTGTTTGGATGTGTATAGATTAAAGATGCGGACGAGCATCCTCAAGACTATGATACGTACGAGTATCAGGTAGAAACAAGTACTGACACATGTTCAGAGATGATGATACGGACGAGTATCAACGGGTTAACAAAGAACACGGACGAGTGCTGAATCTGAAAGGATTCTTCTGGGGAATGGTAGACACAGACGAGTATCTATATTCAAGAAGACACAGTGTATGGATTAAAGATGCGGACGAGCATCCTTAAGACTATGATACGGACGAGTATCATGTAGAAACAAACGCTTGACGCATGTTCTGAGATGATGATACGGACGAGTACCAACTGGTTAACAAAGAACACGGACTAGTGTTGAATCTGCGGGGATGTAAATGGTGTATACAAGATACGGACGAGTATCTGTATAAGTGGAATGAGAGTGAAAAGTATGAGTGATATATAGATGAGTGTTCAATCTGCTGGAGAGAGTGTGACACGGACGAGTGTCAAAAAGAGAAGAGTATAGTATAAACAAGTATCTGGTACACAAAGTGTTTACATTACTGTGTTGGGAAAATGACATGGACGGATGTCAAGGAAGTGTATATATGTGAGTGCAAAGGGAGTGTCTTTGGCTTTTTGCTGGGGAAGTGACACGGACGGGTGTCAAAGGGAGTATATACTGGTGTTTGTGAATATGAGGCAACTGCTTTTGCTGGGGACTCTGGGGGGAAAGCTTTCTGTATACTGGTGGATTTTTATTATTCACGAGTGTCCGATTCAAAACATGGCTTATGATTATGCTATATGTTTGATTTTTGCCGTAATGCTCCGTTTTAGACGGAATGCTACGCTTTGTGGGGTGAATATGATGCGAATGCTATGATCGTGCAAAGATACGAAAACGGGACTCGGATCCCATGTGAAGATCTCTGGTCGATCTGTCTGAAGTGATCATCCCAGCTGGGGATGAGATCATTGGTCGATCTGGTGAGATGATTCTGCTTGGGGAAATAGACCTATTCCTGTAATAAGGGACCCAGCTGGGGTTTGTAGAAGCTCTTCTTTTACTCTGTTGTGACTCCTTCGTGCGCTGCTCTTCTGGATAGAGGCTGGAACTCTGTGGGGAGATGATTCCCTGGCTTTTGTACTTGACTGAGGAAGAATGATTGGCAACTTGGCTGGGAGCAGCAACAAGTGGCAACTCAGCTGGGGAGAAAGTACCTGGAATGCTGGGCTGGGTGAATGTTGATTTGCCAGCTTGCTGGGATGAAGCTTTCTTGCCCCATGTTGCGCTTCGGATACCTGCAATCCTGCAAAGACGGAGAAACGCACAAGTAATCCCGAGGCATCCCTTACTGGATTCCGTCATAGGAGTGAGATGCTCTCGAGAGTAAGTATATTTCCTGCAAGCATGTGTTTTATTATTTTTGAAGATAAGCATCTGTATTTATGCAATCAATTTTTAGGACATCAGACATTTTTTGCAAATAAAATGTACAAGACGAAAACATGACTGAAAATCTGATTTTATTGATTCATGTGCCCTGAATTGGCAAGATACAGTCAAGGAAACATGACTCCTGAAATGAGGAGATTGTTACAAATTGAGAAACAAAATGCTGGCGATGTTGACGACGCTTTAAGGAGCTTCCTCTTGCTATGACTCGTATGACATTTGACATCTCTTCTCGTCTTGCTTTCTGGAGAAGGCTGGTTGTGACAGTAGCTTGATCCTTTCGAAGCTTACCAAGTTGTAGGTGATACAGACGAATTCAGAGTGCAGTTGTTCGCTTATTCCCTTATTTTGCATGGCTCGCCCTTTCGGGTTTTCAATCCATCGGGATACCCATTTTTGCCTGAGTTGTCCAATGCGGCTTTTCAACTCAGCGGGTGTACAAATTTCTTTTTATGTTTCCCTTATTTTTGCCCGAGTCTTTTATTCTGTTTTTTGACTCGCCGGGATGCCCTATTTTTGCCTGGACTTACATTCTGTTTTTGTGTCCAGCGGGTCATTTTTATGCGAAGTATTTTTTAACTGCATCTGAATTCACAGGGGATGGGAAATCTTCACCATCCATGGTGCTGAGCATCAGTGCTCCACCAGAGAAAACTTTCTTTACTACGAATGGTCCTTCATAGTTCGGAGTCCATTTGCCCCTGTGGTCTGTATGAGGAGGGAGGATTCTTTTCAGCACAAGATCTCCTACTTGGTACTCTCGGTGCCTGACTTTCTGATCAAAGGCTCTCTTCATTCTTTTCTGATACAACTGCCCATGACAGATTGCAGCCAATCTTTTCTCTTCAATCAGACTCAGTTGTTCGTATCGGGACCGAACCCACTCTGCTTCGTTCATCTTAACATCCATCAGTACCCGTAGGGAGGGTAGTTCAACTTCAACTGGTAGGACTGCTTCCATACCATACACAAGCTGATACGGTGTTTCCCCAGTGGATGTTCTGATTGATGTACGTTACCCATGCAAGACAAATGGTAGCATTTCATGCCAGTCTTTGTAGGTGACTACCATCTTTTTCACAATCTTCTTGATATTCTTATTAGCTGCCTCAACAGCGCCGTTCATCTTAGGCCTGTAAGGAGAAGAATTGTGGTGTTGGATCTTGAAGTCCCGGCATAATTCAGCCATCATCTTGTTGTTTAGATTGGAACCATTATCAGTAATGATTCGCTCGGGAACTCCGTATCGACAGATGATATCTCTCTTCAGAAATCTGGCTACCACTTGCCTTGTAACATTTGCATACGAGGTTGCTTCAACCCACTTGGTGAAATAGTCAATGGCGACCAGGATGAATCTGTGGCCATTTGAAGCAGTCGGTTCAATCTTGCCGATCATATCAATGCCCCACATAGCAAAGGGCCATGGTGAAGACATTATGTTCAAAGGATTGGGAGGCACATGCACCTTATCCGCATAAATCTGGCATTTATGGCATTTTCTGGCATACGCACAGCAGTCAGCATCCATTGTGATCCAATAATAACCTGATTGTAGCAACTTCTTAGCCATGGCATGCCCTCCTGCATGGGTACCAAAGGATCCTTCGTGCACCTCGCGCATCAACAAGTCTGCTTCTGTCCTATCAACGCATCTGAGGAGTACCATATCAAAGTTTCTTTTGTACAGGGAACCGTCAGTGTTCAGAAAGAAACTACCAGCAAGCCTTCTCAAAGTCTTCTTATCATTGGAAGATGCCCCAGGTGGGTATGTTTGATCCTCCAAGAAGCACTTAATATCGTGGAACCAAGGCTTATCATCTTTGACAACATCTGCTGCAAACACATATGCTGGTCTGTCAAGTCTGGACACTGAGATCCGAGGCACAAAGTTGGCAGCTTGAACTTTGATCATAGACGAAATGGTAGCCAGAGCATCTGCAAACTGATTCTCGTCCCGAGGGATATACTCAAGCTTGACTGTTGTGAAGAAAGTCAATAATCTTCTTGTATAATCCCTGTAAGGTATCAGATGATCCTGGTGGGTGTACCATTTGCCGTTGGTTTGATTAACTACCAGAGCTGAATCTCCGAACACAGTCAATGTCTTGATCCTGAGGTCAATGGCTTCCTCAAGACCCATAATGCAAGCTTCGTATTCAGCTTCGTTGTTAGTGTAGTTGAAAGTGAGTTTTGCCGAGAAAGGCATGTGAACTCCTTTGGGTGTAATGAGTACTGCACCAACACCACGACCGTTCATGTTAACAGCCCCATCAAACATCATAGTCCATTCTTCTTCTGGGTCAGGCCCTTCAGTGTGAATAGGCTCTTCATGATCTTTCGCTTTTATGAACATGATGTCTTCATCAGGGAAGTCAAATCTCATAGGCTGGTAGTCATCAATAGGTTGCTCAGCAAGATATTCAGATAGTACACTGCCCTTGATGGCTTTCTGAGAGGTGTACTGGATGTCATATTCCGTGAGGATCATTTGCCATCTTGCAACCCGTCCGGTAAGAGCTGGCTTCTCGAAAATGTACTTGACTGGGTCCATTTTGGATATCAATAAGGTAGTGTGGGTCAACATATACTGTCTCAGTCGGCGAGCAGCCCACGCTAGAGCACAGCAAGTTTTCTCGAGCAGTGAATAACGTTGTTCACAGTCGGTAAACTTTTTGCTCAGGTAGTATATTGCATACTCTTTTCGACCAGACTCGTCATGCTGGCCCAACACACACCCCATTGACTCTTCTAATACTGTCAAGTACATTATCAGAGGTCTTCCTTCAACTGGAGGCATAAGGATTGGTGGTTCTTGCAGGTATTCCTTGATCTTGTCAAAAGCCCTTTGGCAGTCTTCGTTCCACCTGACCGTCTGTTCTTTTCTTAACAGCTTGAACAAGGGTTCACAGGTTGCAGTAAGGTGAGATATGAACCGTGAAATGTAGTTCAATCTACCTAGAAACCCTCGAACTTCTTTCTCAGTTTTCGGTGCAGGCATCTCTTGAATGGCTTTGACTTTATCAGGGTCCACTTCAATCCCTCTTTCACTTACAATAAAGCCCAGCAGCTTACCGGATCGCACCCCGAATGTGCACTTGTTGGGGTTCAGCTTCAATTGGTACCTCCTCAGACGCTTGAATAGCTTCAGCAGATTTACCAGGTGGTCTTCCTCTGTAAGGGACTTGGCAATCATGTCATCCACATAACACTCGATTTCTTTATGGATCATATCGTGGAATAACGTTACCATATCCCGTTGATATGTTGCACCAGCATTCTTCAATCCGAATGGCATCACCTTGTAACAGAACGTGCCCCAGGGTGTGATGAAGGTTGTCTTCTCCATGTCTTCAGGTGACATCTTAATCTGGTTGTATCCTGAAAATCCGTCCATGAAGGAGAATACCGAGAACTGAGCCGTATTATCAACCAATACATCAATGTGAGGTAATGGAAAATCATCTTTCGGGCTGGCTCTGTTCAGATCCCGGTAGTCAACACACATCCTCACTTTGCCGTCTTTCTTAGGCACAGGTACTATATTAGCAACCCACGGTGGATAACTAGTTACAGCAAGGAACCCGGCGTCCCATTGCTTTTGTACCTCTTCTTTAATCTTCATTGCCATATCTGGACGAGTACGGCGCAGTTTCTGTTTAACCGGCGGGCAGTCTTCTCTCAAAGGCAACTTGTGCATAACAATGTCGGTGTCCAACCCTGGCATATCTTGATAAGACCAAGCAAACACATCCACATATTCTTGAAGCAGGTCAATCAGTTGTTTCTTCACTGAGTCTTGTAAGCAGGCCCCGATTTTAACCTCTTTCACATCTTCATCTGTACCAAGATTAATCGTTTCCACCTCCTCCTGATGAGGAGTGATAAACTTCTCTTGTCTCAACAATCTGGCTAGCTCTTCAGGAAGCTCGTAATCTTCTTCAACCCCTTCATCAGCTTGATTGATCGGATTGTCAAAGTCATACGAAGTCATAGCCGTGCTGTTGTCGGTGCTGTCTGGAAGGCACTCTCTGCAAGGGTTCAGTTTGTTCATTTTAGTGATTGATTTTAATCTTGTTTAGAAAAGTGAAATAAAGTTGTCATTTTGAAAACATCGCCATTTATTTTTTGTACAAAAAGAAAAATGGAAAAACAGTGAGCGGAAAAGGAAAAGACTCATTTGCAAAAAGATGTCTGATGTTTCATTGATTAATCTTGTTGCACAAAAAGTACAGATGGCCCGATTACAAAATGAGTCTTGTCATCTTGGGCAAGATGCAAGACTTTGATGCATGCTATAAAAATACAGGAAATAATAATTACTCTGCATGAGTAACTCTTATAATTTCCTGGGAAGACCAGTTTGAGATACTGCTCCCCGGGATCTTTGGACGAATCCAGCTTTCCAGGTTGCGTTCTTCTTTCAACTCATCTTCCAAGTTGTTGACAGCATCGGGGGTAAGCATCCCCCCACTAACAAAGTTGGGCTTCTTAGCAGCCTCTGTTTGATCTTCTTGAGTTGGTTTGTAACCCAACCCAAATCTATCTTCTTTCTTCTCCACAGGCAACAGTTTGCCCCAGCCTTGAGCGTTTCCTTCTTCCACCACCTTCCGGGCTTGTTGGTAGGACGTCATGGAAGTCCCAAGTACAGCAGAGGTTTCATTAATATTCAGGGCCTCAAACCCTTGACTCATCGTCTCGTGGATCTCCCCATCCATCTCAATATATTTATAAGTAGCCAGATGGCTAACAAATATATCCTCCTCTCCACAGATAGTAACGACTTGACCTTCCCACTCAAATTTTAACATCTGGTGAAGGGTAGACGTTACTGCGCCAGCGGCATGAATCCATGGTCTACCCAACAAACAGCTGTAGGCAGGCTGAATGTCCATCACGTAGAAGGTCGTTTTGAAAGTTTATGGGCCAATCATTACAGGCAACTCAATTTCTCCCAGAACTTATCTCTTAGAGCCGTCAAAAGCCCTCACTACCAAGTTACTGGGTTGTAATGCCAATCCTTCATATTCCAGCTTCACAAGGGCCTTTTTAGGTAAGACATTGAGGGATGATCCTGTGTCTACCAGCACATGGGAAAGAACTGCACCTTTACATTCCATGGTAATGTGCAGGGCCTTGTTATGATTGCGGCCTTCCGTAGTCAAATCAGTGTTGGTGAATCCTAGTCCATTACTAGCATTAACATTTCCAACCACAGCTTCCAACTGATTGACGGTGATCTCTTCTGGCACATAAGCTGCGTGCAAGACCTTGAGTAGTGCGTTCCGATGGGCTTCGGAGCACATAAGCAACGATAGAATGGAGATCTTGGAAGGCGTCTGGTGAAGCTGGTCCACTATTTTGTAATCACTTTTCTTGATGATTCTCATAAACTCATCAACTTCTTGATCAAAAGGTGTTTTTAAAGCTTCTCTAACAACTTGTTCTTCTTGCACCATGCTCTTCCCTTTTGCCTTGGCAGCAGCTTCTGCTTCGGCAGTGGGTCTTTGAATTTGCGGGGCAAAGAGACGTCCGCTTCGAGTGAAGCCTCCGCCTCCTCCCACATTGTCTATTTGTGGTGCAGAAGTTGATGATTCAAAAGTGATTTTCTGTCCTTCGCAGTATAAATCGGAGCCGTAATGCCAAGGGATGGCATTACTGCTTTCATAAGGTACTGGCCCAGGCACTGTGACAGTGACTGGACTGATGGCAGCTGCAGAAGGGACTGTGATAGTCTGTGGATCATAATATATTGTGACTGGTGCTCTGATAGGAGTAGCACTTTGTGAGTTGTAGGCGGAATCATTGGCAGGATCATAATAAATCGTAACTGTTGAGACATCTTCATGGTTAGCTGCTGATGTTGTAGGAGACATTGTTGGAAGGATGGGCGTTGTTGTTGTAGGAGATATTGTTGGAAGGATGGGTGTTGTTGTTGTAGGAGATCCAAAATGAAGTGGTGCTGAAGTTGTAGAAGGAATGTTCGTTGATATCCGGTCAGTTGAAATGACAGATGAAAAATTTGTTGATGAAGCTGAAGAGTTGTCTGGAACAATGGTTGTTGCAGTTGTAGGAGGTTCTGGAGCTGTTGTTAAGGAGATTGCTGGATTGGTAGGAATTGATGTTGTAATCTGAAGCAGGCCACTCCGAATGAGACCATCTATGCCATCCCTCAAGTTATCACAACCATTCACTGAAATGTTGCAGTAAGCACACCCTAGCTCACATCCTGGGAACATTTGACATTCGAGGAGCTGAGCTTTGATCTCTACCAACGGTGTCCGAATCTGACCCACACTGGTTATTAAGTAAGACGGCTTGTCTTCTTCAATAGCATTGATTCGGGGACCACCATGGTGTGGCATAGGGTTCTTGTTGACATTTGGTGGTGGTGCAAAGTTTAAAGCCTTGGAATCCACTAGATCCTGCACTTTCATGTGCAAAGCTCTGCACTTTTCCGTACTATGACCAGGTGCATTTGAGTGAAAGGCACATTTGGCGCTGGCGTCGTAGTTTCTGGGCAGACTGTTAGGGTCTGGAGGTGCCAACGTCCTTAGCTCAACTAGGTTGAGTTTCAAGAGTTGTGGCAGTAATGTGGCATAGGGCATAGGGATCGGATCGATCACCCTATTGGCCTGAGAGGGCCTCTGTTGGAATGGTCTCTGCTGATTGTTGTTGTTGGTGTTGCTGCTGTTGTAATTTCTCGGAGGATACTGAGTTTGTTGCTGGTACTGAGGTTGTTGCTGATAATTTTGTTGCGGTGGTTGATAAGCTGGTTGTGGATGAGCTGGAGCGGGAATGGTGACTACTGCCACGGACCTATGAACATACTGGGGCCTGCCCCTGTTGGTGTGGATAGCATTGGTCTCACCAGTCCTTCTTGGGCCTGCAAAAGGCTTTCTTGTGTTACTGGATGAGCTTGCACCGTTGTCTGAGATCTTACCCATCTTCAATAGGCTTTCAATTCTCTCCCCGGCTATGACCACATCTGCAAAGCTGGTAGATGAGAAGGTAGCTAGCCTATCAATGTAAGTCCCCTGGAGGGTGTTCATAAACATATCAGCCATCTCCCTTTCTGACATAGGTGGCTGGACAGCAGCAGCAAGTTGTCTCCACCTTTGAGCGTACTCACGGAAGCTTTCCCTGGATGACTGAGACATCCCCATCAGGAGGGTCCTGTTGGGGGCCATATCCAGGTTGTACTGGTACTGTCTGATAAAGGCCTCTGCCAGGTCCTTCCAGCATCTAATGGTTGCTCTTGTCAAGTGGGAGTACCATTCCCTCGATGCTCCAGTTAAGCTATCCTCAAAATAGAACATCTATAGCTTTTCGTCCATGGTATAGGCCTTCAGCCTCCCCAGAAAAGATTGTAGATGGGTCCGGGGACAGGAAGTCCCATTATACTTCTCAAAGCATGGTGGTTTAAATTTGTGGGGGATCCTGACCCCGTCTACCAAGCACATATCCATGACATCAAAACCCAAAGAGTTTTGAGACTCTAAGGATCTTAATTTCTCAGCTATCTCATCCAGCCTTCTATCATAGGCTTCCTCCCCAGCTCCCATCACTGTGAACTGATCTTCCTGGGGGTCCTCTTGCAGTACTCTCCCTGCTGTGGCAGTCCCTTGTATATTGACAGGGATGTTGATCTCTGGATGCTGGTGGGGTCCAAAGACTGGGGGGTTGACATGAGGTTGGACTCTTTCATTGTTGCTTGTCCCAGCAGTCCCCGGCTGATGGTCTTCCTGGTTTCTCCCTTCTACCAGTGCTCTTAACCTCTCCTGGCTTTGAGCCATGTTGTTCATTACCTCCATAAACTGTGTCATTTGATTCCTCATTTCCAACCTCTCGTTGGTCATTTGATTCCTGACCTCCGTAAGGTCCTGCTGCATTTGATCCATCTGTATGCCCGGAAGATTGTTGCGGGTGGGGTATCTGTGTGGACGGTTGAGTGGAAACCCTCGACGTCGAGCAATAATTCCTGAAGTCACAACAGAGTTAGTAACAATAAAACAGAAAACCTACAAAACAAAACAGAAGGTTAGTATGCAATGCAGTGTGTCTATTTGTTTCCAAGGTATCCGGCTTGGTACTTGGTTTTGACCTTTCCAGACCCCTTGAAGAAGATGCTTGTGATGTCGCTTGAAGAAAACTCAGATGAAACAAACCAACACATATATTACAAAAAGGTAAATGATACATAGCTTGTTTTTCTTACAACATATGCCCTCCGAGGGGTCAAAAGTACAACATAAAGAAAAGTACATAAAAATGAAAGCAACAACAAGCAAAAAGTCAAACACCAAGGCCAAATTCATCCTCCTGAACTTCCTTGAGAAGTGCTTCAGTCACAGGATCAGCTGGACGCTCCGTAAGATTCCTGATAAGGAGATTCCTCGTGGCAACAGCTGCAGTTAGCTTCTTGTGCTGACTCTGGTCCTTTGACCTCTTCACTCCAGCTCTGATCTTCAACTCTGAGACCTCCCTCTGGGCTGCTGCCAGGGCTTCTCGTTGTTCTTTTGCACTAGCTTCCATCTGCTCAATCTTATCCTGAGTCCTTTTATCCTCCTGAGTGCGAGCTTCGGTGATCCTGACCCACCTAGCTTGACTCTCCTTTAGATACAAATCAGTCCTGGCCTTCTGGAACTGAGCTTCCTTGCAGGCATTCTTCAAGATTTGTTCTCCAGCCCTAGATTTCTTAATGTAATCCTCAGACTTTTCAATCCTGGCTAGATGCTCCACTTTAAACTTTTCTAGCCTCTCAATATCCAATCTACCATCACTCCTCTCCCAGAGGGTCTTCTATAGAGCTTGAGTCAACTTCTCATTTCTCTCCTTCAATTTCTCAAACTCCTCTAAGCTGACAGTTGTTGGAGGTGGTGCTGTGGAAGGTCCAGGCATATCTTCAATAGTGAAAGGCATTCCAGAAATTTGAGCCCTAGCCTAAGACCACTCGTAGTACTGGGCTAAGGCTACATTATTGCATCTTCCAAGAATAGTTACCCCCTTAGTCTGCACATTGTCCCAGACCCAGGATGCCTGCCTGACAATAGCCAGATTAGGCTTGATTTCAACATAAAGGGTCTCAGTTAGATCCTGTGTTCTAGGAGGATGGACCAATGCATAGCCCAGTTGTCTTTTGAAAAGCAGAGGGTTGTAATTGATGCAACCCTTTACTCCAATCAGAGGTACATTGGGAAATTGCCCACAACTTGTAATGATGTCTCTGCCCTTAGTACTCTGAGTACACCATCTGATGTCATCTGAGGTTAGAGCAACAAGCCTCCTAGCCCAGTTCTTCTGCTGGTGAGGGTTTAAGAATGCATCAGTTTTTGGCAAATGCTTGAGCAACCAAGTGTGGAACAAAGGTGCACATCATCTCACTAATCTCCCCCTTTGCTTTTCATTCCTTTGATGAACTGAGTAGTAAAGATCTCCCAGTAAGGTGGGCACTGGGTTTCTCAGGATGAAAAGATGGACTGCATTCTTGCTGACAAATCTAGGCTCATCTGCAAAAAGTATGACCCCATATATGCTAAGGGCCAACAGAGCACAAACTGCCTTCCACTCCCCTAGGGAGGCCTTCAAACTAGCCTGAGAGGTCAAGAAATCCAGATGAAAACCAGAGATTCCAGCTTTAGATGTCAAATTCTGCCCAATCAAAACTGGTTCCAGATGTAATGCTCTGGCTATCTCCTCATTACTTGGGAAAGCCATCTCAGGGTTGAAAGGGATTCCACCCCTGATGGGTACACCAACCAATGATGAATACTCCTCCAGCAAAGGTCCTAACTGGAAATTCTGAAATGTGAAGCACCTCAGAGGGGGATCATAGAACTGCAGGCAAGTATGTATCAGGCTCCGCTGTGAAGGGTCCAAATCCAATACCATATCAAGGATTCCTCCATAATGTTCTCTGAAATATGGTATGTGGTCTGGAGTAATCAGGGTCTGAATCCTCCTGATGCTAGCTAGCTCAGGCTCAAAGAAGTGGTAGGAGATGTTACTTTTCTTAGGTGCCATGTTGCTGAAGAATGGGTGCTGATGATGATGACTGAGGACAACACTGAAGATGGGCCACTGATAGGCTGAGACTGAGGATGCAAGTGACTGAAGCAAGTGGCTGATAGCTGAAGCAAGTGCTGATGAAGATAAGTCTAAGCTGAAGAAGGGGTCAAAACCAAGCCAAAATGATAGGATGGATACCCTGAAAAACAAATAAATACATGTTAGAATGATGCGATGAGGATGTATGCAAATGATATGCAAGGGTTTGTGACTGAGTTGGATCTGATTAACTGCCTTGATATAGGTCCATGTATGTTCAAGAAATCCAGATGGAGGTCTATAAGTCCAGTAACCAAGGTGGGGGACTCAAATAGGGAGTCACATGTCCAAGGTTAAAAATCACAAGAACTGTTCCAACATGGAGTACTCTTAATCAAATCAAAGTAACAGGGTATGCTGAGGTCAAAGGTACCTGCAAACCTGTAAACATCCCAACCCTCTCACAGGTGGTGTTCTAAAACAAGGATCTTCAGACTTGGATCAGTTATGAGAAGTGTAAACACTTCTAACCCGGAGGTACAGTGTTTACAATAACCATAAAAGATCCTCCTCTAATTCACCTCAGTTTCTGAAGGTCGATACTAAAGGTCATCCAGACTTAGCAGGCTTCCCAGATAGCCCTAGTGCTGCAGGAAATCTGCAACACAGAGTTCTCAAGAAGAAACCCATATCTGAACCGTGTTTCATATTCCCGCATCAGACCGAGATGGAATGGGAAAGAATATGAACCACTCTAGCCTAGGTGTCACTCAGGTCCCAGGTATAGGACCTTAACTCTCAATAGAACACCCACCCACCAAAGCAACAGATCCAGCACAGACAGCATGACAGCATGATATATATGCACAAATCTATAAAGAAAAGCAGTAAACAAAACTGTACATAAAGCAGCAAATAAATCAAATATACAAACACAGACAGCACATAACACCCCAGTAAACACAAATCAAACAAGCGCTAGGAGGAACCCACAAAAAGAACCAGAAGCCCTGGTTACAGTATAAGGGTCCCCAGCAGAGTCGCCAAGCTGTCGCTCCCGATAAATGGGGAATGGCCCAGATAAAGGTACAGACGCGAACGGTCGGCGAGAGAGGACAATGAGAACACACAGCAGTAAACTCACTGGAAAAGAAAAGAGTCGCCAGCTAGGCATTTTTATCCCGGAGGAAAGGCAATGCTGCATAGACCTAGAAAGATATGGATAAGACGGTCGCGAACCAGAGAGACTGAGAAAGGGGGTTGATTACAACCTGGGAAGGTATTAGCACCCAGATTGTCCGCCGTACTCGACGGGATCCACGCTTAAAAGATTTGTGTTTTAAAGGGGTAGTGTCAGTGCAATTTGTGTATAAAGAGCTGGAAAAAAAAGATGTACAGGTGTCAGTGTAAAAGGAGTGCAAGGTGTGATATATACAGTGTCAGTGTAAGGACAAGAGTGAGATGCTCAGGAGTATGAGGCTAAGAATAATGCTGGAAGAAGGGGGAATGTACAGAGACTTTTGTTCGATAACTGTTAAGTTATGCCTACGTATCCTCTCGTGCAATGAGGAAGTCAGAACACCGTAGTTCGACCCAAAGAGACTGAAAGATGAATTGACTTGTGAACTGCTTACTTGCCTATGCTCAAGTGTATGACCTGTCTGGCTCAGGTGCAAACTGTCTTGCATTAGACGGAAGAAGCAAGTTCTCGTTTATGAGTGAATGAGATGAGAAAAGAATCCCGAAGGAGACGATTATTGTTTGATTTTGAGTTTCCAGCCTTTTATGGCTTTTGAAAGTTTGTCATAGGAAAATGAGCTTAAGACTAACCCAAGGGGTTAGTAAACTCATCACATCTTCCCTCTGATTAGGGGTAATGAGAATACCTTAAGTGTGAAGTCAGATTCTCACACTTAATCACCTTTGGTGTAGGATTAAGATCATTAACCTACTTGTGATTATTTAGATGTTTTTGGTGTTTTTGTTTAGTGTTAAGTAATGAGGTTAAGCCATAATCAGGGATTAAACAGACTCATTACACCATCCTAATAGAAGGATAATAGATGAGGGTGTTTAAGCTGAGGAAAGCTCCTCAACTTAATCCATGATTAGGGATTAAACTCATGAAAAAACAAACCTTTGATTAAGTGGATTTTTAATTAATGATAAGATAATGAAGTGAGTTTTAGAGTTTGTAAGACAACTTGAGGGGGACTTGTCCATTAACACTAGGGTTAGTCCTTCTTGACCAATTAAGGAAGAATTAGAACCCTAATGCAAGGCCCAAGTTACAAGCTTGATGTCTTAGTGATTATTAAGTGAATTGATTAAAGGAATTAAACACATTAAGGGTTTAACACTTAGGATTAAAGTTATACACTCCATCCTAATAGAAGGATGCAGGCATAAGCTTAATCACAAAGCCTTAAAGCCTTTAGGGTTTAGTCCCCTGATTATGAGATGAGAAGAGAAGACACAAAGAGACACAAAGGTAAAAGCTAAGTGGGGGACTAATCAAACCCTAATCATTGTCATGCTTGGTTATTCCTAAGGCTTGTGAGGTTTACAAGAAAAATCTTCAAAGGAACCACCAGGAAGCAGATGAAAGGAGCCAAGAGAAGCAAAGTAACTTGCTTCAGTTAAGAAGACAAGTCACTTGAGGAAAGAAAGTAGGATGAAGAAGAATGAGCAAGCTCAATCTCAAACACAAATCAAAATGCAGCATGGATGCATAAAAGAGATGAAGAGAAAGTTATGAGAAGTGAAGGCAAATTCACTTCTCAAATCCACTTACCACCTGAAAAGTCAGAAAAGAAATGCAATGCAATGCAAAATGGAATGAAATGGCATGATGAGAAACAAAACCAGAAGCACATACATGATGTTAATGATGCTATGAGATGATGCAAACATGAAACAAGGCATGGTGATGATCATACAAGCTTATGGATGCAAATGGAGCAAATTAAGACATAAGAACATACATGAAAAGTTATGAGATGCATAGGGCATACCACATGGCAAATGCAAAATGTAATGATCAAGCATGCTTTCAATATGTCTTATGATGTTAAATGAATCAAATGGATGCACAAAATGTCATGGCAAGTCAAGGTATGAATGCAAATGCAAGATGGATGCATATGGAGGCCCAAATTAGGGTTTATGATCAAAGCATCAAACACAAACCAAAATCAGAAGCAAACATTAAGATAAAAAATTGAAAATGCATTCAAAGGATCCCAATCCTATACTAACTCACTGCCCAAAGGGGAAGTTCTAACTCTTAACCAATTTCAAGTTATGATTTTCCTAAGTTTTCTAGGGTTTTAGGGTTCCTTAACAAGAAAAATGCCACACAAATGGAAAGTGAAAGATCAAATCATGGCCATTTAATCTCACAAACTACATGATATTCTAAACACAATGCAAAAAGAATCAAAGTCCAACTCTTTAGGGTTAGGCATAAATGATTTTTGGAAGTTTGGATCAAAATAATGCATCAAAATGATTTTAATTCCATGAAAAATTCTCAAAATGAATCAAGATCAAAAAAGAAATTTGGTTTGAGGGTTGGACAATGTTTCTAAATGTTTTTAAATGTTTCATGAATTTTTTGGTGATTTTTAAATACCTAAAAGTATTTTTAATTAATTAATTCTCATTAATTAATTAAAAAGAAACTTTTAAATATTTAAAAATACTTTTTTAATGCTAAAAAGGAAAATAAAAATATTTTTGTGTTCTGAAATTTAATAAAAGTTTGTACAAAAAATTTCAGGATTTTTAAAATGATTTTGCTATTTTTAATAAAATGTACAAATTAAATGAGAAAAATTGAAATAAAAATTAATGAAAATG
Organism: Lathyrus aphaca; assembly: GCA_963966055.1. Taxonomy (NCBI): domain Eukaryota; kingdom Viridiplantae; phylum Streptophyta; class Magnoliopsida; order Fabales; family Fabaceae; genus Lathyrus; species Lathyrus aphaca. The sequence goes on along the minus strand of OZ014525.1, from coordinate 248,382,589 downwards.
AGAAGTAATCACATCTAACGCACCAGATTCAAAGTTGGGTGGTCAGCTGTTGACTTGGCGCGTGAAACAAGGGTCAGGATCCTTTCTGGCTAAATTAGGCTTATGAACTAATTAATTGGATTTAATTAAACTAATGGTGATTAGGGCTAATGAGGACACATCTGGGCCACACAAACGCGCTCCAGGTCAACTAAGTCAAAGCATCTAACGCACCAGATTCAAACGTCCATTAATTACAAGGATTAGGGCTAATGGTTCTCAGGTGGCCGGAGAAGACTCCCGGTCGTCTTCTCCGGCGAACCAAAACCCTAGATCATGATTCAGGCCACCACACTTCAAATTAAACACAGCAAACTGATCCTCTAACATCCTAGGATACAAATCCACCCTCAAACATCATTTAAACTCCAAGAATCAGGCCAATCGAAGGAATCAAATTTCACGGGTGAAATTTCAGAGCATCAGTACAAACTCATTTTTCACTCATTTTCGATTCTAAGCACATCCCCATGATCAGCAAGACATACACAATCAAATTATAACTTAAAATGCAAGCTCTGAGAGAAAAAGTTCATGGCCATACCTGAGATGGAAGCTTCTGTTTCTGGGCTTTCTGGGCTACTCTTTGGTGCAGAATCACTCCAATGGTTCCCCTGGTGCTAATGGCAAGCTTGGATGGAGTTTAAACAGGCTATTTTGAGAGGTTCAGTTCTGGTGTATCAGAAAATGAGGTCTGTGTATGTGATGTTTCAGGTTCTATCAATGGTTGGTTCTTGCTCTCTTGAGTGTGTGTGATGCAATGGTGAAAAGAAAATGGATGCTTGATGGCTGGAGAGGGAGATTCGAAGAAAGGAAAGTTTTGGCAGGTTTTGTGGTATGCTGTGTTCTGGCTTGCTTCAAGGGCCAATGCTGTGCTATATCATTCCCACAATATGTGAATAGGCTGGGGAGCAGGTCAGTAGGGGTGGCTGATTACTGTTCCATGAGTATGGGAGCTTTTGCCAAAAAGTCAAGTTGGCTTGTACTTGCAGCATGGGCTATGGCAGCAGCAGTTTAAGTTCATGTCCTGCTTCAGCTTGGGTCAAGTATGACCCTTAGATTGCTTGAGAGTGACTGCAGCATATGGATCATGAGCTATGCTAGCTTTTGCAACTTGCCCACTTGTGCTTTCTTGTGATTTTTATGCTATGTACATGAGGCATTCCTTGCTGAATTTTGTTACATGATGTCTCAATTGGTCATGGCAATGCATAGAAATCAGTTGGTAATCACATAGCCCTTTGGAAAATGACTTTGCCAAAAATCCATCTTTTGCATTTGTAATGGAAAAATGTATTAAAGATCCTTGAAAACCAAAGCAAGCAATGCAAAATCCCTTGGGCCAATTCTGTTTTTAGGGTATGTATGATCATATGGTGAAGTTTTGAAGCCAATTTGAAGTCACTAGAATGCTCGGTACAAGTTTTTGCAAGTTTCTCATTTGGTGCATAATTGGAATTTTAGTGATTTTTGCCAACTTTGACAAACCATAACTTTTGATCCAAAATGAATTAGGTCATGTTCTTGTACTTTTTGAAAAGGGAAAGATCTAATCTACAACTTTCATGACCAAAGTTTTTCCATTTGAGGCATTTTTGGATCAAAAAGTAAGGGTTGAAAAATTGCCTAAAATGATAAATCCCTTAAAAGTCAAACTTGCCCAAAAAGTCAACTTTGCAAAAACTTCAAATTCTTGAATTTTGTGAACTTCAAACCTCTTCCATGATCAAATAAAGATCATACACACTCAAAATGATGAAGATCACCCCTTGGTTGGGTCATTGGAGGCCTGAGATGCCCTGATTTTGCACTGACTTGTCTGAAAAGTCAACCCTTGATCAGATGACTTCCCCATGGAATTTCTTCATGAAAATTGATATGCATACTCCCTATACCATATAGAGACCAATAGAAACAAGAATGACCAAAAAATTTGAAGTTATGGCCTCTGAAACCAAAACCCTAATTTTAGGTCATCTGTGTAGTCAAGCCTAGCTCTGCTTCCATACCAATCCCAGTTCTTGTGATTCTTTGGCATTTTTGACTTTGAGAGGATGTAATATGATATAATAACACACATGGACCCCTTTGCAGTGATTGGTGGCCTTTGGAGTGGCTCAAGAAGCTCTTGGATTGCTCAGATCACAAACCCTAGGTGCAGATGACTTTGAATCTATGCAGTGAAACAAAAATGGGATATGAGATGGTATGATTGAGTTTATGCATATGAAATGATCACAAGCCATGATGTGAATGGGTGAGGGCAAATTTGGGGTGTTTACACATTCTCCCAAAGAGGCCTTCAGGATGGCCTGAGAAATCAAAAAATCTAAGTGCAAACCAGGGATCCCAGCCTTTGTTGTCATGTTCTGCTCGATCAAAGTAGGCTCTAGGTACAGTGCTTTTGCCACTTCTCCATTGCTGGGAGCTGGCATCTCTGGGTTGAAGGGGACACCACCCCTGACAGGTACTCCAATCAATGAGGAAAACTATTCCAGCAGAGGTCCTAACTTAAAGTCTGGGAATGTGAAGCATCTCAAAGGAGGGTCATAAAACTGTAAGTAGATGTGGATCATACTCCTCTGAGAAGGGTCTAGGTCCATGACCATATCAAGGATACCTCCATAATTCTCTCTGAATAAAGGGATGTGGTCTAGAGTGATAAGTGACTAGACCTGCCTGATACTAGTCAATACAGGCTCAAAGAAATGGTAAGATATATTGCTCTTCCTGGGTGTAGCCATGAATGTTGATGAAGAGCTGAAGACAAGTGTTGATGAAGATCAGGAATGGTGCTGGAGATGAGGCACTGATAGGCTAGTGCTGGTGATGAAGGCAGCTAAAGCAGACAACTGATGAAGATAGATGAAGCAGATAACTGATGAAACAAAGGTCTATGCAGATGAAGGGGTCAAAACCAAGCCAAATATAATGTGGATACCCTGAAAAACAAATAAACAAATGTTAAATGATGCAATGATGGGTATGCAAATGATATGCAAGGGTTTGTGATCAAGCTGGATCTGATTTATCTGCCTTTGATATAAAGTCCATGTATGTTCAAAGAAGGTCCATATGAAAGTTCAGAAATCTAGTAACCAAGGTGGGGGACTCAAATAAAGAGTCATATGTCCAGGGTTAAATCACAAGAACTGTCCAAAATGAGGTACTCTCAAACCAAGTAAAAAAACTAGGGTATGATGTGGCCAATGGTACCTGCAAACCTGTAAACCGCCCAACCCCCTCACATGTAGTGTTCTAAAACAAGGATCCTCAGACTTGGATCAGTTATGAGAAGTGTAAACACTTCTAACCCGGAGGTACAGTGTTTACAACAACCCTAAAAGATCCTCCTCTAATTCACCTCAGTTTCTGAAGGTCATAATAAAGGTCATCCAGACTTAGCAGGCTTCCCAGATAGCCCTAGCACTACAGGAAATCTGTAGCACAGAGTTCTCAAGAAGAAACCCACATCTGAACCGTGTTTCATATTCCCGCACCAGACCGAAATGGAATGGGAAAGAACATGAACCACTCTAGCCTAGGTGTCACTCAGGTCCCAGGTATAGGACCTCAAACTCTCAATAGAACCCCACCCACCAAAACAGAAACCAGATCCAGCAAGATGACAGTATGAAATATGTAAAACTGTAAAGGAAAGAAATAAATAAAGTTATACATAAAGCAGTAAATAAAGCAAATAAATAAACATAATTAGCACATAACACCCCATTAAACACAAATCAAACAAGCGCTAGGAGGAACCCACAAAAAGAACCAGAAGCCCTGGTTACAGTATAAGGGTCCCCAGCAGAGTCGCCAAGCTGTCGCTCCCACCAAATGAGGCCGAGTCAAATGGGGTACAGACGCGAACGGTCGGCGAAAGGAGAGAGAACACACAAGGGTGAATTCAGAAGAAAAGAGTCGCAACCTAGGCATTTTTATCCCGGAGGAAAGGTAATGCTGCATAGACCTAGAAAGATATGGATAAGACGGTTGCGAACCAGAGAAACTGAGAAAGGGGGTTGGTTACAACCTGGGAAGGTATTAGCACCCAGATCGTCCGCCGTACTCGACGGGATCCACACTTGAAAGATTTGTGTTTTAAAGGGGTAGTGTCAGTGCAATTTGTGTATCAAAGCTGGAAAGAATGCAAGTGTCAGTGTAAAAGAAATGTGAAGTGTATAAGAGAAGTGTCGGTGTAAGAAAAGAATATGAAGCTCAAGAATATGAGGCTTAAAGTATAATACTGGAAGAGGGGGAATATACAAAGACTTTTGTTCGATAACTGTTAAGTTATGCCTACGTATCCTCTCGTGCAATGAGGAAGTCAGAACACCGTAGTTCGACTCAAAGAGACTGAAAGATAAATTGACTTGTGAACTGCTTGCTTGTCTATGCTCAAGTGTATGACCTGTCTGGCTCAGGTGCAAACTGTCTTGCATTAGACGGAAGAAGCAAGTTCTCGGTTATGAGTGAAGATGATGAAAGAAGAATCCCGGAGGAGACGATTATTGTTTGATTTTGTGCTTTCAATATTTTATTGCTTTTTGATGTTTATCATAAGAAAATGAGCTTAAGCCTAAACCAAGGGTTAGTAAACTCATCACATCCTCCCTCTGATTAGGGGTAATGAGAATACCTTAAGTATGAAGTAAGCACCTCACACTTAATCACCATGATGTAGGATTAAGATCATTAACCTACTTGCCTTTATTTAGATGTTTTTGGAGGTTTTTGTTTAGTGTTGAGTAATGAGACTAAGCCATAATCAAGGATTTAATGGACCCATTACACCATCCTAATAGAAGGATAATAGATGTGAACATTTAAGCTGAGAAAGACTCCTCAACTTAATCCATGATTATGGATTAACCTCATGACAAAACAAAACCTTTATTAAAGTGGATTTTAGTTAATGACAAGATTAAGAAGTGGATTTTATGGTTTGTAAGACAACTTGAGGAGGACTTGTCCATTAACACTGGGTTTAGTCCTTCTTAACCAATTAAGGAAGAATTAGAACCCTAATGCAAGGCCCAAGTTACAAGCTTGATGTCCTGATGATTATTGAGTGAATTGATTAAAGGATTTAAACACATTAAGGGTTTAACACTTAGGGTTAAAGTTATACACTCCATCCTAATAGAAGGATGCAGACATAAGCTTAATCACAAAGCCTTAAAACCTTTAGGGTTTAGTCCTTGATTATGAGATGAGAAGAGAAGACCCAAAGATGACACAAAGGTAAAAGCTAAATGGGGAACTAATACAGCCCTAATTGTTATCATACTTGGAGATCCTAGGGTTTATGAGGCTTAAGAGAGAAAGAATCTTCAAAGAGCCACCAAGGAGAGAAGCAGATGAAAGGAGAAAGAAGCAGAGAGAAGCAAGACAACTTGCTTCACTTAAGAAGACAAGTTGCTTGAAGAAAGAAAGCGGGAAAGAGCATGAATGAGAAAGCTCACTCAAAGGCAATATAAAATGCAGCAATGATGCAAGAGAGGGATGAGAAGAGATTTGTGAGAAGTGAAGGCAAATTCACTTCTCAAAACAACTTACCACCTGAAAAGTTAGCAAAAGGAATGAAATGCAATGCAAATGAGATGAAATGTCATGATGCAAACAAAAGTCAGAAGCATAAACATGATTTCAGTGATGCTAAGAGATGAGGCAAACACATGTCAAGAGTTGTGGATGATCATACAAGGATGAGGATGCAAATGAAGTATTATTTGAACCATGAAAGTTCATGAAAGTTTATGAAATGATATGAATGCATAACATGGCAAGTGAAAGATGCAATGGTCAAAAATGATTCTAATATGTCCTAAGATGTCTTATGAATCATGTGGATGCACAAAATGTAATGGCAAGCTCTTGAATGCAAGCAAATGAGAGATGGATGCAAAGGAAGGCACAAATTAGGGTTTACATACAACATACAATGCAAAAAATTCAAAACCAGAAGCAAATGACATGACAAAAAATTGAATATGGGATCAAAGGAGCCCTAACCCTACACAAGTTCACTGCCCAAAGGAGAGGACCTAACTCTTAACCTAGTGCAAGTTATGAATTTCTCAAGTCAATTAGGGTTTTGGGATACCTCACCAAGAAAAATACAAAACAAATTGAAAATGAAGTATGGATTCAAACCAATTTTATCCTATAAACTACATGCTATGAAGGATGCAATGCAAGAAGAACCATCAGCAAACACTTAAAGGTTAGGTAGAATGAATTTTTCAAAGTTTGCACAAAAATATTGCCTTCAAATGAATTTAATTCCAATGAAAATTGTCAAAATACATCAAGAACCAAAAATAAATTTGTTTTGTGAGTTTGATAATGTTTCTAAATGTTTTAAAATGCAATGTGAATTTTTTTGTGATTTTTAAATACCTAAATGTATTTTTAATTAATTAATTTTCATTAACTAATTAAAAATAAACATTTAAATGATTTAAAAATAATTTTTAATGCAAAAAATAAAAATAAAAATATTTTTGGGTTCTGAAAATTAATGAAATGCTTGACAAAAAATTTTCAGAATTTTTAAATGTTTTTTTTACTATTTTAAATAATTCGTGCTAATAAAATATAAACAAAATGAATTAAAATTGACTAAAATGAAAAGTAAGCTGAATGAATGGATCAGATTGGTTCTGGGCTTGTGAGGGTTGACTTGGTGCCACATCCAAGGGCCCAGGTTCAAACCTGGCTAAACTTACTTAATATTTAAGTAATCTTGGATTTAATTAATTAATGACTGATTAATGGCTAATGGGAAGATCTTGTCCATACATGCACGCGCGGGAAGGCAGATCCAAGGGTCTCAATTCAAAACTGGCTTAAACCCTAATTAGGGCTAATGACATTCAGATGACCGGAACAATGGTTCCGGTCATCTTCTCTGGCAGGCACAAACCCTAGTTCTCTCTATAGGTTACCAAACATCAAATTTCCTTCACCAAAATGATCCTCTCATCAATCTAATCCTAAACCCTCACCTCAAATTCATTTATTTTCACTCGCAAGCCTGAATCGAAGCAAAGTATAAAACACGGGAAAATGTTCAGAGATATCATACATGCTGGTTTCTTCACCATTTCCAAAAATAAATGCATATTCATGATCAGGAGAACACATAGTATCATAAAAGAACTCAAAAATTAGTTTCTGGAAAAAATGTTCTTCATGTTACCTGAGATGGAGCTTCTCTGTTTTTGAGCTTTCTGGACTTTCCCTTTGTGCAAGCCTGCTTCTTTGAACCTCCTGATGATGGAATGAGGCTTAGAAAGCTTGAGGAGTGGCTGGTTTGAATGATTCAGCTCTGGTGTAGCAGAAATGGTGAACTTTGTGTGTGATGTTTCAAGCTATTTCAGGGGCTGGTTCTGGTTCTATGAGTGATTTGTGACTTGTTGGTGGAAGAAAAATGAAGGTTTGATGGTTGTGCGAAGAAATTCGAAGAGAGGAAGCTTTTGGCAGATTTTGTGGATGCTGGAATGTGGGAGAGTTGTGGCTTGTGTATGGCCTTCTTTAGGATGCTGGAAGTCCACATTTTAGACTTAGATTGGGCAGAGAGTTGTTGCTGGCCTAGCTTGATTGGTATGGGCCATTTTGCATAAAGTCAACTTTTATGTAAGAAGAGGTATGGGCTGGTTCAGTCAAGATACAAAGGCATGGCTTAGCTCAGCATGCTTCAAGGAGAACCATGGAAATGAATTTGAGGCAATGCAGCAAGTGGATTAGGGTTTGTGTGAAGTTTTGCAATTTTCACAAAGTTTGGACCTTTTGTGATTTCTTGAAGCATAAGTCATGAAACTTGGTGATTCTTTGGTGCATTCTGATTTTTAGGTCATGGTTTATGTTTGTGTAATGCATAGAAGTCCATTTGAGGTCACATTTTGCCTTGGCATGAGGTGTTGCAACTTTGCCTCTTTGGTACAAAACATGAAATTATGTGATTTTTGCCAACTTTGACAAGCCATAACTTTTGATCCAAAATGAATTAGCATGAGTTCTTTTACTTTTTGAAAATGGGAGGATCCAATCTACAACTTTCATGACCAAAGTTTTCTCATTTGAAGTATTTTTGAATCAATTTGAGAAGGTTGAAAAACTTTCCCAAAATAGCAAGTTTTCATTACAAGTCACTTTCCCAAAAAGGCAACTTTGCAAATGGCTTGAAATTCTTCAATTTTGTGAACTTATAACATCTTCTATGATCAAATAAAGATCATATACATTCAAAATGATGAATAACACCCTTTGGTTGGGTCATTGGGGGCCTCAGATGCCCTGATTTTGCACTGACTTGCTCAAGAAGTCATCCCTTGATCAGATGCCTTCCCCATGGAATTTCTTCATGAAAATTGATATGCATGATCCTTATAACATATAGAGACCAATAGAAACAAGAATGACCAAAATTTTTGGAGTTATGGCCTCGGAAACCAAAACCCTAATTTTAGGTCATCTGTGCAGTTAAACCTGGCTCTGTTTCCATGCCTTTCTCAGTTATTGTGATTTTTTGACTTATTTGATCTTGAGAGGATACAATATGACGCTTGAACATACATGGACCCCTTTGAAGTGGTTGATGACCTTTGGAGTGGCTCAAATGGCTCAGGGAGGGCTCAGATCACAAACCCTAGATGCAAATGACTTTGAATCAATGCAGTGAATAAAAAATGTGGTATGAGATGCTATGATTGAATTTATGCAAGTGAAAAGATCACAAGCCATGGTGTGAACTGGGTGAGGGCAAATTTGGGGTGTTTACATTGGTATCGAGGAAGTTGTGAAAGAAGTGAAGATTTGAGCCAGTCTGCAAGCTCCAGTAAAAGAATAACTTAATTTAGTATGCTGCGACAATATGTCGATGTCTTTGCTTGGTCCTACCAAGATATGCTAGGTTTGGATACATATATTGTCATGCACAGGCTGCCATTAAAGGAGGATTTCCCGTCGGTCAAACAGAAGTTGTGTCGTACTCGCCTGGACATGGCCATGAAAATCAAAGAGGAAGTACAAAAGTAGTGGGACGTCGGTTTTCTTGTTGAAACTAGTTACCCGCCGTGGGTTGCTAACATTGTACCCGTACCTAAGAAGGAGGACAAGGTGCGTATGTGTGTCTATTACCGGGATCTGAACAGAGCAAGCCCGAAAGATGACTTCCCATTACCTTACATTGATGTATTGGTAGACAACACATCTCAGCTCTCGATATTTTCCTTCATGGACGGATTTTCTGGATACAATCAGATCAAGATGTCACCTGAAGACCTAAAGAAGACAACCTTCATTACACCATGGGGCACGTTCTGCTACAAAGTAATGTCGTTTGGTTTGAAGAACGCCGGTGCAACATATCAACGGGCTATGGTAACATTATTCCACGACATGATCCATAAAGAAATTGAGTGCTACGTGGATGACATGATGGCCAAGTCCCTCACAGAGGAAGAGCATTTGGTAAATCTATTGAAACTTTTCAAGCGTCTGAGGAAATATCAGTAAGGTTAAACCCCAACAAGTGCATATTCGGTGTACGTTCTAGTAAGCTGTTGGGGTTTATTGTGAGCGGAAGAGGAATTGAGGTTGACCCCGACAAAGTTAAAGCAATTTAGGAAATGCCTGCACCTAAGACTGAGAAAGAAGTTCGATGGTTCTTGGGTAGATTGAACTACATATCAAGGTTCATATCTCACCTCACTACAACCTGTGAGCCCTTGTTCAAACTTCTAAGAAAGGAACAAATAGTCAGGTGGAACGATGATTGTCAGAAAGCTTTTGAAAAGATCAAGGAGTATCTGCAAGAACCTCCAATCCCCGTGCCTCCAGTTGAAGGAAGACCTCTAATAATGTACCTGACAGTATTAGATGAATCGATGGGGTGTGTGTTGGGCCAGCATGACGAGTCTGGTCTAAAAGAGTATGCAATATACTACCTAAGAAAAAAGTTTATCGATTGTGAACAACGTTATTCACTGCTTGAGAAAACTTGTTGTACTTTAGTGTGGGCTGCTCGCCGACTAAGACAATATATGTTGACTCATACTACCTTGTTGATCTCAAAGAGGGACCCAATCAAGTTCATATTTGAGAAGCCAACACTTACCAGAAGGGTTGCAAGGTGGCAAATGATTCAAACAGAATATGATATTCAGTACACCACTCAAAAAGCCATCAAAGGCAGTGTATTGTCTAACTATCTGGCTGGGCAACCCATTGATGATTACCGGCCTATGAGATTTGATTTCCCCGATGAAGACATCATGTTCTTAAAATCAAAAGATTTTGAAGAGCCTATTCACACTGAAGGGCCGGATCCAGAAGGAGCATGAACTATGTATGATGTTCGATGGGGAAGTTAACTGTAACGGTCATGGGGTTGGTACAGTGCTTATACACCCAAAGGAGTCCATCTGCCTTTCTCGGCAAGGCTCACCTTTGCTTGCACTAACAATGAAGCAGAGTACGAAGCTTGTATCATGGGTCTTGAGGAAGCCATTGACCTCAGGATCAAAACCTTGAATGTATTCGGAGATTCAGCTTTGGTGATCAACCAAACTAATGGCAAGTGGTATACTCATCAAGAGCATCTGTACAACAGTCAAGCTTGAATAGATCCCTCGAGATGAAAATCAGTTTGCAGACGCCTTGGCCACTATTTCATCTATGATCAAAATACATACTACTAAATTTGTACCTCGGATCTTAGTGTCCAGACTAAACCGACCGGCATACATCTTCTATGTGGACACTGTCATTGACAACAAACCTTGGTTCCACAACATCAAATGCTTTTTGGAGATTCAGACGTACCCGACTGGGGCATTGTCTAATGATAATAAGACATTAAGAAGGTTAGCCGACAGTTTCTTCCTAAATACTGATGGCTCCTTATACAAGCGAAACTTCGACATGGTCTTGCTCAAATGTGTTGACAAAAAGGAAGCAGACCTACTGATGCACGAAATACACAAGGGTTCTTTCGGTACCCATTCCGGAGGACATGCAATGGCGAAGAAATTGTTGATATCAGGTTACTATTGGATCACAATGGATGCATACTATTGTGCTTATGCCAGAAAATGCCATAAATGCCAGATCTACGCAGACAAAGTGCATGTGCCTCCAAATCCTTTGAATGTATTGTCTTCACCCTGGCCCTTCGCCATGTGGGGCATTGATATGATTGGAAAGATCGAACCAACTGCTTCAAATGGTCACAGATTCATCCTAGTAGCCATTGATTACTTCACCAAATGGGTCGAGGCAGCTTCGTATGCAAATGTCACCAAGAAAGTGGTAGCCTGATTTCTGAAAAAGGATAGCATTTGTCGATATGGATTTCCCTAACGAATCATTACTGATAATGGTTCAAACCTTAACAACAAAATGATGATAGAACTATGTCAGGATTTCAAGATTCAACATCACAACTCTTCTCCTTACAGGCCAAAGATGAATGGCGTTGTTGAGGCAGCTAACAAGAACATTAAGAAGATTGTGCAAAAGATGGTAGTCACATACAGAGACTGGCACAAAATGTTACCATTCGCCTTACATGGGTACCGAACTTCCATCAGAACATCTATTGGGGCAACGCCTTATCAGCTTTTGTACGGTATGGAAGTCGTTCTACCTGTTGAAGTCGAATTGCCCTCCTTGCGGGTAATAATGTATGTGAAATTTGATGAAGCAGAATGGGTCCGATCTTGTTATAATCAACTAAACCTGATTGAAGAAAAGAGATTAGCAGCTATTTGTCATGGTCAGTTATATCAGAAACGAATGAAAAAAGCCTTCGATCAAAAGGTGAGACCTCGGGAATATCAAGTGGGAGAACTTGTACTGAAAAGAATCATTCCTACTCATACAGACCATAGGGGCAAGTGGGCGCCAAACTATGAAGGTCCCTACGTGATAACTAAAGTCTTCTCAGGTGGAGCACTGATGCTCGCAACCATGGATGGAGAAAATTTCCTATCTCCTGTGAATTCAGATGCAGTTACAAAATACTTCGCATAAATGACCCACTGGACATAAAAACAGAATGTAAGTCCAGGCAAAAATAGGGCATCCTGGAGAGTCAAAAACAGAATAAAAGACTCGGGAAAAAATAAGGGAAAATAAAAAAAAATGTGTACACCCACTGAGTTGAAAAGCCACATCGGACAACTCGGGAAAAAATGGGTATCCCGATGGATTGAAAACCCGAAAGGGCGATCCACGCAAAATCAGGGAACAAGCGAACAACTGTATTCTGAATTCGTCTGTATTACACTTACATAACTTGGAAAATTTCGAAAGGACAAAGCATTGATCAGAATCAACTTTCCTCAGAAAGCAAGATAAGAAGAGCGTTTGAGGTCATACAGGTCATAGCAAAAGGGAGCTCGTTGGAGCATTGTCTCCAGCATTGCTGAATAGGACACTGTTATTTTTCTCAATGTTTACAGCAATCTCCTCATTTCAGGGATTTGCTTCTTCACTGTACTTGCCTATTCAAGGCACACAAATCAATAAAGTTTGATGTTCATTCACACTTTGTTTTGTACCTTTTTGTTTTTGTTTGCAAAATGTCCAAAATTTGTAATACAACATTTGCATGGAAGACATATATGCCATTTTAATAAATGCTTGCAGGAAATATGTGATCTTAAGCGAATCTAACTCCTATGATGGGATCCATTTGAGGATGCCTTAGGACACTTGTGCGTTTCCTCTGTTTAATAGGTTGCAGGTACTCAAGGCGGATAATCTTTTACAGCATGAGGCATATCAAGCACTGTATTCCCCAACCAATTCAGTAGTCGCATCCTCAACAGGATCACTTGATGAGAGTAATCCCCATGAAGTTAATCATTCCCCCAGGATATAGCCTAGACGAAAGAATTACAACAGATTACTTCCCACAAGTTCTCTTTTCCCCAAGCAGGACCTCCCGAGCAATGACTGAAATTTGTTCTTCTCCAACGAAGACAACTGCCAAAAACTTAGGGCTTTCCCCACCCCCAGCTTAAGTATCCCCACAGGTTTCTCCAGAAAGATCGCCTAGTGATCCTTTCTCCCTGCAGAGTTCAGATCCCGGATCGGCTCTCTCATTTGCATAATCATAGCATTCACATCATCCTCCCCAAACAAAGCGTAGCATTCTGTCTAATACGGAGCATTACGGCAAAAATCAAACATACATTTGCATGATCATAAGTCAGGTTCAAGCCTCTCACCTGTGGATACCAAAATTACTCCTCCAACAGTATACAATAGCATCTCCTCTACAGATAAAGCCAGAATACCTTTTGCGCTCTCAATACAAATATTGGTTCATACTTGTACAAGATTCTTTTGATACTCGTCCGTGCCTTGCATATACTACTCCCCGGCAGGTCATATACTCATCATTATTCCTTGGTACCCGTCCGTATCATCATCCTTAAAACACGCGTCGGCGTTTGTTTCTATCGATACAAGTCTGTATCGTGGTCCTAAATATGCTCGTCTGTATCCTTAGTCTATACACACTGTCGAAACACTTATCCTGTTTTATTTTAGGTCTTAAACACTCGTCCGTGTTTATATCTTCCCACAGCAAAATTACTTTCTATCCGGCATCTGTCCTATGTTGTGATATTTTCAGCAGTCGTACCCTGCTAGGTGATCGTCCTTCACCTTTTGATGACCGTCCCTCATTATTTATCCGATGGCCGTCCCCATCGTTGATCTTTCTATCCGACATTCGTCCTATGTCATGATATTTTCAGCAGCCGTACCTTGCTAGGTGATCGTCCTTCACCTTTTGATGACCGTCCCTCATCATTTATTCGATGGTCGTCCCATCATTGATCTTTCTATCCGACATTCGTCCCATGTCGTGATATTTTCAGCAGTCGTACCCTGCTAGTTGATTGTCCTTCACCTTTTGATGACCGTCCCTCATCATTTATCCGATGGCCGTCCCCATCGTTGATCTTTCTATCCAACATTCGTCCTATGTCGTGATATTTTCAGCAGCCGTACCCTTCTAGGTGATCATCCTTCACCTTTTGATGATTGTCCCTCATCATTTATCCGATGGTCGTCCCCATCGTTGATCTTTCTATCCGACATTCATCCTATGTCGTGATATTTTCAGCAGTCGTCCCCTACTAGGTGATCGTCCTTCACCTTGTGATGACCGTCCCTCATCATTATTTCATTTATTCTTTACCCGATGGCCGTCCCCGTCGTGGATTCATTATTCTTTAGCCTGATGGTCATCCCCGTCAGTGCATTTCTCACCTTTTAACCCCTAGCAGTCGTCCTCTGCTCGATGGTCGTCCTCCATCGCTATCATTTGATGTTCACCCTACATCATCTTGTTTTTAAAAATTTATATCCCTTTTCATCTTATACCAGTGAGTGGAAATCTTGGACTGTCTTGGTATTCAACCACAAGTTATCTTGTTTGCCTGCGAAGTCTGGCGCTTACATCCTGCACAGCTAACTCATGCTTGAATAGGGGCAGCTGTAAACACTCCAAATTTGCCCTCTCACCTTCTCATGCCTTGGCTTATGATCACACATATTGCATAACATATCATTACATCTCACATTACATAATTATCCTTCAGTAACTCACTACATAGCTGCATAACTAGGGTTTGTGATCAGGTGAACCCAAGAAGTGATTTGAGCAATCTCAGAGGCCTTGAAGCAAGCAAATAGGGTTCTTGAGTGTTCTATGGTTGTTTTATACCCCCAAGGTTTCTTTGAAGTCAAGAAATCTCAAGGGATTGCAGAGCTATTCAGGAAAGCTTGAAGCTCCTACACAGATGACTTGAAAATTAAGGTTTTGCGTTTGAGGCCCTTACACCCAAAAAATTTGGTCATTCTTGATTTCATTGGTCTTTATATGATATAGGGAGCTTGTGTATGAAGTTTGATGCAAACATTCACTAAGGAAGTCATCTGATCAAGTTGTAACTTGTTATGCAAGAAAAGTCAGGATTATGGCATCTGAGGCCTCAACCAAGGGTTCCAAGGGTTCATTTCCATCATTTTGAGATCCTATGACCTTTATTTGGTCTTAGTAGAGGTTGGATGATCACAAGATTGAAGAATTTTGAGCCAAGTCAAAATTTGCCAAAAATGGACATTATTTGAAATGCAAACTTTCCATTTTGGGAAAGATTTTCAACCTCCTCTTTCTTGATCAAAAATGCTTCAAATGAAATTTTGTTAGACATGAAAGTTGTAGATTGGATCTTCCCATTTTCAAAAAGTACAAGAACTCCTATTGATTCATCCTAGAACTCAAGATATGGCAAGTCAAAGTTGGGAAAATCTAGTAAGTTTCAAGTTTAGGCCAAAGAGGGAAATGTGCAAAAGTGAATTTCAGGCCTCTATGTGACTTTTAATCCATTCAAAGGCATCATGGCATCATCAAACAACATCCCAAGATCAAATTTGAACTTTGAACCAAGGGATTGCATGATTTGTTTCTCAAGAAATCACAAAGTTGCAAAATTGCAAAACCTAGGCAAACTCTTGATCCAAGCCATACATCTCATAACAATTGATCCTAGCGTTCTCCTTGAAGCCAACTAAAGCAGCTCAAGCCCTCAAATCAGTTATGCCATGGCCCATACCTCAAGTACACAACATTTTACTTTTTGGCCAATTGAACCATACCAATCCCATAATGTATAGCAAATCTTCTGACTCATTCCATTTGTTTATGCAAAGCCTAAGGATCATAAAAGAGGACTTACAAGAGCTCAGAAGTAACCAGACACTCAGTTTGCACAAAAATCCCCAAAAATCTCCTCTCTTCGATTCTCCCAATTCATCCATCAAACTTCACAAATTCCTTCACCAATCAACCACACATCATTCATAGAATAAGAATCAACCATTAAAATGGCCTGAAACATCACATATCAAAACCTCCATTTCTGCCATATTAGAACTGGACCTCTTAAATCAGCCACTTTCAAAGCATTCCAAGCATTCCATTAGCCTCAAGAGGTTCAAAGGAGGTCATTTGGACAAGAGGGAGGCTCTGGAATCTCATATTTGCAGGTCAACAGCTCAGGTATACTCAAGAACTTTTTGTCTCAAAGCTTTAATTTCTTGTCATAGAATGAAAATGCATGCTCTAAGGATCAGATAGATGTCTTTAGAATTGAAAATGATGAAGAAATTATCATGTTATGTGCTTCTGAAATTTTACCTGTGTTTTTGATTTTCTTCGATTCAACTTGTTCTTGCGTTATAAATTGTGTTTGATGATTGATTTGAGTTCCTTGGAGTTTGGGGATGGATTCTGGGCAGGTTAGAGGTCTTATAATGGCTTAGGGAAAAAGTTGTGTGTTTGGACTCGCCGGAGAAGATGACCGGAGCACTGTTCTGGTCATCTGAAAGTGATTAGGGTTTGAGGGTGATTAGGGTTTCCAGATTAAACGTAAGCCATTGGATCTTGATTAAATTAGGAAGTGGACGTCCCAGAAAATTCATTAGCCCTAATTTTAATTAATTAAAACAAATTATAATTAATTAGCTCAGATTAAATAGGAACCATTGGATTACGCGCGTTTAACAAGTTTAAATCTGAACCCTAGGATCTAAATACCCCCAGTCAAGCTGACTTGCGCCCTTAGCCCTTGATCTGGTTTCCATGCAATCTGAGTCTTTCATTTGGATTACTTTTCATTTTATTTTTATTTATTTCATTTTGTTTTCTTTTTATTTATTAAAAATAGAAAACACTTTCAAATATTCTGATTTTTTACACTTTCACTCTAATTAATTTTAAGAACCCAAAAACATTTTTATTTTCATTTTTTGCATTAAAAAATTATTTTAAAATCATTTAATTGTTTTAATTAATTAATTAATTCATTTTAATTAATTAAAAATACTTTTAGGTATCTAAAAATAACTAAAAAAAATCATGAAGCATCCTTGAACATTATGATCAATTTAGAAACTCATTTCACTCATTTATTTTAGGTTTTGATTCTATTTTAAGAATTAAACTTGAATTAGGGTTTTCAAAATCCCCTTTTTCACAACCTAACTTCTAAAATTCACTTCTGACTAATGAAAATGAGTTTGTACTTGGTTATTTTTTGCATTCTTTTACATGTTGCATCTAGTATCTAGGTCATTTAAATCATATTTTTTCATTGCATTTTCAATTTGAAATGCATTTTTCCTTGAAAGGTATCCAAAACCCTAACCTAACTTAGAAAAACCATATCTTGACTTTGGTATAGCTTCTGGCCTCCATATTTGGGGAGTGTTCTTGTGTGTGTTTAGGGTTTGTTTGGTTGCAATTTCAAATTTTTATCATGTGTTTTGCTTCTGTTTTGATCATGGACATCTCATGCGTTCTAAAAACCCTAATTTTCCATGCATACTTGCATTCATCTTTGCATATCCTCATCATATGAACTTGTCATGACATCTCATGCATTTGTATGTCATCTTAGACACCTTAGGTCATGTGAGAACATTGGTTGATCATTGTTACATTCATTTGGTATGCATTGTATGCATTACATCTTATGTATGTTCATGTATTTTCAAGCTTCTAACATGTTTGTTTTTGCATCCCACACTTGTATGATCATACATATGCATTGTACATGACTTTGCATCTTTTCATAACCCATTTTCATCATGTGTCTTCTTCTGGTTTGGATCATTGCACCTTAAGTTTCTTCATTTCATCTCATTTCATACCTTATGCATTCATACTAACCCTTTCAGGTGCTTTAGGTAAGTTGATCAGGATGTGGATGTGCATCCACATCCAACTTCTTCCTATCCTTTCATATGCATCTTTACTTGTCTTTGAAGTGAATTTGATTCACTTGTGTTCTCTCTTGATCTTATCCCACTCTTAGGTTACTTAACTTCTTCGGGAAGTAAGTAACCTATTCTTCTATCTCCTACCTTTTTCATCTGCTTCTCCTTCCTTGCTGGCCAATCTGAAGAATTTCTGTATGCCTCATAAACCATAGGAACTACCAAGCATGATAACTTTAGGGTTGTGAATAGTCCCTCTTTATTTTTTACCTTTTGAGTCTCCTTGAGTCTCTGCTTCTCATCTCAATAACAAAGGCTAAATAGTTAAAGTTTTGGGGCTCTGTATTAGGATTATGCATGTATCCTTATCTTAGGATGGAGTGTATAATTGTAATACTTAGTGTTAAACCTTTAAGTTGTTTTCACCTTCTAATTAAAACAGCTAATAATAATCAAAACTTAAGCTTGTAACTAGGGCCTTATATTAGGGATACATCTTTGCCTTTGGGTCAGAGGGACTAACCCCAGTGTTTAATGGGCAAGTCCCCCTCAGGTTTAGTCTTACAAACATAAAATTCACTTCTTAATCTAACCTCTAATCAAAATCCACTTTAAAAAAGGTTTGTTATATAATGATTTTAATCCCTAACCATGGATTAAGTTGAGGTATCTTCCTCATCTTAAGTGTCCTCATCTATCATCTTTCTCTTAGGATGGTGTAATGAGTTCACTAATCCCTGATTAGAGATGAACTCATTACTTAACACAAAACAAAAATCCAAAAAAACACTTGATAATTACAAGTAGGTTAATGATCTTAATCATGTATCATTAGTGTAATTAAGTTGAGATATTCATCTTACACTTAAGTAGACTCATTATCCCTAATCAGGGGTGATATAATGAGTTTATAATCCTTGATTAAGGCTTAAGCTCATTATCCTATGCCAAACATCAAAAACAATAAAAAACTGAAAACACAAAAAACAAACAATAAACGGCTCCTCCGGGATTCTTTTCTCATCACACTAACTCTGAAAACGAGAACTCACTTCTTTCGTCTAATGAAAGACAGTTAGCACTCGAGCCAGACGAGTCATACACTTGAGAATAGACAAGCAAGAAGTTCACACCAAAATACCAAGTCTCTTTGAGTCGAACTACGGTGTTCTAACTTCCTCATTGCACGAGAGCATACGTAGGCATAACTTAACGGTTATCGAACAAAAGTCCCCAGGTCTCCCCCCTCTTCTCTTTCCAGCTTTCTTTTCTTAGTCTGAGTTTAAACTCTTGTTCTTTTTGCACTGTCACTTTGTACATCCATCTCTTTTATACACAGTCAGCACGTACACTCCCCCCTCTTAAACATAATCAGGTAAGTGTGGATCTCGTCGAGTACGACGGACGATCTGGGTGCTAATACCTTCCCAGGTCGTAACCAACCCCCTTACCCGGTCTCTTTGGTTCGCAATCGTCTTATCCATTTCTTTCTAGGTTTATGCAGCATTACCTTTCCTTCAGAATAAAAATGCCTAGTTGGCGTTTGCACCGGGACGAAAGTTCGGGGAGCGACACAAGGTCCTAAGTTCACTAACTTGTTGAACTTATTAGATGTTTTAGTTATTTAGAATGAATAATTGTTTTTTATGCTTTTCTTGATGAGGATGGTCTCATGATCAGACTTGTACATCATGCTAGACAAGCCCACATTATTCCAAGATGGAATGAATATGAGTGCCCCATAGAATAAGTCTATACACATGAGACCACTTCTTTATTAAGTTTTTTTTTATGGTTTTGGTTTTGAGATGAGAAGAGAAAGAAACAAAAGTATCTTAAAGGTAAAATCTAATGGGGGAAAGTCTAATCCTAAAGTTATCATACAAAGGTGGTCCTAAGGTTAGTGTGGTTTGAAACCTATCCTAATGAAGAAGGAAAGAAGAAAGAAGGAGAATAAAGAATAACTAAAAAACAACTTACTCTAAAGGAGATAAGTTGTTTCTAAAGGGGGAAAAGATAAAGTTAAGCACAAGATGTCATAAGGCACATCACAAAGACAAATGAGAAAGAACAGAGAGATGAGATGAAGACTTGAAATGTGGATATCATCCACACTTCACTTACTATGAGCCCCTACAAAGAAAGGTTAGATCATACACAAGTAATAAAAGGAAACAATTAAAACCAAAAGATCAATTTAAAACATCATAACCATAAGTAACACACACCATTCTCATGCTATGATTACACACACAAAACCAAGAAAGTATTAGAGCAAACAATTCATCATGAAACAATTCAAGTCACTATGAATGAAAAGAAACACATATGAGAAGACACAAAGCATACTGTAAACAACCAAAATTTTCCCTCACTTTTTCTCACACCATGGATTGTGATCTTTCATTTTTGTTTTAACATAAGCATTACATCTCATATTGCATATTTGCTTCACTACATAGTTCCATTTTCATCTCCATCTAGGGTTTGTGATCTGAACAATCCAAAAATCAATCTGATCCATCCCAAAGGTTTTGAAGCTTTCCAAGATGTTCCATGTGTGTTATATAATCATAATATTCTCCCCAAAGTTCATGAAAGTCAAGAGATCACAAAGAATGGCAAATGCATGGAAGCAGAGCTAGGGTTTTCCTACAAAGATTACCAAAATTAGGGTTTTGGTTTCAGAGGCCTTAACTCCAATTTTTTTGGTCATTCTTGTTTCTAATGTTCTTAATATGTTATAAGGATCGTGTGTACCAAGTTTGATGAAGAAATTCATTGTGGAAGTCATCTGATCATTGGGTAATTTCTTGAGAAAGTTAAGTCAAAATCAGGGCATCTGAGGCCCCCAACAAGGGTACCAAAGGATCATTTTTATCATTTTGGGTCTCTATGATATTTATTTGGTCTTAGAAGTGGTTGGAAGTTCACAAGATTGAATAATTTTGAGCCAATTGCAAACTTTCCATTTTTGAAATGACTTGTAATGGAAACTTTCCATTTTGGGAAAGATTTTCAACCTCCTCTTTCATGACCAAAAATGCTTCAAATGAAAAATTCTTGGATATTAAAGTTGTAGATTAGGTATTTCCCTTTTCAAAAAGTACAAGAACATGTCTTGATTTATCCTAGAACTCAAGATATGGCCTTTCAAAGTTGGCAAAAATCACATAATTTCAAGTTTCATGTCAAAGAGGCAAATGTGCATTTTTGGTTTCCAAACACTCAAATGACTTCTAATGTGCCCAAATTTGACATAATATGTACATACACCTTGCCTAGACCATAATTGAGCCTTGCATCACAAGTTTTCATGGCCAATTTCTCAAGAAAGTTCAAAGAGGGAAAAGTTGCAAAATGCTTGGAAAGGCTTCATCCACTTGTGCCAGCTGCATAACTGTGATTCTATGACTCTCCATGAATCTTGTTAAGGCAAGACACCCCATTGAACAACTCCTGCCCTGGCCCATACTTCCAAGTACACAAATTTGACTTTTTGGCAAAACCTCCCATACCAATCAAGTTGAGCCACAACCACTCTTCTGACCAATCAAGACTTCACATACATGCCTCATAGACCTCATTTCATAACATCTTGGAGACTGAAACATCAGACAACTCAGAATTCACAAAATCACCAAAAAGCTTCCCTTCTTCGAATTGCACAAACTAACCATCAAACCTCAAAATAAACTTCACCAATCATCTCAACACCACTCATAGAACACAAAGCAACCCTCAAAATGGCCTGAAACCTCCTAAATCAAAAACAGGATTCCTCCTTCATCAGAACTGAACGTCCAAAACCAAGTCATACAAGCCTCATTCAAGCATTTCAGAAGCTTCAAGGAGTTCATAGGAGTGGTTTAGCATCAAGGAGAAGTCCAGAAAGCTCAGATTGAGAAAGCTTAACCTCAGGTGTCATCAAGAACAATTTTTCCAGAAACCTTCTTTTAAGTTCTTAAATGATTCTGCATGCTTCCCTGATCATGCTGATGTCTTTACTTTTGAAAATGGTTGAGATTTGAGAATGTATGAACTCTCTGAAAGTTTGCCCGAAAATTTTGTTTGCTTCAATTCTTGTTTTTGATGCAATATAAATGTTATTTGATGATGGATTCTTGCTTAGGGAGGTTAGAGGACCATTTCTGGAGCTTTAGAGGATTTAATTTGGCCTAGGGAAGAAGTTAGGTTGAGTGTCTTGCCGGAGAAGATTACAGGAGCAAGCTCCGGTCACCTTAAAATCATTAGGGCACTATTTTGGGTTTACAAGGTCAGGTTGAACGTGAGCCATTAGATCTTGCTTAGCGCGTTTTTTAAGGGTCTGGATCATTTTAGTTAGCCCTAATTTCAATTAATTAAATTAATCAGTTAATTAACCCAAATGCAATCCAGGCCCTCCATCTGCGCGCGCAGTCAACCTAGGTTTAAACCCTGACCCTCAAATGCCTTGACCTCCATTTAATTTTCATTTTAATCTTTTTCTTTTGCATAATTTATTTAAAATAGTTAAAAATATCACAAAAATATTTCCTTTTGCATTTCTGATCCAAATATTTTTCTCAACCCAAAAATGATTTTTATTTTATTTTTTGCATTTAAAAAGTATTTTTAAAATATTTAAATGTTATTTTTAATTAGTTAATGGATTTTAATTAATTAGAAATACATTTAGGTTTCTAAAAATCACCAAAAAAATCATGAACCATCCCAATACACTTAGAAACATTTTCAAACTCTTCATACAAATTTATTTTTTGGTTTGATCATAATTTCACAATTTTCTTTGAATTAGGGTTCCTTAAAATCACATTTTCTAACCCTAATTTGAAATTTTCATTTCTGCCTAACCATGAAGAGTTTGAACTTGATTCTTTTTGCATTGTTTCACATATTGCATGTAGTTTATAGGTTATTTTTCTCATGAATTTATCTTGCATTTACAATTTGATTTGCATTTTCCCTTAAGAATCACCCAAGAACCCTAACAAACTTAGGAAAATCATAACTTTCAATAGGATTAGCTTCCGACCTTCTCCTTTAGGGTGTGATCTTATATGGGATTAGGATTTGATTGAGACTTGTTTCAATTTTTTATCATGTTGTATGCTTTTGTTTTGTTCATTTGTATCCCATATGTTCATAAAACCCTAATTTCTCATGTTCATTTGCATTCACCTTTGCATATCATCATCATATGAACTTGCCATGACATTTCAAGCATTTGTATGTTATCTTAGACATATTAGGACATGTTAGAACATTTCTTGATCATTTCTTCATTCATTTTCCATGTCTTGTATTCATTACATTTCATAAACATCCATGTGTTTTCATGCTTCTAAGCATGCTTCCTTTGCATCTCATCTTTGTATGATCATTCATATGCATCTTGTATAACTTTGCATCATCTCATATGCCATTTGCATTGCATAATCACTTATGAATTTGGTCTTTACATCTCATTTCATCTCATTTCCTTTTTCTTTATGTCTTATGCATTCATACTAACATTTTCAGGAACTTTTGGTAAGTTATTTGGGAGGTGGATTTGCCTTCACTTCCCATCTCTTCTCATCATTCATATGCATATTTACTTGTCTTTGAAGTGAATCTAATTCACTTATGTTCCATCCTTCTCACTTTATTTCTTTCAAGTTACTTATCTTCTTCAGGAATTAAGTAACTTGTTCTTCTTTCTTCTTCCCTTTTCATCTGCTTCTTCCATTGGTGGCCTTGAAGATCCTTTCTCTTAAGCCTAACAAACCATAGGATACCCAATCATGATAACTTTTAGGGTTGTATATAGTCCCCCTTAGACTTTTACCTTTGAGTCTCCTTGATTCTCTCTTCTCATCTCAATAATCAGAGACTAAACTCTTAAAGTTTTAGGACTTTGGAACTAGGGTTATGCCTGCATCCTTCTCTTAGGATGGAGTGCATAACTTTAACCCTAAGTGTTAAACCTTTAATTTTTTTACACCTCTTAATCAAATCACATTAAATAACCACCAAGACTTTATCTTGTAACTTGGGCCTTACATTAGGGTTATATCTCTTCCTTATGGTTAAGAGGGACTAACCCTAGTGTTTAATGGACAAGTCCCCCTTAAGTTGTCTTACAAATCATAAAATTCACTTCTTAATCTCATTCCTTAATTAAAACCCACTTAATAAAGGCTTGTTATATAATGAATTTAATCCCTAACCATGGATTAAGTTGAGCTATCTTCCTCAGCTTAAGTGTTCTCATTTATTATCCTTCTATTAGGATGGTGTAATGAGTTCACTAATCTGTGATTAGAGATTAAACTCATTACTTAACACTGAACAAAAAAACCAAAAACTCCAAGTAGTCACAAGTGGGTTAATGATCTTAATCCTCCATCATCATGGTAATTAAGTTGGGATGCTTATCTCATACTTAAGTAGGCTCATTATCCCTAATCGGGGAGTATATAATGAGTTTACAAGCCCTTGATTTAGGCTTAAACTCATTAACTTATGAAAAACACCAAAAATAATAACAACTGAAAACACAAAAAAAAACGATAATCGTCTTCTCCGGGATTCTTTTCTCATCACACTCATTCACAAACGAGAACTTGCTTCTTCCGTCTAATGCAATACAATTAGTACTCGAGCCAGACGAGTCATACACTTGAGCATAGGCAAGTAAGCAGTTCACAGTCAAAATCTTTTAGTCTCTTTGAGTCGAACTATAGTGTTCTGACTTCCTCATTGCACGAGAGGATACGTAGGCATAACTTAACAATTATCGAACAAAAGTCTCTTTGTCTCCCCCCTCTCTCTTTCCTTAGCCTCAGTTTTGAGCACTCACTTTCTTTTTGCACTGAAACTTTGTATATCCTTTTCCCTCCCTAGCCTTTTATACACAGTTTAGCATATACACTATCCCCTTTTAAACACAATCTCGTAAGTGTGGATCCCGTCGAGTACAACAAACAATCTGGGTGCTAATACCTTCCCAGGTTGTAACCAACCCCCTTTCTCAGTTTCTCTGGTTCGCAACCGTCTTATCCATCTTTTTCTAGGTTTATGCAGCATTACCTTTCCTTCGAGATAAAAATGCCTAGCTGGTGACTCTATTTCGTTCACTTTCATTTCTCTTTTCAACGACCGTTTTCGCTTGTACCGAGATGTAAGTCTTTGGGAGCGACAGCTTGGCGACTCTGCTGGGGAGCTTATTCTTGCAACCAGGGCTTCTGTTTCTTTTTGTGGGGTTCTCTTAGTGCTTGTTTGATTTGTGTTTATGAGGGTGTTATGTGTTATATGTGCTTTTTGTTTTATTGCTTTCTGTACAACTTTATTTATTGTTTTATTTACTATTTTATTGCATTCATTTCACTTTCATCATATCATTGTGCTGGATCTGTTTGTTTACCTTGGTGGGAGGGATATTCAGTGAGTAGGGTTCCATATCGGGAGCCTGAATAACACATAGGATAGATTGGCTTCATATTCTTTCCCATTCCATTTCGGTCTGGTGCGGGAATATGAAACACGGTTCAAACATGGGTTTCTTCTTGAGAACTATGTACTACAGATTTCCTGTAGTACTGGGGCTATCTGGGAAGCTTCCTAAGTCTGGATGTCCTTTTTAGATGACCTTCAGCATCTGAGGTGAATTAGAGGAGGATCCTTTATGATTAATGTAAACAATGTACCTCCGGGTTAGAAGTGTTTACACTTCTCATAACTGATCCAAGTCTGAGGATCCTTGTTCTAGAACAATACCTGTGAGGGGGTTGGGATGTTTACAGGTTTGCAAGAACCCTTTGGCCTCATCATACCCTGTTACCAGATTTGTTTTAAGGTTACATCAGTTTGGACTGTTCTTATGAAACCCTGGACTTGTGACTCTTTATTTGAGTCCCCCACCTAGTTACTGGTCCTCTAGCCTCCATCTGGACGTATGAACACACATGGACCTTATCAAGGCAGATAACAGATCCAACACTTGATCACAAACCCTTGCAAATCATTCTTCATACATCATTTTGCATCATTTTAACATTTGTCTATTTGTCTTACAGGGTATCCACATCTTATCTTTTGTTTGGTTTTGACTGATCTTCTGCTCAGCCACCTTTGTCAGAAATTGTTCTCAGGGATATCTTCATCAGATATATTCATCAGCTAGCTTCTCTTCAGCACCTTCATCAGTTACCTTCATCAGCATTTCTCCTCAGTTATCTTCATCAGCATCCATTGTCAGTATGGACTCATCTAGGAAAAGCAACATCACTTATCATTTCTTTGAGCCCTCCCTAGCAGGCATTAGGAAGATTCAGACACTCATCACTCCTGATCATGTCCCTTTATTCAGGGAACATTATGGTGGTATCATGGACATGATCATGGACTTGGATGCATCACAGAGGAGTATGATCCATACTTGCCTTCATTTCTATGACACTCCTGTAAGATGTTTTACCTTTCCAAACTTTCAGTTGGGTCCTTTGTTAAAGGAGTTTTCCATGTTGTTGGGTATCCCCATCAGGAGGGGGATTCCTTTCAACCCTGAGATGACTGCTCCCAGGAATGAGGATATAGCTAAGGCTCTGTATTTGCAAACCACAATCATTGATCAGAACATGACTACTAAGGCTGGAATCCCATGCCTCCGTTTGGACTTCTTGATCACTCAGGCTACCAGTCATGCTGCAGCAGGGAAGTGGGACACCGTTTGTGCTCTCTTGGCCCTTAGCATATATGGTATCATCTTGTTTGCAGACGAGCCTAAGTTTGTAAGCAAGAGTGCTATTCATCTTTTCCTGCTGAAGAATCCAGTTCCTACCTTGCTCGGGGATTTCTACTACTCAGTGCATCAAAGGAATGAGAAATAGAGGGGAAGATTAGGCAGATGTTGTGCACCCCTCTTCTATTGTTGGTTACTGAGGCACTTGCCAAAGTCAGAAGCTTTATTGAATCCTCATCGATCAAGAAACCGGGCTAAGAGAATGATTTCCCTTACATCAGAAGACATAAGGTGGTGCACTCAGAGCACCAAGGGCAGAGACATAATCACCAGTTGTGGGAAGTATCCCAGTGTACCTCTGATTGGAGTGAAGGGTTTCATCAACTACAATCCTTTGTTTTTCAAAAGACAACTAGGATATGCCTTAGTACATCCACCAAGAGAGCAGGACTTATCAGAAACCCTTTATGTGACATTTAGCATAACCATGCCATTTCCCGATAAGCAGCCTGAGCTTGGGATAACATTCAGACAAAAGGGACTTCCATTCTTGGCATGTGCAACAACATAGCTTCAGCTCAGTATATTGATTGGTTTCGTATCAGAGGACAGATTACCCGCATGCAATTCACCCTGGAGGATGTGCCTGGACCATCAGCAGTAGAGCCTGTAGCTACAGTCAGTTTAGAGGAATTTGAGAAGTTGAAGAAAAGGAATACTCAGCTTTCTGAAGCTCTAAAGAAGACCCTCTAGGAGAGAAATGATAGTCGTCTAGACAATGAAAGGTTAGAGAAGCTCCAGATCGAGCATATGACCAAGATTGAGAAGACAGATGATTACATCAGAAGGGCAAGAGCAGGGGAGTTGGTATTGAAGAATGCTTGCAAAGAAGCCAAGATTAAGAAGGCCAGAGCTGAGCACTACTTGGAAGAGAGTCAAGCTAGATGGATCAGAATCATTGAGGCTCATTCACAGGAAGATCAGAAGACACGGGCTAAGATAGAGTAGCTGGAAGCTAATGAGAAGAAGAGTCAGGAGGCTTTGATAGCAACACAGAGGGAAATCTCTGAGTTGAAACTCCGAGCGGGGTTGAAAAGATCAAAAGACCAAGACAAGTATAAGAAGTTGACAAATGCCATTGCCAGAGCAGAGCATCCAGTTGGACCAGTGACTGATGCTCTCCTGAAGGAAGTCAAAGAAGATGACTACGGGCTGGATGTTTAATTTTCTTTGTATTTGTACTTCATTTTGTTTGTACTTTTGTTGATTTTGTTGTATTTTGACCCATCATGGGGACTTGTTTGTAATCACAAAACTATGTATCTTTACATTTTGTAATATATGGTTTGTGTGCTATTCCGTGGGCTTCATTTCTCTTCAACATCATATTTCCTCGAGGTCTGGAAGGTCAAAACCAAAAAACCAAATCGGATACCCTTGTGTCATACCCCATATTTGTCCTACCGTGGCTTTCAAATTTATCTCTAAAAAGAATCATTTGACCTTTGGCCAATATCTTCTGAGAATTAAGCCTTATTGATGTTTATTGTGAGCTAACAAGCTTGCGTTGGTGTATTAAGGTCAAAGCATGATCCATTTGGGTCCTATTGGGGTTAGGTGATGCTAGGTTTTCTAAATAGTTTTAAATTTTGGGCTCATTCTCAAAAATTTACTCAGGATATCAAGGCCCATAATGTAGTTTTAACTTGAGTGTGGAGCCCATAGTCCATTTGATTCAAAATTTAATTTCAAGAGTGTGGTTTATCAAACTTTGGTTCACTAGTCCCGGAGGTATTATGTGGGGTTCGAGTTCATACGACATCATGAGTCATGTTAACTTTGATTAGAAGTCTTGGCGAATTAATCTAAGTCAAAATGGTTGATTGTTTTACCATTCTCAAGATTCATGCTTACTTTGTTTTCACAGGTTATATACTTGGAATATTTGAGTGGTGAACTAGAAGATTTTGTTCCTTTTTGGTCATACATGCAAGTAAAAATAAAATGACTATTGTGTTGTCCAGAACTGCAGTATTTAAAGAAAATGTCTAAAAGATTGACAAACTACAATCATGGAAAAGAATTGATTTTTTGCAAGTCACAACAAGCAATGCTAAGTCAAAATTAAAGCCATTAGTGAAAATGGCAAGGCATGTTTGGTTAGAACTATTTTGGGAAAGTTCAATTCACATTTCAAAAGCCATGAAAGATTCAGGCCCAATTTATGTGCAAGATACGAGAGTGGTTATAACCTAAAAGGTGACTGAATCAATACAAGTCTCAACGATTAGTTTGCTACAGTTATTTGAATATTTTAATGATGACAATAGCCTGCTATTAGTTCAAGGTTCTACTACAATAGTCAAAGTTACAAAGCTGAAATTGGCAAATGTTACAAAGTTCTTTTTTTGGTTATAAGAATAAAAGATCCTAGTTCTACCATGACTATTTGAAATTAGGCCAAAGGAGATTGCAGCAACATGGAGACAGTCTTCGTGCTTTACCAAAATCCTTGAATTAGAAACATTTTCTTTCATCTATACAACAAACTCTTTGCATCAAATACATCCACTTAAGCTATCATCAATGCACCTGCAGCAAATATATGAAGGAAGCCCGACGGAAGTTAGCATAAAGAATGTCATACCAAGATGAACATCACACATGTTGAGTTAAAAGCAAATGAAGACCATAACTAATTGAAGTAAATTCAACAAAACTTCCAAATCAGACTCGCAGTACGTAAAAAAAAGAAGAGGAGAAGAAACTGATGATACACCTGCCAAATGGTCTCAGTGATAAAACATTCATAAGGAGTATCCTGTGAGTTTTTTGCATCCTCAATCAGGACTCATCTCTTGGCAACGATGTCGGCTGACCAACTGTGACACAGAACAAAAGCAACAAATTGAATTTCATGACACACATAAGCAACATAGCCTCAATTTGGTCATTTTTCAAGGAATCTAGAATGCGAATCTTACCGAGTGAGCTATAAAGCTTGTTTGCCTTGGAACCAATGTCGAAATGTTTCTATAAGCAAGCAGGACAATCGCTACATCCCACTCCATTCATGCCATCACAAACCGGTCATGCTAACTTCAATGCAGCAGCAGCTCATTCATCTTACCTGCAGTCCCCTGGCATGTATCATACATTTCAACAACAAGCTGCTATGACGAGTCCTCATCATTCAGGACCAGCAATGGTGAACAAAGTCAGATAAGAGAAGTGAACAATACGGATGCAATGCTATGTCTTTGGTCTCTGAGGAAATAGGAATTAAAGTAAAGTGTTACAATCTTCAAGCCTAGGCTGAATTGTACATATATTGCTCCTGCAATATCAAGCCATGTTCCTACAAGATCACACGAAAATCAGTATACCAACCAGGCAGAGTTCATCATGTGATAAAAAAAAAAGAGCAACAAGCAAGAACCACGGTATGATAGTTTTAACACTAAAAAGAAACAGTTCAGGAGCAGCAAACTTCACCTGAGCTGGAGCAAAGAGTTGTGTCTAAAGGCCATGCTGAGAATAAGTAAAACAACTTAGCCTTGACAGGCCTGAGAAATGCCAAGTCTTCAATCCAAGCATGCTTTGAAGAATCCCCAAAAACCAAAGAGTATTCAGTATTGGCTTTTTGATCAGTCCTAAGTCTACAAAGTCAAGGTTTCACTGAAGTTAAAGTTTCCAAAATAAATTTAAGTGGCAGATTAAAAGACTAGCATAAGCAATACATGATTTACATTGTGTATGTGTTGATCCATAGTAGCAATACATGATTTTCATTTGAGGTTTCATTCCAAATTTTCCCGTCCAAGTTTTTTCTTCAAGTTTCCTCATCAACACATGAAACAAAAAAGATAAGAAAGAAATGGTTAGAAAAGTTGTGGCAAGTTTAGTCCGTATGCAGTACTTATAACAGGAACAATAACAGGGTCAAACCAAAATCACAAGCAACCATGACCAAAGTTGCACTTACAAAACAGAAGGATTATGTCAAGGCAAAGGCATATTTCCAAAATGTTTTTGCAGCTGTACCATAGCAGTGTATAATGCAGCAGAGAAGTTACAAGACAAGAAGATTCATAGGTCATCAAGCAAAAAAAACATTTGTTGCAAAACAAAGACAAATTCACAGCAATTAAAACCAAAACAATCCCAGGATTTACATTGTAACATAAATACATCAGTCAGATTTCAAATGCACAATTGTGATAGTACAATACGAACATCAAAGATCAAAGCCGGCAATGCATTATTAAGAAGATAGATTCATGTTTCATACCAAGTTTCAAGGGCAGGGAAATATCTCTGCCATACTAGGGGACTCTTCATTATCCTTCATACCGCACGATATTCTCATTGTCCTCTATGACTTGAACCTCATGGTTTCGACATCCTGGTTGGCTATTGCTCTCTTGCAATTCAATCTGCAAACAGTAAAATGTCAAAAGAAATCAGAACAAAAGACCTGCAGGGCATTAAACATGTTATGAGTTCACGAGACAATAGCTCTGAAAGCACATTCAGCCAAGACCATTAGTCAGAATTTCAAAGTAACGCGAGGATGTGACCATGACTTGGCTGAATAAGCGGGAACAAACAAGTGGTACAAGAAAACAGATGCTGCAGCAAAAAAAACATACCAGGCACTGCAACAAGCTCTTACGCTCAGGTCCGTAGAGCATGCTGCAGACTACTCATATGAAAATTCAAGCCGTCAACCGATTTAGGAAGTTTCAGTCGTCACTAGCTTCAATCAATTTGGGTTGAAAGGTTCCAGCAATGTCGACGACAAGAATAGTGTTTACATTGCAAGCGGGCCTAAATTCAGAAGAAAAGAGGGGAGGTCATAGAAGGGTTTATGGTATCATGATCATCAAAACGAAAGGAGTCATGAAGTGATGGGAAATAGTAGTAAATACCTTTAAGGACGAGTTCATACCTAAAACAACATTGCACCATATAAAATCCAAGCCACTGAAATCCTGTTCGAGCACAATGGCCATGGCAAGCCATACACGGCAAAGTTGTAAGATCGTCTGGTGAAAATTCTTTAGTGCACCAATGAGTTAGATTTCGAAGTGTAGTGATACTTCCCATAGCTCCCATTTCATTCCTGCAAAAATAATATACACAGGTGACATGAATTCTAAATTAACAAAGTTAGGAAAACAGAGTTGAAACTCATGAACATACAAAGTTTCATCCAAATACCACTCGCTCCAAATAAAAGTACCTTCCTCTTTTTTGTCAAGTCAGACTTTGCTCTCATCCAAACTCCATAACATACAGCCTATGCCAATCCATGTTTTGACTATAGCTTTTGCGAATACTCCCCCTGAATGATCAATGACAATGCTTGGAGATATGTTGAGTCTACCGATAAACCAGCTGGAACTTGATTCAATAGCTAAGGTTACCAATGCGCTCTTGGAGATGGAACAGCCTGAAATATTGCATCTCGTCGAATCATCCGATGTTCTCGAAATTAAAGCCAGTTGAAGCCAGGGAAGGATTGAGAGACAATTGAATTCGATACCCCGAAATCCTTGAGTTATGCAAAAGGACACAGGCTAATGCTTTCCCTGCAAAAGAAGCAACCTTAGATAAGCCTATAACAATGCAGAATCCAGAGGAAATTTTCGTAAGAGAATACAACAGGGGACCCAACCCTCTCACCTCACTACAGACAAAAAAACAACAAAGAGAGTGATTCACCAATTTGAGGTCCCCACAGAAAATATCACTCAAGATTTGTTCCTAACGGCTTGTTTCTCACTCATCAGTCCTCACAACATTCGCAAAAAAACTCTCACGTACAAACCTGACCTCACATAATTCTCACTCACACATACCAATTCTCTCAGAGATCCACTATATAAGGATCAATCATAAACACAGGGCCAGGGACACAAAAAAAAAGAAACCTAGCCGCTGCAACCTACAGACACCACCACTTGGAGAAAACCCTAGCACGCGAAAAAACACTACAGAAACTCTGCTAAAATCGCATCTAAAAAACCCCTAAACTCACTAAAAGTTCATACAAAAAGTTAATAGAGCTTCACATCGAAGCTCTGATTAACTTGAACTAAGCCCCACCTCAAAGGCTCAACAGAACGGAAGACGAGAAGGATGTCGTAGCTGAGACAAAAAAAACAAGACGTACCTTGGAGCCGCTCGAACCGCGTTTCTTCACAGGAGGTAGCTTTCCTCTAAATTTCTCTGTATGATGTAACATCCATGGGTATAATGAATTGGGGTTTATGGGGTTTCATTTGGGATTAGGGTTTCGTTGTTGTTTGTTTATGTGAAGATTGTTTGTGCGTGTTGAAATGATTGAGAGATGAACGATGAAGGTAAACCTCACATATTCTCTTGAAGAAGAGGAACCGAGTTCGGGTGAGTCACCATGACCATTTCTTCTTGTTATGTTTTGGTTGTTTTGAGAAAATGATTCAGAGAGAAAAGAGAAAGAGGAATGAGGAAATGAGTGGAGTTTGAGATTTTTTTCTACGATTTATTTATGTTTTTTTCGTTTCTTGTTTTACTTTTATTGTACCGTTGCCGGCTTGTTGCTGTTGCGTTGGTCCACCATACCGGTGACACGTGTGTCCCTGGTGACATCTGTCACTGGTCATCTAACCCTTCCCCATGATACTTGTCTTTTTTTAAATTAAAAATCCCTAAAAATAAAATTTCTTGCTGATTAATTTTATTAATCTTGTTTAACCTAGTAAATTAATCAGTTAATTTTATTAAATCACTTTATCTTATTAATTAACTTTCATTTTCAATTAAAATATAAAAATATAAAAAAAAACATTTTCTTAACTTTATTTTCAAATGTTAATTTCTCTATTTTTTTTGTGTGATTAAGTTCTCCTTGTATAAAAAAAAATTCAAAAATATTTTTATTTATTTATTTAATTAAATAATTTTTATTTAATTAGATTAATTTGATAATTAATTTAATTAAATATTGCTATCTAATTTAATTAATTAATTTTTCACTGTTGCTCGATTATGTGTGCGATGAATGTTTGCGAATGCTCGATCCTCCTGGCTTGTGATATGATGATATGACTACTTATGTGATTACTTTTGCATTTTTGACGATAAACTGCTAAGTAAAAAAACGAACGCACACCAAGACTAATCATTTAAAAGATAAGTGCAATCTTTGGTCCAACGCCAAGTAAATATCCATACGCACTTCATTTCATACACACACGTAAGTCGATCATTCCTTGATCGCCATCTGCATTACTTTGCACCTTACACCTTTAGCAACATTTTCCAACATAACGAATCAACGTATTGTGCTTGTTTGCCATAGCTAGTCTTTAGCTTATTTCCTCAACTTTGCGAGCCGAGCGCATTGTGCCTCGCTAAAAAACCAAAAAATAAACCTCCACTTGCATTCACCTTAAACTTCAAAAAACCGAAATGTTACTTTTTAGATCCAAACCCTTGATCCAACATCTAGCGGTCTTAGGAAACAAAACACTTCAATAAATACGAGGAAAATTGCACGCCACGAGCCTTAAGTGGTAGAAAGGAGGATAACGAGCTCTCGTTACTCGCTTCGATTATTTCGGTGCAAGACATTCGTCTTGTTGGACGAAATAAACTATCCATAGTCTTTAGTGCAAATGGACTCTTAAATCCTTTCATCGAAGAAAGGTAATAAAATCAACAACCAATACCTGTATCAGGCCGAACTACGAAGCTCTGACTTTCCCATTGCACAAGGGAATACGTAGGCACGAGGATCTCAATCCTTGTCGAGCCCCTAGGATCAATAAACCCTTTAGTTCAACAAGTAATCATAAGTATAGACATCCCTTCACGCGTGATAATCTAGATGGTTCCCATCGAGTACGATGGATGTAGGAGGTGCTAATACCTTCCTCCTACATAACCGACTTCCGAACCCCAACAATGGTTTGCGATGACCTTGTTTTATCCCTTCTTGGTGGTTTTATCTATATTTACCATTTCCCTCTTCGGGAATAAATAAAATTAGGTGGCGACTCTCAAGTCAGCCCAGCCGCGACCGCGTTCGCGAGGGATCGTATTTTTCGAGGTACGACAGCTGGCGACTCTGCTGGGAACTGGTTCACCCCTATGCAAGTCGAGCCTAGTCTAGATTTCCACGCTTGTTTGGATGTTTGATTATGTGTTACCTGTTTATCGCTTTCTTTATTGCTTTACATTTTATATCCTTATTGTGGATCTTTGGTATTGGATTGATACTTTGATCAAAACAACTTGAGGGAAAGGCTCTATACCCGGGTCTATGAGTGTAAACATAAGTTAGCGATGTTGTGTAGTATGGGCTCCCGAGGGAACCTCTCTCGTGGGTTGTCGATACGAAAACCTCACTCGGAGTAGATTTTAATGGAAATACTGACAACCGTCTAGCTCTTGGCGTGTGTGCTCAGATGTTTTCATTTGAGTCGTCGACTCTGAGGACCTTTAGAACCTGTTGGTTAAAAACATCGGTTGATGGTTGCATAGTAGTGGGCACCAGGGTTCGCCCTCGCGTGGCTCGATACGAAAACCTCACTTGGAATAGACTTACTCAATGGAGTTGATTGACTATCAAGAATATATATAGAATTGACACGTGCATCAAACAGTTGAGAGAGTTCCATAACTCCAGGACTTTATTTTTAAACCTCGTGTCGATGATCACGTAGTATGGGGTACCAGGAGATTTCTATCTTGTGTGGCTCGATACGAAGATCTCACCCAAACGAAATTCATATGGTGGAGTCAATTAACCGTCATGTTAATGGTGTGTGTAATGAACATCCATATGAATTATTAACTTTGGGATCCCTAAAACTATAGAGGCCACCCAGTGAGGTCCTTGTGAGGAGAGTGATCAGAGTATCCTCCATCCATACCTTTGGTCCTATGATCCTGGATCTTGCATTTCATTTGCATACCGTTTCATACGCATTACATATCATT
This sequence comes from Lathyrus aphaca, assembly GCA_963966055.1. Classification (NCBI taxonomy): domain Eukaryota; kingdom Viridiplantae; phylum Streptophyta; class Magnoliopsida; order Fabales; family Fabaceae; genus Lathyrus; species Lathyrus aphaca. Next base: position 248,347,026 of record OZ014525.1, on the reverse strand, counting down.
TTCCCAAAACCAAAGAACTCATCCATCCTTTGTCCATAATCCACAGTTTGATTTCTCGACATTTGTATCAGACTTAAAGTAGCTTTAAAGACCATGGATCCGTTGGAGCGAAGCCATGCTAATTTAAGAGGAGATGTAGACTCAATGAAGAAATAGGTGGAGAAACTTGTGGAGGCCATGATAGCCTTGGCAAAAAGAGAGGACAACATTCGACGAACGGCAGTTGGGGATTCTATAACACAAAAGTGTCACATTGTCAGGAATGAGAAATCTTCATCAGTTGACGCCATGGAGTATCATAGCTTTTCAATCTCCGCGCCTAATCCCAAAGGGTCAGACCTGGTATTGAATGTTGGACAACCTCAAAATCCTGAGTTTGATGAAAGATGTTGTGTGTTGGAAGAGAAATTTGAGGCCTTAAAAGGACATGATGCTTTTGGGCTGAACGCTTCTGACTTATGTTTAGTGCCTGATGTGGTAATACCTCCTAAGTTCAAAATGCCAAAATTTGAGAAGTATGAAGGAGATAGTTGTCCAAAGAATCATTTGGTGATGTTCTATAGAAAAATGACTACTCATATTAGGAACGATAAACTAATGATTCACTGTTTCCAAGACAGCTTGAGTAGAGCATCATTGAACTGGTACACACAGCTAAAGAGTAGCCACATCCAATCATGGTTGGACTTGTCCAGTGCTTTTATGAAGCAGTGTGACTACAATCTCGACATGGCTCCAGACCGCATGCAATTGCAAGGGTTATCTCAAGAAAGCGATGAACCATTCAGAAAGTATACTCAAAGATGGAGAGTGTTAGCTGCTCGTGTTCAACCACCAATCTTAGAGAAAGAATTGGTTGGCTTATTTATGGATAGTTTGCAAAGTCCGTATATCGAAAGAATGATAGGCAGTTCTTTTCCCGGCTTTTCACAATTGGTGTCAGTTGGAGAACGAATTGAGATCCTATTCAAGAGTAGAAAAGTATAGGACATCTCAGACGTCCAGACTAGTGAAAGCGAATCAATTGTCAGTTCGCAAGAAACAGAGGAGGAAATTAATGCAGTTTGGGAAACTCTACAAGCTCCACCTCCAGTGCCTTATCCACAGCACCCATGCAGAGGATCTCCTCAGTATCGACAACAGGTTGCATATCAAAAGCCAATGCAACAACCACGTACTCCCCAACGGCGTCCTTACTACGCTAAAAGACCAAAAAGACATTTTGATCAATTGTCGATGCTTCACAGTCACATACTTCCACGTTTGATTAATAGTGGATTGGTAGAGCCAAGGAAGATAGATCCAATGCCTCTTCCACACCGACCGAGCTTTGATCCTAATGCTTATTGTGGCTTCCATGCCAACTCACTGGGACATTCAACTGATGATTGTCAACAATTCAAAAATAAAGTCCAGGATCTGATTGATTCCAAGGTAATCTCATTCACACCTCAAGGAATTCAAATCCACAATCAGGTAGGCTCATCGATCCATGTTATGGAAGAAGTTGTTGATAGTACATACGAAGATGGTTCTCAAACTGATCTTGAAGAGCAATTCTGAATTAAGTTCTCCCAACAGCAAATCAAAGCCCAGTTCCTCAACACTGAAAATCTTTATCTCGTATCATTACTTTGTATTTGGAGTTTCTTTTCTGTTAAATACTTCTTTCTTTTAAGAACTGTTGTCTTTAATGGTAATATTAATCTAATGAACATGCATGTTTTGAACGAATCCATTCGTATTCACTCACATTTTCCCACTTATTGCAAAAAAATAATAAATAATAAAAAATGCACTTTACCTCCTTTATCACGTTGATAGCAAATATTTGAGGGAGGATGACGAAAACGTAATACCCATAATTGTTGATAATATGCTTTCCGAAAGAATTTTACTGATGATATACAGGAATTGTTTCAAATCCCCAAACACTGGAGATATAAGGAGTTAATCCCTAGACAACCATTTCGAGCCTAGAAGTAGGAGTTTTTGTCGGATATTCAAAACCCTTATATTTAACCAGGGGCAGGTTAGTGTTCAGTTAACTTGACTTCGCATCCAAACTACAAGGTGAAACATTCCAATTTGGAGATCCATCCATAACCAATGACTTGGCAGTCACAATCCTTCAAAAAAAATAATATAAAAAGCCCGCTAAGTTGAACATCCAAAAAGGAAACTTAGGCAAAAGTTAGGGCAATCCCGATGGACTAAAGACTTCAAAAAATAATAGTCCATGCAAAAGTTAGGGATCAATAAAAAAAAAGAGGCTTTCAAAATACTCTAACAAAAGGGTTGTAACGACCATCATATCCAAAATCAAAAGGGTCGTTGATATCCCAGAAAAATGAATAAGGTGACTGCCATTGTAAGAAAGGTCTTGAACAATCATCTTCAACCAATACACCTTCAAGCTCTCATATGAGACAAATACGTGCGTCATTTAACTGAACGTAGGACTGGAGAACATTACAAAGATGGGTGGGTACAAAAATATTTGAACCTATATCCTTTATTTCATAACCGTGAACCAGACCATGATACATCCCTTAAAAGACCTAATTGAAGCAGGGTTTATTCTGAAAGCATATCTCAGCAAGGTTGCGTAAGCTGACTCCTAAAAGATTTGTTGATCCTCTCCTTATTTATTTCACAAATCACTTGCTAAATCAGCACTACGTTGGGACAATGGATCCATTCGTCACACACTGTCACATCATCCAAATAAATGATTTTTCAAAACCCGCATGAATATTGCATTAAAATTACCATTTATGTACAAATAAATTTTAATTGCAAGTTAGTACTTAGCGTCTAAAGAAATTCCAAACAAGGAAAAGTCAAAGATGAGCTTGGGAATTCATTGGCGTTGACTCGAATCAAGATCACTCCATATCAGGGGCAAGACTCTCAATGACTGTATGGACATGAGAATTGGTTGGTCGAAAATCAAGTCTCCAAGCATTAGACTTAGACTACCTCAGATAGTAGCCTATCTGGGACAGATAATTCATGATCACCTAATTCAAGGCAAGTCCCTCCAAAGGCTTAGACTGGGGCAACTCTCCATGAGACCCAGATACTGGGGCAACTTGTAAAGTGCTAGGATATGGCACAGTCATTCTCAAGGCTTCAATTCAAAGAAGATTCTTTCAAAGTCCCTACAGACTGGGGCAAGACAGTTATAAAGGGATGCCTTAGGGCTAAGCCAAAGCATAATCAACATGCATTGATTATGTCGCTACGCTCATTTGAAAGTCATCATGATATCTTTCAAAGAAGTTGAAGTTCTCCAAGCAACTTATAACTTCAACAATAGATCAAACTTGGGGACACCACAAATGGTCGCATCCATCCTCCGATCAGGGCATCGTTGGATACCAAGTGTCGAGAAGTCAATACCCTCCACCACCCCAAAAAAGTCCAATTTTATTGGCAACCACCAAAAATCTTAAAGTCCAATTTTATTGGCGCCCTCACAATTCCCAAAAATCCACTATGGTGGCAACTACCAGAAAGCCAGAAGTCCAACTATGTTTGGCACATCTTAAAAGTCCAACAGTGTTTGGCAGAACGCAAAGGTCCAAGTCCTCTTGGCATTTCTCACAATTCAATCTTATTCAACCCCGTGTTGATATTTTTGCCTTTTCAACCCCGTGTTGATATCTTTGCCTTTTCAACCCCGTGTTGATACCTTTATCTTTTTCAACCCTGTGTTGATGATACCTTTGCAACTCTGTGTTGATATCTTTACCCTTTTCAGCCCTGTGTTGATACCTTTACCTTTTTCAACCCTGTGTTGATGATACCTTTGCAACTCTGTGTTGATATCTTTGCTTCCTCAACCCTGTGTTGATACCTTTCCTTTCTCAACTCTGTGTTGATACCATTAAGCTTTTCAACCCCGCGTTGATACCTTTGCTTTCTCAACCCTGAGTTGATACCTATTGAGTCTTTTCACCCTTGCTTTCAAAACCACTAAAAAACCGAAAAAGTCCACCTGTGGAGTGGCATCTTTTAAAAGTCCAATTTCCTTTGCAACTACTAAAAGCTAAAGCCCATATTCTATTGGCACCCGCATGATTCACAAATGTCCACTATGGTGGCAATTACCAGAAAGCCAAAAGCCCAACTATGTTTGGCACACACCTCCCAAAGCCCAATACTCTTGGCAATTATCAAAACTTATTTCCAACGTATGCAACCATTTGCATTGTCACAAGCATGGCATGCATAGCATTTTTGTCCAAAAACAAGAATGTCATCAAACACGATCATGTTAATCATTAGCATATAAGAAAGCATTTGCATTAGAATCATTTGTAATTGCATTTTCATAAGAATCATCGTGCATCATGCAATGTACGAGGTCATATCAGGATAGCATAGCAGGATCCAGGACATGCATCCAAGATCTTCCTCTCTCAAAGTTGGTGGTATTCCTCTGAAAGGAGTTGATATCCCGCATACGCTTACATATTTTATTCCCCAGCAAATCTTTCTTCATCTTTATAGTTGACAGTGATGTTGTCCACCATTTTCTTTGCTCTCAAAGCAGAGAGCATCCTGAAAGATTTGATCGAGATACTGCTTTAGGATCCTCTGAAGAACCTCGATCAGAAGGTACTGCTTCACAAGATCTGAAGAATCTCATGTTATGGTAGAGATACTGTTCTAGCATCACCGAGGAGCCTTGATTGTAAGGAACTGCTTCGCATGACCTAGAAAGTCTTATGCCATGAGAGAGAAATATTGCTCTAAATACCACCAAAGAGCCTTCATCGGTAAGGTACTGCTTTGGTGAACTAGAGAATGTCAATTGTTCGAGATACTGCTTTGGCCTTCTCCGAAGAACCTTAATCGAAAAGGTGCTGCTTCGCAAGACCCGAAGAATCTCATATTGTGATGGAGATACTGTTCTAGTATCATTGAAGATCCTTAAATATAAGGAACTGCTTCGCATGATCTAGAAAATCTTGCACCATTTGTTAGAGATACTGTTCTAGTATCATTGAAGATCCTTAAATATAAGGAACTGCTTCGCATGATCTAGAAAATCTTGCACCATTTGTTAGAGATGCTGTTCTAGTATCATTGAAGATCCTTGAATATAAGGAACTGCTTCGCATGATCTGGAAAATCTTATGCCATTTTATTCGAGATACTGCCCTAAATATTCCCAAAGAGCCTTTATGGTAAGGTACTGCTTTGATGAGCTAGGGAATCTCATTGTTCGAAATACTGCTTTGGCCATTCTCCGAAGAACCTTAATCAATAAGGTATCGCTTCGCGAGACCCGAAGAATCTCATGTTCGGTTAAGACACTATTCTAGTATCACTGAAGATCCCATGTTTAAGGAACTGGCTTCACATGATATGGAAAATATTACCCCATTTATTCGAGATATTGTGCTAACGTCCACAAAGAGCCTTCATTGGTAAGGTACTGCTATGATGGACTAAAGAATCTCATGTTTGTTAAGACACGTGTTCTAAGTCATTGAAGAGCCTTGACCAAAGGAAACTGCTTCGTGTGACTTAGAAAATATTATGCCTTTGTTGAGATGTTTCTCTAAGTATCAATGGAGAGACTTGAGTGTGAAGAACTGCTTTGTTGAATCAGAGAATATCATTGATTAAGATACTAATTTGGATATTTACCGAAGAGCCTTTATTGTTAAGGAACTGCTTCGCGTGACCCAAGGAGTCACCCGTTTGGTTAGGATCTTATCCCCAAAGAAACCCTAATGCATAAGGGACTTCCTTGTACGACTTGGAGAAGTTTATTCATCGAATTGGAATACTGCTTTATTAGTACGAAGAATCTCAGACATTTTATACAATTTGCCAATCTTATCTTCATATCCCTTTCAGTGATGTCGCATTTTCTTTCTTGTAGGACAAATTTCGGGGTCTTTTTATATCTAATCGACTTCCACCCTAAAAAGATTGAACCCCATGCAGCAGTTCACTCCTTCGGGTTCAAGGCAATGAGATAGGGGCATCTGTCATACCCCATATTTGTCCTACCGTGGCTTTCAAATTTATCTCTAAAAAGAATCATTTGACCTTTGGCTAATATCTTCTGAGAATTAAGCCTTATTGATGTTTATTGTGAGCTAACAAGCTTGCGTTGGTGTATTAAGGTCAAGACATGATCCATTTGGGTCCTATTGGGGTTAGGTGATGCTAGGTTTTCTAAATAGTTTTAAATTTTGGGCTCATTCTCAAAAATTTACTCAGGATATCAAGGCCCATAATGTAGTTTTAACTTGAGTGTGGAGCCCATAGTCCATTTGATTCAAAATTTAATTTCAAGAGTGTGGTTTATCAAACTTTGGTTCACTAGTCCCGGAGGTATTATGTGGGGTTCGAGTTCATACGACATCATGAGTCACGTTAACTTTGATTAGAAGTCTTGGCGAATTAATCTAAGTCAAAATGGTTGATTGTTTTACCATTTTCAAGATTCATGCTTACTTTGTTTTCACAGGTTATATACTTGGAATATTTGAGTGGTGAACTAGAAGATTTTGTTCCTTTTTGGTCATACATGCAAGTAAAAATAAAATGACTATTGTGTTGTCCAGAACTGCAGTATTTAAAGAAAATGTCTAAAAGATTGCCAAACTACAGTCATGGACAAGAATTGATTTTTTGCAAGTCACAACAAGCAATGCTAAGTCAAAATTAAAGCCATTAGTGAAAATGGCAAGGCATGTTTGGTTCAAACTATTTTGGGAAAGTTCAATTCACATTTCAAAAGCCATGAAAGATTCAGGCCCAATTTATGTGCAAGATACGAGAGTGGTTATAACCTAAAAGGTGACTGAATCAATACAAGTCTCAGCGATTAGTTTGCTACATTTATTTGAATATTTTAATGATGACAATAGCCTGCTATTAGTTCAAGGTTCTACTACAATAGTCAAAGTTACAAAGCTGAAATTGGCAAATGTTACAAAGTTCTTTTTTTGGTTATAAGAATAAAAGATCCTAGTTCTACCATGACTATTTGAAATTAGGCCAAAGGAGATTGCAGCAACATGGAGACAGTCTTCGTGCTTTACCAAAATCCTTGAATTAGAAACATTTTCTTTCATCTGTACAACAAACTCTTTGCATCAAATACATCCACTTAAGCTATCATCAATGCACCTGCAGCAAATATATGAAGGAAGCCCGACGGAAGTTAGCATAAAGAATGTCATACCAAGATGAACATCACACATGTTGAGTTAAAAAGCAAATGAAGACCATAACTAATTGAAGTAAATTCAACAAAACTTCCAAATCAGACTCTCAGTACGTAAAAAAAAGAAGAGGAGAAGAAACTGATGATACACCTGCCAAATGGTCTCAGTGATAAAACATTCATAAGGAGTATCCTGTGAGTTTTTTGCATCCTCAATCAGGACTCATCTCTTGGCAACGATGTCGGCTGACCAACTGTGACACAGAACAAAAGCAACAAGTTGAATTTCATGACACACATAAGCAACATAGCCTCAATTTGGTCATTTGTCAAGGAATCTAGAATGCGAATCTTACCGAGTGAGCTATAAAGCTTGTTTGCCTTGGAACCAATGTCGAAACGTTTCTATAAGCAAGCAGGACAATCGCTACATCCCACTCCATTCATGCCATCACAAACCGGTCATGCTAACTTCAATGCAGCAGCAGCTCATTCATCTTACCTGCAGTCCCCTGGCATGTATCATACATTTCAACAACAAGATGCTATGATGAGTCCTCATCATTCAGGACCAGCAATGGCGAACAAAGTCAGATAAGAGAAGTGAACAAGACGGATGCAATGCTATGTCTTTGGTCTGTGAGGAAATAGGAATTAAAGTAAAGTGTTACAATCTTCAAGCCTAGGCTGAATTGTACATATGTTGCTCCTGCAATATCAAGCCATGTTCCTACAAGATCACACGAAAATCAGTATACCAACCAGGCAGAGTTCATCATGTGATAAAAAAAAAGAGCAACAAGCAAGAACCACGGTATGATAGTTTTAACACTAAAAAGAAACAGTTCAGGAGTAGCAAACTTCACCTGAGCTGGAGCAAAGAGTTGTGTCTAAAGGCCATGCTGAGAATAAGTAAAACAACTTAGCCTTGACAGGCCTGAGAAATGCCAAGTCTTCAATCCAAGCATGCTTTGAAGAATCCCCAAAAACCAAAGAGTATTCAGTATTGGCTTTTTGATCAGTCCTAAGTCTACAAAGTCAAGGTTTCACTGAAGTTAAAGTTTCCAAAATAAATTTAAGTGACAGATTAAAAGACTAGCATAAGCAATACATGATTTACATTGTGTATGTGTTGATCCATAGTAGCAATCCGTAAAGCTCCCACGCGATTCCCAAAAGCCAATTCATTTGAGGTTTCATTCCAAATTTTCCTGTCCAAGTTTTTTCTTCAAGTTTCCTCATTAACACATGAAACAAAAAAGAGAAGAAAGAAATGGTTAGAAAAGTTGTGGCAAGTTTAGTCCGTATGCAGTACTTATAACAGGAACAATAGCAGGGTCAAACCAAAATCACAAGCAACCATGACCAAAGTTGCACTTACAAAACAGAAGGATTATGTCAAGGCAAAGGCATATTTCCAAAATGTTTTTGCAGCTGTACCATAGCAGTGTATAATGCAGCAGAGAAGTTACAAGACAAGAAGATTCATAGGTCATCAAGCAAAAAAAACATTTGTTGCAAAACAAAGACAAATTCACAGCAATTAAAACCAAAACAATCCCAGGATTTACATTGTAACATAAATACATCAGTCAGATTTCAAATGCCCAATTGTGATAGTACAATACGAACATCAAAGATCGAAGCCGACAATGCATTATTAAGAAGATAGATTCATGTTTCATACAAAGTTTCAAGGGCAGGAAAATATCTCTGCCATGCAAGGGGACTCTTCATTATCCTTCATACCGCACGATATTCTCATTGTCCTCTATGACTTGAACCTCATGGTTTCGACATCCCGGTTGGCTATTGCTCTCTTGCAATTCCATCTGCAAACAGTAAAATGTCAAAAGAAATCAGAACAAAAGACCTGCAGGGCATTAAACATGTTATGAGTTCACGAGACAATAGCTCTGAAAGCACATTCAGCCAAGACCATTAGTCAGAATTTCAAAGTAACGAGAGGATGTGACCATGACTTGGCTGAATAAGCGGGAACAAATAAGTGGTACAAGAAAACAGATGCTGCAGCAAAAAAGAACATACCAGGCACTGCAACAAGCTCTTACGCTCAGGTCCGTAGAGCATGCTGCAGACTACTCATATGAAAATTCAAGCCGTCAACCGATTTAGGAAGTTTCAGTCGTCACTAGCTTCAATCAATTTGGGTTGAAAGGTTCCAGCAATGTCATCGGCAAGAATAGTGTTTGCATTGCAAGCGGGCCTGAATTCAGAAGAAAAGAGGGGAGGTCATAGAAGGGTTTATGGTATCATGATCATCAAAACGAAAGGAGTCATGAAGTGATGGGAAATAGTAGTAAATACCTTTAAGGACAAGTTCATACCTAAAACAACTTTGCACCATATAAAATCCAAGCCACTGAGATCCCGTTTGAGCAAAATGGCCATGGCAAGCCATACACGGCAAAGTTGTAAGATCGTCTGGTGAAAATTCTTTAGTGCACCAATGAGTTAGATTTTGAAGTGTAGTGATACTTCCCATAGCTCCCATTTAATTCCTGCAAAAATTATATACACAGGTGACATGAGTTCTAAATTAACAAAGTTAGGCAAACAGAGTTGAAACTCATGAACATACAAAGTTTCATCCAAGTACCACTCGCTCCAAATAAAAGTACCTTCCTCTTTTTTGTCAAGTCAGACTTTGCTCTCATCCAAACTCCATAACATACATCCTATGCCAATCCATGTTTTGACTATAGCTTTTGCAAATACTCCCCCTGAATGATCAATGACAATGCTTGGAGTTATGTTGAGTCTACCAATAAACCAGCTGGAACTTGATTCAACAGCTAAGGTTACCAATGCGTTCTTGGAGATGGAACAGCCTGAAATATTGCATCTCGTCGAATCATCCGATGTTCTCGAAATTAAAGCCAGTTGAAGCCATGGAAGGATTGAGAGACAATTGAATTCGATACCCCGAAATCCTTGAGTTATGCAAAAGGAGACAGGCTAATGCTTTCCCTGCAAAAGAAGCAACCTTAGATAAGCCTATAACAATGCTGAATCCAGAGGAAATTTTCGTAAGAGAATACAACAGGGGACCACACCCTCTCACCTCACTACAGACAAAAAAACAACAAAGAGAGTGATTCACCAATTTGAGGTCCCCACGGAAAATATCACTCAAGATTTGTTCCTAACGGCTTGTTTCTCACTCATCAGTCCTCACAACATTCGCAAAAAAACTCTCACGTACAAACCTGACCTCACATAATTCTCACTCACACATACCAATTCTCTCAGAGATCCACTATATAAGGATCAATCATAAACACAGGGCCAGGGACACAAAAAAAAGAAACCTAGCCGCTGCAACCTACAGACACCACCACTTGGAGAAAACCCTAGCACGCGAAAAAACACTACAGAAACTCTGCTAAAATCGCATCTAAAAAACCCCTAAGCTCACTAAAAGTTCATACAAAAAGTTAATAGAGTTTCACATCGAAGCTCTGATTAACTTGAACTAAGCCCCCCCTCAAAGGCTCAACAGAACGGAAGACGAGAAGGATGTCGTAGCTGAGACAAAAAAAACAAGACGTACCTTGGAGCCGCTCGAACCGCGTTTCTTCATAGGAGGTATTTTTCCTCTAAATTTCTCTGTATGATGTAACATCCATGGGTATAATGAATTGGGGTTTATGGGGTTTCATTTGGGATTAGGGTTTCGTTGTTGTTTGTTTATGTGAAGATTGTTTGTGCGTGTTGAAATGATTGAGAGATGAACGATGAAGGTAAACCTCACATCTTCTCTTGAAGAAGAGGAACCGAGTTCGGGTGAGTACCATGACCATTTCTTCTTGTTATGTTTTGGTTGTTTTGAGAAAATGATTCAGAGAGAAAAGAGAAAGAGGAATGAGGAAATGAGTGGAGTTTGAGATTTTTTTCTACGATTTATTTATGTTTTTTTCGTTTCCTGTTTTACTTTTATTGTACCGTTGCCGGCTTGTTGCTGTTGCGTTGGTCCACCATACCGGTGACACGTGTGTCCCTGGTGACACCTGTCACCGGTCATCTAACCCTTCCCCATGATACTTGTCTTTTTTTAAATTAAAAATCCCTAAAAATAAAATTTCTTGCTGATTAATTTTATTAATCTTGTTTAACCTAGTAAATTAATCAGTTAATTTTATTAAATCACTTTATCTTATTAATTAACTTTCATTTTCAATTAAAATAAAAAAAATATAAAAAAAAACATTTTCTTAACTTTATTTTCAAATGTTAATTTCTCTATTTTTTTTTGTGTGATTAAGTTCTCCTTATATAAAAAAAATTCAAAAATATTTTTATTGATTAATTTAATTAAATAAGTTTTATTTAATTCGATTAATTTGATAATTAATTTAATTAAATATTTCTATCTAATTTAATTAATTTTTCACCGTTGCTCGATTATGTGTGCGATGAATGTTTGCGAATGCTCGATCCTCCTGGCTTGTGATATGATGATATGACTCCTTGTGTGATTACTTTTTCATTTTTGACGATAAACTGCTAAGTAAAAAAACGAACGCACACCAAGACTAATCATTTAAAAGATAAGTGCAATCTTTGGTCCAATTCCAAGTAAATATCCATACGCACTTCATTTCATACACACACGTAAGTCGATCATTCCTTGATCGCCATCTGCACTACTTTGCACCTTACACCTTTAGCAACATTTTCCAACTTAACGAATCAACGCATTGCGCTTGTTTGCCATAGCTAGTCTTTAGCTTATTTCCTCAACTTTGCGAGCCGAGCGCATTGTGCCTCGCTAACAAACCAACAAATAAACCTCCACTTGCATTCACCTTAAACTTCAAAAAACCGAAATGTTACTTTTTAGATCCAAACCCTTGATCCAACATCAAGCGGTCTTAGGAAACAAAACACTTCAATAAATACGAGGAAAATTGCACGCCACAAGCCTTAAGTGGTAGAAAGGAGGATAACGAGCTCTCGTTACTCGCTTCGATTATTTCGGCGCAAGACATTCGTCTTGTTGGACGAAATAAACTATCCATAGTCTTTAGTGCAAATGGACTCTTAAATGCTTTCATCGAAGAAAGGTAATAAAATCAACAACCAATACATGTATCAGGCCGAACTACGAAGCTCTGACTTTCCCATTGTACAAGGGAATACGTAGGCACGAGGATCTCAATCCTTGCCGAGCCCCTAGGATCAATAAACCCTTTAGTTCAACAAGTAATCATAAGTATAGACATCCCTTCGCGCGTGATAATCTAGATGGTTCCCATCGAGTACGATGGATGTAGGAGGTGCTAGTACCTTCCTCCCACATAACCGACTTCCGAACCCCGACAATGGTTTGTGATGACCTTGTTTTATCCCTTCTTGGTGGTTTTATCTATATTTACCATTTCCCTCTTCGGGAATAAATAAAATTAGGTGGCGACTCTCAAGTCAGCCCAGCCGCGACCGCGTTCGCGAGGGATCGTATTTTTCGAGGTACGACACCTTGGAAGACAAATAGGCATACTGCATTGCATACTAACCTCATTTCTTTGTTTTTTAGGTATTTATGTTGTTGTTTTCTCACTTTGTTGTGGTTTCAGGAAACATTGCTCGTAGGAGAGTTTTCCCCATCAACAGAGTTCATCGGTATCCTACAAGAAACAACCTTCTGAGCTTACAGATGGACCAGGTTCAGCAAGATCTGACTGACGTGAGAACCCTGATGGCTAATGAAAGAACTGAAATGAGGGCTCAGATGAGCCAGTTCATGGAAGTAATGACTGGGTTGGCCCAAAGCCAAGAAGGATTAAGAGAGTTGTTCGAGCGACAAACTCCTGAAGAAAACCACCCAGGTATAGTGGGTACCAACAACAATGATCATGGACAACCTCGTACTGATCCCCCGAAGTTTGGACCTCATCTTAACCCTGACATTAATGCTATCAAGAATACCCAGGGTAATACTGGAGGGCGTTCCTTGCAAGAAGACCCTCAGGAGGAATAGTTCATTGTAGTTGGTGCAAGAGATGAAGTCTATGATTGTCGCTTGGACGAGATAACAGAAAAGCTGAGATCCATGGAGTCCCAAAACTCCTTAAGATTTGATGTTATGGATATGGGGCTGGTAGAGGGAGTTATAATTCCTCACAAATTCAAACCTCCCTGCTTTGAGAGGTATAATGGAACATCTTGCCCTCGCACCCATCTTCAATCTTTCCTGGGAAGATTGAAGGCTTACACCATGGATGAAAAGCTATGGATGCTCTATTTTGAGGATGGCTTGACCGGGGCATCCCGTGAGTGGTACTCTCATCTGACTAAGGAAACAATCAGAAATTGGAAAGATTTGGCCGAGGCTTTCATTCGCTAATATCAATACAATCTAGACATGGCTCCTAATAGAACTATTCTAATGGGTATGTCACAATCCTCCAAAGAAAGCTTCAGAGAGTATGCTCAGAGATAGAGACAATTAGCAACTGCCGTTCAACCTCCAATGTCGAAAAGAGAAATGGCAGATATGTTTATGAGCACCCTACAGGGGACATACATTGATAGGTTGGATTCTTTATCTTCCACTAGCTTTGCAGATGTGGTCATAGCTAGAGAAAGGATTAAGAGTTTGTAAAAATAGGTAAGATTTCTGATAACGGCCCCAGCTCTAGCAGCACAAGGAAACCTTTTACAGGGCCTCGAAGGTCGGGCGAAACCAATTATGTACACATGGGCAGAGGAAGACCCCAGTATATGCCAAGATAAATTGCCGCTGTCACAATTCCCACCCCACCTCCTCAACAACAATACACTCTGTAACCTCAACATTTCCCTCAGCAACATTTTCCTCAGCAAAGGTCCTACAACAACAACAACCAACAGTAACGTCCTTTCCAGCAAAGGCCATCTCAAGTCAACAGGGTAATTGATCCTATACTAATGCCCTATGCCACTTTGTTACCGCAACTTTTGAAGCTTAATCTTGTTGAATTAAGGACTCTGGCTCCACCAGATCCTCAGAACCTTCCCAGAAATTACGACGTCAAAGCCAGATGTGTCTTCCATTCTAATGCACCTGGCCATGCCACAGAAAAGTGCAGAGCTTTGCACATGAAGGTCCGAATCTAGTTGATTCAAAGGATTTAAATTTTGCACCTCCTCCTAACGTCACAAAGAATCTTATGCCTAGCCATGGTGGGGCCAAGATAAATTCAATTGAGGAAGATCAACCAGTCAACCTAATTGAAGATACTGAAAGCATTCAAACACCTCTGGCCGAGGTTAAATCTCAACTTTTAAAGTGCCAGGTGTTCCCAGGATGTGAAGCCTGCTGTGAATCTTGCAAAGTTTCCGCCAATGGTTGTGCAAGTCTAAGAAGTGGTATCAATGGCCTTATCAAAGAAGGTATCCTGCAGATAACATCAACGGTTTCTACAACATCAACAATTCCTCTTACAACAACAACAAGCACTTCTCCTACAACTTCAAAAACAATTGTCCTAACAGACTTTGCTACAAAGTCAACAATCATCTCCTCCACCACTTCAACAAATATTAGTTCAACCGCATCCGCTTCTACAACTACAACAACCATTAATAATGACATCTCCACAGTCACCATATACTATAATGATCCCCGATTCCAACAATTTTCAACAACAATCTCAACAACCCAGCTTCAGTCTTTCACCACCACCACCAGTCAGAAGTCCCATTACCATATATTATGATCCATAGACAATAATAGTTCCTACTTCCGTCGTAGTCAGTCCAGTCACCATCACGGTACCTGGACCCATTCCATATGAAAAAGATAATGATGTACCATGGCACTATGGTTCAGACCTTTACTGCAACGGGGAAAGAGTCTCTCTTGATTCTTCAGCTTATACACCATAGGTCGATAATGTCGGGGGAGGAGGAGGCTTCACTCGAAGCGGACGCCTCTTCGCGTCACAAATTCCAAGAGTTAACACTGAGGCAGAGGTTGCTGCCAAAGCTAAAGGCAAAAATGTGGTGCCCGAAGAATCAGTGGCAAAAGAAGCTCATAAAACGTCCTTTGATCAAGATGTGGATGAATTTATGAGAATAATCAAGAGAAGTGACTATAAGGTTGTGGATCAGCTCCACCAGACCCCTTCCAAGATCTCCATTCTATCATTACTGGTGTGTTCCGAAGCTCATCGGGATGCATTACTTAAAGTCCTTCACGTAGCCTACGTGCCTGAGGAGATCACGGTTAATCAACTGGAGACAGTGGTGTCTAATGTTAATACTAGTCACGGACTAGGATTCACCAATGTTGATTTGACTGTGGAAGTTCGTCATCATAAAAAAGCTTTGCACATCACTCTGGAGTGTAAAGGTTCTGTGCTTTCACATGTTCTAGTTGACACTTGGTCTTCGCTCAATGTCTTGCCAAAGAAAGCCCTTGTTAAGCTTGAATATGATGGTATACCTCTCCGACCAAGAAATCTAGTGGTTAGAGCTTTTGATGGTTCCAAGAGGTCTGTTCTTGGAGAAGTGGAGCTGCCTGTGATAATTGGCCCGCAGGTCTTTCAAACTACTTTCTACGTGATGGACATTCAGCCGGCCTACAGCTGTTTGTTGGGTCGACCATGGATTCACGCCGTTGGCACAGTTACGTCGACCCTTCACCAGAAATTAAAATACGATTGGGAAGGGCAAATTATCCCAATCTGTGGTGAAGAGGATATTTTTGTTAGCCATCTGGCCACCTACAAATATATTGAGATGGATGGTGAGATTCACGAAACCATGAGCCATGGTTTCCAAGCACTGAACGTTAATGAGGTGACAACTAAAGTATTTGCTGCATCCCAGGAGGATAGGATGGGTACTTCAATTGTCTCCTACCGACAAGCTCGGAAGGTTGTTGAAGATGGAAACGCCCAAGGCTGGGGCAAGCTGCTACTGGTGGAGAAGAAGGAGGACAGGTTCGGTTTGGGTTACAAACCATTCCAACAAGATCAAGCAGAGGCTGCTAAGGAGCCCAAGTTCATAAGTGGGGGAATGCTGACCCCAGATGCTGTCAATAACGTGGAAGATGAAGCTGAAACCAACCTCAACCTGGAGAGTTGGATTCGTCCAAGGATCCCGGGCCAACAAGTCCTTAACTGGTTTTCCCAGGAAATTATAAGAGTTACTCCTGCAGAGTAATTATTATTTCCTGCTTTAGCATGCATCAAGTCCTGCATCTTGCCCAAGGTGTCAGGACTCATTTTTTAATAGGGTCATATTTGTATTTTGTGCAAATGGAATATCAATGAAAAATGGACATCTTTTGCAAACAATTTTCTCCTTCACTCACTGTCTTTTCATTTTTTTTTATTTTTCGCACAAAACAATAAAATGCCAATGTTTTCAAAATAAATAACTTCATTTTTTCTGAACAAGATTAAAATTGATCACTAAAATGAACAAATCTCAAACCTTGCAGAGATTATCCTCCAGATTGCACCAACAACCGCACCGCTATGACCTTGTATGACTTCGACAATCAAATTAATCAAGCAGATGAAGGGGTTAATGAAGATTATGAGTTACCTGAAGAGTAAGCCAGGTTGTTGAGGCAGGAGGAGAAAGTGATTACTCCTTATCATGAGGAGATTGAAACTATTAATCTTGGTACCAAGGAAGATTTGAAAGAAGTAAACATTGGGGCCAGTCTGCAAGCTCCAGTAAAAGAACAGCTTATCAACATGCTTTGGGAATACGTCGACGTCTTTTATTGGTCCTATCAAGACATGCCAGGTCTAGATACAGATATTGTCATGCACAGGCTACCCTTGAAAGAAGATTTTCCTCCAGTCAAACAGAAGTTGCGCCGCACTCGCCCAGATATGGCCATGAAAATCAAGGAAGAAGTACAAAAGCAGTGGGACGCCGGTTTCCTTGCTGTAACTAGTTACCCGCTGTGGGTTGCTAACATTGTACCCGTGCCTAAGAAGGATGGCAAGGTGATATGTGTGTGGATTACCAGGACCTCAACAGAGCTAGCCCGAAGGATGATTTCCCATTACCTCACATCGATGTACTGGTGGACAACACAACTCAGTTTTGGGTATTTTCTTTCATGGACGGATTTTCTAGATACAATCGGATCAAAATGTCACCCGAAGACATGGAGAAAACCACTTTCATCACACCTTGGGGCATATTTTGTTACAAGGTAATGTATGTACTGAAGAATGTTGGTGCAACGTATCAACGGGCTATGGTAACATTATTCCACGATATGATCCATAAAGAAATCGAATGCTATGTGTATGATATGATTGCCAAGTGCCTCACCGAGGAAGATCATCTGGTAAATCTGCTGAAGTTGTTGAAGCGTCTGTGGAAGTATCAGTTGAAGTTGAACCCCAACAAATGCACATTTGGGGTATGTTCCGGTAAGCGGCTAGGATTTATTGTAAGTGAGAAGGGAATTGAGGTTGATCCCGACAAAGTCAAAGCCATTCAAGAAATGCCTGCACCAAGGACTGAAAAACAAGTTCGAGGATTCTTAGGTAGATTGAACTACATTTCAAGGTTCATATCTCACCTCACTACAACCTGCGAACCCTTGTTCAAGCTGTTGAGAAAAGAACAAACAGTCAGGTGGAAGGACGATTGTCAGAAAGCTTTTGACAAGATCAAGGAATACCTACAAGAACCTCCAATTCTCATGCCTCCAATTGAGGGAAGACCTCTGATAATGTACCTGACAGTATTAGAAGGGTCAATGGGGTGTGTGTTAGGCCAGCATGATGGGTCTGGTCGAAAAGAGTATACAATATACTATTTAAGCAAAACGTTTACCGACTGTGAACGACGTTATTCACTGTAACACCCCAAATTTTCCCTCTCCTTTTTAGCATCATCATCATATCATAATCATCATCAGCCTGTCATATCCTTAGCATATTGCATAGAAAAATGAAGCATAGCACTTGCATGTTCCAGCATAAGGCGTATGATCAATCATCAGGGAAATTCAAAGCTCACAGGGCATGTTACAAGGTTGACATCAGGGTCAAAGCCTAAAGAAAGGATTGAGGATCAAAATCAGATCAAAACGGTTGGCGCCGGGTGATTTCTGAGGTTTCCCACTGTCGCTCCCGAAGATTTGCATCCCGGTACAAGCGCGAACGGTCGGAGAGAGGAGAAAATGAAGATGAAGTGAAAAGAGTCGCTAGCTAGGCATTTTTATCCCGAAGGAAAGGTAATGCTGCATAAACCTAGGAAAATATGGATAAGAAGGTTGCGAACCAGAGAAACTGAGAAAGGGGGTTGGTTACAACCTGGGAAGGTATTAGCACCCAGATTGTCCGCCGTACTCGACGGGATCCACGCTTAAAAGATTTGTGTTTAAAGGGGTAGTGTCTGTGCTATCTGTGTGAAAAAGCTGGAAAAGAATATACAAGTGTCAGTACAAGAAAGTGAAGTGAAATGCTCAAGAATGAGTCTTAAAAGAAGAATGCTGGAAGAGGGGGGAAGAGACAGAGACTTTTGTTCGATAACAGTTAAGTTATGCCTACGTATCCTCTCGTGCAACGAGGAAGTCAGAACACCGAAGTTCGACTCAAAGAGATTGAGAAATGTATTGACTATGAACTGCTAGCTTGTCTATGCTCAAGTGTATGACCTGTCTGGCTCAGGTGCTAACTGTCTTGCATTAGGAGGAAGAAGCGAGTTCTCGTTTGTGAGTGAAGATGATGAGAAAAGAATCCCAAAGGAGACGATTATTGTTTGTTTTTGTGTTTTCAATCTTTTATTGCTTTTGTTTATGTTTGTCATAAGTTAATGAGCTTAAGACTAAACCAAGGGTTAGTAAACTCTTCATATCCTCCCTTTGATTAGGGATAATGATAATTCCTTAAGTATGAGATAAACACCCCAAACTTAATTACCATGATGATGTAGGATTAAGATCATTAACCTACTTGTGATTATTTATATGTTTTTGAGTTTTTGTTTAGTGTTAAGAAATGAGTTTAAGCCATAATCAAGGATTTAATGGACCCATTACACCATCCTAATAGAAGGATAATAGATGAGCACACTTAAGCTGAGGAAGATACCTCAACTTAATCCATGATTAGGGATTAACCTCATGACAAAACAAGGCCTTTATTAAAGTGGATTTTAGTTAATGATAAGATTAAGAAGTGAATTTTATGGTTTGTAAGACAACTTGAGGATGACTTGTCCATTAACACTGGGGTTAGTCCTTCTTAACCAATTAAGGAAGAATTAGAACCCTAATGCAAGGCCCAAGTTACAAGCTATTGTCTTAGTGATTATTAAGATGGATTGATTAAGAGGTTTAAACACATTAAGTGTTTAACACTTAGGATTAAAGTTATACACTCCATCCTAAGATAAGGATGCAGGCATAACCTTAATCACAAAGCCTTAAAACCTTAAAGGTTTAGTCTCTGATTATGAGATGAGAAGAGAGACACAAAGAAGACACAAAGGTAAAAATTAAAGGGGGACTAATCAAAACCCTAATTATTGTCATGCTTGGATGTTCTTATGGTTTGTAAGGCTTGCAAGAGATCTTCAGAGAAGCCACCAATGGAAGAAGCAGATGAAAGGAGGAGAAGCAGAAGAAACAGGTTAACTTACTTCATTGAAGAAGATAAGTTACTTGAAGAAAGAAAGTGAATGATGAACATGAATGAGCAAGCTCACTCTAAAGCAAATAAAAATGCAGCAATGATGCATAAGAAGAATGAGAAGATAAGTGAGAAGTGAAGGCAAATTCACTTCTCTAATTACTTACCACCTGAAAATGTTAGCATAAAGGAAGGAATGAAATGAAAATGAAATGTATGCAAGGATGCAAACCAAAACCAGAAGCATAAACATGATGCAAATGATGCTATGAGATGATTCAAAGACATGTCAAGTGTTATGAATGATCATACAAGAGATGAGGATGCAAATGAAGCATGTAGGAAGCATGAAAGCACATGAAAGTTCATGGAATGAAATGAATGTATATCATGGAAAATGGATGAATAAATGATCAAGCATGGTTCTAATGTGTCCTATGATGTCCTAGATGTTATTTGAATGCAAGAAATGTCATGGCAAGTTCATGTATGGATGTATATGCAAGATGTATGTAAATGAACATGAGAAATTAGGGTTTTAATGCAACATGAGATGCAAAAGTCAAAACCAGAAGCAAATCACAAGATAAAAATTTGAAAATGAACTCAAAAGAACCCTAACCCCATATGATATCACACCCCAAAGAAGAAGTTCTAACCCTTAACCTAAATAAAGTTTTAAGGTACCTTAAGAGGGAAAATGCAAATCAAATAAAAAATGCAAGATAAATTTGTCACAAAAATATTCTAGATACTATATGCTATATGAAGATCAATGCAAAAAGAATCAATGTCATACCATTCATGGTTAGGCATAAAATAATTCTTGAAGTTAGGGTTCAAAAATAGGATTTTTATGAACCCTAAATTCAAGAAAAATGTCAAAGAGTTTTCAAAACCAAAAATAAATTTGTATGAATGGTTTGACAATGTTTCTAAATGTCCTAAGATGCAATGTGATTTTTTTTGGAATTTGTAGAAACCTAAATGATATTTTAATTAATTAATTTCCATTAATTAATTAAAATAAACATTTAAATGTTTTAAAATGGTTTTTTAATGCAAAAAATAAAATTAAAAATATTTTTGGGTGAGGAAAATTATTTGAATTAAAAATGCAGAAGGAAAATATTTTTGGAATTTTCTAACTATTTTTAATAAATTGTGCAAAACAAATGAGAAAATATGAAATAAAAACTGAACTAAATGAAAGTATGCTGATCTGAAGGTCTGGATTGGACCCTGGGGAATTTGGCTTGACCACGCGCTCTATCTAACGGCCATAATTCAAATTCAGTTAATTTTAATTAATTAATTAATCCTGAATTAAGTTAAGTGAACGCATCTGGACCTTTCATCACACGCGGGAAACCTCCATCAAACGGCCCAAATTCAAAGTTCCCTAATTACGCACCTAACCCTAATTAAAACCCTAATCCCCTTCAGGTGACGGGAACAGTGTTCCGGTCATTTTCTCCGGCAGCACCCCAAGAACAAAATCCTCCCTAGGCCATTTCTGGAGCTCTAAAGCTCCAGATCAACTCCTCTCACCTTCTCTAACTCGAATCTACCCTCAAAACAAATTTCCCATGGCTAAAACTCATGATACGAATCAAAACTCAAAAACTGAAAAAAGTTTCAGAGGTTCAGTACATGCTTAATACACAACCATTTTCAAAACTAAAAGTATCAGCATGATCAACACAACATAAGGAACATTCTAAGAACTTAAAATAGCATTTCTGGAAAAAAGTTTGAAGAGGTTACCTGAGCTTGAGCTTCCTCAGTTTGGAGCTTTCTGGCCACCTCTCGTGTGCAAACTCACTCTAATAATCCTTCTGAAGAAGCTTTGAGGCTTGGAAGGAGTTTTTTATAGCTGGTTTGAGAGTTTTGACTCTTGCTGGTCAGAAATCGTGTTTTGGTTGTGGGGTGTTTTTGGCTATTTTAATGGTTGCTTTGTGTTCTATAGATGATTTTGAGATGAATGGTGAAATTTGTTTGGAGTTTGAGTGAGTGTGTTGTGTGTTTCGAAGGATTTTGCAAATGGGGTGATTTTTGAGAATGTTGAGTTCTTGGAGCTCTTGGCTTGTGTGTGTTATGAAATGGACTCCTTGAAGCATGCTTGTAAAGTCCTGATAGGCCAGAGAGTGGGCGGTGGTTGCAGCTGATTGGTATGGGCTTTTTGCAAAAAAGTCAACAAAGCTTGTACTTGAGGTATGGGCTCTTGGGCAGCTGGCTTTTTGGCTTGTCCTGGTTCATCATAGATCAAGGAGAGCCATGGAATGCATCTTGTGGCAATTCAGCAAGTTTGTGAGAAGTTATGTGCCTTTTTGCAATTTTCATGAAGTTCGGCCCTTTTGAGATTCTTGATGTTCAAGGCATGAAATGAGATAATTCTTAGGCCAATTCTGACTTTTAGGCAATGTTCTATGTTGGTATGATGCTTAGAAGTGTATTAGAAGTCACAAAATAGCTTGGCAAGGGGTTTTGCAAAATTCCCTCTTTGGTGTATTTTTGAAAATTATAGGATTTTTGCCAACTTTGAAAGATTGAGTTCCATAATGAATTAGAACTTGTTCTTGTACGTTTTGTAAAGGGAATGATCCAATCTACAACTTTAATGACAAACAATTTTTCATTTGAAGCATTTTTGGTTGAGAAAGAGGAGGTTGAAAAACTTTCCCAAAATGGAAAGTTTACATTACAAGTCATTTCCATTTTTGGAAACTTTTGGCTTAGCTCACTTTTCTTAAATTTTATGAACTTCCAAGCACTTAAATGATCAAATAAAGATCATATAACTTCAATTTGATGAAAAATCCACTTTGGTTCCATTGTTGGGGGCCTCAGATGCCCTGATTTTGCTCTGACTTGCTCAAGAAGTTACCCAGTTCACATATGACTTCCATAATGAATTTCTTCATAAAACTTGGTATACATGATCCTTATAACATATTAAGACCATTAGAAACAAGAATGACCAAAAAAATTGGAGTTATGGCCTCTGAAACCAAAACCCTAATTTCAGGTCATCTGTGTAGTGAAACCCTAGCTCTGCTTCCATGCTTTCCCAGTTCTTGTGATTTCTTGACTTCCTTGATCTTTGAGGGATATAATATGATGATTTAACATACATGGACCCTATTGGAATAATTATAGGCCTTTGGAGTGGCTCAGATGAATCTTTGGATTGCTCAGATCACAAACCCTAGATGAAGATGAACTTGAACTAATGTAGTGAGACAAAAATGCAATATGATATGATATGCTTAAACTTATGCAAAGATGAAAGATCACAAGCCATGGTGTGAACATAGTGAGGGAAAATTTGGGGTGTTTACAGCTGCCCCTATTCAAGCATGAGTTAGCTGTGCAGGATGTAAGTGCCTGGCTTAACAGACAAACAAGATAACTTGTGGTTGAATACCAAAGACAGTCCAAAATTTGCACTCACTGGGGAGAAGAAGAAAAGGGATATAAATTGTAAAAGAAGGTATAGTATGATTATCAAATGAAGGCGATAGAGGACGACCATCGAGCAGAGGACGACTGCTGGGGGATAAAGCAATGATGGGGACGACCGACATGTTGGGGAAATAAAGGGACCATGACGGGGACGGCCATCGGGTTAAGAAACAGGGTACTCTAGGGATTAAAACAAAGGCAATGATGGGAACGGCCATCAGGTTTGAAAAGTAAAGGAAACAACGATGGGGACGACCATTGAGTTAAAGAATAAATGAAATATTGATGAGGGACGGTCATCAAAGGTGAAGGACGATCACCTAGCAGGGGACGGCTGCTCTTTATCACAACATAGGACGAATGTCGGATAGAAAAGGTCGACAATGGGGATGGCCATCGAATTTGCAAAGTAAAGGTAAACAACGATGGGGACAGTCATCGGTTCAAAGAATAAATGAAATATTGATGAGGGACGGTCATCAAAGGTGAAGGACAATCACCTGGCAGGGTACGACTGCTCTTTATCACGACATAGGACGAATGCCGGATAGAAAGGGGTTCCAATAATGCAGACTCCGATGGGGAAAGGATGAGGCACGATCATCCAAAGGTGAAGGACGCCCACCTGGCAGGGTACGGCTGCCGAAAGTATCATGACATAGGACGAATGTCAGATAAAAGAATAGTTGTTCTACTGGGGAATGGTAAACACAAACGAGTGCTTAAGCTCAAGAAATAAAAGGTATAAGTGTTTGACAACGTGTATAGATTAAAGATGCGGACGAGCATCCTTAAGACCGTGATACGGACAAGTATCGGTAGAAACAAACGCTGACGTATGTTCAAAGATGATGGTACGGACGAGTACCAACTGGTTAACAAAGAACACGAACGAGTGTCGAATCTGTGGGGAACAAGTGTATATACAAGATACGGATGAGTATCTGTATAAATAAAAAACAAGTATTATGAAATATGAGCTAGACACGGACGAGTGTTCAACTTGTTGGGGAAAAGTGACACGGACGAGTGTTAGAAGAGAAAGTGTATAAGTCATGAACTTATGAGTGTAAAAGGGTATTCTGGCAACCTGTGGGGATAAGATGACACAGACGGGTGTCGATGAAAGTGTATTATAAACAAGTGTTTAGCAACCATGCTGGGGAGCGGTGACACGGACGGGTGCCAAGAGAGTGCATATAGGTTTCTATATTCAAAGAGGATGTTGGATGGCTTATCTGCGGGGGATAAAATGACATGGACGAGTGTCGAAAAGGTATATATGAACATGTATATGTGTTTGAGAGTGCAAAGGGGACGCTTTGGCTTTCTGTTGGGGAAATTGAGACGACACGGACAAGTATTTGTACTTGAGGATGTGTCGCTCCCGATAAATGGGGAATGGACCAGATAAAGGTACAGACGCGAACGGTCGGCGAAAGAGGACGTGAGAACACACAGGAGTGAACTCACGGGGAATGAATAGAGTCGCCAGCTAGGCATTTTTATCCCAAAGGAAAGGTAATGCTGCATAGACCTAGAAAAGATGTGGATAAGACGGTTGCGAACCAGAGAGACTGAGAAAGGGGGTTGGTTACAACCTGGGAAGGTATTAGCACCCAGATTGTCCGTCGTACTCGACGGGATCCACGCTTAAAAGATTTGTGTTTTAAAGGGGTAGTGTCAGTGCAATTTGTGTATAAAGAGCTGGAAAAGGATGTACAGGTGTCAGTGTAAAAGAAGTGAAGTGTAATATATACAGTGTCAGTGTAAGAACAAAGATGATAATGAGGCTAAAGAATAAGGCTAGAAAGAGGGGGAATGTACAGAGACTTTTGTTCGATAACTGTTAAGTTATGCCTACGTATCCTCTCGTGCAATGAGGAAGTCAGAACACCGTAGTTCGACTCAAAGAGACTGAAAGATAAATTGACTGATGAACTGCTTGCTTGTCTATGCTCAAGTGTATGACCTATCTAGCTCAGGTGCAAACTGTCTTGCATTAGACGGAAGAAGCAAGTTCTCGTTTATGAATGAGTGAGATGAGAAAAGAATCCCGGAGGAGACGATTATTGTTTGTTTTTTGAGTTTTCAGTCTTTTATTGCTTTTTGAAGTTTGTCATAAGTTAATAAGCTTAAGCCTAAACCAATGGATTTAGTAAACCCATCACATCTTCCCTCTGATTAGGGGTAATGAGAATACCTTAAGTGTGAAGTCAGTTTCTCACACTTAATCACCTTTGATGTAGGATTAAGATCATTAACCTACTTGTGATTATTTAGATGTTTTTGGTGTTTTTGTTTAGTGTTAAGTAATGAGGTTAAGCCATAATCAGGGATTAAACAGACTCATTACACCATCCTAATAGAAGGATAATAGATGAGAGTGTTTAAGCTGAGGAAAGCTCCTCAACTTAATCCATGATTAGGGATTAAACTCATGACAAAACAAGCCTTTGATTAAGTGGATTTTAATTAATGATATGATGATGAAGTGAGTTTTAGGGTTTGTAAGACAACTTGAGGGGGACTTGTCCATTAACACTAGGGTTAGTCCTTCTTAACCAATTAAGGAAGAATTAGAACCCTAATGCAAGGCCCAAGTTACAAGTGTGATGTCTTGATGATTATTAGATGAATTGATTAAAGGATTTAAACACATTAAGGGTTTAACACTTAGGATTAAAGTTATACATTCCATCCTAATAGAAGGATGCAGGCATAAGCTTAATCACAAAGCCTTAAAGCCTTTAGGGTTTAGTCCCTGATTATGAGGTGAGAAGAGAAGACTCAAAGAGACACAAAGGTAAAATCTAAATGGGGAGACTAATCAAAACCCTAATCATTGTCATGCTTGGTTGTTCCTAAGGTTTGTGAGGTTTATCAAGAGAAGTCTTCCGAGGAACCACCAGGAAGCAGATGAAAGGAGCAAAGAGAAAGCAAAGTAACTTGCTTCATTCAAGAAGTCAAGTCACTTAAGGAAAGAAAGTAAGAAGGAGAAGAAAGAGCAAGCTCAATATCAAACACATAACAAAATGCAGCATGGATGCATAAAAGAGATGAAAAGAAAATGTGAGAAGTGAAGGCAAATTCACTTCTCAAAGTTGCTTACCACCTGAAAAGTTAGTGAAAGAAATGCAATGCAATGCAACATGAGATGAAATGGCATGATATGAATCAAAACCAGAAGCACATACATGATGTTAATGATGCTATGAGATGATGCAAACATGAAACAAAGCATGGGGGTGATCATACAAACTTATGGATGCAAATGAAGCAAGATAAGAACCATGATCATACATGAAATGTTATGGAATGCAAATGGAATATCACATGGCAAATGCAAGATGCAATGATCAAACATGCTTCTAATATGTCTTAAGATGTTCAATGAACCAAATGGATGCACAAAATGCTATGGCAAGTCAAGGTATGAATGCAAATGCAAGATGGATGCATATGGAAGTTCAAATTAGGGTTTATGATCAATGCATCAAACAAAAACCAAAATCAGAAGCAAACATCAAGATAAAAAATTGAAAATGCATTCAAAGGAAACCTAAACCTATACTAACCCACTGCCCAAAGGAGAGGTTCCAACTCTTAACCTAATTAGAGTTATGAATTTCCTAAGTTTTCTAGGGTTTTTGGGTACCTTAACAAGAAAAAAGCCAAACAAATGGAAAATGAAAGATCAAATCATGCCAATTTAATCTCACAAACTATATGCTAAACAAAATGCAATGCAAGAAGAATCAAAGTCCAACTCTCAATGGTTAGGCATAAATGATTTTTTGAAGTTTGGATCAAAATAATGCTTTGAAAATGAATTAATTGCATGGAAAATTATCAAAATGCATCAAGATAAAAAAAGAAATTTGGTTTGAGGGTTGGACAATGTTTCTAAATGATTTTAAATGTTTCATGAATTTTTTGGTGATTTTTAAATACCTAAAAGTATTTTTAATTAATTAATTCTCATTAATTAATTAAAAATAAACTTTTAAATGATTTAAAAATATTTTTTAATGCAAAAAATGAAAATAAAAATGCTTTTGGTTTCTGAAATTAAATAAAAGTTTGTATAAAAAATTTCAGAATTTTTAAAATGGTTTTGCTATTTTAAAATAAATGGACAAAATAAATACAAAATAAATGAATTAAAATTAAAATAAAAGAAAGTAAACGCATTGGACGGATCAGATTGAAACTGGGGGAGAGGCTGTTGACTGCGCGCGCAATCCTAAGGTCCACATTCAAACTGAGTTAATTCCTATTTATGAATTAATTAATCCAGATTAATAAAGTCAACTAGGATTAGGGCAGAATAGAGTGATCCTGGGCGTCCAAATGCGCGCGAGTCAACACATCCAAGGGACCAAATTCAAACTTCATTAAACACAGGGATTAGCCCTAATTATTTTCAGGTGGCCGGAGAAGACCTCCGGTCGTCTTCTCCGGTGGGAACCCCACCTGAAAATCTCTAAAATCTTCAAAACTTCACTAAAATAAAAACTAACAACCCAGAAATCATTCCCACACCTCACTGAATCAAAACCCCCACTCAAATCTCATTTTTTACTCATCAATCAACTGAATCGAAACAAAACAATTTTTAGGGCAAAAGTTTCAGACAGAGATTAAATGCTTATTTCTCAACTATTTTCGAAACTAAGAACATCAGAGTGATCAGCAAATCATGAAGAACAACTTAGAAACTTAAAAATCCATTTCTGGAAAAAAAGTTCTTGGATGATACCTGAAATGGAGCTTTTGATTCCAGAGCTTTCAGGCTGCTTCTTTGGCTCAAATCTACTCCACTGATCCTCCTAAGAAGCTTGCAAGGTTTGTTTGAAGTTTGCAATGGCTAGTTTGGAAAATGGCAGAGGTTTTGCTCAAGGTGAGGTGAGAATCGTATTTGTGATTCTGGGGGTTTAAGGCAATGGTGATGGGTGCTTTGTGATCAGGGAAGAGTGTTGAGATTGTTTGTGAAGTTGGTTTGTGTGTTTTTGGCCTGTGTGATGAGTTTCGAATGCTTTTGCTCAAGAGGGTGCAAATGAGAATGCTGAGTTATGGGGTGCTTCAGGCTTGCTTCTTGTTATGTTTGGCTTGCATTTGATTAGTATAAACAATTGCCATTGGTCAGAAGAAGTGACATGTGCTTTATTGATTGGTATGGGTGCTTTTGCAATAATGTCAAAGTTGTGTAAGAAGGGCATGGGCTACTTGATAGCTAAGTACAAAGGGCATGTCCTGCGCAGCATGAGGTGAGGAGAGGCCTAGGATTGATCAGCAAGCTAGCCAGCAAATGGATGAGAAGCTATGATGAGTTTTGCAACTTGCCTTGCCTTTGGTTCTTTATGAAATATCTTGATCCATAAGCCATAAAACATGTGATACCTTGACCTATTCTGATTTTTAAATGTTGTGTGATCATGTTGTGAAGTTTAGAAGTCCATTTGATTTCTTAATTGGCCTTGAGAAGTGAATTTGCAACTTTGCCTCTTTGGTGGAAACTTTGAAATTTTGTGATTTTAGCCAACTTTGACAAGCCATAACTTTTGATCCAAAATGAATTAGGTCATGTTCTTGTACTTTTAGAAAAGGGAAAGATCTATTCTACAACTTTCATGACCAAAGTTTTTCCATTTGAAGCCTTTTTGAATCAAAAAGTAAGGGTTGAAAACGTTGCCTAAAATGACAATTTCATTAAAAGTCAAACTTGCCCAAAAAGTCAACTTTGCAAAAGACTTGAAATTATTCAATTTTGTGAACTTCCAACATCTTCCATGATCAAATAAAGATCATATACAATCAAAATGATGAAGAACACCCTTTGGTTGGGTCATTGGGGGCCTCAGATGCCCTGATTTTGCACTGACTTGCCCAGAAAGTCAACTCTTGATCAGATGACTTCCCCATGGAATTTCTTCATGAAAATTGATATGCATACTCCCTATACCATATAGAGACCAATAGAAACAAGAATGACCAAAAACTTTGGAGTTATGGCCTCTGAAACCAAAACCCTAATTCTAGGTCATCTGTGCAGTCAAACCTGGCTCTGCTTCCATACCATTTTCAGTTCTTGTGATTCTTTGACATTCTTGACTTTGAGAGGATATAATATGATGCTTGAACATACATGGACCCCTTTGAAGTGATTGATGACCTTTGGTGAGGCTCAAGAGGCTCTTGGATTGCTCAGATCACAAACCCTAGGTGCAGATGACTTAGAACCAATGCAATGAATCAAAAATGTGATATGAGATGGTATGATTGAGTTTATGCATATGAAATGATCACAAGCCATGGTGTGAATGGGTGAGGGAAAATTTGGGGTGTTTACAGATGCCCCTATTCAAACATGAGTTAGCTGTGCAGGATGTAAGCGACGGCTTATCAGGCAAACAAGATAACTTGTGGTTGAATACCAAAGACAGTCCAAAATTTGCACTCACAAAAATGAAGAAGAAAAGGGATATAGATTGAAAATGAAGTATATTGTAAAGTATGGGCGACGGAGGACGACCGTCGAGCAGAGGACGACTGCTGGGTAAAGAGCAATGACGGGGACGGCCAACATGCTGGGAAAAGTGCGGAAAATAAAGCAATGACGGAGACGGCCGACATGCTGGGGGTAAAAGGGATTATGATGGGGTCGGCCATCAAGTTCATAAAGCAAAGTAACCAACGATGGGGACGCCCATCGGGCTAAAAAGAAAAGGGACCACGACGGGGACGGCCATCGGGTTAAAGAATAAATGAAATAAACAGATGATGAGGTACGGTCATCAAAGGTGAAGGACGATCACCTAGCAGGGGAAGGCTGCTCTGTTGGGGTTAAGATGAGGGACGGTCATCTAAGGTGGAGGACGACCACCTGGCAGGGTACGGCTGCCGAAAATATCGCGACATAGGACGAATGCCGGATAAAAGGTCAACGATGGGGACGGCCATCGGATGAGCATGATGGAGTACGACCATCAAGAGGTGGAGGACGACCACCTAGCAGGGGATGGCTGCTCTCAAGGTTTGTCATGACATAGGACGAATGCCAGATAACCAAAATCAACAATGGGGACGGCCATTGGATAAAATGATGAAGGACGATCATCAAAAGGTGGAGGACGACCACCTAGCAGGGGACGGCTGCTAAATATCACGACATAGGACGAATGTCGGATAGAAGATCAACGATGGGGACGGCCATCAGATGAGCATGATGGAGGACGACCATCAAGAGGTGGAGGACGACCACCTAGCAGGGTACGGCTGCTCTCAGGGTTTATCATGACATAGGACGAATGTCAGATAAGAAGAAAATTCACTTTACTGAGGGAGTAGTAAACACGGACGAGTGTTTACATCCAAGAAATAAAAGGTATAAGTGTTTGGTATTGTGTATAGATTAAAGATGCGGACGAGCATCCTTAAGACTATGATACGGACGAGTATCAGGTAGAAACAAATACTGACACGTGTTCAGAGATGATGATACGGACGAGTATCAACTGGTTAACAGAGAACACGGACGAGTGTTGAATCTGAGGGGACTCTTATGGGGAATAGTAGGCACAGACGAGTATCTATATTCAAGAAGACGTAAGTGTTTGACACAGTGTATGGATTAAAGATGCGGACGAGCATCCTTAAGACTTATGATACGGACGAGTATCATGTAGAAACAAACGCTTGACGCATGTTCTGAGATGATGGTACGGACGAGTACCAACTGGTTAACAAAGAACACGGACGAGTGTCGAATCTGCGGGGATGTAAATGGTGTATACAAGATACGGACGAGTATCTGTATAAGTAAAATAAGTATGAGTGGTGTATAGATGAGTGTTCAATCTGTCGTGGAGAGTGTGACACGGACGAGTGTCAAGAGGAGAAGAGTATAGTATAAACAAACATCTGGTATACAAAGTGTTTACATTAATGTACTGGGGACAATGACATGGACGGATGCCACAAGGAAGTGTATATATATAAGTATTTGTGAGTGCAAAGGGGACGCTTTGGATTTCTGCTGGGGATGAGACACGGACGGGTGTCGAAAAGTATCTTTAATATACAAGTGTTTGTTTGTAAAGAAAAGCTCGGGCGACCTTACTGGGGAATGATGACACGGACGAGTGTCACAAGGAGGGTGTATTCGTATTGGTGAATGTGAGGCAACTGCTTTTGCTGGGGAATCTGGGGGGTATTCTGCATATTGTTGATGAGTTGATAATATTCACAAGTGTTTGATTCAGACCATGGCTTATAATTATGCTATATGTTTGATTTTTGCCGTAATGCTCCATATTAAACGGAATTCTACGCTTTGTGGGGTTAATATGATGCGAATTCTATGATTATGCAAGAGATCCCGGTCCGGGATTCGGATCCCGTTGCCGTGAAGATCTCCGGTCGATCTGTTTGAAGTGATCATCCCAGCTGGGGATAAGATCATTGATAGATCTGATGAAATGATTCTGCTTGGGGAAATGGGTCAATGATAGACCTATTCCCGGAAATGAGGGACCCAGCTGGGGTTTGTAGAAGCTTTCGTCACTCTGTTGTGATTCCTTCGTGCGTTGCTCTTCTGGATAGAGGTTGATACTCTGTGGGGAGATGGTTCCCTGGCTTTTGTACCTGACTGAGGAAGAATGATTGGCAACTCGGCTGGGAGAAACAACAAGTGGCAACTCAGCTGGGGGGAAAACACCTTGAGTGCTAAGACTGAGTGAGTGTTGATTTTCCAGCTTGCTGGGATGAAGCTTTCATGCCCCATGTTGCGCTTTCGAATACCTGCAATCCTGCAAAGACAGAGAAACGCACAAGTAGTCCCGAGGCATCTCTTACCGGGTTCCGTCATAGGAGTGAGACACTCCCGAGAGTAAGTATATTTCCTGCAGTTTTTATTTTTTGAGGATAAGCATCTGTATTCATGCAATCAGTATTTTAAAGATATCAAACATTCTTTGCAAACAAAAATGTACGAGACATTGTGTGACTGAAAAAAAATCTGTTCTTATTAATTCATGTACCCTGAATTGGCAAGATACAGTCAAGGGAACATATCTCCTGAAATGAGGAGATCGTTACAAATTGAGAAAAAAAATGCTGGCAATGTTGACGACGCTTCAAGGAGCTTCCCTCTCGCTATGACTCGTATGACTTTCGACGTTCTTCTCGCCTTG
Source organism: Lathyrus aphaca (assembly GCA_963966055.1). Taxonomy (NCBI): domain Eukaryota; kingdom Viridiplantae; phylum Streptophyta; class Magnoliopsida; order Fabales; family Fabaceae; genus Lathyrus; species Lathyrus aphaca. The sequence continues at coordinate 248,314,552 of OZ014525.1, read as the reverse complement.
CTTTTTGAAGGAGGTTGATTCTGATAGAAGCTTGATCCTTTCGAGGTTTACCAGGTTGCAGGTGATACAGATGAATTCAAAATGCAGTTGTTCGCTTATTCCCTTATTTTGCATGGATCGCCCTTTCGGGTTTTCAATCCATCGGGATACCCATTTTTGCCTGAGCTGTCCGATGCGGCTTTTCAACTCAGCGGGTGTACATTTTTATTTATTTCCCTTATTTTTGTCCGAGTCTTTTTATTCTGTTTTTTTGACTCGCCGGGATGCCCTATTTTTGCCTGGACTTACATTCTGTTTTTATGTCCAGCGGGTCGTTTTTATGCGAAGTATTTTTTAACTGCATCTGAATTCACAGGGGACGGGAAGTCTTCACCATCCATGGTGCTGAGCATCAGTGCTCCACCAGAGAAAACTTTCTTTACTACAAATGGTCCTTCATAATTTGGAGTCCATTTGCCCCTGTGGTCTGTATGAGGAGGGAGGATTCTTTTCAACACAAGATCTCCCACTTGGTACTCTCGGTGCCTGACTTTCTGATCGAAGGCTCTCTTCATTCTTTTCTGATACAACTGCCCATGACAGATTGCGGCCAATCTTTTCTCTTCAATCAGACTCAGTTGCTCGTATCGGGATCGGACCCATTCTGCTTCGTTCAGCTTAACATCCATTAGTACCCGTAGGGAGGGTAATTCAACTTCAACAGGTAGGACTGCCTCCATACCATACACAAGCTGATACGGTGTTGCCCCAGTGGATGTTCTGATTGACGTGCGGTACCCATGTAAGGCAAATGGTAGCATTTCATGCCAGTCTTTGTAGGTGACTACCATCTTCTGCACAATCTTCTTGATATTCTTATTGGCTGCCTCAACAGCGCCATTCATCTTTGGCCTGTAAGGAGAAGAATTGTGGTGTTGGATCTTGAAGTCCCGGCATAGCTCTGCCATCATTTTGTTGTTTAAGTTAGAACCATTATCAGTAATGATTCGCTCGGGCACTCCATACCGACAAATGATATCTCTCTTCAGAAATCGGGCTACCACTTGCCTTGTAACATTGGCATAAGAAGCTGCTTCAACCCACTTGGTAAAATAGTCAATGGCTACCAGGATGAATCTGTGGCCATTTGAAGCAGTAGGCTAAATCTTTCCAATCATATCAATGCCCCACATGGCAAAGGGCCAGGGTGAAGACATCACATTCAAAGGATTTGGAGGCGTAGATCTGACATTTATGGCATTTTCTGGCATAGGCACAACAGTCGGCATCCATTGTGATCCAATAATAGCCTGATCTTAGCAACTTTTTAGCCATGGCATGCCCTCCTGCATGGGTACCAAAGGATCCTTCGTGCACTTCATCCATCAACAGGTCTGCTTCTGTTCTATCAACGCATTTGAGGAGTACCATATCAAAGTTTCTCTTGTATAGGGAACCATCAGCGTTCAGAAAGAAACTACCAGCAAGCCTTCTCAAAGTTTTCTTATCATTGGAGGATGCCCCAGATGGGTATGTCTGATCCTCCAAGAAGCACTTAATGTCATGGAACCAAGGCTTATCATCTTTGACAATATCTGTTGCGAACACGTATGCCGGTCTGTCAAGTCTGGACACTGAAATCTGAGGTACAAAGTTGGCAGCCTGAACATTGATCATTGATGAAATGGTAGCCAGAGCATCTGCAAACTGATTCTCGTCCCTAGGGATATACTCAAGCTTGACCGTTGTAAAGAAAGTCAGTAACCTCCTTGTATAATCCCTGTAAGGTATCAGATGATCCTGGTGGGTGTACCATTTGCCGTTGGTTTGATTAACTACCAGAGCTGAATCTCCGAATACAGTCAATGTCTTGATCCTGAGGTCAATGGCTTCCTCAAGACCCATAATGCAAGCTTCGTATTCAACTTCGTTGTTAGTGCAGTTGAAGGTGAGTTTTGCCGAGAAAGGCATGTGAACTCCCTTAGGTGTAATGAGTATTGCACCAACACCACGACCATTCATGTTAACAGCCCCATCAAACATCATAGTCCATTCTTCTTCTGAGTCAGGCCCTTCAGTGTGAATAGGCTCTTCACGGTCTTTCGCTTTTATGAACATGATGTCTTCATCAGGGAAGTCAAATCTCATAGGCTGGTAGTCATCAATAGGTTGCTCAGCAAGATATTCAGACAATACACTGCCCTTGATGGCTTTCTGAGATGTGTACTGGATGTCATATTCTGTGAGGATCATTTGCCATCTTGCAACCCGTCCGGTAAGAGCTGGCTTCTCGAAAATGTACTTAACTGGGTCCATTTTTGATATCAATAAGGTAGTGTGGGTCAACATATACTGTCTCAGTCGGCGAGCAGCCCACGCTAAGGCACAGCAAGTTTTCTCGAGCAGTGAATAACGTTGTTCACAGTCGGTAAAATTTTTGCTCAGGTAGTATATTGCATACTCTTTTCGACCAGACTCGTCATGCTGGCCCAGCACACACCCCATTGACTCTTCTAATACTGTCAAGTACATTATCAGAGGTCTTCCTTCAACTGGAGGCATAAGGATTGGAGGTTCTTGCAGGTACTCTTTGATCTTGTCAAAAGCCCTCTGGTAGTCTTCGTTCCACCTGACCGTCTGTTCTTTTCTTAATAGTTTGAACAAAGGTTCACAGGTTGCTGTAAGGTGAGATATGAACCTTGAAATGTAGTTCAATCTATCTAGAAACCCTCGAACTTCTTTCTCAGACTTCGGTGCAGGCATCTCTTGAATGGCTTTGACTTTATCAGGGTCCACTTGAATCCCTTTCTCGCTTACGATAAAACCCAGCAGCTTACCAGATCGCACCCCGAATGTGCACTTGTTGGGGTTCAACTTTAGTTGGTACTTCCTCAGACGCTTGAATAGTTTCAGCAGGTTTACCAAGTGGTCTTCTTCTGTGAGGGACTTGGCAATCATGTCATCCACATAACACTCGATTTCTTTATGGATCATATCGTGGAATAACGTTACCATAGCCCGTTGATATGTTGCACCAGCATTTTTCAATCCGAAAGGCATCACCTTGTAACAGAACGTGCCCCAAGGTGTGATGAAGGTTGTCTTCTCCATGTCTTCAGGTGACATTTTGATCTGATTGTATCCTGAAAATCGGTCCATGAAGGAGAACACCGAGAACTGAGCCGTATTATCAACCAATACATCAATGTGAGGTAATGGGAAATCATCTTTCGGGCTGGCTCTGTTCAGATCCCGGTAGTCAACACACATCCTTACCTTGACATCTTTCTTTGGAAAAGGCACAATGTTAGTAACCCACGGCGGATAGCTAGTCACAGCAAGGAATCCGGCGTCCCACTGCTTTTGCACCTCTTCTTTGATTTTCATTGCCATGTCTGGACGAGTACGGCGCAGTTTCTGTTTGACCGGTGGGCATTCTTCTCTTAAAGGCAGCTTGTGCATAACAATATCGGTGTCCAGACCTGGCATATCCTGATAAGACCAAGCAAACACATCCACGTACTCTTGAAGCAGGTCAATCAGTTGTTTCTTCACTGAGTCTTGTAAGCAGGCCCCGATTTTAACTTCTTTCACCTCTTCATCTGTACCAAGATTAATCGTTTCGACCTCCTCCTGATGAGGAGTGATAAACTTCTCCTCCTGCCTCAACAATCTGGCTAGCTCTTCAGGAAGCTCGTAATCTTCTTCAACCCCTTCATCAGCTTGATTAATCGGATTGTCAAAGTCATACGAAGTCATAGCCGTGTTGTTGTCGGTGCGGTCTGGAAGGCACTCTCTGCAAGGGTTCAGTTTGTTCATTTTAGTGATTGATTTTAATCTTGTTTAAAAAAGTGAAATAAAGTTGTCATTTTGAAAACATTGCCATTTATTTTTTGTACAAAAAGAAAAACGAAAAAACAGTGAGCGGAAAAGAAAAAGACTCTTTTGCAAAAGATGTCTGATATTTCATTGATTAATCTTGTTGCACAAAAATTACAGATGGCCCGATTACAAAATGAGTCTTGTCATCTTGGGCAAGATGCAAGACTTGATGCATGCTTAAAATATACAGGAAATAATAATTACTCTGCAGGAGTAACCCTTATAATTTCCTGGGAAGACCAGTTTGAGATACGGCTCCCCGGGATCCTTGGACGAATCCAGCTTTCCAGGTTGCGTTCATCTTCCGACTCATCTTCCAAGTTGTTGACAGCATCGGGGGTGAGCATCCCCCCACTAACAAAGTTGGGCTTCTTAGCAGCCTCTGCTTGATCTTGTTGAGTTGGTTTGTAACCCAACCCAAATCTATCTTCTTTTTTTCCACAGGCAACAGTTTGCCCCAGCCTTGAGCATTCCCCTCCTCAACAACCTTCCGGGCTTGCTGGTAGGATGTCATGGAAGTCCCAAGTACAGCAGATGTTTCATTAATATTCAGGGCCTCAAATCCCTGGCTCATGGTCTCGTGGATCTCCCCATCCATCTCAATATATTTGTATGTAGCCAGATGGCTAACAAAAATATCCTCCTCTCCACAAATAGTAACGACTTGGCCCTCCCACTCGAATTTTAACTTCTGGTGAAGGGTAGACGTAACTGCGCCAGCGGCATGAATCCATGGTCTACCCAACAAACAGCTGTAGGCCGGCTGAATGTCCATCACATAGAAGGTCGTTTTGAAAGTTTGTGGGCCAATCGTTATAGGCAACTCAATTTCTCCCAGAACTGATCTCTTAGAACCGTCAAAGGCTCTCACTACTAAGTTACTGGGACGTAACGCCAATCCTTCATATTCCAGCTTCACAAGGGCTTTTTTAGGTAAGACATTGAGGGATGATCCTGTGTCTACCAGCACATGGGAAAGAACTGCGAATTTACATTCCATGGTAATGTGCAAAGCCTTGTTATGATTGCGGCCTTCCGTAGTCAAATCAGTGTTGGTAAATCCTAGTCCATTACTAGCATTAACATTTCCAACCACAGCTTCCAACTGATTGACGGTGATCTCTTCTGGCACATAAGCTGCGTGCAGGACTTTTAGTAGTGCGTTCCGATGAGCCTCGGAGCACATAAGCAATGATAAAATGGAGATCTTGGAAGGCGTCTGGTGAAGCTGGTCCACTATCTTGTAATCACTTTTCTTAATGATTCTCATGAATTCATCGACTTCTTGATCAAAAGGTGTTCTCAAAGCTTCTTTAACAACTTGCTCTTCCTGCACCATGCTCTTCCCTTTTGCCTTGGCAGCAGCTTCTGCTTCAGCAGTGGGTCTTTGAATTTGTGGGGCAAAGAGACGTCCGCTTCGAGTGAAGCCTCCGTCTCCACCCACATTGTCTATTTGTGGTGAAGAAGTTGATGATTCGAAAGTGATTTTCTGTCCTTCGCAGTATAGATCAGAGCCGTAATGCCAAGGGATGGCATTACTGCTTTCATAAGGTACTGGCCAAGGCACTGTGATAGTGACTGGACTGATGGCAGCTGCAGAAGGGACCATGATAGTTTGTGGATCATAGTATATTGTGACTGGTGCTCTGGTAGGAGTGGCATTCTGTGAGTTGTAGGCGGAATCATTTGCAGGATCATAATAAATTGTAACTGTTGAGACGCTTGCTGTTGAAGTTGTAGGAGACATTGTTGGAAGGATGGGTGTTGTTGTTGTAGGAGACTCTGAATGAAGGGGTACTGAAGTTGTAGAAGGGATGTTTGTTGATATTTGGTCCGTTGAAGTAACAGATGAAGCATTTGTTGATGAAACTGAAAAGTTGTTTGGAACAATGGTTGTTGCAGTTGTAGACGATTCTGAAACTGTGGTTAAGGAGATTGTTGGATTGGTAGGTATTGATGTTGTGATTTGAAGCAGGTCACTCTGGATGAGACCATCTATGCCATCCCTCAAGTTATCACAACCATTCACTGAAATGTTGCAATAAGCACACCCTAGCTCACATCCCGGGAATATTTGACATTCAAGGAGTTGAGCTTTAATCTCCACCAAGGGGGTCCGAATCTGACCCACACTGGTTATCAAGTAAGACGGCTTGTCTTCTTCAATAGCATTGATTCTGGGACCACCATGGCGTGGCATAGGGTTCTTGTTAACATTTGGTGGTGGTGCAAAATTTAGAGCCTTGGAATCCACTAGATCCTGCACTTTCATGTGCAAAGCTCTGCACTTCTCTGTACTGTGGCCAGGTGCATTTGAGTGAAAAGCACATCTGGCGCTGGCGTCATAATTTCTGGGTAGACTGGTAGGATCTGGAGGTGCAAATGTCCTTAGCTCAACCAGGTTGAGTTTTAGGAGTTGTGGCAATAGTGTGGCATAGGGCATAGGGATCGGATCGATCACCCTATTGGCCTGAGAAGGTCTCTGTTGGAATGGTCTTTGCTGATTGTTGTTGTTGGTGTTGTTGTTGTTATAATTTCTCTGAGGAGGATACTGAGTTTGTTGCTGGTAATTTTGTTGTTGTGGTTGATAAGCTGGTTGTGGATGAATTGGAGCGGGAATGGTGACTGCTGCCACAGACCTATGAACATATTGGGGTCTGCCCCTGCCGGTATGGATAGCATTGGTCTCACCAGTTCTTCTTGGGCCCACAAAAGGCTTTCTTGGGTTGCTGGATGAGCTGACACCATTGTCAGAAATCTTACCCATCTTTAACATGCTTTCAATTCTTTCCCCGGCTATGACTACATCAGCAAAGCTAGTGGAAGAAAAGGCAGCTAGCCTGTCAATGTATGTCCCCTGGAGGGTGTTCATAAACATATCAGCCATCTCCCTTTCTGACATGGGTGGCTGGACAGCAGCAGCAATCTGTCTCCACCTTTGAGCGTACTCTCGGATGCTTTCCCTGGATGATTGAGACATTCCCATCAGGAGGGTCCTGTTGGGAGCCATATCCAAGTTATACTGATACTGTCTGATAAAGGCCTCAGCCAAGTCCTTCCAACATCTGATGGTTGCTCTAGTCAGGTGAGAGTACCATTCCCTCGAAGCTCCTGTTAAGCTATCCTCAAAATAAAACATCCATAGCTTTTCGTCCATGGTATATGCCTTCAGCCTCCCCATAAAGGATTGTAAGTGGGTCCGGGGACAGGAAGTTCCGTTGTACTTCTCAAAGCACGGTGGTTTAAATTTGTGGGGAATCCTGACCCCGTCCACTAGACCCATGTCCATAACATCAAAGCCCAAAGAATTCTGGGACTCCAGGGATCTCAGTTTTTCAGCAATCTCATCTAGCCTCCTCCCCAGCTCCCATCACTGTGAATTGATCTTCCTGGGGGTCTTCTTGCAGCACTCTACCTGCAGTGGCAGTCCCTTGCACATTAACAGGGATGTTGACCTCTGGATGAAGGTGGGGTCCATAGACTGGAGGATTAACATGGGGTTGAACTCTCTCATTGTTGCTTGTCCCAGCAGTCCCTGGATGAGGGTCTTCCTGATTCCTCCCCTCTACCAGTGCTCTTAACCTCTCTTGGCTTTGAGCCATATTATTCATCACCTCCATAAACTGTGTCATCTGATTCCTCATTTCTAGCCTTTCATTGGCCATTTGAGTCCTGACCTCTGTAAGGTCCTGCTGTACTTGGTCCATTTGTATACCCGGAAGGTTGTTGCGGGTTGGATATCTGTGTGGACGGTTGAGTGGAAACACCCGACGTCGAGCAATAGTTCCTGAAGTCACAACAGAGTTAGTAACAATAAAACAAAAACCTACAAAACAAAACAAAAGGTTAGTATGCAATGCAGTATGCTTATTTGTATCCAAGGTATCCGGCTTGGCACTTGGTTTTGACCTTTCCAGACCCCCGAAGAAGATGCTTGTGATATTGCTTGACAGAAACTCAGATGGAACAAAACCAACATATATATTACAAAAGGTAAATGATACATAGTTTGTTTTCTTACAATACATGCCCTCTGAGGGGTCAAAAATACAACATAAAGAAAAGTACATGAAATGAAAGCAACAACAAGCAAAAGTCAGACACCAAGACCAAACTCATCCTCCTGAACTTCCTTGAGAAGTGCTTCAGTCACAGGATCAGCCGGACGCTCCGTAAGATTCCTGATAAGGAGATTCCTGGTAGTAACAGTTGCAGCTAGCTTCTTGTGTTGACTTTGGTCCTTTGACCTCTTCACACCAGCTTTAATCTTCAACTCTGAGATCTCTCTTTGGGCTGCTGCCAGGGCTTCCTGTTGCTCCTTTGCACTAGCTTCCAGCTGCTCGATCTTATCCTGAGTCCTTTTATCCTCCTGAGTACGAGCTTCGGTGATCCTGACCCACCTAGCTTGACTCTCCTTCAGATACAAATCAGTCCTAGCTCTCTGAAATTGGGCCTCTTTGCAGGCATTCTTCAAGATCTGCTCTCCAGCCCTAGACTTCTTAATGTAATCCTCTGACTTCTCAATTTTGGCCATATGCTCCACCTTTAGCTTTTCTAGCCTTTCAATGTCCAAGCGACCATCACTCCTCTCCCAGAGGGTCTTCTGTAGAGCCTGAGTCAGATTCTCATTCCTTTCTTTCAATTTCTCAAACTCCTCTAAGCTGACAGTTGCTGGAGGAGGTGCTGTGGAAGGTCCAGGCACATCTTCAATAGTGAAGGGAATTCCAGTAATTTGAGCCCGGGCATGGGACCACTCATAGTACTGAGCTGAGGCCACATTATTGCATCTCCCAAGAATGGTTACCCCCTTAGTCTGCACATTGTCCCAAGCCCAGGATGCCTGCCTGACAATAGCCAGATTAGGCTTGTTCTCACAATAAAAGGTCTCTGCCAGATCTTGTACCCTAGGAGGATGGACTAATGCATAGCCTAGTTGTCTTTTGAATAGCAGAGGGTTGTAGTTGATGCAACCCTTCACTCCTATCAGAGGCACATTGGGAAATTGCCCACAACTAGTAATGATGTCTCTGCCCTTGGTGCTCTGAGTGCACCACCTGATATCATCTGAGGTTAGAGCAACAAGCCTCCTAGCCCAATTCTTTTGCTGGTGAGGGTTCAAGAATGCATCAGTCTTTGGCAAATGCTTGAGCAACCAAGTATGGAACAATGGGGCACAACATCTCACTAATCTTCCCCTTTGCTTTTCATTCCTTTGGTGAACAGAGTAGTAGAGATCTCCCAGTAAGGTGGGCACTGGGTTCTTCAGGATGAAAAGATGGATTGCACTCTTGCTAACAAACTTAGGCTCATCTGCAAAAAGTATGATCCCATATATGCTAAGGGCCAACAAAGCACAGACTGCCTTCCACTCCCCCAAGGAGGCCTTCAGAATAGCCTGAGAGGTCAAGAAATCCAGATGAAAACCAGAGACTCCAGCTTTAGTAGTCATATTCTGCCCAATCAGAACTGGTTCCAGATACAAGGCTTTTGCCACCTCTTCATTACTAGGGAAAGCCATCTCAGGGTTGAAGGGGACTCCACCCCTGATAGGTACACCAATCAGTGATGAATACTCTTCCAACAAGGGTCCCAACTGAAAATTCTGGAAGGTGAAGCACCTCAGAGGGGGATCATAGAACTGCAAGCAAGTATGAATCAAGCTCCTCTATGAAGGGTCCAAATCCACAACCACATCAAGGATTCCTCCATAATGTTCTCTAAATAGTGGTATATGGTCTGGAGTAATCAGGGTCTGAATCTTCCTGATGCTAGCCAACTCAGGCTCAAAGAAATGATAGGAGATGTTGCTCTTCTTGGGTGCCATGTTGCTGAAGAAGAGCTGAGACAGATGCTGAGAATAACACTGAGGATGGGCCACTGACAGGCTGAGACTGGTGATACCGGGGACTGAAGCAGGTAGCTGATAGCTGAAGTAAGTACTGATGAAGATAGGTCTATGCTGAAGAAGGGGTCAAAACCAAGCCAAAATGTATGATGGATACCCTGAAAAACAAATAAACACATGTTAAAATGATGCAATGAGGATGTATGCAAATGATATGCAAGGGTTTGTGACTGAGCTGGATCTGATCAAGTGCTCTGATATAAGTCCAGGTATGTTCAAGAAATCACTACGCCAAAAACGTTTTTTAACAGCGCACCTTAGACAGCGCTTTTAAAAGAAAGCGCTGTCTAAGGTTAAAATTAAAATAAAACACGGAAAATGGTCCAAAAAAATAATGAAAGCGCTGTCTAAGGGGGGGTCTTAGACAGCGCTTTCTAAAAGCGTTGTCTAAGACCCCCCCTTAGACAGCGCTTTTAGAAAGCGCTTTTAAATATATACCTTAGTCAGCGCTTTTGATAAAGCGCTGTTTAAAGTCTTTAAATTAAAAAAAAAATTAAAACCAAAAGCGCTGTCTAAGGGGGGGTTTAGAAAGCGCTTTTGGAAAGCGCTGTCTAAGGCATATCTTAGAAAGCGCTTTCCTCAAAAGCGCTGTCTAAGGTCTTATTAAAATTAAATTTCAGACTTCTATTTTCGTTCTCTGTTCTTTTTGTTTTCCCTCCCAGCGAACGAACCCTACCAGCGAACGAACGCCATTACAGCGAACTTCAATAGATTGTTTTCCTTCATTCGTTTCAGTCATTGAAAGTGTTTAAAGAATCTCCAGTTTCTACTGTTCTTCATTGAGGTATGTTCATTTTTTCATTTTTTCATTTCTTCTGTTTCATTTCTTCGAACAAACCCTACGGCCGACCGCAAACTTCAATACATTGTTTTCTTTCATTCGTTTCAGTCATTGAAAGTGTTTAAAGAATCATTCATTTCTACTGTTCTTCATTGAGGTATGTTCATTTTTTCATTTTTTCATTTCTTCTGTTTCTACTGTTTTGATTTATGATTTTTCTTCTGCTATGATATCAGTTCTGATTTTTCTTCTGCTATGATATCAGTTCTGATTTTTGTTTGTTAACAGTTCTGATTTTTGTTGAATATCAGTTCTGATATCAGTTCTGAGTTCTGATTTTTGTTTGTTTGATATCAGTTCTGATTTTTGTCTCTTCCATTTATTAGTTTAGAACTTCCATTTTGATATAACTACACTTCTAACAACTTAGTTTTATTTGTTTGAATATGGTGTTGATTGTATCAAAGGATGTTGAATTGAAAAAATATCCCTTATAATATTTTAAAAAATCAGAGTAACTTGCGAAAGCTTTCATGGTGAAAATTGTTTTGAAAACAATTCTACAACAATTCAAAGATTTGATCAAATTGACACACACACACACACACCAATGATGTGGACATAATGAGAAGTAATATGCTAATTAACTTTTAATAGATCAAACAAGCAATTTAATTTATTTTTGGATTAATCAATCATTAAACAATCTAGAATCACAATTTGACAATTTAATCAATCATTATAGTGGATCGATCTTCACTCAATCCTTCTTTGAAGACTTGAATCTTTTCGTCTAATGGTTGATAGGTGTAAGAAACTCCACTTCAATAGAGAATAACTCTCTCTTTTTCTTCAAAGGAACTTCAAATATTGAATTCCACAAATAGATCCAACTACTAATACACCTTGATAACAACCATTAGCAATCTAATGTGGTTCCTCATAGAATCCATGGAGGACATGACAGGTCCACTAACATTTCATTCTAAAGCAACAACAGTTTGCTTTCTGGCTGCAAATCTAGCCAAAAGATTTCTCCCATAAAATGATTGAACGAACTCTTATATAGTTATAGGTATAGTTATAGGTATATTGTAATAGAAAAAGTTTGATTCTTGTAATTTAAAAAATGAAAGTGATGAGGTAATTAAAGTTGGTATATTGGCGTATCGGATACGTTATTGAAGTTTATATTAACATTGGTTATGTATACGTTTTTTAAGTAGGAAAACCATGGATAAAACATGGATCTGTGCCGATCGAATGACCAAAGAGTACGAGAGTGGGGTTGCGGAATTCGTTAAGTATGCTGTTCAACACGCTGAAAACCCCAGACGAATGCATTGTCCTTGCTTGCATTGTTGTTATATTGGTAAGGTTGACGCACATGGATTGAAATCGCATTTGCTGAGGCATGGAATTGATCAAAGTTATCAGTGTTGGATATTTCATGGTGAGAAAATTAACGGGAATGTTGAATCGAGTGGAAAAAGTAATACGACCTATGCTTCATACGACAAAGACACGGAAACATTTGATTGTGATCGAGTTGAAGAGATTGTAGAAGCACTGGAAGAAGATCTTCATGATTGTCCTGAAATGTTTGAGAGGATGGTAAGCGATGCAGAGAAACCGTTGTACAAAGGTTGCACTAAATTCTCAAGACTTTCTGCGGTATTAAAGTTGTACAACTTAAAGGCGGGCAATGGATGGTCGGATAAAAGTTTCACAGAGTTGTTGGCCCTTATGAGAGAAATGCTACCGGATGATAATGTTCTTCCTAATCGAACCTATGAGGCAAAAAAAATGTTGTGCTCTATTGGCATGAGCTATGATAAGATACATGCTTGTCCTAACGATTGCATTTTGTTTCGTAACGAATATGCAACGTTAACTGAGTGCCCTAAATGCGGTTTGTCTCGATATAAGAAAAGATTATCTCCCGCAAAAGTCTTATGGTATTTTCCGATAATTCCGAGATTTAGGCGCATGTTTCGTAGTGAAACCGATGCAAGACATCTTACTTGGCATGCAGATGAAAGAATTACTGATGGAAAGTATCGGCATTCGGCTGATTCACCACAGTGGTCGAAGATTGATAATGATTATCCTGAGTTTGGATCAGAAGCAAGAAACCTTCGATTGGCATTATCTACTGATGGAATGAACCCACATGGTCTTCAAAGTATTTCACATACCACATGGCCTGTGATTCTTATGATTTATAACCTACCTCTGTGGCTATGTATGAAGCGTAAGTACATGATGTTATCTATGTTAATCTCTGGGCCTAAACAACCAGGTAATGACATAGACGTATACTTGACACCTCTGATCGAAGATTTAAAGATTTTGTGGGAGAACGGTGTGGAGGTTTATGATGGATATAGGAAAGAATGTTTCAATTTGAGGGCGATATTGTTTGGCACAATTAATGATTTTCCAGCATACGGGAATCTATCTGGGTATAGCATTAAAGGTCAACGTGCATGTCCTGTTTGTGAAGACGGAACCGATACGATTCGATTGGAACTTTGCCAGAAGAATGTGTTTCTCGGTCATCGTAGATTCTTACATTCTAAACATCACTACCGTGGGTGGAGAAAAGCATTCAATGGAGACACCGAACATCGTAGAGCTCCACCCGCATTGTCAGGTGAACAAGTTTTTGAAAAGGTGAAAGATGTGCGTACTGAGTTTGGCAAGCCTTTTGCACATAAGATTGTGAAAGGTGGGTGGAAGAAAAGGTCGATATTTTTTGAATTGCCATATTGGAAGTCTTTGTACGAGAGACATTTTCTCGATGTTATGCATATTGAAAAAAACGTATTTGAAAGTGTTATCGGTACATTACTCAATATAAAAGGCAAGTCTAAGGATGGCCTTAAAGCAAGGGAGGACATGTTAAAAATGGGAATGAGAACTGAATTAGCACCCGTGAAGAAAGGAAGACGAACATATCTACCACCTGCTGCTTTTACTTTATCTAGAAAGGAGAAAAAAATTGTGTGTAAGTCTGTGAGTGAAGTTATGGTTCCAGAAGGATACTCATCTGATATCAGAAGACTTGTTTCTATGAAAGACCTCAAGTTGAAGAATTTGAAGACACATGATTGTCATGTTATAATGGAACATTTTCTACCGATCGGTATACGTTCTATTTTGCCAGAAAAAGTAAGAAGTTCCATAACTAAATTGTGTTTTTTCTTTAGGTCAATTTGTAGTAAGGTGATCGATCCCGAGATCTTACCAACACTACAAAAAGAGATTGTAATTACCTTGTGTGAGCTTGAAATGTATTTTCCTCCGTCTTTTTTTGACATAATGGTTCATTTAGTTGTTCATCTTGTGAAAGAGACACAGTTGTGTGGACCAGCTTATATGAGATGGATGTACCCTGCTGAACGGTATATGAAAATATTAAAAGGGTACGTGAAATCCCGAAGTCGACCAGAGGGTTGTATTGTTGAACGATACATTGTTGAAGAAGCTGTTGAGTTTTGTACTGAATATTTGTCTAACGTTCAATCGATTGGACTCCCCAGAGCTCAGATTTTCGACAAAATGGAAGATAAAAAATTAATTGGGAATAAAATTGTGACAATATCGAGGGATGAACGGGATCAAGTTCATTTGTATGTTCTGCACAATAATAATGAGGTTGAACCATATGTTGAAATGCACAAGGATGTACTCCGAAGGTTAAATCCGAACAGAAATGAAAATTGGATAGTTATAGAGCACAATCAAAGTTTCATACAATGGTTGAAGGATCATATTTATTTGAAGCGCTCTTCAAATCCTTCTTCGGTAACAGAAAGGTTGAGATGTTTGGCATATGGTCCAAGTTTGCATGTGTTTTCTCATAGCGCATATTCAATTAATGGATACACATTTTATACCAAAGAACAAGATGATAAGAGTACTATGCAAAATAGTGGTGTCACCGTGCTAGCTGAAGCAATGCATATATCAAGTATGAAGGACTTAAACCCCAAATATGCAAATTTGTCATATTTTGGAGTTATTGAGCACATTTGGGTGTTTGATTACGAGAAGTTTCAGATTCCCATCTTTGGTTGCAAGTGGGTGAATAGTAGTGGCATACGAATGGATAAGTCTGGATTTTTGCAAGTTGATCTTACTAGGGTGGGGTACAAAGATGAACCTTTTATTCTAGCATCTCAGGCTAAACAAGTGTTCTATGTGAATGACCCGAAGAGTACAAAATGGTCTATAGTGCTTTTCTCTAACAAAGTGACTGATGATAGCGGTGTCGATCAATGTGATATTGATGTTGAGAATGAGTCATGCATTAGACGGAATGAGTTGAATAGAAATGATGAAGTTGAGGATCTTATACCGGATGAGTCATATATAAGAAACGATCATAATGAGGGAATTTGGATCAATTCATCCGTACGCATTGCTAAGAAACAAGTGATTAATATTCCAACAAAGAAAAGAAAGAGATGTTAGTGACTTAGGTAAATTATCCATGGTTTCTTTATTTTATTTTTTCAATTGTTTTGATTATAGGTTATATGTGATAATGCATGATTTCATTATATTTTTGTTTTCAATTGCTTTGATTATAAGTTATATCTGATAATGAATGATTTCTTTATTTTTTTGTTTTCAATTGCTTTGATTATAAGTTATATATGATAATGCATGATTTCTTTATTTTTTTGTTTTCAATTGCTTTGATTATAAGTTATATTTGATATTTGATGGTTTCCTTGGTTTATTACAGGTTAGACATGGCTGATGACCAACATGAGGAAGTTCCTAAAAAAGTATCCGCGGAAGAAGAAATTCGAAGAGGCATCACAGTAATGAGAAGGGTGGTCCAAGGAAGATCTCGAGGCATCATACTAGATGTCTATTGGAGCACCCAGGGACAGCTTATAGAACCTAATGGGCATACCTTAACTAGTTTTATCGGTGCACTAGTAAGGAATGAAATTCCCATTACATGTGATGATTGGAGAAACAAAGAGCTGAAAGAGTCCAAAGATAAAATTTGGAGTGAGATAAAGGTACAATCATTTGACCCTTAATTATACGGTATCAATTATGTTTTTTCAATTACCGATATTAACTATCAATCTGTATGTTTTTCTTAGCGATGTTTTAACATCGAAGAAGAAAGAAGAGGCTTTGTATGAAATTGGCCGGAAAGCTTCTAAGAGGGTTTCAGACATTTTTATCATCCAAGTTCCTTAAGGATGCGGATGGTAATTTTGTGGATGCGGAGCTTCCCAAAAAATATGAAAGTTTGATATCGGCTGAAGAATGGGAAGCTTTCAAATCCAAAAGACAAGACCCGGTTTTTCAAAGAATAAGTGCTACAAATCGGGAAAGAGCATCAAGTCCC